>CM046945.1:107883593-109342014 GCA_025698515.1 Gossypium sturtianum
CCTTCTTTGTATCTTTCCGATGTGGGATCCCTTCGTCAGTAGAGTTTAAATTCAACTCAAACTCTTCCCGTCCAGACCGCAAAATAAATACTCCCTTACTTCTCATGAGATTCGAACCTGTGCTCCTTGCAACATAATCCACGCTGTTAGCTAGCCACTTAGCCACAAGCTCCTCTTGTGTCTTAAACCATGCGCAACTAAATATAAATCTATAGCCAAATTCTGAAGTCCATTTAAAAAGAAAACCAAAATGCAAAAGCCAAGACTTGAACCTTGGACCTCCTTCCTTCCTTATGGCGTCATCCCATTGCTTCTTAAGTGGCGTCACTTTGCCACTACACCACACACTCCACTTGTGTCATTTTTCCCCACATTTTATTCTTAAGGCCTACCCGCCAACTTCAGGGTTTTTTTTCACCTAAAACCAAAATTTCCCCAAAGCTAATATTTGATCCCGGGACTTCATAGAAGCCCTCTAACCTTCCAAAATAACTTACCTAATAAGTCTAACTTGCATTAATGCCGTTCTCAAAAATTTTAAAAACAAGGCCCATTGGGCCCAATCCTACTAGGCCCAATTTCGGGATGTTACAGTTAGAAAGAGTAAGCATAGTTGTTCATTACTTTTGGTAGTATAATGGTAATTGTTGTGTAGCTTATACTATGATGCTTATTTGTTTATGTGTAAACTTACTAAGCTCAAAGCTTACTCCCTTTCTTTTCCCTTGTCTTATAGATTAAAAGCGTTGAATCGAGATACGAGGATCATCAGAAGATAGCCCACATATCAGCACACTTTGGTACATGAAACTTAATGTTTTGTATAGGGCATGTATAGGGGCTAGATAAGTTAGTAAATTTTGTTGTAAATGGCTAAGATGTGTTGGCCATTAGATGATAGCTCATTTTGTATAATGCCATAGTTGTTGGCTACCATATTTGTAACACCCCAAACCCGGCCCAAACACTACGATCGGATCTGGTATGTCACTAGGAAGAAGTTTAGGAAGTTTGAGTTGGTTTCGGAAAATTCTAAGTCATTTTAAAATCTCGAATCTCGTGGTTCAGTTGAAAACCCGTTGTCTAGTTAACTTTGAAATTTAATTAGTTGAGCTTTGCGATTAGGAGACATTTGGAAACACTTACCAACTATTCGATTATCAGGTTTTCAATGAAAATGCCTTTTATTATAAGAAAAACGTTGTTAGGCGAGTTATAAAAACTTTAGTCTGTAATTAATATGTCCCAAATTCAAAACCCAAAAGAAAATTCCAAATTTCGTAGTGGCCTTATTACAAATCAAAGAAAAATACCCAAAAGGTATAAACGATAAATAAAATAAAGTTTACTAGTAAACCCAAGCGTGGCTACCTCGAGCTCCTCCAAATTGATCCAGTAAAGCTAAGAATCACTGCAAATGTTTAAACAAATGTGTGAGTCACGAGACTCAGTGTGCAATTAATTCACATTCTCCACTTGTGTGGGCTGAGCCCCAATACACCATCAGTAGAAGCCCAATCATACTTTGTATAGCAAACAATCAACATGATAGCCCAACCTTGACCTAGTTTTTTCCATCCTCTACACTCCACTTCATACGTCCAACCTCAACACACTGGGATTTCTACAATCAACCCTCCATCCTCTACACTCCACTTTTGCAGTCATCTTTGATAGACACACTTTGCTCAAAGACAATAAAACATGGCCTAGCCACCGATCACTATGTGACCAAATCACCGATACAATAATGTACCATCATTAGGTGTGACATTATCACCCATAAGCACTTCCCTTCATATCATAGCATCCCAATATCCCATGCATATGCAACATAGTGTAATAAACAGGTTATATATGATGTCACACACACACAATCATGCTATCAAAGTTTTAAGGTTTAACCAAGATACACTAACCTGATTTTTCGATTTTACCCAACGGGGTAACTCAATCACCATTGCGGGATTTAGGCTTTCATAACACATATACGATTATTACAACAAAAAAGAATAGTGTGATAATTACACACCTGTGAACACGCAAGACTACACTATCGATCTCGCTAACGTCCTCACTTGCAGGGATCACAGCGATCTGTTTATCCCTTTCAGAAGCCGGCCCACAACTCGGTGGCCAATCTCGAACGGCAGCCACCGCACGTCTCTTAAACTTAGGGGCTGGGTTTATGGGTCCAACCCCTTCCTTTGCCTGATTGGTATTTGATTCCATCAAAACAATCTTGGTCAGAAGACCGAGTTAAACCGTTGAATAAGATAATAGCGAAATTAATTGCTTTGGAACGAAGAAGTCCTTACCCAAAATTGACAAAACCCGGAGGTTTCTACACTTGAATTAATAGATCACCTGATGCCCCTACATAACTCCATATCAGATTCGGCCTACCAAGATATGGGTTAAAGAAAGTGGCCTTCGGCCAAATGAATGGTATGAACCACTTACCCTGATTGATCGAATCCGATTAAAAAAGGAAACAAATGAGAATCAACTAGAGAAAGAAAAGAAAATGGATTTTGGCTTCTAGTTCCAGAAGATGAATATTAAGATAGGGACCTATAGATGATTTTGGTTCGAGGTGATCAATAGACAAACAGAAAATATGAACCAAAGAAGAATAAAGAGAAGAAGAGAGGGAGGGTTGAGGTTCGGCTTTAGGTGAAGAAGAAATGCTCACTTGTTACCAAAATGCTATAAGAAAGAAGAAGAAGATGAAATGGTGGTGTATAGAAGGTTCGGCCAAGATGTTATCAAAAGAGGACACTTTTCGTCAAAAGAAATATGAGAGACTTGTTTCGGCTTTAATGGTGAGGGAAAGAACTCAAGTTGCAAAAATGGAAAAGAGGGGGAGAATTGGTTTCGGTTTAGGCTAAAGAAGAATAAATAAGGCTCTTAGGGACTTTCGGCTACACAAAGAAAAGAACCAAAATTGCCCAAAGTGCAACACACTCAAATGCCGAAAAAGAGAGCTCACTACCTAAAGCTAACCCTTTAAAATTCGGCTAGCACCCTACACAACCTCAATCCCCAAGCTTTCTCCTTGAAAAACTCTTGAACACTCATTTGAAATGGTTTGAAACATTCAAATTAATTTGAAAGTTTCCAAATCCCCCTTTTTACTCTTGTCCAACCATTCAAAAAGTTTGACCAAGTCACCTCCACTCTTCAAGGCTCCGAACTGATTCCATCATCCAGCCCTTTGACGCATGAGCAAAAATAAAAGCCACCTTGCTGGCAACGTGAATCGAACCTGTTCCCCTCTGCTCCTCCTGAGGCGTCACTTACCTGCTCCTTAAGTGTAACACCCCAAACCCGGCCTAGAAGTTAGGCCCGAATCTGGAATGTCACATTAATGGCGCACTTCAAAACAATTTACTAGTTAACCATTTAAGGCCCGAAAGCCCAAAACAAAAGATTATTTCGAAAACCATATTAACACTTTAATAATTTTATGAAATTTCTTAAGTGGGCAGTTGAAACAATAATAATAATAAACCCAAAATTCAAAGTCAAATAGGAGTTACATGGCCTTATTACAATCCAATGAAAAAACAAAGTATTTAAACAGAACCATTAGAATAAATTAAAACATTTGAACAACTTGTAGTGTGGCCATCTCTGAGTCCTCTCCCTCGTCGAGCCGCCCATTCAGGATTACCTGAAACATTTAAAATTAAGGGTGTGAGCTTCAAAACTCGATGTGTGTACAACCCTTGGCAATCAAATCACATACAAATATTCACATTGGGCCTAAGCCCTAACAAAATCGGTGGTCTTGGGCCTTAGCCCACAATGACCTCATATCATATCATATCGTATCATTTATAAGCAGATAATGCAAAACCCACCCCAAAAATCCATCCGCTAAACACACCATTTCCCTTCCAACCTTATGACTCGTGGGGAATTCTAGCTCGACCCACCCCTCCGCTACACACCAAGGGTAGCGGTTGCTTGCGTGTACTATCAACGTTACAAAAAGTCGCTAATCATATGTTGGGCTTAAAGCCTTCTCTCGTGGATCCATACCATACGGCTTATGCGATCCGGATCCATACCATACTGACCATGCGATCCTCAAATCTTCCTCCGTACCATAATTCCCACCCATATGCATCCTAAGCGAATATCATATGAATGCATCAAACACAAAAGTAACATCCACAAACCCATATTCATCACATAGGGGTATTTTCGTCATTTCACTACCTGTGGGTATTTTCGTAATTCTACCCTACAGGTATTTTGGTAATTTGGCAAATTAGGGTATCTTGGTAATTTTACAAACAGGGTATTTTAGTAATTTTACAATATAAGGGTATTTTAGTAATTTTACAATATAAGGGTATTTTAGTAATTTTACAATATAAGGGTATTTTAGTAATTTTATAATATAAGGGTATTTTAGTAATTTTCCAACATAAGGGTATTTTAGTAATTTTCCAATATAAGGGTATTTTAGTAATTTTCCAACATAAGGGTATTTTAGTAATTTTCCAATATAAGGGTATTTTAGTAATTTTCCAACATAAGGGTATTTTAGTAATTTTCCAATATAAGGGTATTTTAGTAATTTTACAATATAAGGGTATTTAGTCCCTCTGGGGTTTTAGTTATAAACTTTGGCCCATAAACAAGTCCTCGCGGTTAAAGTGAACAAACACTATGCACTGGGTAGGATCTCGTAAAAGAGGAGGTGGGTCACTCTGACCGCTTAAATACCAAGCTCTCACTAGATCCAATCCTAGACATGCATATGTCGGTTACCACACTCTAACTAATCGACTTGTCTCTGAGGCATGTTTAATTAACTTAAGTCTTATGAAATTGAAGAGTTGTTCAAACTAGGCCTAAGTCCATAACCCTAGCATATCTGCTTACGTCCCCATAAAGCCCATCAAACCCAAATTACAACCTTACGGCCCATTAGGCCCAAATCTTACCATATGACCTATTAGGCCCAAAACATATCCAGATCATGCATCATGCGAGACTAATTCAATTCGTATAACAACCAAACCATTCCATCAAACTTAGCCTCAAGGCCCACCGGGCCCATTTAGCCACTTTCGGCTTTTCGACATTGCCGATATCGTGTGTGTAGTGTTTGTACACACCTGGTAACCTTGTGTGCTACGAACCCCTTAGTCACAAACCTACAATTGACATCACCTAACGATTAATCATAACTTAAGATGCACTTTATCAGAAACCGAAACCTCACCGTAACCTTACCGTGTGCCTTACTTTCTAGTAGCCCCTTCCTTTGCTACTATTGGCGATTATCCTCTAGATCTGCATCCAACACCTATATCATCAAAACCAAGTGATCCATATAGATCATAAATCAACCCTATGAGCCACAATAGATTCGGTCACTTATTAAAACTCTAACTGAATCGAGAATACTTACTACCTTGATAACAATCCTTACCTACCGCGCTTGCGATTGCTGAGCCTCACCCTTGTTAATACATGGTAACGAAAAAGAGGGGTTAGATAGCCCTTCAGCTTTTAACAAAACACACTAAAAAGTTTAAGTAAGCACTTACCGAATCTTCCTTTGATCCTGCGGCTTAAGTCCAGCTTTTGAGACTAGAAAGGTGACAGAGGTAATTCGGCAACACTAAGGAGAATAAGAAAAAAGGTGATTCGGCTAGAACCAAGTTGGTGAACCAAAAAGGAATTTTGAGAAGGGAGAGTATGAAGGATTCGGCTTTGGTACACTTAGAGAAAAAGATGTCCAAGCCTCTCAAAAGTGAAGAAATTCGGCCAGAAGGAAAGTAAAAATTCGGTATTAACCTAGGAACTTAATTCGGAACTTATATTTATACTAAAGAAAAATAAATAAATAAATAAAATAAACCTACACTCCCCAATCGACTCAAGCTTATCCCCAATTAAATTCCTTTATTTTCTCCAAATTTTATCTTTATCCCCATCCAAAAATTCCTTTATTTAGCCAAAAAATCCAATTTGATTTACATTCAAATTGCTTTCCCCGAACAGCAGCCATCCTTTGGTGTTTTGATCCACTTCAAACAGCTTCCCCACGCCAGCAGCAAAAATAGCAATTTGTTGTGCACAAGGCAACTTGAACCCGAGACTTGCAGGAACCACCACACGCTACCAGCCACTGCACCACAACTCTTCTTGTGATATATTCCATTCCCATCTTTTTTTAGGGCGTATTTCCCAGCGACCGAATCATCCAAAGAAATCTAAAAATATTTGCCAACACCCAGCGTCGAACCTCCAACCTCTTCACTATGATACAGTCCCCTTGCCACTGCGCCGCCCGCTTTATTTGAGTCATAATTCCTCCCCAATTAATTATAAACCTTTCTTCTGCGCTCCGGGTTTACTTTAAAAATCAAACATTTAGCGCACGCCGCGACTAGAACCCTACTCCCCCTCCTGCTCCTAACGCCTCTGCCACTAGGCCAGGCGTTTCTTTGTGTCGTGAATCAGCCCCAACTAATTATAAAGCCTAAACTCTGGCCTTCATACTAACATATGCTCAATAAAAAAATTTGCCAAGTCAGGGACTTGAACCTTTTACCACCAACTTATTTAGAACGCCCCAGGCCACCAGACCACCTACTTCCTTGTGCTATCTTTTAACCCAACAATATTTTAAAAGCCTTCTGACTACCACCAACCTCACTTAATGGTAAAAACAAAATTTTTACTAAAGCCCTAGATCGAGCCTAGGACTTTTCCAACACTATCAACCCTTCCTAAATCACCTAAAAATTAAACTAAACATGCAATCATAATTTTTTTTACACACTTAATTCATTATTCCTTTTTTTTTCCGAACGACATAATCCATTCTCTCGACATAGGAAACCCATTTATTCTAGGCCCAATTTTTGGGGCGTTACATTAAGTGGTGCTTCCTTGCCACTTTACCATCTTAGTTCTTGTGCAACAAGCACAAACAATAAACCTTAAGTCCTGTCCCCAACCAGCTTCCCTCCTAAAGTGCCCAAAATTAAAATTTTGGCCAAGGTTCCGACTTAACCCCGGGCCTTTCCAGAGACCCCAAACACACTCAAACAACACACAAAGTATATCAAACACATAGAAGCAAGGTAAATGCAGAGCCCCTAAATCCCGGATGTTACAGTTCTACCCCCTTAAAGAAATTTCGGCCTCAAAATTACCTGGTCAAAAGAGATGCGAGTACCGCATCGCATCCTCTGGCTCCCATGTCGCCTCTTCTATTCCATGATTTCGCCATAAGACTTTAACCAACGGAACCGATTTCTTTCTTAGCACCTTGACGTCTCCATCCAAGATCTGAATTGGTTCCTTCTCATAGGACAAGTCTGGCCTTACCTCAATTTCCTCCACTAGCACGACGTGAGATGGATCCGAACGGTAGCGTCTTAACATTGAAACATGGAACACATCATGCATCTGTTTCAATTCTAAAGGTAACTCCAGTTGATACGCCACTGGTCCTACACGTTTCAAAATCCGATAAGGCCCGATGAACCTAGGACTTAGCTTACCCTTTCGTCCAAATCTCATCACCTTCTTCCAAGGTGAAACTTTCAAGAAAACCTGATCCCCCTCCGCAAACTCTATTTCCTTTCGCCAGTGTCCGCATAAGACTTACATCTATCGACGCTTCTTTCAATCGAGCCCTAATTAAGTTGACCTTCCCCTCTGTCTCAGCAACCAATTTTGGACCCAAAATCTGGCGTTCACCCAATTCTGTCCAACAGGTAGGAGTACAACACCTCCGCCCATACAACGCTTCATAGGGCGCCATCTGAATACTAGCTTGGTAGCTGTTGTTGTATGCGAATTCCGCCAACGGTAAGAACTCTTCCCAACTACCCTTAAAATCGATGACACAGCCCCTCAACATATCCTCCAAAATCTGAATCACTCCCTCAGACTGACCATCAGTCTGTGGATGAAAAGCTGTACTGAAGTCCCGTCTTGTACCTAATGCCTGATGCAGTGCCCTCCAGAATCGCGACGTAAACCTAGGATCTCTATCTGATATGATCGATACTGGTACCCCATGCAATCTCACAATTTCTGCCACATACAGCTTAGCCAACCTCTGAAGAGAGTAATCGACACGAACAGGTATGAAATGGGTGGACTTCATCAACCGATCCACAATCACCCATACCGAGTCTTTCTTAGTAGGCGTAAGAGGTAGCCCACTAACAAAGTCCATAGTGATCCTCTCCCATTTCCACTGTGGAATCTTCACCGGCTGCAACAACCCCGAAGGCAACTGATGCTCGGCTTTAACCTACTGACAAGTTAAACACTTTCCCACAAATTCCGTAACCTCCCGCTTCAAACCAAGCCACCAAAACTGTTCATGCAGATCCCGGTACATCTTACTTCCTCAAGGATGCATAGCGTAAGGGCTACTATGTGCCTCCTGCAGAATCATCTGCCTCAACTCCACATCCTTCGGCATTTAAATCTTCTCACGAAAACACAAAACCCCATCTCTGTTCAAACTGTAATCTTCTACTCCACCATTATGTACTTGCAGAAGTCGAGCCCCCAAGACCTCATCTGATAACTGTTTCTCTTTAATCGATCTACCCATGTCGGCTTCACTTGAAGTTGACTAATGAGACTTCCATCATCATACAAACTAAGATGGGCGAACATCGCTCTCAAGTCCGATATTACCTTCCGACTTAACGATACGCTACCACGTTAGCCTTACCCGGATGATATTCGATCGAGCGGTCATAATCTTTCAACGGCTCAATCCACATTATTGCCTTAAATTCAACTCTTTCTGAGTTAGAAGATACTTCAAACTCTTATGGTCAGTGTAGATAACAGACTTCTCTCCATACAAATAATGTCTCCAGATTTTTAGAGCGAAAACTACCGCAGCCAACTCCAGATCATGCGTGGGATAATTAATCTCATGCGGTCTTAACTGTCGAGACGCATAAGCAACAACCTTCCCATCCGGCATTAACACACATCCTAATCTCATGTGTGAAGCATCACAATAAACCACGAACTCCTTTCTGGCCTCAGGCTGAATCAACACTGGAGCCTCTGTCAAAATCCTCTTCAGCTTCTCAAAACTTTCCTATTGCTTGTCAACCCAAACAAAAGGTACCCCTTTCCTCAACAACTTAGTTAAAGGTGCCGTAATTAATGAGAACCCTTCAACGAACCTTCGGTAATACCCAGCCAAACCAAGGAAACTCCGAATCTCTGCCACAGACTTAGGCGATTTCCAATCCAACACCGCTTCAATCTTCCGGGGATCCACCCTAATCCCTTCTGCAGATACCACATGACCCAGAAATGTAACTTCCTTCAACCAAAACTCACACTTGCTAAACTTGGCGTACAGCTGCTTCTCTCTCAAAATCTGCAGAACCACCCGAAGATGCAAATCATGCTCCTCCTCAGTCTTGGAATACACCAGAATGTCGTCTATGAACACTACAATGAACCGATCCAAATAGGGTTGAAAAACCCGGTTCATCATATCCATGAACGCAGCTGGTGCATTTGTCAACCCAAATGGCATCACCAGGAACTCGAAGTGACCATAGCGAGTCCGAAAAGCCGTCTTGCAAATATCCGCTTCCTTGACCTTAAGCTGATGATATCCCGACCTCAAATCTATGTTTGAAAAGACCGAGGCCCCTTTAAGCTGATCAAATAGGTCATCTATCCTCGGCAGCGGGTACTTGTTCTTGATAGTTAACTTGTTCAACTGGCGGTAGTCAATGCACATTCGCATGGACCCGTCTTTCTTCTTCACAAACAACACTGGCGCTCCCCACGGAGATACACTGAGACGGATAAAACCACAATCTAAAAAATCTTGGATCTGAGCTTTAAGTTCAACCAGCTCCTTCGGCGCCATCCTGTAAGGGGCGATAGACACAGGAGCCGTTCCCGGAAATAGCTCAATTCCGAACTCCACCTCACGATCCGGAGGTAACCCTGGAAGCTCTTCCGGAAAGACATCCACAAATTCCTTTACTGTTCTAACCCCATCCACGGTCACTTCCCTTGCATCTAAGGCACTGACAAAAGTTAAGAAAGCCATGCACCCTTTTCTCACCATTCTTTCCGCCTTAAGAGCAGACACTACATTGGACAAGTAGTCTCTCCTCTCGCCTATCACCAAAACTTCATCATCCTCAGGAGTCCTTAACACCATGCGCTTAGCAGCACAATCCAAGTTTGCATGATATCTTACCAACCAATCCATACCGAAGATCAAATCGAACTCCCCGAACGGTAGTTCCATCAAATCAGCCGGGAAAACCAACCCTTGTACTTCTAGAGGCATATTTCTAAAAAGTTTATTTACTACTACAGATTGCTCTAAAGGACTAAGTACAGTCATCTCCCTAGAAGCAGTTTCAAAGTTCATGTTCAAGGTTCCAGACACCACACTAGCAACATAGGAATGCATCGACCCAATATCAATTAATGCAGTAAAGGGTAAACCGAAAATGAGGAATGTACCCGTTATAACATCTGATGCGTCACCCTCTTCTTGATGTTTGGCTATATAAACTAACCCGTTTGTCTCGCCTCAAGATACTCCAAAGCACCTCGCCGGTGCTCCACGTCCCCGACCAAAACCATTCCCTCCTCTGTTCGGACCACGACCTCCCGGCATCTACTGTCCACCCCTATCTGGCTGCATATACCCCTGACCTACCATCCAAGCCCTAGTCCTTTCTAGCGGACAGTTCCTGATCAGATGATCCTTTGACCCACACCTGAAACATACCCTATCTTTTCCCCAGCACTCTTCTGTACGAGACCTCCCACACTGAGCATATTATCGAAAAACAGCAGCCGGCGTTGCAACGCGACCCGGCCCATCAACCCTGGGCCTCTTCTGAAAACCCCCAGATGACCCTGACGGTCCATAACTCCTCTTATTCCTGCCTTTATCCTTGTCCCTATTTTGCTTCTCAGTCCGCGTCACCTCCTCGGCTATTTTAGCCTTTTCCACCAGGATAGCAAAATCTCTCTCCCGCTCAGGAGCTATTAACACTCGCAGCTCGTCACGCAACCCATCTTCAAACCGCACACAACGCTCATAGTCGGTCGCGACTATCCCCCAGGCGTAACGGCTCAACCGCAGAAATTCTGCCTCATACTCAGCTACCGATTTACCCCCGTGAACTAAATTCAGGAACGCTTTCCTCTAAGCATCCACATAACTGGCCCCAATGTACTTTCCTTGGAACTTTATCTTAAAGAAATCCCAATCAACTCGGTCCATCGGAGTACCCTCTCTCACGGTGAGCCACCACTGATAGGCCTCATCCCGAAGTAAAGACACCGCGCCCTTCAGCTTTTCCTCTACCGTGCAGTCTAAATCATCCATAATTCTCTCGACTGCCTCTAGCCAATACTCAGCCATGTTTAGAGCTACTCCAGAAATACCTCTAAACATTTTAGCTCCATTAGCTCAAAGTCGCTCAGGAATAGACTTTTGAGTTGCTGCTCCACTGTCTGCCCCAGCCATCCGTTCCAGCACACGTAACATTGCCTGAGATAGGGCATCATCTTCACCAGTTCTACCTTGCGATCCCGCTTCCGCCACAGGTGATGCTGGCGCTTCACCTTCAGGCTCATTTCTTGCTTTCGAGAGTTCAACCTCATTACCTTGGCCTCTCCCACGGCCGCGTGTAACACGTCCACGTCCTCTACCACTCATGTCTATCACTCCGTCTTACTCTGATTATAAATTTTATGCGTCAGTATTTCTTTCCACTGTTTATTAATCGAGTAGTTTTATGAAGATAGAGTTATAAGTAGTTTTTTTCCGCAAGCACGTGTATACCTAGAGCTTTTCATCTCTATAGCAAAGTTTCTTAATTCCAACATCCATAACAACATATTCACATAATACATCAACTTTATGCAAATCACTTAGCCATCAGAAAACTTACCTGGCAGACTGGGGCCGGAGACTCGGGCGCCACACCTCGAAAACAGATCCATGTATATATTTCTCTTAAAAGCGAAATCTGAAAAATGTTTTGAACCCAAAACCCAAGGCCGAGCTTTTTAAAATAGGCTCTGATACCAAATTGTAACACCCCAAACCCGGCCCAAACACTACAATCGAATCTGGTATGTCACTAGGAAGAAGTTTAGGAAGTTTGAGTTGGTTTCAGAAAATTCTAAGTCATTTTAAAATCTCGAATCTCGTGGTTCAGTTGAAAACCCGTTGTCTAGTTAACTTTGAAATTTAATTAGTTGAGCCTTGCGATTAGGAGACATTTGGAAATACTTACCAATTATTCGATTATCAGGTTTTCAATGAAAATGCCTTTTATTATAAGAAACGTTGTTGAACAGGTTATAAAAAACTTTAGTCTGTAATTAATATGTCCCAAATTCAAAACCCAAAAGAAAATTCCAAATTTCGTAGTGGCCTTATTACAAATCAAAGAAAAATACCCAAAAGGTATAAACGATAAATAAAATAAAGTTTACTAGTAAACCCATGCGTGGCCACCTCGAGCTCCCTCCAGCCCAGTCCGTAAAGCTAAGAATCACCTGGAAATGTTTAAACAAATGTGTGAGTCACGAGACTCAGTGTGCAATTAATTCACATTCTCCACTTGTGTGGGCACGAGCCCCAATACACCATCGGCGAAGCCCAATCATACAAAGATAGCAAACAATCAACATGATAGCCCAACCCACCCTAGTTTTTTCCATCCTCTACACTCCACTTCATACGTCCAACCTCAACACACACGGGATTTCTACAATCAACCCTCCATCCTCTACACTTCAATTTGGCGGTCATCTTTGTGATGCACACACCGCTCAAAGACAATAAAAGCGTGGCCTAGCCACCGATCACTATGTGACCAAATCACCGATACAATAATGTACCATCATTAGGTGTGACATTGTCACCCATAAGCACTTCCCCTTTATATCATAACATCCCAATATTCCATGCATATGCAACATAGTGTAATAAACAGGTTATATATGATGTCACACACACACAATCATGCTATCAAAGTTTTAAGGTTTAACC
This sequence comes from Gossypium sturtianum, assembly GCA_025698515.1. NCBI lineage: Eukaryota > Viridiplantae > Streptophyta > Magnoliopsida > Malvales > Malvaceae > Gossypium > Gossypium sturtianum. The sequence continues at coordinate 107,896,663 of CM046945.1, forward strand.
AAGATACACTAACCTAAGTTTTCAGTTTTACGCAACAGGGGTAACTCAATCACCATTGTCGGGATTTTCGGCTTTCATAACACATATACGATTATTACAACAAAAAGGAATAGTGTGATAATTACACACCTACGAACACGCAAGACTACACTATCGATCTCGCTAACGTCCTCACTTACAGGGATTACAGCGATCTGTTTATCCCTTTCAGAAGTCGGCCCACAACCTGGTGGCCAATCTCGAATGGCAGACACCGCACGTCTCTTAAACTTAGGGGCTGGGTTTATGGGTCCAACCCCTTCCTTTGCCTGATTGGTATTTGATTCCATCAAAACGATCTTGGTCAGAAGACCGAGTTAAACCGTTGAATAAGATAATAGCGAAATTAATTGCTTTGGAACGAAGAAGTCCTTACCCAAAATTAACAGAACCCGGAGGTTTCTACACTTGAATTAATAGATCACCTGATGTCCCTACATAACTCCATATCAGATTCGGCCTACCAAGATATGGGTTAAAGAAAGTGGCCTTCGGCCAAACAAATGGTATGAAATACTTACCTTGATTGATCGAATCCGATTGAATAAGGAAACAAATGAGAATCAACCAGAGAAAGAAAAGAAAATGGATTTCGGCTTCTAGTTCCAGAAGATGAATATTAATATAGGGACCTATAGATGATTTCGGTTCAAGGTGATCAAGAGACAAACAGAAAATATGAACCAAAGAAGAATAAAGAGAAGAAGAGAGGGAGGGTTGAGGTTCGGCTTTAGGTGAAGAAGAAATGCTCACTTGTTACCAAAATGCTATAAGAAAGAAGAAGAAGATGAAATGGTGGTGTATAGAAGGTTCGGCCAAGATGTTATCAAAAGAGGACACTTTTCATCAAAAGAAATATGAGAGACTTGTTTCGGCTTTGATGGTGAGGGAAAGAACTCAAGTTGCAAAAATGGAAAAGAGGGGGAGAATTGGTTTCGGTTTAGGCTAAAGAAGAATGAATAAGGCTCTTAGGGACTTTCGGCTACACAAAGAAAAGAACCAATATTGCCCAAAGTGCAACACACTCAAATGCCGAAAAAAAGAGCTCACTACCTAAAGCTAACCCTTTAAAATCCGGCTAGCACCCTACACAACCTCAATCCCCAAGCTTTCTCCTTGAAAAACTCTTGAACACTCATTTAAAATGGTTTGAAACATTCAAATTAATTTGAAAGTTTCCAAATCCCCCTTTTTACTCTTGTCCAACCATTCAAAAAGTTTGACCAAGTCACCTCAACTCTTCAAGGCTCCCAACCGATTCCATCATCCAGCCCTTTGACGCATGAGCAAAAATAAAAGCCACCTTGCTGGCAACGTGAATCGAACCTGCTCCCCTCTGCTCCCCCTGAGGCGTCACTTACCTGTTCCTTAAGTGGTGCCTCCTTGCCACTTTACCATCTTAGTTCTTGTGTCAACAAGCACAAACAATAAACCTTAAGTCCTGTCCCCAACCAGCTTCCCTCCTAAAGTGCCCAAAATTAAAATTTTGGCCAAGGTTCCGACTTAACGCCGGGCCTTCCCAGAGACCCCAAACACACTCAAACAACACACAAAGTATATCAAACACACAGAAGAAAGGTAAATGCAGAGCCCCTAAATCCCGGATGTTACAATATTATATGAAAAGTTATAGTTGTCTATGTGAGATTGCAAACCAATTTGAGGTTATTATGATTGTGTTGGATGTATATATGTTATGTATGTTAGAGGGGTGAAAAGAACTTGGCACTTAGCCTTGTTCTTGACCATGTGGGTAGATACACGGGCATTTGTCTAGACCATGTGTGATACACGGTCAGCCCACGGGCGTATGCTGTGACCGTGCGTCCCCTGCATGTAATAGGGTAGTGTCCAGGCCGTGTGGATTTAGTCAGTGTCGACCACGGGTAGAAGGCACGAACATGTAATAGGGTACACGGGCGTGTTCCCAAACCGCATGGGCGTGTGCCTTAACCGTGGGGCATTTGGCAGAATGCTGAGTTTTTAGGCACGGTCTGGGGACATGGGCGTGTATGTCTATACACGGGCGTGTCTTATCTTGCACGGGCGTGTGAGACCTGTATAAAAGAGAAAATTTTTAAGGATCGTAAAAGTTCCGGATTAGTCACGAGAGCCCTCGTGTGTATGAGTGAGGGCTCGTAAGTCGAGAATGAGGTTATAGAGAGTAATGACGTTGAGCCTAAGTGGCGATTAAGTGGTTTGAGTTCGGTAACACCTCGGGCTCGGTTCTCGGTGTAGAACCCAGGTAAGGGGTGTTACATTTAGTGGTATCAAAGCTATGGTTTAGCCGTTTTTAGGACTACCGTAGCGGGTGTAAGAGTCTAGCTATACACATGCCATAAGTGTACACTGATAGTGTGATGGTTTCTGATGATTTAAATCTTGTTTATTATAATATATGTATTTCAATCTATTGACTGCTGATGAAGCAGCTAGTAATGTGCCGGCTCCTGCGCAAGGAACCGCACCTGTTGGGAGTGGACCCGAGGCTAGGGGTCAAGGGGAAGAGGCACGGGAAGCCTTTCTTCAAATGATGAGTAATTGGTACTCGGACTATGTTCGAGCGAACCCTAATGCTCAACCTCCTCCACCTCCTCCTATACCTCAGCCAAATCCAGTGGCTCCTCAAGGTATGGATGTAGTGAGGATATCAAAGCCCCCAATGGATAAGATTAGGAAGCACGGGGCTGAGGAGTTTAGAGCTAAGGTAGATGATGACCCTGAGAGGGCGGAGTTCTGGTTGGAGAAATCGTTGAGGATGTTCGATGAACTCTCATGTACACCTGAGGAGAGTTTGAAGTGTGTCGTATCTTTGCTGAGAGATTTGGCATACCATTGGTGGAAAACACTGACGTTAGTGGTCCCAAAATAACGGGTGACGTGGGACTTCTTTCTGGAAGAGTTCTGGAAGAAGTATATAAGCCAGAGGTTTACTGACCGAAAAAGGAAAGAATTCCTTGAGCTGAAGCAAGAAAGGATGACAGTAGCGGAATACGAGCGTGAGTTTGTTAGGCTTAGCAAATACGCTCAAGAATGTGTGTCGACTGAGACCATCTTGTGTAAGAGGTTTGAAGATGGGCTGAATGAGGACATCAAACTCCTAGTGGGCATTTTGGAGTTGAATGAATTTGTGGTATTAGTTGAGAGGGCAAGTAAGGCCGAGGAATTGAGTTCAGAAAAGGGAAGAGCTGTGAGTGAAGCCCGAGATGTGAGAAAGAGGCCGATGGGCAAGTCGTATCCAGCCCAGTCGAAAAGATCCAAGGAAGTGAATCCTCGGACGACAGCACCAGTGGGTGTTTGTCAGTACATCCGGGCAGTACGAAAATGTACAATGACTTGAGGAAGTTGTACTGGTGGCCGGGTATGAAAAGAGATATTTCAGAGTTTGTATCAAAGTGTATGATTTGCCAACAAGTGAAAGCTGAGCATCAAGTGCCTTCGGGATTGCTTCAGCCAGTGATGGTTCCCGAATGTAAATGGGATCGGGTTACCATGGATTTTGTGACGGGGTTGCCGATGACTCAGAAAGAGAGATATTGTGTGGGTTGTTATGGATAGATTGATTGAAGTCGACTCACTTTATTCGAAGACGTGTTGATTATTCTTTGGATAAGTTAATTTGAGTTGTGCACGCGGCGAGAGATAGTGAGATTGCATGGTGTACTGTGTCTATTATATCGGATAGAGATCAGAGGTTTACTTCGAGATTTTAGAAGAAGTTGCAAGAGGCCATGGGTACGAGATTGAATTTTAGTACTGCGTTCCATCCGCAATCTGATGGTCAGTCTGAAAGAGTGATTCTAATTCTTGAAGATATGCTTCGATGCTGTGTGTTAGAATTCGAAGGTAGTTGGGAGAAATATCTACCTTTGGTCGAATTCGTCTATAACAATAGTTATCGATGAGTATACAGATAGTAATCTATGTATGAGGCTTTGTATGGCCGTAAGTGTCGGACTCCTTTGTATTGGACCGAGCTTAGTGAGAAGCGGATCCATGGGGTCGATCTAGTAAAAGAGACCGAAGAGAAAGTGAAAGTAATCTGTAATAGTCTGAAAGCTGCTTCGGATCGACAGAAGTCGTACGCAGATTTGAAAAGAAAAGAAATCGAGTTTAAAGTGGGTGACAAAGTATTTTTGAAAGTGTCCCCGTGGAAGAAGATTATGAGATTTGGACAAAAAGGGAAATTGAGTCCAAGGTTCATAGGGCCGTATGAGATTACTGCATGCACTGGGCACGTAGCTTACCGGTTGGCTTTGCCGGTAGAGTTGGAAAAGAATCATAATGTGTTCCATGTGTCGATGTTGCGACGGTATCGCTCCGATCCTTCACATGTGATTCCTTCAACGGAAATTGAGATAAGACCGGATGTGTCTTATGAAGAAGAGCCGATTAAGATCTTGGCTCGAGAAGTGAAACAGTTAAGAAATAAGAGCATAGCACTAGTGAAAGTGTTATGGCAGAAACATGGCATGGAAGAGGCTACGTGGGAAAAGGAAGAAGCTATGAGAGAGCAACATCCAAACCTCTTTTCTGGTAAGATTTTCGGGGACGAAAATCTCTAAAGAGGGGAGAGTTGTAACATCCCGGTTTAGGGCCTAACCGGAATAGTGGTTCGAGACCACAAATTCGAGGGTTATGAATGAGTTTTTGAGGTTTATATTATGTATGCATGCTAGTGTGAAAGTTTCATGAAGCAATTTTGTGGAATTGTGGTTGAATTGTCCAAAAGGACTAAATTGCAAAAGTTGCAAAATGTGTGTTTCTAGAAGCTATATGTGTGAAATATCTTTAGATTATTGATTAGAGGTCCTTAAATAGAAATTCACCCAAATTCTAATTTTTGGACAAAAATGCTCATGGATGAGTTAAAATTTGAAGTTTATCAAAAAGGGCATTTTGGTCATTTATCAAATAAGTGATTAAAATAGGTGAAAAGATGACAAATTCATTCATCTTCTTCCCCTTTAGCTGCCAAAAATTTGAGAAGCCATTGTTAGGGCTCTTTCAACTTTTCAAGCTTGCTAGTAAGTGCTCCTAAGCCCGATTTTGATATTCTTTGTATTTTTGAAGTCCCGGTAGCATGAGTAAGCTATTTTTAGCTATTTGATGAGCTATAATGGATGTTCAAAAATGTGGTCATGAATGACATGCATGTATTTTGATGTTTTATAGAAGATTATGAAAGCTTAATGTAGTAGAAACATCTTTTTTAAGTGATTTTCCATGAAAATGCATGTAGGGACTTGATTGTGAAAATCTTAAGTTTGGTCATACATGTGTGATTTAGTGAGATTTGATGAATGCTTTAGTTGAGTAAGTGGTTCGGCTAAGCATGAAAGGATAGAAAGTTGAATAAAAATCACTTTACGAGCCTTGGGGCTAAAGTGTAATTATGAAGAAGTTTAGGGGCAAAATAGTAATTTTGCTAAAGTATGAAATGTGAGTCAATTTAGTCAATGTGTGTATTGAATAAGCTGAATTATTCATTATAGATCAAAAAAGACGAAGCCCGAATCGAAACCGAGGCAAAAGCAAGGTGGTGGACTAAATTGCATATTTCCATACTTTTGAGTATCGAGGTAAGTCTATGCATAAATAATGCATTCATACTTACAATTTGTTAATGCTAGCTAGTGTGTAACATATTTGAGAACCTATGTGGGATGAATGTAGTAGAAAATGTGGAACGAATGTATGATCAAGAATGATTAAGTAAGTAGACTTGTGCATGTGTTGTGATAATGCTAGATGGTGGGCTAAGTGCGGTACCATTCTAATGCATATTGACAATGAGCTAGCTATGTGCGATGCTATCGTGAGGTATATCATCTAGTGGGCTATGTACTGAACTACTATGAATACCTTTGTGGTAGGCTAAGTGCGATACCACCTTATTAATCAATTGTGGTGTGCTAAGTGCGAAACCACTGAGATATTGGCTGTGTGGATTAACTGTGTGTATTAGCTGTGTGTAATAGTTGTATGGATTAATTACGTGAATTAGCTGTGTGTAATAGCTGTGTGGATTAGTTATGTGAACTAGCTGTGTGAATAGGCTGTGTGGATAAGTTATGTGGATAAACTATGTGGATGTATTACGAGAAATAATGATGTGTTGTATATTGTGTAAATGTGACATTGAATGCAGGAGTGCATTTTGATGGTTATGAGTATGTGACTCATGATGTGTTGGAAATGTGGTAAGGGTTAGAAAGAGTAAGCATAGTTGTTCATTACTTTTGGTAGTATAATGCTAATTGTTGTGTAGCTTATACTATGATGCTTATTTGTTTATGTGTAAACTTACTAAGCTCAAAGCTTAGTCCCTTTCTTTTCCCTTGTCTTATAGATTAAAAGTGTTGAATCGAGATACGATGATCATCAGAAGATAGCCCACATATCAGTACACTTTGGTACATGAAACTTAATGTTTTGTATATGGCATGTATAGGGGCTAGATAAGTTAGTAAATTTTGTTGTAAATAGCTAAGATGTGCTGGCCTTTAGATGATAGCTCATTTTGTATAATGCCATCGTTGTTGGCTACCATATTATATGAAAAGTTATAGTTGTCTATGTGAGATTGCAATCCAATTTGAGTTGATTATGATTGTGTTGGATGAATATATGTTATGTATGTTAGAGGGGTGAAAAGAACTTGGCACTTAGCCTTGTTCTTAACCATGTGGGTAGACACACGGGCGTGTGTCTAGACCATGTGTGATACACGATCAGCCCACGGGTGTGTGCTGTGACCGTGCGTCCCCTGCATGTTAACATTTTAAGTCAGGATTGTCACACGGGCCAGGGCCACGGGCGTGTCCAGGCCGTGTGGATTTAGTCAGTGTCGACCACGGGTAGAAGGCACGGACATGTAATAGGGTACACGGGCGTGTTCCCAAACCGCATGGGTGTGTGCCTTAACCGTGGGGCATTTGGCAGAATGCTGAGTTTTTAGGCACGGTCTGGGGACATGGGCGTGTATGTCTATACACGGACGTGTCTTATCTTGCACGGGCGTGTGAGACCTGTATAAAAGGGAAAAATTTTAAGGATAGTAAAAGTTCCGGATTAGTCTCAAGAGCCCTCGTGTGTATGAGTGAGGCCTCGTAAGTGAAGAATAAGGTTATATAGAGTAATGATGTTGAGCTTAAGTGGCGATTAAGTGGTTTGAGTTCGGTAACGCCTCGGGCCCGGTTCCCGGTGTAGAACCCGGGTAAGGGGTGTTACATACAAGTCAAGACTATTACAGTCGGTGAATATCCTAGTAATAAAGTGAGATAAAATACAATAGATTTCAAATTTGAAGTGACTTGATTTCCAAGGAGGGGAATGTTATCCAAATTTTAGTGAAGTATGCGATAAAGATCCGAATGATCATTTTGGCATGTGCCGAGTTTACAGTTGTAAGATTTCTGAGTATATGTACCGGGAGGAAGAGTAATCTAGGTCTCAAATTGTGCTTCGACCTTGTGTATTACAGCTTAAAGGTTTTTGGCGAGAGAAACTTAAGGATAAGTCGATTTGTGATTTTGATGAGTTGGTGAAAACGTTTCAAGAATGTTAAGAGCAACTTCTCCTGGTAAGATTTTCGGGGACGAAAATCCCTAAGGGGGAGAGAATTGTAACAGCCCGATTTAGGGGCTAGTTGGAATAGCGATCTTGAGATCACTAATCCGAGGTTGGAGAAAATTATTTTGATATTATTTTATGAGTTATAATATGTTTATAAAGAGGCGTGAGAATATTGGTGCTTTAATTTTAGCGATTGAGACTTAATTGCGAAAAAAGACTAAATCGCATAAAGTGCGAAAGTTCTATTTGAATTGCTAGAGGTGCCAATTAGCTAAGGATTATAAATTGGAGGTCCTTAAAGTTATATTAGGCCATTGAATTAGTGATGGTCGGCCATATAGGAGCTAGGGAGACAAGATTTTAAAGTTGGTCAAATTTAGTAGGTATTAGGTTATAGAAATGAATAAAATAAGATGAATAAAGATGTTATCATCTTTTCACTATTCCTCCACCTTCATCCACCGGAAATTGAAGAGAAATAAGGGTTTTGGAGCTCAAAACTTTTAGCCAACAAATTCCCTAGCAAGTAAGTGATTTTTGAGGTTTTTCTTAATGATTTTTGTACTTTTGGAGTCCCCAAAGCTTAAGCTAGGTAATGAGGGGACTAATTTGCATTATGGTTGAAAGTCTAGGGACTTGCCATGAGAGAGTTTATGTTGGTTCCTGAGTTTTTATGGAAGAAAATGAATGCTAGGAAGATGAGAAACAACTTTTGTGAAAGGTGTTGTCATGAAAACACCAAATTAGGACTAAGATGCAAATGTGGTAAATTGTTCATTAATGCATGAAATAGTTGGAATTGTGAATAGTTGTAAGAGGATTAAATGTTCAGCTAGGCTTGTTTAATAAGAAAATGTGCTAAAAATTTATTTACGAGCCTAGGGGCAAAATCGTAATTTTGCCAAAGTCCAAGGGCAAAATGGTAATTTTGCCAAAGTAGAATTTTTAAAATGTATTGATTAGTGTGGTAATAAAATGAGTAAATTTTATTGTTCTAGATCGAAGAAAACGAGATTCGGACCTAGAACGGGAGAAAAGAGAAATGTGGACATATATGTCCCTTTCAACCCTTTTCGGTATCGAGGTAAGTTCATGTGTTAAATTGTACAACTCCAAGTGAAGTATTTTTAATTTTTGATGTTGTATAGATTGGTTATTGCCTCCATGTATACGTTAAATACGTTTTGTTGTGATGTCAAGAAATGAAAGTCTTGATTTAATCCATGAATAGTAGAAATGCAAAAATCATGATACGATGGTAATTAAGGCCCCGTGTAAGACCATATTTAGAATATGGCCTTGGTGTGGGATTTCGTATAAGACCATGTCGGGGATATGGCACCGATACGTTAATTCATAAAAGACCCTATCGGGGGTATGATGTCAATGTGACATTATGTGTATGAGACTCAATAGTGTTATTTAACAATTTGAGTGATTCAACAAGTATGCTGAGAATGAGAATGAATGTGGTTGCACCATGAGAGGTACATGTATGTTTTAAAACTGAATTGAGAGGAATTCGGTATATGATAAACCCATAGTGGGTATGTGTAAATGATGCACCTTGGTTGCATAAGTTATAATTATTAATGCATTGTGTGGATGCGAACGATTATCATAGAAAGCTAAGTAAGAATGATAATGTGTGAGGATGTTCCTGGATAGACATTTGAAATAGAGAAATGTATGTGGATAAATATCCGTGAATGTATAATAATGGTGGGCTATGTGCGATACCACCTTAAATTGTAAATGGTGGGCTATAAGCGATACCACCCTATTAGAGATTGAGGGTAGGCTAAGTGCGAAACCACCGAGAGATTGTAGTATGAGTGACTTATTGAAAATGTTTGATGTATTGTTTTATGAGATCATGTGGTGACAAGTGCAGGGATGTATGCAAGTTAACATGAGCAATTAGCTTGTGGCATGGTTAGAATGTGGTAAGAGGCAGAATGAGTAAGTCTCAAAAATGGTTGAGTAAGTAACCATGAGTTTAAAAGTAAAACTCATTATAATACCTTGTGGTTGAGTATAATCGATGAATATCAATAGTTGATTGTTATGTGCATATGAACTTACTAAGCATTATTGCTTACTCCTCTTCCTTTCTCATCTCTTATAGGTTAATTTAACTAGCTCAGGTTGGAGACCGCCGGAAATGTTTCACACTATCGAGCAGACGCTTGGTATGAGGTTTTAAGTCCTTATGAGTTATGGCATGTATAGGGATCTTTTTTTTAAGTTGATTAAGTCCTAATTGATGTAGCCAAATTGTGTTGGCCTAAGAGAGTTTATGGTTTGGTTGTGTATAGCCATAGATGATGGCTTAAGTCGTTTGTAATTACCAGAATTAGTTCTCTCTCGTGTATGGGATGAAGACTTTATTTTATAGTTTAAATGTGATAATTTAAGATTTATAATTGATGATATGGGAAGATTCGGTAATGGTGTATGTACGTGTGCAATGTAGAGTGGCAAGGGCTTGGTGGATAGCCTGCTAATTGTTCACATGGGTAGACACACGAGCGTATGTCTAGACCGTGTGGGAGGCACGGCTAGCACATGGGCGTATGCCCAGGCCGTGTGAAGTTTGCACCTTGCACTTGGAATTTAAACCACCACACGGCTGAAGCACACGGGCGTGTGTATAGGCCGTGTGGATAAGTCAGAATGCCAAGGTTTGGCACACGGGCCAGGGCCACGGGCGTGTCAAGGCCGTGTGAAATTAGTCAGTGTCGACCACGGGTGAAAGACACGGGCGTGTCTCTAGACCCACACGGGCGTGTGGCCCCTGTTTCGTTGAAAAGTTTCTCGAACTCGTAAAAGTTCCCGGAATAGTTCCTATACCTCTCGGAAGTATGTTAGGGCCTCCTAGGCCGAGTATGTGCAAGTGATGGGTTTAAACGAAATTTTATAACCCTATTCGAGATGTTTAAGCAAGATTAGTTAGGTAATGCCTCAAACCCTGTTCCGGCTTGAATACGGGTAAGGGGTGTTACAATTCTAGCACTTAAATAATATGTCTAATATAATTAAGTCCTTCCATAAACATTTTACAAATTTATCCCAATATTTTACTTATTATGCAATTTAGTCCTTAAACCCGAAACTTGCAAATTTACCATTTTTAGTTAAAAATTCATGCTAGATGATTTTCATAGGGTTCATTATCAGCCCATTTTTATCATCATTTCACAATATTTACCTTGAATTTTACTATTTTCACAATTTAATCCCTAATCATTAAATTCATTAAAATCACTTAACAAAATACTTATAAATAACAACTAATACTTCAAATTCATCATTTAACATCTAAAATCACAAATATTCATTAATGGCAACATTCAAAATCTTTAACAGTTTCAAAAACGATGGTAAGGGCAAGCTGGACCTAGTTGCAACGATCTCAATAACATAAAAATTATTAGAAATGGAATCAAATCACATGCCATGCATCAAAATTTCAGCTTGGTCGAATTCTTTTCCTCCCCACACCATAGCTATTCGGTTTTGAATTAAAGAATGAAGAAGATGATGATTTAGATTTGGTTTATTTTAGTTTTAATTATTTAATTACTAATATACCCTTTTAAAATCATGAAATTTTCCATGCAACCTATCCATGAATATCCACTCACATTAAATATGGTATAATTACCATTCAAGTGCATTAATTCACCTTTTCAAAGCTAATTGATCCATTTAATTAATAGAATTTAACTTTTGCAACTTTTACAATTTAGTCCTTTTCAATTAATTAACTATCTAAACATTAAAATTTCTTAACCATATTTTAATACGACCTTATTAACACTCCGTAAATATTTTAAAATATTTATGGCTTGGTTTATAGAAATGAGGTCTCAATACCTTATTTTCTAGAACTACTTGACTTTAGGGTCATACCACTTGAACCGAATTGTTTTCTCAAATAGCATAAATTACCAATTCAACATTTATTTTAATACCATATTGGACTCGTAAATATTCAATAATAATATTTACAAACTCACTCGTCGAATTTGTGGCCCTAAAACCACTGTTTCTGACACCACTGAAAAACGACTATTATAAGTTCAATGAGCATTATTGTGGCACTTAAAGTGCAATTAAATGTGAATCCGATAAGCATGCATTGTGTACAAGCTTATGATGTAAATTGATGAATATGAACAGAGATGATGTGCATTAAATCAGTAATTAAAAATGTGTAATTGTGGATATTTTGGCCTTGTGATCTCTTGAAACCGTTGGATATAGTTGGCATTGTAACACCCCTAACACGTATCCGTCGCCGGAACAGGGTTACAGAGTATTACAGGACAACAGAATAGTAAATCATTCAAATCATACATTAATACAAACATAATCAAATTTCTTGGACCTTAAGAAACTCAAATACTAACCAAAATACAAAATCAAAACGACATTAATTGGGTAAAAAACACATCAAAACCAACGTAATATGTGCCTAACCAATGTACCCTAATTGGTACCACAATTATATACAATTTAATCTCAAAATACACATTAATTTAATTCATCAACTCATTCAAGCAATACCAAATCAAAATACCTAACAAAGTTACCACAACCACAACAAATCAAATATATGTAAGCCACACATACTAGCATAACAACTATACCTCATTCTCGTACCCTTCGTAAATTGGTTATTTGCACAAAATATCATTCATAACATTTACATAATCTAAACATTAACCAAAATAGCACAAGAGCATATACATGTCATATAATCTGAATTTAACGTTTCAAAAACTACCGAGATAAACAGGATAGTGTGACTTGAGTGCCGATCCGATCGTCCAACCTTCCAAAAATCTACAATGACATTAAACAACACAAGTAAGCTTAATCAAGCTTAGTAAGTTCGATGAGTTAAACAAAAATCTTACCGAACTAACTATAATAAATCAAATAATAATAAAAATCATCCATGACAACTCCCTGTCATTCATAACTTCAATCGATAAATACATTCGTATTCAAATCAATACAAAAATAAATAACATGTCTTTCAAATTCATTAAATAAATAACCTTACCGAGATTTTTCCATTCGAAGAATGACTTACGGATAAGAGTACATCGTCAACAGAAGCTCATAAGAGCTGGTCCTCCTGAATACGCAAACAGAAGCTCGAAAGCTAAACAGAAGCTCGTAAGAGCTGAACAGAAGCTCGTAAGAGCTGATCCACCCAATCACGCCAAACAAAAAGTAAAACACGAGAGTTTGCAACAAATTTTGAACCCCAATTTACTTGGCTAAAATGCCGATATCCCCCTCCAGTACCATCTCCACTCCAAACCCCCGTCATACACCAAATTACAAATGTACTCAAATTCCGCGTTCAATTCAAACTGAATATCCAATTCAATATTATAATTCAAACAATAATTCATTTCCAACAATAGAATATATACATAATACCAATCATCAATTTATACAAATGTTAAATTTTAACTGTACGAACTTACCTTGACTGAATTGTAGTAATTGCAGAAGTTTAGGGACTATTCCGCTATTTTTCCTTTTCCACGAGTATCTACGGGATCTTGATCTAAAATATAAAATTACTCATTTATTAGCATATATTTCATTTTTAATCCATTTTACAATTAATACACTTTATTTTTTGAATTTACGTAATTACCCTAAACTTTTACAATTTTTACAATTTAATCCATTAATTAGTTAATCTATCAAATTAACTAATTTTCTCAAATCAATCATCTATCCATATATTCTAGGCCCTCATACAGCCCCTAATAAACCTAAAATTCACTATCAAACCCTAATATTTTGACATTTTCACAATTTAATCCTAAAATCAATATTTAACAAAAATCACTTTACAAAATCATCACACAACACAATCAAAGCTCCAAACCCTGTTATTCATCAAAAACATCTAATATTTCTCAATGGAAACTTCAAAAATTTTTAACAGAATCTGAAACAAAGGTACGGGTTAGCTGGACCTAGTTGCAACGATCTCAAAAATATAAAAATTATTAAAAACGGGCAAAGTTTTCTTACCAAATCACCAAACCAAATTTGGCCGAATGTTTTTTTTCTCCTTTAGGGTTTCGGCGGTGGCTTTCAAAATGAAAAAGATGATAATGAGTTTTTATCATGTTTTTGTTATATTATACCTATTTAATAATTTACTATTTTGCCCTTATAAATATAATCAAACTTTAACAATTTAAAAGCCCACTAACGTCCACCAACCCTTGAATGGACTAATTACCATTTAAGTCCACTTTCCTTATTCAATAAACCATTTAATCACTCAAATCAAATAGTGACTAAATTTTACATCTTTTATGATTTAGTCTTTTTTAATTAATTAACTATTGAAACGTTAAAATTTTTCAACGAAACTTTAATACTACCTTAATGAAACTCCATAAATATTTATAAAAATATTTACGGCTCGGTTTATAGAAACGATGTCCCGATACCTCACTTTCTAAAACCACTTGACCTTAGGGTCTCACCACTTGAACCTAATAAATTGTTATAAAGCATAAATTACCAAATCAAAAACCTTTTTAAAACTATATTTGACTCGTAAATATTAAATAATAATATTTATGAACTTACTCGCTGGATTTGGTGGCCTCGAAACCACTGTTTTTGACACCATTGAAAAATCGGGTTGTTACAGGCATACCATAGGATTGTAAGTACTCACCCTTGTGTTTTGTGATTTGGGCATTGAGGCCTTGAGACAGTTTGAAGAAATAAGGGAATGTGAGCTAAGCTTCATTCACCGGGATATGTTAATGTGTCGGAGAGTGTTAGCTATATGCTACACTTTTGGGATATGTTCAACTCAATGAGTCATTTAGTGCGTTGGAGATTCGTGTATCTGATGTGTGGTGATAGAGCTCACTTTTATGTTTTATAGCTTCAAGTGTCAAATTATCGTTTAAATGTGATCTTATTTATTGTGATAATACGATGTAAGATGGATGCATAAACATGTAAATAATATGCTAAATGAGTCAATTTAAGTTTCATGAAAATGTCAGTATGTTCTCATAGTAAATTGCATATGTAATTGTGTTTGGGTCGTTTTAATTTAACTTGTGAATGCATGTGAATATATAAGCTAGACTTGTGAGTTATTAAAGCACGTATATAATGTTTAGTCTTGATGAATTATTGTAAAATGACATATTTGTATATAAGTTGAGTGTAGTTGTATGTGAGAGTATATGCTAGTTTTATGATTTAATGAAGCGTAAATATGTTATGGTGACTTGGCTAGAATATAGTTGCGAATGTGTTGTAGTATGCTCTTGTTTAACATTTGATATTGTGTATACTTTGCAGTTACTCTAACATTCACTAAGCTTGTTTAAGCTCACCCACTCTCTCTAACCATTGCAGATATTTAGCGTTTGCAGTGTGAGCGGTGCAGGGATACCAAGGAAGTGATCCAAGTTAGGCTTTAGTATTTGCATAGGTGGTATTAACAATATTTTTTTTGAACTATGGGGATAAGGCAATGTGGTTAGAATTTGTTCGATTATTATTGTGGTCCTCATGATATTTTATGGGTTTAGTTTTCTAGCACTTTTGATGGGTGTTATAATTATTTCATTAGTATTGTTTGGTTTGAATATTTGCTATGTTAAAGTGCCATGAATTGTATGTATGGTCAATGGGTATTTAATAATGTGGTAGAATTGTTTCATGAACCTCACCATAATGTTTTGATTACTTTCATAGCTTATTTTTCTTAGGATTTATGGATATTATTCTTGTTATATCATTTGCTTACTCGGGCGTGTTTTCAATGATTAAACCGTTATTGTGGTCGTTTTGGTGATTACTTGATAAGGCAAAAGTTGCATGTTGAGTAGTTTTTATTTTAAATGGATTATATATGCCTTAAACTACTAAATTTTTGTGGTCTGGAGCAGAGGTATGGATATTCGTGTTTTAAAAATAATACCTCCATGATTTTTTAAAGTGCAGGAAGTCAGTAACGTAATTTGGTATCGATACCATATCACGAGTATCGATACTTGGAGTAAAATAATCTATACTTTATAAAAGGTACCGATACTTTTTGAGATTTTGATTTTAAACGTGAAACAAAATGTTGTTTTGGTATCGATTTTCCAAACAGTATCGGTACATTTTGAGAGAAATATTGATACCTTTGATTCAATATCGATACCTACGTGAATAATTTAGAATTTCTATTTAGTGGTCTATAAGCATGTTTAACTCTCATTTTAAGTTTGTTTGATGAATGTTTAGCATGTTTTAATGACGATTGGAATGCGTATGACTTATAATAATTACGAAAACTAAAATGGAATATGTTTGCTTAATAACGAGACCATGGTAATGCATGTGATGTGTGATGGTGGTGTAACATCCTAATATTCGGGCTCGGCGATTGGGTCGTGTATAGGGTGTTACAGTCTAGGTCAGGTTTGAGAGGTTACATTTAGTGGTATCAGAACCTAGGTTCAAAACCTCAGACTGAGTCTAATTTTTAAAAATTAGTCTAGATACATGTATACATGAAAAAAGGGTATTTTGGAAAAAAAAAACAAGCCACAAAGAATTTTGAAAATGATATTTTATATAAAAAAAAAGGTCCGAGACTCTAATGCTAATTTCCATAAAAAAAACTACTATTAAGTTTTAGGTAAACGCTAGAGGTTTATTACTGTAGACATAGAACTGAAATATTTCGTATTTAATTTTTCTTTGAAACTGTAAGATAAAAAACTTAAAACTAACTGAAGGTAGCTAGTGATTACTTTTCTAAAACTGTAGATCAAACTTAAAATCGTAAGATACATAATGAACAACTGTAGAATGAGGAACCATGGGGCTCAACGTTGAGCTACCCAAGTTGATTCATTTGCTTCTCAGGAAATTGTGCCTAACCTGGAGACAAATGACATCGTGATTTGAAGGAGGAAACTAGGAGTCGTGACCTTTAAAGGGAGTCAAAGAAGCCAGACCTCAATGAAATGTTGTAGTAGATATTACTAGAGAAATAGTTGGATTGACTGGTGTTCTGATTTGTAGATAGTGTGATAAGTGCCATACATGCGAATGTTGGAAAAAGTTAGGTGCATGTCTGGGTTGTGGTTGGATGAAACACATGGTTAAGGATTGTCCTTGCCAAGTAAATCAAATGCAAGCTCCAGCACAGAATCAAGGGTAGGACAGGGTATAGAATCAAAAGGTTAATCAGTTTCCTCCGAGAGGTCTGATTAGAATTGATGTTAGACAATTAGCACTAGTTTAAGATGCTAGGCACCACAAGGACTGAGACATAGTCGACGTTAATGCAGGAACATTTCCTAAATTGTACTTTGCATTGATTAATTCTAACTTCTCTTGTTTGTACAGTGTTAGTAGAGTTTCTAATAAATTTGGAACCGGGGTAGGGGAATCCGATAGTAAAATTTTTGTCATTATATCTTTAAGAGATATCCGTTGAGATTTAAGAGAAGCATGTCTAGAATTGTATTGGAAATCAAAGTTGTGCATCAAAAGCATGGTGACTCAGTTTAAAGAGAGGAGTATAGGATTTTGTGACTAAGAAAATTTCGAGGACGAAATTTCTTTAAGGATGGGAGAATTGTCACATCCTAAAAATTGAGGGTTAGTAGAATCGGGTTTGTGAATCGAGAGAGATTAGTCATGCCCTAATTTTTGAGATTATCTGTACGTTTTTAGGAAATAAATGAGTTAATGGTTTGTTAGTTAAGTGTTAGTGCAACTATCAATGAAACCCAAGTTCAAATCCCTTCTCTTACACCATTTTTTATTATTTTGAAAATTTTGCATCAAACCCTAGCATGTGACACACCTTGTTTTTAAAATAAATATTGCAAAATTATTTCAAGAACAAGGAAATAGCCCAATGTTAAAAGAAAGTATGAGAAAGTATGGAATAATGGTTTTTCCGCTGCATTAGTTAACATCAAGTTTTTTAAGTAAAGCGACGAACAAACATTTTTTTCTAAAACAACACTATCAATAATAAAATGAATCTTAAATACACATGACCTAATAAATGAATGTTTTTAAACTAACTTAAAGTACAACTACGGTTTTTCTCTAAAATGAGTTTATTTAAGGTATTCAAAAGTAACGTAAGTTAGCTTAGCCATTTCAGTGGCTAATGTAGCCTTCTCAATCTAGCCATAACATCTAGGCCGGGTTTAGGAGGTTACACGCACCGCACTAATTGTTGATGCACTGGATGAACAATTGTGGAAAGAGATAAGGTTGAGTGGTTAAACTCTCTAGGAACAGAGAATCAGAAGCAGAGAGGAAAGAGAAGTCCCCCTCACCTTTGGGATGTCCATTGCTTTTTACTGTACCGGGTCAGACCCCAGATCGGATGATTTTAATTATCATTATATAACAATTTCAAAATAAAAATAGTAGTAGTAGAGATAATGTATTTGAAATGGGTTTCAAAACCCTAATATTTGTTGAAGAAGAAAAAAGAAGTGGGGGACAATCATACAATAAATTTAAAAAATATTTTATAAATAATATGTTTTTAATAAAGAAATAAATTTTTAAAGAAAATATAAATTATTAATGAATTAGTAAAATAATCTATTTAAGAAGACATTGAGAATTAATATGGAGAAATATATTTTTTTAGATTTTATAATATATATTTTTTAATATATACATATATTAAGAGTTTATATATGATTTTTTATAATCTCATTTTATATTTTTAATTTTTAATTTTTAAATTATATATTTTTTTATTTTCTTATATATTTATTTTCATTTTTATATATATTTTAATGTTTATATATATTTGATGAAAGAAAGTGTATATATTTTCTTCAAAAAAATGCCATGTGATACTATTTGTGCTAAATTAAGCATTTTATTTGGCCTTTTAGGTTTTTTTTTCTTTTTTTTTAGAGAAATAGGTAATTTTTTAAGAGAGAAAGGAAAGCGCGTTTAGCTGAACGCGTTTTCTGTCAACAGTCAATTCCAATGACTTTATGAACGTTGGTTGGTAACAGTAAAAAAATTTAAAGGGCCACAATAGTCACTTTTTTTCTATAAATACCATCCAATTTTAATTTTTTTACTCAAATCCAACTCTCTCAATTCTTTTTAATCTCTCGATTCTCTCAACTCTCTTAATTCTCTCAATTTTCTCAAGTTTTGTTCTAAATTTTTTTATACGCTTGTTTAAAATTATTATTTTTTTAATTATTTTGTATTTTATTCGTTTCGATTAAATTTTTACAAATGACAACCTTTTTTATTTATTTCGATGACAAGCACGTTTCCACCGCTCAAGCTATACTGGTAAGACGAAATTTTAAATTTCGTTATTTTCAATTAAGTTATTTTTTATTTTTTTATTTTTTAATATTTTAAATTAATCTTTTTCGTCGATATAAATAGGTGGATGATCGTGTTTTGGAGGGGTTCATACACAATTTGTCAAAGGGCCCTATCATTGAAATTCACGGTTACTTGCAAGACGCGAGATTCTTGCATGCATCTCGTATACTCGGGGGCTGTAAACTCGATCCTACACTCATTAGCATGTTGGTGAAAAGATGGAGGCCCAAGACACACATTTTCCATCTTTCATGCGGCGAGTGCACAATCACACTCGAGGACATAGCTTTAAAACTCGATTTATCGGTGGATGGGCTAGTTGTCGTAGGACCAGCGGTCGTTCCCGGTAAAGAGGACCTTTGCGAGGCATTTTTGGGGAAGGTCCCGAACAAGTTTCAAGGTGGTCGGATATAGATAAAGTGGTTGGAAACCAATTTCAAAGAGCTTCCTTTGAACGCGACCGATATTGTCAAAGAACAATACGCCCGAGAATTCATCCTAAGGTTAATCGGGGGCATTTTAATGCCCGAAAAATCTCAAAACTTGGTACACATAAGGTGGCTACTACACCTAGCCGACTTCAAAGAATGCGGACGACTAAGTTGGGGATCATCTGTGCTGGTCACATTGTATGGGGAGTTGTGTCGGGCGATGAAATCAGATAAGATGTCAATCGGTAGTTGCCTGCTCCTGCTGCAATCATGGGTCTGGTGGTGATTACCATTTCTACGTCCCCAAGTGAATGACCCATACATGTTCCCATTAGTGACAAAATAAAAAAATATTTCTTAATAAATATGTAGTTTGTATAGTAAATGTTGTTTATTTATTATATGTTTGAATTAAATATCACTTGTACATGTGGAACCATGAGCCGAGTTATGTGGGACTACCCGAGTAGCTTGAAGATATCAGCCTGTTGTTAGATCAACGCTCAAAAGCCGAGGTTTATTACTTATTCTTTCCAACCTATAATAATTACGCAATGATTTGTAAAATAAAATTCCGTACATAATGGAATTTACAATTGTACAGTGCAATTTGAGTATATGCCATACGTCGAGCCAGATATTATAGAATGCATCCTGCTAGAATATTTGACCAATCAGAGTATGTAGGATGCGAAGGTGCCTTTGATAGTATATGTGACGGTGGAAATGCATGAATCGGATTGAGTGATGCGACAGTTCAGGTGGAAGCAACAACTTTCGCTGCCATCGCGAGACATGGAAGCACTGCACAAGTTGGACCTGCGAGGGAAAAACGACGAGAATTGACGAGACATACACAAGGAGTACATCGACACTTGGGATCATAGGATGGAATTCTTACCCATCCACAAACCATTTTTCTCATCGGACACGGTGGATTGTTTGGAGTACATGCCATGGTTCAGAGTCGTCGACAAACAGTATCTACTATCAGTAGAGGCGAGGAGTAGGCAAATTCGTCAAAAGAGGCAACGACGACAGCCTTAGCAGTGTAGGTCCAGATATGGTCGCATGACGGGTTCGTTATCGGCTCCGACTAAACAAGTGCCGCCTATGTCTACGCCATATCCCGATCAATTCACTCGACTTATTCTTGTTTATTTCACTAACCCCATGTTTTTTCACAGTCACCACACTACACACCACCGCACATCCCTATTTCAACCCAACTCACAGGTACATATTTCGGGGTACCGACGAATCCCACATTCTATACCCCCATGCTGACATTGATGCCGATGCAAATGCCAAGCCAGATGCCAATGCATGTATCGTAACCGATGCTGACACTGATCCAGTCATCGATGCCAGTGTCAATGCTCGAGTTAATACTGACGTATCTGAGTTTTGCTACACCATACACCTACACGCCGATGTTGTCACAAACACCTACCATATCATTGTTTTATCGAGGTGGGTCATTGGCGCAACCATCTTTTCATGGAAGAGGACACATGATGGGAGGCTAGGACGGCACTGCACTCAAACACGGAGGAAGGTTATGGAGACGAAGACGGAGATGAAGCCGAGGGTGGAGATGAATATGAAGATGAAGATGAAGGTGGAGACGAAGATGAGTACAAAGATGGAGGTGAAGATGAAGACGATGATGACGATCAAGTGGATGAGTCGAAAACATTAGTTATGCCTGGAAATCAATAAAGAAATGATATTTTTTTAGTATATTTTCATTGCAACTCATATTTGTGTTTGTTAAAATCTAATGTAAATTATATGTAAATTTCCATATATTCAATATCTTATATGAAATATGTAACTTTGGATAGGCATCTTTATCGAACTGGTAGACCGTGACAAATATAGTTGAAATACAAGTTAAAAAGAAATAAAAGAAATTTGGGTACAAAAAATGAATAATAGCGAAGTTAAGGCCCTAATGTACCCCTCAATACGTAACATGTTGCTTTCATATGCCCTGGGTTTCTATAGTACCTGCATAACCTCTGTTGATTGTCCTTCTCCCGAATATTCAAATTGGTCTGTATCTGAGTAGAATTTAGGCGACCTTTCAAGACACATCACGGGTTCATATTCGGTGCGAACTCGTACAATGCACTGGATACTGGCGGCCACATACTCTCATTTGGGACGGGTGGGAATTCAGGACTCCATACACTGTGCATGCATTCTAGTCTATACACATCGTTGATATAAGGCATGTACTCAATTTGTAAGTTCGCACATGTGGCAATTACATGTGTGCATGGGAACCGAAGTGCTTGGAACCTCCCAAAATCACATGTCCTTCACGTTAGGTGCACACAATATAATGCCCCTAACATGTCTTGGTTGAGCCTAGCGTACTCCGTGACCCAAAATTCCATGTTTTGATGCGAGTGGCACACTACATTCATAGTGTTCACTCTCGCTGTATTTTGTCTACTTTCTTTCATGACATCCTTGCACCAAACATGGTTGCCTACTATCTGTCCAACATACACCACCGTCCGCTTTGGAAATAAGGTAGACAAGTGAAAGTATGTTTCTTTGACAATCGAGGTTATCGTCAAATGGTACATCCTTTTCAGTAAAAAATTGATGCATTCGGCTAAGTTCGTCATCATGTGCTGGAAATACGAAAATATACACTTTTTCATGCCCTTTTTAACTCAAATTCATGTAGTTTCGATAAAATTCTTGTCAAAAAATATATAATAATTACAAAATAATTAAATTGCACTCAAATTATGAACATGTTGAATTTTAATTAATTTTATACCAAATTTTGATTAATTTTGATTATTTTCGACAGATTTGCACAAAGGTCGAAAAACGGCTCGGCAGACACTACTAGAAGCGCAAAACCGAGAAGCAATTTTGAAGCATCAAGGTGAATTAATTTTTCAGCCTAAGACGGTCCAAATTATGTGTATTAATTCATAATATAATTAATTATAATTTTAATCCAATTTAATTTGGGTTAAATAAATTATTATTAATTAATTATGAAAAGGGGCCCAGTTGAGCTGAACCGAGAAAATCGATCCAACTGAGTACTAGGCAGCCCAAAACCGTCCCACATGCTGACCCAATCAGCTTGTTTATCTAATTATTTGACTTGAAAAATGGCCCTTGAAGACTCCTTAAATTTGCATTCAAACCCCTCCACTATTCATGCCTTTCAAGATTTGCCCCTACCTAAAAATAGCATGCTTGAAATCTTCAAACATGCCACATGTGTGGCCGGCCATGGGGGGAGTCTTTGGCTGCTGATTTTGGCTATTTTTAGCAGCCTTTTCAACCTATAAATACCCCCTTGGCTACTCACTTCAAACACATCTCAAAACCATTCATTCTTCACTTCTCTCTCACTTTTCTCTCTTCATTGTTCTTCATTTTCTTTCACATTCCCTTGCCTATTACACCTCTTGAAAAAGAGTCATTCAACCACCATTTGGAGTAGTATTCAAGTGTTCGTGGAAGCCTCGGTTCAACAAGAACAAACGGAGAAGGAGGAGCGGAGCAAACTAGTCAAGCCTCGGAGACACACTGGATTTGATTCTTGTTCCTTATCCTTTTAATTTTATTGTTGTTGTTATGAACATGTCTATGAATATGTAACACCCCTAACCCTATCCGTCGTCGAAGTAGGGTTACGAGGTATTACCGATCAATATACATCATTTAACATACAATACTCATACATTTATGCATCCATACTTAAATACCATTCAACACAATTCAATTTGTCCCTTATATGAGCCTACGAGGCCTTAAACATGCTTTAGAAGTGGTTCGGGACTAAACCGATAACATACAAAAATTTTGGAAAACTTAGAAAACTTTTCATCCATACAGGGGTCACACACCCGTGTGAACAGGCCGTGTGCCTCACACGGCTCCAGACACGCCCGTGTCTCAGGCCGTGTGAAAACAGGGCATACATACTGACTTGGGTCACACGGCCAACCACACGCCCGTGTGTCTAACCTGTGTGCCCTTCGAAATGGCCACACACGCCCGTGTGCCAGGCCGTGTACTAGGCCATGCCAAACCTATAGGGTATACTGACTTATGCAACACGGCCAAGTCACACGCCCGTGTGCTAAGCCGTGTGCAATTTAAGGGGTATACTGACTTGTACCACATGGCCAGTCACACGCCCATGTGTGAGACCGTGTGGAGCATACTGACTTCAATTTAATTCAAACACTAGAGGACACACGGCCGTGCAACATAACCGTGTGTCACACACGGCTGAGACACATGCCTGTGTCTCTGCCCGTGTGGACAAAAATAGGTCATTTATAAATCCATTTTGCCACCCTATTTTTACATGCATATACAAGCATAAATTACAACACTTCACAACTCAATTGGCAGCCAATCCATGACATTTCATACACATTTTATACCATTTCAACATAGCATTCAAATGCCTAATAAATAATATGTATTTTCCATTCACATACTAACCACTTATCAAAATAACATATGCATATTTCCATTCCATCTATTAATAGCCAAAACATGCCATTTTTGAATACTTAAACACAACCAATGTAACACCCCTTACCCGTGTCCGATGCCGGAACCGGATATGAGGCATTACCATGCTTGACTTTGCTTGAACATGTAATTACGGGCTATAAAATTTCATTCCAACTTAAAAATTTTCTTTCTTAATCATAACACACATATCATGGGCCTATGAGGCCTTAAACATACTTCCGGAAGGTTTCGGAGTTCAACCGGAAACTTTTACACTCTTCGAAATTTTTTGCCTAAACAGAGGTCACACGCTCGTGTGACTTGGGACACGCCCGTGTGGGCAGGCCGTGTGGTCACACACGCCCATGTCCCTAGCCCGTGTAGAATTTATTTTTATTTCGAACCTGCAGGGGTTTTCCCACAGCCGGACACACGCCCGTGTCAATGGCCCGTATCCTTTACACGGCCTAGACACGCCCGTGTCCTCACTCGTGTGTGAAAACTAGGGGTATTCTGTTTATGACGTCAGCAACCCCTTAAGGAGCACACGGCCTAAGCACACGTCCGTGTGCCGGCCCATGTGACGAATCGAATTCTCGCAATTAATCACAGGGACACACACTACTAACTAACACACCCGTGGGGGTTGTCAGGTGTCACACCTGCGCCTAGACACACGCCCGTGTGTCTACCTGTGGGACGATTTAAGGCTATTTTCCAAGCCTCCTTGCCACCCTGAAACATAAACTCATTCATTTCATCATTAGAAGCACATAACATAGCAATACCAAACTCTTAAGAATCCTTAAATTATCATTCATTCCACCCGTATTTTACTCAATTACTTGCATGAACATTCGTTTCATTTAACTTATTAACTTTATAACATAAACTTACCAATATTGGCCAATTCACCATGGCCCTTTACAAAATGAGTGTGAAACATTAATAGCCAACCCTTTGGCCTTCAAACATGACATGACACAAAACGATCAAGTTCCTATACATGCCATACTCAAAATGAATTAACTTTACTAAACCAAAAGAACGGTTGATAGTGTGATCGGAGCTCCGACGTTCTGTGATCCTCGAGCTAACTTGGTGAAACTACAAGGAAAAGGGGAAAGAGAGGGGTAAGCATATAGCTTAGTAAGTTTGCATGAAATTTATATAGCAACATAAATACTCAAAATAAACTCATCCATCTCATGATACATGAACAACATAAGCATCAAGTGCTCAAGCATACTTACTCATACTTACTCTTACCCTTCTCATTTCATAATATGATTTCACACTTTGTATTTTACTCATGGTACCTGTATCACTTAGTCACATGACTTAGCACATTTGCTATCATGAACATAAAAATCATAGGTGATACCCAAGGTCATCCATAAACGAATTTAACTCTATACCATTTTACATACTTAGCTCTTTTGCCCACGAATTAACCAAATTATCGTAGGATACTCGAACTCATCGTTCATAAAATTTGATGCCAACGCCATATCCCAGATATGGTCTTACATGGGATCAACCCTCGATGTCGATGCCACATCCCAGATATGGTCTTACACGGGACCTTATAACTTGATGTCGATGCCATGTCCTAGACATGGTCTTATACGAAATCTTCCTTTGGTGCCGAGGCCATATCCCAGACATGGTCTTACACGGGACCTTCTTTATTCAATGCTAATACATGGGTAACCTCATTATTCCGAGTTTTTATCCGGAAATTCACATAACTTATTTTCACCATTTCCTCATCGAGGCTTCATCACTCGATTTTCATAGCAATAAAATACATTGTCATAATATTAAATAATTTCAAATATCGAACATTATGAAACTCTAACTTCATACAAACTTACCTCGATTCTCAAAATGTGTATAGATGCGCGATTTAGTCCTCAATTTTGTTTTTGCTACGGTTTCGATCCTTGCTTCGTGTTTCTTGATATATAATAACAATTTCACTTGTTAAATACACACATTGACTAAATCGACTCATAATTCATATTTTGGAAAAATTATGATTTTGCCCCCAAACTTTTACATAATTACATTTTTGCCCCTAGGCTCGTAAAACGATTTTCATTCAATTTTCTTGTATTTCAAGCCTAGCCGAATCATATTCTCAACTATAGCAACCTTCAATTTCCACTATTTCACTCATGTATGACCATTTCTACAACTTTTACAATTTGGTCCTTTTATGCATTTTTCATGAAAATCACTTAGAAAAAGATATTTATCATACATCAAACTTTCATATTCTTCCATAAAACATCAAAATACATGCATGTCATACATGGGTAAATTTTTGAACATGAACCCTAGCTCAAAATATAGCTAGAAATACCTAAACCGAGCTACGAGGGTCTCAAAAATATGAAGAACATTAAAAACGGGGCTAGGATACACTTACTATCAAGCTTGGAAGTTGAAGAAACCCTAGCTATGGCTCCTTACAAATTTCGGCTAAGGGAGAAGAAGATGGACACCATTTTTGACCTCTTTTTCCCTTTTTAATCTTTTATTTACCAAATGACAAAAATGCCCTTAATGCCCTTTACATATAATGGTCTAATTGCTAAATAAGGACCTCTAGTAATCTTTATAATTCTATTTCATACTTAAATCTTCTAGAATCTCATGTTTTCCAATCCTTGCAATTTAGTCCTAATGGACAATTTATTCACTAATTAATAAAATTCCTTCACGAAGTTTTCACACAATCATGCAAATACCTCATAAGCCTTGTGAAATCATTTAAACACATATTTCTACTTCGGATTTGTGGTCTCGCACCACTATTCCAACTAGGCCCTAAATCGGGCTGTTACAACCAAAATATTATACCAAATTAAGCCAAATCACATGGCTTAAAATTATACCATAACATGTACCAAAATTACTAGTTCAAGTAACCATAACTGTCATCTTAAAACTAGCCTATACATGTAATCATCCATTATCTCAATCTCAATACTCAATACATTGTATCATACCAAATTCACATATATCATGTACATCATATTCAACATTTCACTCTCAATCATATAATCAATAATTCATTCAATAACAATACTCATTTGTATAAATAATATTTATGCCAGTTGAACCCATTAGAACTTCAAAGGATACTCGAGTGGTATACATCAGTAATCCGTCAATTCATTATCATTTCCGCTCTTTCGATCTTTGATCAGTAAGCTCTTCCTGAGCTGATGGACAATAAGCTCTATTGAGTTGAAACGGTAAGCTATAACGAGCTGAAAACAGTAAGCTCTTACGAGCTGATATATCGGTAAGCTTATACGAGCTGTGGTGAGTCCGCAACAAATGCAGGAGCTCGACCAAAATGGTAGCCCTAGTGACATGTCACTCGTATCCTACGAATTCTTACGGTTCAAATGGGGCTCGGTAACCATCAATCTATATCAAATAGGCATTCGTATTCCAAGTATATTAATTACTCAATTATATACATACATTTCAAATAATTACAAGTATTTAAAAGTTCGATTCTAATTATGCAAACTTACCTCGAGTATGAAAATGGCAAAATGAGTTAATTACTCGATAATCTTAACTTTCCCCCGATCCAATTTCAGACTCCTCTTTTCTTGATAATTGAAGCATGCACTAGCCGAACCTTTAAAACTCAACAATGGCTTTCTACCTTTCTTATTTTCGGTTGGAGAAGAAAGATGGACGCCATTTTCTTATTTGTTTTCTTTAATTAACATTAATTACCAAATTACAAAGCTAACCTTTAAAAACATTAGTAATTACACCAAATACCATGCCACTATCATCCATTATCACATAAATGGGTTAATTACAACACAAGGACCTTAACTTTAAGGTTCTATAGCTATTAGACACTTTTAGCTAATAGAAGACAAGTTTTACGCTTTACGTGATTTAGTCCTTTTACTCGAATTAACCATTCAAATAGTAAATTTTCTTTACGAAACTTTCACACAATAATTCTATAATGCTGTAAACTTTAATAAAATAATAAAATAAATATTTTTGCCTTGGATTTGTGGTCCCGAAACCAATTATCTGATTTGACCTAAAAACGGGCTGTTACAACTCTCCAAACTTAGGGATTTTCGTTTCCAAAAATCTTACCAGTGAATAGGCTAGGGTACTATTTTCGTATAGCTTCCTCGGGTTCCCACGTAGCTTCCTCAATCCCGTGTTTATGCCAAAGAACTTTCACTAGGGCTATGCATTTATTTCTCAATTCTTTGATTTCACGAGCTAAAATCTTGATCGGTTCTTCACTATACGTCAAATCAGTCTGTATCTCAACATCTACCGGAGAAATCACATGTGACGGATCGGATCTGTATCGACGTAGCATAGAAACATGAAATACATTATGAATCTTTTCAAGTTCTAACGGTAAAGTTAGTCGATACGCTACAGGCTCTATTATTTCGATGATCTCATATGGTCCGATAAATCGTGGACTCAGCTTTCCTTTACGGCTGAATCGAAGAACTTTTTCCATAGTGACACCTTTAAAAACACTCGATCCCCGACTTGAAACTCAATTTCTTTACATTTTAAATCCGCGTATCATTTCTGTCGATCTGAAGCTGTTTTTAAACTTTCGAGGATCGTTTTCACTTTTTCTTCAGTTTCTCTAATCAATTCAACCCCGTGAATCTTTTTCTCACTTAGTTTAGTCCAGTATAGCGGAGTTCGACATTTGCGACCGTATCAAGCTTCATACGGTGCCATTTTTATACTCATCTGAAAACTGTTATTATACGCGAACTCAATCAACGACAAGTATTTTTCCCAACTGCCTTCAAACTCTAAAGTACAACATCTCAACATGTCTTCGAGAATCTGAATAACTCTTTCGGTTTGACCGTCTGTCTGAGGATGAAAAGCTGTACTGAAATTCAACTTCGTACCCAAAGCTTCTTGCAGTTTCTTCCAGAATCGCAACGTAAATCTCGAATCTCTATCAGAAATAATAGATAATGGCACCCCGTGCAATCGAACAATACAATCGAACAATCTCAGAAATGTACAATTAAGCTAATCTGTCAAGTGAGCAATCTGTACGTACCGGTATGAAATGAGCAGATTTCGTTAGTCGATCAATGACAACCCAGATAGCATCTTTCTTTTTCGGAGTTAAGGGCAATCCCGACACAAAATCCATTGTAACTCTATCCCACTTCCACTCAAGAATCATCACAGGCTGCAGTAAACTAGATAGTACTTGATGTTTAGCTTTGACTTTCTGACAAATCAAACATTTAGAAACAAACTCTAATATATCTCGTTTCATGCCTTGCCACCAGTAAAACTGTTTCAAATCGTTATACATTTTGGTACTTCCTGGATGAACAGATAAGCAGCTATGGTGCGCTTCATGCAAAATCTTTTGAATGAGTTTCGAATTTCTCGGTATGCAAATTCTATTTCGGAACCTTAAACAATCATCGGTTCCAATCTGAAACTCTGAATCAGGGATATTCTCACATTGAATCCGTTTAACTTGTAATTCACGATCCTTTTTCTGAGATTCACAGATTTGTTGAAGAAATACCGGTTTAGCTTTTAATTCAGCTAAAATAGACTCATCATCACAAATCATCAACTGGGTATTCATTGCTTGTAATGTAAACAAAGATTTTCGGCTTAGGGTATCATCAAAAACATTAGCTTTTCCCGGGTGATAATCAATCACAAATTCATAGTCTTTCAATAAATCGAGCCATCTTCGCTGTCGCAGATTCAGATCTTTCTGTGACATCAGATATTTTAAGCTTTTGTGATCCATATAAATGTGGCATTTTTCACCGCACAAGTAGTGTCACCAAATTTTCAACGCAAACACAATTGCAGCCAACTCAAGGTCATGCGTCGGATAATTCTTTTCATGCGGTTTCAATTGTCGGGAAGCATAAGCTATAACTTTTCCTTCTTGCATCAGAACACATCCCAAACCATTTAATGACGCGTCACTATAAATCACAAATTCTTTCCCCAATTCAGGTTGAATCAAAACTGGTGCTTCAGTTAACAGTACTTTCAACTATTCAAAACTCTAATGACATTTTTCGGACCATTCAAATTTCACATTTTTTTGAAGCGGTCGTGTCATCAGTGTTGCAAGCATCGAAAATCCTTTCACGAATCTTCGGTAATAACCCACTAAGCCTAGAAAACTAAGGACTTTAGACACGTTTCTCAGAGGTTTCCAATCAACAATAGCAGAAATCTTACTCGGGTCAACTCTAATACCATCAGCTGAAACAATATGCCCCAGAAATCCAACCTCTCGGAGCCAAAACTCACATTTGTTGAACTTTGCAAATAATTGCTTATCACGTAGAGTTTGCAACACAACTCTCAGGTGCTCGGTATGTTCAGATTCATCTCGCGAATAAATCAGAATGTCGTCAATGAATACAACAAAAAATCAGTCTAAATACGGTTGAATATCCGGTTCATCAAGTCCATAAAAACTGCTGGAGCATTAGTTAATCCGAAAGGCATAACAAGGAATTCATAATGTTCGTACCTCGTTCTGAATGCGGTTTTTGGCACATCCGACTCTTCAACTCGCAACTGATAATAACCCGATCTCAAATCAATATTTGAAAATACTGTAGCCCCTTTCAACTGATCAAATAAATCATCAATCTGTGGTAGAGGGTATTTGTAACATCCCCAAATTGGGCCTAGAAGAATTGGGCCCAATGGGCCTTGGGTGTAGGAATGTTTAAAATTTTCAAGAATATGAGAATGGTGTTATTGCAAATTGGACTTATTAGTTAAGTGAATTTGGAAGGTTACGAGGTTTTTAGGAAGTTCGGGGTTTAATTGGGCCTTAGTAAAAATTTGGTATTTTAGCACTTTAAGGAGAGAAGGTAAGGGACATCAAGGCTTGAGGAAATAAGTGTGCATATTGCTAGCATAAATGAGCTATTGGTAAAAAGGATATGACGCCACATGATGGACTTTGAGGGAGGAGGTTCAAATCCCATTGTGTGTAAATTTTAACTATTATTTTTGCACTCTTTCCTTAAGTGTCGGCCAAGCATGTAAATAAGGCAAGGTGGACTTTTTATTTTTGGCAAAATGACTAAGGAAAATAGGAAAGGTTGAAGGTGATGAAAGAAATCAAGAGAAAGGGGAAAGTAAGGGGAACATGTGGCCTTTTTCAAGGGAAATGTTATGGAAAGTATGGTTGGCAAATTCTTGACCATTATGGTCATGTATGTGGACGGTTTTGTGTGTTAGAGGGGGATAGCTGAATTTTCCTTGGTGTTTTGGTAAAGTTTTAGTGCTTGTTTTAGTCAAATTCCTTTAGCATCAAGTGTGCCATTTTCTCCAAACTACCATTCTCTTAGCCGAATTGTGTCTTTGGCAATTGGTAAAAGTTTTGGTATTGGTTTTGGCCAAAATTCCTATATGCAACTTTGGTGTCATTTTTCTTTTCTCTCCAAATTTCCTTCTTCTTTGAATCTTCAAGCCATTCTTTGAGCTTATTCTCTTCTTTTCTTTCTTCTTGTTGCCGAATGTACCCAAACCATTGAGACCAAAAATTTGTTCACTTATCTTTCTTGAAAACCGAAGCTAGTAAAACATCTTTCTTCTTCTTTCTTTTCTTTTTCACAAAATCCTTCAAGCATCTCTTCTTTTCTAATCCTTTTCACCATAGCCGAATTTTCTTATCCATTTTTCCCTCCATAACCGAACCTTTGAATTCTTCATCTCTTTTACGTTATTTCTTTCTCGTTCGTGTTAGCACTCACTTCTTGAATCGAATTGGTAAGTAGTAGTTCTCTCTTTGTCAATAACCTTGTTTCATCCGAGTTTTTCCTTAATAATCGAGTGTTCTTCTTTCTCTCTCGTTGGGTCTAAGTTACATTCTTTCCTGTGATTTGGCCATCGTTGGGCTTAGGACTTTCAACAAGGTAAAGGAGCACAAGTGATTTGTATTAACCAAATCATTATCGCCGACTCGTCAAGCAAGTGGGAACGGGATTTCAGTAGTCAAAGGGTAGGATCAATTCTTGGTGCACTGAGGGAGATCACATTCATGGTAAGTGGATTTAGCCTAATAAAGTGTTTCTAGATACGATTATCAAAGTTGAGACTAACCTTCTATCAACTATCATTATAGGTGTTGAAATCAGTAGAAAGCACAACTCGTAATCAAGGTGTGTAATCCCGTACCCTTCCGTATACATATTTGAAATGGTGTGTAATCTCACACTTCTCTGAAAGTTTGCATGAAATATTTTGTGATTCGGTCGAAATACCGAAGAAAACCAAAAATCGGCATCCGTGATCACTTGGGCGTGCGTATGTCCGTAGTGGTAACCATAGTTTGCAAAGAAACAGTTTTTGGTCAACAACAGTGACGTGATTTTGAAAAATCACGGAAAATAGGAGAAAAGGGATTAATAAGTGAATAAGATAACGAATTAAATCTTATTGTGTCTATTTTGATATGGAAGAAACAGAGAAGGAAAAGGAATTTTATATTCTGAGATATCTTAACTTTAGTGAGACTGGTTCTGAATGACTTCGTGGTTTCCTGATCCGTCTTGGTAAAATCGTATAAAATTGTACAAAGTGAATAATGAGTTATAATTTATATGTATAAATTCCTTAGTGAGCCTATTTTCAATAGAAACAAGTGGGAACAGTATATGAAAACCGTACAGTGAGATATTTAAAATTAAGGTAAGAGAGTCAGAATCGTTGGAAAGTGAAACATGGGAAACTTTAAGGAATAAACTGTACTAAACGGCTAAGCAAAAAATTCTGGAAAAATTGTAGTAAGAAGATATATGAGTCTAGTTTCAAGGAAAATTTACGGATTTAAATTTCGAGTTTTCTAACTTGAGTTATAGTCAATTTAGTCAGTATGACGCAGATGGACAGTTTCAAATTTTTATGCCCAAATTAGTAGTTAAGTCCAGGTTGCAAAATTACCAAAATACCCTTGGAGTGTAAATTACCGAAATACCCCTGGGTTGCGAGATTACCGAATTACCCTTAGTGGGTAAAATTACCGATTTACCGAAATGCCCCTATGGGCCGATTTGATAGATTGTTATAATGGGCCGATTTACCGAAATGTCCTTATGGACCGAATTACCGAAATGCCCCTATGGGCCGAATGATCGTATTACTTTAATGGGTTGATTCATAAAAAGTATTCAATAGGTTAATGGATGTTATTTTTATATGGATGTTTTACGATTATGTATGATGCATCTTTACATATTGCATGGGATGGGAAAATTTGAATGAAGAGAAGTATAGACCGGTGGCATTGCCACAAAATCTGATAATGGCTATGTGCCTAACATATGAATTAACGACTCTGTGTCGATCATTTTACCGTATATGAATCTGGTGGCTCAGCCACAAATAGTATAAATGGCAGCTTAACTGCAAATTAGAGATACTGGCGGGGTGGGTTGACTTGATCCCCACAGGAGAGAGGGTGCCGGTACGGGAGAGATTGGATGGATGGGTTGGGTTGCATACTTTGCATTCATATATATATCTTTGTTTTGTAATTGGGCTTCGCCTAAGATTATCTTAAATGGGCTTAGGCCCAAGATATTTCTAAGCGGGTTCAGCCCAGTGGATGACTGGTAAGGGGATTTCACACTGAGCTCTTGTAACTCACCCCCTTTTTCTTAACCCTTGCGGGTAATGCTCGATGCGAGGACTTGGGCCCATGGATGACTCGGTGGAGGCCATACTTCAGAAACGGTGTTTTATTTTGAACTTTAGATTTTTAATTCCATTCACTTTACTATTTTGGGTTTTTATGTTGTAATAAGGCCTCTTGAGTGTTTTATTATTTGCTTTATGGTTGATATACTTATTATTTTGCTTAAATTGTTTAAAACGAGAATTTTCTAAAACTTAAATAAAGGTTTTCCAAAATTGATTAACATATGGATTTCATAACAAACTTTTACAAATATTTTTAACATTGGAAATTTTCTCTCAAATTATCAACGATATTTTCAAAAGTCACGGTTTTAAAAGATTACTAGTTCGATTATCGATTTATCAAACAACCTCTCAAAAATACTTGCATTTTATCTACGTTTCATAACGTTTTCAAAATGTTCGCAACTCTATTTATAAACGTCACATTTTAGTAAATTGTTTATTTCAAATATGCTTCCGCAAACGAAAAGGTTTTTAAAGATAATTACGTTTTCAATTAGACATGAATTGCTTAAGTGTTTTGGGTTTTTAACAAAGAGGCTGTATTTCTCAAGCAAGTTTTTACTTCCATGTGACACACCAGATTCGGGCCTAACTTCTAGGCCGGGTTCGGGGTGTTATATTTTATGATATCAGAGCCTAGGTTGCAAAACTCGGCTGTGGTTTGGGTTCAAAAGCGTTTTCCAAAGCTGTTTAAAATTTTTATTTATACATACATGTTCTAAAGGAAGTATGGCACCACGGGTATCCGGCACCAAGTCAAGTAAGTTTATGTTTTCATTTTATGATTATTGTGTTAGTACTGTGGTAAGGAAAATTCCACAAAATAGAATACTCTAGAACTTTTAGTTTTAAGAACTGAAACTATAGAGATTAAAACTGTAGGATGCGTTCTGCAAATTTTTTTTTTACTTTCTAAACTTTATAAAACATTGTTTAATAAACACTGAAATAGCATACTGATTCATAAGACTCTTAATCAGATTAAATCAAGTTAGCAAATATGAGCGCTAGAGGACGTGGATGCAGGAGACGTGGCCGTGGTAGAGGCCGTGACGCTAGAGTTGTATCTGAGGCATCGGGACATATGCCAGAAATGGACGCTCCTGCACCACCTGTGACTGAAGCAATGTCACACGATCGAATGAGAGAGGACGACGCTCTGTCCCAAGCAATGTTGCGAGTTCTGAAAAAGGTTGCTAGGGCGAGAACTGGGTCGACAGCTCGTGGATCGATATCGGAGCGACTGAGATCGAATGGGGCTAAAGTCTTTAGGGGTATATCGGGTGTAGCCCCAAATGTAGCGGAGTACTGGCTTGAGGCAGTGGAGTGAATTATGAACGACCTGGATTGCACCGCTGAGCAGAAGTTGAGAGGAGTTGTGTCATTACTGAGACACGAGGCGTATCAGTGGTGGCTCACTGTTCGGGAAGGCACTCAAGCCGATCGTATTACCTAGGATTTCTTTAAGACGGCATTCCAGGGAAAGTATGTCGGGGATAGCTATGTGGATGCCCGAAGGAAGGAGTTCCTGAATTTGGTCCAAGGAAGTAAATCTGTGGCAGCTTACGAGGCAGAGTTTCTGCGTCTTAGTCGGTATGCTCGGGGAATAGTACCTACTGATTATGAACGCTGTATGCGTTTTGAGGATGGATTGCGTGATGAGTTGCGGGTAATGATAGCCCCACATAGGGAGAGGAATTTTGCTACACTGGTAGAAAAGGCGAAAATTGCGGAGGAAGTTAAGCACTCAGAACGGAAAAATCGAGACAAGGATAGGGACAGGAATAAGAGAGACTCTGGGTATTCAGGTCCTGCTAGAAGTTTTCAGAAGAGGCCTAGAAATGAGAGGCCGGTTCAAGTGGGTGCTCAGTTTGCTACCAATTAATTCTGACCTTGTGTGGATTGTGGGAGACTTCATTCGGGTGAATGTTGGAAGAGAACTGGTGGTTGTTTTAGATGTGGATCCAAGGATCATCGGTTTAGAGATTGCCCTCGATAACCTGCTCACACTCAAGTGGTTCGTAACGATTTTACGGAGCCAGCTAGAGGCGCTCAGCAGCCACCAAGAGGCCGTGGGATAGGTCGAGGTGGTAATGGCGAGAGGGCGAGGTCGTGGTGCACAGGTGAAGAGGTACCGGTAATAGGGGTAACGCGGAGGCAAGACAGCCAGGATTGGTCTATGCGGTCAGACGTCGAGAGGATGGTGATGCACCTGACGTTATAACCGGTACGTTCTTCATATCTGATGTACCTGTTACTACTTTGATAGATATTGGATCCACCCATTCGTATGTTGCTTGTATTGAGTCTGGAACCCTGAACATTAGATCTGAGATTACTGCTAGAGAAACAACCATAATTAGTCCTCTAGGATAGTCGGTAGTAGTAAATAAGCTGTTTAAAGATGTACCCTTAGAATTCCAGGGGGAAATATTTTTGGTGGATTTGATGGAATTGCCATTCGGCGAATTCGATCTTATTTTGGGCATGGACTGGCTGGTGAAACACCGTGCGAACTTAGATTGTGCTACAAAACAGATGGTGCTAAGAACTTCGGGGGATAAGGAAGTGATGATGATAGGTGAAAGAAGAAAATATCTATCTAATGTGGTATCTGCTTTAAAAGCAGAAAAGTTGGTGCGGAAAGGGGGTGGAGCGTTCGTAGCCTTTATTAGTGCTTTGGGAATCAGAGTGCGCAGCGGAAGCATAGTGGTGTGATTTAAGCGGTACGTTTAGTAGTAGGATGGAAATTTTGAGGACGAAATTTCTTTAAGGAGGGTAGAATTGTAACATCCCCAAATTGGGCCTAGAAGAATTGGGCCCAATGGGCCTTGGGTGTAGGAATGTTTAAAATTTTCAAGAATATGAGAATGGTGTTATTGCAAATTGGACTTATTAGTTAAGTGAATTTGGAAGGTTACGAGGTTTCTAGGAAGTTCAAGGTTTAATTGAACCTTAGTAAAAATTTGGTATTTTATCACTTTAAGGAGAGAAGGTAAGGGGCATCAAGGCTTGAGGAAATAAGTGTGCATATTGCTAGCATAAATGAGCTATTGGTAAAAAGGATATGGCGCCACATGATGGACTTTGAGGGAGGAGGTTCAAATCCCATTGTGTGCAAATTTTGACTATTATTTTTGCACTCTTTCCTTAAGTGTCAGCCAAGCATGTAAATAAGGCAAGGTGGACTTTTTATTTTTGGCAAAATGACTAAGGAAAATAGG
The DNA here is from genome assembly GCA_025698515.1 of Gossypium sturtianum. Lineage (NCBI taxonomy): Eukaryota > Viridiplantae > Streptophyta > Magnoliopsida > Malvales > Malvaceae > Gossypium > Gossypium sturtianum. The sequence goes on from CM046945.1 coordinate 107,933,609, forward strand.
AAAGGTTGAAGGTGATGAAAGAAATCAAGAGAAAGGGGAAAGTAAGGGGAACATGTGGCCTTTTTCAAGGGAAATGTTATTGAAAGTATGGTTGGCAAATTCTTGACCATTATGGTCATGTATGTGGACGGTTTTGTGTGTTAGGGGGGATAGCTGAATTTTCCTTGGTGTTTTGGTAAAGTTTTAGTGCTTGTTTTAGTCAAATTCCTTTAGCATCAAGTGTGCCATTTTCTCCAAACTACCATTCTCTTAGCCGGATTTTGTCTTTGGCAATTGGTAAAAGTTTTGGAATTGTTTTTGGCCAAAATTCCTATATGCAACTTTGGTGTCATTTTTCTTTTCTCTCCAAATTTCCTTCTTGCCGAATCTTCAAGCCATTGGTGAGCTTATTCTCTTCTTTTCTTTCTTCTTGTTGCCGAATGTACCCAAACCATTGAGACCAAAAATTTGTTCACTTATCTTTCTTGAAAACCGAAGCTAGTAAAACATCTTTCTTCTTCTTTCTTTTCTTTTTCACAAAATCCTTCAAGCATCTCTTCTTTTCTAATCCTTTTCACCATAGCTGAATTTTCTTGTCCATTTTTCCCTCCATAACCGAACCTTTGAATTCTTCATCTCTTTTATGTTATTTCTTTCTCGTTCGTGTTAGCACTCACTTCTTGAATTGAATCGGTAAGTAGTAGTTCTCTCTTTGTCAATAACCTTGTTTCATCCGGAGTTTTCCTTAATAATCAGAGTGTTCTTCTTCTCTCTCGTTGGAGTCCGAGTTACATTCTTTCCTGTGATTTGGCCATCGTTAGGCGTAGGACTTTCAACAAGGTAAAGGAGCACAAGTGATTTGTATTAACCAAATCATTATCGTCGACTCGTCAAGCAAGTGGGGACGGATTTCGTAGTCAAAGGGTCGGATCGATTCTTGGTGAATCGAGGAGATCACATTTCGTGGTAAGTGGAGTTAGCCTAATAAAGTATTTCTAGATACGATTATCAAAGTTGAGACTAACCTTCTATCAACTATCATTATAGGTGTTGAAATCGGTAGAAAGCACAACTCGTAATCAAGGTGTGTAATCCCGTACCCTTCCATATACATATTTGAAATGGTGTGTAATCTCACACTTCTCTGAAAGTTTGCATGAAATATTCTGTGATTCGATCGATATACTGAAGAAAATCGAAAATCGGCATCCGTGATCACTTGGGCGTGCGTATGTCCGTAGTGGTAACCATAGTTTGCAAGGAAACGTTTTTGGTCAAGAACGATGGCGTGATTTTGAAAAATCACGGAAAATAGGAGAAAAGGGATTAATAAGTGAATAAGATAACAAATTAAATCTTACTGTGTCTATTTTGATATGGAAGAAACGGATAAGGAAAAGGAATTTTATATTCTGAGATATCTTAACTTTAGTGAGACTGGTTCTGAATGACTTCGTGGTTTCCTAATCCGTCTTGGTAAAATCGTATAAAATTGTACAAAGTGAATAATGAGTTATAATTTATATGTATAAATTCCTTAGTGAGCCTATTTTCAATAGAAACAAGTGGGAACAGTATATGAAAACCATACAGTGAGATATTTAAAATTAAGGTAAGAGAGGTCAGAATCGTTGGAAAGTAAAACAAGGGAAACTTTAAGGAATAAACTGTACTAAACGGCTAAGCCAAAAATTCTGGAAAAATTGTAGTAAAAAGATATATGAGTCTAGTTTCAAGGAAAATTTACGCATTTAAATTTCGAGTTTTCTAACTCTAGTTATAGTCAATTTAGTCAGTATGACGCAGGTGGACAGTTTCAAATTTTTATGCCCAAATTAGTAGTTAAGTCCGGGGTTGCGAAATTACCAAAATACCCTTGGAGTGTAAATTACCGAAATACCCCTGGGTTGCGAGATTACCGAATTACCCTTAGTGGGTAAAATTACCGATTTACCAAAATGCCCCTATGGGTCGATTTGATAGATTGTTATAATAGGCCGATTTACCGAAATGTCCTTATGGACCGAATTACCGAAATGCCCCTATGGGCCGAATGATCGTATTGCTTTAATGGGCTGATTCATAAAAAGTATTCAATAGGTTAATGGATGTTATTTTTATATGGATGTTTTACGATTATGTATGATGCATCTTTACATATTGCATGGGATGGGAAAATTTGAATGAAGAGAAGTATAGACCGGTGGCATTGCCACAAAATCTGATAATGGCTATGTGCCTAACATATGAATTAGCGACTCTGTGTCGATCATTTTACCGTATATGAATCTGGTGGCTCAGCCACAAATAGTATAAATGGCGACTTAAGCTGCAAATTGAGAGAGGCAAGCGGGGTGGGTTGACTTGATCCCACTGGAGAGACCGGCCGTGCACGGGGAGAGATTGGATGGATGGGTTGGGTTGCATACTTTGCATTCATATATATATCTTGTTTTGTAATTGGGCTTGGCCCAAGATTATCTTAAATGGGCTTAGGCCCAAGATATTTCTAAGCGGGTTCAGGCCAGTGGATGACGGTAGGGGATTTCACATCGAGTTCTTGTAACTCACCCCCTTTTCTTAACCCTTGCAGTAATGCTCGATGACGAGGACTTGGGCCCATGGATGACTCGGTGGAGGCCATACTTCAGAAACAGTGTTTTATTTTGAACTTTAGATTTTTAATTCCATTCACTTTACTATTTTGGGTTTTTATGTTGTAATAAGGCCTCTGGAGTGTTTTATTATTTGCTTTATGGTTGATATACTTATTATTTTGCTTAAATTGTTTAAAACGAGAATTTTCTAAAACTTGAATAAAGGTTTTCCAAAATTGATTAACATATGGATTTCATAACAAACTTTTATAAATATTTTTAACATTGGAAATTTTCTCTCAAATTATCAACGATATTTTCAAAAGTCACGGTTTTAAAAGATTACTAGTTCGATTATTGATTTATCAAACAACCTCTCAAAAATACTTGCATTTTATCTACGTTTTTATAGCGTTTTCAAAATGCTACGCAACTCTATTTCTAAACGTCACATTTTCGTAAATTGTTTATTTCAAATATGCTTCCGCAAACGAAAAGGTTTTTAAAGATAATTACGTTTTCAATTAGACATAAATTGCTTAAGTGTTTTGGGTTTTTAACAAAGAGGCTGTATTTCTCAAGCAAGTTTTTACTTCCATGTGACACACCAGATTCGGGCCTAACTTTTAGGCCGGGTTTGGGGTGTTACAGTATTTGTTCTTTATAGTCACTTTATTCAACTGTCTGTAATCGATACACATTCTTATCGTGCCATCTTTCTTTTTCACAAATAATATCGGTGCATCCCATGGTGAGTAACTCGGTCGTGCAAAACCTCTGTCTGTTAATTCTTGCAACTGAGCTTTCAACTCTTTTAATTCTGTTGGAGCCATTTTGTATGGAGTTATCGATATCGGTGTTGTTCCCGGTACTAATTCAACACCAAATTAAACTTCTCTGATCGGTGGCAAACCCGATAATTCTTCTGGAAATACATCCGAAAACTCACAAACAACAGGTACATATTCAATCTTTGATTCAGTCACCTTTGTATCTAATACATATCCAAGATATGCATCACAGCCCTTTTTCATACATTTCTGGGCTAACATAGACGATATCACAGTAGGTAATTCACTCGAATCATCAGACTCAATCCGAAGAATTTCACCATTTTGACATTTCAATTCGATAGTCTTTCGTCTACAATTCACAACTGCATCATGCGTAGTCAGCCAGTCCATACCCAAAATCACATCAAACTCATCGAACGGTAGAAGCATCAAGTCAGCCCGAAAATAGTAACCCCGAGTCATCAAAGGACAATTCTTACAAATTTTATCAACTAACACAGATTTGCCTAAGAGGTTCGATACTTTAATTACAAACTCTGTAGACTCGACATGTAAACTCTTTTTAAATACTAAATTCATACAGATATATGAATGGGTTGATCCAGGATCTATCAACGCAACTATATCAGTATCAAAAAGAGAAAAAGTACCCGTAATAACGTCAGGCGATGATGCCTCCTCCCGTGCACGAATAGCATAAGCTCGGGCAGGTGCTCGTGTCTCAGATCTCACAGTAGAATCTCTCGTAGCACCTCAGTTACCACTCGTATTTCCTGTGTTTCGGGGTGGTCTCCCTCTAGTAGCCGTGTTACTCACTTTCGCCGGTTGATCTCTTTCAGCTATAGACTTTTCTGGACAGTCCCGGAGATAATGATCAAGAGATCCACATCTAAAACAAGCTCTGCTTACTATTCTGCATTCACTGTAATGTCGCTTGTTGCAATGCTTACATTCAAGTACAACATTTCTAACACTACCCATACTGGCAACAGATGTCGTCTGAGGTTTAGAGCTAAAATTTCTTGCATCTTTATCTCTAATCGAAATCCATGATGATAGATAGAGAACGAGGATGATATTCTTTAGATTTCTTTGATGCTGACTGATGTGATTTGCCCGCAAATCTTTTTTTAAAGTCTCTAGCCTCAGAATCAGCTTTTCTTTTCTCTTTACTAAGCTCTTCGGCTTTGCAAGCTTTGTCAAATAGAACAACAAACTCTTTCAACTCTAGAATTCCAACTAAGAGTCTAATTTCTTCATTTAACCCATCTTCGAACCTTTTACACATTATAGCTTCAGAAGAAACATATTCACGAGCATATTTGCTGAGTCGTACAAACTCTCTTTCGTATTCTATTATCGACATACTACTGCTGTTTCAATTCAAGAAATTCTTTTCTTTTCTGATCAATGAACCTTTAGCTGATGTATTTCTTTCTAAATTCAACTTGAAAGAATTTCCAAGTAACTCTTTCTCGAGGAACTACGGATATCAAGGTATTCCACCATGATACGCGGTGTCTCTCAACAGTGATACAACACATTTTAAACATTCTTCAGGTGTGCAAGACAGTTCGTCAAATTCCCGAATCGTGTTCTCAAGCCAAAACTTGGCTCTTTCAGGATCATCGCTAACAGTAGCTCTGAAGTCTTCAGCCCCGTGATTCTGTATCTTATCAATAGGTGATTTATTCAATCGCAAAGGATCTATACCTTGAGGAGCTACAGGGATCGGTTGGGGAATAGGTGGGGGTGGAGGTTGTTGAGTAGTCGGGTTCGTACGAATGTATTGTATGAACCATTCATTCATCATTTGGAAGAAGGCTTCTTTAGCCTCACCTCCTTGGCTACCTGTTACAGGTCTAGAGTCAGATGGCGCTATCCCTTGTGCGGGAGCAGGCACGTCATCAACAACAGCTCGATCAAGATCCATTTACTATATAAAAACACATTTAAAATGTCAGGAGTCATCACACTATCACAGTTTATACATATGGCATGTATAGCTAGACTCTCGTACGCTACGTTAGTCCTAGAATCGACTAAACCGTAGCTTTGTTACCACTAAATGTAACACCCCTAACCCGTATCCGTCGTCAGAGAAGGGTTACGAGGTATTACCGATCAATATACATCATTTAACATACAATACTCATACATTTATGCATCCATACTCAAATACCATTCAACACAATTCAATTTGTCCCTTATAAGAGCCTATAAGGCCTTAAACATGCTTTAGAAGTGGTTCGGGACTAAATCGATAACATACGAAATTTTTGGAAAACTTAGAAAATTTTTCATCCATACAGGGGTCACACGCCCGTGTGAACAGGCCATGTGCCTCACACGGCTCCAGACACGCCCGTGTCTCAGGCCGTGTGAAAACAAAGCATACATACTGACTTGGGTCACACGGCCGACCACATGCCCGTGTGTCTAACCTGTGTGCCCTTCGAAATAGCCACACACGCCCATGTGTCAGGCCGTGTACTAGGCCGTGCCAAACTTGTAGGGTATACGGACTTATGCAACACAGCCAAGTCACACGCCCGTGCGCTAAGCCGTGTGCCATTTAGGGGGTATACTGACTTGTACCACACGGCCAGTCACACGCCCGTGTGTAAGACCGTGTGGAGCATACTGACTTCAATTTAATTCCAACACCAGGGGACACACGGCCATGCAACATAACCGTGTTTCACACACGGCTGAGACACATGCATGTGTCTCTGTCCGTGTGGACAAAAATAGGTCATTTCTAAAGCCATTTTGCCACCCTATTTTTACATGCATATACAAGCATAAATTACAACACTTCACGACTCAATTGGCAGCCAATCCATGACATTTCATACACATTTTATACCATTTCAACATAGCATTCAAATGCCTAATAAATAATATGTATTTTCCATTCACATACTAACCACATATCAAAATAACATTTGCATATTTCCGTTCCATCTATTACTAGCCAAAACATGCCATTTTTGAATACTTAAGCACAACCAAAATATTATACCAAATTAAGCCAAATCACATGGCTTAAAATTATACCATAACATGTACCAAAATTACTAGTTCAAGTAACCATAACTATCATCTTAAAACTAGCCTATACATGTAATCATCCATTATCTCAATCTCAATACTCAATACATTGTATCATTCCAAATTCATATATATCATGTACATCATATTCAACATTTCACTCTCAATCATATAATCAATAATTCATTCAATAACAGTACTCATCTGTATAAACAATATTTATGCCCGTTGAACCCATTGGAACTTCAAAGGATACTCGGGTGATATACATCAGTAATCCGTCAATTCATTATCATTTCCGCTCTTTCGAGCTATGATCAGTAAGCTCCTCCTGAGCTGATGGACAGTAAGCTCTATTGAGCTAAAACGGTAAGCTCTAACGAGCTGAAAACAGTAAGCTCTTACGAGCTGATATATCGGTAAGCTCTTACGAGCTGATATATCAGTAAGCTCATACGAGCTGTGGTGAGTCCACAACAAATGCAGGAGCTCGACCAAAACGGTAACCCTAGTGACATGTCACTCGTATCCTACAAATTCTTACGGTTCAAACGGGGCTCGGTAACCATCAATCTATATCAAATAGGCATTCGTATTCCAGGCATATCAATTATTCAATTATATACATACATTTCAAATAATTACAAGTATTTAAAAGTTTGATTCTAATTATGCAAACTTACCTCGAGTATGAAAACGGCAAAATGAGTTAATTACTCGATAATCTTGCCTTTCCCCCGATCCAATTCCGCATTCCTCTTTTCTTGATAATTGAAGCATGCACTAGCCGAACCTTTAAAACTCAACAATGGATTTCTACCCTTCTTATTTTCGGTTAGAGAAGAAAGATGGACACCATTTTCTTATTTGTTTTCTTTAATTAACATTAATTACCAAATTACAAAGCTAACCTTTAAAAACATTAGTAATTACACCAAATATCATGCCACTATCATCCATTATCACATAAATGGGTTAATTACAACATAAGGACCTTAACTTTAAGGTTCTATAGCTATTAGACACTTTTAGCTAATCGAACACAAGTTTTACGCGATTTAGTCCTTTTACTCGAGTTAACCATTCAAATAGTAAAATTTCTTTACGAAACTTTCACACAATAATCCTATCATGCTGTAAACTTCAATAAAATAAATATTTTGGCCTCGGATTTATGGTCCCGAAACCACTGTTCCGATTTGACCTAAAAACGGGCTGTCACAGAATATTTGTGATGTTGATATGTTTAATTTAATTAATAAGGCTTAAATTCAATTCATGTTAGGTTGATTGCATTTCGTCTAATTGAGTTATTAAAATTGTGTTTGTGTTGTTATATGCCTCGGTAAGATGTTTGATTAAGTAAAACCATGACTAAGTTATTCTTGCATTACAATTGTAAGGTAACTAATGAATTAATTATTTAAACAGATTGAAATTGTAATTAATTGACACGATACTTAATTAGTGCATGTTTAATCATCTAAGGTAGTTGAGGGTTAAATTAGCAACAGTATCTAACGACACATTAGCCTTGCATAACTTGCAAGATTATTGTGATTAAACTGTTTCAAGGTAGAAATACATTGTTACCTCGCGTAATATTTTATGTGCTTATGAGATTGAATTAATTGTTTGAATTGGCATAGAGATATGTACAAGAGGTTATTTTAATTTCATAAGTATGTATGTGCATTAACACATTTGCTTATTAAAATTTGTTTAATCGGTTGAATTGACATAGAGATATAGTCAAGAGATAAATGGATTTTGGTAGGTAAGTATGTTCATAAGTTAGCAATTTACCGAGTTGCCGTGAACTTATTCGTAACAACATAAACATAAGTTTAATAATTCTAAGTTAAGAAATGTAAATAATCTAGCACAATTATGTCATCTTGATTAAAATCATCTTTTGAAATCGTGCATTGGAACTTTTATTTTATTTTTATTTATTTTACTTAGTTAAAATCCTAGTTTTTAATCACCTCCTCAAATCAAAATATTTTTCTTCACCAAAGTGTTTTTAAAATTGCATTCATAAATAATTATTTTCACAGTCCCTGTGGGTACGATAACTCGACATTTACTTGTCACTTTATTACTTGTTGCGATTGTGTACACTTGCACATTTTCGTCTTTCCATGTGCTCGTACCGTAGACCCCCATTATACGATTGCATCCACTGTTTGAATGGTATGTCCGCTATGTATGTCGCATTGTAGTTGTTGATGACGCGCAAGGTGTCCAACATTTCATGGAAACGATGTTGGATGAGCCCATGCCCTGTCAAGAAAAGCATACCTATGAATGCAAAGAACAAACGAAATATGGTATAGCATAATTGTGGAAATAGTGGCAACTACATACCCATGTCAATGACATGATCTCGCTCACTTTCCGATATCGCTCTGAGATGCACACATTTCATATATCCTGCCAAGATGGGACTATTACCTCTAAAACCTATAATGGGGAACTCGGGCTCCGGGGTGCTTTTGCTTTGTACGATTACTGGTGGAAGTCTAAGTAGAGGTCTCAATCGACGGCTCTTATGTGGTCATGGATCGGGGTATAACAAGGAAGCCAGTTATTAAACAACCCATTAATAACTACAACCGTTGTCGAGCCGACCCGAGTTTGACTTGTACTATGCCAAAACATCCACTTTCTGCTTGAGAGCCCTCTTATGTCCACATCAATGTCAGCCTTCGAATAAGAATGATGTTGGGATTACCGGTACACCCCGTGGTGCAGCGAAAAAATTATTTCGACGATCCATAGCCATGGATCCATGTACGAGGAACGAAACGAGTTGTAATAGGGTTGAATATATACCTTCTCAACTGAAAAATGATGAAACGATGTTGTTGATTCGATGTCGATTCCAAGCCATAATGAAAAACGTCCCGGCCTCTACGTAGTCGAGCCAGTCAACCGCGAACAGAAAAGCTCTTTGAACAATTTTAGAGAAAATTCAAAGACGACTGCTATACCTTTTTTTTCTTGGTTACCCCAACACACTAAGGGATATCTTCCTTTCATTTTCTTTTTGATATCATATATTAAAAAAAATGAGATTATTCCTTTATTATTAGAGAAATAAATGGAAAGTCATGAAAGAGAATTATATTCTTTCCAAAAAGAATATCACTTTTCATGCCCTTTTATATTTTGACTGAAATTATTATAATTGTTTATATTAATAATTTCGGTAAAATATATACAATTAATATTTTATATGAATCAAATTCATATATTAATTTTAAATATGTTCTTTATTTGTGTACAACAAGTTTGTACATATGATGTGTTCAATAATTAATTTAATTCGTGTGATAGCTAAATACAATACCAAATATATTTTGATTCTGTTCGCTTCAATTATAGGGTGTGACCTTGTAGGCTCTTGTAACATTAGTAGTAATACTAGAACGTTTCTAACATTACAAGCAATGGGTGGCATTTAGCAATGCATCATTACTACCCAAGTTACAAGAAATCGTGATTCGACATAACCTTTCTGTGATAATTTTTTCATGTATTTTATCATTTTATCCTTAATATCTAGATTAGACACAAGTCATGGAGTAGACTATAATAAACAAATAAGTGTGATATCTTATATCAACTTATTCAAGTACGGCCATGCATTTCTAGTCTCACTTCATCAAGAGGCCTAAGATATTACTCTCATTATGTAGGAGGGATAAATCCTATCTTGATTAATCATCTTCCACTACATAGATTGCGACATACCCAACATTAGTCTTTATAGTATAATCTGTTATGGTAGACGTTTGACTGTGTCAAAATATACAACTCACGATGTTGGGACAATGATGATCTCAAGTCTGAGGATCATATACATAGTTGTCACTTTGAGTAATGTTGTAATTATTACATAATAATCCAAGAAACATACTCATAGCAGGTCAGTCCAATATATTTTTCTCTAACACATACTCATGTATTGATTTTGACATCCCTATGTCAATGACAACACTTTGTCATCAACCAACTACACATTAGTCTCAATGCATTATTGTTGTCCAAACCCACAATAATACTTGACTAAGAACCTTTTAAGAATAATAATATTTTCTTAGGACTTTATTACAATTCAGTTTATTTATATACGTAGAAAAAGAAACTTAAATAATAATGGCAATGCCTTATATTAATAAACAAGGTAAAATAAGTATGTAATTGCAATAATCTCATGATTGGTCTTTGGGCATACTATAACAAATGAAATGTTAAAGATACCGGCTGCTTGGAAATAGAGAAAAAATTACGTTAATTACACCAAAAATCCCTCCGTTTTTTCCTATGATTATGACCTCAATCTTATGACCGGAAATCGACATATATAGTTAATTTAGCCTGCTATTTGATAGGCTATTAATTTTTTTAAAGCATGTTCAAAAATAGACTAAAAAATATAACTTAAGCATAATTTAGGTACTAAATTAAAAAAATAAATATAATTTAGGTACAATTTAAAAAAAAAACTCTTTTAAGTATCGAAATTGAAAATTGTGTATATAACAAAGGGTAAACTATTAAAATAATCACTTTTGTTTACCTTAGGTTACATTTTAGTCACTTATGCTTGAAATGTTATGTTTTAGTCACTTACATTATTGTGTTGTAACATTTTAGTCACTGAGTCATTAATTACCGTTAACAGTGTAATAGTAAGCTAACGTGGCACGTTAAATCATCATTTTAAACTAAAATTTTAGGTTAAATTATATAATTAGTCCCTATATTTTTTCGTTTTGAGCAATTTAATTTTTTCTTTTATTTTTTTTAACTTTTTTTTCTTTATTTTCCATTCAGTTTTGCTTCTCCCTCTATTTTCCTCACTTCTCTATTTATTTTAACATAGTTTTTCTACGTTTTCCATTTGTTAAAACCAGTCTCTATACTTTTATTTTGGTATTGGGTATTTCATGTACATTCTATTTAATCTTCCTTTTGATTAGTTTTTAATATGTTTTCAGCTTAGGGTAACAATTTTGTATTAATCTTCAATGAAAACCTAAAATAAATTTTTTTTTAATCTTTTTTTGCTTATTATAGACAATTGTGAATTGGGGTTTCTAATATTTTACAGTTATTGGTGAAGCTATACAAAGGATCCAAAAATGGATTATTGTGGTGATTTATAGAATTGCATGAACTTGATATTTCAATGAAGATCATCATGATACTGGTTAACCCTTCTGATCTCATTAGGGTTAGCTTTGTTTCTAGTTCTTGGCATCAATTTGGTGAGCAAATCAATATATTTGGTAGAATTTGGCTTGGTGTTCTATTATATATCAAAGAAGAATTGGTATTGATTAATTCAATAGGATCGATTTCATTCATCTTGTAGTGATCGAAAATGGTCTCTATGTTTACACAGAGTATGTAATCAAAGATATTTGGCTTTAACAAATAAAGAAATAAAAATAAAAAATTAAATTGTTTAAAATAAAGTACAGAGACTAGTTTTAACAAATGGAAAACATAAAAAAACTACGTTAAAAGAAATAGAAAAGAGAGGAAAATAACAGGAGAAACAGAAGAGAATGGAAATTAAAGAAAAAAAGTTAAAAGAACATAAAAGAAAAGAATTAAATTGCTTAAAACGAAAAAAGATAGGGATCGATTATATAAATTAACCTACAATTTTCGTTTTTAAAATGATGATTTAACGTGCTATGTCAGTTTAACGTTTCACTGTTAACGATAATTAACAGCCCAGTGACTAAAATGTTGTAACATAATAACATAAGTGGCTAAAATATAACATTTTAAATATAAATAACTAAAATATAACTTAAAATAAATAAAAGTGACTATTTTAATAGTTTACACTAAAACAAAAGTGAAATCGTGAATTAAAAGGAAATAGTGGTATAGTTGGAAGGCTTAGGCCTATTTGATTCTATGGATCAAATGCTCCGATAATTATTTATTTCTTTTTTTGCCTTTAACCTTCTTTGTCCCTTTTATTTCTTTTTTATTTTAGTATTCGCTAATTAATTATTTCTCTCTTTAAATTTCTCACTGAACTCCATTGAAATAAGCTCAACAAAACAATCAGAAGTCAGATCTTGCATCATAAACCCTAGAATTCAAGACAAGACTCAAGCTGTTTGATCTGATCGGGTACTTTTACTTTCCGCAACTAACGACTGCTTTATTTCTGTCGTCTTTAATTTGATTTTGCTTGAATGATCGACTATCATCCACGAGATTTCTCTTCATTTCTATTTACTTTCGAGATTCTTAATCTTCAATAGCGTGTTTTTGAATGTTTCTCTATTTTAAAGTATATTTGTCATGTCTTCCATTTTATTATCTTCGTGGAAATGTAATAACTACCATCGGTATTACTTAAATTAAATGACTTTCATAACTAATAAATTTTACCGGCTTAGCAAAAAAAAAAAAAGAAGAAGACTTAGCTCTTTCCATTTTATTCGGCATAGAATTTTTCTGTAGAAGAAGAGGAAAGTGGATTTACAACAGGGGTGATAGTAAGTTTTTAAAAAGAGTAAATAAATAAATTATCTGTTCCGAGTTATTTGATAAACTGAATTTATAACTGCCTAAGTTACTATTTTGAAGCATTTCAGTGTGGTGTGATATGTACAGCTGGATTGATATTGGCTAAAAGTGATGGTCTGGGATGGCCATCTGTTTATTGATTGTTGGATTGTGAAGCTGTAGTTATTGCAAATCTTTGCGGACAGCATGAATATTGTGAAAGGTGTGGCTGACCTTATTCGTCGGACATCTAGTGGCCAAACTGGAGATTCACCAGGGGCACAAGGGGAGAGGTTGTCTCCTCCTACTCCAAGGATTCGCTTCAGGTACTGATGCTTGATGATTGATGGTTGTTATTTTATTTTACCTTTTAAATATGTGGTGATACAAAGGAGTTTTTAAGTGAGTAAAATTTGGGAATGCTGTAGCATTTTAGTTTAAACTTACTGTTCTACAAGTTTGATTAGTTCCTTATTTGACGGGAGTCCAGCTGTACTAATTCATTGTTTGGAGGTTTAGATTAATCCACTTGGTGCTTTTGGATGCACTTGATTTACCTTATCATTTTATTCAAGCTGAACTTTATTATTATCTTTTCCCCTTTGGGGTACTATCTTCCAGTGAAGGAAATGATGAGGCAGTTTTGAGTTCACTGTGGGAGATATATGAGAACACGGTTGATAAGGTATGGCCCCATGCCTGAAGTTTTCAGATTTCTATTTAACTTTTCTAATTTCACCAAACCGTTGTAGAACTTATTACCCACTTGTATCAGTTCATATGTGTCATGCATTCTTTTTTCTAGATTTAATCCTAGAAAAAGAATGTTATGTTAGCAGCATAAAAGGATGTGAAAATAATCTAGACTGAAATTCAGCCACCTTTAAAGGAAGTGTGTTCATCCTGCTAAATAAGTTAAAAGGCTTAGAGAAGAAACTTGTCTTGAATCTTTGAGCATTGGAAGTTTGTTTGCAGTTATGTAATATTCTTAGAGTATGCTTAACTACTCTAAGTGTGTTCAATTCAAAATTTTAGAGGCTTTTCAATGTCACTGAACAAGAAAATTTTACTATCTCTTTTACATGCTTTCTCACTTAGGCTATGACATACAATCGAGATTACAATTTGGCCATCTTTAAAGGAAGTGAATTCATTCTGCTAAATAAGTTAGAGAAGATACCTTTCTTGGATCTTTGAGTGTTGGAAGTTTGCTTGCAGTTATGTAGTATTCTTATAGTATGCTTAACTACTCTCAAGGTGTTTAATTCAAAATTTTAGAGGGTTTCCGATGTCTCTGAACAAGAAATTTTACCGTCCCTTTTATATGTTTTCTCACTTTTGGCTCTGGCAATTGTCTTACCAATTTATTCTTTTGCCCTTCTTAAATTCAGGTCTTTCTAAGTAAGCTTTTATTTATCAAAACATTCTCCTTTAAAATTTTCATTTCAAAGGATTAATGTTCATCTTTGAGGTTCTTTCACGTTGATGGGTATAACTTCTGTGTTGTTAATGGATTTCTGTCCATGGTTTGCTCGATTTTAGGCGGAAAAGAAAAGGTCGTTTCATGTTTTCCTCAAGCAGTTTTTGACAGTATTCAAGAACTGGGAGCCTGATAATGGTGGCCAGCTACCAGAAGCTGCTTCAATTCCTGAGTATTCTACGAGAGTTAATGATATAGTAGTTGGTTGCTCTGCTGGGCATCCTGCTGAAGTCATTTTGACTTTGATTGAAGAGATTGGGCAATTGACCACTTTGGTCTCTGAGTGTAAGTTTATTTATATCTTCTGTTGGAGTTGCTTTTGTTTGGGCAGACAATTTTGTTGATAGGGAGAACTTTTAAGACGATAACAGCAAACAGTAAGAAATTGGAATGTCCAGAAAGAAAAGGAAAAAGTAAACTCCCATGATTCCAAAATATTTGTCCTTTATGCAAAATGATGTAAAATTAATGAAGTAATTACTTTTAAAAAATAAAGAAGCTCCATGTGCACCTTAAATTTGTGTGTTCTAGTTCAAGTTGAAGCATTTTTTAACTTGGTACTTCTATTGGGTGGATCTCTTGTAAATAAAAAAACCTCTTCTTTTTGGTACTCCGTGTTACTGTCATTATGTCCTTTATTGGATTCAGGAAAGCTTTTAGTAAATTGTTTTGTAAAGTAAAATTAGTCAGAGGACATTGTTTTTTGGAGATTATTGTACGTAGATATGGTTATATGCAGTCACTTAAATCTTCCTACTTTTTATGAGTCTCTCTTCCTATGTATAGATTGATTGAATATTTAATGTAAAATATCTAATGTCATTTTATGTGCTTTATTTCCTTTGTTGTAAATCCAGTAAATACTGGTGTGGGACGCACAGGAATGGATTTTCCAGCAGTTTCCATAAGCTTCACTTCTGAAGGATTACCTGTTTTGGATGCTTTAAAAATTATTACTCGCTCGTTGCATAATTGCAGAGTTTTTGGTTACTATGGTGGAATTCAGAAACTTACGACACTGATGAAAGGTATGATTAATATTATTGATGCCTCCATAATGTTATTTGAGAAGCTGGCACTTTTTGTTCTGGTCTATTGATACTGAAATTCAATGTTGTATGTGATTGGAGGTGGAATGCTTTTTATAGTATCCTAGTTTCTGGTTATGTAAATAGCTTTATAGAACATTATTCATCAGGTCTTGGATTGTTTTGAAGATTAAATGCAATTAGTTAAAATTTCTTTTTTCATTTAGGTAACTACGGGAATTAAAGATTCTTTAATTGGATTCTACTTGTATGTTGATCTTCCCATTAATTCTGATATGAACTTGTCATTTTGTTTGTCGTTATGATTAGATTTTACATGGAAGTGTCTGAATTTCATTGCTTAATTCCAAGTTCATTTTTTATCTCAGGGGCAGTTATCCAACTCAAAACAGTGGTTGGTGCAATTCCAGCTGATGAAAGTTTTTCTAATTTGATAGTAGAGAAAATGGGGTTCTTGCAGCGAGTACTTGTATATGTGGTGTCGATCATATGTTGTTTTATTGATTTAAATTCCAATGTATATGAGAAAGCTCAGATGTATAGTATTACTGAAGATTTTTCTGTAATTGGTGCTTTGTCTTCAATTGACCCTGATAGTTTAAAAGATTCTCTTTCTGAAAGAACACTACATTGGCATCGGAAGGCAGTTGTCTCAGTGATGGAAGCTGGTGGCCTTAATTGGTTAGTAGGTAAGGTAGGCATTTTTGTTTATCATCATACATAACTTGCTAACATGTGAACCATTTGCTATGGCTACAATATGCATTTTCTTTTGTTTGACAAGTAAAAAGCAGCTGAAAAGCAAAGATACCAATAGGTTCAATATGGTTATTCATGGTTTTGCTGAAAACTGAAATGATACCCTTATAATTGGCTACCGAATTTGATCAGTTGGTACACTTCTTTATTATTCCTTATAGTTCATTGGGTTGCTCCTTTTTAATGCTTATGTGTTTAAGATTTATTTCTTTTGGGTGCTTTTTGATTTGATACGTCTTCACCCCTCCCCCCCTCCTATTAGCTGTTTGTTTGCATTTGATTTTTTGTTCATGAAAGCTTCTTGTTTTTCAGAGTTGTTGCGTGTCATTAGAAGGTTGAGTATGAAAGAACAGTGGACAGATATGACACTTCAGTTCTTGACTTTGAGAACCCTTTCTTTTGCATTGTGTGATAATCCACGTGGTCAAAATCATTTCAAAAGCATTGGGGGGCTTGAAGTTCTGTTGGATGGACTTACACTTCCATCAATTAATATGCTACTCTTAAAGAGTGCTACACATTTTGATGGGCGAAGGTAGTTTTTCTTACTTGGTTTGGGAATTAACTGGTGTCTTGATACTATGTTGAACACCTCGTATGAAATATCGTACTGAGAATGCTAGTTGAAAAACAGTGGGTACCATTTTGTTTGGTTGAAGAAAAAGAACTAGACCATTTTCTGATATACATTTAGTCACCTTCTTATAAGTTCCCATCAATTTCGTTTCCACTCCACCTTTTTGCTTGGTCAATTGACTACATAACTGTTTAGTGGTGTTATCCCACTTCTGTAAGTATTGGGTTTCTTGCGGCCTTTGCATTAGAGTTGGGCCTTTCCACTTATAGCCAATTGGTTTTAGGTGGGATGCTTAACAATAACTAATTTAAGCATATCATTTGATAATTTTTCTGGTTTATTTTTCTTCCTTTCCTACTCCCACCCTCCAATGTTTAAAACTTGAACCGTTTAGTTGAATTGAATTATATGGATGCATTCCATGTGAAGTTGTGTGCATATTGTATGATTAGGTTACTTCCTAGAAGATTTTTCTTTATACTTTCTAAATCCTATAGATAGAGCCAGAGTAATGGCTAAGGTATCCTGTCCTAGGCCATTTTGTTTGAGTATTGGTTTTGATTATGTGATGGCCATTTTGTTTGTATCTGGTAAAAGTGTGGTAGGTTATCTTAATTTCTGGTGGGCATATCTGGGAATCTTATAGCTTCCCTGCAAAGTCAATGCACAATGATCTTACAACTTTCTCTAGTTGATTCTTTCCAGCTCTGAAGCCTTGAAGTTTTTTTTTTCCTTTTTTTGTTGCCTGTGAAGAAAATTTATTATCTATGAATCTGTAGAGGAGTATTTTATTCCTTCCTTATCTACTCTTTCTTGATCTTATGATCTCGTGGTTAAACTTTTATGCAGGGAGCAATATAGCTTGCTGAAAATTTTTGAGCTCCATGTTCTTTCTTTGGAAGTTCTACGGGAGGCTGTGTATCCTATATATCACTCATATTTAGAATCTTGTATGCTGTTTTAACTGAAATTTGTGAACCTTGTATGCTATTGGAGTTATATAATCTCCTGCTCATATAGTTGAATCTGCAATAAGTGTGTTTCTGCTAGCATGCTGTACCTGTTACTTACTCATGTCATCTTCCTTTTGAGACTAAGGACACTTTTGGATGGACCGTCTTGTTTGAAATTTCAATCTGATTTTGTTTAGTGCAGCAATGACAATGTGCTGTTTCACTGTTCCTCCAATGTTCTATAAAGTGGATCTTATTTATCAAATGAAATCGGTGAGAATAGTAGTTTCTGTTCTGAACTTATTGCCCAAATTTAACAATTTATGCTATCAGTATGCCTGAACATGTATTAATGACCTTAACAAATCATCAGCTTTGGGAATGTGAATAATCTGCAGTTTCTATGTGAAAATGGAAGAGTTCATAAATTTGCAAATAGCTTTTGTTCACCTGCTTTCGTGTTTCAAGAGTACATACAGCTTATGGAAGATTCAGCTCTGCCAGAATGCAGTCAAACATCCATTTTAAACTTAAAAAATGATAATGCTGAAAGTTATTTGGCGGAGCCTTCTGCTCCTTCACCTGAGAAGGCTTCTTGTAATCAGCTTTGGAATGATTGCGTTGTCAAGTTGAGCAGAGTACTTTGCTCATTTCTTCTTGCTGCAGAAGATGTTAAACTTCAACATGGCCAAGCAACCTCTGGTCGGATTCCCACATCAATTTCTTCAGTTTATGCGGAACTTTCGGTTAAATGGGTATTGAGGGTTCTTCTCCAAGTTTTTCCATGCATTAGGGCTTGTTCCAATCAAAATGAATTTCCAAATCATTTATGGTAAAATTATTCTATTCCTTTCTGTCTCTATTTTAGTTGTGGTGCCCTGAAGCATTGTTCAGATTCCTGCAAGCTATACTTCTGTCTCCCTTTAGCACTTTGTTCTCTTTTCCGCGTTAGTAACCTACCTCCCGGGTGTTATTTTGTTTCTTGTAGGGTCTTCATCAGTACCTTGCAGCATTGTGCTCTTAATGCTTTCAAGAAGGTTTTGACTTCGTCAGCTCCATTGCTTGAGGTGTTTCGCAAGGAGGGAATTTGGGACCTTATCTTCTCTGAGAACTTTTTCTATTTTGGATCATCTTCTGAGGAATATTATGAAGGGTCTACTCCATACCCTGATGGATCTCCAAAAAAGGTTGAAGAATATTCTGCTTCTGGGAGTACTGGGATTCAAATTCTTCAGATAGAAGCAAGTTCATTTGTGGAGTTAGCTGCAACTTGTAATGGGAGTATCCATAACTTGGTATGTTCTTGTCACTTCTGAGATATTCTTTGTGAAATGGTTTATGTTCTTGTCAACAGTTATCTTCACTGTGTTTCATGCTTGAATAAATAATTTGTTAGCTAGTTAGATTTGTTATAATGAATAGCTCTGAATGTTAGGATAATCTAGATATAAGTTTGAGATAGACTTGGGTGATCAAGGGTCAGAGTGGGCAAGTCAGAGGTGTTTTGGGCATTATCAGAAGTCTTCAGTACTCCCCTTTAACTATTCATCCAATGTTTGCATATTCCTGTTTCTTGTGAATTCAAGTGGGTTGGTAGGTCCAGCATGGATACCAAAATGCTGAATCACAATGCTCGATATAGCCCAAACTATGATAGTGCTGGGAAATTACCTTAATCCTCTCTGTATAATTAAGAAATTTCTATATGTATGATGTTCTTCAACTTGGTATCTTTCCTTTTTGCTTGCATGTGCTGTTAATTTCTTTTGCCTATGATTCAAATTTTTTTCTATATATATGATATTCAGGGTATTAAGAAAATTATAAATATTTAAGTTGATACCTTTCATATGGTTTTGTGATTTAGTGGACCCCTATGGTAGTTTATGATGTTTATGTCTGGGTACATCTTTAATGTTTTTGATATCTGTGCTTGGACAGTTATTCCCATGAATGTTCTAGTTGTTCTACGATCCTACCCATAATCTGGAAGGATTTTTTTCTTGATTGTTTTTAAAGGCCTCTATTTTTTGTGCTTGGGACATCACTTACTTTTTACCTTCACCTCATGTTGTCACAGCCTGAATTGTCTGCTTTACTGGAAGCCCTTGAACAATCTGCTTGTAATCCTGAGACTGCCAGTGTTGTTGCAAAGAGTTTGCTTCGAATATTACAGCTTTCATCCGAGAAAACTGTTGCTTCCTTTAAGACACTCAGTGCAGTTTCCAGAGTTCTTAAAGTTGCTTGCATTCTAGCCCATGAATCTAAAATGTCGGGAAATATGGGCCCTTCGATCGATAATGATTATTTGGAAGGGGTTCTGTCTCATAGCCACCAGAGACTTTATTCTAGTCAAACATCACAGTGTTGGATTAAATGCATGGAAACATGCATGGAACTCTTTGCGGAATTTTTCTTGGTAGCAGATGATGCTAGAACTTTGGTTTTGCATGATTCTACTTGCATTGATTGTTTGTTCGAATTGTTTTGGGAAGAAGGTTTGAGAAATCAAGTTTTCAGATACATTCTTGACCTCATGAAGGTATGCTTTTTGGCTGTTAGAAAGTTTTGTTCTGGTCATTTTAGTTATTAGCTTGCTAAGACTCTACTTTTTCTCCCCCCTATCATTTTAGATTGAATCACTGTTTGAAGAAGATCGAAAAGCGGTGTTATACATATGCTCAAAATATTTTGAAACCTTCACTGTTATAAAGGAGCGTGAAAAATGCTTTGCTGAATTGTCTATTAAGCTATTGGTTGGAATGATAGATATACTCCAGACTGATCCTCTGGTATGTTCCATGAACTGCTCACCTTGACTTGCCTTTTCCCAAGGTCTGCGTATTTGGAAGCTTGGCCATTGAGTTTTATACAAATATCTTATGCATTTCATGTTTCATCAGCATTACCAGGTTTTATTTCGAGATGGAGAATGCTTTTTGCATGTAGTCTCTTTGCTAAATGGCAATCTTGATGAAGCAAACGAAGATAGGTTGGTTTTGGTTGTTTTACAAACTCTTACTTGCCTGCTTGCAAAGAATGATGCCTCAAAGGTAATTTTCATTCCTTTTATAATTTTTTTTTTCTGTTTCCAGAGTCAATGGTTTTTCTGGAGTAGTTGAATGCTTTATCCATGTTTATCCTGAAGGGTGCAAAGATTTAGTCTTTCTTGATGAAGGATTTTGCTTCAGTACTATTTTGTCTTTATTTTTGTATGCCATCATTTGAACTTGAGATTTTATGTTCTTAGTGTGTCCGCCGTTATTTTCTATGCCATAGTACATGAGAACACCAAAAAACTTAGTAGCTGGTGTTGGTATGACTTTTCCGAAAACGTAGCTTAATGTTCAATGTCATTCATGTTTATCTCAGGAAGGCAGTGTCCAGTTTGCATTACTGCAGTCCTTTTGTCTTGTGTAATATTTGCACTTAAACTCTTATTGTGTAATATTTTTTCTGTCCTAGTACATGAGAACACTAAAAAACCTTGTAGCTGGTGTTGGTATGGCTTTTCTGAAAATGTAGCTTAATGTTCAACAACATGCATGTTTATCTCAGGAAGGCAGTGTCCAGTTTGCATGACTGCAGTCTTTTTGTCTTGTGTGATGTTTGCACTCAAACTTTATTGTGGAATTAATATGGATTCATGTGTTGGAATCCTTGAGCGTTGGTCTGTGTAGCAAGAAATTGCTTGTTTGAACTTGAGATGATAAATGGCTGCATAGTAAATATTAGAACTAGAACTAATTTTTCATGTCATTAGAACAGTTGAGACATCTAGAAATGGTGGTGAATTGAGTTCAATTTTTTATGTTTAAGGATTTTAATTGTTTATGGTGTTTAGATCATTGTAATCACAATTTGTTGTTCTGGGTCATTTTAGGAAACTGGTGTTACTTCTGTCATGCTTTTAAAGCACACCAATCTAAAATTAGGTTGACATTTCCTATATCATTGCTGTCTTAAGAATGTTCATGTGTCTTTGCAATTATTCTTTTATTACTCTTATTTTCCATTTTTAATTCAATAATTAATTTTACAGGCAGCATTTAGAGCTCTTGTTGGCAGGGGTTATCAGACATTGCAAAGTTTGTTGTTAGACTTCTGTCAATGGCATCCAAGTGAAGCACTTTTAAATGCACTTCTTGATATGCTTGTTGATGGAAAGTTTGAAATTAATGGGAGCCCTCATATAAAGGTGAATTAATGCCCTGAGAAGTCTCTTTGATCCGCCATCACATCCTTTGTCTGGTCATGTGAATGGATTTCATGATCTATTGTCATTTTACTCATTGTGCTTGTTAAATTGTTGTCCCTAAATTGGTTTTTTTCCTGATCCATTTTGATTCAGAATGAAGATGTGGTTATACTGTATTTGAGTGTTCTTCAGAAGGTTAGTAATTCTCTACTCTATTTGATGATACCAAGTTTTCCCAGAATCTGTTATAGCTGATTCTTACTCAATATCCTTTTGAATATTGATGTCATTATTTGCTATTTTTGTGATTGGCCAGAGCAGTGAGTCTTTGAGGCATTATGGTCTTAGTGTTTTTCAGCAGCTGCTTAAGGATTCCCTTTCCAATCGAGCTTCATGTGTTGCGGCAGGAATGCTTAATTTTCTTCTTGATTGGTTTGTCCAAGAATGTGATGACAGTGTCATTTTGAAAATTGCACAACTGATTCAGGTTATTGGCGGCCATAGCATATCTGGGAAGGATATTCGCAAGATCTTTGCTCTCCTTCGAAGTGAGAAAGTGGGGACTCAACAGCAGTACTGCTCATTATTATTGACCTGTATTTTGTCAATGCTAAATGAGAAGGGACCAACTGCCTTCTTTGATCTTAATGGGGATGATTCTGTAAGTCCTTTTAGTGTCTTAAGGAGAATTTCTGAACAACTTCTTCTGATATCCATATTCCTTTTAGTTACTTTTGGAACTTGTTCCATTCAATTGTTGCCATATGACCATAATTGGAACCTGGTATTCATATTGTAATTTCTTTTTGTAGGGTATCATAATTAAAACACCCGTGCAATGGCCTCTCAACAAGGGATTTTCTTTTTCATGTTGGCTTAGGGTGGAGAACTTCCCCATGAATGGAACAATGGGCCTTTTCAAATTTCTAACTGAAAATGGAAGAGGATGCTTAGCAACACTAGCTGAAGATAAGCTTATTTATAAGGTAAAAGATATGCAATATATTTATCTCTAGGAAGTTTCTTCCCAAACACATTACATGTTTATTCACTATTAAATAGAAAAGCAGGCCCCCTTCCCCCTCCCCCAAACACTGAAACGCAAAGATACCTGAAAACAGCTTGTTTTTGTTTTACTTTGTTTTCCTCTGTCTTTGGCGTTACTTCCAATTTCATGCACTTATTAATGTTTTTCTCATGTCCTTCAGACTATCAACCTGAAAGAACAGTGTCTTGAGATGCATGTTAATCTAGTCAGGAAGAAATGGCACTTTCTTTGTATTACTCATACCATAGGAAGAGCCTTTTCTGGGGGTAGCCTATTGAAATGTTATCTTGACGGTGATCTTGTATCCTCTGAAAGATGCAGGTAACATGCCACCTTTAATCATTCTGTGTTTGCATTTTACGTTTTATAGTTAATAACTTCAAGATTCATATTTTCCTCAACACAGTTAAGTTCCCTATTGATCCCGTCATTTAATGTCTCAGATATGCAAAAGTCAGTGAGATATTGACTAGCTGCTCTATTGGTACAAAAATTGTCTTGCCTCGACATGAAGAAGATGATCCTGTAGAGACCATTCAGGATTCATATCCTTTTCTTGGTCAGATTGGTCCACTTTATTTGTTTAGTGATGCCATTTCTTCTGAGCAAGTCAAGGCTGTACATTCCCTTGGACCCAGCTACATGTACTCATTCCTAGATAGTGAAACTACTGCATTTGGTGATAACCCTATGCCTAGTGGAATTCTTGGCACAAAAGATGGTCTTGCATCCAAAATCGTATTTGGACTCAATGCACAGGTTCTGTTCTCTCCCTTTATTGGAAACATGTCCACACAAGCACACACATGCATGCCTAAAAGGTAATTTTGCTTTTTTGTTAGCTGAATCGAGGTGTTGATTCCTCTTTTCAGGCGAGTAATGGCAAGATATTGTTTAATGTCTCACCTGCATTGGATCCTGTATCAGATAAGACTCTATTTGAAGCTACTATAATGGTTGGTACACAGTTATGCTCTAGACGCTTGCTCCAAGAGATAATTTACTGTGTTGGTGGGATATCTGTGTTTTTCCCTCTTATCACTCAGTCCGATAGACATGAAAATGATGAACCTGGAGTTTTAGAACGTACACTACTCTTTCCGGTTGCAGAAGAACGTTTGACCGCCGAAGTTATTGAGCTGATTGCATCTGTCTTAGATGAGAATTTAGCAAATCAGCAGCAAATGCATCTTCTTTCTGGATTTTCAGTACTGGGATTTTTATTGCAATCACTTCCACCTCAGCAACTCAATATGGAAACACTCTCTGCATTGAAGAATTTGTTCAATGTTGTATCATCATCCTCTGGTATGCATAATGGACCATATCGAGCTGTTTTTATGAAGCAATTATTCATAGCAAATTTTCTTTTTGATCTTTATCGTCATTTTTATACCCATTTAAGGATGTATCTAATTTCTTTTGATGTTTTCGTTTTCCTCTTTAGGATTGTCAGAGCTGCTAATGAAAGAAGCCATATCATCTATTTTTCTCAATCCCCATATCTGGCTATACACAGCTTACATGGTGCAGCGTGAGCTGTACATGTTTCTCATTGAACAATTTGATAAAGATCTGAGGCTGCTTAAAAGTTTATGCCAGCTTCCACGTGTTATTGACATAATACGACAGTGTTACTGGGATAGCATGAAATCTCGGTTTTCCATTGGAGGCCAACAACTTTTACATCCTATTAGTAAACAAGTTATTGGAGAAAGACCTGGTAGAGAAGAAATACATAAAATTCACCTTCTTTTATTAAGTCTTGGCGAAATGAGTGTCAGGTATGCATTGTCAACTGGGTGAGGGCATCTGATGTTGCCAGATGTGAAGTATTGGATCAGCTGCTTCATTTTTCATGGACATGCATAGCAGATTATCCTATTTTCTCAGTTTTCTTAAAATACTGTTCCATGTTGTATGCAGGCAAAACATTGCTTCAGCAGATATAAAAGCTCTTGTATCATTCTTTGAAACGAGCCATGATATGACATGCATTGAGGATGTTTTGCATATGGTTATACGTGTTATTTCTCAAAAACCATTGCTTGAGTCCTTCATCGAACAAGTAAATCTATTAGGTGGCTGTCACATTTTTGTCAATCTCCTAAAGAGGTAGGCCTTATGTATTGAAAGAGTGAAATGTGGAAACTTATTGTCATCAGAGACAACAACGACCTTTGTTTCATTGAATAATGACTTCCAGCATTCTTATTGTAATAGTTTCACTTTTGTTGTATATTCCTTTAATTTACTTTAATCTTCATAAAATGTATAACTTTATCTTTATGCTTCTCTACTATCGTTGAGTTTTCTTAAATAATGTCCTTATCTGAGGAGAAATCTGAAAAATTTAATTCGTCTCCTGGACTAATCTTTATGCTGTCTATCCTAGCTCATGTTTCTCTGGAATCTTAGAATTTTGTTCCTCTTATTTTCAACTTTAAAACAGGACATTCTTTTTGAAATATGTTTCTGTTTTTCTGCTATGGTCTGAGACAACATCGTGTACTGGTCTTTTGATAGAAAACTTTAACCATTTTTTTGCTCCAAATGCTTATTTAGAGAAGCATTCAGTTGCCAGAAAATGATCCAGTTTCTGAACCAAATGCGTGCTTAAGTATAATTTTACTCCACTAATTTGCTTATAATTTTCATATGTTGATCTGTTTCCCTTCCTATGAATGTTGAATTGTTTTAACTAGAATTGGTAAAAGTGATCTGCTTTAAATCAAAGGTTTAAGAGTGAATTTCTCTTTAGTCACCCTACAATTTGTTTTTCGTAGGGAACATGAGCCTATCAGATTGCTTAGCTTGCAGTTTCTAGGGAGACTTTTGGTTGGTTTGCCATCAGAGAAAAAGGGGCCAAGGTTTTTCAATCTTGCTGTTGGAAGATCAAAGAGTCTTTCTGAAAACAGCAAAAAGACCAGTTCAAGGATGCAACTTCTCTTCTTCGCTATATCTGATAGGTTGTTTAACTTTCCACTAACGGATAATTTGTGTGCCACCTTGTTTGATGTTCTTCTAGGTGGCGCTAGCCCGAGACAGGTGGTCTACCAATCATGGATTTCCCTCCTTGTTTTGTTAGCTAATTTTCTGTTATTCTCTTTCACCTTACCTGTTTCTTAAAAATGTTTGTTTACAGGTGTTACAGAAAAATAGCCTTGTTGACAAGCAGAAGAGCAGAGGGAATAATTCTCACTTTCTCCTTCCTCAGATTTTGCTTTTGATTTTTAAATACCTATCCAGCTGTGGAGACGCATCTGCAAGAATGAAAATAATTTGTGATCTACTTGACCTTCTTGATTCAAATCCTCTGAATATAGAAACGTTAATGGTACTGCACTACTGCATACAATTGATTTTTGATATCATATGTATGCCGTGTATGCTTTTAAAAGTGCCATCTAATTGTTCAAAATTTGCCTTTAGGAATATGGTTGGAATGCTTGGTTAACAGCTTCTGTGAAACTTGATGTTGTAAAAAACTATATGTCTGATTCAAGACATCAAGGTGACTATGAGATAAATGAGAAAAATCTTGTGATGAGGGTTTTCTCAGTTGTTCTTTGTCACTATATACAATTTATGAAAGGTGGCTGGCAACAATTAGAGGAGACTGTGAATTTTCTACTTCTGCACTGTGAGCAAGTATGTCAAACTCCTTATTTTCTTTTACATATCTATTCTAGTCTACTTTATTTTTGTGATTTTTTTCTCCATTAATGGATAATTTGCTTTAATGCTTGTCCTTGGTAGGTTGGCATATCATTCCGATGCTTGCTCTTTGACATTTATGAAAACTTGCTTCAAAGGCTGGTAGATTTATCTGCTGAGGAGAATATTTTTAGTTCACAGCCTTGTCGAGACAATACATTATATCTTCTGCAACTTGTTGATGAGATGCTTATCTCTGCAGTTGGCAATAAGCTTCCGGTACCAACTTACTTGAGAATGTGTCTATATTATATTTATCCTTGTTTATCTGCCCTGTCATGGGAATTTTTTTCTTCCTATTCTCTTTGTCAAATTCCTAACATACCCAATTTAAATATGTGCATTTCCATATAAGATGAAGATTATGTTATCCTTTATTAGATATTTAGGCATTCAAACATTTGAGAATTTAAAAATAGTTATCCTTCCATGAAAGACCAAGCAAGATTTGTCTTTGTGCGTCCTCATTCTCACATACAAACATGTTACTACAGTGAAGTATGCTTTATGACTTGTCTCGTCTTTCCTACTTATGTATTTTCTTTTTCTTTTTCGGACTAAAGATTGATATTATTTTGTTCTCTGTTTCTTACAGTTTCCTGCTAATAGCTCTGATTCTTATCTGGGTTCTTTAGAGGTTGAAAGCCAGAAAGAATATGACTCTTTGTTGCATGAGGTCTTGCAAGGAGAATTTGATGACAAAGTATCTGGGTACTGCCAGTTTGATTTTCACTCATTATCTCTGAAACTAATATGTTTTGTATTATCTGTTTGTGCCGTAATTGTGATGAAATCTGTGTGGGTGATTGAAATTAAATGATTTCTTCCAACTATGGTCCAATCTGTTTGTCTAGTCACTGCATTGAGGTTCCCTTTTATTTTGTATGACATTGGCTTTTTTTTTATCTTCTATCTTTTCTTAACTTCAAAGTTAGAGATGATTGGCTATTCTACTCTTCTAATCTTTTCATAAATCCTTTGGCATTGTTCTTTTATCTTTTATTTTCTTTCTCTGATCAAAAGCAAATAAAGTCTTGTTTTGCTTTTCTAGTTCAGGACAATGAACTAATTTCATTTTAGTAAGGAATGACTAGTGATTTTCTGGTGAAAAAGATTTACCCCCTTGTTTTATGCAGGATGTATATATATGGCTCTGCATAATTATCTTAATATAAAATCCACCATTCACTATAGAATTTTCACTCTATGGGAATATCAATTAATATAATTAGGAGAAGTAGAAGCAAGTGTTTACTTTATACAATTTTTAAAAAGTTCTTATAAGCTTAGAATTTTCTTGTGATGATTTAGGGTACTAGTAGTTGGCATTTGTTTCTTTCATGAAACAGAATGATGAATATCAAGTTGGCTCAAACTTCATAACAATTGGATATTTGTCTTACAGTACAATGTTCATGCTTTCCTTGAGTATGTACTTGTTGGAATAGTAGTTGTTGCTTTTTCCCTTTGTACACCATCCAAAATGGTGTTTGAAACATTGCACTGTTATTTTTACTAGAAGCTTTATAATTGAACTCAACCTCATATGGAGATTTATGAAGATGGTATTCTTCCATCATATAAGTTGTCCAGTAGAAAGTAACTTCATTTTGTTGTGAATCTTCCAATCTCAGAAATCAGGAATCTTACGGGCAGGCAGTGACAAGTGGAGAGGACATACCTACTGATAATTGGTGGAACTTATTTGACAATATATGGGTTGTTATTAGTGAGATGAATGGAATGGGTCCAAGCAAGACAGGACTCAGAAATTCAGCATCTGTTGGTCCATCTCTTGGCCAACGAGCACGTGGCTTGGTAGAATCTCTTAATATTCCTGCTGCAGAAATGGCTGCTGTTGTATCTGGAGGCATTGGCAATGCATTGAGTGGAAAACCAAATAAAAATGTTGATAAAGCCATGGCTTTAAGGGGGGAAAGGTGTCCAAGAATTGTCTTTCGACTTTTAATCCTATACCTCTGTAGATCCTCCCTGGAAAGAGCCTTGCGCTGTGTTCAACAATTCACCTCACTGTTGCCTTGCTTTTTGGCCACTGATGATGAGCAAAGCAAGAGTCGATTGCAGCTCTTCATCTGGTATTTTTTTAATGCCCAAGTTTCAATATCTTGTGTGTCATACAACCATTTATCTTGAGTTTTAAGAAAGGATATGGATTAGTGCTTTCTGTTGCCTTATGCTTGTTCCATGAAGTGTAACAATAAAATAATATGGTGCTCAGGTCTTTGCTCGTTGTACGATCCCAGTATGGAATGTTAGATAATGGTGGTCGTTTCCATGTAATAGCACACGTGATTCGAGAAACTATAAACTCTGGAAAGTCAATGCTTGCTACTAGCATGGTTGCCCGGGATGACTCATTTGATTCAAGCAGCTACTCAAAAGAAACAGGCTCCATTCACAATCTAATTCAGAAGGATCGACTGCTTTCGGCGGTTTGTTCTGAACTTCAAATTTATCATCTTTTGTTTCACTAAGAGTTGTTGTTTACTACCTGTTTCAGTGAGATGGAAATCACATCTTATATTTATTTTCTGATCTTATATTTCAAATGGTTGACAATATTCTGGAATTAGGAAGTTCCATGAATGTTTTGCTATACTAAAGTTCCATTAGATTACAAATGGTTCTCATACTATTTTCCCAAAGTTTGTGTTGTTTATGTAGACCGTAGTTACACTAGGGATAAAAACCTGGTTTCAGTTGATATTTTGATAATTCAACCCATATGATAGCCACATGGTTTCAAGTGATATTTTGATTTTTCAAACTATTTCTATTAAGTCTCACTTTGATGGAAGAAATAATGAGATATGAAATGGTGTAAAACTCTGCTTTGTTGTTTACTCTTATGAACATTTTGGTTCTCTGAATTGAGAAAACTCTTTTGACATATCTCTAAGGGTCAATGCCAATAACCCTCACGGAGATATCAAATATGTGCATTGCATGTTTTATTGATGCTGCCATTGCAGAAAGGCAGGCAAATATAATGCTAACACTGAATCTGTTGCTTTTTTTATGTGATATTTTTTCAACTGGCTTTGCCATATTCTGCTGCCCCCTTTTCCAGGTTATCCCCCATTCAGTTCTCTAGTTTCTTGATTCAGGTTTCTGACGAGTCTAAGTATTTAAAAACATTAGAACACGACCGTAGCAGACAGTTGCAGGAGCTTCGTGCTACGATGGGAGAAAATTCTTCTTTAGAAATTCATAACCAGACGGCATTTGAGGATGAGATACAAAGTAGCTTACACACTATTCTTGCTTCAGATGAGAGGAGAAGGGCTGCATTCCTGCTTGCGCAAGAGGAGCAGCAGCAAAATGTTGCTGTATGTTAAATGATTTTTTTCTGTTTTGGAACATGCTCTTTCTTTTGGTCCATAGTTTCTTTAATAGGTTCATTGTCATTGTTTCATTTGCTTTCATTCCTTTTATTACTTTTGAATCTTGTGCTCATGTGTGTAAATAATAAATTTTGCTCTAACAGGAAAAATGGATGCACATGTTACGAACTTTAATCGATGAAAGAGGTCCTTGGTCTGCCAATCCATTTCCAAATGGATCTCTGATACACTGGAAACTTGACAAGACAGAAGATACATGGCGCCGTAGACCAAAGTTAAGACGGAATTATCATTTTGATGAAAAGATGTGTCATCCTCCTTCCACTTGCCCTAGTAATGAGGCTTCTCTTCCCAGTAGCGAGAGCAAATCTAGTTTTGTTGGGCACATTCCTGAGCAAATGAAGCAGTTTCTGCTCCAAGGTGTACGCAGGATTACTGATGAGGGGAGCTCTGAACTTGTTGAAAGTGGTGCTGAACCAAGTGTACAGTCAGTTATTCTTGAGGATCCTTCAGACAGTCACAGTGTGGAAGTAGTTAAAACCATCAATGATCAGATGGATATTGTTCAAGATAGAAAAGAGTTTTCAGCACCTTCACCTGAAACTGAAATTAATGAGGTACATCTTATTGGTGGTATAAGAACAGTCAATCTGTGTTTTTTTTTCTCATTAAAACATCTGGAATTCATTGTTAATTTGCGGTTTGATGTTGCAGGTTGTTATGTCACTTCCATGTGTGCTTGTGACACCAAAAAGAAAATTGGCAGGTCAGTTGGCAGTCATGAAAGATGTCTTGCATTTCTTTGGTGAGTTTATGGTTGAAGGTACTGTAGGATCTTCAGTTTTCAAGAACTTAAATGCATCAGGCCATTTTGAGAGGGGTGATCTAAAGCCAAAGTCTATTAAGTGGTCCATTCCTCTTGATATAAATTCTGAGAAGGGGACTTCTGACAATGTAGAGGCCGAAAATTTGCATAAAGAACAATCGAAAAATGTAAAGCGTTATAGGAGATGGAGTATTGGAAAGGTAGGGAACCATAATTGTCTCATTTGTGCTGCATTGCTTGTATCTCTTATCATTAATTTAATTTCTTCTTGTTTACTTTGCTGGCCATAGATTAAAGCTGTTCATTGGACTCGGTATTTGCTTAGATATACTGCTATCGAGATTTTCTTCAGTGATTCAATTGCTCCCTTATTTATAAACTTCGCATCACAGAAGGATGCGAAGGAGATTGGAACCCTGATAGTCTCTACCAGAAATGAGCTGTTGTTACGAAGAGGAAGTAGTAGGGACAGGAATGACCTTATTTCATTTGTTGATAGACGTGTGGCATTGGAAATGGCAGAAACTGCAAGGGAGAGCTGGAGGAGAAGGGATATAACGAATTTTGAGTATTTGATGATTCTCAATACACTTGCAGGAAGATCATATAATGATTTGACTCAGTATCCTGTCTTTCCTTGGATTTTGGCTGATTACTCATCTGAGTTTCTTGATTTTAACAAGTCATCAACTTTTAGGGATCTCTCCAAGCCTGTTGGAGCACTGGACTCAAAACGGTTTGAGGTCAGTTAATTTTGCCTTTTTTTTAATGAATGGCGTACTTAAATACTAATCCTCTACATCACCCTTTTCTTTTTCTTTCCAAATATTTCATTATAATGCTTCTTGATTCAGGTGTTTGAAGACAGGTATCGGAACTTCTGCGATCCCGATATACCCAGGTAATTTTTAATCCTGGTTTCAGTACATTTAAGTAGTTCTCTCCTTTAGAGTTTGATTAATTAATTTTGTCTTATGGGCTGCTGTGCTTGTACTTCCTGGTGCAGTTTCTATTATGGGTCTCATTACTCAAGCATGGGGATTGTGCTTTATTACCTCCTTCGGTTAGAACCTTTTACGTCTCTTCACCGTAATTTACAGGTATCTTCTTCACGGCATCACAAATTTAGGTATCTTATGATGTACTGTATGTAAACCGACCTCCTCGTCTGATAATGTTATATGATATAAGAGGAGGAAAGAATATCTGGTGATCGGACTGTTTCTTTAGTGCAATGATGTTCAGCTGATAAACTTCTGTAAAACATTGTCAAAAGCACTTTTTTCAGTGTGATCTTTGCAAAGTGCGCTTTTTTGGGACCGGTAGCAAGTAGCAATATATCTTTTATTTACTCTCGTATGGAGGGGAGTTGAGTACACTTAAATTATCATTACTTGAAACGTTCAACTGCAGGAATCGACCAATATGGTAGTCTCTCTATTTAAAAGAGAACATTAAGTAGTACAAATGACTAAGATACCCTTTAACCTTAATGCTTAACACAGGTGGAAACTTATAATCTTAGGTTTTTGCCTGGAAAAAGCACAGCAGTAGTTTTATGAATAAATATTATGAGATAATATTAGCATTTAGTTTTTCAAGGGCATGATGAATGGTAGAGTTATGGGTGAACTTTAGCTATTAATTGATAAGTCATTGCAGTAATGTCATACTAAATCTGATAAGTGTAAAGTCATTGCAGTAGTGTCACACAAAGTCTTATCAGTGTATACTAGTAGTCATATGTATGAATGCATTAAATATGGTTCAAATACAGACTTATGAATAATTTACTTTTCTCATTCAATGTGTCCTATATGCAATTTGGTTTCTTTCCTCGTTTATCACTTAAATTGCGTTGATTCTTGGTTTACAAGCTCCACTAATTTATCATTTTTCATCAGGGTGGTAAATTTGACCATGCAGATCGTCTTTTTCAAAGCATTGAAAGCACATATAGAAATTGCCTATCTAATACAAGTGACGTGAAGGAGTTGATTCCTGAGTTCTATTACATGCCCGAGTTTCTTATCAATTCGAACTCTTATCATCTTGGGGTGAAACAAGATGGCGAACCTATAAATGATGTTTCTCTCCCTCCCTGGGCTAAGGTATGTGAATTCCCGTTGAGGATGTCAAGTTTCATAAATTATATAGCGACAAGTTTCTGAATAGGCTGTTTCGGCTTCAAGAACTTTTTGGAGTTTATAGTTGTCCTTATATTGCTCGAGAATTATTTAGTAGTCAGAAAGGCTATTTGATTTGTCTTACGAGGAATAAATACATATGATGCTTGGTTACACGGGAGAATGTCTATAAATTTTGTCAAGGAGATAGAGACTTCTGCAATAAAAATCTAACAGTTTCATTTTAGAATGTTTCACGGGCTTGTTTTTCCAGTAGCTCCTTTTTCTTGCTCAGGTTGTCCAATAGTTCGTATCATATCAAATTCATTAACACCCTTGCCTTGATTAGGATTGTGATTCTAATTGTGTGGGTACAGAGTTTTATTGTTCGTACAGGGCCTGTCATGAGAAATATTGTAAAAGTAACAATTATCAAGGCTCTAATGCTTTTCTAGATATTCCATAATGAGATATGTTTATATTGATTGAATTTTGAATAAATCTATTCATGACATTATTTATGGGGAAAAAAAAAGAAAAGATGCGCAAGATTATATATTAGGTGTATCTGGTAATACTTTTGCAAGAGTAAAAAGCCACATAAGCAGATAAGCAGAACGAGCATATTTTTTACCTTTTTTTAATAGGAAACGATTTATGTTATAATTTTTGTTGACATGATAATGGAGATGAGTAGGTTAACAATGACTGTGAGTAGGTTGGGATAATGGTGAATCTTGCAATGAAAGGTGCTTTGCAAAGATTTACAAAGATGTGGCTCATTTCCCAGAAGGACAGAAAGACCATTGGAAAATGAATAGAAAAGAAAACCTTGCCTATTTTATACAAAATCATACAGAAACAAATGAATGAAAATTCCTAGGGAAGATAAGATAGAATTATTTAAGATAAGTTAGCATTATTTTTATTTTCAGACTGCAACACGAATTAATATGTAACCTTACAAAATTGAATATTTACCACAATAGGGTATGGAAAAAATAGTGGATGATGGTTGGAAAACATTGTCATGTTTCCCTTAGGCTTTGCTTGGTAGAGTTGAAAGAAGATTGGAAAGATGGAAAATTGAAGGGGTAGAAAAATGAAAGATAGAAAATAAATTTTTTTTCCATAGATGTGCTTGATAGGGAAGATGGAAATTTTGAAAGAAAAAGTAGTTTTCTGTCCATCCGTTGCTTGGTAGAGTTGAAAAATAAAAGGAAAGAAATAAAGCATTTGAAAAATGCATAATTTTGAACTAGCATACATCTCTCTCTCTCCCTCTCTCTCATTTTCTCTCTTATCATTCCAATTTGGAAGGATTGGTTTTTCTATATTAGTATAGAAAACCATCATCTCTCCTCTTAGAATTCCTAAGATTAAGGACAAAAAACTTACCTTATTACTAGGAGTTCCCTTGTAAATAAAAACTAATCTCGATCCACCGATTCTTAGGAAGTTCTCTTGTTTTTTTAGGATTGTTTCCTTGATTGTGGTAATTCCTCTCTTTATAATCTGTAAACTAATTAGCGTAAATATACAATCTTTTCTCTAAGTTTGTTTATGGCATTAGAGCTCTAGGATTCATACGATCCTGCTCATTCATCTCTAATCTCCCTTCCTAAAAATCCCTCCGGTTTAGTCCTCCTCCCATGGGTGATGTTAATGAAACTCATGTCAAGGCGAGACTTCACAAATAACTCGGAATGTCAATCGTGGAATCACTCAAAGTGAACTTAATTCCTCCCTTATAATCACCAATCATCGACTAGATGGGAAGAACTTCTTGCAATGGTCTCAATCGGTCCTTATGGTGATTTGTGGTCGTGGCAAATTAGGGTACATCAATGGAGAAATTCCACGACCAAACCACGGTGACCCTACTTATGCCATCTGGGGAACTCAACAACTCAATTGTAATGGCTTGGCTAATTAA
Organism: Gossypium sturtianum; assembly: GCA_025698515.1. Lineage (NCBI taxonomy): Eukaryota > Viridiplantae > Streptophyta > Magnoliopsida > Malvales > Malvaceae > Gossypium > Gossypium sturtianum. The sequence continues at coordinate 107,968,613 of CM046945.1, forward strand.
TTCGATGGAAGGCCATATAAGCCGCACCTATCTCCTTTTCAAAAGCGCAAAAGACATGTGGGATGCAACAAAGAAAACTACTCGGATCTTGGAAACGCCTCCCAAGTATTTGAGATCAAGCTTAAGTTAAAGGATATCCGGCAAGGGATACTCGAAGTAACTTACTACTACAACAATCTGAAAATTTTGTGGCAGGAACTGGATATGTACTATGAGGCAGATTGGGGTGAAGGCTTAGAACACACCAAGTTTATGACTCACCTCAACAATGAACATCTTTATGAGTTTCTAGCAGGACTGAACCGAGAGTTAAATGAGGTCCGTGGCCGAATTCTGGGCAGATCACCTCTCCCAACCATCGGTGAAGCATTTGCAGAAGTTAGAAGAGAAGAAAAGCGCCGTCTTGTCATGATGGGAGATTCAAAGGAACCTAAACCTGTGACACCTCTTGGCAAAGACTCACGAGACCTCTGCCCTCATCTCTAGAGGTTCACAGCCACAAAAACTACGTGCTGGAAATGATTCTGGATCAACCAGACCATGGTGTAACCACTGCAACCGTGTTGGTCATACAAAGGAAAAGTGCTTCAAACTCCATGGCTATCCTGAAAAAAACAGAAGGATAATAAGACTGCCCCATTATCCTCCACTGCTGCAGATGATGTTCTCGATGTTCGCCTAACCAAAACCCAACTTGAGACTCTCCATAAGATACTTGGTACTTCCACTGCTCATGGATCTCTAGCCACTCAAGGTACTGCCCTCAACATTGCCTTTGAATCTAATAATTAATCCTCTTGGATACTCGATTCGGGTGCCTCCGATCACATGACAGGTAACTCCACGTTTCACACCTACACCCCTTGTCATAACAAGTCCCGAATCCGCATAGCTGACGATTCTTACTCACCTGTGGCTGGAGTAGGAGAAGTACAAATAACAGAGAATTTTTCTCTCGATAAAGTCCTACATGTCCCAAACTTGTCCTGTAATTTACTTTCAATCAAGAAACTTACTAAGGATGAAAAAGTTCTTGCTGAATTTTTACGCAATTGGTTGTGTGATACAGGAACAGAAATCGGGGAGGATGATTGGCACTGCTAAAGTTGATGATGGACTATATGTTTGGAATAAAGACACACAAGGGGGATTGGCTATATCCACTTCAAAAGAGGATACGATTATGTTATGGCACCGTAGGTTAGGGCATCCAAATTTTTTGTATTTGAAGAAACATCTTCCGCTGTTATTTCGAAATAAAAGTATTAATTCCTTGAAGTGTGAAATTTGCCAATTATCCAAACATACCCTTGTGCCATACCCATTAAAACCATATATCCAATCCCAACCATTTTCATTAATCCACAGTGACCTATGGGGAGCCGGCCGAGTGAAAAATATTACAGGGGCTAGGTGGTTTATAACATTCATTGATGATCACACTAGGGTTTATTGGGTCTATCTCCTCGAAGAAAAATCTGAAACACCCAAAGTATTCCAAAATTTTCACTTAATGGTTCGAACCCAGTTCAACTCTACCATACATACTCTCCACACTGACAATGGGAGAGAATACTTTAACTCTGTCCTAAGCCCATACCTTTCTGACCAAGGCATCATACACCAAAGCTCTTGTCCTGACACTTCTCAACAAAACGGGATCTCCGAGAGAAAAAATCGACATCTCCTTGCTGTGGCTCGAGCCATAATGTTCACCATGAATGTTCCAAAATACTTGTGGGGAGAGGCTGTCCTCACTGCCTACTATCTCATAAATCGAATGCCATCAAAGGTCCTCAATTTCCAAACACCTCTAAATACCCTTCTAAAGGCCTTTCCTCTATTTCGTGTTCCTAATCTTCCAGCCAAAATATTCAGTTGCAAAGCTTTTGTCCATAACCATCAACCAAATCAATCCAAACTTGATCCTCGAGCCCACACCTGCATCTTCATTGGATATTCCCCCACACAAAAAGGCTATAAGTGTTACTCACCAACCTTGCGCCGAATGTTTGTCTCTCGGGATGTTACCTTCTTTGAAAATGAACCATACTTTCCAGCATCTCATCTTCAGGGGGAGACTTTCAATGAAGATGAGACCCTTAATACTCTCCTCATTATACCTCATGATCCTACCACTACTATCACAAACAAGCCTAACAACCAAGGTGCTATCCCAGATTTAGATACTGTTTCCCCTGTGCAGCAAGAAGTTTGCACGATCCTTCCCAATAACAATACCACCACCAAAGTGCAACAGCCCCCTGATCAAGGAAAACAGCAAAAACAGGTTCCCGAAATACAGGTTTACTCCCGACGGAATCGTTCTCCTGAAACTGATACAGCAGTGCCAATTGCATCCCCAACCGAGGACTGTTCTGAAACAGAAGTCTCACCTCCGTCACCATCCATCTTTCTTCCAATTGCAGTGAGAAAGGGCACAAGGAGCTGCACTCAACACCCTATTTCTCGGTTTGTGTCCTATGGAAATTTATCTAAGTCTTACAAAGTTTTTGTGACTAATGTTGATTCTGTAAAAACTCCAAAAAATATAGAAGAGGCTCTTGAATCAGCTGAGTGGAGACAAGCTGTGATGGAAGAAATGAAGGCCCTCAAAAACAATGAAACATGGGAAGTCTCGGATCTACCTAAGGGAAAAAAAAACAGTAGGATGCAAATGGATCTTCACTACGAAATTTAAACCCGATGGCCGTATTGACCGATACAAGGCTCGACTTGTGGCTAAGGGCTTCACCCAAACTTATGGTCTTGACTACGACGAGACGTTTGCACCGGTTGCCAAGCTAAACACCATTCGAGTCCTCCTATCTCTTGCTGCCAACCTTGATTGGCACTTGACTCAATTGAATGTAAAAAATGCTTTCCTAAACGGGGAATTAAATGAGGAGGTGTACATGGATTTCCCACCCGGGTTTGAAGAAAGCAAGGGCCAAGTGTGTAAGTTGAAGAAGTCCTTGTATGGGCTGAAACAATCTCCACGGGCGTGGTTCAGCCGATTTGCAAAAGCTATGACTAGCAGAAATTACATTCAAGGACAGGCAGACCACACCATGTTCTACAAGCACTCGGAAAAAGGGAAATGCTGCATCCTCATCGTTTATGTGGACGATATAATATTAACAGGAGATGGCTCAAGCGAAATTGTGAGGTTGAAAGAATTCCTTGGTACAGAGTTCGAACTTAAAGACTTGGGGAATCTTAAATACTTTCTTGGTATGTAGGTAGCAAGGTCCCAAACAGGTATTTCCATCTCCCAAAGGAAATATGTTCTTGATCTACTGTCAGAAGTTGGTTTGATGGGCTGCAAACCAGCCGAAACTCCTATGGAATTTAACCTTAAATTGGGAACTGATGAGGATGGAGAAGAAATCGACAGGGGGAGATATCAACGTCTAGTAGGGAGACTCATCTACCTATCTCACACCCGTCCAGACATAGCCTTCAGTGTGAGTGTTATCAGTCAGTACATGCATGCCCCGAGGGAGAAGCACCTGGAAGCTGCATATAGAATATTAAGGTATCTAAAAGGAACTCCTGGTAAAGGCCTGCATTTCAAGAAAACTGCCAACCAGAATGTGGAAGTCTACACTGATGCAGACTGGGCAGGTTCTATTAACGATAGACGCTCTACAAGTGGCTATTGTAGTTATGTTTGGGGTAACCTTGTGACGTGGAGAAGCAAAAAACAGTCTGTTGTAGCACGCAGCAGTGCAGAGGCAGAGTATCGAGCACTATCTCATGGTATATGCGAAGGAGTTTGGATACAAAGACTTATGGGGGAACTAAAAGTGCCTTACACCAGGCCTATGAAGATGTACTGTGACAACCAGGCAGCTGTCAGCATAGCACATAATCCTGTGCATCACGATCGCACCAAACATGTGGAAATATACACTCAGGAGAAGTGTGCATCACCTACCTACCTACTAGACAACAAGTTGCAGACGTGTTAACTAAAATTTTGAACAGAAACATGTTTGAGGAACTTACTGGCAAGCTAGGTTTGATAAACATCTACACTCCAACTTTAGGGGGAGTGTTAGAATTCCTAAGATTAAGGACAGAAAACTTACCTTATTACTAAGAGTTCCCTTGTAAATAAAAACTAATCTCAGTCACTGATTCTTAGGAAGTTACTGTTTTTTAGGGATTGTTTCCTTGATTGTGGTAATTCCTCTCTTTATAACTGTAAACTAATTAGCAGAAATATACAATCTTTTCTCTAAGTTTGTTCATCTCCTATTTTCTTTCCTCTCAATTTTCTTCTCTACCAAGCACACTCCAATTGTATTTTCTTTCCACTTTTCCACTCCCTCCTTTCATACTTTTCCACCTAACCAAGCAAATCCTTAGTCCTATGAGATGAGGGGTGAACTTTCTAGGAGTTATGCTTCTTAATTTGATGAGAATTTGTGAACTAGATTTGCTTAATACTTTTAAGATTTCTTTAGTAACTTTGTATATGTGTGTGTTTTCATATATATCTTTGTAAACTTTTTTAAGACTCTTTTTTCTGGGAGTTAAGCTCCCATTGACTCCTTGACTTGCTGAGCTGAAGAATCCTTGTTAATATATGAGTTGGAATTGTATTTTGCTGAGCATTTAGTTTAACCCTAGATGGCCTGCTAAGAAATTTACTTCTGCTTGTCTTTTTGTAGGGGTCACCTGAATTATTCGTTATTAAAAATAGAGAGGCCCTTGAAAGCGAGTATGTTAGCTCAAATCTCCACCACTGGATTGATTTGGTATTTGGTTACAAGCAGCGCGGAAAACCAGCAGTGGAGGTATTCTGTGGAAAGACGATCTTCCGACAACCAAATATTGATTTTCCTTTTCTATTCTTTTGACTCTAAACTGTCTCATTTAAAATATACCTGGGTTGCAGGCTGCAAATGTCTTCTATTATTTAACTTATGAAGGTGCTGTTGATCTGGACTCTATGGATGATGAGTTGCAGAAATCAGCAATTGAAGATCAAATTGCAAATTTCGGTCAGACACCAATCCAGATTTTCCGCAAAAGGCACCCAAGAAGAGGGCCTCCAATTCCAATTGCTCATCCTTTGTATTTTGCACCTGCTTCTATCAATTTGACATCTGTTCTTTCCTGTATAAGTTATCCACCATCAGCTGTTTTGTATGTTGGATTATTGGACTCCATCATTGTCATTGTGAACCAGGGTCTTACTTTATCTGTTAAGATGTGGTTGACAACCCAACTTCAGTCTGGTGGAAATTTCACATTCTCAGGTTCTCAGGTTAGTTCTTAGTTATAAGTTTGTTTGTTTAAAAAAAAAAAAAAATAGGTCATTTGGATGTCCTTCAAATTACCTTTGATGTATTTTTGTTTAAGTAACTTTTCAAAATCCGCAGGATCCCTTCTTTGGAGTGGGTTCTGATATTATCTCCCGTCGTAAAATTGGGAGCCCTCTGGCAGAAAATGTTGAACTGGGAGCACAATGCTTTGCGATAATGCAAACACCAGCTGAGAACTTTCTGATATCATGTGGCAATTGGGAAAACAGCTTTCAAGTCATATCTTTGAGTGATGGAAGAATGGTTCAGAGCGTACGACATCACAAAGATGTTGTCAGCTGTGTTGCAGGTATTTTCTTATAAAGGAATCTCGTAAATCTGCTGACAAAAGGAATGTAAAGCTGGATTCTATTTTTGAACCTCGAGTTCCTAATAATAATTGCAATCTGCTCAAAGTAATCATTTTTTTTTCTTTGTGTTAAAATGTTTCTTCTTAAAGTGGGTTACATTAGCAATAATGAGAAATAAAAAAAAATTCAAGTAGTGATGCTAAGATGGTTTTGTAATTCATAGGTTCTATAGGGTATTGATGCGTAAAAGGAAACAAAGAGACAGACATGAACATAAAACTTGAGTTGTATCATCTTATGAGTCTAGATGAGGATGATCTGTATCTGCTAAATGTTTTTTTCCTTATGAATTGTTAGTTTGTGTTACTAGTGCTTCTTGGAGTCTGGTTTCACTAGGATTGATAACCTACTGCAGTTACAGCTGATGGAAGCATTCTTGCTACTGGAAGTCACGACACTACAGTCATGGTGTGGGAAGTTCTCCGTGTCAGAATCCCAGAAAAGAGAGTTCGGAATATGCAGACAGACTGTGTCATTGCTGAAACTCCCTTCCATATTCTGTGTGGTCATGATGATATAATTACATGCCTGTATGTCAGTGTGGAGCTTGATATAGTTATTAGCGGGTCAAAAGATGGAACTTGTGTTTTCCATGCCTTGAGAGATGGAAGATATGTCCGATCTTTACTACATCCATCTCGAAGTGCATTGTCAAAACTTGTAGCTTCTCGGCATGGACAGATTGTACTTTATTCTGATGGTGATCTCAGTTTACACCTCTATTCTATTAATGGAAAACATCTTGCCTCTTCAGAATCCAATGGGCGTCTTAACTGTGTTGAACTCAGTGGGTGTGGCGAGTTTTTGGTTTGTGCTGGTGACCAAGGACAGATTGTTGTTCGCTCTATGAGCACACTTGAGGTTGTTCAAAGATTTAATGGGATAGGGAAGATAATAACTTCCCTAACTGTAACTCCAGAAGAATGCTTCTTGGCCGGGACAAAAGATGGAAGTCTTCTTGTGTATTCTATAGAAAACCCTCAACACCGTAAAGCTAGCGTCTCCCGGAATCCAAAAACCAAAGTTCCTTTAGCAGGCTAAGCAATGACTCAGGATTGGAATGACTGGTTTGACAATTACGGTTTGATTGGTGTTACTGATCTCAGGTATTCTGCTCACCGATGTTTTTTTTCCAGTCATTTATTTCATTTTAATATAATTCTTAGAATAAGCTTCATTCTTTTAAAATACTAATCTACTACATGCATGTAGTGATGACTATTTTCAGCATGTAAGATCAAAATCTGCTTAATATGGTTTATGTGTCGTTTCTTTCATTTTCTATGTTCATATTGATACTATACATGTGTATACACAGTCCAGATTCGTACCTTGGACCTCAAACGAACAGAACTGATGCTATATATTTGGTCGCATTCAGAAAATGGCGTAACAAATTTAAGTGATTATTTTACTTGAATATTTCTAGGTATTTTAGAACATGTTGGAATGTGTCAGAAGGGTTTCACTGCTTATCAGTATTAGACATCGGCAATGGTGGTTAGGAGACTCAGCTTTGCTAAATCTTGGCCCGAAAAAATATAACTTAAAAGCATTTAGTTGCAGAATTTGAGCTCAATATCCTACTTTTATTTCAACAAATGTCTGGCATTTTATGTTCTGTTTTCATCTTCTTCATTTGCCTTTCTTTTCCAATTTTTAACAGGAAGCATTTGAAAAGCCTATCCATTCCATTTCCAGGTACTGGGGCCATGCTGATCTATATTTTTAGCACATCATGAAGAATACTGATTAGTCTTTCAACAGCGTTTTATTATCCAACATACAGGATTCTTACCCATTTTGTAACATTAAGAAATAGGAAGGTAAGATGTGCAAACTTTTTAGAAATTCAATTGTCTTTTTTAGATCATAACAAGGAGCTGTGTACAATATTATTCTGAACTAGGTTAGGTTTCAATTCTTTTGTATTACCAATTCTCTCAGCTCATATATATACTTTCTCATTTTTTTGCTTTTATAAATAGAAAAATATCCAAAATCTCAACCCAAACTTTGTACATGTATGCAACAGTGCCTGGTTCTGAATGAATAATTTTCGTCACCACCTTTGAATTCATAAATCCATGTCGGTTTTTTTGTGTTGTGTCGTGTTTAGAGTATTTTATATATTCATATATATTGTGATACGGTAGTGATTTTATATTGTGTTGCGGGCGGCGTTCTGTATACTGGTATCTTGTTCATGTTATGGTTCTGTGTTGTGCGCTATCATGTTTAATCTTTCCCAGGGACGTTTTATGATATGTTTTCTTTTGGTTAAAGTACTTGGGAGGTCCCTGTATTATGGGGGCTGGATTAAATTAGTCCTTTTGTTATTAAGTGGATTAATTTAGTCCTTGTACCACTAAAATGAATTAAATAAGTTTATATTATAACATATTATGAAATATTATTTTTCAATTGCATTTTAATTTCAAATAAAAAATTTTATTTACAAAATCAAACTTCAAAAATATTAGTTTTGTTAAATAGTAAATGATTTTTTTTAAATAGTAAATGTCAGTTTTATTTCAATTTAATTTTATTTGATTCGATTAAATTGATTTTTTTTTTTTTTTAAGTCTCTTAGCTGTTGATATAAAGAAGATACGACCCGTTATGGAGAAAGAGGTGTACTTTGTTATCATTATGTATTCATGTCATATATATGAAAATTTTTCATTAATCACGATTAGAATTTAAACTTTACAAGTAAAGAAGCGGCATGCATATTTGGATATCTTTAAAAAAAATAAGGATAAACTAATAATGAAAAAGAACAATTTATTAATTTTATCCATAGAACAAAAAATTATTGTACCCAAAAATGTATATTTACAATAATTTAAGAAATGTATCTTTATATTTTTGTTCAAGTTTTTTATTGACATTTTAGGGGCGATTTACAGAAATATGCTGAATTTTTTTTTTTAGTATATGTGTTTTTTTCAATTTATTTGTATATGCTGAATTTGAAGAGAGAAAAGAAAACATGTCTTGTAAGACGCATTTTCTTTCTGACGGTAACTTTTTCAATGGCTAGAATATCCCTAGTAATTATAAATTTTTCTATATAAATCCTTCCAAACTTTCTTCTTTTCAATTCAATACTCAATTCTCAATTCTCAATTATTTTTTTAAAAATATTTCTCTGAGTCTTATTCTTTTCGATTATATTTTAATCCTTATAATTTGTAAAATGATAAATTAGCTTATTCGTTTAGATGACAAGCACATCTCCGGCGTTCAATTACAGATAGTAAGAAAATATTATTAAATTATTTAATTTTAAATAGTTAATTATTATGCTGTTAACATTATTAATTTTTTATGTTTATATACTTAGGCCGAAAATCGGATTTTAGAGACGTACATACACAATTTAAGCTTAGGTGCATCAGATGCTATTTATGGACACTTGCGAGATGCGAGATTCTTATACGTGGCTCGCATGCTCAAGGGATTAAATTGGATCCCTCACTTATAAGTGCTTTAGTGGAAAAATGGAGACCAGAGACACACACATTCCATCGTCTTTACGATTAGTGTACAATTACACTCGAGGACGTTAGTTTACAACTCGGTCTACTGATAGATTGGGAAGTCGTTACGGGGCCAATGGCGAGTGCCGATTGGAGTGCAACATGTGAGCAACTACTAGGAAAGGTGCCGAACAAAAAGTTTAGGGGTAGTCGGATCAAGATGGGATGGTTGGAGGACAACTTCAAAGCTATCGAGGCTTCCACAAGTGACATTGAAAAAGAATAATTCATGCGCGCATTCATCTTAAGGTTGATCGGGGGTCTGTTTATGCCAAATAAATCTCAAAATCTGATACATTTAAGGTGGCTACTAGTACTAGTCGACTTGAAAGAAGTGAGACGACTTAGTTGGGGATTATAGGTGCTGGTGACATTGTACCGAGAAATGTGTCGAGCAATGAAACCAGAAAAAGTTAAAATTAGCGGTTGCATGCTTTGTAACACCCCTTGCCCGTATTCAACACCGGAATAGGGTTTCAAAGCAGTACCAGACTTATAACACAATATTCATACATTTCACATACATTGCTCAATTTCATAGCAAACATCATTTATTTCAATCACATTGTCCTTGATATGAGCCTATGAGGCTCTAAACATACTTTATGAGTGGTTCGAGACTAAACTGATAATTTTGGAAACTTTTTGAACACTTAGAAAATTTTCTCAAAAACAGGGGATACACACCCGTGTGGTCCGGCCATGTGTCTCACACGGCCAAAGACACGCCCGTGTCACAGGCCATGTGGACATTCGAAATGGGAGCACATGACCGTGTCCCAGCTCATGTCCGACCCCGTGTAACTCTCTGACTTGGGTCACACGGCCAATACACACGCCCGTGTGGCTAGCCCGTGTGCCCTACAAATGGCCATACACATCCATGTGCCAGGCCGTCTGCTAGGCCGTGTCAAACCTGTAGGGTATATTGACTTATGCCACACGGCCAAGTCACACGCCCGTGTGTGAGGCCGTGTGGAGCATACTGACTTGGTTTCTAATTCAACACCAGGGGACACACGGCCATGTACATGACCGTCTGTCACACACGATTGAGACACACGCCCGTGTCTCTGCCTGTGTGGACAAAAATAGGCTATTTACCAAGCCATTTTGCCACCCAAACTTGTGCTCACCTACATCAAACTCAAATTGCACAATTCATGGCATAAAAATAGGCATACAAACCAACTAAAGCAAGCATAAATCATGTCAAATTAATTCCATTATCCACAATATACACAAGTCACAAAATAGGTCAATCTATTTATACCAAATTCACATATACATTTCAACTAAGTAAACATTTCCAAACATGTATCATTATGCTCAAATTCACAAGCTTATAACTTCTCATATTTCAACCATTTGACAAATACAATACCTACTATCAATAAGCATCACAAAACCAACCTCAATCACATAATATAAGCCATATGCACACATATATATACACAACCAAACCAAGCATATTAAGCCAACTTTCATGGCTATATATACAAACTAAACCATAGACATTTACAAGCCATTTCAAATGGCTGAATTCATCATCAACTTATATACCAAAATGACCATAATCCTATACATGCCATATACCAAAATACCAAAGTTCAAAAGTACCAAGTGATAGTAGGATAGTGTGACGAAGTCTCCGACGATCCCTGAATCCGAGCTAGCTTTGAAATCACTATAAAACAGGGTAAAATAAACAAAGTAAGCTTTATAGCTTAGTAAGCTCGTATGAAAATAATAAACAAGTCTCATCATTCATTTACATTTCAAAATAAAAACATAAATTGCATCAAGGCATTAATCATAAAGTTAACATGAAATTTAAACACATAATTGATCATAAGCTCACAACTTCCTTTGACTCATTGCTCGAATAGTTTTACGTACATACCTGTACCGATATGTATCTATTTCTCACCATTTCACTTCTTCAATATACCCGTTGAACCATTCGGAATAAATTTCGGATACTCGGGAGTCTCGCACCCTAAGTGCCAATATCATGGCCCGAAGCCAAATCAATGTAACTCACACCCGAAGTGCTAATATCATGGCCCGAAGCCAAATCAATGAAGCTTGCACCCGAAGTGCTGATATCATGGCCCAAAGTCAAATCAATGAAACTCGCACCCGAATTGCTGATATCATGGCCCGAAGCCAAATCAATGAAGCTTGCACCTGAAGTGCCAATATCATGGCCCAAAGCCAAATCAATGAAGCTCGCACCCAAAGTGCCGATATCATGGCCCGAAGCCAAATCAATGTATCCCCTAATGACATGTCATTAGTATCCTAATCTATTCCTAAGGTTCAACCGGGATTTTTCAATGCCGAATCTTCGTTGAATACGTCCGCAAGTTCGTAATTCACAATTTATGCAATATCAAAGCATTTAAAACACAAATATAGCAATGCTTATTACATACGAACTTACCTCGGATGTAAAAACGGCTAAACTGGTCGGTTAGTCGAGAACTTTATTTTTCCCTCGATCTAGATCCGAGTTTCGCTTTTCTTGATCTATATGTAATCAAAATTAACTTATTTAATCACATCTCTATTCAATTTAGTCCAAAATTCACTTTAAGGCATTTTTACACAATTTCCCCTAATGTTTCACAACTTTTACAATTTAGTCATTATTTCATAAAATCACAAATTCATGAAATTCAATACTAACCCATGTTAGCCGAATTACAAATAAGTCCCTAGAAATCCATTTTTATCATTTTTTTTAACATTTTAACCATAAAGTTTCAACATTTCTCAATTTAATCCCTAATTTGCATTTTCACTAAAAATCACTTAACAAAACTTGTATAACTATCATCAAACATTCATAATCTATCCTCAAAGATCAAAACACACATGTATTCTCAATGGCAACATCTAAAATATTTAACATTTTTGCAAAATAGTCCCTGGGCTAGCTAGACTAAGCTACAACGATCTTAAAAATATAGAAATCATTAAAAACCGAACAAAAATGGACTTACAATTAAGCTTGCATGTGGCCGAACCCTAAAATGGACAAAAATGGTTTCTTTCCCTTTAGAAAACGGTTGAAGATGATGAATGGAGAAAGAAATTTGTTTTGTTTTATTTTAGTTAACTTTAATTATCAAATTACCTATTTAACCTTGATTAATAACCATCAAAACACTTAATGATATGTCCATATATGTCCACTCATGTTTCAAATGGTCTAATTACAACATAAGGACCTCTAATTTAAGATTCCATAGCTATTAGATGCCTTTAGCTAATAGAACTCCACTTTTACACTTTACGCGATTTAGTCCTTTTTTATCAAATTGACAAATCAAACGATAAAATTTTTTAACGAAATTTTCACATAAACATATTATCATGCTGTAAACATTAAAATAATAATAAAATAATTATTTTGACTTTGGATTTGTGGTCTCGAAACCACTGTTCCGATTTTGACTAAAAACAGGCTGTTACATACTCCTTTTTCAATTGTTGGCATGGTATCGAACACTATTTTTACACCCCGAGTGGACCCCGCTTATGAATTCTCACTCGTAATATGGTAAAATTCATTTGATAATATCATTATCGTTATAATTTTTCACTGTTATAATTTTGAAATAACATATTATTTGAATAGGTGGAACAATCCTGTGAGACACACAGGTATATCGATCGAGCTCGAGGATATCCAACTAGCTTTAGATCAACAAATCGAAAAGGAGGTTAGTTTATTGATTTCTAAGTTATATAATATTGATTCCATCATTTGAAATTAAATGCACGTGCTAAATTTTATAAATTCGTATTGCAGTTTGTATGAATGTCATATGCATATCCAAAAATTCAAGAATGCGTCCCGACTAAATATTTGGCCAACCGTAACATCTGGCACGTCAAAGTGCCATTGATCATTTTTGCAACGGTCAAGATGCACGAATTCGACCGAGTGATGCGGCAGTTCGGGTGTACGCTAGGGGTGAGTATTCGATCGAGTCGAGTCAAATTGAGTTAAAAAATTTCGAGTTAGTCGAGTTAACAAATCCTATTTTAGCAACCGAACTCAATTTGATTTTTTTTCGATTCGAATCGAATCGAGTCAAAAAATTTCGAGTCAAATCGAGTCGAGTTAACGAATCCTATTATTTATACTTAATGCTACGATTAGATGGACCGATTATTTAACTAGTAGACGAAGTACAAGATTATTTAACTACATGAACAATATAATGATTTTGCCTCTTAACTTAATAGGTAAACATTTATCAAAACGACGTAGTTTTGTCTTTTCTTATTCGGATTTTTGGAAAACTCGAATTGTGTAATTCATATTCGAGTTAAACCGAAAAACTTAATTTTTTATTCGAGTTGATCCGAATAACTTGATTAACTCAAATAACTCGAACTATTTAATTCAAAATTTGAAATTTTTATCGAGTTTTTCGAATCGAATCGAATTTTACTCACCCCTAGTGTACGCAACGTATTTCACCGCCACTCTAGGAGCTCGATGACCTGTATAAGATTGACTTCCGGGGGAGACTCAAGGAAGATTGGCTAATGTTCCACAATAAGTATATCGAGATGTGGCAACATAGGTACGATTATTTGCCAATGCGTGAACCATTTCTCACACCGGAGTTGGCAACATCTCTGGATTACATGAATTGGTTTGAGCATAACAACAAGTCGTATCTACTACCGATTGCAGAAAGGAGTAGGCAATATCGTCGTAGGAGGCCAAGACGAGAGCCCATCAATCCTAGGTGGAGAGAACATGCCGCAGGGGGATCAACATCTGCTCCAGCTCCATACGAGGACTCAATTATTATGTAACGTCTCGATCAATATAGTTCATATATTTTTATTTCTAACCTACTTTATTATACACAAGTACCACAGCATGCACCATTAGTCACTGCATCAACACTTTCTCCAAGTGTATATTCGCACGACCGCCACCCATAATGTAACACCCCTAACCCGTATCCGACGCCGGATTAGAGTTAAAGGCGTTACCGGATAGATCGGAAATAAACTATAGAAAATTCATACATTCATTCGTCATTCTCAAGCATAGTGTCCCTTAAAATGGTCATCGAGACCTTAAACATGCTTATAAACCGAGTCGGGACTAAATCGAAACACTTACAAAATTTCATGGAAAATTAAAACTTTTTCTAAAGTACAGGGGATACACGCCCGTGGGAGGAAATCGTGTGCCCTCCACGGCTGCAAGACACCCCCGTGTGTCCTCCCTGTGGTCGCCCGACTTCACATCCACGGCCACCAAGCGCCCGTGTGCCTTGGCGCCGTGGTCGAATCGACTTATGCTCCACGGCCACCAAGCGCACGACGTGTGCCATGGCGTGGTCGATCTCGCCAAAAACCATACGGCTACTAGGCGGCGAGCGCGTCCGTGTGCCACAAGCGTGTGACATTAAGCTAACTCATCGACTTTTACCCCACGGTTATTGGACACACCGTGTCGAGGCCGTGTACTCTTAGGCTAAATCTCGTTATTCTCCCACGGTCCCTAGGCACGCCGTGTGCCTGGCGTGTGACATTATAGGTCATTTACAAAATCAAAATGCCACCCACTTGGGTCACACCTACAAGTAATATTTACCAACACATATCATGCAAATAAGGCGACCAAAAAACATACTAAATATCCATTCAATCTATGCATTCAAAACCAAATCCAAACATACTAATTTGTATGACTAAATCTCAAATATGCCCAAGCACCATTCATCTATATACTTACCATACCATAACCATTCATATATCAACTAATCATACCAAAACAACTTCACATACCACATTCATTTAAGCCAATTGCCAAAACATAACTAGCCAAATCACATGGCTAAGTTCACTTAACAACTTATACCAAAACACTAGCCTATACATGCCATATCTAGCTATATACATTTTCAAAGTGTACCAAAATGAGTTTAGTAGTAGTGTGATGACGATCCGTGTGGTCCCGAGCCTTGAAGAGCTTTGACGACCTATAAAACAAAGAAAACACACACAGAGTAAGCTTTCCAAAAGCTTAGTAAGTCATATACAAATTAACTTAACATTTAAATCATATATATACACATAGGTACATCTTAATTTCTTAACAAACTATCACATAATGTTTTGATTCATGTACTTGGCCATATTTGCCACATTCATCAATTTAAAAGTCTTACAAAAACAAAGCCCTTTCATGCTTACTTTCACATATCATGGTATTATCCCAATAATCATAATCATCATAGTAAGATCACATAGATACTTACCTTATATACACACTTGGTGTATAAATTAACGTACCTGAAACGGATTCACTACTTACATGGCTATTTCGTATTACAGATTTGCCCGTTGAACCGTAAGGAATCTAGTAGGATACTCAGAAGCTTGGAATGGTCGTACAATGCCAACGTCCCAGACGAGGTCTTACATGTAATCGGATATCAGTGCCACTGTCCCAGACAGGGTCTTACACGAATCAATACGAGGCCGATGTCCCAAACATGGTCTTACACGTAAAGCTCATATCGATGCCTACGTCCCAGACGAGGTCTTACACGTAAAGATAATATCGATGCCAACGTCCCAGACGTGGTCTTACACGAAATCTCAAATCAATGCCGACGTCCCAGACGTGGTATTACATGATAATACAGAACATATACCTATGTCATGACATGGCTAATCCTACCTATTCCTAGATTCGAATGGGACTTTTCTGACATAGTCACTATATCGAACTTATCTCAAAATTCATATGCATAACCTCTTATAATCATCATTTATCAACATTAGTCATATGAACAATTACAATTGCATACGTATACGTTTATTTGCATAGTGACTTACCTCGGATTCGATTTATCGGAAATGGAAACGGCTACTCGTTTACTTTCGCTTTCCCCCGATCTAAGTTCGTTTTCCTCGGTTCTTGATCTGAACATATTCAGAATTAACTCTTTTATTCACTTATTCACTCAATTCAATCCAAAGACATACATTTAGGGCTATTTGCAAATTAACCCTCATATTTGCATAGTTTATCAATTTAGTCCATTTTTCTCAAAACATCAAATTCACAAAATCTATACGCAACCAAGCTTAGCCGAATATATATGTACATCATACAAACCCATACTTTTCATCAAATTAGCAATTTAGTCCCTCAATTTGCTATTTTCACAATTTAGCCCTATTTAGCTAAATTCATCAAAACTTCAAGAACAAAACATATTCATCTAGCTCAAATCTTTCATTTAACAACTAAACTCATCTCAAAACTCAACATATCATCAATGGCATTTTACACAAACATCATCAATACACAAAATTAAGACATGGGTTTTGTAGCTCTCAAAACAACGATTGCAAAAACGTAAAAATTATCGAAAACTAAATAAAATTCTTACTTTAATTTGAACTTAGAAAGGCCGAAACCCTTGGAGTTTTATTCTTTCTTTTTCTTTCAATAGAAACGGTGGAAGAACAAATAAAATAAAAGAAATGAGCACTATGGTTTTTATTTTATGCTTTTGTTTTATAATATAATAACTATTAATATTAACTAATAAGAAAAATGACATATAAAAGCATAATATATACATGTTGCTATCCACTAACCAAATTTTTGGCTTAATTGCCACATAAAGCCTTCACCTTTACAAAGCCACAACACATTGGTACCTTAACAAATAGCAAGCAACTTTCACATTTAATGCATTTCAGTCCTTTTTTGTCAAATTAAACATACGAACAGACAAATTAGCTTACGGAAATTTACCACATGCTTAATCACTTATCAACGACACAGAAAATAATATTAAAAATATTATTCAGACTCGAATTTGTGGTTCCGAAACCACTATTCCGACTAGGGTATAAACCGGACTGTTACACATAACACCATATTACACACTGATGCCGCCAACAATACCGACATGTCCGGTATTACTGATAATTCCCACCTTAATCGCTATGCAATCAGGTTATGCGATACCATATAGTTATCTATCGGTAGTGTCACAAACACCCCTAGCATCGTTGTTCTACCGAGGTGGGTCATCCTCGCAACTACCTATTTATACAGGGGGATGTACGATGGGCGGCCAGGACCCAAACACAGTCAACAATGAAGGAAGGAAATGAATATGGAAATCAACATAGAGGTGCACGTGAAGATGAAGACGAAGATGATGAGGAGCCGCCAACCCAAATTGTTCGACGGAACCCTAGGCGTACCCAACAAACACCCGATTATGGCACACATTTGAGACGCTGATGATTATGTTATTTGTAATATTTCTCAAATACTTCATTCTTTAGTTTTAAATTTTAATTTACGTTGTAATAAATGTTTTCACTCTAACCCTAACTTGATTGCTTCTGCCTCTGAGCCCACTGTAACCCGAGATTCTCGGGATAAATTTCATACATTGCAACTCAAGATTCCTGAGATAAAATTAAAAATTTCCTTTTTTTTGTTCCTGCCCCATCCCCTATATAAATGATCGTTCCCATCCCCTTACTTCATCATATCTCTGTCTCCTTTAACTTATTTTTTTTCTTTTTCTTGCGTGTTGAAATTTTCCGGTTTACAGATTTATTTCTTTTTTTTAGGGAGACGTAGTCATAGTTTTAAGTTGTGTTTGGGTTCACTGTGATGTCGTGGAGCTCAATAACCTACAAATTTCACCTGTCGTGTGAGAATGGAGCCATCACCTGAGAAGCCAGGATCGCATTGCAACTCGAGGTCCAAGTTGATGGTGATTATACAGTCTCGGGTTGAAGTGTAACTAGGGCTTCAAGTTTACAAATGTTATATTGTCAAAGGATGGAGCATAACTGAGGCCCCAATTAACGGTGGTTATACAAGCACAACAATGAGTTTCTCCTGGTTAGCGGAGGACGCTTTATAAAACTCATACAAAAGTCAAAGACGAAAAACACAAGGGTCTTCTAGTATAATCAAATCATTTGTTTTGTCCATTTTAATCGAAAGCGGTGACCCTATTACTAAAACATGTTACACTCTGATTCTGTCATAGGTTATAATAATAGGCTCATTGATTTCGGTGGAGATGGATAAAATGAATTACTTGATTATACTAAATTGCCATTGCATTTTTCTTTTTTGACTTTTGTATTGGTTTTATAAAGCATCCTCCTCTGACGAGGAAAAACTAGTTGTTGTGCCCGCATAACCACTGTCAACTAGGGGCCCAGTTATGCTCCATCCTTTGACAGCATAACCTTTGTAAACTTGAAACTCTAGTTACACTTCAACCCGAGACTGTATAATCTATGTCAACTGAGACCTTAAGCTGCAATTCGATTCGACTCTTCGAGTGATGACTCCATACTCACATGGCAGATGAAATTCGTAGATCACCCAACTCCACGACATCATCGTAAATTCAAACATACCTTATAACTATAACAATGTCTATCTCAAACACGAAAATAAATATATTTACAAACTTTTAATTTTTAATCGCAAAAAAAAAAAAAAAATCAGCATATTCTGTAAGATGGGTTTTCCTTTCTCTCTCTAAATTTAGAATATATCGATAAATTAAAAAAAAACACATATACTCAATTTGTTTTTCACCATATTTCTTTCAGATAAGTTTTACATAATTTAACATTGATTTTGAGTTCAATCATAAAATTTGCATGCTTTGGAAAAAAGAAATTAAAGGAGCTTGGCATTGTGATAGACCAAACTTGAATGGGACATGGAAATTAGAATGGGCAAAGGCCTTTAAAATGACATCGTCTCGTTCTGGCCACGCTTTCTCATTGGTGTCGGTCGGACCAACAACAACACTCTTTTTAACTTAGACACCGTTTCTGACATCTCCCACAACAAACCTAATAAAAACGCAAGTACTTTTCTTTTCTCATTCCTCATCATTAATTACTTAATTGGATTAATTAGGGTTAATTCTTTTTTTGTCCCTATTATTTCCCCCCTTTTCCCCTTTGTTTCAGTGTAATGCTTCCATATCCTCAATTTCCTCAATGTACGGACAGTCTCAGCCCATGAACATCCCTGCCTCGATCGCCGACAACGATGTTTCTGCCTCCGCACCGGCCGATAACCACCAAAGCGTTAGTTACGATGCTCATCCTCTTGACGACGGCGTCGGAGTCGATGACGTCTCCGCCGATCCCCTCTATGTCACTTCCACCCCCTCTGACTTAGCCATCGTTCAACGTGTCGACGGTGCCAGCCAACTCACTCTTTCCTTTCGTGGCCAGGTCTATGTTTTCGATGCTATTACTCCCGAGAAGGTATATTACATTTTTTCTTTTTCTCTTAACAACTTTTTCTCAGTTAGGCTAATTAGGGTTTGCTGAATGGTTTGATTTTTGAAGAACCAAAAATCGTTGGCTTAAATTGTAGAAAGATGTGATTGCTTTTCCTCTTACTTTAAGTTATCAAACCGAAAAATGCAACTTCAATATCATACTTTTGACCTTTCGTGTTTCTATATTATCCCCCCAATGAAATGCACATCGTAATGATTTTCATTTTGGTCGTACTGTTTGCAGTTCCATGCGGTGTTATTACTTTTGGGTGGAAGTGAACTGACTTCAGGTCCCCATGGTGTTGAAATGTCAGCTCAGAACCAAAGGGTAATTCTCTTAAATTTGTTTAATCTAGAATTTGAATTTATTTTTCTGTTTAATTTTTAGTTTATCTATTCCTTGTTCTTTTTAGGTTGTTTTGGACTTTCCGAGAGGATCTAATCAACCGCATAGAGCAGCCTCTTTAGATAGATTTCGTCAGAAGAGAAAAGAGCGATGCTTTGATAAGAAAGTCCGGTATAGTGTTCGTCAAGAAGTTGCTCTTAGGTGTGCATTTTCCTTCCCTAAATACAGTTATTTTGAACTTTGATATTCAATATGGTGTTCTTGCAATTGAAGCTAGAAACTTAACCCTGAGAACTGGTATTAATGGGCTTTTGAGGTTTGAGGAATTACTGAGAAATAGGATTTTAAGAAGGTTATGGTTTATTATACTCTGAGAAATAGATTGGCTATGCTGGATGGGTGAAGCATATGACCTTTTCCATAAATTTTGTATTTCTGCAAGTTATGTTGTTCCGTTTTATATGTTATTGAACATAATCGTTGCATTTGAATCTGAGCCAATTTTTCCTTTATTATTACTGAATACATGATTAACGTTAGATTAGTTCATCTGTTTTTCTGAATCTATTCGCTCATTGTTATAAACCAAGGATCTTTATAAAGAGTATGCTGTGCATTAGTAGACTATAAATATAAATTATCATCCAATTCTAAATTGTGATAAATAAGCATATTGCAGACTGGTAGCAGCCAGCCCAGATAAGATTTTAGGAATTGTGCTAATGAGATATTATAAAGTCCTATACTCTTATAAGGCCTAATATACCATTAAAATTGTTAGAAAAACTCTTAAGGACCTAGGGAGTAAAAACAGAACTGAGAGACTAACAAATCAGTGTTACAAGGAAATATGTCTTAGAACACTGGACTGTGTAAGGATATTTTTCAACCCATTTGGTATTACCAAGTTTAATAATTAATTTCTTGGTGCTTGTGACTGAACTTAGCATATTTCATTTTGCTACAAAATTATCAATTCAAGCAGAAAAATGTGATAGAGCATAATATCCACAGGGAATAACCGAATAAGCATTGATCTGGCATGTCTAATCATGTCACTTTTTTAAAAACCGATTATAAGTTTATGCAGTGCTTTTTAAATTGGAAGATTTTGGCATAAATTTTCAATTCTGGAATCTATATGAACTCATATTTGTAATTCCGTCATCTATAGTGAGGATGCTATACAATAATGCAATTTCAATTCACTAATAGCTTCTTGTATCCAAAAATATTGGGGATTTATTTTCTAAAGTGGAAACAAGAAGTCTGAACTGTAGCAGTCAGGCAAGTTTAACTTTAACTGGTTGTCACTTTAAACTATCTTTTCAGTTTGACTTACTTATGTACCAGAAATGATTGAAGTGCAATAAGGGTCTTACTGAAGGGAAAAGATATTGAAGAAATCAAACGATAGTGTAGAATACTTTTTTCCTCCAGGTTTAATTGGCTGCTCTAGGTAATAGAACAACACAGACAAATGAGAGAGGATGCCCTTTTTATCCTTCTAGGGAAGTTTACATTTCTACCAATGGTTAACAACATAATTTAGAAAAAGAACATGCATACAGTTAAGTTGATGGTATTGAATTCTTAATATCTTATCTTTAGTGTGCTTTATTAAACTGAAATGGGTGCCTAGAAAACTCATTAGAGATGATCTGTCCTTGTTGACAATTTTTTCTTTATTCCTTATATAGTAAGTTCTTGCTTCTGATTTTTTTGAGTGCATTAGGATGCAGCGTAATAAGGGTCAATTTACATCTGCCAAGAAATCCGAAGGAGCTCACAGCTGGGGTTCTTCCCAGGAGGATGATAACCTAGCTGATGGCATGTGAGTTTTCTACCATCTTCTAGTCTGTTATTCTTTGCATTTTCTTTCTGCGAAGTTCTGGTAAATATGTTTTCTTTTTACTTTTGTTCATACATCTCGATTTCTCCATTCATCTTCTTTATCTGGAATTATAATAACATTTACATTTCCTGGTAAAATATCAATATATGCTATTATAATCGTAGTTATGGAGTAATGTCATTTTCTCACTTGTCCAGATGTACACACTGTGGCATTAGCTCAAAGTCCACTCCAATGATGCGACGTGGTCCATCTGGTCCAAGGTCTCTATGCAACGCATGTGGACTGTTTTGGGCAAACAAGGTAGGTGTCTCTACTGTGATTTACACATCATATATCTTCATTTTGTCCATGGTTCTTGTTTACCATTGAGGAAATTTGCTGCTACATTTGTAATCGCGGTTGTTTTCATATATTGGGTAGTTTTAGATGAGCGAATCACTTTTAATTGCTCCTTGAAGATTTTATCTATTGGGATGTGCAATTAATATTCCGATTGAAAAGTTTAATTGCCATGTGCACAACAAGTTCTCTATCACAAAAAGTATTGTGCTGTTATAACGTTTAAGGGGACTGACTCGACAGGGATAAGAACTCTTCTCACTGTCTGGGATGGGGTAAACAGCATTTAGGGATGGGGTTTGGAAAAGTCTGGGGATGTAAGAGGGGACAGAATGCCTTCCCTCCCACTAAACCCTCTCCCATTGTTTACCTCTCCAATTTTGATTCTTGCCTCTAAGTTCTGTCCACTGTCTCTTTATGAGATTTATTATTATTTGCTTTTTAGTTTTGATAGTGCATCTGCTGAACATTCAGCAAGCTACATATGTCGAGTTTGAAAGAATTGTACTTCATGCAGGGAACTTTGAGGGATATTCCCAAGAAAACTCAGGACCTCTCCCTAGTTCCTGTTCAACAGGTGTGTTCCTTAGCACCTAAACTTGTTAGGTTTCTTGATCTAAATTATTATCTCTTGCACTTTGTAAAACATAAACGTGGCTTTGCTTTGCTTTTTTTTTTCGTGATATAGGGAGAATGTGAAACAAATGACTCAAATTCTGGAACTGCTATCCCTACTACACAAAGCAATGTAGTTTCTTTCTCGAATGGTGATGGCTCGGCTCTAATTGCCGAGAACTGATTATTTTTGCCAATATGACCATTGTGTCGACTAGGTCTTGGATGGTAAATTTTTTAAAAAGAACTGTCTTTGTATGTACAGTTATCATAGTTGCCTGGATCAATATACGAGGTTTTCTCCTCCTATTCCTTCTTGAGTTTTTGTACTTTTGCATGAGATTACCTGTTTTAAGAGAACCCTACACCGGATGTATGAGCTGAAGCTTCAAATTTCTACCTTTGGTAATTTTACCTTCTCTGTTTGTCAAAACCTTCTTCTTTTTTTTTTTTTTACCCTACCACGTTCCTAAAGGTGAACTTGGTAAATAATATAATACTAACGGTAAGTACTTTTTCTAATGGCTTTGTAGTATGTTTTTTTTAATCAATTAAAGGAACTAGATGTTATTAAAAGGAAATTACTAAATTGTTCGATACAATACACTCTTTTGCATATCACTAGCTAATATGGAGGTTAAACAACTAAAAGAGTCTTACATAAACAAAATAAATTGTGAACTATGAGCTGCTGAAAGATTTAGTTGAGAATTGCTTCCGACACATGTTAAATCATTTGTACAATTATTGCTTTAATAACCTAGAAGTCACACTACGCACTCGGTGATCAAAAAAGATAAGTGGTTATTAGAAATTGTATCAGTAGACAAAATGTTAAATGGTAGTGGCATTCACTTCTATTTCTGAGTAATATTTAGGTCCCTCGCCAAATTTAATCTGCCCTTCAATGCCTATAATTCGGCCTCAACATTTGTTGTTCTTTGGATATGCAGATATCCTCCAATTACTTAATTCCCAAAATGGTTTTTTATGAGGTCCTCAGCACTCACTCTATTAAGGTGTCCTAGAGAAGATCCATTGGTATTAAGTTTAAACCAGTTCTTTGGAGGTGGTTTTCAAGACACAGCAACAAACTCGGGTACATGTATTTCGTTTACCGCTAGAGATAGCGAAAAACTCTTTTAGGACTATGTTCTTTCGGGCAATCATCTCCAAATATTAGGGCGTTGCGGCTGAGGGTCAAGGCAAATAACAACTTCTAATAGGTCCTTGGTTTTACAGACCAGACCTTAGCAAAGTTATTATCTACTGTGTGGTCTACCCATTCAACATAAAAAATGATTGGGACTTTGGTAGAAGCAAAAATTCCCTCTCAAAACACTTATGAGTAAACTGACAATCCTTAAATAGGTGTTGTATATCTTCCTGAGCAGATAAACACAGAGGACACGAGTCTTTCGTCGTTAGCTTCCTATGTCAGAGGAACGATTTGGTGGAGACCACATTGAGGCCACATTTCCAAAGGAATATCTTAAGTTTCAGAGATAGCTTAGCTTTCCAAATGAGCTACCACAAATGAGAATTGTGGTTCAGTCTTTTAGTGCTAATAAATACACACTTGCAAGCGAGAAGCGGCCATCAAATCTCGTAGGATAAACACAGAAAAACAATGTATACCAGATTCCTCCCATTTATCTCTAGCTGAATTCCAGCTACCTTCCTCCTGGTTAAGCGGGCCTGTTCCTAATACAGACCATCCTACCATTGCGAACAACCCAACTGATCCTTGAGGTGAATAAAGTAGTAATCTTTGGCAAGGAGCTCCATGTTTAGAAGTATTCATTACAATTGTGAATTGTTGGGGTTCAGAAAGTATTTAGCTATATGAGTTTTGAGTCCTCATGTGTCGTAACCATTTTTGAGTTTTGGAAAAAACGGGGTCGACGTGGGTTTTGAAAACGAATATAAAAAAAAGGGAGTCGCCACCAATCTTTTTTGATGAGGTGTGATCGGGTCACCTTAAAAAGTGTTTGTTTTTAATAATCAGATTAATTTATCAAAACACAATTTTGGTCTACGAAAATCAGAAAATGGATTCGGGAGCCGGTTACGTATGAGGAAGGGTTAGCACCCTCGATACGCCCAAAATTGGTACCTAATTGATTATCTAATGTCTTAATGTCGAAAGTTGAAAACTTAAGAATTCAAAATACGATCCCTCTTGTTGTTGAAGAATAAATTTGGATAAATTGGAAATATATGCCAAGGGCCGTCTCGTTTTAAGGTGAAGTGTTACATCCAATACTTTAGGACACCACATTTCGACCTTTAAAGTTGAACTTGCCTTTTATTCAAAACTTATGGATTTAATTGAAAGGATATTTTGTTATTTAGAATGGACGAGAAAAGGAAACCCAATACTTTAGGGCACGATTTCTCGAGCTTCTAAATACAGAACATTGCCTTGGTTTTAGAAAATATTATCTCGGAATAACAAAACATCACATCCAAATGCATTAGGACACGACATCTCGAGTTCACGAGAATAAGCTTTTAGTTTAAAAATGTATTTGTTTTAAAAGGATATTCGGTTATTTAGATCAAACGAGAAGGATCGAAACCCAATACTTTAGGGCACGACCTCTTGAATTTCTAAATACGGAATATTGCCTTTGTAAAAGAATCCATTTTGTGTCGGGCGAAAATTGATGTAATGCCAGTTTATAATGGAATGAAAAGAAATGAATCATGATATTAACAAGCATAACGAAATGATAATAAACGAGTAGTACGAAAAAATAAAAGAAACATAACAAATAAGCTATGTAACTTAAAAGGGAAATAATAGGTAAAAGTAATAAAAGAGATAAAATGAAAATAAATAAGAATAATAATAAAGGAAACTTAATAGTAAATCGATAAATAAATAAGTAATATATAAAATAGTAAAATAATAATAATAGAAATAACAATGAAAGTAAAAATGTATTAATAAGGATAATAATAAAAAGGAAATATGTTAATAATATAATAGTCACGATAATAATAATAGTAATAATAATAATCAAAATAATTAAAATAATAATAATGATGATAATAATAATAAATAGTAATAATAACTAATATATAAGTATATGTAAAAATGATGATGTAATATTAGAAATAACAATAATAATGAAAATAAAATAATAGTATTGATAATAAAATGAAAGAAATAAAATAATGGTAATAATAATAAAACAAGAGTAGTAATACTAATAATAATAGTAAATGTAATGATAACAAGAACAAAAATAAACATGGTTAATAATAAAATAGCTAAGAAATGTTAAGAATAATGTTTAAAATGATTATTAAATACAATATAATAATAATGGTACGAAACTAAGATTTAAATCAATGATAATAAATATAATAATAATAACATAAGTATATAATAGCTAAAATAATATTAAAGGTAATTAATTTAATAATTGAAATAGTCAAAATAATTGAAAAAGGACTAAAATCGAATTGAAAACGAAGTTTTTGGGGAAAATCTGAAATAAAATAAAAGGAAAAGGACCTATTTGGAGTGCGCGGATTACATGGGGGACTAAATTGCGCAATAACCCATTCCTTCCCAAAACGAGCAGCAACAAAAGGACCTGATTGAAAACAAAATAGACCTTCGGGGCAAAATTAAAGAAAATGAAAACTTGATTGCAAAATCATGAAAAGGCGGAGGGACTGAACGCGTAAATACCCCATTTTAAAAAAACACGCGGATCTTGAGGTTGGAGCGGGTCGGGTCGCGCAGGTCGGATCAAAACGACGTCGTTTTGGAGCTTAGGGACGCCGACCAAAACGGCGTCGTTTTATGTTGTCTATATAAGTTTAAAAAAACAAAAAAAAAAACTCATTTCTTCAGCTGCTTTTTAAAAAAAAACTGATCCCTTTCTTTGTTTTTCTCTGCAGGTAAGAGTTAAGCGTCGCTCTAGTCACCGGACCATCTCGCCATTGCCGCCGCCGCCGCCGCCGCCGCCGCCGTGACGCATGGCGGTAAGTCTAAAAGTCGACCTTTTTCAAGATTTTCTCAGGAGTCTCTTTTCCTCTGCTTCTTTTTTTCAAATGTATATTTATGCCGAAAAAAGAAAAAGAAAAGGCTTCAAAATAAAAAGACCACCTTTTTTTGGCCCTGACTTTTGATCTTAGTAGTTTCTTAGTGCTTTAACCTCTACTCTTTTGATTCGTTTTTTTTGTGTATTTTAGATCTCAAATCTCTCCTTTTTATTAAAAAAAAATCCCCCTTACAATGGTTTTTAACGGCTTTTATAGCCATTTTTGTTACAAGCTTTATGTCTTCTCTTTTAATGCTTCGCAGTGCTTGGTGGCGGTGTGGAGCAAGTGGGAGGGTCGGTGGCCGCTCGACTACATGCATGGCGATGGGAGAGGCAGAGGAGAGGGCGAAGCAAGTGGTCTGGTCGAGGAGGGGGCGGCACACCTAGGGGCTAGGGTTTCTTAGAAGAGTTTAGGATAGTGGGCTGGGGTTTGTTTAATTGGGTTTGATATTGGGCCATTCGGGTTTGGTTAGTGTGATTTGGGTGCTGGTTTGTTGTAATGGGTTTGGTATAAAATGGGTTTTTAATTTGGGTTTTATTTCTTTGTTGGGCCGGGCAATAATTGGGTTCTACAATTTGCCTCTTTGCTCATTATTGTGTAACGAGAATGGAGCAAAGACTTTCAAAGGACCAATTTTGCCCGGCCTTGTTGAGTCTTGACTTCTTAGGTGCTCTTCCACGAGATAGCTTCATTTCTGTTCACCGCATCTTGTCGCTCGATCCATTCCACCGCTACTTGAGAGAGATAGGACCTATAGCTTCAATTTGCTCTCGCTGCGACTTGAGGATGAGACTTGTTTATTTTAAATCGCTCCACCGCAACTCGTGGGGATAGATTTACATCTTCAACCCGCTCCATTGCAACTTGAGGGGGTAAGGTTTGTAATCTTGACTTATTCCTTGCTGGCCAAGACAATAGGATGATGGCTTAAATCATGTTCCCTAATGTTTAGGGAGACAGATTTGCCTTCGATCTTGCCCCACTCTTTGGTTAGGCGACAAGATCTACAAATTTGACCTATTCCATCTTGCTGGTCGGTGACAATAGGACGGTGGCTTAAATCATGACCCCTACTGTTTAGGGAGACGAGATTTGCCTTCGATCTTGCCCCACTACTGGTTAGGGCGACAAGATCTACAAATTTGACCTATTTCACTGTTGGTCAGTGGCAATAGGACGGTGGCTTAAATCATAACCCCTACTGTTTTAGGAGACGAGATTTGCCTTCGATCTTGCCCCCTCATTGGTTAGGCGACAAGATCTACAAATTTGACCTATTTCACTGGCCTTTGGTCAGCGGCAATAGGACGGTGGCTTAAATCATGACCCCTCTTTGTTTAGGAGACGAGATTTGCCTTCGATCTTGTCCCACTCTTGGTTAGGCGACAAGATCTACAAATTTGACCTATTCCACTTTGGTCGGTGGTAATAGGAAATCTTTTAACTATTCCGCTGCTGGTCAGTGGCAATAGGATAATCTTCAACCCATTCCACCGCTGGTCGATGGCAATAGGATAATCTTCAACCTATCCCACCGATGGCCGATGGCGATGGGATGGTGGTTTCTCCAAGTGTTGATACTCCGTCCTCTGGGGACATATCCTGTAGACTTGGTTTCATATGCTTGTGTTTATGCCAAATGATTAGGATGCTATGATCGGAATGAATCTAATGCTCCTAACTAAATGTACTATGGACTACACTTGCACGAATGTAGGTGGTCTTTCTACAATGATTAGGATGCAATGATGAGTCGAATGCTCCTAATCGAATGTGATGATGTATGAATGTAAAGCTAAATGATCCCCTTTTAATGGTTAGGGTTGTCACTTGCTCGTCTGCATTCATCAAGGCCGCAAAGATGAGCGTAATTTTAAATCTTCTCGTAATCATGAGCTATGATTTTAGACTCCTCTTTCTCGAGCGTTTCCAACCCCTAGGCGTGTTGGTTCTAAACAACAAATCTGCTTTTGTTTCTGTCTTTGTTTAGAGACTTCCAGAGTAATAGGCAAAACTCCTTTTATAGAAGCATTATGGGTCCATCGACCGTTATTTCAATTGCAAAAAGCAGTTTAAAAAAACTTAAATGATGAATATCAATGAAGAATGGAATTGGATTAATCAACAAAAGCAAACATGATTGAAATACAAAAATGAGTGAGAAGGAAAAAGGTAGGTGCCCCAAAATATCAGCACTGAGCTTCACTATCCAATCTTTTCAAGATCATTTTGAAATTTGAATGGATGTTGGGAGATCGCAGCTTTCTGTAGATATCCCGAGGCGTAACATTCCTCCTTTTGCCAATTTTGGGAGAACAGTAAATCGTCACACATTTCGTCTTTCGTTTGAATTTGAGCCGCCCTTATCGGGTTTTCGACTCAAAGCCCCTTTGGTCTCAAAGCGCCCTTTACGGGTTTTTGCCTTGGCCTCGTTTTTTTTTTTTTTTTTTTTTTTTTTTTTTTTTTTTTAGAAGCCTATGCGGGTTTTCGCCTTAGACTTTTCCTTCTTTCACGCGTAATACTTCTTGACCGAATCTGAATTTACGGGATTTGATAAGTTCTTCCCATCCATCTCGGCCAAGATCGAGCTCCTCCAGAGAAAGCCTTTTCACCACATAAGGTCCTTCCCAATTAGGCATCCATTTCCTCTGAAATCCTTTTGTATGGGGAGGATCTTTTCAAAACTAAGTTTCCTTCGTGGAATTCTCTTGGCGCACCTTTTTGTTGTATGCTCGCGTCATTCGCTTCGTACATCGACCATGACGAATAGCTTTCAACCTTTTTCTTCAATCAAATTTAAGCGATCATATCGAGCTGGATCCACTCGCTTCGCCCAACAACTCGATTGCACAAGACTCGAAGGGATGGAATTTCAACTTCGATAGGTAAAGCCGCCTCCATCCCGTAGACCGTTGAGAAAGGAGTTGCCCGGTGGAGGTTCGACCGACGTTCGGTAAGCAAAAGGGCAACGGTAATTTCTCGTGCCAATCCTCGTAGGTCTCGGGCCATTTTCCCCACTATCCTCTTTGATGTTCTTATTAGTCGCTTCATCGCCCCATTCATCTTTGGGCGATATGGCGATGAATTGTGGTGTCGATCTTGAATTGCCCACGCACCTCTGCGATCATGCTATTGTTCAAGTTTAACGCATTATCGGATATGATCTTCTCGGGCATTCCATATCGACATATGATTTCCCTTTTAAGAACTTGCTAATGCTGATTTTGTCACATTGGCATATGAGGCACCTCTACCCACTTAGTGAAGTAATCGATTACACGAAGATGAACCGATGTCCATTAGAAGCTTTTTGCGAGATTGGCCCAATGACGCCCATGCCCCACATAGAAAAGGGCCATGGGGAAGTCATAACGTGTAGAGGTGAAGGTGGTGCATGAATTTTGTCCGCATAAATTTGGCACTTATGACACTTTTTAGCATAATCAATGCAATCTCCTTCCATGGTAGGCCAATAATACCCGAATCTCATGATTTGCCTAGCCATCGTGAAACCATTGGCGTGCGTTCCACAAACACCTTCATGGACCTCTTCCAGATTTGCTTAGCCTCTGCAAGCGCCCACACACCTTAATAGCACTTGATCCTTTCTTCTTTTGTATAGGATTTCTCCGTCCAAGACATAGTCACACGCGGTCTTCTTATCGTCCTTTTGTCATTCTCGATCGCCGCTCGTGGTATTGGCGATTCTTTATGTATTGCAAAGTATATCATGATACCACGGACGATCCCTTTTCTCTTCTTCTTCGACGTTGTAGCAGTTGATGGCGGGGCCTCATGAATGCTCATTCGGATAGGTTTCATATCTTTCGCTTTGTTTAATCTGGACCATGGAAGCCAAAGTGGCTAGAGCATCAGCCATTTGATTCTCGTCTCTTGGCAGATAATTGAAAGTGACATCGTCGAACTCTTCGATCAATTCTTGGACCAATCTTTTGTATTCGACCAACTTGGGATCTCTCGTTTCCCATTCTCCTCTAAGTTGATAAATCACCGGTCAGAGTCTCCGCACACTTTTAGCACCCTAATTTTGCGCTCTATAGCGGCACGGATGCCCATGATACAAGCCTCGTACTCCGCCATATTGTTTGTGCAGTCAAAATCCAACCTACAAGTAAAAGGGTAATGATCTCCGTTTGGGGATACCAGAATTGCCCCAATTCCATTGCCCATGAGATTTGATGCCCCGTCAAAGTTCGGTGTCCAAGGGCGATCCTGCAGGGTACCCTCTTGATGAGTTGCCACGCACATTAGGTCCTCATTGGGGAAATCAAAGTCCAAGGGCTCGTAATCTTCTAGAGCTCTCTTGGCTAGAAAATCCGCTATTGCACTCCCTTTCACTTTGCGCTTTTGGTTTACATAAACTATGTCAAACTCGAAAGCAAAATTTGCCATCGGGCCATCCGACCATTCAAGGCGATCGATTCTATCATGTATTTGAGAGGGTCCCGCTCGAGATGAGCCAAGTCGTATGATACAAAGATATCTTGTCTCAATCTCCAGAGTTGTCCGAGATCAAGGCACAACAAAGTTTCTCAATTGGCGAGTACCTTGTCTCACATTCGGTGAACTTTTTACTAAGGTAGTATATTGCCTTTTCTCTCTTTCCGACTCATCGTGTTGGCCGAGCACACATCCCATTGAGTTATCAAGCACCGTCAAATAGAGGATTAATGGCCTATCCGGATTAGGCGGCGTCAATCTTGGAGCATTGGACAGTATTGCTTCACTTTATCGAAGGTTTCGACATTCTTCGTCCCACACACTGGATTGTGTTTTTAAGGAGACGGAATATGGGGTCACATTTCTCGATTAATTGTGAGATGAACCGAAAGCGATGTAGTTTAACCTTCCTAAGAAACCTCGAACTTCTTTTTGCATGCGAGGTGGAGGCGGTTCTTGTATTGCTTTGACCTTGTGCAGGTCAACCTCAATCCCCCTTTCACCGACTATAAATCCCTAGAGCTTCTCGATCGGGCTCAGAAGGTACATTTTCTTTGGATTAAGCTTTAGTGGAATTTCCTTAATCTCAAGAATAGTTTCCTCAAGACTTGGACATGCTCCTTTTCATCCGAGATTTGGCGATCATATCGTCTACGTACACTTCAATTTCTTTGTGCATCATGTCGTGAAATAGGGTTACCATGGCTCTCTCGATATGTCGCTCCCGCATTCTTTAGTCCGAACGGCATCACTTTATAGCAAAAGGTCCCCACATGGTTATGAACGTAGTCTTGTCCATGTCCTCGGGAAGCATCTTTATCCTGGTTGTATCCTCGAGAAACCGTCCATGAAGGAGAACAACGAGTAACCCGCCGTGTTGTCCACTAGGTATCGATGTGAGGTAACGGAAATTATCTTTTGGGCTAGCCTTGTTTAGATCTCTGTAGTCTACACACATTCGTACTTTCCGTCTTTCTTGGGGACGGGGGCGATGTTGGCTACCCATTACGAGTACTTAACCACTTGCAAGAAACCCGCATCAAATTGTTTCTCGACCTCCTCTTTTATTTTCAACAGACGCCCGCCTCATCCTTCAAGTTTCATTGGGTGGCTTGTATTCTTCCTTTATAGGCAACCGGTGTACCACGATATCGGTGCTTAGCCCGTGCATGTCTTGATACGACCACGCCGAAGACATCTTTGAATTCATGAAGTAACTCAATGAGGTCTCGCTTTGTCTCTACTGTAATACTAGCTCCGATCTTCACTTCCTTCTTTTCTTGCCTGTCTCCTGTGTCCACTATTTCCACTAACTCCTCGCGAGGCAGGATCTGCATTTCTCCTCTTGTTCTACCATCCTTAACAGTTCAGGAGATAGGTCACAACCTTGGTCATCTTCAGAATCCTGAAAATCTTCCACACCCGTATCTTGGCCAAAAGGATATTCTGAGTTATTGGTAGTGTTGCTCACGTCGTTGATATTTGGGGACCTGTTATGAAGATGAATAAAGGCTCATAGAATAAATGAATCTAAGCATGTTTATTGGCATTATGAATGAAGAATGGAAATATTTAGGAATATCTAAAGAATAATAATGATGAATGAAGAAGAAGATTTGCTCAAAAGGTAATGGAGATGCATTTCATTGAGAATAACGATGCCTCGTATAAAAGTCATGCTTTCACAAAAGGGACACTTATCGCTTCTAGACAACAAGTGTGTTCCGAGTATTACTCGAATAAGTTCTAAAAGCTACAGAATCTCCTCTGCGATCCAGCTTGTTTAGAACGCTGCTGGCTCGTAAGTGGGCGGATACCATTCAGCTTTTCTTCCTCTATTTTCTCCCGAATATGGCATTGATGTGCATGTTTGCCCGTATTCCTTTTATGGCTTTCTCATCTTTCGTTCCTCGTCCTTGGTGGATAATCCCTCCCGATATAAAGGTCTCAAGAATATGAGGAATTATCATCGATTCCCACTTAATCTCATCTCCGCCCAAACGCGCTCTCCTTCTTTCTTGTCTTTTGCTAATTCTTTCCTTTTTGCTTCAAGGTCCGGTTTGAACCCTAAACCGAAGAGGTCTCGTTTTTCTTTCAATCTCGGGACCTCGATCTCTCCTTGGAGATACTTCCCAAGTCCTTTCCCAGTGCGGCTCGCTCCCGATCATCGATTGCAAACCCATTTTCGTGGTTTTAGATAATTGAGAGTCATGGGATCTTGTGTTCCTCAATGACAAATGTTGCATTGACAAATTCCAAAGAGCGGAAGAGAGCACTCGGTTGCTTCATCATCTCGCTTCTAAATATGGCGCGCCATTGGTCACGATTGCGATGATTACGTCCTCTTTGGCATTTATTGTCACGAGACGACCCTCTATAACTAGCTTCAACTTTTGGTGCAATGACGAGGCATCGCTCCCGCCGAGTGTATCCAAGGTCTCCCAAAGAAGCAATTATAGGATGGTCTCGATATCCATTACTATGAAATCCACCTCATATATACCGGGCCGATTAATAGAGGTACTTCGATCCTTCCCATAACTTTCCTTTCAGTTCCATCGAATGCCCTTACTACATTGTGGCGTGCCTTCATGTGAGAGTCGTCAATGGGTAATCGATTCGGCGTCGATGATGTGGCAAAACATTTAGTGTCGACCTATTATCGACCGGTACTTCGTAACGTGTATCCTTTGCATCGGGTGGTGATGTGGAGAGCCTTGATGGTACCCGCACCTCCTGAGGGATTTCATCATCGTTAAAGAAAATGAAGTTATCGGCGCTTATATTGCTAATCAAAGCGATCCAACTTGTTAACGGTGATATCATTAGCAACATAAGTTTCATTTAGTACTTTCATCGGTGCGTTGCGGTGCGCTCGAGCTTAATAGTAAGTCAAGCACGTATATACGAGCCTACCGCTTATGTAATCGCTGCTCCACGATTAATCGTATTCGCTTATGCTTCAAAAACTTTAAGAATTCCCTAGCCTCTTCTTCCTTCATCGCTCATTTATAAGCTGCCTCGGTTTGGTCACTTTCCCTTTCTTTGGTTCGCCTACCGTGGTTTTCTCCTTTGTGAGCTCCATTCGTGTATTCACGCGTCGTAGCGCTTTCCCATCTGCGCAGATAGGAGCCTACCCCTGGTTTTCCTTTGCGGCGTTGGACGAGGCTTCCTTTTCAGAACCGCCACGTTGCGATTATAGTTCCAGGAACCTTTTTGTCATCTTCATATGAAAAAGCCGCCGGTTTTGAATCACGATCTTCTGAGGCCCTGTTCCTTTTTTATCTGGCCGACGAGTCCCTTTTTCAGAATCGTCATGTTGCAATTATAGCTCTCGGGAACCTTTTTGTTATCTTCAGATAAAAAGACCGCAGGTTTCCGAATCACGATCTTCGGAGTTACTTTTATTTCGGTTCCATCATTCTTTGGTCGCGAGATGATGACCAAAGGGTAGCTGGTCTTGAAGTTTTTACCTCGCTTCATCTTCTAACACGCAGATGTTTCTTTCCTCTTGGTCTTCGTTGCCTTCGTAGAATTCTAACTCTTTATCGTCCATCGCCTTTGTACCGTAATCCTAAACTCTATACGGTTTTGGATTTCGTGTCCCTCCATGTTGTGAAATTCACAACCCTTGCTTGTTCTTTCATGCTCTCTTCTTGGGCTTGACACAACCAATCCCCTTTTCATCATTTCCTTCCGCACTCGCCTCATTGGGGTTTTCACTTGGCAATATCCTCTTAACTCTTTTTCCCATGTTCTCGCCATCATATTGACCCCATGATTAGGCAAGTGGGTGCCCCGCATTAGAGGTATCGTCTACTTCTACAACACCTATCCGGATGAGTCTTTCCACCGCTTTCTTGAAAGCGAGAGAAGTGTTTCATTGAATGCCCCACAATTCTCGCATGGTATTCGTGATCTGTATGCGTCGTGCATCATACCACTTAGGGTATGGGGCTGCGCAGGGTTTTAAGTAATGCGGGGCAACAATGTGTGCATCGAATAAATTTTGGTACATTTCTTTGTACGTGATGGGATTGGTGTGAATTGAACTTTCTCCGCATTTTGCTTCGCATTGGATTCCCGTCAGAGGACTCGATGGTGGGCGATTACGACTCGGGCAGTTCACGATTATAGGCTTTGAATAACTTTTGCTTATGTTGTTTACATCGTTCTCTCTTTTCTTCGGATCGTCTTTCTAGCACCTTCTCCCGCCTCTATCTTGCCACATCGATGCGTTTTCTATCATTTCCCCGATAACACAATATCGAGAAATTTTTGGTGGCGCCCCAAAGCATGTGGTTAATGAAGGAGCTTTCAATGTATTGACGAACAACATGGTTGTCTCCTTTTCTAGGAGCGGTGGTTGAACTTGTGTGGCTACTTCCTCCACCGTTGGGCATATTGCCTAAAGCTTTACGCCCGACTTTTCTCCATATTTTGGAGCGTGATTCGGTCAGAGCTATATCGCCCACGAGTCAGTAGTGTTTCGTGAAGGCTGTGCTGAGTCCTTCCACGACTTGATCCGGGTACGGCTAAGCCGATTATACCATTTAGCCGCAGACCGGTTAAACCGCATCAAAACAAGAAATCGATAATTGATCATTGTTAACGTGCCCCGCCATTCTGCGACAGAACATTGTGATGTGCGCTTCGGGACAGCTGGTTCCACTGTACTTTTCAAAATCAGGGGTTTTGAACTTTGGCGGAAGTACGAGGTCCGGGACTAGGCTTAAATCCTTAGCGTCTACTCCGTAACGGTGGTCGTGATCTCTATTTCTTTAAACTTTTCCTCTAGCCACTTGCAACGATCCTCGAGCTGCTTTGGGAAGTCCATTTTCGCCTTGTCCATTTCGGGCATTTCGTCGAAATCGGGGACCACTGGGTTAGCCGGACCTTCCCCAGGATTAGTACCTGAACTGGTCGGGAGATGCGTTGGTACCGTGGTATCAACCTGATATTGTGGCCTGATAATAACAGGTGTTCTTTGGGGATACGCATCTGGTGGCGCTTGGGTATTTGGCGGGGTAAAACCCGGAGGGTAAACAGGATCGTCATTGTTGTTCCCCGAACTAGCAAAGAACGCCTCTTTCCTTCTCACGTTCATTGGCCAACAATCTGCGCTTAATGGTTTATCATGTTATTTTGGGATTCTTCCATCCGCCCTATCATGTCCTGTTGTATCTTGGCCAATCGTTCTTGCATTTGATCCTGCATTTCTTTTTGCATTTGCTCTAATCTTTCTATTCTTTGATCCATCACTTTTGTTTTGCCTCTCGTACCGTAGCGATGTTCCAGGGTAACTCTCTGTCATAATTTAGGTTCCTTTGTGAGATTTGATGTGTATGATGCAATGTAATGCGATGCATGAGATGTGTGCTACAAAAAGGCATTGATTCTCGATTCAATTTCCATTAGCATAACTTTTCTTAGAAAACAAGTCTTTTTCATAAAATGGATTACATATAAGGCCTCGCCCTAATACTTAAAGCCTTGACTTTCTCAAAAAGATCAGCTAATTCTTGTCCTCTCCGATCTTGACTCGTACATTAAACTTAGTAAGTCGGCTTGGATTTGCTAAGGCTTGTAGATGATCCGCCACCTCTCGTACTTGGGCCACAGCTTCCCCATAATATAATCTCGGTCTCGACTTGGTTTTGATAGTGATGCGATTGTTGCTTCCAATGTTCCTCGTTGACTTCAAAAGCTCGCATGTAGCTCACAACCATGTAAAGCAGATTCTAGTTCTTCGACTCTTGCTTTCATCTCTTCAATCTTGCTCAGACTAGCCTTCAATTCGACCACGAGTTGCGGCTTCGATCTTTGGTACAATGATTTCTCTAATTCGAGATCGCGTCTTTAATTTTTCTTTCTCATTTTGGCTCTCTACTAGACTTCTTTTCAGGTATCCTCCCGCTCTTGAGTCTCTCGGAGTTTCCTTTCCCATTGACTTGCTCTATGCTTCTCCTCTTTAATTTCTTGACGCCATTGCTCGACGTTTTCCCAAGTCCCGCAGATTCTCATCGATCTTCGTAGCTTCTTGTAGTCCGTCTTTAGACTGCCTAAATCTTCTTGACTTTATTTTTCCTTTTTCTCGCCTTCTCGGCTTCTAGCTTCGAATGTCGACATCCAATCCCAATTGTATTTTCTCTTCCTCTAGTTGCTCCATCCTTTTTCCTAACTCGCGGTTCTTCCTTTCAAATCTTGTTTGATGATTTCAAGTTCCGAGGACCACCTGTAAGTGCTCTTCTAGTGACCGGATGTCTTCTTGGTCCGGCGTGGGGATATTATCATTGATCCTTTGACTCCTCCACCGGTCATATTCGGGGGTTGTCATCGGATTGGCAAAGCAAACCTTTTTATTCGTGAATTCGACCCTGTGCTTTTGATATCTCCCTTACTCTCTTCTTGTAATTTTCTCCTTTGTAGTCAAACTCGCATTGAGTTAACCCTTGTGTCGGTGGCGTAAACTGTCTCGATCTGTATTGTCTTAATACGAGGAGAGGTGTATACCCGACAGCTCCCCATATTTCGAGCATAGGGACATAGTCAAAATCTCCGCATCGATATATAATCTCATCGGGGATCGCCCAAGGAGCTCTCCATGCTACATCATCTTCTTGTAATTTTTGCAAGATCATAACCTAATTTTCTTAGTAAGTAATATCATCTCGTCTTGGCGTGGTTGCCATTTTTTCCAATGGGAGTAGTCCTCGGAGAAAATTCGACACGACATCTTTTCCATTTTCCAAAAATGACCATGAAACCATGCTAACAGGAGTTGGGCGCAACCGATGAACCTTCCCTCGCCCGCTCTTCGGCATGTGCTTAGGGACCTGAATGTTTCGGTTAAAATTGCAGAACAGAGTAATCCCTCTTTCTAATTTGTCAAACAAATCGGTGACCGCTTCATCTATATGTCCTAGGGCTTTGGGGAAGATAACTAGCCCATATATGCTCAAGGCTAAAGCGCCAACCCTTTTTCTTTGCTCAGATGTGCTATGATCAAATCTCTTAGATTTTTCCAGGGGATGCATTTACAATCTCCTTTCTGTTTTTGTTCGAGTTGTAACCCATTGTTCGCTCATTCCCGTAATGTTCATTAACTTTTTTACGAATGTGGGGACATTAACTACCTTACATAAACTTTGTCAGTCGAATCTTGAGGCAATGGAGCAGAGAGCGGTGTATTCTTCCATAGTAGGTACCAAGTCCACTTTCCCAAAAGTAAAGCAACTATAGTTGTGGTTCCAAAACCGGGCCATAGCTCGGAATAAGTCTTTGGTCTATCTTAATGTCAAGCGGTAAGGCGGATCGCCGTAATGACAATAGAACAGATTTGCTTGATACCTTCGTCCCATTGGCTCCATATCTCTTTCATTTCTTGAAGATTGTTCGGGTTACGCTGATACGGGTGAAGTCCCACACTCGACACGCACTTTCCGCAAGCAAGGCTATCACCCTCTCTTGTCTGCACGGTCTCGCCCATATTCGGACGGCCGCATTGTCTCCCACTTTATCAAAAACTCTTTTTCCATGAAAAGCTATCTATTTGGTAATTGAATGTGAATCGATACATTTTTGATGAATATGCCATGCAAAATAAATGAAGCAGTCAAGATTTCATAAATAGTAAGTAGAGGATAACATACATAATCAGTAAGCACTAGGGTTTGGCATGGCTCTACCTGCAGTGGTTCTTAAGGCTCGCTATATGAGGTTCTGGTTCTAGAGTAGGGTACCGAACCAGCAGATTCTCGATCCTCACCCATTATAGGCTCATATAGACCGAGTTCGGGATTCTGTGGAATACATTTCCCTATGGTCGCACGGAGATGAAAATCTCACGAAGACATAGGTACGGATGTATCCGAAGCGATCCACTATCCCGCACGGAGGTGAAAACCTCACGAAGGAATAGTTTCTCACTCCCACTTAAAGGTGCGACCACAACGGTCATGCAATGTACTCGTGCACAAGAAAATAGAAATCATATGCAATGACACAAATGAATGCAATCACAAGGATAATAAAAAATTTTTAAATCAAATTTCCAAACTTTCGACAAAGGACAAAAATAATCAATTTACGGCTCGACTCTCTTTTTGGCTTCCCGAAAGGAGTCGCTAAGTCGTCGTAACCATTTTTGAGTTTTGGAAAAACGGGTCGACGTGGGTTTTGAAAACGAATATAAAAAAACGGAGTCGCCACCAATCTTTTTGATGAGGTGTGATCGGGTCACCTTAAAAGTGTTTGTTTTTAATAATCGATTAATTTATCAAAACACAATTTTGGTCTACGAAAATCAGAAAATGGATTCGGGAGCCGGTTACGTATGAGGAAGGGTTAGCACCCTCGATACGCCCAAAATTGGTACCTAATTGATTATCTAATGTCTTAATGTCGAAAGTTGAAAACTTAAGAATTCAAAATACGATCCTCTTGTTGTTGAAGAATAAATTTGGATAAATTGGAAATATATGCCAAGGGTCGTCTCGTTTTAAGGTGAAGTGTTACATCCAATACTTTAGGACACCACATTTCGACCTTTAAAGTTGAACTTGCCTTTTATTCAAAACTTATGGATTTAATTGAAAGGATATTTTGTTATTTAGAATGGACGAGAAAAGGAAACCCAATACTTTAGGGCACGATTTCTCGAGCTTCTAAATACAGAACATTGCCTTGGTTTTAGAAAATATTATCTCGGAATAACAAAACATCACATCCAAATGCATTAGGACACGACATCTCAAGTTCACGAGAATAAGCTTTTAGTTTAAAAATGTATTTGTTTTAAAAGGATATTCGGTTATTTAGATCAAACGAGAAGGATCGAAACCCAATACTTTAGGGCACGACCTCTCGAATTTCTAAATACGGAATATTGCCTTTGTAAAAGAATCCATTTTGTGTCGGGCGAAAATTGATGTAATGCCAGTTTATAATGGAATGAAAAGAAATGAATCATGATATTAACAAGCATAACGAAATGATAATAAATGAGTAGTACGAAAAAATAAAAGAAACATAACAAATAAGCTATGTAACTTAAAAGGGAAATAATAGGTAAAAGTAATAAAAGAGATAAAAATGAAAATAAATAAGAATAATAATAAAGGAAACTTAATAGTAAATCGATAAATAAATAAGTAATATATAAAATAGTAAAATAATAATAATAGAAATAACAATGAAAGTAAAAATGTATTAATAAGGATAATAATAAAAAGGAAATATGTTAATAATATAATAGTCACGATAATAATAATAGTAATAATAATAATCAAAATAATTAAAATAATAATAATGATGATAATAATAATAAATAGTAATAATAACTAATATATAAGTATATGTAAAAATGATGATGTAATATTAGAAATAACAATAATAATGAAAATAAAATAATAGTATTGATAATAAAATGAAAGAAATAAAATAATGGTAATAATAATAAAACAAGAGTAGTAATACTAATAATAATAGTAAATGTAATGATAACAAGAACAAAAATAAACATGGTTAATAACAAAATAGCTAAGAAATGTTAAGAATAATGTTTAAAATGATTATTAAATACAATATAATAATAATGGTACGAAACTAAGATTTAAATCAATGATAATAAATATAATAATAATAACATAAGTATATAATAGCTAAAATAATATTAAAGGTAATTAATTTAATAATGAAATAGTCAAAATAATTGAAAAAGGACTAAAATCGAATTGAAAACGAAGTTTTTGGGGAAAATCAAATAAAATAAAAGGAAAATGACCTATTTGGAGTGCGCTTGGATTACATGGGGACTAAATTGCGCAATAACCCATTCCTTCCCAAAACGAAAGCAAAGAACAAAAGGACTCGATTGAAAACAAAATAGACCTTCGGGCAAAATTAAAGAAAATGAAAACTTGATTGCAAAATCATGAAAAGGCGGAGGGGTGAACGCGTAAATACCCCATTTTAAAAAACACGCGGATCTTGAGGTTGGAGCGGGTCGGGTCGCAAGAGTCGGATCAAAACGACGTCGTTTTGGAGCTTAGGACGCCACCAAAATGGCGCTCGTTTTTATGTTGTCTATATAAGTTTAAAAAAAAAAACTCATTTCTTCACCGCTTTTAAAAAAAACTGATCCCTTTCTTAGTTTTCTCTGCAGGGTAAGAGTTCCGGCGTCGCTCTAGTCACCGGACCATCTCGCGCCGCCGTCGCCGCCGCCGTACGCGGCGGCCAGATGTCGAAAAGTCGACCTTTTTCAAGATTTTCTCAGTGAGTCTCTTTTCTCTCTTTCTTTTTTTCAAATGTATATTTATCTTAGAAAAAGAAAAAAGAAAAGGCTTCAAAATAAAAAGACCACCTTTTTTTTTTGGCCCCACTTTTGATCTTAGTAGTTTCTTAGTGCTTTAACCTCTACTCTTTTGATTCGTTTTTTTTGTGTATTTTAGATCTGAAATCTCTCCTTTTTTATTAAAAAAATCCCCTTACAATGGTTTTTAATCGCTTTTATAGCCATTTTTGTTACAAGCTTTATGTCTTCTCTCTTTTAATGCTTCGCAGTGCTTGGTGGCAAGGTGGAGCAAGTGGGAGGGAGTCGGTGGCCGACTGACGGCCAATGCGATGGGCGGCGAGAGGAGAGGCGAGAGGCGAAGCAAGTGGTGGTCGTCGAGGATAGGCGGCACACCTAGGGGCTAGGGTTTCTTAGAAGAGTTTAGGATAGTGGGCTAGGGTTTGTTTAATTGGGTTTGATATTGGGCCATTCGGGTTTGGTTAGTGTGATTTGGGTCTGGTTTGTTGTAATGGGTTTGGTATAAAATGGGTTTTTTAATTTGGGTTTTATTTCTTTGTTGGGCCCGGGCAATAATTGGGTTCTACAGCTGCCCCTATTTGCTTATTATTGTGTAACGAGAATGGAGCAAAGACTTTCAAAGGACCAATTTTGCCCGGCCTTGTTGAGTCTTGACTTCTTAGGTGCTCTTCCACAGATAGCTTCATTCCTGTTCACCGCATCTTGTCGCTTCGATCCATTCCACCGCTACTTCAGAGAGATAGGACCTATAGCTTCAATTTGCTCCTCGCTGCGACTTCGAGAGGATGAGACTTGTTTATTTTAAATCGCTCCACCGCAACTTCGGGGATAGATTTACATCTTCAACCTGCTCCATTGCAACTTGAGGGGGGTAAGGTTTGTAATCTTCAGCTTATTCCACTGCTGGCCAAGACAATAGGATGATGGCTTAAATCATGTTCCCTAATGTTTAGGGAGACAGGATTTGCCTTCGATCTTGCCCCACTCTTTGGTTAGAGGCGACAAGATCTACAAATTTGACCTATTCCATCGCTGGTCGGTGACAATAGGACGGTGGCTTAAATCATGACCCTACTTTGTTTAGGGAGACGAGATTTGCCTTCGATCTTGCCCCACTACTGGTTAGGGCGACAAGATCTACAAATTTGACCTATTTCACTGTTGGTCAGTGGCAATAGGACGGTGGCTTAAATCATGACCCCTACTGTTTAGGAGACGAGATTTGCCTTCGATCTTGCCCCACTCATCGGTTAGGGCGACAAGATCTACAAATTTGACCTATTTCACCGCTGGTGGTCGGCGACAATGGGGACGGTGGCTTAAATCATGACCCTACTTTGTTTAGGAGACGAGATTTGCCTTCGATCTTGTCCCACTCATGGTTGGTTAGGCGACAAGATCTACAAATTTGACCTATTCCACTGCTGGTCAGTGGTAATAGGAAATCTTTTACCTATTCCGCTGCTGGTCAGTGGCAATAGGATAATCTTCAACCCATTCCACCGCTGGTCGATGGCAATAGGATAATCTTCAACCTATCCCACCGATGGTCGGATGGCGATGGGATGGTGGTTTCTCCAGGTGTTGATACTCCGCCCTCTAGGGACATATCCCCGTAGACTTGGTTTCATATGCTTGTGTTTATGCCAAATGATTAGGATGCTATGATCGGAATGAATCTAATGCTCCTAACTAAATGTACTATGGACTACACTTGCACGAATGTAGGTGGTCTTTCTACAATGATTAGGATGCAATGATGAGTCGAATGCTCCTAATCAATGTGATGATGTATGAATGTAAAGCTAAATGATCCCCTTTTAATGGTTAGGGTTGTCACCGCTCGTCTGCTCATCAAGGCCGCAGATGAGCTGCGTTTTTCGTCTTCTCGTAATCATGAGCTATGATTTTAGACTCCTCTTTCTCGAGCGTTTCCAACCCCTAGGCGTGTTGGTTCTAAACAACCCGTCTGTTTGAGTTCTGTCTTTGTTTAGAGACTTCGCAGTAATAGGCAAAACTCCTTTTATGGAAGCATTATGGGTCCATCGACCGTTATTTCAATTGCAAAACAGTTTAAAAAAACTTAAATGATGAATATCAATGAAGAATGGAATTGGATTAATCAACAAAAGCAAACATGATTGAAATACAAAAATGAGTGAGAAGGAAAAAGGTAGGTGCCCCAAATATCGCAAACTGAGCTTCACTATCCAATCTTTCAAGATCATTTTGAGTGAATGGATGTTGGGAGATGCAGGCAATACTCTGTAGATATCCCGAGGCGTAACATTCCTCCTTTTGCCAGTCTCGGGAGAAGCAGAAATCGTCACACATTTCGTCTTTCGTTTGAATTTGAGCCGCCCTTATCGGGTTTTCGACTCAAAGCCCCTTTGGTCTCAAAGCGCTCTTTACGGGTTTTTGCCTTGGCCTCTCCGTTTTTTTTTTTTTTTTTTTTTTTTTTTTTTTTTAGAGAAGCGCCGCTGCGGGTTTTCGCCTTAGACTTTTCCTTCTTTCACGCGTAATACTTCTTGACCGAATCGAATTTACTGGATTTGATAAGTTCTTCCCATCCATCTCGGCCAAGATCGAGCTCCTCCAGAGAAAGCCTTTTCACCACATAAGGTCCTTCCCAATTAGGCATCCATTTCCCTCTGAAATCCTTTTGTATGGGGAGGATCTTTTTCCAAACTAAGTTTCCTTCGTGGAATTCTCTTGGGCGCACCTTTTTGTTGTATGCTCGCGTCATTCGCTTCTGGTACATCTGACCATGA
The DNA here is from genome assembly GCA_025698515.1 of Gossypium sturtianum. Classification (NCBI taxonomy): domain Eukaryota; kingdom Viridiplantae; phylum Streptophyta; class Magnoliopsida; order Malvales; family Malvaceae; genus Gossypium; species Gossypium sturtianum. Next base: position 108,012,954 of record CM046945.1, read on the forward strand.
CGAATAGCTTTCAACCTTTTTTCTTCAATCAAATTTAACTGATCATATCGAGCCTGGATCCACTCTGCTTCGTCCAACTTCAGTTCAGACAAGACTCGAAGGGATGGAATTTCAACTTCGATAGGTAAAACTGCCTCCATCCCGTAGACCAGTGAGAAAGGAGTTGCCCCGGTGGAGGTTCTGACCGACGTTCGGTAAGCAAAAAGGGCAAACGGTATGTAACTGTAAGGCAGCATGTAAGATAAAATATGCAAAAGGGCTGCATGATTTTTAATGTTTTGTATAAGGATATGGGAAGTTTTGAATTGTACAAAAAAATAAATAAAAATAAAAATTGAGAATACAAAATTCAATTTAAGTCCTCCATTTCAAATACACTAAAAAGGGAAAACTATATTGTGATCCCCTCTTTCTTTAATGAACCACACTTTGTTCTCTGATTAGTTTGGCCACCTTTTATAGATTTCAAACCACAACGTTTAGATCCAGTCACCTACTACTACCGTTCTCAATTTTTAAAATATAATTTTGAGTGCTTGAATATAGGTTTAGGTTTAGGGGTCAGCGATTGTATTCAATCGGACTCAAAAAGTTTCGAGTTAATTTAATTGGCAGTTAGGAGTGAGCGTTTAATCGAATCGAGTGAAAAAAATTAGAGTTAATCGAGTCATATTTTATCATTCTAACTCGATTTAATTTTTTTTTTAAATTGGGTGGAGTGAAATTGTTTAAGTTAAATTAAAAAAATTAAGGGTAAATTACACCAACAGTCACCCAACTTTGGCGTAACTGACAAAACAGTCACCTAGGTTTGATTTCAGTTACTCAACTTTCGAAAAGTTACAAAACAGTCACTAATTAACAATTACCGTTAGGGTGTTAACGGAATTGCTGACGTGGCAAGTTAACTTGCCACGTTGGTGAAGCAACTCCATTTTCCTCTTCTTCTTATTCTTCTTCTTCTTCTTCTCCTCCATTGCTCATTGCTCATTTTTCTCCATTGCTCCAATGGAGGGTAAAACCATGGTGTATTCCTCAACATTTTTCTCCATTCTTCAACATTTCTCTAAAACAACAACTACTTCCCCGCTCATCACTTTGTACTTCAAGTTTACTCTGCTTTGGCAAAGAAACCTCCCGCTTTTGCTCGCCTGCTGGTTTATCTTGTTTTTTCCTTTGTACGTGCCAAAGGACCTTTGGGTGCCTATTTCAGCAAATCATAGCCATCCATTCTGACAAAAAAAAAAAGCCATTTACTTTTTTTCTCCAAACTCGTCTGTTTTCTTCATTGTCGTCATCTATGGGAATCGCCAATCTCTCGCCGTTGCTTCAAAGAAATCTCATGAAATCCAGTGTCTTCCTCTTCGATTCTCCTCCTCTTCCGTACCAACCATTTGTGAGATCAACCCTCGGGAAGCCAAAACCCTTCTTTCTCTAAAGCTCCTTCATCTTCCCAGCACAGAACCATTTTGCTCAAACCTTACGTTGACATCACTCTCTTTATGATCTTCGCAAAGAGTTGGGGAGAGGTCGGTTTGGCATCACTTATCTTTGTATTGAAAAGGCTACGAAACGAGAATACGCGCTGTAAGTCCATTTTCAGCGTAAACTAACCACCGACAAGGACGTTGATGATGTTAGGAGAGAGATTTCGACATCTGCAAAGATCTAACCAGGCAGCCAAATATTGTGGAGTTCAAAGGTGCTTATGAAGATGCCCGGAATTTGCATTTGGTGATGGAGTTGTGCTCAGTGGCGAGCTTTTTGATAGGATCACAACCAAAAGGAGTTATTCAGAATGTCAAGCGCCTTCCATTAGTAGGCAGATTATGAATGTGGTGCATGCCTATCATTTTATGGGGGTTATGCATAGGGACTTGAAACCTGAGAACTTCTTGATGGTTAGCAAGGATGAGGATTCTCAAATAAAGGCCACTGATTTTGGACTCTCTGTCTTCATTGAGGAAGGTTGGGTTCTATCACTTTGTTACTACTCCATTTCTGTTTTAATTATGATGCTTTTGATCCTCAAATTCAAGCTTTCTCCATTGAATCTTGAAGTGACAAAAAACAGTATATAACCCAGAGGCAGGCAAAAAACAGGGAGGTCCTTGTAGTTGTTTGCTGCCAAAACATAGTAAACTTGAAGTGACAGTGATGAACGGGGAAGTAGTTGTTGTTTTAGAGAAATGTTGAGGAATGGAGAAAAATGTTGAGGAAAACACAATGGTTTTACCCTCCATTGGAGCAATGGAGAAAAATGAGCAATGAGCAATGGAGAAAAATGAGCAATGAGCAATGGAGAAGAAGAAGAAGAATAAGAAGAAGAAGAGGAAAATGGAGCTGCTTCACCAACGTGGCAAGTTAACTTATCACATCAGCTGGTTAACTTGCCACGTCAGCAATTTCATTAACACCCTAACGGTAACTGTTAATTAGTGACTGTTTTGTAACTTTTCGAAAGTTGAGTGACTGAAATGAAACCTAGGTGACTGTTTTGTCAGTTACCCCAAAGTTGGGTGACTGTTGGTGTAATTTACCCAAAAATTAACCATGTTACATTAAAATCTTGTTACATTATAATTAATTCCATATTAGAAAAAGAGTAAAAAAGAAGAAGAAGATAATTTAGCATGATAAACTTAAATCATTAATTAACATTTTTTAGAATTTTAAATTTATTTATATATTGTTTTAATTTTTTTTATAATTTTAAAAAAATATATAAATTTTGAAATTTTTATAAATATTTTGAATTTTAAAAAAATATTTTGATTTTTTTAAATTTTTGTTAAGATAGATCAATTAGTTCATTTCCAAAATTGACAAGAGTTGAAGGGGTTTGTTATTCGATTCAATTAACTTAAAATTCGAATTTTTTTCGAATCAAATCGAGTTTTGCTCATCCTTCAATATAACAACTGAATTCATTTTGATACTAACACTTTTTTCACAATTATAAAAGCTTGATGATATAATACTATAAAATTGTATTATATCATTAAATCTTAACAAAAACTAAATTCGGGTATAAAATTAATCTAATTATCACATTCAAGTATAAAAAAAAAACTTGAAAAAAAATTAAATACTAGAATAATTGTAAATTTGAAGTAAAAGGGAAAAAAAGTAAAATAAAATTAACCCATATTCTATAGATTGAGAGAGTGACGTTACACCGCAGAAGCAAAGCAACCAACCAACCAACCAACCCCGTCCCGCCCGAACAAACTTGGATCTGACATATCACAGCCCGCACTTCTGTACTTATTCTTATAATATCAATAATAATCCCAACACAAACAAACATTTTCACTCCTCCACCAACCCACTCTAAACACTTTTTTTTTTTTTTTTCCCTTGGAACAGCTGAGCCAAGACGCGAGTCATGGCGGTGGCAATGAGCTTTCGTAGATTGTCTTCCTCCATCAAGTCCCCAATCAGACCTCTCTTCAGTGGCAGCTCCCTCTATTATATGGTTCTACTTCTCTACTTTTTCCTTCTTTTTTGTTCCATTCCTTCTTTAGTTAAATTTCATTTCTTTCTTTTTTTCTTTCTTTCTGATTTCTTTTTTCATTTGCAGTCAACAGCTGCGGCAGAGAAAGAGAAAGCTCGTGCTAATGTAAGCGTCATTAGTAATATTATTTTCAAAGGAGCTTTAGATCTTTGATCTTTTTAATTGTGATTTATGCAAAAAAAAAAAAAAAAAAGTAAAAACGTGTTTCGTTGTGCAGTGGATACATCAGTTGAATGCTCCGCTAGAGGAAATCGATCCTGAAATTGCTAACATAATCGAACTCGAGAAAGCTAGGCAATGGAAGGTATTTTATTTTATTTTTTGTTAATAAATTCAAATCTCGAGCCTTTTTTTGGCATTTCTGGTTTTTATTTTATAATCTATTTCCTTTTCTATAACTTCAGTCAGGTATTTGATTGATTAAGAGATCAAATCGTTTTTTATTTTATTTTCTGTTTAATGTGTAATAGGGACTAGAACTCATACCATCAGAGAATTTTACATCCCTATCAGTAATGCAAGCAGTGGGCTCTGTCATGACCAACAAGTACAGTGAAGGGTATCCTGGTGCTAGATACTACGGAGGAAACGAGTTAAGACGATCTACTTTGATTTTGCATATTGTTAATTTTATTTCACTGCTAATATCAGTTTAAAAATGGATGTGGGTTCATCTACAAATTGATTTCAGACTGGTTGTAATTTTCAGGGGATTGAATTGGAAAATAAGATGCATTGCTAGAGATGTTATATGTGGTTTTACTTTTTAGTATAAATTATTGATAACTATGTTGCTCTGATTCTTCATTTTTCTTTAAGTCAGTCCGAGTAACATAGATTAATTGGTTAAAGTCACTGTCTAATGTTGTTATTTCTATTTGATCAGATACATTGACATGGCTGAGTCCTTGTGTCAAACGCGTGCACTAGAGGCTTTTGGGTTGGATCCTGCGAAGTGGGGAGGTGAATGGATCATGCAAACCCTTTTCTATATTTAGTTAAATATCTGTTTTTACCCTTTATTTTGAGCATGCGAAGGATTCTGTGTACAGAATATTTACTTTCTAGGTAGCATATAACTTATCCTGTATCTGTTTCATTATGCAGTCAATGTGCAGTCACTTTCCGGATCTCCTGCTAACTTTCAGGTTTATACTGCATTGTTGAAACCTCATGAGCGAATTATGGCACTAGATTTACCCCATGGTGGACATCTTTCACATGGTTATCAGGTGCTTACCAATTCCATCAATTACGAGCTTTTCTGCTGAACTTGGTTATAGTTTTGTCTTCTCTTGTTAATTCTAGTTTTTTTTTTTTTTTTTATCTGCATTTATTTTCTAAAGAAATAGCATATCAGGTAACATTACTTTATGGCCAATCAACTGGTGTTTATAGTGTTTGAAACTCAAGTGTTGATTCTTCTTTGCATCATACAGACTGACACTAAGAAGATATCTGCTGTGTCAATATTCTTTGAGACAATGCCATATAGATTGAACGAGAGTACAGGTTATATTGACTATGATCAGGTAGCGCTTCTCTTCTCTTCTCTTCTATTCTATGTTGGTAGAGATGTGAATTTCTCTTTCTTAAATTTCATGCATCTTCAGAAACAGAGTGTCTGCATTTTGGGTAATCTAGACACGTGTAACTGACAACTTTATCAAGTTCAAAACCTGGAATGCACATTCTGATCAATGTTTCTCTTACTTCTCACAACCCTTTTGAGATTCATGGCTAGAACATTTTGTGAATACTTATTACATGCTGTATCTTTTAAGCATAATTTGACAAAGGAAATAATTATATCTTATAGTTAAAATAAATTTCAATGAATGGTTTGGATTTTTCTGATGTATGGAACTTGCGTATATTTCATAAATGAAATTCAACAGTGGAGTGGAAGCTACACGTCTTATCCGTGTCAAAATCTCTTTGCACAAAATTTTCTTGCATACAAGTATTTTCTTGACTTTGGTGAAACTTGAGAGTCTCTTTCAAATAGTTGATTTAAGATGAATTGAAATGTTTGCAGCTAGAGAAAAGTGCAGTGCTTTTCAGACCAAAACTTATAGTTGCTGGTGCCAGTGCTTATGCTCGCCTTTATGACTATGCTCGTATACGCAAGGTAAACACCCTTGTCTTGCAGTTGGAAGACTTCATATATCAGTGGAAATTTTGACTCACCTTTAAGAAACTAAGAGACTCTAATTGCTTATTGACAGGTCTGTGATAAGCAGAAAGCAATTATGTTGGCTGACATGGCACATATTAGCGGGTTGGTTGCTGCAGGTGTTATTCCATCTCCTTTTGAATACGCTGATGTTGTGACAACCACAACACACAAGTCACTTCGTGGTCCACGTGGTGCTATGATTTTCTTCAGGAAGGGAGTCAAAGAGATTAACAAACAAGGGAAAGAGGTGAGTATGTTCTAAGTTTTGGTGTGTTTCTCTCTCTCTCTCTCTTATGAGTTTGATGGGTGGAAAATAGAAGGAAAGAGTGACTTAATTTCTTGAGTTCCATCCTACAGGTAATGTATGACTTGGAAGACAAAATTAATCAAGCTGTCTTTCCTGGTCTTCAAGGTGGACCACATAATCACACCATAGCTGGTTTAGCAGTTGCATTGAAGCAGGTATTCTTTGATAAAAAATTTTTTGTGTATATGCAAGTTAAACACACTATGCCAAGCTCAGGCCATACAATATCTTGATACAAGTTAACCAGGAGTCTTTAGGTTTCTTGAGTTTGACATACGTGCTTATAGGTCAGAACACCCGAGTACAAGGCTTACCAAGAGCAAGTTCTCAGTAATTGCTCGAAATTTTCTCAGGTAAACTGAATGATCCAGCTGCTATTGATGCAAGTTCACTACTTGGCTTAAGTGAAACATTATGAATAGCATTATCGTGTTTACTCTTGAGTGATTTAACTGTGATATGTTGCAATTCTATATTTTCGGCTTTTGTAGAGGTTGCTGGAGAACGGCTATGAACTAGTATCTGGTGGGACCGAGAACCATTTAGTCTTGGTCAATTTGCGAAACAAGGTATGAGCTTCTTGACTTCTTTGTCCTCTCAAACTGATTTACTGAAAATTCTTTTACCTTTTATGTTGTCCGTACATAGATTGTGATGATTTTTTTTTTCCCAATTTCAAACACTTTTGAACTATTTAATTGGTAATGGAAGTATAAAATTATAAAACAATAATAACTTCCTCGCTTTTGGAATGGTGTCCAACAGGGAATTGATGGCTCAAGAGTTGAGAAGGTATTGGAATCAGTTCATATTGCAGCCAATAAAAACACTGTTCCAGGGGATGTGTCTGCTATGGTTCCTGGTGGTATCCGCATGGGTATGGGACCCTTCACACCTTTGGTCATTACGCCATCTGTTTCTTTTGGTGGTTTGCTAGGTCCCTTGGATTTTAAATTCTTTGTTTTAATGTGATTCAGGAACCCCAGCTCTCACATCTAGGGGTTTCATTGAGGAAGATTTCGAGAAGGTAGCTGACTTCTTCGACGCTGCTGTGAAATTAGCCTTGAAAATCAAGGCCAAGACGGAAGGTATATTTTTTCCGTTCCCTCTGTCACCTATATAGCAATATTTTTATACGTTGAAATAAAGGAAAGTATGCTCACATATTTCCCTTGAACTATGATTAATCCAGGAACAAAGTTGAAGGATTTTGTAGCAACCTTACAGTCGGATACAAACTTTCAATCCGAAATCGCTAAGCTCCGACAGGAAGTGGAGGTGTACGCAAAAAAGTTTCCGACTATTGGTTTTGAGAAAGAAGCAATGAAATACAAGGACTAAAGCGGATATCTTTACACACAATGCAAGGTTTGTCAGCTCTAAAGAACTTCCTAAACTGGTTGCTGTCTTATTTGTTGAACGTAATCTTCTAGAGGCAAACTATCTTAGAATTTATTGAAATGCCAAGATATGCACGTTTGTTTTTAGTATTAAGGATGCTATCTGGGGTTGAGCCGAACTGTATTCAAACTGTATGAAACTATGAGCTTTTCATTCAAAGTTTGAGACTTGAAGTTCGGCTCAAGCTTGATCAAGTTTCGTTTTCGAAGCTCAAAATCGATTCGCGATTTAAAAAAGAAAATGAACTGCTCATGTTTGTTTGATTAGACTCGTTTATTGGCTATTAAATTCATGTATCAAACAATTCAGTTGAGTTGGATAGCTAGTTTTACTACTTAAAAGATTATAAAATAATTTTTTATATTTATGTTTATACATATGTTATTATTAATTAATAATTCAGGTCACTTGAGCATGAATTTGAGAAAAATTCTTGCTCAAGACTGGTTCAAACAAATAACTATACCTTTGGAAAAAATTTAAGTTTTTTTTTATATTTTTTATGACTAGTAATGGAATTTTCAATTAACGAAGCCAAATTAAAAAGAAATGGAATCTATGAAACAAGAAGATTGGGAAACCATAGCAAATGTGTTATGTTTAACCTAATGACGATGACATGTATGCATGTATTATAGCCAAAGCGTGCAACTACTAGTGGTTGCCAACTCCTGCCTCTCTTTAAATAAAATATAGCTATCTGTTTAGGTTTGAAGGTTTATTCAAAATTCGAGAGGATTTGGACAAAAATGTTAGGTTCGAAAAATAAGATTGAACAAAAAAATTAGACTCATTTAAAATACGGGTTAGGCTCGCGTTTGAACATTCAATGCTTGAATCCAGCATGACCCGACCAGTTTTTAAGTTTATAATACTTTATACTATGTTATTTTTATATATTATGTAATTTATAACAAATTAAAAAAACAAATATGTACTGAATATATAATATTATTCTAATATAAACATTAAAATAATGTTAAGATGACTAAAATAATATAAATATTGTTAATTTTTTTTAAAAATATGTGCGGGCTTAAAATAGGCCCGAGCTAATATTTTATAAATATGAGCAAATCTAGATAAATTTTAGACATATTTTGAGTTAGATTAAATTTGAGCAAGTATAAAATTATTATCATGCTTACGCCCGAATCAACCCATAAATACCTCTACTTACTATAATATTCTTGCCGCCCTTGCTTTGCTTCATGCTCATGGTTAAATATTTTTTTCCTTGTATCAATTGAATTATAAATATATTTAAAAAAATAGTTGAATTACAAATACATCACTTTGTAATTAATGCTCGGTTCTATGAATCACATAGGAATAATTATAAGTATTCAAAAGAAATTAACAAATAGCAAAGTTTTAATGAACAATCAAATGAAGAATTTAACAGTGTATCCAAAACAATCAAATACCTTAAACATAACGATACAAATATCTTTAGGTAATTTTAGATCAATCCAACAATTTTCAAATTTAAAAATTAAAGTCAACTCAAGCAATTAATATCATTAATTATTTTTTTGTTAAATACATTTTTGTGATATTTTAAAATTTTAAAAAAAAATCACTTGATAAAATTTGTTAAATTCGTTCGTGTGACATTCTAAAATTTTTAAAAGAAAAAAATTATTTGGTATAATTAAATTTAATAGAGAAATTCAGTGGTTTCTTTTTTATTCTTCATGGCCATTTTATGATCCAAACAATTTAAATATTTAAAAATTTAAGTTCAGTTGTTAATATAGTTAATTTTTTTGTTAAATTTGTTAGTGTGAGATTCTAAAATATAAAAAAGAACTCACTTAATAGAAGTTGTTAAATTCGTTGTTAAGTTCAGTTGTTAATATCATTCACTTAATGTCCGTTTTATAATTCACGCTCTTAATAGAATTGACTTTTTTTTAAAAAAAAAAAAAAACCCAGTTAGTAGAATTGAATTTAATAGAGAAATCCAATGGCTTTTTTTTTTTTTGTATTTATCATGTTTATTTTATAGTTCATATTCAGAATTTGTAGCTTTTTCTTCTAACAATATTATTTCCAAGGTTCAAACTTATATGTCATATTGGGATGCAATGTGCTTTACTATTACACCTAATATTTGTTGGTGAAATTAAATGATGTTAACAAATTTTTAAAATTCATTTCAACATTTTAATTAGAATAAATAATTTAGATTATCTAATCAATTTATAAATATTAAGGTACTATGTCAAAAATTAAATATAAAGATTAAATTTTAAATTTATGTATAGTATAAAAATTAAAATTGAAATTTAACTATTTTTTATATAATTTAAAACAATCAAATAACATAATTAAAATTTAACGATTATGTTAATAAAGTAAAAAAAAAGGACACATGTTCTTTTAATAATTTTTAAATTTAAATAATTAAAAATAAATCAAATCCTCGTAAAATAATTAGAAAAATGATTAAGCCTTCCATATCAATATTTGTCAATTTTTTTTACATGACACATCAGAGTCATATCATCATTTAACTACATGTCAAAAACTTCAATGATAAAAAACATGTTAAAAGACTCAATTGAAGCTCAATTAATATTTATTTTTAATTAGATACTTAATTAATTTTTAATTATTTTATAAGAGTTTTTTAACAGTTAATCATAAACTTAATTGGATGAATTTTCATGAAAAATAGTTGTTTTTTTTTGGTAAAAGAATCACAAAATTTCTTATACTATATTTTAGATTGCATTTTATTAAAAAAAATAGACAAATTAACCCCAGTATGTTATATGAGTGAGTAAAACAATCCACCCGATATAATTTGGTGTTTTTATATATAAGGTATAATAATAAATTTACCTCTTAACCTTTACACATTTATTCAATTTGACCCCTACTTTTATTGAAAGTAAATTTTTTAAATCTCATAGCCATTAGATTTTATTGGACAGGTATAAAAAAATTATTTATAATTTTTAATTTTTAAAGGGCTTAATTAATTTGTTTTTAAATTTGTTACTAAGATTTTTTTAACTCTGTAGTCCTATTAGATTAAAAAATTTCTAATTTACTTCCAGAAAAAGAGTTGTCATATACCTTATATATAAACACTAAATCTAAATTTTAAAGTTTTGCGAGGAGTTAATTTACCCATATTTTTCGGTAGAGAGAGTAAAATATAATAGAAGGGGATTTGTGATAGTTTACCGTGTTTTTTGTTTGTGAAATAAAAGATAAAATGGCCAAATAATTAGTTATGCATCTAAACAATTCAAGACCGTACAGCACCAACCATTCAAATAAAACATTTTGATCCGATTGTGAGTGCCTATTCTTTTGCACCCTCAATCCCCACATAACTTTCTAGTTTTTTACCCATATTATGCAAAGCCAGGCTGCTTTTTTTTTTTTTTTTTTTTTTTTTATATATTGAAATAATTGAATGAATTCTCAACATGTAACCTGTTCAAGCATCCCAATTCTGAAAACAATACCTTCAAAACAACAAAAAAGAAATCATGAGCCTACAAGGATGAGGTTAAAGGAAAATGCTGCTTTCAGACAAGTATGATATCGCCATACAACGATGCTTAAGTACAGGGTCTATAAACAATGGATCCACAACAAACCCCACCTATTTTGTGGTGTATGTAAACTGCTCCTGAAAAATACCAAATTAAACCCCCAAAACACCAGAACTCTACATGAACAAAATTTGTTCCGAAGAATATTCATACTCAAACTCTAGAAAGAATACTGCAAACCTTTTGTTTCTTTGCCAACGTCACATGAATATCTGCATACGCTACCATATGATGATGACGATGATGGCAAATCTGGTCAGATAAGTTTGAACTACTGTGCCACCAGCAGAAACTATGGGCAGAACTGTGGCAAGAAAATAGCTCCAATCAGACACTATATACATATCTATACTAAAAATAAAATCCAAGGCAAAAATATGATTTGCGTCAACTTCAAAAGAGGCAACAGCTCAAGAGATAACTGATCTAACACTCGTTTTCATTAGTTTTATCTACGCCATCTATTCATGTGTATTTTTGTCTTTCCATTTTCCGTGAAGGGTTCTCTGTCTGATAAGTCAAGCTTACAGAAAGGAAGAATTTACATTAAATGCAGAATTAAATCTCATACCCAATTAAGCCCTCCGCATAAAAAGAATTGTAGAGATGAGCTTCCATCACTTAATAGGCAAAATAACCTCTAGATTCTTCTCTAGTAACCAGCCTTTGGGATAGAAAAGATTGTCCGTATCTAAATGGAGATGCCAGTTCATAATCCTTGAACAACCATGTGGTATACCTTCCATTTGACTTTCATCTTCCACCACTTGCTCTATAAATGTGCTTTCCTGTATAGAACAAAGAATAAGCAAATCAAAGAATCTTGCTGCAACATTGGAAGAGATATTACATAATAGCTTAACTGTGAAAGTATACAACACAATGGCATAACTCATACTTGGAAACCCTCCTTCACTGTGTCTAACTGTCGAATTGGGTTTGAGAAGGGGCGCGCCCATCTTTTAGGATCCCACAATATAGAGCTGTTGAAAGCAAATCCTGACATATCAACATAAAACCTACGGATTCTTTTACTTTTATCATTTGTGTGCCATCCAATTACTTGACTTGCATTGCATACTGGACCTTCCAGAATTGCCTTGTTTTTGCTTTGTGCAAGCATGGCAACAGGCCAAGTTCCGAAACGGCTACAAAAGAAGATGATGAATATTATGGATTGGTGTATGACCGTGTGTAAGCAAAATTAGGAGAACACAAAAACTACTTCATAATTACACCATTGAATAGCTCTCTGCAGTCTCTAACCTACTGATGAACAAGATAGACTCGGAATTCAATTTACAATAATCTTCAATTAACAAGTTACATCATTCTAAGCTAAGAAAAAACATGTAAAAGTTAACATCTTCTTTAACCATTCAAAAAAGGAAAACTTTTAATCAGGCGCTAAGAGTTTTAAATTGACATATCATAAGCAACCGATACTAACACATTAGGTGATGTCAATGAAACTAGATCTAGAAACTCAAGCTATTTGCTCGGATATCAATGAAACTAGATCTAGTAACTCAAATACTAAAGAAATAACAGGCTGATTTGATTCACAAACGAGAAGCCCTAACACACTAGGCGATGGCAATCATTTACAGATAGTGAATGACCAACTACATAGCCAAAATCAATTTAATTTTCCACTGCCTCCATCTCTAACTAATAGCCTATCAAAACAATGCTGTTAATAGAATCAACTCGAACAAATTATTTGCACGCCAACAAATACATATCAAAAACCTATTTTTTACCCCAAATTTGTAGAATAAATTAATTTGTTAAAGTTACCTGATAGTTCTCAAGCTTTCAAACAACTCAAGCGTGTAGACATTGTCGTCGTCGGCGAAAAACACGATCCCATCGAGCTTATGCCGTTCGATATGTTCCAAAGCGGCGTTTCTTTGATGAACCCTTGGATCCTTCACGCTGCTAGAGTTGAACGCACATAACACATGCCGATACATAACCCCGGTTTTCCTCAAAATCTCGGCCGTCTCATGCGACGCCGCTTTCTCCTCCACCACTATCCAAACCAACGGCGGCTTCACTAACCTCAAAACTTGCCCTAACCTGTTCAAGAAATACGCTTGAAATCCCCGATTATAAGTCGGCGTGACAACGATTAACTGCTTTAACGGCTCGATTATATCGGTCGATTCCTTCGGTTCCAACAATTTCGTATTAACGCTCAATGAAACAGAAGTAACAATCTGATCGTCGAATCGGAGGTTGGCATGTGGCGGTTTGAGTTCGGGGAAAGTAAAATCCTTGGCTCGGACATCGGTATCGGAGTATCCGAACGGAGCAATTCCGAAGACAAACCCTATTACAAAAAAGAAGAGACACCTGCAGAAAGACCGCCGCCACCCTTTGCGGTACACTATATTTACGGCGTTGAATAAAAAGGGTAAATGAGAAGAGGAGGAGAAATGTTTACTGCTACCGTTGGGTAAGAACTTGTTAGAGGGAGAGGAGAATCCGGCGCCGTTCTGATACGAACGGTCATGATATGCCGGCGAAAGAGTCCGACGGATCGAAGCCATTTGATTAGTTGACAAAATAAATTTTTTTCTTTTTGGAAAAGGAAAATCACATAATGGGAAAAGAGAAAGGGCTGAGATCTATTGAAGTTAAGGGGCAGAGCTGGATTTTTGTTTTGAGCGCGGAGGCGGACTGCTTCTTTTCCCTTCCTCTTCGTTTATTTTTTATTTTTTAAATTATTTTTGCTTATTATTAAAATTACGCGTAATGCCATAAAATTTCACTTTAAAGTGTTATTAATTAAGGTTTATATATAAAATTAGAACTTTAATTTGTCTTACTTCTCCCAATTTGATATTTATGATTTTTTTATTCCCTGAATTTTTTTTCTGTCAACTAAATTAGTACCTAATTCTAACGCAGTTAAATTTAGGACACCTGACAGAATAATATTGTGACACGTGGCATAAATGACGTCATGACTTCATCGGTTTCTTTTCTCAAACTTTTCAAATCTTTTTTATTTCTCTTTTTCACAGGATTTTAAATCTAAAACACTTTCAATTTTTTTTAATCAAAAGCTTCTTTGTTTCTTCTTTGGTTGTTCTTTTTGTTTAATCAAAATCCTTTTTAATATATGTTTGGAAAATAGGGTATTTTGAGTGTTCGAATTGAATCGTTGAGTGGGGACTAAGTTTGAGTTTTGGGATTGTTGCAGGGTGTTGTAATGGAAGGTAATAGGATGAATTTGAGGATTTTGGTGTTGGGATTTGAGAGTATAATGGAGAGAGAAAAAAGAGGTGAAGATTGTGCGTTAATGTTTGTGAAAACAAATAAAGAGGAAATGATAGAGCAGGAGGAAAAAGTTGACCAGTTAAAATTTCTCCCCAAAATAGCTTTTCTATCTTCCAAAATGTATATGTCAAACAAAGAAAATTTAAATCAAAACATAACAATAGTTCAAAATCTCTTGAACTTATTCATCGTTTTTCTCACAGTAGTTAATAATGTTAACTATTTAAACTATAAAAATTATATTATATTATAAATATAAAAAATATATATTATATTAAATTAAAGTAGATAAACAAAATTTTAAAAACAATTCAAAATCAACACAAAAATAAATTACAATAAATAGTGGCATTTAAGATTTTTAAATTTTAATAAATAATTACTCGTAAACATTATCATCCACTTAAAACATCACCTTTTTAGTTTTAATTTTTCTTTTTTCTTTTTTTTTAGTAAAAAAAAAAACAACATTAAATGAAAACAATAAAATCAAACAACTCTACTTAGGAAATCACCATCTGAATGTAAAATCTCTTAAACCGAAATTAAGGGATCCTCGAAAAGCTTCAACCCAAACTGATTATCATACGTACATTTCACCATTCAATCAGCAGCTATATTCTGAGATCTAGGGATATGACGAATTTTTGTCTTCCAATTCCTCTTAAGGTAACCATTGATTAAACGTAATTCAGCTAGGTTACTACTGGCAACACCCCCTGTAAGAACAGACTCTATAAGTAGTGCATTGTCGCATTCTATCTCCAACTGTCTGTAACCTTTCTCCCATGCAATACGTAAACTTTCAAGAATCGCTTGAGCTTCAATGCGTAAGACCGTTTCCTTGCTGACTTTCAAGGAGTACCCGCATAACCAATGTCCATCTACATCCCTAAAAAAACCTCCAATTGAGGCGTTATCATCGTTTATTGACACTGCACCATCCGAATTCATCTTAATCCATCCATGATTCGGAGGAGACTAACGTAACGCCAATGCCGTAGCGAATGGCTGGATTCCCTGTGAATTCTGCGATAAATAGCTCATTGCCCAAGTAATACTTGTAACCACAAGATCCTAAACACAAGTGTTACTACTAGCAAAGGCATAAGAATTGCGATTCTTCCATAGCAACCAACAAATAATAGGAAAAAAAAGAATGCCATTCAAAATATTCTTCCCGCTACTTCATGGTATTTCTCAAATTCCACAAAAGCCAATTATTATGCAATACCGATAAAAACGTTCCCCGAATAGACACCGGTAGAATAGAAAGCCAAACCGCTTTGGAAAAAGAACAATTCCGGATAACATACAGATTTGAATCTAATACATTACCACATTTAAGGCAGTTACACTCACTCGTCATATGTCTTCTCATATGTTCTCTATTTTTCAGCAGCCTATTTTGCCAGAAAACCCAAAGAAACGATCGAATTCGTTGAGGTGCCTTAGTTTTCCAAATTAATTGCCAACAACTGGAAAAACCACCAGCATCCATATGGAAAAAATTCGTGTAGGTTTCTGCAGAAGAAAAAAAACATCATTCTTCATCCATTTCCAAGCTAACCTGTCATTGCCCACGTCATACGAAGGAGGCACCATGGAGGCAATAATGTTAACAACATTATCGGGAAGAAAACTTCGCAGTTGACACCAATCCCATTCACCACTACTCGTCACCACATCACAAACCCGCAGAGCATCATCAGGATACCAATTCCTTAAAAAATATCTCTTAGCTTACCGACTTGATGAACCCAAATATCATTCCAAAAATTTATCAAGCAACCATCACCTAAAGACCAATACACATTTTTTATCACATCCAACCACACATTAGCTAGAGACCTCCATATATATGAGAAGTTACTTCTATCAATAGAGTTTGGCAACACTCCATGTAGCTTATATTTACTCCTTATCAACTTAACCCACAAATCGTCAGTATTGGTCAAGAGTTGGAAACCCAATTTGATCAAGAAGATCTTGTCTTGAACAACCAAACTTTGAATCCCCAACTCTCCATACTTTATCGATTTACAGCAATCAATCCAAGGTATAAGTGCTGGTCTTCTTGAATCCAAAGTCGAACCCCAGATAAAGTTTCGAGCAATTTTTCAATCTCATTGCAAATGGAATCGTGTTCATAAAATAGTTAGGGATAGAAAGTAGAACAGACTTGACGTAATTCTTCCTGCTAACGAAAGTTTCCTGGCCTCCCACCCATTCAACTTATTACAAACCTTGCTAACTAAAAAATAAAAATTATTCAAAGTAACTCTTTTGTGCGAAAGAGGCATACCAATATAAACACCCAAATGCTCAACACGCATCATACCAATATCACTGCATATCAAATAGGCTAAATCGTCAAGAGTATTAGGTGAGAAAAAAACCTGCGATTTGTTACTTGAGTCCTGCTAGCTTCGCAAAAGAGAAGGAGATCGTCAACAAAAAATAAATGGGATAAAGCAGAACCCCTTCTATACAGATATAAAGGTGACCACTTTCCACAATTGACAGCTTCATTAATGAGATGTCCTAGTCTTTCCATGCATAATACAAAGAGATAAGGCGATAAAGGATCCCCTTGTCTTAACCCACACATTGACATAAAAGTATTAGTAATAGTACCATTCCACAAAATCTGAAATGATGTAGAAGACACACGGTTCATGATAACAGTGATCAAAAGCGGAGGTAAGCCAGCTTCACAAAGAGTATTCTCTTGAAATCCTATCTTATTTTATCATAAGCCTTCTCCAAATCTATCTTAACAGCCATTCCAAGTTTATTACCTTTAAAACCCTTCAAAGAATGAACAACTTTTTGAGCCACAACAATATTATCTAAAATACTTCTTCCAGGTATGAAACTCACTTGGTTTTGAGACGTAATCATTACCATCAGAGGACGTAACCTATTGACTAACATTTTAGTAATGACCTTGTATGCCACGTTACATAAACTGATAGGTCTGAATTGGTTAATTCTTTCAGGGCCTAGAATTTTAGGTAACAATACAATTAACGTTTTATTCAGAGCCGAATCTAAAGGTTTACTTTCTAAAATTTGACGTACAAGGCAGCAAGTTGAATG
Organism: Gossypium sturtianum; assembly: GCA_025698515.1. Classification (NCBI taxonomy): domain Eukaryota; kingdom Viridiplantae; phylum Streptophyta; class Magnoliopsida; order Malvales; family Malvaceae; genus Gossypium; species Gossypium sturtianum. Next base: position 108,030,323 of record CM046945.1, read on the forward strand.
GCCAACAATATTGCAATTAGATTGGTACAATTTAGCATGGAAGCCATCTAAACCAGGGGCTTTCAAATGGGATATACTAAAAACTACCCGACGTATCTCATCATTAGAAGCAGTAAGGAGCAGCCCATTTTTAACCTCCGAGGAGATTTGAGGAAACGCACCATAACAAGGTAAAGTCCCATTAACAGAATAGCTAATAGAATATAAATCCCTAAAAAATTCCAGAGTATGTTGCTTCAGTTCTTCCCCATCAAAGCACTAATCATTACCGATTTTCAACCCATCAATCTTGTTCCTTCTTCATTTTGCCAAAGTGCTTTTGTGAAAATAATTAGTGTTTCTATCTCCACAACTAAGCCATTTCGCTCTTGATTTCTGAAACCATAAAAGTTCCTCATGATTAAGGACTTCCTCTAACTCTTTGCGAATGTCCATCTCTAGTCTTTGAAGACTGACAGAGGTTCTTAAATCAAGTATTTTTTGCACTGATTAAGTTTAAACAGTAAGCTCATTTTCCTTACAAATAAATTCCCATAAACTCTTTTATTCCAATCCCTAATTGCAACCTGAAATCTCTCCATATTAGTCAGGATCTCATCATCATTATTCCAATGATCTTTAACCAGTCTTTTGAAGTCAACATGCAACATCCAACTATTAAGATATATAAAAAGTCGTAACCTGTAGACTTCTCGGGTTTAAGAGAAACTAAGACTGGTCTATGGTTAGATTTCAGTAGAAAAAGGTTTCGCACCAAACAATTTGGAGTAAAAGAATCCTATTTAGAATTACACAAAGCTCTGTCAAGTCTCTACAATAAAGAGCCCCTGCACCAAGTAAATTTGGAACCAATATAACCCAAGTCACACAAACCATTGTTAAAAACAAAATCTTGAAATCGTTTACAACCAACCCGAGAAATAGATGCTCCCTAAACTCGATCAGACCTATCTAAAACAGAGTTAAAGTCACCAGCTATCAACCAAGGAACTCTAATTGAATCAGCCATGACATTAAGCGTGTTCCAAAGGCCTTTCCTCGTATTCGACTACGGACTAGCATAAATTGCAGTACATAAAAATGACGAAGAACCTTGTGCATTCATGATACACATATGAACCAATTGGGGTGTAAAACAAACAATGTCAACAGAAATTGAGTCATTCCATAAAACCCAAATTCCGCCTGCAAAACCATTAGCTTCAACTCTAAAAGATCTATTCATACTAATTTGCGAAATAATTCTATCCGTTCGATCCCCACTATTTCTGGTTTCAAACAAATAAACAATATACGGATGCACTTCTTTCATATACTCACCAACAAAATTATGAAAGTAAGGATCACCCGTGCCTTGACAATTCCAAAACAATATCTTTGTATCCATAAGCATAAAAAGATATGTCCACGATAAATAAATCAACAATTAAAAATTGGCTCTATTAGAGCCCATACCTCCGACCTGCTCAGTTTCCATGGATGTATTGAACATCAAGCAGGTACTAGCAGAACCTCTATATAAAGCACCCGCAATTTCTTCCATGGCTACCTCTAAATCCACTGTTTCTGAACGTAGAACCGCTGATGAATTTTCAGGTGGCTTCTTTTGCTGTTTTATTATTTCAGCAGAAGTTGTGGAAATATATTCCGTCGTAGGCACTCCAACAAAACCAGTTCCAAAATGGAACAAACCATTTTCCTTACCCACCATCATACCCATTGACTCTTTGACTGAAGATACCCTAGTAGGATTACCACCACCAAACCGAACAGCCTGATGTTTAACATAATTTAGGTGACTCAAAATTTGAACTGGTTCAAAACCCTCCACTTCAATAACCTCTTTCATCTTATCATAGGCCATAGCAGAGCCATCATCAAAATATTGTTGATTGGGCCCCGATGGATCTCTACTAGAGTTATTGGGTTTCAGCACCTTTTGCCCAACTTTGGGCCTATGTCTAACAAGGACTCTTTTACCCTTACCACTCTGCCCCATTTTCTTAACCCTATTAACTGTAACACCCCTTACCCGTACTCAACGCCGGAACCGGGCACGAGGCGTTACCGAATTAAAGACCTCAAGATCGCCACATAGGCATAAAATGACCACTCTATTTGGCCATCACAACAACCTCAATCCCGACCTACGAGGCCTCTCTTAAACACACGAGGGCTCTCGAGAACATATCGAAAACTCTTACGATCTTAAAATTTTTCCATCTATACAGGGCTCACACGCCCGTGTAAGATTTGGCACGCCCGTGGATGTTACACACGCCCATGGTCACTACCCGTGCATGAAAACTCAAGCATTCTCGCCAATGCCCCACGGCTAGGGGCTGCGCCGTGCCTTCACCCGTGGTGCTGCGACTACCTTAACACGGCCTAGAGTCTAGACACACGCCCGTGTGGCTAGCCCGTGGCCAACACTGATTAATCCCACACACCCTAGACACACGCTCATGTGGCTAGTCCGTGGTCTATTCTGATTTAAAATACTAACATCCAGGGGACACACGGCTGAGTCACACACCCGTGGGCTGGCCGTGTGTCACACATGGCCTAGACACACGGGCGTGTGTCTATCCACATGGACAAGAACAAAGCTATTTGCCAAGTTCTTTTCACCCTTCTAGCATACGCAATCATGCACTCATTCAACACATCCATAATCAACTCACAATCTTACAATCTCACTTGGATAACTACATCTTTTCATATAATAAAGTAGCCAACAACTATGGCAGTATACAAGATAGATTATCCATTTAAAGGCTAACTCATCATAGCCATATACAACATAATTCACTAACTTGTCTAGCCCCTATACATGCCATATACAAAAAATTGAGTCTAATGTACCAGAGGGTACTGATAGTGTAGGTGATCTTCCAATTGATCCTCGTATCTCGATTCAACACTTTACTCTATAAGACAAGGGAAAACAAAGAGAGTAAGCTTTGAGCTTAGTAAGTTTACACATAAACAATTAAGCAACATAGTATAAGCTAAACAACAATTAGCATTATACTAACATAAAGTGTACAACTATGCTTACTCTTTTTATCCCTTACCACATTTTCAACACATCATGAGTCACTTACTCATAACCATTGACATGCACCCCTGCATTCAATATCACATTTACAAAATATACAACACATCATTATTTCTCGATAATACATCTACACAGCTAATCCACACAGCTAATGTCTCGGTGGTTTCGCACTTAGCCCACCACAATCGATTAATAAGGTAGTATCGCACTTAGCCTACCATGAAGGCAATCATAGTGGTTTCGTTCATAGCCCACTAGATAATATACATAACGATAGCATTACACATAGCCAACTCATCGTCAATATGCATTAGGATGGTATCGCACTTAGCCCACCATTTAGCATTATCACAACACATTCACAAATCTACTTACTTAATCATTCATCCATTCATTTCACTTGAACCACATAGGTTCTCAATCATTCTCAACCATGCTATACACTATCTAGCATTAACAAATTGTAAGTATGAATGCATTTTTTATGCATAGACTTACCTCGATACTCAAAAGTATAGAAACGTGCAATTTAGTCCACCATTTTACTTTTGCCTCGGTTTCGATTCGGGCTTCGTCTTTCTTGATCTATAATGAATAAATCAGCTTATTCAACACACACATTGACCAAATTGACCCACATCTCATACTTTGGCAAAATTACTCTTTTGCCCTAAATCTTTCTCATAATTACACTATTGGCCCAAGGCTCGTAAAGTGATTTTTATTCAACTTCCTAGCCTTTCATGCTTAGCCGAATCACTTACTCAACTAAAGCAATAATCAATTCTCACTACATCACACATGTATGACCAAACTTAAGACTTTCACAAACTAGTCCCTACATGCATTTTCTATGGAAACTCATTTAGCAAAAGATGTTTCTACTACATCAAGCTTTCAAAATCTTCCATAAAACATCAAAATACATGCATGTCATACATGGCCACATTTTTGAACATCCATCATAGCTCATCAAATAGCTAAAAATAGCTTATTCATGCTACAAGGACTTCAAAAATACAAAGAATATAAAAAATGAGGCTAGATGCACTTACTAGCAAGCTTGAAAAATTTGAAGAACCCTAACAATGGCTCTTGAAAATTTTTTGTGCCTTGGAGAAGAAGATGAATGGATTTTGTCATCTTTTCTCCTATTTTAATCACTTAATTGATAAATGACCAAAATGCCCTTTTTGATAAACTTTCTATTTTAACTCATCCATGCCCAATTTTGTCCAAATATTAGCAATTGGAAAAATTGCTATTTAAGGACCTCTAATTAATATTCTAAAGCTATTTCACACAAATAGCTTCTAGAATCTCACATTTTGCAACTTTTTCAATTTAGTCCTTTTAGATAATTCAACCGTAATTTCTCAAAATTGCTTCATGAAACTTTCACACTAGCATGCATACATAGTATAAACCTCAAAAACTCATTCATATACCTCAGATTTGTGGTCTCGCACCGCTATTCTGACTAGGCCCTAAATCGGGATGTTACATTAACACTCTTAGTTATTGTTTTATCTAACTGATCTGTAGCATTGAAATCCTTAAAAGTAGCATTTAATTCCTCCTACACCAAATTTCCATCTTGACCATGAATCTCGCCTTGATTCAATCTATCTTCTATTTCCAGGATAGTGAATCTAGATCTCCTTGATTGACTCTTAGGCCACCACTCCAGTTTTCGCCGTTGCTCTGGGCTTTACCATGATGACGCCTCTCAACCAACATCCAAGGGCCGAAGGCCTCCTCCTTCACACGCTTTTGGATACCCTTGTTAACCTCAGTTAATCCCGACGATTCCTTAACTTTTTTAGATGTCGTTTCATTCATGCCAGTGCAACCTTCAGAGCTATGGCCGTATAGACCACACTGAAAACAGACATTAGGTAACGATTCATACTCCACCCTCTGTAATCAACCATTTATCCTCACCTTCGCAATTAACGGTTTCTATAAATCCACACATACTGCTAGCCACGCAAAACAACCCCTCCTTGCAAGATGTATTGATATCAAGTTTGATAACCATTCCAATCGTCTGTTCAATAGCACGGAGCAATACCTCCGAGTAAAACCCTTCAGGTAAACCTGGTAAACATATCTAGACAACTTGCACGTTCATATCAACATTCATGGTTGAAAAATTCGGCGACTAGGGCCTAACCGTCAAATAATTACCATAAACAACCCAAAGATATCCTATTAACGCATTGTTATAGTCAACTATATCATCAAAACGAACCAAGTAAAATTCATTTTCCAAATCCGTAAGTTGGAATGCGCCTTTGGGTTTCTATAGAAGCGTGATCTTATTGATGAATGCATTAAACCCAATTCTGGATCCTAAAAGTTTAACGATCACAGTTCTTGACATTTTATGCTCAATAAATTTGTGGTCGCGATCCGAAAAAGTAATCGACGGAACTCCATCCACTATTTTCGTAACCACGTCCCCATCTTGCAAATCAAAATCCTCTTCCAGACTAGGTTGTTGCCCTAATTCGTGACCATTCCCCATGAGAGTCGCCTTATACAAGATTCTAACATTATCCGGGTTAAGGATTTGCCTCCCATCACCATCAACATTTGGGTCATCAGCATCTTGTGATGACTCCGGCCACCTTCTTACTTTCTTAGTTGCTCTTTCCACGTCAGTACTAGGCCTGCCACCAGTAGCGTACGCCATTGTTATATCAACATATTATTCTTTTATCAGTATATGACAATTAATTTATTTTTTTTTCAAAATATAATTATTCTAAATTTAAAATTCTCTTTTTCAACTTTGTATGTTTTAATTTATTTTCCTTTTAAAATATAATTATTTTTGAAAAAAGTATTACTTTAAAATAATTTTTTTCACTCAAATTTTTAGTTTCACTCAAAGTGTAATTAATAAATTAATTGTAATTTTGAATTGTGAAAAATATAAAATGGTCAAAGTTTACTATTAGTCACTACACTATATTATGTGTAAATTATAAATTTATTATCTACATCTTAACTATAAATTTTATGCTATGTTATTTTTATTTTATTTTATATATTATATAATTTATATAATATAAAAATTAAATATACTATAATATAATATAAATGTTAAATAATGTATGTTTACATTCAATAAAAGAAACATATATAATATTAGTAAAATATATATTACTAAATATTAAATAAAAATAATTACATTTTCAAAATAAAAAATAATATGGACAAGCCAAGCAAGCTTGGAAAAAATTAATATGTACAACTATACATGGTATTAAAATAATGCGCAGGCCTGAACCAAACTCAATTTATGAACATTTGCACTCTAGTTTGGTTATTTTTAGTCTCTATATTTTTTGAATTTTAAAATTTTAATCCTAATTCAAACAATACTCATTAAATTCACCAAGTTAAATTTTTTAATTTCCAAAATCTTATGTGCAGCAAACATATTATCACATGTGTAATGTCATGTTAGTTTGTTATTTCCACATAATACTAACAAAAAAATCACATTATTTTGGTTAATAGATATCACGGCTACTGCTTGAATCGATACTAAAAATTCAAAATTAAAAAAGATTAGGCCTAAAAATGATCAAAATTGGAGAGTAGACAAAATTTGACTTAACGAATTTAATTGCTAACGTTCGGTTGGAACTGAAATTTCAAAATTCAACAAACACAAAGACTAAAAACAACCAAATTAGAATATAAACTAAATCTGCAACTTACACATAATACAAAGACTAATAACATAATTTAACCAATGAAATTAATAAAAATTTCAAATTAAATAGGTTAAATTCACTATTAGTCCCTATACTTTATGAAAGCTGTGGATTTAGTCACCAAACTTTAATTTGGTCATTTTTAATCTCTGTACTTTTCAAAATTTGAAATTTCAATCCTCACCTAATGATAATTGTTACATTCGTTTAGTTAAGTTCTGCTATTTTCAAAATCCGATGCCACATGTAACATCCTTCGCTTGACCTGATCGTCGGGTCCAAGCTAAAGGATGCTACAGTCGTTGCCAAAGCAATTGTCGTCAAATTTACAAAAAAACAATCATTTAACACCCAATTCAAAACATTATGCATGAAAACATTAGCAATACAAGCAATAGATATGTTATACAACCTTTCCCGAGTCTTATACGAGCCCACGAATGCTCAAAAGTTAACTCAAGATCGAACAAGGACCAATTTGTAAAAGTTAAAAAATTTCAGGTGATGTCGTTACGTGAGGGGGTTCCTCATTGTGCCGTGGCTTGGAGTCTTTATCTCGTTGCGATAATAACTTTTCGACGTCACATACTATTTCTACAATTTCCTACAGTTTTCAAAAGGAACTCTTACCTACAAAATTTAAGTTAACAATATGGACACGCTAATCATATTTCTAGCCAAACTATACAATATACATGGACTACAATGCCTTATCATTCAATTACTAATTAAAACAAACCGCGACATACCAATTGATTTAAACATACAAATACCAACCTTCAACTATGCCATGTCACATTGAAACATGCTATTTCATTTCGATTACATACAATTTCAATTCACTCATCCTAATCTTCATAACCTTGATATGGACCATATTAATTCTATACCAATATCTAACTCAAACATTGTAACAGCCTAATTTTGGGTCTAGTCGGAACAGTAGTTTTGAGACCACAAATTCGACGAAGAAAAATTTACTTTTATTATATTTTTATGGTCTACAGTTTTATGAAATGATTTCGTGAAAATTTCGTTCGAAAATTTTGACGTTTGGGCACTCAATTTAGTTAAAGAGACTAAATTGCAAAAAGTGTAAAATTTGAGTTCTATATGTTAAAGGTATCCAATTGCTGTGAGATCTTAAATTAGAGGTCCTTAAATGGTAATTAGACCATTATACTTCATAATGGACAAAAATGGACATGGTTAGGTGAATTTCCAAAGTTTTGCATTAAGGGCATTTTGGTAAACTAGTAATTAAATGAATTAATAAGTAAAATAAAAATCAAATTTTGTCCATATTCTTCCTCCCTTGGCTGAAACTTTGAAGAGAACCATAGATAGGGTTTTTTAAGCTTTCAAGCTCGATTGTAAGTCCGTTCTTGCCCCGTTTTTAATGCTCTTTACATTTTTGAAGTCATTGTAACCCGATCTATCTATTTCTACCACTAATTTAAGAAATGATCAAGGTCTAGGGTTTGACCCATATTATGCATGTGTGTATTTTGATTTTTGATGGTAGAAAATGCATGTTTGTTGTTTGTTAAACAACTTTTGTAAAGTGATTTTCGGTAAAAAGGACAAATAGGGACTTAGTTGTAAAAGTCTATAAAATGAGTAGAAAAATGTGAAAAAATGATAAATGTGGGCTATTATGGGTATGAAAATGGTTCGACTAGGCTTGGATTCTTAAGAAATTGAATGAAATTCATTTTACGAGCCTAGGGACTAAAGTGTAAAATGTCAAAAGTTTAGGGGCAAAAATGTAACTTTTCTATAACGTGACTTTTGGGCTGAAATGAATAATGTGATGATTAAATGAGATGAATTTGGTATTATAGATCAAGAAAAATGAAGTTCGGGTCTAGATCAGGAGAAAACCAAAGTGTTTGACGATTAGGTCCATTTCCGCTATTTTTGTATCGAGGTAAGTTCGTATGTTAATAATACAACGTTATAATTGTATTTATAAGGTTTTTTTATTGCATGAATTGTATGATTGACTCTATGGATGTAATTGACGAAGTTTCGAGAAGCGAGTAAATCCTGGTTGAACCTTAGGAATAGATTAGGATACAAGTGACATGTCACTAGGAACCCATGTGAACATGTAATTATGTGATTTATGTGTCCCGAGTGTAGGTTCTGTACGTCCTGTCGGTGGCTAGGTATACCGGCATATGTTGCGGATACCTGACAGCTTGTGTGAGCAACACTGTGTAGCTACGTTTCGATTGACAGCTTGTGTGAGCAGGCCCGTGGATAGCTCGAGAGCGAGCCTATATGTGTTATGAGATTTGTGGTAGCATTGGCTACATATGTGGCACTTATGTGCAAAGTTTTCTATGTATCCGATAGTATTCCAAGTGGTTCAACGGGTATGTCAAAGAGGAGAAAGTATGTGAATATGTTATGAGATGGTACAGGTATGTACGAAAAACTCAAAGGAAAATAGATTCGATATATGATGAGCTATTGGTAAGAATGTGATTGAGTAAGTTGTGTTTATGAAGTTTTAATGACATTTATGTTAATATATGTTAAGTTACTTATATGTCAGATGTATGAATAATGTTTTGTATTATTTGCATATGAATTTACTAAGCTATATAGATTACCCCCCCTTTTTTTCCCTTATCTTATAGTGTCACCAAGCTAGCTCGGGATCGGAGACCGTCGGAGTTCGCATCACACTATCAAACTATTATTTTGGGTATTGATGAGCTTAACATTTTGAGTATGTGGCATGTATAAGGACTTAGTCATTTTGTTATATGTGTCATTATGATTATAACCAATGTGTTGGCTTGTAATTGTCAAAGGCTTGTTTTGATATTTGGCCATGTAGATTGGCTTATTTGGGCTAACATGGTTGAAAGCCTAAGTATATTTATATGTGTGCCAATGTCCTTAGTGATATGGTCTTGGTATGCTTGGTGAATGATGGAAGTTTGATTTATGATATAAATGTGAAATGTTTGACAGCGTGGTCTATTGAAGAGATGATAAAGTGGTGTACAATTAGGTATTTTGAAAGCAGTCAGTTGTGGCTTAATAAATGTTGTGAGTATGATAGATGTTGACGTTGTGTTGGCATGTGTTGGTCATAATTGTCGATGTTTTGGTTGCCTAAGTATGTTATGTTTTGTGCCTTTGAATTGGGGTAAGTGTATGTGTGAATAAGGGTGACAAATGGCTTGGTAAATAGTCTTATTTTTGTCCACACGTGTAGACACACAGGCATGTGTCTAGGCCGTGTGTGACACATGGTCTGCCCCACGGGCATGTGTTTCAGCCGTGTGTCCCCTGCACCTTAATTTTGAGAAACAGAATGTCCGGAATTGAGCACACGGGCAGAGACACGGGTGTGTGTCTTAGCCGTGTGTGCTACACAGCCTAGCACACGGGCATGTGGCACGACCGTGTGGCACAAGTCAGAGAGCACCCTAAATTGAACACGGTCTGAAGCACGGGCGTGTCCCAGGGTCACACGGGCGTGTCCCTTGGACCACACGGGTGTGTGAGCCCTGCAGTTAGCAAAAATTTTCTGAGCTCTTGGTTTAGTCTCGAACCACTTCCAATGCATGTTTTGGGCCTTGTAGGCTCGTATTAGGGTCATTATGATTGAGTATGAATGGTTTTAATTTGGACGCAAATTTTATGGTTCGATTTGTTTGAATGGCTGTGTTGTATGTCAGGTAATGCCTCGTACCCTGTTCTGGCGTTGAATACGGGTAAGGGGTGTTACAAACATGACAATCAAACACACCAATTTCAACAAGGTATCAGTGTCATTTAAATACTTAACTAATGACTGCCATCATATGCAAACTCTGTTAATGGTAAAAATATTCTTTAGTTGTTTTCGAATTCAATTGTACAACACTACAACTTATCTCCTTGTATCTGAATCACCCGATCTGATTGTCTGTCAGTCTAAAGATGACATTTTGTACTGAAATTCAGTTTTGTACTTAGAGCTTCATAAAATCTATCTCAAAATCTAAAGGTAATTCTCGGGTCTCGGATAGAAATGAGAGTTAATGGCATATCATGTAATCTGATAACTCAGAGATGTACAGTTCAATTAACTTCTCAAGTGAATAGTCTATTCTAATAGGAATAAAGTATGTTGATGTAACACCCCTAACCCGTAACCGACGCCAAAATAGGGTTAAGAAGCGTTACCAGACATTTCAAAACTTTTACGATCATTTCACAATCATAAGATATAATGTTAACATATCATAGCAAATCATATTCATAAAGTCCCTTTAAAAGGTCTACGAGACCTTCAACATGCATTAGGAAGGGGTCGGGACTAAACCGAGCTCATACAAATTTTTTTCGAAACTTAACATTTTTCAAAGTTACAGAGGTCACACGCCCGTGTGGGTAGGCCGTGTGCCTCACACAGCCTCAGACACACCCGTGTGTCCAAGCCGTGGAAAAACAGGGCATATATACTGACTTGTCCACACGGCCGAAGACACGCCCGTGTGCTTAACCCGTGGTCGACACTGACTTATTTCACACGACCAGTCACACGCCCGTGTGTCCAGCCCGTGTGCGAGTCTGACTTGTTTTGATTTGCAAACTTAAGAGACACGGTCGAGCCACACGCCCTGTGCTCAACCGTGTGGGAAAATATAAGCCATTTGTAAGGCCAATTTGCCACCCATACTTTGGGTCACACCTACAAACATCAAACCATTCCAAAATCATACCTCCATTGCATTCAAGACATACCAAAACATGCATATTTTACCTCTTAGCAACATCATTCATTTCATATACAAAACCTAACTCAATCATACTAATTCAAAAACACCAACTTCACAATAAAGACATATAAATCATTCATCATTTTAATCCAATTCAATTCATAGCAATTCTTATCACATCAACTCTCAAATCAACATAAAACTTACCATAAATTGACCATTTCATTAGACCAACCATGAGCCCACCATACCAAATTATGCATCAATAGCTTGAACTACTCATTCATAAACATATCCATTATCAAGCCATATCACATGGCTATATTTACACAACTCAAAACATCATCCAAATACTCTAGCCTATACATGCCATACTTCAATATATACGACTTCAAAAGGTACCAAAGATAGTTCGATAGTGTGGTGATGATCCTCGACGATCCCCGAGCTTTCCGTAGCTTTAATAATCTATAAAACAATAAAAAAAACAAACACACCAAGTAAGCTTTCATAGCTTAGTAAGTCATAAGCAAATAATGAACATTAAACATTTGCCTTTAAAACTACTAACCAAAATCACATAAACATTAACCAATTATACTTTTTATATGTTTGCAACTTAATTATTAACACATTTGCAATAGCAATATAACATCAACTTTCAAACTCACATATATTCATAAGCACATATAAATTTATCTCTTACCATGTTCACTTCATGTATCCATCATAAACATATACTTACCATGTTTACATATATATAACACAAAGCACATACCTGAAACTTTTAGTTTGTTTTCACATCTGATCTCATCTCAATATTGCCCGTTGAACCATTCGGAATTAATAAGGATACTCGGATAGTCAGAAAGCTCCTACAATATCAACGTCCCAGACGTGGTCTTACATGTAATCACATATTGATGCCACTGTCCCAGACAGGGTCTTACACGAATCAAATACGATGCCAATGTCCCAGACATGGTCTTACACGTAAACACAAGTCGGTGCCAACGTCCCAGACGTGGTCTTACACGAAAACACATATCGGAATCCTATGTCATGACATATGTATCATAACTATTCCTAAGGTTTGTACGAGGCTTTCGGATGTCTTATCTCGATCATTTCAAGCTCGTAAATATTTCTCCCTTGCTCAATTCATTTCAGCATATTCATTTACATAAATAATAATTTATTTTGGCACTATTAAAATAGATGTAATAGAATTTAAGAACATTATTTACTTATATACTTACCTCGGATAATGACGGATGAAATCGACTACTCGACTACTTTCGACTTCCCCCGATCTAATTCCGATTTGTTTCGTTCTTGATCTAAATGAATTCAAATTTAACTAATTTAATCACACATTCATTCAATTTAATCCACAAACACATATTTAGGCCTTTTTACACTTTAGCCCTTATAATTTCACACTTTTAAAATTTAATCCCTATTTCACAAAACACAAAACATTCAAAATTTAACCACACTATAGCTTGGCCGAATATTCATGTATCTCAGAAAAGTCCACATATTTTATTTATTTCATATTTTAGTCCTTTAATTTACTATTTTATCAATTTAACCAAAATTACTCAAATTCATCAATAATTCAAAGACAAAACATTATAATCTATCACATATCTTTTATTTTCCATCATCAAACAACAACAATCACAAGCTATCATCAATGGCAAAACATAAGATCATCATCAAATTCAAAAATTACAACATGAGCTTTGTAGTACTCGAAGAAACAATAACAAAAACGTAAAAATTATCAAAAACCGAGCTAAAATCACATACCAATTTATCCTTCAAAGTGTCGAACCCTAAAAGCCTCCAATGGCTTCTTCAATTTGTGATTTTCGGTGGTGGATAATGATTATGAACATTTTTTTCTTTTGTTTTTAATTAATATTAACTTAATAACCTATTTACCATTTTATCCTTAATTAAAAGTCACCAAATTTCATGTTATTAAGCCCATTTATGTCAAATTCCACCATCAATGGTTAAATAACATCATAAGGACCTTTGATTTATTAAACCATAGCAAATAGACACTCTTAGCTTATAGCATATTACTTTTACATTTTACGCGATTTAGTCCTTTTATTAAATTAAACACACAAACAGATAAATTAAATCACAAAAATTTTACACATGTAAATTCACATACTAAAAACACAAAAAATAATATTAAAATATTTTTTGACTCGGATTTTTGGTTCCGAAACTACTATTCTGACTAGGTTCTAAACCAGACTGTTACAATTCTCCCCCCTTAGGGATTTTCGTCCCCGAAAATCTTACCGGCGAATAGGTTTGGATAACATTCTCTCATAGCATCTTCAGGCTCCCAAGTCACTTCTTCAACCCCATGTCGATGCCGTAAGACTTTTACTAAAGAAATTTTCTTATTTCTCAATTCTTTCATCTCGCGATCTAAAATATGAATCGGTTCTTCCTCGTAGGTAATACCGGATCGTATCTCAATCTCAGACGGAGAAATTACATGCAATGGGTCGGATCGATATCGTCGAAGCATCGAAACATGAAATACGCTATGAATCATTTCTAACTCAGATGGTAACAACAGTCTGTAAGCAACCGGTCCAATACGTTCTATTATCTCATACGGCCCAACGAATCTCGGACTTAATTTGTCTTTACGACCGAATTAGAGTATTTTCTTCCACGGTGAGAATATCAAAAACACTTTGTCCCCGATTTGAAATTCAATATCTTTTCGTTTTAAATCTGCGTACGACTTCTGACGATCTGACGCAGCTTTTAAACTATCACGAATCACTTTCACTTTCTGTTCAGTCTCTCTGATCAAATCGACCCCGTATATCTTATTCTCACTGAGCTCAGTCCAATACAATGGTGTTCGACATTTGCGACCGTACAAAGCCTCATAAGGTACCATTTTGATACTCGATTGAAAGCTATTATTATATGCAAATTCAATCAGTGGCAAGTATCGTTCCCATGTACCTTCAAACTCAAGAATACAACATCTTAAGATATCGTCAAGTATATGAATGATTCTTCGGACTAACCATCTATCTGCGGATGGAAAGCAGTGCTAAAGTGTAGTTTCGTACCTATTGCATCTTGCAATTTCTTCAAAAACCGCGATGTGAACCTCGGATCTCTATCTGAAACAATAGAAATATGTACTCCGTGCAATCTTACAATCTGAGAAATATACAACTCAGTAAGTTTATCAAGTGAATAATCTGTACGAACCGAAATAAAATGAGCCGATTTAGTCAATCTATCCACAATAACCTAGATTGCATCTTTCTTACTCAGTGACAAAGGCAAACCCGATACAAAATCCATCGTGACTCTGTCCCATTTCCACTCGGGTATCATAATTGGCTGAAGTAACTCAGACGGTACCTGATGCTCAGCTTTAACTTGCTGACAGATTAAACATTTCGAAACAAAGTTAGAGATGTCTCGTTTCATACCATGCCACCAGTAAAGCTGTTTCAAATCATTATACATTTTTGTACCCGGATGAACTGATAATCGACTACTATAAGCTTCATTCAAAATCATCTGTATCAACTTTGAATTTCTCAGAACACACATTCGGTCTTTGAACCTTAAACAACCTTCAGCATCAACTCTGAACTCTGAATCAGTATTCGTCTCACATTGAGCTCGTTTTGCTATCGATTCATTATCAACTTTCTGAGCCTCACGAATCTGTTGAATAAATAGCGGTTTTACTTTTAACTCAGCTACTAGCGAACCATCATCGGATAGGGCCAACTGAGTATTCATCGCACGAAGAGCAAACGACGATTTCTGACTCAAAGCATCAGCAACAACATTAGCCTTTCCCGAATGGTAGTCAATTACAAGCTCGTAATCTTTTAACAACTCTAACCATCTTCGTTGTCGTAGATTCAAATCTTTTTGAGTCATTAAATATTTTAAACTTTTATGATCAGAATAGACATGACATTTCTCACCGAATAGATAGTGACGCCATATCTTCAATGCAAATACAATAGCAGCCAATTCCAGATCATGTGTCGGATAGTTCTTTTCGTGTGGCTTTAACTGTCTCCAGGCATAAGCTATGACTTTTCCTTCCTGCATCAAAACACAACCCAAACCATTCAAAGATGCATCACTATATATAACAAATTCTTTACCCGATTCTGGCTGAACTAGCACTGGAGCTTCGGTCAACAAAGCTTTCAACTGATCAAAACTTTTCTGGCACTTTTCTGACCACTCAAATTTGACCTCTTTCTGAAGGAGTTGCGTCATCGGGGTTGCAATCATAGATAAGCCTTTTACAAATCGTCTGTAGTAAGAAGCTAAACCCAGAAAACTTCGAAATTCGGATACATTTCTAGGAGGCTTCCAATCTAATATAGCCAAAATCTTGTTCGGATCAACTCGTATCCCCGCAGCAGACATAATATGTCCAAGAAAACTGACTTCTCACAACCAGAACTCACATTTACTGAACTTCGCATATAACTGCTTATCACGTAAAATCTGTAGCACTAATCTCAAATGTTCAACATGCTCGGATTCATCACGGGAATAGATCAATATGTCATCTATAAACACAACCAAAAATCGATCCAAATACTATCTGAAGATCTGATTCATTAAATCCATAAAAACAACAGGTGCATTAGTAAGTCCGAAAGGCATAACCAAAAACTCATAATGTCCGTACCTCGTTCAGAAAGCAGTTTTCGGTACATCGGAGTCTTTAACTCGTAGCTGATAATAACCTGATCTCAAATCTATTTTAAAAAATACTGTAGCCCCTTTCAACTGATCAAACAAATCGTCAATCCGTGCAAAGGATATTTATTCTTTATAGTCACTTTATTGAGTTATCGGTAATCAATGCACATTCTCATAGTTCCGTCTTTCTTTTTCACAAACAAAACCGGTGTACCCCAGGGAGAAAAACTCGGTCGTGCAAAACTTCTATCCGTCAATTCTTGCAACTGAGTTTTCAATTCTTTTAATTCAGTCGGTGCCATTCTGTACGGAGCTATCGATATCGGATTCATCCCCGACACTAATTCAATACCAAACTCTACCACTTGGATTGGTGGCAAACCCAGTAATTCTTCGGGAAACACATCCGGATATTCACTCACAACTAGTACTAATTCTATCTTCTTTTCTGTCACTTTAGAGTCAAGCACATAAGCAAAGTAAGCTTCATAACCCTTTCTCACATATTTCTGAGCTGACATCGAAGATATCACTGCCGGTAAACCATTCAGATCATTAGATTCAATCCGAATAATCTCATCATTCTGACATCGCAAATCAATAGTCTTCTGTTTACAATTCACTATAGCATCGTGCAAAGTTAACCAATCCATACCCAGAATTATATCAAACTCGCCAAATGGCAACAACATCAAGTCAGCCGAGAAACACGAATATCAAATCATCAACAGACAATTCTTGCACACTTTGTCAACCAAAACACACCGGCCTAAGGGGTTCGATACTCTAATCACAAACTCAGTAGACTTTACAGACAAAGTCTTACTGGATACTAAAGTCTCACATACATAAGAATGAGTAGAACCAGGATCAATCAATGCAACAACACTAGTATCATATAGAGTGAAAGTACCGGTAATAACATCTAGAAACAAAGCTTTTTCGCGAGCGCAAATAGCCTAAGCTCTGGCAGGTGCACGAGCCTCCGATCTAACAGCTGTGTCTTTAGTTCCTCTTTGACTGCCACTCACATTACCCGTATTTCTGGATGGTCTACCTCGAGCTGACATGTTACTAGGTCTCACATTCTGGACTATGTTTTGTTCAGCTAACTCAGGACATTCACGGATAAAATGATCCATCGATCCACATTTAAAACAAGCCCGATCATTCAATCTACAACTGCCGGGATGTCGTTTACAACAATATTTGCACTCTGGTTGATTTGATCTGACGTTACCAACACTTGCTACTGAGGTAGCTCTCGAACTCACAACTGGTCTATCTCGATCCCATCTAGGATAACCTGCAGTAGCCTTTGAACGGCTAGAGTCATCTCAGAATTTCTTTGATGCCGATTGGAAAGACTTACTTGAGAATCTCTTACGTGTATCCCTAGCTTCAAAGTCGGCTTTTTTTTTCTCTTTTCTGAGCTCTTCAGCTTTGCATGCTCGTTCAACAAGTACGACAAACTCTTTTATTTCAAGAATCCCGACTAACAGCTTGATGTCTTCATTCAACCCATCTTCGAATCTTTTACACATTATTGCTTCGGTTGATACACATTCCCGAGAATATCTATTAAGTCTCACAAATTCTCTCTCATATTTTGTTACAGCCATACGACCCTGTTCCAGCTCGAGGAATTCTTTGCGCTTCTGATCAATGAATCTCTGACTGATGTATTTCTTATGGAATTCAGTCTGAAAGAACTCCCAAGTAACCCGTTCTCTCGGAACTACAGATATCAGTGTATTCCACCAATGATATGCGGAATTTCGAAGCAATGATACAACACATTTGATGCACTCATCAGGTGTACAGGATAGCTCACCAAACACACGGATCGTATTATCAAGCCAAAATTCAGCTCGCTCGGCATCATCATCAACAGTGGCTCTAAATTCTTCGGCCCTGTGTTTCTTGAATCTATCAACCGGTGGCTTATTCATTCGTACTGGATCAACAACTTGTGGCATAACGGGTATTTGAGGAGGAATCGGCAGGGGAGATGGTTGTGGAACAGCCGGATTCGTCCAAATATATTGAGTAAACCAATCGTTCATTATTTGATAGAAGGCTTGTTTAGCCTCACTCTCATGGTTACTCGAAATCGGCCTAGAATCAGCCGGCGCTGCCCCCTGAGCAGGAGCGGGCGCATTACTTTCTACATCATCTGCTACGGCTCAATCGGGATCCATTTACTATACAAAAACACATTTCAATTGTCAGGAATCATCACACTATCGCAGTTTATAAATATGGCATGTATAGCTAGACCCACACGCGCTACGTTAGTCCTAGAATCGACTAAACCGTAGCTTTGATACTAATAAAATGTAACACCCTTAACCAGTAACCGTCGCCGAAATAGGGTTAAGAAGCATTACCGGACATTTAAGAACTTTTACGATCATTTCACAATCATAAGATATAATGTCAACATATCATAGCAAATCATATTCATAAAGTCCCTTTAAAAGGTCTACGAGACCTTTAACATGCATTAGGAAGGGGTCGGGACTAAACCGAGCTCATACAAATTTTTTTTGAAACTTAACATTTTTCAAAGTTACAGAGGTCACACGCACATGTGGGTAGGCCATGTGCCTCACATGGCCTCAGACACACCCGTGTGTCCAAGCCGTGGCAAAACAGGGCATATATACTGACTTGTCCACACGGCTGAAGATGCGCCCGTGTGCTTAACCCGTGGTCGACACTGACTTATTTCACACGGCCAGTCACACGCCCGTGTGCGAGTCTGACTTGTTTTTATTTGCAAACTTAAGAGACACGGTCGAGCCACACGCCTGTGTGCTCAACCGTGTGGGCAAATATAATCCATTTGCAAGGCCAATTTGCCACCCACACTTTGGGTCACACCTACAAACATCAAACCATTCCAAAATCATACCTCCATTGCATTCAAGACATACCAAAACATGCATATTTTACCTCTTAGCAACATCATTCGCTTCATATACAAAACCTAACTCAATCATACTAATTCAAAAACACCAACTTCACAATAAAGACATATAAATCATTCATCATTTTAATCCAATTCAATTCATAGCAATTCTTATCACATCAACTCTCAAATCAACTATAAAACTTACCATAAATTGACCATTTCATTAGACCAACCATGAGCCCACCATACCATATTATGCATCAATAGCTTGAACTACTCATTCATAAACATATCCATTATCAAGCCATATCACATGGCTATATTTACACAACTCAAAACATCATCCAAATACTCTAGCCTATACATGCCATACTTCAATATGTACGACTTCAAAAGGTACCAAAGATAGTTCGATAGTGTGGTGATGATCCTCGACGATGCCCGAGCTTCCCGTAACTTTAATAATCTACAAAACAATCAAACAAACAAACGCACCAAGTAAGCTTTCATAGCATAGTAAGTCATAAGCAAATAATGAACATTAAACATTTGCCTTTAAAACTACTAACCAAAATCACATAAACATTAACCAATTATACATTTTATATGTTTGCAACTTAATTATTAACACATTTGCAATAGCAATATAACATCAACTTTCAAACTCACATATATTCATAAGCACATATAAATTTATCTCTTACCATGTTCATTTCATGTATCCATTATAAACATATACTTACCATGTTTACATATATATAACACAAAGCACATACCTGGAACTTTTAGTTCGTTTTCACATCTGATCTCATCTCGATATTGCCCGTTGAACCATTCGGAATTAATAAGGATACTCGGATAGTCGAAAAGCTCGTACAATGCCAATGTCCTAGACGTGGTCTTACATGTAATCACATATCGATGCCACTGTCCCAGACAGGGTCTTACACGAATCAAATACGATACCAATGTCCCATACATAGTCTTACACGTAAACACTAGTAGATGCCAATGTCCCAGATGTGGTCTTACACGAAAATACATATCGGAATCCTATGTCATGACATATGTATCCTAACTATTCCTAAGGTTCGTACGGGGCTTTCGGACGTCTTATCTCGATCATTTCAAGCTCGTAAATATTTCTCCCTTGCTCAATTCATTTCAGAATATTCATTTACATAAACAATAATTTATTTTGGCACTATTAAAATAGATGTATTAGAATTTAACAACATCATTTACTTATGTACTTACCTCAGATAATGACGGATGAAATCGACTACTCGACTACTTTCGACTTCCCCCGATCTAATTCCAATTTCTTTCGTTCTTGATCTAAATGAATTCAAATTTAACTAATTTAATCACACATTCATTCAATTTAATCCACAAACACATATTTAGGCCTTTTTACACTTTAGCCCTTATAATTTCACACTTTTAAAATTTAATCCTTATTTCACAAAACACAAAACATTCAAAATTTAACCACACTATAGCTTGGCCGAATATTCATGTATCTCATACAAGTCCACATATTTCATTTATTTCGCATTTTAGTCCTTTAATTTACTATTTTCTCAATTTAACCAAAATTACTCAAATTCATCAATAATCTAAAGACAAAACATTATAATCTATCACATATCTTTTATTTTCCATCATCAAACAACAATAATCACAAGCTATCATCAATGGCAAAACACAAGATCATCATCAAATTCAAAAATTACAACATGGGCTTTGTAGTACTCGAAGCAATGATCACAAAAACATAAAAATTATCAAAAACTGAGCTAAAATCACATACCAATTTATCCTTCAAAGTGCCGAACCCTAAAGGCCTCCAATGGCTTCTTCAATTTGTGATTTTCGGTGGCGGATGATGATTATGAACATTTTTTTCTTTTGTTTTTAATTAATATTAACTTAATAACCTATTTACCATTTTATCCTTAATTAAAAGTCACCAAATTTCATGTTATTAAGCCCATTTATGCAATATAAAGCCCATTTATGTCCCGAAACTACTATTTCGACTATGGTCTAAACCGGACTGTTACAGTTAACTTGGTCAATCTGTCAACTATTACCCAAATTAAATCTTCTTTTTCTTATATCAAAGGTAAACCTAATTTAAAATCCATTGCATCTTGTTTCCATTCCCATTCTGCAATCATTACATGCTATAACAAACCTGATGGAACCAGACTTTTGGCTTTATATTGCTGGCATATCTGACATTTAACCACATATTCTGAGATTTTCTCAACTCACACAATCGATTATGAAAGCAAAGATTTTCATTATCATTAATACAAAACTAAAAAGTCTAATCGTTGTCAAGTAGTTTACAATTTACTAAACGATAGGTGTAACAAACCATTTTTCAGTGAAATCGGAACAGTCGTTTCAGGACCACAAATTCGATCCGAAAATAAAATTTATTTTTATTTTATTACATGGTCCGTAGTGTGTTAGAAATGTCATGTGAAAATTCTGATAAGAAAATTTTATTGATTATGTGCTTAATTACGAGAAGGACTAAATCGCATAAAATGTAAAAGTTAAATTCTAGTAGCTATAAGGATTAAATAGCTATGGAATTCAAAAATAGATGTCCTTATATGGTAATTAGACCATTAAAGAAAAGTATGTAGATATTTTGGTGACTCATCCATGGAAATTTAGAAAAAGGGCAAGGACTAAATTGGAAATTGAAAAATAATTAATTAATTAAAAAGATGATAAAATATATCATATTATTTTTATGTCATATTCAACCTAAAATACATGGAAACCTTGGGAGAGAGAGAAGAAACTTTCATGGCTTAATTGGGTAAGTTTCCTTGTCCCGTTTTTAGTAATTTTGATATTTTTGAAATCGGGATAACTTAATCTATCTATTTGGGGGATCAATTTGAAAAGTTATCAAAGTATAGAAAATGGGTCATGGATGAATATGCTGAAAATTAGAAATTTATGGTTGAAAATGAAAGGTTGTTGATAGAGAAACAACTTTTATAAAGTGATTTTTGATGAAAACATAATTTAGGGACTAAAATGTAAAGTTGTGAAAATTGATGAAAATTTTTGAAATTTATAGAAAATATGTGCTGTAAATTCTATATTGAAATTTCGGTTAGGCTTGGAATAGGGAGTAAATTGCATAAATTTCATTTTCCGAGCCTAGGGATGAAATTGGAATTTATGGAAAAGTTAGGGGCAAAATGGTAATTTTACCTAGGACGTAAATTGAGTCCAAATGAATATGAAATGTGTGAAATTGATGATTAAATTTATTTATATAGATCCAGACAACACAAATTTGAGGTTAGACCGAGGAAAAGAAAAGGTTTCGGATTAGTAGATTATATACGCGAACAAGTGTCGAGGTAATTTCGTGTAACTTAATCGAGCATGTAATTATGTTAAATTATATGTTGTGTTGTATGAAATGTGATTATTATTTATGTGAATTGCTTGGATGTTACAATATGAGAAATGAATGCATACTTGAAATTGTTGAAAAGGGTTAAGTTCTGTTGAATATTGAATTCCGATGAATATATGTGCTTTCCCCGAAATGAATGAGGTCCTTCATTTGTTGCTGATGGATTTAGCTCGGACGAGTAATCATATTGACCTCATTATAGAAAGGATTTAGCCCAGACGGGTAATCCTGATATAATCCCTCTCGAGCATATGTTACAATTAGGATTTAGCCTGGACTGGTAATCCTAATTGAGCTCTTCTGAGCATACGTTAAATAAAAGACTTAGCCTGGACTGGTAATCCTGTTATACGATATGTGGCTCAAGAGTGTGTTCCTTGATTAAGTGCCCTAATGGGAACTCTTGAAAAAGATTTGATGGTTTATTGAATCGTACACCTCGAGTGTACTACTTGAGCATCCATCGAAATTTCAATGATTCAACGGACACAAAACTCTTGGCATGATAAGAGAATTATTAGATGAAATGAATAATGGCTTGAGAGAATATTGCATGATGAGCTCATCTGTGTTATTTGATGTACATGAGAAATTTGGACTAACATGTTTGATTGAATGTTTGTGTTTATGCAATTTTGCCAAATGGATGGAAAACATGATATTGTATGCTTAGATTTAATAAATGGGATTGGTAAGTTTAGTTTCGATTATAGGAACTTACTAAGCATGTAATGCTTACTCCGTTTTATTTTCCCCTGTTTTATAGTGCTTGGAAGCTCACGAAGGTTGGAGATCATTGGAGCATCGTCACACTATCCACTAGCTTATTTTGGGTACATGTATAGCAAATCATTTTGGTATAATGGCATGTATAGGTTAACTTGGCCTTAATTGGCTTGATAATGATGTTTTGTATCCTAGCCATTGGAATGGCTAATAGTGGTCTATTTTGGTATAATGAAGTATATTATTATGTTAATCATACATGTGATTTAAGTGAATGTGATAAAGATGCTAATGCCTAGATTAAATCAAGGTAAGAATATAAACATGTATGTCATGTTGAATGATAAAAATTGCTTAATTTAAATGCTTGAATTGGTTGGTACTTGGATGTAAGCATTAGTGCAGGTAATTGGTGTGATTTTTGGGTGAGAAATGAAGCTAGAAATGGCATTATTTTGTCCACACGGCTAGACACACGGGCGTGTGTCTTGACCGTGTGTGACATACGACCTGGTACATGGGCATGTGGTTAGGCCGTGTGTCCCCTGCACCTAAATTTTGAGAAATAGAATGCTCAAAATTGAGTACACGAGCAGCGACACGGGCGTGTGTCTCAGCCGTGTGTGCTACACGGCCTAGCACACGGGCGTGTGGCATGGCCATGTGCACAAGTCAAAGAGTTACATGAGGTCGAACATGGTCTGTAGCATGGGCGTGTCCCTCGGGCCACACGGGCGTGTGAGCCCTGCAACTTGGAAATTTTTTGTAATTTCACGAAAAATTCTTAGAGTTTTCGATTAAGTCCCGACTCGATTCTAATGCTTGTGTTGGGCCTCGAGGGTCCATTCAAGGGACGATATAAAAAATCTAGGTTAATGAATAGTAATTTACATGAATTATTTGTAAATGTTCTGAAAGTTCCAGTAATGCTCCGTAACCCTGTTTCAGCGACGGATACGGGTTAGGGGGTGTTACAATAGGCCTTTAACAAACTGTCGGTAATATCATGCCAATCATAGAAAATTACACAGCTCTATAACATTCTTATGAGGTTTCCAGTTAACAATCGTAGAGGTTTTTTAAAATTGACTCCACTACCTTCTGTCGATATCATATGACTCAGGAATTCCATTTCTCGAAGCTAGAATTCATATTAATTGAATTTTGTGTATAGTTGTTTCTTTTGCAAAGTTTACAACACAGTTTTCAAATATTGATCATGTTCAATTTCATTCTTCTAACAAATCAAAATGTCGTCAATAACCACATCCACAAAGCTGTCCATGCAAGACGGAAAATTCTATTTATCAGGTCCACAATTGCGGCTTGGGCGCTAGTTAATTCAAACGGTAATATCAGAAACTCACATTGTTCATATCAAGTCCAAAAAGCAGTCTTTGATACATCTGAATCTTAATTCTGAGCTGACAATAGCCTGTTCAATATTCAATCCTCGAAATATAGTAGCTCCTTTCAATTAATAACATATAATTGTTTTTCACAGTCACTTTGTTCAGTTACCTTTAATCAATGCATAATCTCATAGTTTCATCTTTCTTCTTGATAAATCTTGAAAAGAGTTATATTACAGACCTCTAAACTGAAGTGTTTGCTTGTAATTAAGAAAATATGTTTGCATTTTAGACTTATTATTAGAGCATTGCATACTAAAGCTTGGATTGTGTTTCAACTATAAATTTATGTTACTTTTAATTGCTGGAAAAAAGGTTTAGTAGTCTTTGATCGTAGGTGCAGGTAGGATGAAAGAAAAGAGAAAGAGGAAAAGAGAACGAAGGATGTGAAACAATGCAATGGCAAATGGTGGGATAGATTGCCAACAGAAATCCCATGGCGGTTCTAAGAAGATGACGCAGCACTCAATCCATGTCACTCCTAACCAGCTGTATGCAACACCCCTAACCCGTGTCCGTCGTCAGAACATGATTACGGAGTATTACCAAAATTTACAGAACAATTATAGATAAATCATTTTGTTTACTATTCATTTTTCGAAACTAATCATATCATCCCTTGAAAGGGTTATCGAGGCCCAATATACACTTTAAAAGTAAATCGAGACTAAACCGAACACTTAAGAAATTTTTCTAAAATCTCAAAATTTTTCCTAAGTGCAGGGCACACACGCCCGTGTGGCCAAGGGACACACCCGTGTGGCCCTATGACATGCCCGTGCTTCAGGCCGTGTCCTACCCCGTATAACTCCCTGACTTGGGTCACACGGCCAGCCACACGCCTGTGTGCTAGGCCGTATGGTCAATTTATTTTTCAAAAATTTGGTGCAGGTTTCACACGGCCAAGTCACACGCCCGTGTGTTAGACCGTGTACCTCACACGGTTGAGACACACGCCTGTGTCTCTACCTGTGTACTCAATTCTGAGCATTCTGTTTCTCAATTTTAAGATGTAGGGGACACACGGCCAAACTACATGCCCATGTGCATGGCCTTGTGTCACACACGGCTGAGACACACGCCCGTGTCTCTACCCGCGTGGACAAAAATAGGCCATTTTAAAGCCACTTTTCTCACCATTTTTACCATCAACCTGCACACAACACTTTCATATACCAATATAATTCAAACAAGCAACCAATGCAAGCCAAAAATCAAGTTTTAGATCTAATGTGTCATTACACAACTCATTTGCATAAACTTACCACAATAACTCTATTCATTAATTACTATAAAATACTACTAAATATATGCATACCAACATATTATATGTATATGTGCTACTCACAACCATATTACAAGTTTACTTCCTTTCAATTCAACCCTATACATGCCATATAAACCTTAAAATGCATAACAAAATATACAGGAGTAAACTGGATAGTGTGCCTTGATGTGTTGATCCGATCCTCCACTTTCACGTTAATCTACAAAGAACATTAAACACACAAGAGTAAGCTTATAGAAACTTAGTAAGTTCATAGGCTTTAAAAAAAAATATTACCGAACAAACTATAATAAAACATTAAACAGAGCATTTCACTAACATTGTCTACCAATCACAATTTCAATTAATATAAGTGTCTTGGTTGAGCTCAATGTCAAATACTTCATAGATTCTCTTACAATAAATCCATATGACACTTACCAATACTTGTCAAATTAGAGAACGTCTTACGGATTTGAGTACATCGTTTCCTTGATACCATAGTCCAACTATGGTCTTACACAAATATTACCATGGCCCTGCCATGGTCTTACACTCGTAATGCCATAACCCAGTTATGGTCTTATCATCAGGATGCCATAGCCTAGCTATGGTCTTACACATATATTTACTGCCATGGTCCAACCATGGTCTTACGTACACGGTGCAATAACCCAGTTATGGTCTTTTCACTAAAATGTCATAGCCCAGCTATGGTCTTAAATTTAAACATTGCCATGGTCCAACCATGGTCTTATCCGTCAATTTTTATTGTGTCTCTGAACGATCGTACTCAATCCTACGTTCCACTCGATTTGAGCATTCAATTCAATTTTCATATTATCATAATAATCATGATTCAATAACAAAGGTATGAAATAAGATATTATATCATTCCTAAATCAATAATTTATCATAAAAGTTCAACCATATGAACTTACCTAGGGTATATTGTAGAAGTTGTAACAATTTGGGGACTATTCTGCTACTTTCTCTTTTCCACGTTTATCTTCGGATTCTTGATCTATAATATAAAATTTTCATTCATTATCATCTAATTCAATTCTAATTTACTTCACAATTTATACCCTTCAATTTCAAAAAATTCATATTTACCCCAAACTTTATAGTTTTTACAATTTAGTCCTTGTTCAATTAATCCATCAATTGAGCTAATTTTTCTCAATTAACACTTTATCTAATCCTTTTAGACTACCACACAGCCTTTGATATTTAGAATTTCAGCACCAAACCCTAATTTTTAACTTTTCCACAATTTGGTCCTAAAATCAATTTCTATCAAAATCACTTAATAAATCATCATATAATAAAATTAGAGCTTCAAATCCATGTTAATTCATCATAAACTTCCAGAACTTATCCATGGTAACTTTCAAAACCACTCATAATTTCAAAAACTAATAAACTAAATAGTTGGACCTAGTTGTAAAAGTATCAAAATCACAAAAATTACAAGAAATAATCAAGAATTGAACTTACTTGTAGCAATAATATGAAAAACCAGCTTAGAGAGACTCTTTAATGGTGTTTTTGGCTGAAGAAAAATGAAGAAATGTCTAGAGATTCAATTCAGCCCACTTTTATCTATTAAATTTTATTTCTTTTTCCAATTTTGCCCTTGTTCACACTAGTTTTGTCGTTTTCTTCTTCACACATGCCGTCCAGCCTATTCCATGGGTGTCTAATTACCCTTTTGGTCCTTCCTTGCTTGCCACTTAAGCTATTTAATTCCATTTCTTTAATTGACAAGTTTTGCACCTTTTTCACTTTAGTCTTTTTTATTTAATTAACTATCAAAAAGTTAAAATTTTCTAACGAAAATTTAATCCTAACTCACTAATACTCCGTAAATATTTATAAAAATATTTACGCCTCGGTTAATGAAATCGAGGTTTCATTTCCTCGTTTTCAACCCAATTTACCTAATAAATTCTTTTAAATCACAAAATTCACTAATTCAAAAATATTTCTAAAATCATACTTGACTCATAAATATTAATTTATTAAATTTTTAAACTCACTAGTCGGATTTAGTGATCTGGAATCACTGTTCCCAACACCATTGAAAATTAGGCTGTTACAACTCTCCCCCCTTTAGGAAATTTCGTCCTCGAAATTTGTTACCTGAGAATAAATTTGGATACTGTGATTTTATTGATTCTTCTGTTTCCCAGGTTGCCTCATCTGAACCATGACGATGCCACAATACTTTAACTAGCGGTACTCGTTTATTTCATAGGTCCTTAACTTCTCGAGCAAAAATCTTTACTAGTTCTTCTGAATAAGTCATATCCGGTTGAAGCTCAATTTCAATACGAGGAATCACGTGTGAAGGATCTAATCTGTACTGTCTCAACATGGATACATGGAACACATTATGAATCTTTTCAAGTTCTGGAGGCAGAGCTAACCGATAAGCTACATGGCCAATTCTTTCAATAACCTCATACGGTCCAATAAATCTTGGACTCAATTTCCCTTTTCTACCAAACTGCAACACTTTCTTCCATAGTAAAACCTTTAAGAACAGTCGATCGCCAACCAAAAATTCTATATCTCTTCTTTTCAAATCTGCATATGATTTTTGATGGTCTGAAGCAGCTTTCAAACTATCCCAGATGATTCAAACTTTTTCTTCAATTTCTCGGATCAAGTCAACTCCTACTAACTTCGCTTCACTCAATTCAGACCAATACAATGGAACTTTACATTTTCTTGGATAAAGAGCTTCAAATAGTGCCATTTTTATGCTGGACTGATAACTATTGTTATATGCAAATTCAGCCAAAGGTAAGTACCTTTTCCAGCTATCTCCGAACTCGAGTATACAACATCTCAACATATCTTCTAAAATCTGAATCACTCGTTCTGATTGCCCGTCAGTCTGAGGATGAAATGCTGTGCTGAAATTTAGTTTAGTAGCCAGAGCTTCTTGTAATTTACTCCAAAACATCGATGTAAACCTCGGATCTCGATCCAAAATAATAGATGTTGGAACCCCGTTTAATCTTATAATCTCAGACATATATAATTCTGCTAACTTCTCAAGTGAAAAGCCTGTTCTAACTGGGATAAATGTGCTGACTTAGTCAATCTATCCACAATGACCCAGATCAAATCTTTCTTTCTCGGAGTCATAGGCAAGCCGGATACAAAATCCATAGTGACATGCTCCCATTTCCACTTAGGAATCATAACAGGTTGTAACAAACCTGTTGGCACTTGATGTTCTGCTTTCACTTGCTGACAAATCAAACACTTTGCAACAAATTCACAGATTTCTCGTTTCATACCAGGCCACCAATACATTTTTTTTTCAAATCACAATACATTTTTGTACTACTCGGATGAATAGAATACATACTATTGTGAGCTTCAGAAAGAATATCATTTTTCAAATCCGAATTATTCAGAACATAAATTCTGTTGCGATAATATAACATACCGTTATCATCAATGGTATACTCTGAACTCAAATTATCCCGAACCATCTATTTTTTCATCACCAATTTCAGACCATTATCTTGCAACTCCTGTATTCGTTGAAGAAGCACATGTTTTGCTTTCAATTCTGCTAATACACAACTGTTTTATTAAGAGACAAATGAGTGTTCATCGCCCGAAGTGCAAACAAAGACGACTTTCGACTGAGTGCATCAGCAACCACATCTGCCTTTCCCGGGTGGTAATCAATAACCAAGTCATAATCTTTCAATAGCTCTAGCCACCGTCTCTGTCTTCAAATTCAACTCCTTCTGAGTCATCAAATATTTCAGACTTTTATGATCTGTATACACATAACATTTCTCACCGTATAAATAATGTCTCTAGATTTTTAAAGCAAACACAATTGCAGCCAACTCAAGATCATGTGTAGGATAATTCCTTTCATGCAGTTTTAACTGTTGAGAAGCATAAGCTACTACTTTTCCTGACTGCATCAATACACAACCCAAACCATTTAAAGACGCGTCACTGTATACAACATACGAAACTCCAGATTCTGGCTGAGTCAAAACTGGAGCCTCTGTCAATATCTTCTTCAACTGATCAAAGCTCTGATGACATTCATCAGACCACACAAATTCAACATTCTTCTGTAGTAATCGGGTCATCGGTGAAGCAATCATCAAGAAATTCTTAATAAAACGATGGTAGTATCCTGCTAATCCCAGAAAACTTTGCACTTTTGTTATGTTCTTTGGAATTTTCCAATTTACCACTGCAGATACTTTGCTCGGATCCACACAAATCCCTTCAGCTGACACAATATGGCCCAGAAATCCAACCTCGTGGAGCCAGAATTCACATTTGCTGAACTTTGCATATAACTGCTTTTCTCTCAAAATCTGTAATACAATTCTCAAGTGTTGTGCATGCTCTGATTCTGTCTTGGAGTAGATCAGTATATCATCAATAAATACAACTACAAATCTATCCAAATAAGGTTGAAAAATCTGATTCATTAAATCTATAAAAGCAGCAGGAGCATTAGTCAAACCAAAAGGCATTACCAAAAGCTCATAATGACCATACCGAGTTCTGAAAGCAGTCTTTGGCACATCACATTATTTAACTTTCAACTAATAATACCCGGATCTGAGATCTATCTTCGAGAATACTGCAACACCTTTCAGCTGATCAAATAAATCATCAATACGTGGCAATGGATATTTGTTCTTAATTTTGACCTTGTTTAGCTGTCTGTAATCAATGCACAGTCTCAAAGATCCATCTTTCTTTTTCACAAATAAGACAGGTGCACCCCAAGGAGACATACTCGGTCTAATAAAGGTCTGATAAACCCTTTGTCTAGTAACTCTTGCAACTGTGTCTTTAATTCCTTTAACTCAGTTGGTGCCATTCTGTACGGTTGATATCGGAGCTGTTCCCGGAATCACATCAATCACAAACTCAACTTCACGATCTGGTGGTAAACCCGGCAATTCCTCAGGAAACACATCAGTAAACTCATTAACAACTGGTAACTGTTCTAATTTCGATTCAGATTCCCGAGTATCAAGAATGTAGGCTAAAATGCCTCATTACCTTTTCGCATTAACCTCTGAGCTGAAAAAGCTGAAATAATTCTAACAGTTCCTTTCAGATTTTCAGACTCAACAATAATCATTTCACCTGTCTGACATTTCAGATCAATCCATTTTTCTCTACAATTCACTACAGCATCATGCTTCGTCAACCAATCCATTCCCAAAATCACATCAAATTCCCGAAAGGGTAGCAACATCAAATCAGCAGGAAATTCATAGCTTTTTATTTTCAGTGGACAGTCATGGCACACTAGATTAACTATCACACTTTAACCTAATGGATTAGTGACTTGAACATCATAGTCAGTAGGTTCAACAAACAATTTCTTTTCTGATGCTAATGCAGTACAAATATAAGAATGTGTAGACCCAGGGTCAATCAATGCATACACAGTAACATCGAAGAGATAGAATGTACCAGCTATTACATCTGGAGCTGAAGCTTCCGAATGGCATAAGCACGTGCAGGTGCTCAAGCTTCTGACCGAACAGCAGAATCCCTCATACCCAAATGAGCAATCCCAGTCGCACTGCTTTGACCTGAACGTCTACTTCTTTGAGGAGTAACTAATTGCTTTTCTTCTTGTTCTCCCTCCCCTTTTAGCAATTGAGGTCAATCTCGAATGAAAAGATCAGTAGCCCCACACTTGTAATAAGCTCCTGTCTTGCCTCTACATTCACCCAAATGATTTTTCCCACAATATTTGCATCTAGGCCTAGGAGTATTCTGTACACTACCAACACTAGCTGTAGGTTTAATGGTTACCCCAAATTCTTGCTGAGTTGCTTTGTTCCTATTCGATCGTTCCGGCATTGAAGTGGATCAGCTAGAATCATCTCTAAGCTTTTTAGCCGGAAATGCTGAAAATGACTTAGAGGAACTTCTCTTATAGGATTCTTTATTTCTTCTTTCCCGTTACATTTTTCTATTGTACACCTCTTCCATTTTTTGAGCACGATCTGACAGAACAACAAATTCCCGTATCTCTGTGCCTCCAATCATCATTCTGATCTCATCATTTAGCCCTTCCTCGAATCGAATACACATTTCCTCATCTGTTGGTACAATATCTCGAGCATATTTGCTGAGGTATACAAAATCCCTCTCATATTCAGCTACTGACCGATTTCTTTGTCGCAAATCGATGAATTCCCTTTTCTTTTTATCCAAATACCTCTTGCCAACATTTTTCTTTTTAAACTCACTCTGGAAAAATTCCCAAGTGATTTTCTCTTCCGGTACCACAGCCTCTATAGTCTCCCACCAACTATAAGCTTCTTTTTTTAATAAAGAAACAACATATCTCAAATAATCATATGGGGAACACGCTATTTCTCTAAAAACCCTTACTTTATTCTGGAGCCATACCCAGCTTTAACGGGGTCATCATCTGATCTACCTCAAAATTTCTCAGCCCCAAACATTCTGAGCTTTTCTATCGGAGAACGCTTACTAGATTCAGTTAGAGGTGGAGAAGTAACCGGAGGTGCTACAGATGGTGCAGTAGGGGGAGGAGGTTGCTGAGCCTGATTTCTTTCTTGCATCATCTCATTAAACCATTTGTTCATAAATCCATAGAACATATTTTTGAGTTCCTGTTCTTGCATTGGAGAAATTGGAACACTACTATTTGTCCCATGCTCAGATGTTTGTATTCTGCTATTAGCTTCATCACGCTCAGCATGTTCAGATCTATTAGACATCTTTACAATCTATAAGAAAAACAAAGATTAGATCGGATCATACACATCACACTATCACAGATTTATATGGCATGTATTTCTAGACACTTTACATATTACATTTGTTCCTAGAATCGACTAAACCGAAGCTTAGATACCAATAAATATAACACCCCTAACCCGTGTCCGTCGCGGGAACAGGATTACGGAGTATTACCAAAATTTACAGAACCATTATAGATAAATCATGTCGTTTACTATTCATTTTCTGAAACTAATCATATTGTCCCTTGAATGGGTCCTCGAGGCCCAACATACACTTTAAAAGTAAATCGGGAGTAAACTGAACACTGAAGAAATTTTTCTAAAATCTCAAAATTTTCCTTGGTGCAGGGCACACACACCCGTATGGCCAAAGGACACGCCCGTGTCGCCCTATGACATGTCCGTGCTTCAGGCCGTGTCCTACCCCGTATAACTCCCTGACTTGGGTCACACGGCCAGCCACACGCCCGTGTGCTAGCCGTGTGGTCAATTTATTTTTCAAAAATTTGATGCAGGTTTCACACGACCAGGTCACACGCCCGTGTGTTAGACCGTGTACCTCACACGGCTGAGACACACGCCCGTGTCTCTGTCCGTGTACTCAATTCTGAGCATTATGTTTCTCAATTTTAAGATGCAGGGGACACACGGCCAGACTACACGCCCATGTGCATGGCCGTGTGTCACACACAGCTAAGATACACGCCCGTGTCTCTACCCGTATGGACAAAAATAGGCCATTTTAAAGCCACTTTTCTCACCCTTTTTACTATCAACCTGCACACAACACTTTCATATACCAATATAATTCAAACAAGCAACATGCAAGCCAAAAATCAAGTTTTAGATCTAATGTGTCATTACACAACTTATTTGCATAAACTTACCACAATAGCTCCATTCATTAATTACTATAAAATACTACTAAATATATGCATACCAACATATTATATGTATATGTGCTACTCACAACCATATTACAAGTTTACTTCCTTTCAATTCAACCCTATACATGCCATATAAACCTTAAAATGCATAACAAAATCTACCAGAGTAAACTGAATAGTGTGGCTTGATGTGTTGATCCTATCCTCCAATTTCACGTTAATCTACAAAGAACATTAAACACACAAGAGTAAGATTATAGAAACTTAGTAAGTTCATAGGCTTTAAAAAAAATCTTACCAAACAAACTATAATAAAACATTAAACAGAGCATTTCACTAGCATTGCCTGCCAATCACAATTTCAATTAATATAATTTTCTTGGTTGAGCTCAATGTCAAATACTTCATAGATTCTCTTACAATAAATCCATATGTCACTTACCAATACCTGCCAAATTAGAGAACGTCTTACGGATTTGAGTACATCGTTTTCTTGATGCCATAGTCCAACTATGGTCTTACACAAATATTTCCATGGCCCTGCCATGGTCTTACACTCGTAATGCCATAACCCAGTTATGGTCTTATCATCAGGATGCCATAGCCCAGCTATGGTCTTACACATATATTTACTGCCATGGTCCAACCATGGTCTTACGTACACGGTGCCATAACCCAGTTATGGTCTTTTCACTAAAAGGCCATAGCCCAACTATGGTCTTAAATTTAAACATTTCCATGGTCCAACCATGGTCTTATCCATCAATTCCTCTTGTGTCACTGAACGATCGTACTCAATCCTGCGTTCCACTCGATTTGAGCATTCAATTCGATTTTCATATCATCATAATAATCATGATTCAATAACAAAGGTATGAAATAAGACATTATATCATTCCTAAATCAATAATTTATCATAAAAGTTCAACCCTATGAACTTACCTGGGGTAGATTGTAGAAGTTGTAACAATTCGGGAACTATTCTGCTACTTTCTCTTTTCCACGTTTATCTTCGGTTTCTTGATCTATAATATGAAATTTTCCATTCATTAGCATCTAATTCAATTCTAATTTACTTCACAATTTATACCCTTCAATTTAAAAAATATCATATTTACCCCAAACTTTACAATTTTTACAATTTAGTCCTTGTTCAATTAACCCATCAATTGAGCTAATTTTTCTCAATTAACACTTTATCTAATCATTTTAGACTACCACACAGCCTTTGATATTTAGAATTTTAGCACGAAACCCTAATTCTTAACTTTTCCACAATTTGGTCCTAAAATCAATTTCTATCAAAATCACTTAATAAAATCATCATATAATAAAATTAGAGCTTCAAATCCATGTTAATTCATCATAAACTTCCAGAACTTATCCATGGTAACTTTCAAAACCACTCATAATTTCAAAAACTAATGAATTAAATAGTTGGACCTAGTTGGTAAAGTATCAAAATCACAAAAATTACAAGAATAATCAAGAATTGAACTTACTTGTAGCAATAATATGAAAAACCAGCTTAGAGAGACTCTTTAATGGTGTTTTTGGCTGAAGAAAAATGAAGAAATGTCTAGAGATTCAATTTAGTCCACTTTTATCAATTAAATTTTATTTCTTTTTCCAATTTTGCCCCTTATTCACACTAGTTTTGTTGTTTTCTTCTTCACACATGCCTTCCAGCCTATTCCATGGGTGTCTAATTACCCTTTTGGTCCTTCCTTGCTTACCACTTAAGCTATTTAATCCCATTTATTTAATTGACAAGTTTTGCACATTTTTCACTTTAGTCCTTTTTATTTAATTAACTATCAAAAACTTAAAAAGTCCTAACGAAAATTTAATAC
Source organism: Gossypium sturtianum (assembly GCA_025698515.1). Taxonomy (NCBI): domain Eukaryota; kingdom Viridiplantae; phylum Streptophyta; class Magnoliopsida; order Malvales; family Malvaceae; genus Gossypium; species Gossypium sturtianum. The sequence continues at coordinate 108,065,904 of CM046945.1, forward strand.
TAACTCACTAATACTCCGTAAATATTTATAAAAATATTTATGGCTCGGTTTATGAAATTGAGGTCTCGTTTCCTCGTTTTCTACCCAATTTACCTAATAAATTCTTTTAAATCACAAAATTCACTAATTCAAAAATATTTCTAAAATCATACTTGACTCATAAATATTAATTTATTAAATTTGCAAACTCACTAGTCGGATTTAGTAATCTCGAATCACTATTCCCGACACCATTAAAAATTAGGTTGTTACACTATACGTGTACCAGATAAGTCGCCTTAAAAAGAGGAGTAAAAAATGTGTGCTGAGAGGGATGGATCTACCCTATAAAAGGAGGACAGAGAAGAGAAGAAAACATATACGAATTGTGAGGAGAAAAATAAAAGAAAGAGAGTAGTTACTCTCTCTGCAACAACATCCAATGGAGTGATTAGAAGGGAAAAAGAAGGGAGCAGCTAAAGAAAGGGGTATCACAGACGTGAAGAAGGGGAAGAGAAATATGCCCTAGGTTTTGCATAGAAGTTGGATAAGAAGTTAGAGTGCGACGAGAACTTCCTACAGTTTTGCCTTTGTTCTATTTTCTTGGTTTTGAATTCTATGATTTGTGAAACTTGAAGTATGTTTATGAATGATTTAATTTTGGATTTTATTGCCCAACCCATGAGCTAATTATCTTTGGGTTAGAGTTATTTGGGTGAATATTGAATTAACTGTAATGCTCATGATATGCTTGTGATTAAATTTACTGTTTCATTCGATTCTGGTTTATTTGGAGTGCATGCAAACTCTAGACATAGTTGATTGCATGTTATGAACTTAGATGGATTTGAATCTGAAAAGATTAAATACATCAAAGTATTGATCGTTTGATACAGGTGAGTACTCGAAAGAATATTCACAGCACTCTAGACATAGACGATGCAGTCTGTACAGGTATAGCACATTAGTTGAATTATCATTTGTGAGTCTTGTAGACATACATAGACTCCAAATAATAATTAGAGTTTAACTCTCGAAAGAAGTAAACTGCAGTAGTGAATATCTGGGCAGTAGTTTAGTCATAACTTTGCCATGGCATTATTATGTTATCAAAATATTCCCTGAGTAATTCCAACCTTTATCATTCAACAGCAGAAATACTCTCTACTTGTTCCTTGTGAATTGCCACGACATTTAAATTGTTTGATCATTTTTTTTTATAATTGATATTATTAGTTCATTCATGAATTCCCTCCACCAATTTATATTTTGTTCCTTTTACACAATTTTATTCTTTAAATCTTCAGTAATACTTACCAATTCAAATCAACTTCCGATCCCTGTGGAGACGATACTCATTCATCATTATATTACTTGAATTGACGTGTACACTTGCACATTTGCATTTTTTTACACGCAACACTTCTTCACAACAATACTGGAGTATCCCAATATGACATACTTGATCGAATAAATTCACAGTCTAATAGTTCTTGCAATGGAGTCTTTGTTTCTTTTAATTCTTGTAGTGTCATTCTATATAGTACAATGGATATCAGAGTAATTCCAGGTTTTACTTCAATAACAACTTCAACTTTCTCACTCTAGCAGTAAGCCTGACAATCCTTTAGGAAACACATCAATGCATTCGTTAACTGTCAGAACTTGTTCTATATTGGATTCCAGTACTTTGTTATCTAAAATGTTGGCTAAATACATTTTACAACATTTTCTAATCATTTCTAGGGTAGATATTGCTGGAATAATTCTAATAGTACAGTTACACCTATTAGCCTAAACTTTAATTGATTTACCATTCGGACATTTCAAATGCATTCTTTATCAACAGTTGACTACAGTGTCATACAAAGTTAACCAACTATACTGAGAACAGTATCAAATTCGTCGATCGGTAGCAACATAAGGGATAGTGGTTTCTTCTCTGATCTATTTTAGCATAAGCATTAAAAGGCGCATGAGCTTCAAATCTCACCAACAATTGTATATCCTCGGTCAATCCTCAATTCAGCACGAGTAGACATTTAAGCTTCAGTAGACACAATTTCTCTGGTAAACTTACTGAGACGGGTGAATTCTCGTTCATACTTTGTCACAAACATGTCGCCCAATTTCAGTTCCATAAATCCTCTATTTTCTTCTCTTCTCAAAGTACAACTGACTAACATTTTTTTTAACTCGGTTTGGAAGAAGTCTCAGTTTACCCGGTTTTTAGGAACAACATTTATCGACGTCATCCACCACTGATATGCTTCTTTCAGTAACGATACAACACATTTAAGACTATTTTCCGAAGAACACATTCATTCATCAAACATTTTCATGAATATGTTGCATAGTATGAATGTGAATTACACTATTTGCATGTGTAAATGATTGTATGTTGTAAAATTGTCTCAAGTTGCTCCGGCAACGAATATGGCATCTTGTAGCTCAAACCCAGCGATCAGGTTGGGTAAGGGGTGTTGCAGGCCTATGATCACTCCCAACCCTTTCTAAACGATGCACTGATGAATTCAAAAATCTTAGTAGCCATTCCACATTACCAAGTCACCTAGAAAGCCATTTAAGAAGCCCCCTCGGAACCATGTAAACCATGAACCAATAATCGAGATCTTCTAACCCTATATTGAAAATGAAATCCCCAAACAGGCTATACATAATGCCTGTCCCTCCTCTATTACTATTTCTTTCATCCAATGAGATCATAACATTAAAATCTCTACCAAGTATCCATGGAATTGCATCATTTGACTTTAACTCTTCCAAACTATCCCATAATAGCTAACGTTTTGGTTGCCTTCAGGCTACCATACATTATTTTCATCAACACCTCTTCATTCTCTGACTTTATCCAACAACAAACATAAATATATTGGAAATCAACAACAATAACCGACAAACTAACCACATTGTTCCAAAGCACCTATATTCCACTTTAAAATCCTCATACCTCCACCCGAAAAGAACAATCAACCTGATCCTTCTGATAACTGAGTACACCTTCATACCACTAATCTTTGTTTCTATAAGCACAAGAATATGGGGTTTATAAATCTCTAAAAATTGCTTCAACCCATGCATAAACTTAGAGTTCATCGATCCTTGGCAGTTCCAAAATATTAAACATAACATATTAAAATTAGATAAAAATGAAAAAAACAAATTTAAGCAAGATAAGTTTACGACAATCCATTCTTAACAATTGGGACCACTTGACGACAAGCTCAAGTGCACCAAACCTTCTACCAGATTCTCATTCTTCTCATTACATTCCCCAACCGAATGCCTTTCCATGCCATGAGCTTCTAGTTCTCTTGACATGGAATCCACCCGCTCTATCACGTGGTTATTAGCTGTATGAATTGATTCTAGTCGTTTTCGTACCTTGAAACCTTTCTTCGTTATATCTTTTATAAAGATACCCTTCTTCTTATCTTGCTCCAAGTTTCGACGAAACCATTTGCCCTGGTTGTCCATTGACTGTTGCTCCCCATTAGAATTCTCAACTACTACAACAATCTTGTTTGTTAGTTGGTAAAAAATAACATGTTTCTCCGCTATAATTTTACCCAGATTGACTCCTGTAGACACATATCTTGTATTACAAATAAGCTCTCCCTTGTCATGGGCCTCAAAACCAGCATGTTGTTCCACAACTACCTTTTTCCCTTAGGCCTGAGTTGTTAGGCTAGCAGTAGCCCGATCTTACTTTAGAGGGTCCTACACCACTTCAATCCCTTGTTTCATAATGGCCATGTCATCCCCAATTTTATCATGATAATTCTCATTAGTTAAATCATTAATTGCATTATACTTATTATTTTGGGATTTTGATGAATTTCCATAAGATTTCTCTTTTCCTTATCCTCTTTGTTTAACACGTCATTCCTCCGATGACGATCAATTGCATGCATCCATGGACCAAACAACCCTTTCTCCCTTTTCGTACCATCATTTGGCTTCTCATTTTGTTCTAGTTTCTCAACCCTGACAATCAATGCATCACCTTTAGGACATGTTGCTTGTGAATGGCCATAGCAGCCACATCCATAACAAATAACTGGAAGACCCTCATACTTGATAACCTAGGCTCTACCATCTATCCCCACATATGGAATTAGTGGTTTATTAAGGTCAACAACCATCACAATACGAGCAAAACGGCCTCTATTACCAACTCAAGTATTGTAGTCTATTTTAACTACTTTACCTATCACCTCAATTATTGCCCTAATAAAACCTTTGGTATAGTACATATATGGGAGTCTAGGTAATCGAAGCCAAACAACAACCTTAGATAAATTCCTGTCACTTGTTAAAAAGTCCCTAGTCTAGGGTTGAACAATCAAATAATGCCCATAAATCAAGCATGTATGCTAGTCCTTTGTTATAATCCTCCATTGCACTAAACTTGATTATGTAGTAATTGTTATCCAAGTCTACTATTTGAAAATTTCCCAAAAGCTTCCATAACATTGTGACCCTATTCGCCAAATATTTGTATCATATTGCTCTTCCCATCAGTCTGATAAAAACTGAGTTCGCCATGCTCATGTCGATAAGGTCATGCACCCATTTTGAGAACGCTATTTCCGGGTAAGGTCCCTCTTCGCTTACTTCCACATCATCATTCCTCGAAATAAATCATCCTCTAATTCAAACTCATCCTCGAGTCTCATAATCAATGTGTTCTTCTCCATCAACATATCCTTAAAAGACTTCCTTAGACTCTCCGCATTCTTCATATCAACATCACTCCCATCCAGATCTCTATCTTCCTTGTTTTTAGCTTTTTTTTCGTTGGCCACTCCTCTTCCAACGAAATTAGATCACCGGGCTGTTCATTGCTTTGTCTCAGAGGAAATGGGGAAATGCCTCCATCTCTTTTAATACTTTTATTTAATTAAATACATTAAAAGTAAAACAACTTTATTTCAATTAAAACTTGTGACACCCTCTTCTGTCCATCTCACCATAATTCACTTTTCTTCTTATTCTTCTTGATTAAGTTTGATGTCAATTTGAAGTTAAAAAATATCAATTCCCACAAACAAACAACGTCTTATCATCTTCGACAAGCTGCTCTTATGGTTTGGTGATTTTAGATTTGAAATGTAAACCATAGGCTCACTTATGTTTACCAAAAGGCTGATGGCATTATGAATTTGTTGAAAATTTACTACTTTTTTTGTGTATAACTTTTTCAATTTGGATTTTTTTTTTTAATTCAGAACATGTCGGTTATAAGTTTCAATATTCAGTGTTTTGACAAGCATAAAATTGGGTATAATGAATCTACTTTTATTTTTTTAAGATTTGCGTTTCAAGTATAAGAATAGGTGTCCCATTGATATTCGGATTCTGCTTCTCTAAAACTTGCAGTTATGTTGGTTTGAAATGCAAGACCATAACCATGATTGTTTTTTCCCATGTTTATATAAGTTCAATTTTCTTCAACTTTCTTTGCAATCTTGTAAGAATATGTTACTTCCTCATCCATCAAACACCCTATTTTGCAACTATGGAAGAATATGGAACTCAAAACCGTATCAAGAACATGAAAGAATGTGGAGTTTGGTTTTCTCTGAGTTTGAAGAAAGCAAAAAAAGTCAGATAAACATAAACATAAACATAGGTTATGAGACCTACTTAAATGGGATAACCGTATCAAGAACATGATGGAATTTCTTTTTTCCAAATTTTATTAAAAAACTAGTAAAACAATTAGGCACATATTTCGTTCTAATTGATTGATTTTTTCTTTAACATGAGTAATGTTTGTAGTAGTACCAATAAATTAAACATATTGTACACTCAATAAGATAACGTATGTTCGAATATTGAAGACAATGTTAATAGGAAGAGTAACTATAAAAAGTGTTTACAGTATTAAAACATCCAACGTGTATAATGAGAACCAAGTTTGATCTTTATTTCATTCTAACATAGGATTAAAAGTGTTTTTTTTTTAAATAAAATCAAGATCATAAGAAATTAGAGGGGAAATTCTTAGAAAACATAAACAAGTTCATAAGGTGAGGCTTAAACCATACTTGTGAAACATTGCCTTGAGACTAAGCTGTGAAACATATCATACATGTGGCAGGGTAAGTGTGAGTCTCCTTGGGACGGTTTACTCAAACTCTAATGGTTAAACTATCTAATTGATCTCCTAACTTTAAGCGTTTTTATTTTAGTCACCTAACCGTTAAATTTTTAACAGCAGTTAATTTGTACACGTCACATCATGTTCACATTTTTATTTACTCTTTTGCCAAAAGTTCTAAATTTTTGTTTTTTTTTTCAATATTGAAATTTTAAATTTCAAAACATCAAAATCAATTAAATAAGTTATTGAAAAAATATTATCCCTTGATAGTGTCAACCAATTTGTTAATATAATATTAAAATTAATTAAATTAATTACTTTAGTCTCCTTTTAAATCTTAAAACTTTATTTTATGTTTTCAAATCAAAATCAACTCAAATAAATAATCTTTAACAATTATACATGAAACTCAAATTTATTTTAATTATTCTCAAGTCTTTCATACTAAGCTAAAAGAAAAGAAAAATCCTTACAATTAATTAATTTTATATCCCATGTCAAACAAAATCCAAAATTTTTTCATCACTTCTTTACCCAAATGAAGAGCAAGCAATTAATTTACTTAATTGCAATGATTTTTCTTTACTTTTAGCTTGGTATGAAATATTCGAGATTATATAATAAAAAAGATTTTAAGTTTCGATGACAAATATTAAATACGAGTTATCGAGTTGAGTTTATTAAAAAAATAATATGGAAACATAGAATAAAATTTAAAATTTAGGAGATTAATTTAATCAATTTCAATATTACAGTAACAAATTTGATAACATTATCAAGTGATAACAAAATTTTCAATAATTTATTTAATTGATTTTTATGTTTTGAAATTTAAAATTTCAATATGGAAAAAGAAAACAATTTTCAGCAATGTGATAAACAAGTAAAATTTGATAATTTTTTAACATATTATTTTAGTTTCTATTGTTTTTTCACTTTAACCCTTATTTTTTTTACCCAATCATTACTTCAAAAAATGATATTTATTTGGCTGATTAAAATGAAAGTGACCTAGAAGTTGGGTGATCAAAATGAAAGTAAGAACATGATGTGACGTGTACAGTTAACCACCGTTAGAGATTTAACAGTTGGGTGACTAAAATGAAAGCGCTTTAAAAATTAAGTGATAAAATTACAAAGATTTCATTTTGATCCCAAAATAAAAGCGCCTTAAGAGTTGGGTGACTAACTAAATAGTTTACCGAACTCTAATTAATACTTAGTGTGTGAGCTAGATGATTGTTGTCTCTACTTGGACCATCCAACTTGTTGTAAAAAGAAGGAATATCAGGAGCAATGCACATGATGCTTGAGCTGCAAGCGAGCCAGTCCGGAGTTGAATAGGTAACCGACCCACATGTTGGCTCCGATAGCATGGTTGGCCTCTTTAACACCCACAACCAGTTGTTTGAGGGCAATTCATTTCTCTTGCCACAGGAGTATGGAGCATTAAAAAACTAATAGAGAAAAGGAAACCTTACAAATCTCAAATGTCTGAGGTTGAGAGAAAATAGGTGCTCTATCTCTTGCATAGAGCCTACAAAAAGGGTGAAGGGAAAAACACAAGTAGAAGAGGCAATCTGAAAGGGGTTTGGTTGGGCCATAGCCTCATGGGCTTGGTCAAGACCAGACATGAGGATTGTGCCCAAGTATCGACCTATATTTGAAAATGGGCTGTTTGTATATTGTTTCACGTAAATTTTCACACAATCACGATATAGGTGTTACCAAAACCATCAACTGGGTGCTATTCCATGTCCTGTTTACTTGGAATTTGAGCTATTACGACAAAAGTTTCTTTTGCTCCCTTTTTTTGACTCATATAATAATAATAATAATAATCAGAAGAATCAATAGAGAAATCCACAGCAAATTGTTTCTCTCTCAGCTGATTTCATGGACAGTGGAGGATAAGTATTATGGCGGCAATGGGATCTTTGCTGTTCGTTTTCAGTCCATATAATCTCCTCCTGTATATATAGTGAGAGTGAGATTGCTGTTGTTTAACAAAATCAAGCAGGCGACTGTCTTATAATCCATTCGCCACATCCACACAATGGGAAAGGCTTCTATAATTTAATTTTCGGGACCAATTTTTCATTTTTAAATTAGTCTGGAACAAATGGAAAGAAAAGAAACCACAGTAAGAATGAAGGCCAAGATATAATTTCTCTTTTTTTGGACTACATGTTGTCTTTTCGGTAGTTCGGACGGAGGCTGACTTAATTGGGTAAAAGTACCACAAACCCCCTTTACTATACCTTAGATTGCATTTTAATCCCTCTAGACAAAAGTTTGGTGCATATATATAAGGTATAATAACAAATTTAGCCCTCAACCATTACATACTTTTTCATTTTGGCCCCTACTCTTTTAATATAGGAAGTAAATTAGAAGCTTTTGAAACTAATAAGGCTAAAGGGTCATAAAGGCCTTAGAAACAATTTAAAAAAAACAATTAAGTCCTTGTAAAATTTAAAAATTATTTTAAAAATTCATAAAATTATAAATAAAATTTATTAAAAATTTATGAAAATTTTATTTAAAAAAAAAAAAAACAATACCAACCCATTAAAATCTAATGGTTATAAGATTTTAAAAAATTTTGACCCCTACTCTTTTATTGGATCGGTATTATTATTTTTAAAATAAAATTTTTATAACTTTTTAATATATTTTGTTTCTGTAAAATATTTTTAAAATTTTAAAACGGCTTAACTGATTTTTTGAATTTGTTACCAAGGCCTTTTGACTCTTTAGCCTTATTAGTTTTAAAATTTTCTAATTTACTTCTTATATTAAAAGATTAGGGGTCAAATTGAATAAATATGTAAATATTGATGGCTAAATTTGTTATTATAATTTATATACAAATATCAAATTTTAACAGAGGACTGTTTTACTTACTCATCTAATGGATAAAAATTAATTTACCTATTTTTGGGAAAGGATTGTATGAAACAGTGACGCCACGTCATCTGTATCCATTTCCAATAGTTTTATGCCACATCAGCATTTTTATCCTGAAAAAAATCAAATCCAAATTAAAATCCTGAAATTCAGGATAAGAATACTGATGTGGCATAAAACTATTGGAAAGGGATACAGATGACGTGACGTCACTGTTTCATACAATCCTTTCTAGTAGACACTAAAATGCATAGTAGAGAGGTTTGTGATACTTAAAAACGGAATAGTTTCTTAGTTAATCTAGCTAATATAGTCTATGACAAAAATTCTCTCTTTGTTAAATAAAAAAATTTATTGGTTTAAATATAACATCTTATAATTTCTGGATTTATCCACAAATGGTTAGACGCTATTTTGAAATATATCTAAAATATATGATATCGTGTATATTAATTATGTGTAATTATAAAATAATTTTTAATATATTTCAATTAACAATGCATGGGTAAAAAAACTTTGTCTATATTATACATTAAAGGCCAATTAAATTGATGTAATTTATTAATCGAATTTCAATTTAATTAAAAATTTATCAAAATTTCATTTCTTTTATAAATTAGTATATATTATTTTAAAGATATTTATATCCTTTTATATTTTAATAAATCTAAAAATATATATACACATTATAATAATTATGGGATTTGAACTAAATGCATCACCCTTTATCATTTCAATTTCACTATTTCAATCAAAATCACATTTGATTTTTATAAATTTATTATGGCCTTATTTGGCAATTGGTTTATAGCTGATTGCAGTGGTTGGTTTCACCAGCTGGATCTATTAATTGATTTGACCAATTATTTTCTGTTAACTGTTTATTTTAAAATGTTTATTTAAACTTAGTTGATAGTTAAAACCTTATATGTGTAAAATGACAAATAAGGGCATGACACATTTTTTTTGTTAAGTATTTATTTGTTTATAATATTTTTGTCTTTATTGGATGAAATTATTGAAATAAAACACTATTACCAAAGAATGAAAACATTCATTACGGAAATTAATTAGTGAATATTTTTGAAATTTTAAATAAACAAATTTCTTAAATTCCTTATTTGCAAATATTAGCCTTGTGGAAATTGATAAATATTAATAGTATATCAATATAATCATAAACTAGATTTTTAATGATAATTATGTCATGTTCTTAGTATGTAAATTAGTGATAATTATGTCACACTCTAAATAAATTTGCCAAGTAGTATATTTCAATTAATATAAAGTTGTATAAGAAATCATTTTACACTAGGAATGAGCAAAACTCGATTCGACTCGAAAAAAATTCGAATTTCGAGTTAAATGAATCAAGTTATTTGAATTAATCGAGTTGTTCGAGTCAACTCAATTTTTTTCGAATTTCGAGTTCAAATCGAGTTTGTTTTCGAATTCGAATAATTCGAATAAACCGAAACCAAATTATAATATTTTACATTTTTACCTCAAACTCCCATATCTTTTTACTTTCCACCTAAAACTTTTACTCCCATCCCACCCCACCCCCTCCTACCCAAAACCCATTCCCCCCCACCCCCCAAATTTTACTCCCTCAACCCTCAAAACTTTTTATTTTCCCCCTAAATTTTTACTTCTCACCTTTTACCCCCAAATCAAAAATTAAAATCATGCAAAAAAAAATCCCTAAACCTAAATAATAATAATTTTATTTATATCTACTATTTATATTTATTAAATTAAATTTCACATTTTGTACTATTTATATTATTGAATTGTATAATCATATTGAATCTTTATAAATTTTTGTTAAAATTGAATTATTGATGATGCCATAAAATATTCATGTTCAAATTTTATGTTGGTATTAATTTCACATTTTATCTTTAAGATAACTTTTATTAAAAAAAAATCACATTTTTTACATTTAATATATTTTTTAATTTCAAAATACATAGTGGCAAGAATAAGAATTGAAGCAACTAAGTAAGCAAAGAAGCTAACTCGTATATAAAAGATTAATAAATAAATTATGAGGGGATAAAAGTTAATAACAAATTTAATTACGGTGGGTGACAGTGATTACAAGAACCCAAATCATTTTTTTAATTTAACTCGAACAAATATACTCGATTCGAATTCCATCTCACTCGATTCGATTCGAAAAAATTTCAAATCGAGTTAGGATGATAAAATAGGATTCATCAACTCGATTAACTTGAAATTTTTTCATTCGATTCAATTCGAATCGATCAAACGCTCACCCTATTTTACACAAGTAAATTGAAAATAAACTAAGAGTACAAAATATTCAAGAAATAGATAAATGTGAAAAAAAGAGAGTAATTTTTTAGCAAGCATGATCAGATATGACATTATACATATCTCATTCCCAATCAGTTGTGAAAAAAGTTGTCCATCCCAATATTTTTTATTTTGGAGGTTTTAGCTCGACAAATTGGTGTAAATTTCCATTCACCAAACATTACAATTAAAAGATTTAACTTTCTAATCTTCCATTTATGCTCAAATGAATTTAAAGAAGACCAAAAACTATATTTATCAAACATTCCTATATAAATACTTTCACCCACTTCAATTAATACACAAATGTTTATTTTATGTCAATGTCATGGAAAATCAAACTTCAACGTTCAAACTCTTGGATGAATAATTCATTTATCTCTTCATTTGATTGATGACATTTCTTTTGATTTATTGACTTAAGTTTCCCTACAATGGTCCACATGGCCATGGGCCAAGCTCCTTCATACAACACCATTTCATATATGTTGAAATTAGACTTTAAAAATGGGTCTCATTATTTGTATTTTTTATATCTTTAATTTTTATTTCTAAATTACTTAATCTACTTGAAAGGACCATTATTATAAAGTTAATTTGTAGACCACTAAAAAGATTAAAGCTGCTTTGAAGATATGGAAAAAGAAAGGAAGAAAAAAGCACTTGGCTAAAGTGAAATATGAAAAATGACTTACCAAAAAAAAGTGAATGGGTTAAAGAGATGAAGTGAAGTGAGTGTGAAATTATTTGATAAACAAAAGATGAAGCAAGAAGTGATGGGATATGACACAACAAGCACTTAATGTTTTCTATTGAAATTTAAATATAATTATTTATTAAATTTTATAATTTCGGCTTTATCGAGTCTTGGACATGATTTTTTTTTATTTCATATTATTTAATTAAGTTGAAACAGTGTATACTTTATTTGTTTGTTTTTGTTTTGATAAAAGAGATCTAATTGATGATTTGATGTTCAATTGATCATAAGCTCAATTTATAGTTTGTTTAAATTTAATTATAAAACATATAAATATTAATATAAACATTAAATAATTTCTTATATAATGAAATACGCTCATAGGTTCAGAGGAGTTAGTCTTACCCTCTAAAATGTGAAATTTAACTTTTAGCCCTTTAAATTTTATATAATTTTAAGTTAGTAAGTGGTATAATTATATTTTTTTTCTCTCTTTAAAAATGATAAATTTTTGATTTAATCTTTCAAAAATTTATAAATAATAAAATTATTAAAATGATGAAATTTCATTTTAACTCTCATATACAATTTAATTCCACCCTCTAAAAAATATTTTTGATTTCGGATCTAACATAAAATTTAGGGACAGTGCGTAATTGAATTATTTTGTTTATAGTGTTCAGTTGTATAATGCCAAAAAAAGAAATGAAAGACAATGGGCACGATCAATGGCCTTGGGCAGGTCAAGATCACAATTATCTGGGTTTAATTGATGGATATGGTATGGGAGACATGAGGGGAAGTGTGGGCGAAAATGTGAATGCCAAATTGGACCAACCTTACCCATTCAGTTGTGATTTCACATGTTTTAATTCATCATCTCCTCGGCTTTGCTACCAAATCTCATGCCCAATACTTTAATAAAAAATTATAAATCCATTATAATTTTGAGGTAATCTAATTTGCTATGTAATTATAAGGAATGAGTGGAACTGGAATTATAAGGAATTAAGAATTGAATTGATTGATGTTCCATCATGTATTGATAGAAAAAAAAAACACAAAAATCTACGACCTGATAAATTTGAAAAAGATATTAGGGAAATGTATTATGCATTAATAAAATAATAGAGCCCTACTCAATTACTTTGTCAAAGGATCCACTTAGAATCTATAAGGGATGAGTGGAAACCTACAGATAAGGGGAAATGTAAAAAATATATAAAATCAACTTATAATTTGGAAACAAATTATTAAAGACTAACTTTTTTTTTTTTTTTTGAAATTATGGATTCTCTTAATGAAAATACTATGTTTGGAGAATGCTTTGCGGAAGGTTTAATCCCTAAGAAAGTCCGTTTTAGGGATAAAGATGAGAGTGTGAACATGGAGATTGAGAAACCAACAACTTCTTGGAAAGACAAGTTAGTTGGTTCTTCTCCCAATTCTGGTGGGATTGATTTAAAGGCAAATGAGGATTTTGAATTGTTGGAAGGAGATGCACAAAAGTCCTTCATCAATGGTATTCCTTCAATCGATTTCTCAAATAAAATTCAACATGTTCTTATTCGAGGTATAGATAATACTGTGATATTGAAGCTTCTGGGTCGTAATATTGGTTTCTCGATTTTACAGAACAAAATTTACAACCTATGGAAGCCTTCGTTGCCGTTCCATCTGATGGATATTGAGAATGGCTACTTCTTTCCCAAATTCGATAATAAGCTTAACTGCAAAAAAGTTCTCTCGAAAGGCCTGTGGATTATTTTCGATCAATACCTGACTGTGCAACCGTGATAGGTGTCATTTGATCTGGCACAAACATTCCCGAGCGTGGTAATGTCGTGGATCAGATTTCCGGGGCCACCAAGATATATGTATAAACACAAGATCTTAGTGGAAATAGGAGGCCTGGTGGGTAAAGTTGCGAAACTGGATTTGAACATAGATAATAGAATAAGAGGAAGATTCACTCGCATAGCAGTTTATGTTAATTTGGACAAACCATTGGTGTATCAAATTATAATCAATGGTAAAATACAGAAAGTTAAGTATGAATTTCTACCAACGGTTTGTTTTCACTGTGGAAGATATGGACACATGAAAGATGTTTGCCCTTTTAGGGTCTCTGAACCCAGATCTGAAAAGCACCCAACGTCGTCTAAAACATTACCAAAAGAGGGAAATATGATCGTTAACTAATCGGAGGAGATTGGAGGAATTTACGAGCCATGGATGCTTGTTGAAAAGAAATCTATGAAAAACCAAGGGATTCGCCATTGATGGGTGTTGGAATCACGGCGAAAAAAAATGAAGAGTCATGTTTTAGAGCTTTAACCGAAATAGAAAATAATCCTGGAAATCATTCTAATGATAAAGATGACAGTCTGGCTAATTGGCACAATAAGGGAAATGAAATCTTGTCTGGAGGCATTCAAGATACTGAAACCCTCCATTTGAATGGAGGTCGACTGGATATTAGGGCTCAGCTTAAAGGTCCACTCATAAGCTACGCTTCAAAAATTTGGCAGGCCCTTCAAGGCCAAAATAGACTATTAAAGGATCAAGTGTTGGGCCTATTTGGTCCAAAAAACAAACAGACAGTCTAAGGGTCTTGAACCATGGTTCTTTTTTGGACCTTAGGGTGAACAGGTCGACGATGGGTAATAAATCGAGTCAGGGGAGTGGGTTGTCTACTAGGCTAGTGACAAGTGAGAATTTGACTCTTCAGAATCGGATACTGGAGAAACCTAATCGGCAACATCAATCGGAGGCATCAGTTACTGAAAGTGAAATCAAGGATCAGGCTGGAGGTGATGGGTTTACAGATTCGGAATTAGCCACTCCCAAAGGTGACAATGGTAGTGCCATAGAGTACTTTTCTCGACCTAGTTCAGTGTTGCAAGGACTTGTCGACGTTTCAGTTGCGGATCCCATCGGAGGCCTCAACCCCAGCAGTCATACAACAATATCCTTCAAAGATCTTAAAAACCCAAACGATGACGTCTCGACGGAGGGGGCTTCGCTTCAATTTCGGGGATTGAAAAATTAAAGACGCCGGGAAGGAATTTGGGGGAGAAAGTTGGGGGAGCACGTGTTTCTAAAAAACTTAATAAATTATCCATGGGTAAGAGAGCAAGTTTAAGGTAAACATATCTCTAAACCTTTGTTGCATGATTCAATGACTCTATTGGTTGAGTCTATTTCGACAGAGCTTATAGAGGAGTTGGGCCCAAGTGACCCAAATTTAGTTAAAGGACCTCAGGCCTGAAGTGTATTAGCTGGACAGGAAGGTTTCAGTTTACTTCTCTTTACTTTATTTATATGGATTTAAATCTAACTATATTTTCTTGGAATTGTCAAGGCTACGCTAGCAGTAGATTTCTTCACATTTTTTGCAAGTTTAATATTGAGCATAACCCAGATATTCTGTGTTTGCTGGAACCGAGAGTAAGCGGTAAAAAAGTAAATTCAATTATTGATAAATTGGGTTTTAATTATTCTCGCCGTATTGAAGCTATTGGTTTTTTAAGAGGAATTGGGGTAGGCTGAAAGGAATCTGTTTGGATTAGTGTTATCTATAATCATCCTCAGTTCACTCTCCTTTGTGTTTCTGGCAATGTTCCCTCTAACTTTGTTTTTATCTTTTTTGTTTATGGTAGCCTAGACAGAGGGAAAAGAAAGCTTTTATAGGATGACTTGGTAGCTATGTTACCTCAAGATCCCTTTCTATGGCTGATTATGGGAGACTTTAATGTTATTTTATCACTTGATGATAAGAAAAGTGGTCGTGGCATAGGAAAGAAATGCAAGTTTTTTGGTAACTTTGTTGATTCTTGTAATTTGCAGGACTTGGGGTACAGTGGGCCTTCCTTTACTTGGAAAAGAGGTAACACATATGAGAGGCTTGATCAAGCACTAGCCAATGACACTTGGGTTTCATCTTTTTCGCACAGCCTCGTGTATCACCTTCCCTGTTTTAAATCTTATCACATGCCCATTCTTCTGATAACTAAATCAGATTTTAGTGCGCCTAAAGAAAGACCCTTTTGGTTTCTCGAAGGATGGACAAAACACAGTAATTTTCCCACTTTGGTCAAAGATAAGTGGAATTACTCAGGTAACATGGTTGACTCTTTTACTGATTTTACCTCACATGTTAAAGAATGGAACAGGTCCGTTTATGGCTTTATAAGTACTCGCAAAAAAGACCTTATGAGATCACTTGCGAACATTCAAGAGGCGGTGGATCATTCAGCCTCTAATCGGTTAGTCAATCTGGAAATGGATGTACGAGACAGGTTGAAAAACCTTCTTAATCATGAGGAATTACTTTGGAGACAAAAGTCTAGGTGTGTCTGGCTCTAGCTTGGGGATTGTAACACAGTTTTTCCACAATCGTACAATCCAAATAAGGAAATTCAATCATATCATGGCTTTGCACATTGACAATGGTGAATGGTGTTCTGATCAGAATATCCTTAAAAATAAGGCAATTGGTTTTTTCGAAAAACTTTATGGCGAAATCCACGCTCCCATGAAAGGTCTCCCTTTCAACATCTTCCCATGTCTCAAGGACCAAGATATTGTGTTTTTAGTGAAGCCAGTTTCAAACGAAGAAATTAAAAAGGCCTTATTTGACATGGCTTTACTGAAGGCTCCAAGGAGCGATGATTTTCATGCTCACTTTTTCTAGAGACAGTCGGGTATTGTTGGATGTGCTGTTTGTGAATGGGTTCAAGGAATTTTCGCTAGTAACAACATTGATCCAGATATCAATAATACTCTGATTGTGCTCATTTCGAAGAAATATAGACCAGAAGGATTTAGTCAGTTTCGGCCCATCAGTCTCTGCTCGGTGTTGTATAAATTGGTGATGAAAATGATTGCAAATAGATTTAAATTGGTTTTTCCTAACTTCATCTTGCAGGAACAAGTCGGTTTTATCACTGGTCGCAATATTTCTGAAAATGTTATTATAACACAGGAAGTCATTCATTCTATACGTAGTAAAAGGATTGGCAGGAATTGGATGGTGATCAAACTAGACTTGGAATGTAACAGCCCGATTTTGGGTCTAGTCGAAATAGTGGTTTCGGGACCACAAATCTGACGCAGTAAAATTCATTTCTATTATATTTTCATGGTCTACAGTTTTATGGAACGATTTCGTGAAAATTTCGTTCGAAAATTTTGACGTTTGGGCACTAAATTTAGTTAAAAAAACTAAATTGCAAAAAGTGTAAAACTTGAATTCTATATGTTAAAGGTGTCCAACTGCTATGAGATTTTAAATAAGAGGTCTTTAGATGGTAATTAGACCATTGGTTAAGTTGGTGAACAAAAATGGACATGGTTTGGTATGTGTCTAAAGTTTTTCATAAAGGGCATTTTGGTAATTTGGTAATTAAATGAATTAAAAAGCCAAATTGAAAGCCAATTTTTTTCCATATTCCTCCCATGGCCGAAATTCACAAGGGTAAACCATGGCTAGGGTTTTCCAAGCTTCCAAGCTCGATTGTAAGTCCGTTCTAGCCCCGTTTTTAATGCTCTTTACATTTTTGAAGTCGTTGTAACTCGGTCTTTCTATTTCTACCATCAATTTGAAGAGATGTCAAGGTCTAAAATTTTACCCATGATGGATGTTTGTGTATTTTGATGTCTAATGGTAGAAAATGCATGTTTTGGTGTATGATAAACGACTTTTACTAAGTGATTTTCGGTGAAAATGCCTAAAAGGACTTGTTTGTAAAAGTTGTAAAATGAGTAGTAAAAGTGTGAATAAATGAAAAATGTGGGCTATTATGAGCATTATATAGGTTCGGCTAGGCTTGGGTGTAATGAAATTAAATGGAAATCATTTTACGAGCCTAGGGACTAAATTGTAAAAATGTCAAACATTAGGGGCAAATATGTAATTTTTTCCATAATGTGATTTTGGGCTGATTTGAATTTTATATTGATTAAATAAGTTAAATGTGATATTATAGATAAAGAAAAACGAGGTTCGAACCTAGAATGGGGGAAAAATAAGTATTTGACGATTTAGTCATTTTTGCTGTTTCTATGTCGAGGTAAGTTCGTATGTTTAATAAACATTAAATTATATGTGTATAAATGCTTAACTAATATAATTGTGTTAAATGCTATATTATTGAAATGAAATGTGAATGTTATTGAGTACGATACTACAAAAATGACCGACAGAGATTTTGACAAAAGAGTAAATCTTGGTTGAACCTTAAGAATAGATAGGATATAAATGTCATGAGATTAGGGTTACTAAGATTACGTGTAAGACCATATCTGGGATATGGCATCGATATGAGACTTCGTGTAAGACCATATCTAGGATATGGCATCAATAAAAGACTTCGTGTATGACCATAGTTGGGCTATTGGCATCGATACGAGATTACATGTAAGACCATATCTGGGATATGGCATTGGTACGGTACTACGTGTACGAGATTCCCGAGTATCCTTTAGTATTCCAAATGGTTCAACGGGAAATTTAACGGGTATGTCAAAGAAGAGAAAGAGTATGTAAGTATTACGAATTAGTAAAGGTATGTACGTAAAGTTTATGAGCATTGACTTCATGAAATTGTGAGTTCATGATCTCCACGAGAATGATTTTGTGAAAACCTTGTGATTATTTGTCTATACTTGTGATGTATGAAATACATGGTAAATTCGATTGACAATTATGTGATTGGCTTTCGGGTCAAATTGAGTTATAATGTGGCATGTTTTGTTCACACAAATTGTGATTTATTGGATATGAGAAAAAAGGAAGATTGGCATAATTGCTCGTTGAAATGGTTATGGAAGTAAGGGAAGATAAGAGTTTAGGCAATTGAAAGATGTTAAAGTATATGCTTGAAATGTAAATACTCATAATTAATGTGCATGGTTACTATGAAGTTTGAAATGATTTGTTATTTGTTGTAATCTGATACAAAGGAGAAATTATGGTTGTTAGGCTAAAGCCAATATATGTTAAATTATACTTATAAGTTGATAGAGTAGACATTATGACTGAATGAAAATTTATAACTGTGAGATTTAAATTAATTATTATTATCTTATGTTTATATTGTTCGACTCGATAAAAGATTGGTAAGAGTTGCTTATTATTTTCGTACGGACTTACTAAGCTATATAGCTTACCCCCTTCCTTTCCCATGTCTTTTAGGGTTATTAAGCTAGCTCGAGTTGGAGATCGCCGGAGATCCTATCACACTATCAAGCTATCATTTTGGGTATAAATGAATCCAAGCATTTTGAGTCTATGGCATGTATAGGGACTATGTCAAATTGTTATGTGTGTCATTATTAATTTGGCCATATGGGTTGGCTTGTAATTGTTAATGCTTCATCTTATATATATCCATGTATGATGGCTTATGTTGATCATAAGTTTATTCATATGTTAATGCCCTCTTGTGAATGTGAAATTGATATGTTTTTATCGGGCTAAGTATGATGTTTTAAGCATGATAAATGATGGTATAAGAATGACATGTTATTGTCTTGTTTGTGGTTGTTTGGTTGTATTTACATGCTTGAATTTGCGCCATGAGATGTTGTGTAGATGTGTGCAAGTGTGGGTGGCAAAATGGGTTGGTAAATAGCCTTGTTTTTGTCCACACGGGTAGACACACGGGCGTGTGTCTAGGCCGTGTGTGACACACAGTCTGCCCCACGGGCATGTGTTCCGACTGTGTCCCCCATGCACCTTAATTTTGGAAAAATAGAATGTCCAGAATTGAGCACACGGGCAAAGACACGGGCGTGTGTCTCAGCCGTGTGTGCTACACGGCCTAGCACACGGGCGTGTGGCACGACCGTGTGGCACAAGTCAGATAGCACCCTAATTTCGAACACGGCCTGCAGCACGGGCGTGTCTAAGGGTCACACAGGCGTGTCCCTTGGACCACACGAATGTGTGAGCCCTGTAACATGGAAAAAATTTTAAGTTTTGTAAAATTTTCTAAAGCTCTCGGTTTAGTCCCGAACCACTTCCAAAGCATGTTTTGGGCCTCGTAGGCTCGTTTTAGGGACGATATGAATGTGTATGAAAAGTTCTAATTTGGATGGAAATTTATGATTCGAAAATGTAAGTTTGCTTGTGTTTATGTCCGGTAATGCCTCATACCCTATTTTGGCGTTGAATACGGGTAAGGGGTGTTATATGGAAAAAGGCCTATGACAGAGTAAGTTGGGACTTCATTGGAGCGTCTCTGCTAACTGTCGGGATTCTCGAGTTTCTCAGGACTATGATCATGGCAACCATATCTTCTTCTTCTATGCAATTCCTTTGGAATGGAGTTCCCACTCAGAAGTTTAAGCTAGTTAGAGGAATTAGATAGGGTTGTCTACTATTGCCTTATATTTTTTTTCCTTTGTATGGAATGGTTAGGATATATCATTCATGCGGAAATAGATAATGGTAAATGGAATCCAATTCGTCTCTCAAGATTTGTTCCGACTTTATCTCATCTACTTTTTGCGGATGGCCTGGTCATTTTTTGAAAAGCAGAATTGGAGCAAGCATGTTTGTTAAAGGGGATTTTGAAGCACTTCTGTGAATTTTCTAGACATGAGATTAGTGTAAGGAAAAGTAATTTGTATTTTTCCAAAGGAGTTGAGACTGATTTATGTGTTCAGATTAGTCAACTATTTGGGTTTCAGAAAGTTCATAATCTTAGGATTTACTTAGAGGTGCCACTCCTACATGATCAGGTTATTAAAAGTACCTTAAATTTTGTTGTGGACAAAGTGAGTCGCAAATTGCGAATTTGAAGCAATTAAGTTGTCCATTACGGGAAGAGTCACTCTGGCTCAATCGGTTCTTCTAGCTATCCCAAACTACTTCATGCAGCTAATGCTAATTCTGAAAGGTGTTTGCATAGAGATCGAGTGAATAGTAAGATAGTTTATATGGGGTTGTTCTGGTAGACATCCAAAACTTGCTTTGGTAGGGTGGGATTCCATTTTTCAGCTAAGGTCTCGAGGCGATCTTGGGTTTTGACACCTTCAGGATCAAAATATTTCATTTCTTATGAAGGTTGGGTTTAATTTAGTCACTATGAAGGATGTTGTTTGGGTACAAGTCCTTCATACAAAATATGGATGGAAGGATTAGATCTTGGATTACATTACCAGGAGTCAATGTTCACACATATGGCACTCCCTTTCTATTGTTTGGCCCATTTTCCGTGTGAATTTAATTTGGTTAATTGGTAATGGTTTTAGTTTTCGTTGTTGGAAAAACTCTTAGATCCCGAAAGTTGGTCATTTTCTTTCGCATGTTCCCGCTCATGCAAGATTATATTTGGAGTGCACCTTGAGAAAGACTGGGTCATGCTTGATGGATCCTAGAATTTGGATTTGTTTCATATTTGGCTGCCCGAAGAGGTGATTAGACGGATAGTGAGTATCCCCCCCACATCCTGCTAGTGGGACAGGTAGGATTATCTGGGCTTGTTCAGGATCAGGATCTTTTACTATTTGTAATGCCTATTGGACCTTAAAAGAAGACTCTTGGAACCTTAAATATGACTGTTGGAAGATTACTTGGAAATATCAAGGCCCCCAAAGAGTCCGATTTTTCTTGTGGCTAGTTTCTAAATAGAGACTTCTTACTAATTCGGAGCATACTCAGAGAGGAATTGGTTCACATCAGCTCTTGCCATTTATGTGGACATGACATAAAGGACACCCTACATGTTCTTTGAGACTGCATGACAGCGAAGGAAGTTTGGATGCATGTGGTTCCAACTGAGAAACAACACAGGTTCTTTTTTATCCTTTTTAGATTTGGTTTTCTTCTAACCTTTGTTGTCATTTTAAAATGCAGGATTAGGGAGTTACTTGGTCGTGTCTGTTCAGCCTAATTGCTTGGTGAATTTGGAATAACATGAATCTATTCATCTTCTAGAACTTTACTTGGTCAGCCTACGAAATTGTGAAAGCTTCACTAAGTTGGGCACAACAATTTGAACCTTTTCTTAACGGATACAAGGTCATTCCACTTAATTCGGTAGTCCATTCACACTCTGAAGGAAATTGGGTTCACTTATTCTCTGATGGAGCAGTGGCTAGAGATTTCGGGAATGCTTTTGCTGGCGAGGTGGTTCGTGATTCATTTGGAAAATGGATATTGGGATTTAATCGTTATCTGGGAAAATGTTCACCTTTTGAGGCAGAATTTTGGGGTATTCTGGACAGACTTCTCATTTTATTAGGATACAAAGGAGCCAATATTCGGACAGATAACCTAAAGGTGGTTAAAGCCTTGTCTATTAAGGGGTCGGTTGACTCAAGTATTACCTTTCTTAGAAGGATTCAAAAACTTATGAGTTCTGGAGGACAGTGGATGATTAGATATGTACCAAGGAATGCAATTCAATAGCAGATCGTCTGGTGAAACTCGACTTAGTATGGCAGTCAAGCTTCCAGATTTTTGAAGTGCCTTCTGATGTTGTGTCTCTGGTTCTTCAACAAGACAAAGCGCATAGCACTTTTTAGCATTTGATTTGTTGTAATTTTGCTTTGTCTTTCACAAAAAAGAAAAAGAAAAAGACAAACATTTTTATACAAAAATTTACTATTTTTAAAAAAAATTATAATAAAGTTTGTAGATTATTTTTAAAAAGTAAGACTAATTTTAAGGAGTTGGTGGGAGAAATCGTCATGTTAGGTGACAAATTTATTATCATATTGACACATGTTATTCTTTCAAGGAAAAGAAACATTGAAGATGGCACTTGTGATTCTCTTATGAAACTGTCACCTGACATGACACTTTTTTATTTTCATGAGAGAATGACACGTGATATCTTTAATTTTTTTTTTTATATATATTAGCATCATATTAAACATCACGATTTCTCTCTCCAAACTTTTAAAAATTATCTTATTTTTCTAAATAATCTAAAAACTACCTAAATTTCTAAATAAATTTTCATTTTAGTATTTTTCTTATTAATAAACCCCACTCTAATTGTCAATAAAGTATTAATAGGTTGAATACTTTTTATTTTTATTCAAAGTGTCAAAGAATTTCCTCGACTGATTGTATGATTGTTCCTCAATTATTTACCTGTCCCTGTTCCCAGTTGATAGAGCTATTGACATCTTGGGGTCCCAATAGAGGAGACTGACCAGTTGATTTTAAGTCATCCATTCCCTTATATGTGTTTGGATATTATTTGCCTATTTGAGAACTAAAATTTTGAAATACTTTTTTGGACATAGAAATTTTGAAATATTGCAAACCATAAAGTATGGAATCATCCCAACTGTTAAATCCGGTGAAGGAAAACAGTCTCCCTCCTCTTCACTCACGATCTTAGTCACCGCTGTACTTTTGTTACCGGACATCCCTCCACCGTCGGCTTTTCATTTGTCAAAATTCATGTAACAAATGAAATCTTTTGAATGTATATATAATAAACATTAATCTAAACTCTATTCTCCATCAAGACATTACAGTGATAGGTTAATCAAGCTTTTTTAACTTTTTGTTATAACTCATGCATCATCACACTTCCGGGTTAACATACAATTTTATATTATTTGGAGATAATTATTGTCAGAACTCTTTGAATAAAGAGGTGTTTGGATAAATGATTAGGTACGGTACGATACGTTTAATTAATATTTTATCTCACATTATAATATCTAATCTCATCGTTACTATTATTTTTACATTAACTACAAACCTACACTAAGAATAAGTGGCAACCCAAATAGAATGTCAGAAAACTAATTTTAATCATCACTAATTGTAAGAGTTACCACTGATATACTGTCGTCTCTGCAAAAACTGGTTTACATGTCTCCTACTTCAAATGAAGCAGACCGTCCAACAACCAAAATGGAAAGAGACAAAAATTATAATTAAATACACATGGAATGGGAATTGGGAATTTGGGTGTTAGTGGAAAATGGCACCAACGTGCTTTGACTGTGTGTCTCCAGTCTAAAGGTCCCGTGATGAATGTTGAACAATGGTTTGTCTTCCTTTTCATTTTTGGAATCTCTACATCTCATGCCCCACCCTAATAATTCTGTCCTAAATTTCACACGAGTGCTTTTGGGATTAGAAATTCTAAAAACCAACTATATATTTTTATTCTAAACCTAATATTTTTATTGAAATATATACATTAGAAGTTTAATTATTATTGGATACATCGAGTAATTTTTTTTTAAATTATATCAATAGAGTTAAAATTTATTTATTTTAATATTATTTAAAGACATACGATAATTTTTAAATCTTACTTGTGCAGTTTTCTCTTAAGTTTATTTTGAATTTAAGTATCATCACGATATTATTAAGCTTTACTCTAATTTAAGTCGGGATATTCTCTAACTTTCAGTTTGGTTGTACTTTGTATTGAATTGATTTTATTTATAATGGTTTAAAACATATATTTTTTGTAGAGTTAATATTTAGTACATTGATAATATACTTTTTTTATTCTACAAGCAGCTTTAAAAATTTATCATGTATCTTTTTTTAAAATTTTACTATACTCCTATAGGACATTTGTAAAATCCTTGGCCTTACTTATGAAGTCTAAAAACTCCACTTGCAACGTACCAAATAATTTCTCTTGTTTAAAACATATATTATTTATGGGGTTAGAATTTGGTACACTGGTAGTGTATTTTTTATTCTACAAGCAGTGCCTTAAAAAATTGCTATCTGTCTCTCTTTTTTTAAAAATATTTTTTAAATATTTTATTATATTCTTATAGGACACTTATCAACCCCTAACCCTACTTGTGGAGTCTAAAACTCCATTGGCAGTGTACTAAATATTTTCCCTTGTTTAACGCATATTATTTGTAGGTTAGTATTTGATACACCGGTAATGTATTTTTTTTATTCTACAAATAGCCTTAAAAAATTACTATTTATCTCTCTCTCTCTTTTTTTCAAAATATTTTTTTAATATTTTAATATATTCTTATAGGACACTTGTTAACCTCTAACCATATTTGTAAAATCTAAAAACTCTATTAATAATATCGTATTATATTTTTACTTGTGATTGTTGTTATAATTGTAAGTGTAAATTTGTTAATAGTATAACTTTTTGAATTTAAAAGAATTATTTGACTATTAGTGAAATAAAAATAAATATATAAAAAAATAACATGCAGCAACTTTTTAATGCAGCTTATAGATAAAACGTTATATTATTTATTTTTAATTAATTTATATAAAATTAGAAAACAATGGATAAAATCATGTTACTTTCCATTATTTTTTCTCCCTCCACCAAGTCATAATTAATTACATAAATGTTTGTAAGTTAAAAAAAGCCTTTTTAAGAAAATGTAAAAGAATTTAATTAAGTTTTTATATTAAATTCAGATCTAATTAAGTCTCTGTAGTTAATAAAAAAATTCATTAAGCTCTTCCGTTAACGGTTTCTTTCATTGACCATATTGACCGTTAAAAAAATTGACAGACTAATCAGATGATGACACGTGATAACTTTTAGTTTAATCTAATATTTTCTCATAAAAAATATTAAAAATAATTAAGAAATTATAAAAATATAAAATTTATTAAACATTAAAAATAATAAAATTTATATAAACTTATAAAAATTTTAAAAAAACCTATAAATATTATAAAAACATATATATAAAATCTAATAAATTTTAATAAATTATAAAAATTTTATAAAATTAATAAAACACATTTAAAATATTCAAAATTTTATAAAAATGTATAAAAAATCTTAAAAAATTATAAAAAAATCTTAAAAATTATTAAACATTATATAAACTTATAAAAAATCATAAAAACATGAACTAGACCAGATCAATCGGTTAGACCGAAATCGACAAAGGCACCTGCCCGAAGAAGGCCATTAGATTGGTTAAGCTAGGAGCCAAGCAGTTGAATCGATTTTTTTAATTTTTTTTTATTTTCAATGTCTTATTTAATTAAAATGGAAGGACCTGCCGAACTGGCAAACCAGTGGCCTGATCGGTTCAACCACAGGTCCATTCTGAAAGCTTTGGTCAGAATATTTCATATTAACATATGCTAATAGTTGAATAATGAAATTTTATAAAATTAATAAAATATATTCAAAATTAAGTATTTTTGGTATAGTTAGACCAGTGGTTGAATCGGTCAGGCCACTGGTTTGCCAATTTGACCGGTCAATCCAATTTAATTAAATAAAACATTGAAAATTAAAAAATAAAAAAATCGGTTCAACCGTCCGGCTCCTAGGTCAACCAATCTAATGGCTTTCTCTGGATCGGTACCATTGCTGATTTTGATCTAACTGGTCAGACCGACTGATCCGATCTAATTCAAGGTTTTATGATTTTTTTTTATAATTTTTATAAGTATATATCAATTTTAATATATTTAATAATTTTTATAATTTTTTATGATTTTTCATAAGTTTTTAAGAATTTTTATATGTTTTTCCTAAAATTTTAAATATTTAAATATTTTTTGTTAATTTTATAAAATTTGAATAAACTATTAGAATTTATTAGATTTTTATGATATTTATAAGTTTTTATTAAATTTTTATAAATTTTGTAAGTTTATATTAATTTTAATAAAAAAATAATTTCTTTCCTATTTTTATAATTTTATTAATTTTTATCATTTTTATGGGAAAATATTATACTAAACTAGAAGGTGCCACGTGTCACCATCCGATTGGTCCGTTAGTTTTTTTAACGGTCAACGTGATCAATGACGGAAACCATTAATAGAGGAGCTTAATTTATTCTTTTTATTAATAATAGGGGCTTAATTGAGTGCGAATTGAATATGGGTACTAATTAATTTATTTGTATTTTCTTAAAAGCTTATTTGACATATAAGCCTTACATAAATAAGTAGTTAACGCAAGCTCACTTTTGACACTTCCATGTTTATCTAAGTCCAAACCATTGGTTCTTTGATATTATTATTAGGATTAAAATGTAAATTTATCATTATACTATGGGTGAATATTGAAACTAGTCATTATAATTTATTTTGATTAATACTTGTCATTAAATTTTGAGAATATGGGTAAACTTGCCACACAACTTTTATATGATTGAATTTTAGTGTTATACTTTGAATTTTGCCACTATATTAGTTTTTAATTAAATTTTACAACTTAATATTGATTTTGATGATTTAAAAATAAAATTTAACAAAAAAATATTATTTTAGATATTTTATTTTAATAATAAAAATAAGTTAATTTATAAAATATTAAAAATCAGTATATTGACATATAATTTTTATTTAATAAAATGAAGACTTGAAAAAAAGAGATTAACTTTACTTTTTATAAATAACGTATTTTATAAAGATTAACTAAATGGTTAACTTATATGTGATGATGCATTAGTAAAATGTTGAATAAGGTATTGAAATTCATGAATTAATGCTAGGGATATTGGCTGAATGTGAAATGCTTATGTTTGGTAGTTAATTTGAAAAGTTGCATATTGATATTCATTTTGAAATTGCAAAAATAGCATGTGTCATCACGATGAGATTTGAATTCTAGGCCACGGTGCGATGTCGAACTTGCTCGCCGTGATCAGACTGAAACAGTATGTCACGTCGCAACGAGAAACTTCCGACATTGCAACATCAGTTGGAAGTTTTATCAACATTACAATTTAGTCCTAATTTGACATCGTGTTAGCATTAGAGCTTTCGTAAGCTCATATAAAATCCGGAAATGATTATATGTCGTATCATATGCTTATATTAATTGCATTTACATGTTAATTGGTATTAATTGAATATATTTTTATCGTAGTTGCTTCGACAACGAATGTGACACCTTGTAGCTCAGATCCAGCGATCGGATCGGGTTTAAGGTGTTACAGTCTTGAGCGTCGGAGCGGATGACTCCCAGAAGATAGAGACATAGATGTGACTGACTGGACTGACAGTACATCGAATAAAATCCAAGTAGAATAGATCCTAGATCCGTTTATGGATTTATTCACTTGTGATGTTCATATTGTGGCATACATTAATCTTGAGTGGATGATGGACTATGTATGCGTGACTCGTATACTTTGATGTAAGTAAAAACCGGAGTTCAAATAGATAAGGAACCAAAAACTGGTGCATTAGGTATACAACTTCTACAATAAATGGTATTCTCTCATTAGATTACATGATAGATGAAAAGTAAATATGGCCACAGTAATTTGTCTTTGTGAATGACTTGATTACTATTTGATAGTAATTGACTTTTCATGAAAGAAGATATAATGGTTACCATGAGACAAAATAGGATCATATTGAGAGAACAAATTTATCCCAAAGAGATTAAGGATATCCTATGAGGGTAACACACTGATGAAAAGGTCATTAGACGAGCATTGAGTAAGTAGCTTTGGTAATTGTATGTAACATGGGCGAGCTCAGTCACGATCCTATAGTGGAATGACTTTGTGACTAAATAAGTTTATAATTAATAGGCGAAAAGGTGGAACTTAATTATAAATTATTTGAGCCCTAATTACATAAGTCTAATCGATCCCTACACTAGCTCGTTGAAACTAGAAATGAATTGCATGTAAAATCAAACGAACAAAAATGGTTAGAAATGATAAAGTTAAAGAAATGGATCACATTCGCAAATTAATGTGTTTTCTCACTAAGTATAGAAATGACTTGACCTTAATTTAAGTTTTTCAAATTATTATTTAATTAAATAATTGAAGTTCGAAAATGGAATTAAATTAATTAGTCATTGTGAATCCGTTGAATATGGAAATTATATATATTTCCTTATAGATTCTTTTACGGTAAAGTTGTCATAACTTTAACAGAATTAGAATTTGGTTAAAAAAATAATTTATCTAATTAAATTAATTAATTAATAATATTTATTTTGGAAAAAAGAAAAACATGTATTGGGTTGGATTAAATTATAAAGTATTGGGTTGAAAGTCCAAGAAGCACATATAATTGGACCAAATACAAAAGACGCCCAAATTCCCCCTCCCTCTTCTAGTTAGGCTAGAAGACTAATTTTTCTATTAAATAAATATTATTTGTGTTTTACTAATTGAATCATCTCTCCCTATAAATAAATAGCACTGGTAGAGCTTAAAAATACAAGTTTTACAGAAGTTTCACATAACTTTGAGATATTATTATTATGCCAAAAAGTAGAGAAAATTTATTTTCTAAGTATAAATTTTATTTTCTGGAAATAACAATTATGTCGGTTTCTATTGAGAGAGAATTACATTCCTACTGAAAGTAATAAATTGTTTTTGGTTCTGTGTTTGATTCATGATTCTTCAAGCCGATTTTTGGTACGAGAATAGCGGAGAAAGTTGTTCAATTGAAAAATGGGAATATCTAGGATTTGTCTCGCAGAAAGCACAAATACTTTTCGGGAAAAGTTTATTCTTATAAATATCACAAATTAACTCGATTTTCAAAATTTTAATCTTTCGCTATTTATTAAACTAGATTTTTCCAACACCACCTACACCCATCAGTTTCTTTCCAACACTCCCCCACGTATAGCGTTGGATTTGAAATGGTCGCTTTGTAGTCCACTAACACTTTTAATCTGTAGTCCTTTAAGGTAGAAACACAAGACTCCTTATCTAGATATTGCAATCCAACACATCACTCTTTCGTTTCCCTCCTACAATATTTTGAATACTCCGGGAACTTAAGAGCATGTGTCGCATCAAGGTCGACGGTCGTTAAATAATTAGTGGGTTGAAATTGGATTACCATGTCATCCAAATAAATAGTCAAGTACCACAATTGGAAAATGAGTATAATTTAAATACCAATTTGTGGGTTAAGTCAAAATTATAAACAAAATTTTTAAACAACAGACATGGAATAACTTTAAAAAAATAAATGACAAGAAGTAAAAGAATAATTTATCCAATTTATAAATAAATACTTCAAATAAAGAATATCATAACTATTTTTTTAACCTCGTATTATTATAATATATATAATATTTAAAAAGCCAATTTCTATAATTTCTTTCCTTTTAAAATTACCATCTTCCTTAATTAATCACATCTCTCTCCACAAGTAGAGAATTTTTAATAAAATTCTCTTTTCAACTCTCACCCCTACCTCCCTCTTTGTCAATGATTTTCATTTTTCTTTTTTTTTTTAAAATTCTTCTGTTACATAAACTTTTCGAAACTCAATATATCCAAAACTAATTTATATTTCATTAAAGATTAAGCTTAAAATCATTTTCTTGGCAACTTGGACTTAACAATAACAACTACAATCTAAAACCTCAAATTTGAAATATTTTTTTAACAATCAATCACACTTGCAAATAATATAGTGTAACGCCCCAAAAATGTAAATATTTAATTTGTTAAATTTTATCATAAATAAGTATTTGCTTTAGTGGTTAGGGGCTTTAATTGAATGTTTGAGGTCATGGGTTCAAATCTCACTCTTGAGAAATTTTACTAATTTTGCTTCTATCCCTATCTTTGTTCTTCTAACTTAAGCACTATTTTCGCTAAATTTGTCTTAGAATGAGCTTGCTGGTTCAGGGCTAACGTGTTAGCTTATTCGTTGGTCTTTTGCTCGAATCCCTACTTGAGTGAATTGGTAATATTTTTTTTTATTTTCATTTGAGCCGACCATGTAGTGGTTGTGGTTTAATCGAATTCTGGCTTTGGAGAATTTGATAAGATATCATAATGTTGGGGCAGTTTAGATATTATTTTATTTTATTTTGAAATTAGAGAAAAAGGGATTTTCTAAATAAAACTATCCCTACTTTGCACGTTCCTTCTTTTCCCTATTTTGTTCACATTGTTCTTCTCCCTTTTCACATGGATTATAGCAAGGAAGGTCCTCAACTTTCTTTTTCTTTTCTTGATTTTGTGTCCCCAATTTCCTTGTGTTCTTGATTGGTGGTTTTTGTGCTACTCAATTTTGATGGTGGGTGTTGATTGAATTTTTTATAACTCGATTTTTGCGTAAGTATGATCAATATTTGTTTCTTCTGTAATTGAAGTCTTTCCTTCCGTTATTTGTTATTTTGTTAAGTTGGGGTTTTTAGTGCTGCATTTCTGTTATTAATCTTGTAGGTTATTTATGTGAAGGTCACGGAATGATTAATCCACCGGAGGATTAAGCCTTGAGAAGGTGTTGTTTACGTCCAAAGGTAAGGATTATTTTGTCAATTTGGAACTGTGGTGGCTGTTGGGTTAATCGTTTTGTGGGTTGGATTGGTAATTTAAGAAAATCGAGGAGTATATCCTCTTAAATCGACTTGCTATTGTTGGCTAATTCGCTAAGTGTTTGATGCTTTTAGGTATTGGAATACTCAATTTTTGGGTTTGCATCAGAAATTATCCAGGTGTGTAATGAAAACCCAAGAAAACAGCGAACGATGAAAGCCGAAATTTGGGAATGTCGACGTCACACAACCATGTGCCAGGTTGTGTTGTACACCGTGTGACAGGTCGTGTGCTAAACCGTGTGAGCTACATGGGTGTGTGTAAGGCCGTGTAGGCCCAAATTTTGAAATTTTTCTCTAGGGTCGTATTCATCGTACGAGAAGAATGTAGGATTTTTGTAGGGTCCATACGATATAAATTAGGCTTCAAAGCATGAGTTCTAATGTTCTGCCAGTGGTAAATTCGATTTATGTACGCATGATTAATAAGTTATATGTATATAATCTGTTATCTGTTAAGCATTGTAACACCCCAAACCCGGCCCAAACACCACGACCGGATCTGGCATGTCACTAAGAAGACTTTATAAAATATGTCGCGTTTTGTTTTGTTTCAAAAACATAGTTTTGGCGTTTATACGGGAAAAACTTAATAGGTTGATAAATTGTAAAAGAAATAAATTTTATTTAACGCCTTAATGAATATAAAACTAGAATTTTCCTTTGATTTTTATCATTTCAGTACATGCCTTAGTTTAACCTTTTACGTAGGATTTTAGATGTCCAAAAACCCGAAAACCCAAAAGAAAACATAAAAGAATTATAATAACCGGTGGCCTTATTACAATAAAATATAAACCAACTAATTAAAAATATTAAAAATAATTGAAATAGTAAAGTCTTTTCTTTGAATCAAAATAATCCCTCGCATGGCCACCTTGCGCGCCTCTCCAACCGGTCCGATGCACTAGGTGCTACCGAAAGATGTTAAATAATAGGGTGAGTCGCGAGACTCGGTGTGCAACCCTCGTGCACCATCAGTTGGGCCTTAGCCCCACGTGAGCAGAGATAACAGAGTATAATATAGCAGAAAATATGCAAAACCCAACCCAATCCTAGGTTTCCATCCGCTACACACCACCCTTACCTGCCAATCACACCATTGGGGATTTCTACAATCAACCCACACCGCTACACACCATCGATGGCAGTCATGCTGCAGATAGCTGCTCATCGTCGGATCATGGCAATAGCCACTACAAGATCATGGCAAAAGCCACTACAATGCATCATGGCAAAAGCCACTACAATGAGAACACTTCCCTTTTATCAATCACCCAACCCCATGCATACATAGAAATTGGCATACATATAAAGCATATCCTCTTAGCAGAAACATTCACTTTAGAATGACAGAGATCACTAACCTGGTGATTCGCCTTTACCCCTTTTAGGGTTTTCAATAGCCATGCAGTATTTGGCATTTAATGAGAATATCTGAGAATATAACGAGTTTGTATGCATACTAATCAAGCAATCTAAATGGTGTGAGAGTGTTACACACACGATTAACGCGTAAGACTACCCTCTATGTCGATACCCTCGCTAATCGGATCACGCCTCTGTCTACAACTTTGCTCAAAAGCCGTAAAAACGCGAATATAAGGCCTCTCCTATATTCGGCCAAGGGTTAGTGTTTACCCGAATCTATACTTTTTAGATTAACAGATCTCCTTACCTAGATCGATTAAATCCCGAAAGTAGTATGATTTGTGTGCTACATAATCGATTGGATCTCCTTCAAATCTCAGAATACCGCCCATGGAAGATAATACGAGGTTAGTCAACCATCTAGCCATTCGGCTATGGTCTCTAAAAGTCAGAAAAGATCAAAAGAATAACATAATCGACACTTACCACTTTAGAAGATTTCGGGTACCCCTTATAGGAAGATTCGGCAAACACTGAGAGAAGAGATCTAAGAATTTTGGCTTTTAAGAAAATCCGAAAAAGTATGAACAAAAGAAGGAAGATGATGCGTTTTTCGGCTTTTAGAAGAACTGATTGAAGAGTTTCAGTTTCTAGAAAAAGAAAAGAAGAAAAGAAATCAAGAGAGAAGCTTGGAGGTTTCGGCTAGGAAGAAAAAGAATGGAAAGGATTTCGTCAACTGATAAGGCTTCAAAGGGTTTAGGTTCTTAATAAATGAAAGAAGAGATGAACAAATGGGTAGGGAGAATTCGGCTTTTAGAGAAATCAAAGCACAAGAGGAAAAGAATGGAAAAGAGAGTGAAGGAGAGGTTTCGACTTTTGAAGAAATTAAAGAAAAGAAATTGTAGAGGGAGACGAGGATTTGCACGAGGGAAGAGAAGAAAAGGGTGGGGTTCAAATCCAGGAATTGATGAGCTATCCCCTATTTATAGAAATTTGGCACACCTTTAGCCTATACTCAACCGATTTTTCCCCTCTCCTGTGTTTGATTTTTCGGCCAACACTAGCCTTCCTGATAGATCCTCATCCTATCCCTTATCCCTATCAAAACACCCATCCAAAAGAGGCTTAATTATCTCCAACTCTTCCCTCCTTTATCAGTTGTAATTATCCACATATTAAAACAATAAAATCCCCTAAATAATAGCCTTGTTGCCGTCCAACATACTCCTCCTTATAAGTGTCGAATTTGGCCCAAAAACATGGGCTCCAAACGGCCACAAATTGGGCCTCTCCCCTTGCCTATTGACGCCAACTCCCTTCCCTCTTAGTGGCGCCATTTTGCCACTGGGCTACAAGCCCATTTTGCCATTTAAGCTACCAAAACTTTATTTTAAGCCCTAGAGTATCTAAACAGGATATTTAATCAAGGCCTCATTCAAGCTTCGAGCCCAATTTGCACCTCTAATTCTCAAATTAACACATTAAACGCATCCACACCCTAAACGCATAGGCCCAAAAATTCAGGATGTTACAGTTCTACCCCCCTTAAAGAAATTTCGTCCTCGAAATTTCCAACTAACTATTAATCATACCACCCAATTCTCACCACTATGCTTTCGCTGTGAACTCTAATTCTAAAGCCAAAAGAAACACTTAGGATAATATGATAGAGTACGCACCGGTATTCGCATATGGAGCGTCCTCGTCCTCTTGTACTCATTCTTCCGATTAATGTTTATTTGATTAGAAATTTTATGAATTAATAGGTTTTTTCCACTGATTAACCACGAACAGTCTTATGATCAGTAGTTTAAGAGTAGTTCTTTCGAATACGAAATTACATCTACAAGTTTCAGTCTCAAGTTTGTCTCCTCGTTCTAGGACCCACACACATCAACCATCAGACGACATCCATGAACCCACATTCAACACATAGGGTATTTTCTTCATTTCACTACCCAGGGGTATTTTCGTAATTTTATCCTACAGGGGTATTTTCGTAATTTATCCTACAGGGGTATTTTCGTAATTTTCCGAAATAGGGTTCCTTGGTGATTTTGTGAAAGAGGGTATTTTGGTAATTTTGCAATCTGGGGGTACTTCGGTAATTTTACAAATCAGGGATATTTTGGTCATTTATAAATCAGGGGTAATTTAGTAATTTTACAAAATAGGATGGCTGGTCCTTTTCGGGTTTTAGTTATAAGTTTTGGCCTGTCAACAAATCCTCGTGGCTAGGGTGAAGCAATCACCACGCACTGTAGGATTCCAAATAAGAGGAGGTGAGTCACTAGGATCGCTTAAGTACTGTGCTCTTCCGGATCCAATCCTAGACATGTGCATGCTGTTGCCACACCCTAGTCTTGCGACTTGTCTCTGAGTTTGTTCGGTTGGATTAAGTCTTATGCAATTGAGAGTTGTTTAACTAGGCCTAAGGTCCATCAAGCTCTAATTAAAATAATCACGTCCCTTAAAGTCCATCAAGCCCCATATATATATAACACACGGTGAGTTCGAATACTTACAGCGGACTTGGGTAGGAGACGCAGTGCCATGCCGGAAAAACCATACGTGTTATTTATAAACATGCATGTTTTCAAAACCCAACTTTAGAAAACGTTTTGAGCCCCAAAACCCCAAAGTCGAGTTTTGAACGAGGCTCGATACCAATTTGTAACACCCCAAACCCGGCCCAAACACCACGGCCAGGATCGGCATGTCACTAAGAAGACTTTATAAAACATGTCACGTTTTGTTTTGTTTTAAAAACATAGTTTTGGCATTTATACGGAAAAACTTAATAGGTTGATAAATTGTAAAAGAAATAAATTTTATTTAACGCCTTAATGAATATAAAATCGAATTTTCCTTTGATTTTTATCATTTCAAGTACATGCCTTAGTTTAACCTTTTTACGTAGGATTTTAGATGTCCAAAACCCGAAAACCCAAAAAAAGAAAACATAAAAAAATTATAATAACAGGTGGCCTTTTTACAATAAAATATAAACCAACTAATTAAAAATATTAAAAATAATTGAACTAGTAAAGTCTTTTCTTTGAATCAAAATAATCCCTCGCATGGCCACCTTGCGCTCCTCTCTAACCGGTCCGATGCACTAGGTGCTACACGAAAGATGTTAAATAATAGGGTGAGTCGCGAGACTCAGTGTGCAACCCTCGTGCACCATCAGATTGGGCCTTAGCCCCGAGCAGAGATAACGAGTATAATATAGCAGAAAATATGCAAAACCCAACCCAATCCTAGGTTTCCATCCGCTACACACCACCCTTACCTGCCAATCACACCATTGGGGATTTCTACAATCAACCCACACCACTACACACCATCGATGGCAGTCATGCCGCAGATAGCTGCTCATCGTCAGATCATGGCAATAACCACTACAACAGATCATGGCAAAAGCCACTACAACAGATCATGGCAAAAGCCACTACAACAGAACACTTCACCTTTCATCAATCACCCAACCCCATGCATACATATAAATTGGCATACATATAAAGCATATCCTCTCAGTAGAAACATTCACTTTAGAATGACAGAGATCACTAACCTGGTGATTCGCCTTTACCCCTTTTTCGGGTTTTCAACAGCCATGCCGGTATTTCGACATTTAACAGAATATACAGAATATAACAGGTTTGTATGCATACTAATCAAGCAATCTAAATGGTGTGAGAGTGTTACACACCTGATTAATGCGTAAGACTACCCTCTATGTCGATACCCTCGCTAATCGGATCTACTGCCCTCTGTCTACAACTTTGCTCAAAAGCCGGAAAAACGCGAATATAAGGCCTCTCCTATATTCGGCCAAGGGTTAGTGTTTACCCGAATCTATACTTTTTAGATTAACAGATCTCCTTACCTAGATCGATTAAATCCCGGAATTAGTATGATTTGTATGCTACCTAGGCGATTGAATCTCCTTCAAATCCTGGAATACCGCCCATGAAAGATAATACGAGGTTAGTCAACCATCTAGCCATTCGGCTATGGTCTCCAAAAGCCGGAAAAGATTGAAAGAATAACATAATTGACACTTAACACTTCAGAAGATTTCAGCTACCCCTTGTAGGAAGATTCGGCAAACACCAGAGAAGAGATTTAAGAATTTCAGCTTTTAAGAAAATCCCGAAAAAGTATGAACAAAAGAAGGCTGATGCATTTTTGGCTTTTAGAAGAACTGAGTGAAGAGTTTTGGTTTCTAGAAAAACAAAAGAAAAAAGAAATCAAGAGAGAAGCTTGGAGGTTTCGTCTAGGAAGAAAAAGAATGGAAATGATTTCGTCAACTGATAAGGCTTCAAAGGGTTTCGGTTCTTAATGAATGGAAGAAGAGATGAACAAATGGGTAGGGAGAATTCGGCTTTTTAGAGAAATCAGCACAAGAGGAAAAGAATGGAAAAGAGAGTGAAGGGAGAGGTTTCACTTTTGAAGAAATTAAAGAAAAGAAATTGTAGAGGGAAGCGAGGATTTGACACGGGAAGAGAAGAAAAGGGTAGGGTTCAAATGCCGAAATTGATGAGCTATCCCCCCTATTTATAGAAATTTCGGCACACCTTTAGCCTATACTCAACCGATTTTCCCCCCTCTCCTGTGTTTGATTTTCGGCCAACACTAGCCTTCCTGATAGATCCTCATCCTATCCCTTATCCCTATCAAAACACTCATCCAAAAAGAGGCTTAATTATCTCCAACTCTTCCCTCCTTTATCAGCTGTAATTATCCACATATTAAAACAATAAAATCCCTAAATAATAGCCTTGTTGCCGTCCAACCTACTCCTCCTTATAAGTGTCAAATTTGGCCCAAAAACATGGGCTCCAAACGGCCACAAATTGGGCCTCTCCCCTTGCCTATTGACGCCAACTCCCTTCCCTCTTAGTGGCGCCATTTTGCCACTGGGCTACAAGCCCATTTTTCCATTTAAGCTACCAAAACTTTATTTTAAGCCCTAGAGTATCTAAACAGAATATTTAATCAAGGCCTCAGCCCAAGCCTGAGCCCAATTTGCACCTCTAATTCTCAAATTAACATATTAAACGCATCCACACCCTAAACGCATAGGCCCAAAAATTCAGGATGTTACAAGCATGATCTATATTTGTTATAATAAGCATGTATGTCATATACATTCTTTATATCAGTTATTTTTGCATGTGCATTAGGGTGGGACATATGTTTGTGGAGGAAGTGTGGGCAGTTTAATCTATCTGTGTATCTGGTGGCTCAACCACATATATTTTTGTTACTGGCGAATTCTCGCCTTATGATCTGACAGTTAGACTGCAAATGTTCTGAAAAGTGACTAAAGTAACTAAGCGGTGTGTAGGATTGGATGGGTAAATAATACCCTATATTGTGTGTAGGGATGGTCGGAGATGGTGTGTAGCAGATGGGGGTAGGATTGTGATTTTCCATCTGATATGTTCTATTTCTGCTTTGTTATAAAATATGTCTAAATGATATTTGAAAGCATGTCTGAAACTAAATCTTTGCTTCTATTTTTTTTATAAGTTACACCGAGCTCAAAAGCTCACCTCTGTCTTTGTTTACTTTCAGGTAACCCCCAGACTTAGGACAGGTCGGTGTGACTGGAGCTCGGTTAAACATTTTTTGTTAATTATGCTATTTTGAATTCCAGTTTACTCTGTTTTGGTTTTGTTGAACATTTTGGGATTGTTTGGTTTTGGACTTTTATTTGTTGTTTTAAACTGTTTATCGTAATTAAATCAAAATTTCACTATCAGCAAAACGTTAAAATTTTCAAAATACAACTCGTGTTCTCCAAATTGATTTTAACTAAGAGTTTCACTGCAAACAAGAACGTTTTGTAGATATAAATTTAGTTGATAAAATTAACAAATTAAATAAGAAGGATATTTTCACTTAAATAAACTGGGATAGTTTTCGTTAAAATCAAGCATTTTTCTACAAGCTTAAATAATTTCTAGGTTTTCAAAGAGTATCATGGTAGCTTCTCCAAATCTAGCCGTAACATTTAGGCCGGATTTGGGTTGTTACATTCAGTGGTATCAAAGCTAGGTTCAAACCTCGGGTTGTGATTTTGGGTTCAAATTTTTGTGAAATATATTTCTCGAACAAAATTTGTTTTTCTTTAAATTTGAAAAAAAAAGTTCCTAGAATATCGAGTCTCTGATGCTGATCCTATAAGTACTTCTGCCTTAACTAAACTTTTAGTTTAAAAAATAATGTGATATTAGAATTACTTTGCGGTAGTTGGATACTGTGACAACTTTGTAAACTCTTTTGATAAAGTTCTAGACATAAAATATTCGATAATAAACTTCAAAACTTATACATAAAATTATAGTAATGTAGATAACATACAATGAGTGTGCGTGGAACTCGTGGATGAGGTACCTGAGGGCGTGGTGGGGGCCGAAGAGGGGCTCGAGCTGAGCCATCCTCGATGGGTAGCATGTACAATCTAGATATGAGCGAAACTTTGGGTATACCTACTGCTGAGACAGGGTCTTAGACTTAGAAGCTGGGGACGACGCATTATCCTAAGCCATGTTAAAAGTCCTTAAAAGGGTCGCTGGGACCCATTCTGGGTTTAGGAGCCGAGGGTCGCTAACTGAATGACTTTAGTCCTATGGAGCAAAGATATTTAGGGGCGTCGCTTGGGTCGCCCCGACTGTGGCCGAGTATTGGTTGGTGCCCGCAAAAAGGATTATGAATAAAATAAACTACACTCTTGAGCAGAAATTAAAGGGTGTACTGTCCTTGCTTCGCAATGAAGCTTATCAATGGTGGTTGACCGTTAAGGAGGGTACTCAGCTTGAAAAGACTACTTGAGATTATTTCAAGAATGATTTCTAGAACAAGCATGTGGCGGCGAGTTATGTTGAGGCCCGTAGGCACGATTTTATGGGGCTAACTTAGGGAGATAGGACTGTGGCCGAGTATAAGGCCAAATTTTTCAGGTTAAGAGATATGTTAATGGGTTAGTGGAGACTGACTATGATAAGATTATTCGATTTAAGGAAGGGTTATATTATGACATTAAGGTATTGGTGGCTCCTCAGAGGGAGCGAGTCTTCGAAAATCTGGTGGAGAAGGCTAAGATTACTAAAGACATAAAGCGCATAAAACGTGAAAAGAGAGAAAAAGAGAGGGGGAAAAGTAAGAAGAAGAGGGATTCAGGTCCTTCTAGCTCTATTCAACGGCCTAAGAAATAGGCCATATTTTATGAGCCTCCACGAGTTGAGGCATCAGTTGTATCTACTAAGATTCAGTTATGTGGGAACTATGGTAGGCGTCATACGGGCAAATGTTGGAGGAGGTTGGGAGCTTATCTACGATGCGGGTCTTTAGAACATCACATTAGGGATTGTTCGTTCGTTCGATCAGTGCAAGCTCAGTCCAGTTTGGTTTCAGCCTTAGAGGGCGTTTAATGACCACCTAGGGTGTCAAGGTGCTAGAGGTGGTAATGGTTTGGGTAGGGGTCAGAGAGCACTGGACAGAGGTGCAAATCAGACTAAGACTAGGAAACCTTCTTTGGTATATGCGATAAAGCGCCATGAGGATAGAGACGCTGCTGATGTGATAGCCGATACGTTCTTTATTAATTATATTCCATACTTTGCACTAATAGATA
The DNA here is from genome assembly GCA_025698515.1 of Gossypium sturtianum. NCBI lineage: Eukaryota > Viridiplantae > Streptophyta > Magnoliopsida > Malvales > Malvaceae > Gossypium > Gossypium sturtianum. The sequence continues at coordinate 108,106,238 of CM046945.1, forward strand.
TTGACTCTACTTACTTGTATATAGCTAGTACTGTTTTTGTGAATTTGGGAATTCCTGTTGAGAGTACTTTTGGTGAGGTTTCTGTGATTAGTCCACTGGGTTAGTCGGCACGGGTTAATAATATTTTTAGGAGGTGTTCACTGGAGATACAAGGTGTTGTGTTTCCGACTAATCTGATGGAGTTACCGTTTGGAGAGTTTAATTTGATAATGGGAATGGACTGGCTTGTAGAGCATCGAGTCAGCTTAGACTATGCTACTAAGAGGGTAACTCTGATATCTGAGGATGATATGGAGATTGATGTGTCTCTAACTAACTACGATCACAATAAAGGCAAGCACACCTATCGAACAGTAGTATAGTTATGGTAAGACCGAAAATATCGTATCCACAAGGACCAAGAGTACTAGTAATTACTATCTTTCTATTATCTAGCCTAAGAATTGGAGTGATTTCTTTTTACTAAAACTAACTAAAAGCATGACAGAGAATGAATTGAGAAAAATACTTTTTGGACAACTTTATGAGAAAGGCAATACCCAAGGAAGAATCCACCTAGACTTCACTTATTACTTTTGATTCATATGATTTATTCACTTGACTTAATCCGTAGAAATCCCTGAATTATGTTAATATCTCTTTTAAGACTAAAAACAACTGACTCTAGGTTGATTAATTGAAATCTCTTTCTAATTAGAACCCCTATCGTCGCATTAACTCGATCTATGGATTCCCTTATTAGATTTGACTCTAATCCGGCAGATTTTCGTCGCCCTATTTCTAGGGTTGCAATCAACTCCGCTTAATTGTGTTGATCTACTCTTAAACAGGGACTTTTACTCCACTGAATAAGCACATACGACTTGAATCAATAACATGAATTATCAAAACAAGAATAAGAACTCACAATTAAGAATAAGAACAAGTATTTATCTTATAAATCAAATAATAACAAGATCCGTCTTAGGTTTCATCCCCTCAGGTATTTGAGGGATTTAGTTCATACTGATAGAGGAAAACATCATAGAATAGGAAAAACAACGAAACATAAGAAAACCCAAAAACTTCAAGAGAAATTGATAGGAGATCTTCAGTCTTGATGGAGATCCTTCTCCTAAGCTGCTTCTGATGGCTGCCTTTGAGTATTTTCTGCCTTCTACCCTACGTCTCCTTAGGTTACCCCCTAGGGTGTTTATATAGGTTTTGGAGAACTTCTCTTGGCCTAAAATTAGTCTTTTCTGAATAGAATTCGACTTGGGTTCGGCAGGGACACGCCCGTGTGACACGCCCGTGTTCAATAGCCTTAGGCCGTGCTCGACTCTCTGCTCGTCATACGGTAGTGTGGTGGTCCGCGTGTCGCGACGATCCAGCCGTGTTCGATTTCTGCTCGTAACACACGGCTGTGTTTGATAGTCCAGGCCGTGTTGATTTCTAAGGTAGGCCCATTTTGCCCTATTTTGGCCCGTTTCTCGTTCTTTTCGACTCTCTAGGTTCTTCTGAGTGTAAAACATGAAATTAAGGGATTAGGAGCATCGAATTCATCAAATCTACTGAAAATTCATCCAAAAATAAGCCAAGCATGGGGGTCAAAATATGTATAAATTATGGTTTTATCAGAGATTGTCATGATCGGTGAGCGTTGAGATTACCTCTCCAATGTGATCTTCGCTCTGGTAGCCAAAAAGTTAGTTCAGAAAGGGTGTGAGGCATTTCTGGCCTTTGTGCATGATTTGAGTTCTGTGGGATCTCCTGTTAGGAATATTTGAATAGTTATAGAATTTTCAAATGTCTTTCTTGAGGAATTGTTAGGGTTGACTACGGATAGGAAGGTTAAATTCAGTATTGAGATTTTACCGGGTACAGCTCTAGTGTCCATTACTCCCTACCGCATGGCGCCGAAGGAGCTTATGAAATTGAAAGCTCAGCTTCAAGAACTTCTCAATTGAGGGTTCATTAGGCCTAGTGTGCCCCTGTATGGAGCACTTATTCTTTTCGTAAAGAAGAAAGATGGTACTATGAGAATGTGTGTGGACTAATGTCAACTGAATAAATTGACGGTAAAGAATAAGTACCCATTTCCAAGGATTGATGACTTGTTCGATCAGGTTCGTAGGGCATCTGTATTCTCGAAGATTGATCTTCATTCTGGGTACCATCAGCTAAAGGTTAAAGAGGCTGATGTACATAAGACTACCTTTAAGACTCATTATGGGCACTACAAGTTCCTAGTCATGCCATTCTGTTTGACGAATGCTCCGGCTGTATTCATGGATCTTATGAATCGGGTTTTCCAATCGTATTTGGATCAATTCATCGTGGTTTTCATCGATGATATTTGGGTATACTCTAAGATAGAGGATGATCATGATGAACATCTAAAAGTAGTTTTGTGGATACTCCGTGATAAAAAGCTCTACACTAAGTTGAGCAAGTGCGAGTTGTAATTAAGTGAGGTCATTTTTCTAGGAGATGTGGTGTCTGCTGAAAGAATTCGAATCGATCCTAAAAAGATTGAAGTTGTGCTTGAGTGGAAATAACCTAGGAATGTGTCTGAGATTCGCAGCTTCCTCGGTTTAGCGGGTTATTATCGGAGATTTTTTGAGGGTTTTTGCTTATTGCAACTCCTCTAACTAAGTTGTTGCGTAAAAATGCACCATTTGTGTGGATTGATGAGCAGCAAACGAGCTTTGAGAAGCTCAAGTCTGTTCTAACTCAAGCACTCGTTCTGATACAGCTTGAATTCGGTAAAGAGTTTGTGGTTTACAGTGATGCTTCTCACATCGGTTTGGGTTGTGTTTTGATGCAAGATCGCAAGGTAGTGGCTTATGCATCCTGACAGCTTAACTCACACGAAGGTAATTATCCCATGCACAATCTTGAGTTGGCTGCTGTTGTCTTTGCCTTGAAAATCTGGAGGCACTATCTTTATGGTGAGAGGTGAATGTTTTTATTTTTATTTTTATCCTGACATCCATGATAGGATTTAGATTTCTAAATTTAATTTATTATTTATTCATTCAATGAAATGGATAGAAATTATTATTTTTGGATTAAATGAAAAGGGATATATATATATCAAAATCTTTTTGCTGGTCAATTATCTTCATCTTGTAGTGTATGATGCATATATTTCTTCTTTACACAATCTCTATATGTAACACCTTAAACTTGGTCTAAACGTTACGGCCATATCTGAAGAAGATACCATGATACTCTTTGAAAATCCATAAATTATTTAGGCTTGTAGAAAAACGCCAAATTTTAATGAAAACTATTCCGATTTATTTTAAGTGAAAATATCCTTCTTATTTAATTTGCTAATTCTTTCGATTAAATTTATATCAACAAAACGCTCTTGTTTGCAACGAAACTCTTAGTTAAAATCATTTTGGAGAACACAAGTCGTATTTTGAAAAATCTAATGTTTTGTTAATAGTGAAATTTTGATTTAAATACGATAAACAATTTAAATAGTAAATAAAAGTCCAAAACCAAACAGTCCCATAATGTTCAACAAAACCAAAACAGAGTAAACCAAAATTTAATATAGCATAATTAACAAAAAATGCTTAACTGAGCTCCTGTCACACCGACCCGTCCTAAGTTTGGGGGTTACCTGTTGCCATTTGCATCCGACATGAGTACACCCCTATAAGGTGCAAATGTAAGCTCGAACGGCATGCATCACCTCCCATTCACTGGCAGTACTCGAAAAATGCTTGAAATTGGCCTTTAGCCATGAAAACTTCAAACCCGTAAATTTTCCCTCACTAGGCAAGCGTCCAAGTAAGTCATAGCAAAGGGCAGCCAGCCTAGAGATTAAACTTATGCTCGTGACCGCATTCTCGTCGATGGGGAGCCCGAGCTGCAGTGCAACATCCTGTAGAGTGATGGTGCACTCCCCGCACGGCAAATGAAATATGTGGGTCTCCGGACGCCATCACTCGACTAAAGTGGAAATTAAGTCGTATCGCAGATCAAAAGTCCAGATCAATGCCGCTGATCCAAATCAGGCTAACTCCAAGTATGACATTAGGCGTTCATTTAGCAGAAACCCTACACTATTAACACGGCCCCTCAATGCGCGATACAGGCCCTGACATTATTAAATTAGCAAAATAGTTAATACAATCTAATTTATTTTCGCAAATGACGTGAGTATCAAATAACAATTTTATTACCATCTCATTAATAGTACTTTATATATGATTATCATTATTAATCAAAGAACCCATTTGTTGCAAATCTGCAATTAAAAAATGAATTCATTTAATTTGTTGCAAAAAACACAGTAAATAATTTGGAATTTTAGAAATAGAAAAACACAGTAAATATCTCATAATTTCCCATAATTTACCTACAATAAAAAAAATTATGTTAGTTTACAATAATAATATAATTAAAATAAATATAAAATATCTAAACATAAAAAACATACGAATAAAAAAAATAAAAAGAGAAACAGATCTGTTTAGTTTCTTTCAAACAACCTATAAAATTATATAACATCAAATTTAATCAACATTTCAATAAATCAATAAAAATTGTCAAATAAATAAAAATCAAATAAAAGTACATTATAAAAAAATTTACATTAATAAAAAATCACAAAATACTAAACTAAACACTAACAATTTATATAACCTAATCATAAATTACAAACAAAATAACTATACTTTTTTTTTAATTTACATTACTAAAAAATCAAAAATCACAAAACACTAACAATTTATAACCTAATCATAAATTACTAACAAAATAATTAACAAAATAATTTTACATTAATAAAAAATCACAAAATACTAAACTAAACACAACAATTTATAACATAATCCTGAATTACTAACAAAATAATTATAAAGAAAACAAAAAAAAATTACATTCATAAAAATTATTAAACCAAAACCAAAACCATAAACACTAAACATAAACAATTTATAGATAATAATTAATAACAAAAAAATTTCACAACATATTAATCAAACTCTTTAAATTAAAAAACAAATTATTTATTAAAATAATACATACCTTTCTTCTTCTTCTTCTTCTTTTCTTCTCCTTTCTCTCCTTTCTTTCCCTCTTTTCTTCCCCGGTGCCTTCATCTTATGGGGGACCATGCTTATAAGGTCCCCCATTTCAAAATATTTTTCCCTTTTGAAGGGACACAACACTGCTTAGCAGTGTGCACAGCAGGAAGGGGGAAGGAAAGTTGGGGCGTGGGCGTTCGGCGTAGGGGTGCAAGGGGCGGATGGGACTGGTCAGCACCAATGCTGCCTATCTGACAAGCGCGACTGGTGCCGCCAGTCCAGGTGGCGTCACACGCGTCATGGGCATTTTCAACCTGTATTTTGACCCGTTGACCGTATTTTGACCCAATATATATATATTAAAAAATAATAATATTTTTTTATAAAAAAAATTATTATAAAAAAAGTGGTGGCGCCTATGAGAAAGGCTCCAACCAAAAACATACAATTTTGGTAATTAATTCCACTGACAACCCATTTCAAAAATTAAATTTTTTTATATTATTTATGTAAATTAGCCTGTTCTCACATTAGGGCTTGAATTTTTTTTGTCTAAATTAGTCCATAAACTTGGTAATTATTCTCACATTGAAACTTGAACTTGGCAATTGTTCTCATATTGGGGTCTAAACTTTCGGGTTTTCAATGATTAACTTGGACAAAAAAAGTTCAAGTCCTAATGTGTGAAGAATTGTCAAATTCAAGGTCTAACTTGGACCAAAAAAGGTTCAAAACCCAATGTGGGAACAATTGCCAAGTTCAAGACCTAACTTAGACCCAAAAAAAGTTCAAGCCTCAATGTGAAAACAATTGCCAAGTTCAGGGCTTATCTTGGAAAAAAAGTTTTGTAAGACCCGGTTTCCAGTGGTGTCGAAAAAGGCAGTTTCGGGACCCTACTTTCATAAACCAAGCCTGTAATGATTTTTAAATATTTATTGAGTTATTATTTAAGTGAATTGGATTTTGGATAAGTAATTTAGTCAAAATTGTGTAACCTCCCCAACCCGGCCTAGACGTTAGACCTAAATTCGGGAGATTACATCAGCCACCGAAATGGCCTAGCAAAACTATTGGAGTTTAAAAATCGATCATATTTAAATATTTGATAATTTTTAGAAGAAAACTTAGTCTATTTTTAGAAAAACTTACAGTTTAACCAAAAACCGATTAAATTTAATTTTTATCCTTGTAATGGTGTCTACTTTTGAAAACTTAGGTAATTTTTCAATTTAATTCATTAACAAAACACATTTACAAATTAACAGCGGAAAAGTGATATTAACGTAATTTTAATGAAAACCATGTTTACATGCATAGTAAATTTAAAAAAATATATATTTTAATAGTCTAAATGAATTAAATGTCATACATGCCTAAGTAAAATCCAAAAACTAAGTCCTATGCCACAATTTAAACAAAATGGTAAAGTTTCAAATAACAAAATTTGTAAATTAAAAAGTCTAAAATACTTTTATATAAAATTAATAATCTGAGTCAAGCCCTTCGAATGTCGAGTCCGTGTTTTAACCTTGTGGGTTATCTATAAATAAGAAAAATAAGGGGGTGAGCTATTTAAGCTTAGTGTGAGGTCCATCACAAGCAAAAACTGTGCAAACTGTAGACAAGACTCATGAATTTAACAATTTCAAAAATAAACACATTCACAAAGCACTTCAAATTAACGGTTCTTTACATAAAACACTTCACTTCACTATCTCAGAATTCAGAGTAATAACTATCAAATGACAATTAGGAATATCGTTAGTTCATATCAACTTAGCACAAGAATAATCAGTGCAACAATTTATTATACAGAAAAACTATTCATAGAACAATTCGCAATACCAATTTCAACCTATCAACATTTTAGATCATTCAACAATGTGCATGTGTGTATATATATGTATAATCTTAGAAATTATCAGTTTTGTATGCACATGTTTCATGAATGTCATACAGTTCCGCTTTAACAGAAAAAGTCCTACCCTATCGCTACAAACCACGTTGGGAGTTCCCTAGAACTCTATCCACCAACACACCAGGTTTGTGGTTAAACCACTACTAGTTCGCAAATCACAATTGTCATATGTTGCGGTCACATAACAATATTTGCATATGAGAGTTGTCATATGGCTGTGGATAAAAAATGAATCCTGCAGATGGAATTTGCTTTCGACTGTGGATACACAACAAGTACCCGCAAATGGAATCTACCATTGGCCGTGGATTCACAGCAATACCCCGTAGATAGAATCTGCCTCTGGTTGTGGATTCACAGTGGTTTGCAGATGAGAACTGCTGCATGGTTGTGACTTGCACAACCATTTTTATTTTGCAGATATACTGCCAGATCTTCCTCCCTACATATCGTCTCACCCCATGCAATGCAATATGTAATGCTCAAAATAGGTCAATACAATAGCATTTAATATGCCTTTAACGAAACAATGCACTGGCAAACAATATGCTCATAATAGTTCGATTCAGTAGCAATTAATATGCTTGTGACAAATTAGTTCAGTAACTGAAGTCATGCTTTCTATGTGATCGGTTTAACGGTATAAGGCGTACTATACGTACAATCACAAAATAGTTATAATAGAGATATATGTTGTTAACTTGGAATTTAGCCATATTGTTAACTAGATTTCAATTTGGTTTGTTTAATTTTTTAATTTAACTTGAACAAATTTATCCGACTTGAATTTCGTTTCACTCGACTCTATTCTAAAAATTCACATCGAGTTAGGATGATAAAATAAGACTTGTCAACTTGACTAACTCAAAACTAAGTTAAGACAATAAAATAAAACTTATCAACTTAACTAACTCAAAGATTTTTCACTCGATTTGATTGAACACTCACATGTGGTCTTAACATTGCCATTAAACTAAGACCTAATTTCTTTTTAAAAAAATTCATACAATAATTATTTTTTTTCTTTTTGTTTTTTAAACAATTTTTTATTATATATTTCAATTCATTTCTTTTCCATCAAAACCTTCTAAATAATACTACTTAATTAATTTTTCATAAAAAATAATCTAATGAATTCAATCTTGAGGTTAATATAATATTGAATTAAATGTATTTAAAATATTTAATTTTAATTGACGTTAAATATTTTTTTATGAGAAAAAATAAATATATTTAATTTTATAACACTTCAATATGTAATTAAAATTTCATTATTTTATAAATAAAAATTGATAAATGAATAAATTAAATAGAAAATGCATAGATAAATAATAAAAATGGCACAATATCTTTATTTTTTTGGTATACATATAATTGTATTTTTATTTAAAATAAAAACAATAAATAAATCTCAAGAGGTTATAAGATCTTCAAATCAAATGTAAGTGATAAATAAGCATTCTTAGAAGGAGAAAGGATTTTATTAAACTGTGATTCCACGTCATCCTTATCCTTTTCCAATGGTAGAATGACAAATCAAATTTTTGCTCTCTTGATTTTCAGCTTTTTTCTCCTGACAAAATTCAATTCCAACTAAAAATGCTGAAAATCAGAAGGAAAAATCTGATTTGTTATTCTTCCATTGGAAAGGGATAAAGATGACATGGAATCACAGTTTCATACAATCCATTCTCTTCTTAGAAGTGTATTTACACTAAATAAGAGAGAGGGGTAAGTGTCTTTTAGAAGAAAAAAATACATAGTAGTGTATATATATTAGGATCGGTGTAGTATGGATATAAATAGACATACATATATATTAGACTGTAGCTAATATTTTACAACTGATAAGCTGATAAAGTGTTTAATATATGTTACAATGTTTGCAAGATTCTTTTATAACATGATGAGATTGAACATGCCTTTCTTTATCTTATGCTCACCTTCTTTTCGATAACAATTTTGACCAATTTGCAGGGTTTTGCCTCTTCCAGCATATGCACCACGGTTCTCATGGTGGGTCTAATTGCCGGTAATCTCGTAGTGCACAAAATGGCTACCCTCAACACCTTGATTGCTTCTTCTTTCAATGCTTCAGGAATTCTTGGGTCCACTATGCTTAATACGCTCTATTTTTTATTTATTTTGCTGTAAACCCAACTCACAATATCCTTATTATCTCCAAACTTCGGCTCGGTTGGCCTCTTCCCGCTCACTAACTCCATTAATACCACTCCGAAGCTGTACACATCGCTCTTTTCATTCACTTTGTAGGTGTAACCGTATTTTGCAGAATTTATACATATGCATGTAAGAAATGAAAAGTGACATATAGATGTATACCAAGAGCTATGTAACCATGGGTGCCTGCAATGACGTGGGTCGAGTCTTTAGCTCCATTGCTCTGAGCTATCTTGGCGAGTCCAAAATCAGCATTCCTAGGCTTCATAAACTCATCCAAAAATATGTTACTAGATTTGACATCTCGATGGATCACCGGTCTTTCACATTCATGATGAAGGTACTCGAGCCCCTTAGCTGCCCCAACTGCAATCTCGTACCTTGTATCCCAATCAAGCTCCATTTTATTACTCGTATGCAATCGATCCCACAAGCTTCCATTGCGCAAGTACTCGTACACCAACAAGCATGAGTCTTCACTAGTGATGCTGCAATAGAGCTTCACCACATTGACATGTCTTATTGAGCTCAATGTCTGCACTTCTATGTCGAATTCCTTTTCCTTTCCGGCACTTTTGTTGAAAACCACAGACGTACTTAGGCTCTTTTTCGTGGCTTTTCCGAATGTGTTTCACAAACAAGTTCGACGCCATTCGAAGTGCTACCTTGTATACGTTCACGATCCTCCTTTTCTAATCGATTTTCTTGCTTAGCAGAATCAATGATTTCATATTCGGTGAAAGTTAAAACATGGAAAGACTTTATGTTCCAAAATTCTTCCTTCAAAGAAAGGCTATTGTCTTTTTCTTTTCTCCTTACATATAAGAAGCATCCTAGAGAAACAAGCAAGGCGGTTGCAAGCGTGAACCAAACTATAAGCGTATGAGTATCTTTAGACATGCGAGAATCTGGTTGACATTGCTTGAAATTTCGGATCTTTGAACTACAAAGGCCGGGGTTTCAAAGTAAAGCTACCATTATATGCTTCAATAGATAAAGAATTTGGTATTGGACTAGTTAACAGATTATAAGACGGATCAACAAGGTTCGACTTGAGCAACGACAAGCTCTGCGGGATTTTCCTGAAAGTTGATTTCGGACAAGTTCGAGAGAGTTCAATGTCGGCAAAGATCCTAAAGATGATGGGATTTTGCGGAAAGAACATTATCACCATGTTTATGTTTGTTGATGAAAGCACAAGAACCTAATGAATGCGGTATTGAACCGGACAACGTGTTGTTACGCAAGTTAAGGTTGCTCAATCTTTTAATCTCCCCGATTCCATGAGGGATTTTTTCAAAAAATTGATTGTTGTTTAGCTCAATTCTAACCAATGATTTAGCTTCTAAAATCTCTTACGCGGTTCACGAAAACCGATTGTATTGGTGACAGTATCCCCATTTATTTCGCGTTCTTGATATCAGCTGTAATTGGACCTTCAAGTTGATTGTAAGCAACGTCAATTATGTCAACTTCCAGCAATCCCCATATTCCCGCTGGAACAATTCCGGTAAGTGAGTTGTTACTGACTCTGAACCATTTCAGAGTGGTGCAACTTGCATAAGTTGTCAGAATTTCGCCGAAGAACTTGTTTTGAAGCATAAGAAGTGCTCTCATGGTCCATTTTTTGCACATTTCTGACGGGATTAGACCAGTCAAGAAATTCTCTGATACATCAATGTAGTTGAATTCAGCCCAAGAACCAACATTTTGAGGCAAATGACCTGTCAACAAGTTAGTGTAAAAAGACAGGTTCACTAGTTTCTTGAACTCACCCAACTCTGGCCATCCACGATGTATTCCACGTCTCTATGTTGAGACGATATCGATTTGACCCATCCCACATTGCATCTGTTGAGGAGATTGAGGTAAGACCGGATTTGACCTTCGAGGAGGAGTCGGTTCAGATTCTGGATCGAGACGTTAAATTCTTGAGAAGAAAGATCATTCCTTTAGTTAAAGTTCTATGGCGAAATCATGGTACTGAGGAAGTCACTTGGGAACCTAAGGACTCGAATTGTCAGCAATACCCGCATCTGTTTGAATCAGGTAAATTTCGAGGTCAAAATTTATTTTAGGGGAGAGAGTTGTAACGTCCCAAAAATGTAAACATTTGATTTGTTAAATTTTGTCATAAATAAATATCTACTTCACTAGTTAGGGGCCTTGATTGTGTGTTTGAGGTCATGGGTTCAAGTCTCACCATTGGGAAATTTTGCTAATTTTGTTTCTATTCTTATCTCTATTCTTCTGACTTAAGCACTATTTTCGCTCAACTTGTATTAGAATGAGCCTTTTGGTTCAGTGGTAAAGTGTTAGCTTACTTGTTGGTTTTTTGTTCGAATCACTGCGTGAGCGAATTGGTAATATTTTTGCTATTTCCGTTTGAGCCGACCATGTAGTGGTTGTGGTTTAATCGAATTTTGGCTTTGGAGAATCTGATAAGATATCATAATGTTGGGGCAATTTAGATATTATTTTGTTTTTATCTTATTTTATTTTATTTTAAAATTAGAGAAAAAAGGGATTTTCTAAATAAAACTATCCCCACTTTGCACGTTCCCTCTTGTCCTTATTTTGTTGACATTGTTCTTCTCCCTTTTCACGTGGATTATAGCAAGGAAGGTCTTCAACTTTATTTTTCTTTTCTTGATTTTATGTCCCCAATTTCCTTGTGTTCTTGAGGGTTTAGGGTTTCTGTGCTACTTAATTTCGGTGGTGGGTGTCGACTGAATTGTTGATAACTTGGTTTTTGCGTAAGTACGATCAATATTTGTTTCTTTTGTAACTGAAGTTTTTCCTTTCGTTATTTGTTATTTTGTTAAGTTGGGGTTTTAGTGCCGCATTTCCGTTATTAATCTTCTGGGTTATTTAGATAAAGGTCACAGAACAATTAATCCACCAGAGGATTAAGCCTTGAAAATGTGTTGTTTATGTCCAAGGGTAAGGATTTTTTTTTGTCAATTTGGAATTATGGTGGCTGTTGGGTTAATCATTTTGTGGGTTGGATTGGTAATTTAGGAAAATCGAGGAGTATATCCTCTTAAATCGACTCGCTATTGTTCGCTAACTCGCTAAGTGTTTGAATTTTTTAAGTACTGGAATACTCAATTTTTAGGTTTGCAAAAGAAATTATCCAGGTGTGTAATGAAAACCCGAGAAAACAGCGAACGACAAAAGCCAAAATCTGGGACTGTCGACGCCACACGACCGTGTGTCAGGCCGTGTGTGACACACAATCCTGTGACAGGCCGTGTGCCAAACACGGTCTGGGCCAATTGGACCGTGTGGGCTATACGAGCGTGTGTGAGGCCGTGTGGGCCCAAAATTTGAAAATTTTCCCTAAGGTTGTATTCTTCGTACGAGTCGAATGTAGGCCTTCCGTAGGGTCTGTATGGTATAAGTTAGGCTTCAAAACATGAGTTCTAACGTTCTGCCAGTGGTAAATTTGATTTATGTACGTATGATTAATAAGTTATATGTGTATAATCTATTATCTGTTAAGCATGATCTGTAATTGTTATAATAAGCATGTATGTCATATACATTTTCGATATCTATTATTTCTGCATGTGCATTGGGGTGGGACATATGTTTGTAGAGGAAGTGTGGGCAGTTTAATCTATCTGTCGTATCTGGTGGCTCAGCCACATATATTTCTGTTACTGGCAAATTATCGTCTTATGATCTGGCAGCTAGACTGCAAAAGTTCTGAAAAATGACATACAGCCACTAAACGGTGTGTATGGCTGGATGGGTATATAATACCGTATATGGTGTGTTAGGATGGTCAAAGATATTGTGTAGCGGATGGGGGTAGGATTGTGATTTTGCATCTGATATGTTATGTTTCTGCTTTGTTATAAAATATGTCTGAAATTGTGATTCTGCATCTGATATGTTCTGTTTTTGCTTTGTTATAAAATATGTCTAAATGATATTTGAAAGCATGTCTGAAATTAAATTTGTGCTTCTATTTTTTTATAAGTTACACAGTGAGGTCGAAAGCTCACCTCTATCTGTTTACTTTCAGATAACCCCCAGACGTAGGACGGGTTGGTGTGACGGGAGCTCGGTTAAACATTTTTTGTTAATTATGCTATATTAAATTCTGGTTTACTCTGCTTTGGACTGTTAGGTTTTGGACTTTTATTTGTTATTTTAAACTGTTTATCGTATTTAAATCAAAATTTCACTATCAGCAAAACGTTAGATTTTTCAAAATACTACTCGTGTTCTCCAAAATGATTTTAACTAAGAGTTCCGCTGCAGACAAGAGTGCTTTGTAGATATAAATTTAGTCGACTGAATTAACAAATTAAATAAGGAGGATATTTTCACTTAAATTAAATCGAAATAGTTTTCTTTAAAATCTGGCATTTTTTTACAAACCTAAATAATTTATAGATTTTCAAAGAATATCATGGTAGCTTCTCCAGATCAGACCATAATATTTAGGCGAAGTTTAGGGTGTTACGTATACTGTGTAAAGAAGAAATATATGCATCATACTCTACAAGATGAAGATTATTGAGGAGGAAAAAGATTTTGATATATATATATATATATATATATATATATTCCTTTTCATTTAATCCAAAAATAATAATTTCTATCCATTTCATTGAATGAACAAATAATAAATTAAATTTATTTCTAAATCCTATCATGGATGTCAGGATAAGAAAAAAACATTATTTAATTTAAAAAGTATTCGAATTTTTTTATATCTTAATTAACTTTTGTTTCCGCAATCTATTAATCTGAAAATTTTAAATAAATTCTTCTTTTAACTCTCATCAAAACTAATTATAAAAAATAAAAATCAGTTCATAAATCAAAAAAATAAAATAAGCACTTAGCATAGCTTGAAAGATGAGTTTTGGAGTTTCCTTCATTATTGCTAAACAACTTTCTTTGCCTGTAAATTAAAGTTAATCTTCAATCTTGATCTCAAAGTTAACGGAGGAAGATAAAAGCTATATAAGGAAATATATATAAATAGAATATATCTTTTTAATTAAAAAAGTTTTAACTGTAGTTATTGATTTAATTTTGATTAAGGGTTAGAAAATAGTGTAAAACTCTTTAATTTTAGGCTTAATTAATCAGATGACTCTCAAATTATATCTTTTTGTAGTTAAATATTTAAATTTTTTAATCGAATCAAGTATTTAAATTATAATTTCGTAATTAATGTGGGCCCTCTATAATTTTGAATAAGGTTATGTAACTAATAAATTTTAGTAGAAAATGTTAAAATAATATTAACTTTTATTATTTATTCTAATTAGGTTTATTCAACATTATGTATCAGAAAACTACTAAATTTATTTAAAATTACATAATATAGTTTGTAATATGTATTACTTAAATTTTAATTTAATTTACATGTGATATTGAAAATAAATGTAATTTTAATGAGAAAATATCTGGAACATTGTTAGTGGAGTTTTTACACTTCACAAGGAAGGTTAAGGGGTTGATAGGTGTCCTATAGGGATATAATAAAATAATAAAAAATAAATATTTTTTAAAAAGAATACACTGCCAATGTATCAAATACTAACCCATTTTTAATATATATTAGTTAAATTGTTAATTTTTAGGGAAAATTACAAAATATAAAATTTTAATATTTATTAGTTAAACATTGAAATATAATAATAAAACTTGTCAATTAATTAATTGAAGTTACATGTTATGTAACATCCAGGATTTAGGGGTTATGCATTTAGTGCATAGTGCAAGTGTTAGTGGGCTTGGTGTATGTTTGGATGTGTTTTAGGGGTTCCTAAAACTCTAGGATGAAAGAGAATGCTTTGGAAAATTATTAGATTTTAAGTTTAAAATGGGAGCTAGGCTAAGGAGGTCTTAAGAAAATTTGTAAGAACTTTTGGACATGAGATTGGGCTTGGTAAAGTGGCTTGAAGGCGCCACTTAGGGCCTTGGTAAGTGACACCATATGCCGTGGGCAAGGGCCTTGGTTCGAGTCATGATGGCAGCATAAAGTGTGGCTATTATTTTGCATTTTGGCGTTAAGGGAGAGGGGGAGTGATGGACGGCATATGGACTTTGAAAGGATGAAGGATAAGCTTTGGTTTTCTTTTTAAATTCGACTAAAAGAGAAGGATAAGTGTTGATTTATTCAATTTATTTTGAATGGGTGTTGAAGAGAAAATATAGGAGAAAATTATGGGATTTGATAAGAGAGAATGTGGTGGCGAATATAGGACTCTAGGGGCTTGCTTTTTAGGCTTTGAAGAGTGTTAAGGAGTGTGTGCGAACTTTAGTTGTGAGCATTCATCTTTTTCTTTCTCTGCCTTGCCGAATTTCCTCTCTTCCTATTCTCTTTTCTTTCAACCCCAATTCTACACCTTTTCTTGAATGGTAAGAATGATTCTTTGTCATTTAGAACTATAGCAGAAACTTTGATCACTTTGATCCATTTGCTCTCTTGGCCGAATTCACATCTCTTTCTCAAACTCTCTTCTTTTCTTTTGGTTAGCCGAATATTCAAGCACCATTTGAAAAAGCCTAGCCGAATCTCAAAGTGCCTATTTTCTCTTACGTCACTTAAGCCTTAAAAGCCAAAGCAGTTAGCGAAATCTATTCTCTTTTAGTCTTCACAAGAAAGCGTTGGTGGTAAGTACTTACTTTTAGTAATCGGTTTTATCTTCTTTTCATGGATGTGCCGAAATCAAGTGTTTAGTCTTTGGTTTTGGGTTAACCGAATATTCATAAGCCATAATGTAGTGTTTCTTTTGTATGTGCCAACGTTATGGAGCATTAAAGGAGTATTTCGGATTCGATTCACCAAGGTAAGGTGATATGTACTATTCGGCCAAGGGCCATTTTTCCATAGATTTGTATTAAAGCCGAATCTAACATGTGGCATATAGGGATCTCGACGACTTCATAAGATAAGTGGTGATTCGGGATTTAGATTAGTAAGGTAGGATTTATGGAAGAAGGAGGAGCGAGGAGCTTTGGGATTCAAGATCGATTTGGGTAAGGATGTTTAGTAGTAGTTTTTATTTGTTTAAAATCTTGTATTAATCGGGATTTTACGATTAAGCGTGTTCAATGGATGTGGGAACCGGTCAAGAAGGAAAAGGGGTAGTTCCTATCCCTAAGTTTAAGAGGAGATCCGTCTCGCTGATGCGAGATTGGCCACAGGTGTGGGCTAGTAGCGAGCAAGAGAGTAAGCGGATAGCGGTAGTTTCGCTTAGTGATAGCATCGAGGATTGAGGCGTAGTGCTTCAAGTTATCAGTGTGTAGTTAGCCTACCGTTTTCCGGGATTTATGTGATACTTGCATGTGTTGTATATGTGTTATATATGTCTTGATAAGTGCGAGTGGCAATTATGAAATGAATACCCTTAAGGAGTATGTCGATAATCAGTCGCACAAAACCGATGAAATGTGGTTATGAATGTGAATATGATTGAATGCATGAATAACATGTACATGCACTATTTTATTATGTCACTATTATACGTTGCATGTGCATGGGATGGGATATGAATGTGAAAGAAGGGCGGGGTGTACTTGAGTACGTGGTTTGATGTTAGCCATGAGCTACATCGTGAGATTGGCGCCGCCCGAGGTCGCGTTGTGGATTACTTGTGATTAAGTTCACGTGGGTTGATGAGTGGCTCTGTGCCTCATCGTGGTTGATATCGGCTTAGTGCCATATCGTGGTTGATGAGTGGCTATGTGCCCCATCGTGGTTTGATGTTAGCTACGAGCTACATCATGGATGGCGTTAATTGCCGAAATGGTGTGTAGCGGTTGGAGGGTGATTTAGGAATCCCCTGGTGTGTGGTGGCTGGATACGGGGGTGTGTAGAGGATGGACCCGAGGTTGGGTTGGGTGCACTTTGCATGATTATGTGTGGCATTGTGGTTATTGATGTGGTTATGGGCCAAGCCCAATATGTGAATGTGGAACAGTGTGGAAATGGGCCAAGCCCGATATGTGGAATCATGTGGTTAATTACATTATGATCCGATATGTGGTATGGATATGGGCCAAGCCCAAATTGTGATATTATGTGAATAAATAGCCTTGTTATCTACATTATGTGGGTTGATATGTGGTTTGATATGTGGGTGGAATTCGGTGGACTAATTGCACATCGAGTCCGTGTGACTCACCCAAATAATTATCAACATCGCAGGTGATACTGAGATTCTTAGACCGGGTTGGAGAGGATACAAAGGTGGCCATGCGAAGTTAATTTTATTTGTTCCATGCGAAGTTATTTGTTTACGTACTTTAATATTTTTGATATTTTGGATATTTATTTGATGTAATAAGGGCCACTTTAAGGTAGTTGAAGTTTATTAATATGTTTTGGTTGGATTGCCGATTAAATTACTATTTGGAAATGACTTTATTTTCAGCAACTTACAATATTAAAATATATAATGTTTTACAAATGACAACAAATTTTCATGTCTTCACTCTTACGACGAAATCTTTTCAAGCGTTTTTCTCGGTGACACACGAGATCCGGTCCAAGGCTCGTGGGCGGGTTGGGGTGTTACTGATTTAATATCGAGCCGAGTTCAAAACTTGGCTTTGCGGGTTTTAGGTCCAAAAACATTTTCTAAGATGGGCTTTTCAAAATATGGACTTTTATTTTGAGTTATTACGGCATGGCACTTTGTATCTCTGCCCGAGGTCCACAGGTAAGTACTACGACTATTGAAGTGATTCGAATATGTGAACTATGTGGGCATTAAGGGATCGTAGATTAGTAGATTAAGGCTATTGGACCCTAGGACTAGTCTACTCCAAACACAGAATGCATAAGACTTAAGAATCATTAAACAAACTTTGTGAACTAAGTCGTAGAGTTAGGGTGTGGCAAATGATTGTGCGCATGTTCAGGAGTGGATTCGATGAAGAGCTTGGTACTTAAGCGGTCCTAGTGACTCACCTCCTCTTTACTCGAATCCTACCAGTGCGTAACTACGGTTCACCCTAACCAAGAGGACTTAGTCATGGCTAAATTCGATAATTAAAACACGAAAGGACTAGCCTTCTTTGTTTATAAAAACCTTAGTTTTAAATCTCCAAATTACTCTTTTAATTTGAAAACACTAAATTAGATTTTGAGAGAAACATTTTTGAATTATTCTGGTTGACAAAATTACCCAAATACCCACAGGTTGTAAAATTACTAAAATGCCCACAGTTTATAAATCTACAGTACTACCCTCGATTTTTACTAAAATAAACTTGCTTTACTGAAATACCCGAAACTCTATTTGAAAAATATCCAGATATACGATTTGGAAATTTACTAAAATACCCACGACTTACAAAATTACCAAAATGACTGATTTCCAAAATTTCTACCATACCTCCGATTGAGAGAATTTTTAAAATAACCACTGAGCTTTGAAAATTTTGAAATACCTTTGTAAAGATTTTCAAATTGATCCCGATTCATTACCAAAATACCCTTATAGGATAAATGGCGAAATTACCCTTGGGTTGGGAATGGATAAAATGCCATAGTAGTATGGTGGATGAATGAATGTGTCTCTATTGATGAATGTGAATGTGATTCTCGAATTAGAATAGTGAACTTGAGTGAAACTTTGATTGATCGAAAGAACTACTTCTAAAACGTCTTTGCATAAAAGCGTTTCGCGGATAATCGGTGGAACAAATTACTAATGCATAAAACTTTTAATCAGATTAAATCGCAGCGTTAGATATGAGTTCTAGAGGGCGTGGTCGAACGATGCTCGGAACCAATAGGGTGCCGCCATGGGTCGAGAAAATGATGTGCCGCCGGCGATGGCGCGGAGGATCAAGATTCGACGGAGAGGATGACGCAAAGATATCGCAGGTGTCTTTGCGGGTGCTAGAGCAAGTGGCAAGAGTGGTATGGGAAATGGAGCTCGGAAGTCGATGATCGGAAAGACTAAGGTCAAGCAGTGAGGTTTTTAGAGGAGTATCCGGAGTAGCTCGAATGTAGCGGAATATTGGTTAGAAGCGGTCGAAAGAATCATGGATGATTTGGACTGTCTTCTTGAGAAAAATTTGAAAGGTCTTTGTCTCGTTGCTCGAGACGCGAGGCTTATCGATGGTGGCTCACCGTCGAGCAAGGTGTCCCGGCAGATCGATTGGATTGGGAGTATTTTAAGCTTAAGTTTGAAGGAAGTATGTTGGAGCGATTACTTAGACTCGCAAAGGAAGGCGTTTCTAAACTTGGTTCAAGGAAGTAAGTCGGTGGCGAGTATGAAGCGAAATTTGTGCGGTTAAGTCGGTATGCCAAGGGGTCGTGGCCGCGACACGAAAGGTGTGTTCGATTCGAAGGCGGATTACGGGATGAGCTACGAGTGTTGATTGCTCGCAAAGAGAAAGGGACTTTACTATTCTAGTGGAGAAAGCTCGAATAGCTAAAGAAGTTAAAAGGATTGAGAGGCGAGAATCGAGAAAAGGATAGGAATTGGAACAAGAGGAGTTTTGGATTGTCAATGTCATCCGGGATTTACGAAAAGACCAAGGACCGAGAATGCTATACGTGCACTGTGCGATTACTAAAAATCGGAGTCGTCCATGTGCTCGGTGTGGAAGAGCTCATCTTAGGAGAGTGTTGGGGAATAGTAAAGAATGTTTCCGGTGTGGGTCTAAGGCTCATTTAGTTAGGAATTGTCCTCGAGCGACGAGGGTCGTGGTTTGAACCATGGAGGAAATGGTTTCGGCCAAGGTCGTGGAACACCAAGCAAAGGTGTAGAAGGTTCAGAGGCGAGACAACCAAGGTTGGTTTAGGCGATCACCGTCGCAAAAAGAAAGATGTGCCGATGATGTAGTAACGGCACGTGCGTTTTTCTGGAATACCCTTTATTATTTTGGTTGCTATAGGGTTAGCTCATGCTTGTATTGTTATGTAGTGCCTGGAGCCTTGTATGTGAACTTAGACGTGCCTAGAAAGTATGACAGTTTTATTTAGATCGAGTGCACGGCATAAGCATAGTGCGGTGAGTAGGATTGCACGATTGTTAATTAGTTAGCAAGTAATTTGAGGACGAAATTATTTTTAAGGAGGGTAGAAGCAGTAACATCCAGGATTTAGGGGTTATGCATTTAGTGCATAGTGCAAGTGTTAGTGGGCTTGGTGTATGTTTGGATGTGTTTTAGGGGTTCCTAAATGTAACACCCCAAACCCGGCCCAAACATTACGACCGAATTTGGTATGTCACAGAGAAAACCATTTTGAAAATCCCTTTAGCCGATTTGAGTTTTGATGAAAACATCTTCATTTTCAATTATCTTGCTAAAACCATACTTGGTTTGTTCTAAAAATATTTATTAGGTCAAGTTGTTACAGGTTTCAAATGTACCCGATGGCACTTCCAAAACATTTTGCGTTTGATTTGAGAAAACATGTGCACCCATTTTAATATTATTAAATAGTTTAAACAAAATATTCAAAACATGTAAAGATAATAAAAATAATTCTAGGAGGCCTTATTACAACTTGACTAAAACAAAACCAATAATAAAAATAAAATAACTAAAATCCAAGTTCATTAAATTCAAATCCCACTGCATGGCCACCTCGAGTCCAACCGGCTCCTCAACCGCCATCTACGAGTCACCTGAAAAATGTTAAAGGAGAAGGTGAGTCACCAAGACTCAATGTGTAACCCTTCCCCAATTTAATGCAACAACATACACAATTTATAACAAATTAACATGCACTAAATCATGCACCCAACCTAGCCATCCAAACACCTTTCTCTACCCCGTGTGGTACCAAACCACTGGTGGTGCCAAACCACTGGTGACTTATAGTCACGAAATCCGTCATATTGTGGTGCCAAACCACTTGTGGTGCCAAACCACTGGTGACCCGAAGTCACAAATCAAATGATGGGGCCAACCCATCGTGTGATACCAAATCACTGGCGTCAATCCCATAATGTAAACTGTGGGGCCAACCCACTGTGGTGCTAAGCCATCGGGACGAGACGCTATGAGGTGCCAAACCTCTAGAGGTGCCAAACCTCGGTGACCGTAGTCACAATATGGTACCAAACCACCACGGTGTCCGTCGACACGAATATCAACGCCCCCTCCTCTCATCAACCCACATCAATCAACTACATGCATATACGTAAATCATGCTAATAGGTTTATTTAGCAACATACATAGTGTTTACCATTAGCTATAACCACATATACCAAATATGTCATGCTTCCCAAAAACATCATAACAACAAGGACTTACGGATCCTTGCTCATACCTTTTATGGTATTAAATCCCATATCTACACAAATCAGATTTAGCATACACAAAATACTTAGCACATTAATTAGCTATAAAGTGTGTATGTACACACACATTTCTACCGAAATTCCTAGATCCCAAGATCCGATCTCTTGTGCTATATCCTTGACCCTATATTCGGCCAACATTAGGGTTAGTCATAGGCCATATTCGGTTTTACCAACCTAAATCCGAAGGATCTGTCGCTTAATAATAGTACTCACCTTAACCGATTTGGTCTCCAACCAAATCCCGAAACCACACACTCCACTTGTAATCGGCTACACCTTGAAATCACATAAATAGTTAGCCTTGGCTTTTAAACTAATTAGCAATGATTTAAATATTGAGACCTTACCTAGATCGATCACCAAATCCCGAATATCCACAGCGTTAGACTGTCCTCCTTCCTACAATCGGCCTTAATCTCATTAATATGAGTCATAGACCATTCGGCCATAACCATAAATCCCGAAAACCAAACAAAAGTCATTCGGCCATGCCTACTTACCCACGTGACTTGTGAAGACCCAAAAGAGAGTAAGTTTCAGCTTTTCTATCCTAGCTTTAAAGGCTTGCGGCAAAGAATAGAAAATCAACACTTTGATATTCGGCTAGGCTTTTCAAGTGGTGTTGCTATATTCAGCTATCACTAAAAGAAATAAATATAGATAGAAGAAAAGAAAAGTAGTAGTGGCTAAGGGAATTCGGCAATGGCAATATTTAAGAGTGATTTCGGCTCAAGCAAAAACAAAAAGAAAAGATGTGAAAGAAGAAAGAAAAATTCCTGCACAAAAAGGTTCTAACTTTCGGCTTCTGTAAAAAGAAAAATAAGGTGCAATAGTTTGGCAAAACACAAAGATGAAAAAGGGAGAATTTACTCAAAGTTTCGGCAGTAAAAATAAGCACCCTTACTAACTAAAATTCTGCACTTATGCTCCCCACATGGCCGAATTTCAACACCCAAAGACACCCTATTTCGGCCACCACATCTTTACTTATCCAATCCCAAAATAATCTCCTAATTTACCTCTTCAACATCCATTCAAAAAGAATTTAAAATAAATAAATCCTTATCCCTTCATCCCAGCCGAAAATTAAAATAAAGCAAGCTTTATCCTCACCCATTTGAGAGTCCATGTGCAGACCATTAGCTCACTCCCATCACGCCAGCATGGAAAAAAATAAACACCAAACTGCTGCTCCCATGGTTCGAACATGGGACCTGATGGAGCAGGCTGCACTAACGCCCCTAACCATTCTGCCAAGGCGTTTCTTTGTGACACAAACCCGTCAAAATTTCTTTTAAGAGCTTCCTCGATAGCTCCCCCTTTTAGCGCAAAAATAAAAGTCCCTGATGCGCCCCGCGTTACTCGAACCCAAGACCAGCGCCAGGCGTCACTTCCAGGCGCTTAAATGGCGCCCTTAAGCCACTTTACCAAATACTTTCTTGCGTCCTAACCTTCTCAAAATTTCTTTTAAGGCCTCCCTGCCTAGTTTCCCCTTTTTACCTAAAAATCCAATATTTTCCAAAGTTTTTCCCCTTCACCCAAAGTTCTCAAAAACTCCTAAAATATGTCCCAACACACTTGAAGCCTACTAATACTTGAGTTATGCTCCAAACGCATAACCCCTAATCTAGGATGTTACACTAAAACTCTAGGATGAAAGAGAATGCTTTGGAAAATTATTAGATTTTAAGTTTAAAATGGGAGCTAGGCTAAGGAGGTCTTAAGAAAATTTGTAAGAATTTTTGGACATGAGATTGGGCTTGGTAAAGTGGCTTGAAGGCGCCACTTAAGGCCTTTGTCAGTGACGCCATATGCCGTGGGCAAGGGCCTTGGTTCGAGTCATGATGGCAGCATAAAGTGTGGCTATTATTTTGCATTTTGGCGTTAAGGGAGAGGGGGAGTGATGGACGGCATATGGACTTTGAAAGGATGAAGGATAAGCTTTGGTTTTCTTTTTAAATTCGGCTAAAAAAGAAGGATAAGTGTTGATTTATTCAATTTATTTTGAATGGGTGTTGAAGAGAAAATATAGGAGAAAATTATGGGATTTGATAAGAGAGAATGTGGTGGCCGAATATAGGACTCTAGGGACTTACTTTTTCGGCTTTGAAGAGTGTTAAGGAGTGTGTGCCGAACTTTAGTTGTGAGCATTCATCTTTTTCTTTCTCTGCATTGCCGAATTTCCTCTCTTCCTATTCTCTTTTCTTTCAACCCCAATTCTACACCTTTTCTTAAATGGCCGAATGATTCTTTGTCATTTAGAACTATAGCCAGAAACTTTGATCACTTTGATCCATTTGCTCTCTTAGCCGAATTCACATCTCTTTCTCAAACTCTCTTCTTTTCTTTTTGGTTAGCAGAATATTCAAGCACCATTTGAAAAAGCCTAGCCGAATCTCAAAGTGCCTATTTTCTCTTCTCGTGCGCTTAAGCCTTAAAAGCCAAAACAGATTAAGCGAAATCTATTCTCTTTTAGTTTTCACAAGCAAGCGTTGGTGGTAAGTACTTCTTTTAGTGTCAGTTTTATCTTCTTTTCATGGATGTGCCTAGAAATCAAGTGTTTAGTCTTTGGTTTTAGGTTAACCGAATATTCATAAGCCATAATGTAGTGTTTCTTTTGTATGTGCCAACGTTATGGAGCATTAAAGGAGTATTTCGGGATTCGATTCACTAAGGTAAGGTGATATGTACTATTCGACCAAGGGCCATTTTTCCATAGATTTGTATTAAAGCCGAATCTAACATGTGGCATATAGGGATCTCGACGACTTCATAAGATAAGTGGTGATTCGGGATTTAGATTAGTAAGGTAGGATTTCGACAGAAGGAGTGAGCAGGAGCCTTCGGGATTCAAGATCGATTTGGGTAAGGATGTTTAGTAGTAGTTTTTATTTGTTTAAAATCTTGTATTAATCGGGATTTTCGATTAAGCGTGTTCGATGGATGTGGGAACCAGTCAAGAAGGAAAAGGGTAGTTCCCATCCCTAAGTTTAAGAGGAGATCCGTCTCCATGATGCGAGATTGGCCACGGGGTGTGGGCGTGCAGCAAGCAAGAGAGTAAGCGGATAAGCGATATTTTCGCTTAGTGATAGCATCGGGATTGAGGCGTAGTGCTTCAAGTTATCAGTGTGTAGTTAGCCTACCATTTTCGGGATTTATGTGATACTTGCATGTGTTGTATATGTGTTATATATGTCTTTGATAAGTGCGAGTGGCAATTATGAAATGGATACCCTTAAGGAGTATGTCGATAATCAGTCGCACCAAAGCGATGAAATGTGGTTATGAATGTGAATATGATTGAATGCATGAATAACATGTACATGCACTATTTTATTATGTCACTATTATACGTTGCATGTGCATGGGATGGGATATGAATGTGAAAGAAGGATGGGGTGTACTTCGAGCACGTGGTTTGATGTTAGCCATGAGCTACATCGTGGATTGGCGCTGACTGAGGTCGCGTTGTGGATTACTTGTGATTAAGTTCACGTGGGTTGATGAGTGGCTCTGTGCCTCATCGTGGTTGATATCGGCTTAGTGCCATATCGTGGTTGATGAGTGGCTATGTGCCCCATCGTGGTTTGATGTTAGCTACGAGCTACATCGTGGACGGCATTAATTGCCGAAATGGTGTGTAGCGGTTGGAGGGTGATTTAGGAATCCCCTGGTGTGTGGTGGCTGGATACGGGGGTGTGTAGAGGATGGACCCGAGGTTGGGTTGGGTGCACTTTGCATGATTATGTGTGGCATTGTGGTTATTGGTGTGGTTATGGGTCAAGCCCAATATGTGAATGTGGAACAGTGTGGAAATGGGCCAAGCCCGATATGTGGAATCATGTGGTTAATTTCATTATGATCCGATATGTGGTATGGATATGGGCCAAGCCCGAATTGTGATATTATGTGAATAAATAGCCTTGTTATCTGTTATGTGGGTTGATATGTGGTTTGATATGTGGGTGGAATTCAGTGGACTAATTGCACACTGAGTCCGTGTGACTCACCCAAATAATTATCAACATCGCAGGTGATACGGGATTCTTGGAACGGGTTGGAGAGGATACAAAGGTGGCCATGCAGAAGTTAATTTTATTTGTTCCATGCAGAAGTTATTTGTTTACGTACTTTAATATTTTCAGTATTTTGGATATTTATTTGATGTAATAAGGGCCACTTTAAGGTAGTTGAAGTTTATTAATATGTTTTGGTTGGATTGCCGATTAAATTACTATTTGGATTGCCGAAATCTTTTCAAACGTTTTTCTCAGTGACACACTAGATCCGGTCAAGGCTCGTGGGCCGGGTTTGGGGGTGTTACATGTTAAGTACTAAAATCGTAGAGATTAAACTGTTTATGTTAATTTCATAGAATTATTATTTGATACATTAGTGGTGTAGTTTAGTTAACTCCACAAACGGATTAAGAAATTACCAAGTGTCTCATTTAATATATTTTTAATTTCTAAATACTAATTAAGGACACTTGAAAATTTCTTAACCCGGCTCGTGGAGTTAAAAAAATTTCACCTTCAATACATTAAATAATTACCCAATTTCATAAAATTAAGATTTTTTAAATAAAATAAAAAAAGTGAAAATAAGACAAATTTTTCTTAAGTAATTGAAAATATAGAGGGACTAGTGTAGATAATATTATTAAGATGTTTTTGAATTGAGAATAAATATAATATTATAGGGACTAAATTACTAAATAGAAAAGGCAGACGGCCTTATAAAAAACATGGAGAAGTTTATGTTGCAAATAACCCCTCTATTTATCTTTTAGATATAAAATTATACCACTTGTGGCCTTTTAACTATGCCAACAAAGCTTTGTTTCTATATTTTGTTAGAATCCTTACTTTAGTGTGTGTATAGATGAAAGTACCTATAAAGAACAGGATTAAATTAATCAATTTAATCTATGCACGAGTAAAAAGATTCAAATAAAACCAAATTGTAATCGAGTTAATATTTATTGTTTGGAAAATGACATTTTTTTTTATTTGTATGAACTCTTAACAACATATTTCATTTGTAAAACTATAAAAAGCTTTCAAAATATAACTCTCTTGAACAATAAAAGATATTTTTTTATACGATAAATATCAACTCTGTTGAAATTCGATCTTATTTGATTTTTTATAGTTTAAGGATTAAATTAATTTATTTAATAGTAGATAAATTAATTTTATCTAATTCATATAATAAACACCCCTACTAAGTACATTCTCCAATATATATGGTATTGAGTCACCTTTTCATTTTAAGATAGTTAATATAAATAATGCAATTTATTAATAATAAAAATGCTCTGGTGTAATTTATATTCAAGGTCATTAAAGTATTAGTAAGTTTATATTTTGGTTATTTAATTTTAAAAAGTTACAAAATAGTCGCTAAATTATTTGAAAGTTTTTATTTAAGTAACTAGGCTATTAAGGTTTTTTTTTTTATTTTAATTTGGCAAGTGAGCTCTAAGATACAATTCGACGATTGGTACAATGGATTTATATCCATCGACGAGTAAAAGAATATATCTTAGATCTAAGTTGATCTGACGATCAGTGTCGAAGATCAAAGAAGAAAGTTGTTTGGTTTCTAGTTTGTAGATTCATGATGTTCAAAGATATTTCATGAAAAAATTGAACTATAGAAGAGAAAGGGAAAAAAAGCTTTCGATTAGTGTAGGTGATGTGAATAAAGAAAGCCATACATCAACGATTTTACCACCCTAGTGACTTAAATGAAAACTTTTGAATAGTTCAATGACCATTTTGTAACTTTTTGAAGTTGATTGACAAAAATATAAATTTACTAATAATTTAGTGACCCTAGTTGTAGTTTACCCTAAATATAAACACAATTTACCCTCACTATCATGTTAAGAAATGATTAAGGCTCCATGTGTGTAATTAAAAGCAGTAGTAGTATTGAGATTAATTAATACAACGGAGAGATTAAAATTAGTAGTGGAATGCATTTTAATTCAAATGTAACGATGGAGGTGAGATGAAAAAGAAAATGATCATTAAGGAAATTAATAAAAAATATATATCATTACATTACTTTTATATATTTTAAATAATTTTAAATTATAAATAACTTATACTTTTAAAAAAGTTAAGCACAATTAATTTAAAATATATTTAAAAAAGATATTACCAAAAATTATATTTAAAAAAGCTTAAATAAAATTAAAATGATTGAAAGTTAAAAAGTAAAACAAATAAAAAGAAGATTAAAACAATAATTTCAAGTCACACTAGATCTTTCCCAGTAGCTGAAAATCAAGGGGTAAATGGAAAATAATCCCACTGGAGTGTGCATCTAGAAGGAAATATCAATTCGTTTGATAAATTTTACTTCACTGAAGGAGTGAAGGTGTAGTAAAAGGGCGAACTACAAAATTGCTTTAAGGAGAGTTAAAATTTGTAATAACATAAATTCTAAAAGGACTATAAAAAAATTTACCCTTTTTGGGGGATAACTCCACTACCTACTTCGTCTACGGTCAAATCCGAAAGACACCCTCTATCTTTAGCTATTCAATAATTGTTGGTTTAAGTTTGAAAGGGAGTCTATTAGGCATTAAAAAATAAACCTATGCTTCTTAATATCATCATTCACATAGTGGGGACACCCTTAGTTCATGGCTCTAAGATAAGATCAACCCAAATAAATATATAAATATTTTTAAGCATAATAACTTATATCATCCTCCAATTAAAAATAAATTATTTTAACTCTTTATTTAATTTTTTTATTTTATTTATCAAATCACCCCAAAATAAATAAAAAATACATGAATTATCACATCGGCAATTAATTAATTTTTTAAATTTAAAAAACTCAAAAAATAAAAAATAATGCGTTCATATTATATACATTAATTTAGCAGATGCGTGTAGATGCTAATTATCATTTCTTATTTTAATAAAATTAAAAGATACTAATTAATTTACTCTTCCCTTAGTGAAGTTATTTCCACTATCTTTTTACAGCCACCACCAAGTCATAGTTGTTTACATTACATTCCACTATTGACACTTCCATTATTTCAGAAGTCAATTTGACTGATAATTATTGCATCGCCCACCAACTGCTAAGTCCACAGATTGTGACTTCACTTTGTTATAATTGAAAGAATCCAAATCCAAATCCAAATCCCCACTCCCTCTAATATAAAGAAAGCCCCTTGTATTAACTCTCTCGCCACCTTTCTTCCAATATCTCACTTGTCTTCTTCTTCGAACCCTTTGAAACCAAAAAGTCTTCCCTCTCGATTGCCACTTTCAAATCTCCTGTATGTCTTCTTACAGACAAATCCTTCTCTGTTTTGGTCTCATGTTCTGTTTCTACTTACCCTGTTGTGTAAAATCTGATGAACTCCAAATCCTGTTGAACCTGAAATCCGCTCTTAATGAATCAAATACCAATGTTCTTGATTCATGGGGGGCTACCAGTTCTGTTTGTAGCTTCAATGGAATCAGTTGCAACGCCCAAGGGTTCGTTAAGGAAATCGAGCTTTCACATCAGAACCTGCTGGGTGTTCTTCCTTTGGATTCAATATGTCAGCTTCAATACTTGGATAAGCTTTCCTTGGGGTTCAATTTATTGTACGGTGAAATCACTGAAGAGTTGGGTAATTGTTTAAAGCTTCAGTATTTGGATCTTGGCAACAATTTTTTCACTGGTTCGTTCCCGGATATATCGTCTCTTAGCAATTTGCAGTATCTTTATTTGAATGGAAGTGGATTTTCAGGCACTTTTCCATGGAAATCGCTTGAAAACACGACCAATCTTGCTGTTTTGAGCATTGGGGACAATCCTTTTGATCGAATGGAGTTTCCTGATCAGATTTTGAAGCTAAAAAAACTGTACTGGCTTTATATGGCGAATTGCAGCATCGAGGGGAAGATTCCGCCCGCTATTGGAGACCTTACTGAGCTCATAGAATTGGAGCTTCAATACAATTATTTGTCCGGTGAAATTCCGGCGGAGATTGGTAAGCTTCATAAGCTATGGCAGCTGGAGCTTTACAACAACGAATTGACAGGGAAACTTCCCGTTGGATTAAGAAACTTGACGAAACTGGAATTTTTCGATGCCTCGGCAAACAATCTTGAAGGAGATATTTCAGAAGTGAGGTATTTGACAAACTTGGTAAGCCTGCAACTGTTTGAGAACAAGTTTTCCGGCGAAGTTCCGCCGGAGTTGGGTGAGTTCAAGAAACTGGTGAACCTGTCTCTTTACACTAACTTGTTGACGGGTCCTTTGCCTCAAAAGCTTGGTTCTTGGGCTGAATTCAACTACATCGATGTATCGGAGAATTTCTTGACTGGTCCAATCCCGCCGGACATGTGCAAGAAAGGGACCATGAGAGCAGTTCTTATGCTTCAAAACAAGTTCTCTGGCGAAATTCCGGCGACTTACGCAAGTTGCACCACTCTGAAGCGGTTCAGAGTCAGTAACAACTCGCTTACCGGAATTGTTCCAGCGGGAATATGGGGATTGCCGGAAGTTGACATAATTGACGTTGCTTACAATCAACTTGAAGGTCCAATTACAACTGATATCAAGAACGCGAAACAAATGGGGATACTGTCAGCTGAATACAATTGGTTTTCAGGTGAACTGCCAGAAGAGATTTTAGAAACTAAATCATTGGTTAGAATTGAGCTAAACAACAATCAATTTTCCGGAAAAATCCCTCATGGAATCGGGGAGCTTAAAAGATTGAGCAACCTTAACTTGCAGAACAACAGGTTGTCTGGTTCAATACCAGATTCATTAGGTTCTTGTGCTTCCATCAGCAACATAAACATGGCTGATAATGTTCTTTCTGGCAAAATCCCATCATCTCTAGGATCTTTGCCGACATTGAACTCTCTGAACTTGTCTGGAAATCAACTTTCTGGGAAAATCCCAGAGAGCTTGTCGTTGCTCAAGCTGAACCTTGTTGATCTGTCTTATAATCGGTTAACTGGTCCTATACCAAATTCTTTCTCTATTGAAGCATATAATGGTAGCTTTACTGGAAACCCTGGCCTTTGTAGTTCAACGATCCGAAATTTCAAGCAATGTCAACCAGATTCCGGCATGTCTAAAGATACTCATACGCTTATAGTTTGGTTTACACTCGGCGCAACCGTCTTGCTTGTTTCTCTGGGATGCTTCTTATATGTAAGGAGAAAAGAAAAAGACAATAGCCTTTCTTTGAAGGAAGAATTTTGGAACATAAAGTCTTTCCATGTTTTAACTTTCACTGAATATGAAATCCTTGATTATGTTAAGCAAGAGAATCTGATTGGAAAAGGAGGATCAGGGAACGTATACAAGGTAGCACTTCCGAATGGCGTCGAACTTGCTGTGAAACACATTCAGAAAAGCCACAGAAAGAGCCTGAGTACGTCTGCGGTTTTCAGCAAAAGTGCCGGAAAGGAAAAGGAATTCGACATAGAAGTGCAGACATTGAGCTCAATAAGACATGTCAATGTGGTGAAGCTTTATTGCAGCATCACTAGTGAAGACTCATGCTTGTTGGTGTACGAGTACTTGCGTAATGGAAGCTTGTGGGATCGATTGCATACGAGTAATAAAATGGAGCTTGATTGGGATACAAGGTACGAGATTGCAGTTGGGGCAGCTAAGGGGCTCGAGTACCTTCATCATGGATGTGAAAGACCGGTGATCCATCGAGATGTCAAATCTAGTAACATATTGTTGGATGAGTTTATGAAGCCTAGGATTGCTGATTTTGGACTCGCCAAGATAGCTCAGAGCAATGGAGCTAAAGACTCGACCCATGTCATTGCAGGCACCCATGGTTACATAGCTCCTGGTATACATCTATATGTCACTTTTCATTTCTTACATGCATATGTTTGTTAATAGTAAACTATGAATTCTGCAGAATACGGTTACACCTACAAAGTGAACGAAAAGAGCGATGTGTACAGCTTCGGAGTGGTATTAATGGAGTTAGTGAGCGGGAAGAGGCCAATTGAGCCAGAGTTTGGAGATAATAAGGATATTGTGAGTTGGGTTTGTAGCAAAATAAACAAAAAAGAGAGCGTATTAAGCATAGTGGACCCAAGAATTCCTGAAGTATTGAAAGAAGATGCAATCAAGGTGTTGAGGGTAGCCATTTTGTGCACTACGAGATTACCGGCAATTAGACCCACCATGAGAACCGTGGTGCATATGCTGGAAGAGGCAGAACCCTGCAAATTGGTCAAAATTGTTATCAGTAAAGAAGGTGAGCACAAGATAAAGGAAGCAGACAAGTTCAATCTACTGTTATAAAAAGAATCTTGCAAACATTGTAACATATATTAAACACTTTATCAGCTTATCAGTTGTAAAATATTAGCTATAGTCTGATATAAATGTATGTCTATTTATATCCATACTACATCGATCCTAATATATATACACAACTATGTATTTTTTTTCTTTTAAAAGACACTTACCCCTCTCTCTTATTTAGTGTAAATACACTTCTAAGAAGAGAAGGGATTGTATGAAACTGTGATTCCATATCATCTTTATCCATTTCCAATGGAAAAATAACAAATCAGATTTTTTGTTCTGATTTTCAACATTTTTAGTTGGATTTGAATTTTGTCAGGAGAAAAAAACTGAAAATCAGGAGAGCAAAAATTTGATTTGTCATTCTCCCATTGGAAAAGGATAAAGATGACGTGGAATCACAGTTTCATACAATCCTTTCTCCTTCTAAGAATGCTTACTTATCACTTACATTTGATTTGAAGATCTTATAACCTCTTGAGATTTATTTATTGTTTTTATTTTAAATAAAAATACAGTTATATGTATACCAAAAAAATAAAGATATTGTGCCATTTTTATTATTTATCTATGCACTTTTTATTAAATTTATTCATTTATCAATTTTTATTTATAAAATAATGAAATTTTAATTACATATTGAAGTGTTATAAAATTAAATATATTTATTTTGTCTCATAAAAAAATTATTTAACGTCAATTAAAATTAAACATTTTAAATATATTTAATTCAATATTATATTAACCTTAAGATTGAATTCATTAGATTATTTTAATGAAAAATTAATTAAGTAGTATTATTTAGAAGGTTTTGATGGAAAAGAAATGAATTGAAATATATAATAATAATAAAAAATTGAATTCATTTAAAATTAATATTATAATTAATTTAAAGTTTATATATTACATGTAGTTACATAAAAAAAATGTTTAAAAAACAAAAAGAAAAAAAATTATTGTATGATTTTTTAAAAAAAGAAATTATGTCTTAGTTTAATGGCAAGGTTAAGACCACATGTGATTGTTCAATCAAATCGAGTGAAAAATCTTTGAGTTAGTTAAGTTGATAAGTTTTATTTTATTGTCTTAACTTAGTTTTGAGTTAGTCAAGTTGACAAGTCTTATTTTATCATCCTAACTCGATGTGAATTTTTAGAATAGAGTCGAGTGAAACGAAATTCAAGTCAGATAAATATGTTCAAGTTAAATTTAAAAAATTAACAAACCAAATTGAAATCTTGTTAACAATATGACTAAATTCCAAGTTAACAACAGATATCTCTATTATAACTATTTTTGTGATTGTATGTATAGTACGCCTTATACTGTTAAGCCGATCACATAGAAAGCATGACTTCAGTTAATGAATTAGTTTGTCACAAGCATATTAATTGCTACTGAATCGAACTATTATGAGCATATTGTTTGCCAGTGCATTGTTCCATTAAAGGCATATTAAATGCTATTGTATTGACCTATTTTGAGCATTACATATTGCATTGCATGGGGTGAGACGATATGTAGGGAGGAAGATCTGGCAGTTTATCTGCAAAATAAAAATGGTTGTGCAAGTCACAACCATGCGGCAGTTCTCATCTGCAAACCACTGTGAATCCACAACTAGAGGCAGATTCCATCTGCGGGGTATTGCTGTGAATCCACAGCCAATGGTGCCAATGGTAGATTCCATTTGTGGGTACTTGTTGTGTATCCACAGTCGAAAGCAAATTCCATATACAGGATTCGTTGTGTATCCACAGCCATGTGATAACTCTCATATGCAAATATTGTTGTGTGACCGTAATCT
Organism: Gossypium sturtianum; assembly: GCA_025698515.1. NCBI lineage: Eukaryota > Viridiplantae > Streptophyta > Magnoliopsida > Malvales > Malvaceae > Gossypium > Gossypium sturtianum. Next base: position 108,139,797 of record CM046945.1, read on the forward strand.
ATGACAGTTGTGATTTGCGAACCAGTAGTGGTTTAACCACAAACCTGGTGTGTTGGTGGATGGAGTTCTAGGGAACTCCCAACATGGTGTGTAGCAATCGGGTAGGACTTTTTCTGTTAAAGCGGAACTGTATGACATTCATGAAACATGTGCATACAAAACTGATAATTTCTAAGATGATACATATATATACACATATGCACATTGTTGAATGATCTAAAATGTTGATAGGTTGAAATTGGTATTGCGAATTGTTCTATGAATAGTGTTTCTGTATAATAAATTGTTGCACTGATTATTCCTGTGCTAAGTTGATATGAAATAACGATATTCTGAATTGTCATTTGATAGTTATTACTCTGAATTTTGAGATAGTGAAGTGTTTTATGTGAAGAACCGTTAATTTGAAGAGCTTTGTGAATGTTGTAATAGGCCAATTTAGCCCGGGCCCATACAAAAAAATAATAAACCCAAAATAATAAAACAAAGTCCAAGTCCGATCCAAAATATATCATTTGGCCCGATCGAATGACCCATTACTTGAAAAGATTGAAGGTCCATCTATAAGCAGCGTATATGGGAACACAATCTTCAATGATATGCAATCTTAGATATGATATGCAAATCTTAGATATGATATGCAATCCTAGAAGATATGGTATGCAATCTTAGAAGATATGATATGCAATCTTAGATATGATATGCAAATCTTAGATATGATATGCAATCTTAGAAGATATGGTATGCAATCTTAGAAGATATGATTTTTTAATCTTAGAGATTTAATTTGTAGATACCTTTTAATCTTAGCCGTTGATGTAATTGATCTGTACCGTTGGATTTGGGGAGGCTCAACTATAAATAGAGGCCTCTCCTTTCATTGAAAAACACACATGAGTTTGGAGTAATAAAAATTCTTGAGAGCATTCACTCAAATTTCTCTCTTTTGCATTCTTATTTTCTGTGGCTTGTTCTTATTTTGTTCTTCGCTCATCTTCGTTTCTTTTTGAGTTGCTTCCGTTCGAGTTAAATTTTGGTGGAGGAATTTCGTTGAATCCTCATATTGCGGGAGTTAGGTTGACTTGTGCGTTTTTTTTTTTGTTTTTTTTATTTATCCATTTAATTGCTTAATCATTATTTATTCATTTATTTTAATTATTTTAAACTTGTTTTTCTTTTTTGCTTTTACCTATTTACGTTAAATTGTTTTATCATATATATTATTATTTTTATTTGTTATATATTATATATATATATTATATATTATTTAACTTTAATCATATTATGTATTATTTGAAAATTTGTATGTTGTACATCATCTAAATTGTTTTATTATTAAAGCAAAATTTTCCATATATTGTTTATTTAAAATATGTATATTATCTATTTTTAAATGGTATATTATATACTTATTATAAGTTATCCTTATACATTTTTATTCAAAGTTTTTATATTATTTATTTAATATATATATTTATTTTATTATGTATATATTAACTAGTCATATCGTTTTTTCAAATTTTTTTATTACTTGTATCATTTGCTATTTTATGTTATTCTTTCTCTTAATTGCGAATATTAGTATTAAATGTTATTATATCATGTAATTGTAGATATTGCTTTGATATTTGTGTTTTGTAATGTATTAATGATACATTTTACTCAAATCATTGTTTTAAAATATATCTCATTTAATTGCCACTTTTTATCCAAAACTTTATTTCTTAAAATAAGGCAATATTTGACATTTGGAGTTTTGAGGGAATCGTGCCCTAACTTACTGGGCTTCGATTTTTCTCATTAAGCCTAAATGATCAAATACCCTTTTTGAAATTAAAATATATGATTTTCAAATAAAAACCTATCTTTGTGAATTTAAGATGTTGCGTCCTAACTTATTGGATGTGACATTTTGATATTTTGAGATAGGGATTTCAAAAAAAGAAAAAAAGAAAAAAAAAAGAAAAGAAATCAAAACAAAGGATATTTGGTGTTTGGAAAATTCGAAAGGTCGTGCTCTAACTTACTGAGATTCTACTTTTCTTTTATCCAAATAATTGAATATCGTTTTAAAGGTTATAAGTTTTGAAAAATCAAAAGGATCATATTTTAAAATCTTTTCAAATTTTCGACATTAAGACATTAATTAATCAATTAGGTACCAATTTTGGGCGTTACGAGGGTGCTAATCCTTCCTCGTGCGTAACCGACTCCCGAACCCGTTTTCTCGAATTTCGTAGACCAAAATCATTGTTTTAATAAATCAAAATGTTTTTTATTAAAATGATCAATTTCAAGGTGACCCGATCACACCTCGAAAAAAGATTGGTGGCGACTCCATTTTCGTTTTTAAAGTCGATCCCCTTTTTCAAATTAAAAAATGGCTTCGATAGCTTGGCGACTCCACTGGGGAACATAAGAGAGTCAAGCCGTAAAATTGATTATTTTCTGTCCTTTGTCGGAAATTAGAAAATTTGATTTGAAAATTTAAAAATTTTGATTTGAACATATGATTATTATTTTCTTGCACACATTGCATTGCATGACCATTGTGGTCGCACCTTTAAGTGGGAGTGAGAAACTATGCCTTCGTGAGGTTTTCACCTCCGCATGGGCTAGTGGATTGCTTCCGGTATACATCTGTACCTATGTCTTCGTGAGGTTTTCACTTCCGCATGGCCATAGGGAAATATATTCCCCTGAACTGAACTCGATCTGTATGAGCCTATAATGGGTGAAGATTGAGGAATCTGCTGGTTCGGGTACCTCAACTTTAGAGCTAAACCACATGTAGAAAACCTAAAGGCTTACCCTAGTTAAAACTATGTCAAACCCTAGTGGTCACCTAGATAGGTGCCCTATTCTGTTATTTATTTCTTTCGTGATAACGTGTTTTCTTTTATTTTGATTGCATTGCATTCACATCATAGAAAAAGAGGTGTTGATTCAAATTCGATTGCTAAATAGAAGAGTTTGTCATAAGAAAATGAATTTCTTGATAAAGTGGATTATAATACGGTCGTCCGAATATGGTCCAAGTAAACACAACGAGAAAAGACTGATAGTCCGCGAAGGAATACAAGACTTTATTGCCTAAGGATTCAAGCTGACAAAGACTATTCGAGAATCACCACGTCTCGGCTTTCTTGAAGAGGCTAACGAGCATTATGGAAATAAGTGAGCAAGTGAGTCGCGCCCAGATCAAGCAAAAAGGAGCTAGTGGAGGCATCTATTAGAAGTTTGCAAGATTTGACCTTTGCGAAGAAGGGGATTGATGTTTTTGCTTGGAATATGAGGGCAAGGCCGCATATGTAATCCGTTTTATGTAAAGAAATTTACTTTCTAGAAAAGTTTTTCTAATGGAATTGAATTCAGAATCAACGCCTCTCTTTCTTTTGCATGTATTCCATGCATTTGCATTACATCACATCATGTGTATTTAAGTCCATAGAGAGAGCCTAATTAGTTGAAATTATAACAGAGAGAGAAAGAGGAAAGGAAAAATCTGGAAACTGAACACCGTTACGGTACACGTGCCAAGACAGAAAATGGATCAAAGACTTGAACAGTTTCAAAGAGACATGCAAGACCAGATGCAAGAGCAATTAGCAAAACTCCAACAAGAGATGAGAGACTAAATGCTGGAAGCCCAAAGAAGTATGATGGCTCAAATGGCTCAGATGCTGAACGGGGCAATGGACAAAGGAAAGGGTCCCATAGTTAATACTGAAGATAATGAGGACATTCCTCGGGGTTTCACCCCACTGCATGTACAACCTGAGGAGTATCCCCGAAACCCATCTGTCACGATTAGGCCTCAACAAGGGCAAACTGACACTAGAGTGCCCATGAATTTCTAAGTTGGCACAGGATCCAACCCAGGAGATAACCCTGCTGATCCTGTTATCCCTGAATTAGATATAGCAGAAAGGGAGAGGATAAGAACTGAATCTTCAAGGCAGTTAGAAGATCGCTGTAGATGGCTGGAAGAAAAGTTCAAGGCTTTAGAAGAGGCTGATAATCACCACGGAATTGATGCTAAAGACTTGAGCTTGGTTCCAGATTTGGTGCTTCCTCATAAGTTCAAAATGCCTGAATTTGAGAAGTACAATGGGACCAGCTGCCCTGAAGCCCATATCACTATGTTCTGTAGACAGATGACTGGCTACGTTAACAATGATCAGCTCTTGATTCATTGTTTCCAAGATAGTTTGGTGGGGGCGGCATCCAGGTGGTACAATCAACTCAACCGTGCTAGGATTAGCTCCTGGAGAGATCTGGCCCAAGCCTTCATGAAGCAATACAATCATGTCGCCTGACAGAATCACCTTGCAAAACATGGAGAAGAAGTCAAATGAAAGCTTCAGGCAGTATGCGCAAAGATGGAGGGAATTTGCCATGCAAGTTCAACCACCTCTCCTAGAGAAGGAAACTACCATGCTTTTTATCAACACCCTGAAAGCTCCATTCATCACTCACATGATAGGAAGTACCACCAAGAGCTTCGCGGATATAGTGATGGCAGGAGAAATGATCAAAAATGCCATAAGGGGTGGCAAGATTGAAGCAGGGGAAACCACTAAAAGGTCTGCTCTAAGGAAAAAAAGAGAATGATGTGAATAATATGAGTACATACAGCAAAGGGTACTCGAGCAAGATTCTTAGCGGTAGAAAGTAATTATCTTTGGGCAACAAGGGTCGATAAGACAGGAATCGGGCACAAGGCAAAACTCTGAAAAGCTCCAATTTACGCCAATTCTAATGACGTATAATGAGCTATATCAAAGTTTATTTGACGCACATGTGGTGTCCCCATTTTATTTGAAACCGTTACAGCCCCCATATCTCAAATGGTATGATTCAAACGCTCAATGTGACTACCATGCGGGTATAACAGGGCACTCAATTGAAAACTGTACTACGTTTAAAAAGTTGGTCGAAAGGTTCACTAAAATGGGAATTGTGAAGTTTGACGATTCATCAAAACCTGATCACTTTGACGAGGCAGTGGATGCAATAATTGATGGAGGAGACAAGAAAGTTGCGACTCCTTGAAGAAATCAAAAGCGAAGAGGGAACCGAGGAACGAAGTTTCCAAGCCCTTGCATACTTAGGAAGATTTTAAACAATGGAATTGTGGAAGGAATCCCTGTATTTTTAAGACTAATCTAGAGTAATATTCAAAACATGCTTGTTTCCTTAAGCCTAGAGACAATAAGAATCCTTTTGTGAAATAGGCTTATGTCCAGAATTTTTATTTCAATAAAATGCATCTTTTTAAGCAATTTTTTTTTTTATTCTTTACATTTCATACTGTACATTCTTTTGTTTTTTAGAATATTCTTTCATTCTTTATTCATGACCATACAAATAATTGTTCTTTGAATCATTTATTCTTTGGAAATCTTCCTTCGAACCTACACTAGGTCTCCAGATATCAACGATGTGAGCAACGCTGCTATTGACTCAGAGTCTCCTTTCGAGCAAGATGTGTGTTTAGGGGGATCTCAGAACTTTGAAGATGACAGAGATTGTAACCTACCATCTAAATTGTTAAGGATGGTAGAACAAGATGAAAAATAGACCTTACTCTACAAAAGGTCAGTAGACATTATGAGAGGTGAAGATTGTAGCCTAACTCACCACAGAGATAAGGCAAGACATCATTGAGTTATTTTCAAAATTCAAAGATGTTTTTGCACGATCATATCAAGACACGCTTGGGAAAATCTTAAAAGAGATAAGGGTGTTTAGAGAACATGCTAATGGTGTTACAATAGTCCAGCTAATCATGAGGTTTGGGTACTGTTAATCTACATAGAAGGGGATGCTATCAGCTATGCCGTATTTAAGGAGACAAGATTCATGTGCTTTCTCCAATTCTTCACAAAATTTCCATATGTGGGGCATGGATATGATAGGGCCAATCTCGTCAAAAGCTTTTAGCCAATATTGATTCATCGTTGTGGTTTGTTTACTTCACTAAGAGGGTGGAAGTAGCTTCATATGCCAATGTTACCAGGTCGAAGTCATTAAATTCTTTAAAAAAAAAAGATCAGGTGCCGACAAAGAATGCCAAAAAGGACAAAGTCAAAAGTTTGTAGTCTGTTCAAAGATTAGATGACATATCATAGAGCAACAAAGGCAGCCAAAAAAAAAACAAGGATTGTAGAAAAGATGACCGAGACTTGTAAAGATTGGCATAAAGAAGTTACTATTTATCTTCTATGGTTATCAAACGTTGGCCAGGATTTTGCTTAAAGGCGAACTTCTTACCCATTGGTTTATGGAATGGAAGCATTGTTGCCAATTGAACTTAATCGAAGAAAAGGTTAAAAGTTATCCATCACGGTCAGATGATGCGAGCTTACGCCAAAGAGGTTCATCCTAGAGAATTTCACAAGGGGAACCTGATGTTGAAACATATCTTTCTTATACAAAAAGATTTCAGAAGAAAGCAGATGCCAAACTGGGAAGGACCTTATGTAGCAAAAAAAGGCTTGTTCTAGAGGAGCATTGATATTGACCAAGACGGATGGCGAAGACTTGCTCAATTCGGCGAATTCAGGTTCGGACAAGAAGTATTTTACCTGAAAGAGGAAAGACCAAGGTGAAAACCCACAAAGGGCGCCTTGAGATCTAATTCAAATATTCAAAAAAAAGGAAAGAAAAAAGAAAAGAGGAGAGACCAAGGCGAAAACCCACAAGGGGCGCTTTGAGACCAAAGAGGTTTTGAGCCGAAAACCCGAAAAGGGCGGCTCAAATTTTGATCAAAGATAGGGCATTTGGTGATCTTGCTATGCCTGAATTAACAATGAGGAAGTATGCTACGTCTTGGGGCATGGATAAAGTACTCCGGATCCCCTAAACACATATTGAGATTAAAATGGTCCTCAAGAAGTTTGAACAGAGAAGCTCAGGCTGCGATATCTGGGGCACCTAGTTTCCCATCTTACCCATTCTGAATTTGTTATCTTTAATTATTCGTTTCAAAATACACTACCAATAAATTTCCTTCTAGATTGCATTTGTTATCTTTGCTTAACTTATTTGTTCCGAGCTATGCTCCTAATTTTCTTCTTGTCCATTGTTATGACCTTTTTCAAGCATTTTGCATTGAAATAACGATTAGTGGACTAATAATACTTTATAAAAGGGGTTTCGCATATTACTCTGGAAACTTCTAAATAATACAAGAGCTTGAAACAGGACTATTGTTTAAAACTCACCAAGTTTAAAGGATGAAAATATTGGTGGAGGAAGAGTCTAAACTGAGACTATCTCCGGATTTTTGTCAAAGAAAGGGGATTGAACAAAATGACAAGATATTGCAATCTTGACGAAAAATGGGCAATGTTAACTCAAGTGTAAAAGGGGAATCATTCTCTAAAAATGATATTCTGCATCCATACAGATATCATGCATACACATTTGGTTAGGTCACCTTAGGAGAGATCAGTTGATTGAACAAGTTACAAATCCTATACCCTTGAGTTACAGTGGGATGGGGTGAATTTGATACAGATCCTATAGCCATAAGTCGCAGTAGGATGATTTAAAGATGGTACAAATTTTATGTCCCCAGGGTACAGTGGAAGGGACTCTAAAATTACAGTGGGGTAAGCTTGCTGAGCAGAATATGATCGTTTCTTTGGGTTTTCTATCAAAGATACCAGCTGAACGAGAAAGTAGGGTAACGCATCAATGATAGAACCTTAATGAACTATGAGCAATGACAACCCAAGTATTAAAAAGGGATCATTCTCATGCATACACTTCCAATTAGGAGCATTTGATTCATTCCGATCATTGTATCCTAATCGTTGTACATAAAAAGAAGAATAAGAAGAAGATCGTTCTAATGACATTCTACATTCATACAAATGTCATCCCTAATATCATTTAGTTATGAGCATTAGATTCATTCCGATCATTGCATCCTAATCAGGAATCATTTTCATGACATGTTGCGTTCATAACATATGTGGCTAGGAGCATTTGATTTATTTTGATCATAGCATCCTGATCATTCGGTATAAACATATGCATATGGAACCGAGTCTACAGGACATGTCCCTCAGAGGACGGTGTAGCAACATTGGTGAATTCACAGATCTTACCTCCCTAAGCGGTAGTGGAGCATATCAAATTTGGCGAATCCTATCTCCATGTATCGGCAATGGAGCGATTTTAGCCATTGGTCTAATCTCCTTGATGTAGCAAGGAGCAGCGGACTAAAAATTTGATTTTGTTCCTCGAGATGGTAGTGGAGCGGATGAAGATTGAAGTCTTCCTAAGATAGTAAGGAAGCAAATTGGAAAGTTGATTTTGTTCCCTAGAGATGGTAGTGGGAGGGATGAAGATTAAAGTCTTCTGAGATAGTAAGGAAGCAAATTGGAAAGTTCAGATTTTGTTCCCTAGAGATGGTAGTGGAGCAGATCAAGATTGAAGTCTTCTGAGATAGTAAGGAAGCAAATTGGAAAGTTGATTTTATTCCTAGAGGTGATAGTGGAGCAGGTGAAGATTGAAGTCTTCCCGAGATAGTAAGGAAGCAAATTGGAAAGTTGATTTTGTTCCCTAGAGATGATAGTGGATCAGATGAAGATTGAAGTCTTCCGAGATAGTAAGAAAGCAAATTGGAAAGTTCAGATTTTGTTCCCTAGAGATGGTAGTGGAGCGGATCAAGATTGAAGTCTTCTGAGATAGTAAGGAAGCAAATTGAAAAGTTCAACTTTTGTTCCCTAGAGATGGTAGTGGAGCAGATGAAGATTGAAGTCTTCCGAGATAGTAAGGAAGCAAACCGAAAAGTTTAGATTTTGTTCCTCGAGATGGTAGTGGCAGCGGTGAAGATTGAAGTCTTCTGAGTTAATAAGGAAGCGGATGAAAAGTTCGAGATCTTGTCCCCTCGAGATAGTAGTAGAGGCGGTGAAGATTATAGTCTTATCTTCCTAATGTAGCAAGGAGCAGACTAAAAATTGTAGATCTTGTCTTCCGAGATTGCAGTGAAGCGGATCGAAGATACTAACTGGCATCCACGAGTTTGCGATGGAAGCGATTAAAAATAGCGATCGGCATTCCCGAGATTGCAGTGAAGCGATCAAAGATACTAATCGGCATCCACGAGTTTGCGGTGGAGCGATTAAAAATAGCGATCTTGTCTTCCTGAAGTTGCAGTGAAGCAGATCGAAGATACTAGTCTGGCATCCCACGAGTTTTGTGTGAGCGCATCGAAGACATCAGATCTTATCTTCCTAAAGTTGCAAGAAGCAGATCGAAGATATTAGCCTGCCTCACTGAGTTTGCAGCAAAGCAGACTGAAGACAGCAGATCTTATTTTCCTGAAGTTGTAGGAAGCAGATCGAAGATATTAGGTTGCCTCCCTGAGTTTGCAGCGGAACAGACTGAAAATAACAGATCTTGTCTTCTTGAATATTGCAGTGAAGCAAGATTAAAGATACTAGTCTCACTTTCCTGAAGTTACAGTAGGATGGATTAAATCTACAAGAGCAGGTCTTATCTCCCTGAAGTTGCAGTAGAATAAGATTAAACCTACAGATTCAATCTCTTTGAAGTTGCAGTTGGGTTAGAGACTACTTGAAGAAGATGAGGATCAAGAAGTTAAGGCTCGGTAAGATCGGGCAAAATTGGTCCTTTTATAGTCTTTGCTCCGTTCTCGTTACACGATAATGAGCAAAGAGGGGCAGGTGTAATAGGCCAATTTAGCCTGGGCCCATACAAAAAAATAATAAACCCAAAATAATAAAACAAAGTCCAAGTCCAGTCCAAAATATATCATTTGGCCCGATCGGAATGACCCATTACTTGAAAAGATTGAAGGTCCATCTATAAGCTTGACGTATATGGGAACACAATCTTCAAGGATATGCAATCTTAGATATGATATACAAATCTTAGATATGATATGCAATCCTAGAAGATATGGTATGCATTCTTAGAAGATATGATATGCAAATCTTAGATATGATATGCAATCTTAGAAGATATGGTATGCAATCTTAGAAGATATGATTTTGTAATCTTAGAGATTTAATTTGTAGATACCTTTTAATCTTAGCCGTTAATGTAATTGATCTGTACCGTTGGATTTGGGGAGGCTCAACTATAAATAGAGGCCTCTCCCTTCATTGAAAAACACACATGACTTTGGAGTAATAAAAATTCTTGAGAGCATTCACTCAAATTTCTCTCTCTTTTGCATTCTTATTTTCTGTTGCTTTTTCTTATTTTGTTCTTCGCTCATCTTCGTTTCTTTTTGAGTTGCTTCCGTTCGAGTTAAATTTTGGTAGAGGAATTTCGTTGAATCCTCATATTGCGGGAGTTAGGTTGACTTATGCATTTTTTTTATTTTTTTTTATTTATCCATTTAATTGATTAATCATTATTTATTCATTTATTTTAATTATTTTAAACTTGTTTTTCTTTTTTGCTTTTACCTATTTACGTTAAATTGTTTTATCATATATATTATTATTTTTATTTGTTATATATATAATATATAATATATATTATATATTATATATTATTTAGCTTTAATCATATTATGTATTATTTGAAAATTTGTATGTTGTACATCATCTAAATTGTTTTATTATTAAAGCAAAATTTTCCATATATTATTTATTTAAAATATGTATATTATCTATTTTTAAATGGTATATTATATACTTATTATAAGTTATCCCTTATACATTTTTATTCAAAGTTTTTATATTATTTATTTAAAATATATATTTATTTTATTATGTATATATTAACTATTTTAGATTTTTCCATATCGTTTTTTCAATTTTTTTATTACTTGTATCATTTGCTATTTTATGTTATTCTTTCTCTTAATTGCCAATATTAGTATTAAATGTTATTATATCATGTAATTGTAGTATATTGCTTTGATATTTGTGTTTTGTAATGTATTAATGATACATTTTACTCAAATCATTGTTTTAAAATATATCTCATTTAATTGCCACTTTTTATCCAAAACTTTATTTCTTAAAATAAGGCAATATTTGACATTTGGAGTTTTGAGGGAATCGTGCCTTAACTTACCGGGCTTCGATTTTTCTCATTAAGTCTAAATGATCAAATACCCTTTTTGAAATTAAAATATATGATTTTCAAATAAAAAACCTATCTTTTTGAATTTAAGATGTTGCGTCCTAACTTATTGGATGTGACATTTTGATATTTTGAGATAGGGATTTCCAAAAAAAAAAGAAAAAGAAAACAAAACAAAGGGTATTTGGTGTTTGGGAAATTCGAAAGGTCGTGCTCTAATTTACTGAGATTCGACTTTTCTTTTATCCAAATAATTGAATGTCTTTTTAAAGGTTATAAGTTTTGAAAAATCAAAAGGGTCATATTTTAAAAACTTTTCAAATTTTCGACATTAAGACATTAATTAATCAATTAGTTACCAATTTTGGGCGTTACGAGGGTGCTAATCCTTCCTCGTGCGTAATCGACTCCCGAACCCATTTTCTCAAATTTCGTAGACCAAAATCATTGTTTTAATAAATCAAAATGTTTTTTATTAAAATGATCAATTTCAAGGTGACCCGATCACACCTCGAAAAAAGATTGGTGACGACTCTATTTTCGTTTTTAAAGTCGATCCCCTTTTTCAAATTAAAAAATGGTTTCGACAAATGTGTATATTCTTGAAATTGTTAAATTCATGTGTCTTGTCCACACTTTGCACAATTTTTGCTTGTGATGGACCTCACATTGAGCTTAATAGCTCACCCCATTATTCTCCTTCTTTACAGATAACCCGCAAGGTTAGGACGCAGACTCGACATTTGGAGGGATTGACTCAGATTATTAATTTTATATAAAAGTATTTTAGACTTTTTAATTTACAAATTTTTGTTATTTGAAACTTTACCATTTTATTTAAATTGTGGCATGAGACTTAGTTTTCAGATTTTTCTTAGGCATGCATGACATTTAATTCATTTAGACTATTAAAATATGAATTTTTAATTTACTATGCATGGAAACATGGTTTTCATTAAAATTACGTTAGTATCACTTTTCTGCTGCTAATTTGTAAATGTGTTTTGTTAAGGAATTAAATTGAAAAATTACCTAAGTTTTCAAAAGTAGACACCATTACAAGGATAAAAATTAAATTTAATCGATTTTTGGTTAAGTTGTAAGTTTTTCTAAAAATAAACTAAGTTTTCTTCTAAAAATTATCAAATATTTAAATATGATCGATTTTTAAACTCCGATAGTTGTGCTAGGCCATTTGGGTGGCTGATGTAATCTCCCGAATTTTGGTTTAACGTTTTGGCTGGGTTGGGGAGGTTATACAATTTTGACTAAATTACTTATCCAAAACCCAGTTCACTTAAATAATAACTCAGTAAATATTTAAAAATACTTACAGGCTTGGTTTACAAAAGCAGGGTCCCGAAACTGCCTATTTCGACACCACTGAAAACTTGGTCGTTACAAAACTTTTTTTCCCAAGATAAGCCCTGAACTTGGCAATTGTTTTCACATTGAGGCTTGAACTTTTTTTTGGTCTAAGTTAGGTCTTGAACTTGGCAATTGTTCCCACATTGGGTCTTAAACCTTTTTTTGGTCCAAGTTAGACCTTGAATTTGACAATTCTTCACACATTATGACTTGAACTTTTTTGTCCAAGTTAGTCATTGAAAACCCGAAAGTTTAGACCCTATTATGAGAACAATTGCCAAGTTCAAGTTTCAATGTGAGAATAATTACCAAGTTTAGGGACTAATTTAGAGAAAAAAATTTCAAGCCTTAATGTGAGAATAGGCTAATTTACATAAATAATATAAAAAAATTAATTTCTGAAATGGGTTGTCAGTGGGATTAATTACCAAAATTGTATGTTTTTGGGTGGAGCCTTTCTCATAGGCACCACCACCTTTTTTTATAATAAAATTTTTTATTTTTTAATAAAAAATATTATTATTTTTAAAATATATATATACCAGGTCAAAATATGATCAACATGTCAAAATACGGGTTGAAAATACCTGTGACGTGTGTGACGCCACATGGGTCGGCGGCACGATCGCGCTTATCGATAGGCGGGGCTAGTGTTGACCAGTCCCATCCCCTGCACCCCATGCTGAACGCACGCCCACCCTTCCTTCCCCACGCTTCCTGTGTACACTTTAAGGTAGCGATTGTGTCCCTTCAAAAGGGAAAAATATTTTGAAAAGGGGGACCTCATAAGCATGGTCCCCTATAAGATGAAGGCACTGGAGAAGAAAAGAGGGAAATAAAGGAGAGAAAGGAGAAGAAGAAGAAGAAGAAGAAGAAGAAGAAGAAGAAGAAGAGGAAGGTATGTATTATTTTAATAAATAATTTGTTTTTTAATTTAAAGAGTTTGATTAATATGTTGTGAAATTTTTTTGTTATTAATTATTATCTATAAATTGTTTATGTTTAGTGTTTATGGTTTTGGTTTAATAATTTTTATGAATGTAATTTTTTTTTTGTTTTTTTATAATTATTTTTTTTAGTAATTTAGGATTATGTTATAAATTGTTGTGTTTAGTTTAGTATTTTGTGATTTTTTACATAAATAATATAAAAAAATAAATTTTTGAAATGGGTTGTCAGTGGGATTAATTACCAAAATTGTATGTTTTTGGGTGGAGCCTTTCTCATAGGCGCCACCACTTTTTTTATAATAAATTATTTTATAAAAAAATATTTTTTTTTTTAAAATATATATATACAGGGTCAAAATACGGTCAACGGGTTAAAATACAGGTTGAAAATGCCCATGACGCGTGTGACGCCACCTGGACTGGCGGCACCAGTCGCGCCTGTCAAATAGGCAGCATTGGTGCTGACCAATCCCATCCGCCCCTTGCACCCCTACGCCGAACGCCCACGCCCAAGCTTTCCTTCCCCCTTCCTGCTGTGCACACTGCTAAGCAGTGTTATGTCCCTTCAAAAGGGAAAAATATTTTGAAATGGGGGACCTTATAAGCATGGTCCCCCATAAGATGAAGGCACCGGGGAAGAAAAGAGGGAAAGAAAGGAGAGAAAGGAGAAGAAAGAAGAAGAAGAAGAAAAAAAAGGTGTAAGAAGCCATTTTGCCCGGGCTTGTGAAAACCAAAACCAAAAAATAAAAAAATAAAAATAATACCAATTGTTCAATAATACAGTCCATTTACAAACATTACTCATGGCCCAATACCAGAACCCAACACCTAAACAGCCTACCCGAATACACCCAGGCCCAAAACCATTGACCCAGTACCTACAACAACTAACCCATACCCGAACTAACCCAGACCCAAAACAGAAATGGCCCAACACTAAACAGTTTCAGCCTAGGGTTTCTGAAACCCTAGGCGCTGCAAATGCACAGCAAAGCGCCGCAGCACCCTAGCCCCTTTGCGCCGCAATCAACTCCTCCAGCCCACGCTAGCCTTCAGTCGCGCCGCAATCCGCGCGCGTATCCCACACACCGTCGAGACCTTCATTGATTTCCTGCACAGACAAGGAAAAACAGCTGCAAATATGGACAAGATTTTTTTCCTTTTTTATTTTTCATTTCGAGGGTTATAAAAACCCATCAAATCTGTAAACACGAACACACAGAAAAACAGAGACAAAGAATACAAAAATATTCACCAAAAATCCAGAGAAATAAAATACAAAAACTTTTCGCAGAGGTGATTTTTTATTCTATTTTACTTTTTTTATTTTCTATACATTTTCACATATAAATAGTGTTTTAAAAATAAAAGGAAGCGGGTTTACCTTTCAATGGCGTCGAAAAGTTGAGTTTTGGCCTCCGGCCACCATTCGCGGTGGCGCGTGAGGAGCGTGGGGCGGTGGCCCGAATGTCCGGTGATGGAGCTCAGACGAGAGCTTTGAGAGCGTTTCTGAATTTTTTTTTTAAAACAAGTTGCAAAATGATTATTTTTTTGCTTAAATGCTGTATTATATAAGAGCTTAAAAACGACGTCGTTTTCGCTTAAACTGATAAGAACAAAACGACGTCGTTCGGGCTTTAGGATTCACGCGTTGACCCGAATACCCGGGAAGGATCCGCGTGTTTTTATTAAATGGTCTAATTGCCATTTTAGTCCTTCCTCAAATTTTTATTTTTAATTTCGTTTGATCTATTTTTTTTATTTTAATTCGGCCTTAAAATGTTTGCTTATATTTCAATTCAGTCCCTTGAACCATTAAAGGGCTGATAACGGAACGACGCCGTTTTGGAGATGGGGTATAATTGCCCAATTGGTCCCTGTATTTCGATGGCGTTCCAATATCGATCCTTTATTTTGTTTTTACCTTAATTCTTTTATCATTTTAATTTAATACTTACTCATTTTTTATTATTCTTTTATTTTCTTTTTGTTCTTACTTTTAATTATTATATATATATATTGAGTTGTTATTTATTATTATGTATTGTATATTATTTTAGTTATTTTATTATATTATTATATTATATTTTTTTATAACTATTTTATCTTTATTGTTGCATGTAATTTTGTATATTGTTTATTCTTAAATACGTAGTAGATTATTATAAATATGTTTTTATCATTTATTTATGTTTTATTTATTTGTTCAAAATGCATACCTTTTTTATTATTTTCTATATTTTTGCAATATTTATCTATTATTTGGTATACGTAATTGCATGAAATATTTAATATTGTATGAGAAATTTTCATGTTTATTTAGTTTTTTTTTTGACATTTATTGTTTCATGTATTCTATCTTTTATATCCTCTTTCATTTATTTATGATTGCCTTAATGTAGTTATTTTATTAGTTGTTATTTTATACTTTTATTGTCTATACTAATATGAAATGTTATTATTTCACGATTGCCTTTGATATTTATGTTTGATAATGTATTAATATGATATTTTCATAGATCATCGTTTTAAAATAAAATGTATTTTGCAGAATTACTATATTTTGTCTAAAGGTTTTAAAATAAGGCAATGTTTTGTATTTAGAAATTCGGGAAATAGTGCCCTAACGTGCTGGGTTTCGATTTTCCGTTTGACTAAATAACTAAATATCCTTTTAATAAAATTTTGTAAATCATGAGATGATTTTAGTTACGAGGGTTTAAAAATATCGTGTCCTAACGTGCTAGATGTGATGTTTGTATTCTTTCGGAACAAAGGAATCTCAAATTTTAAATCAAACTGTTCAAGTTTTTTTTAAGATCATATTTTAAATGTTTATTAAATTTCAAACATTTGGACATGAGTCTATCGATTAGGTACCAATTTTTGGGCGTTATGAGGGTGTTAACCCTTCCTCATACGTAACCGACTCCCGAACCCGTTTTCTTGTTTTTCATGGACCAAAATCAAATGTTTTAAAATAAAACGTTTTGCAAGGTGATCTAATCACACCTAAGTAGAAAGGGATTGGTGGCGACTCCCACTTTCGTTTTTAAAGTCGACCCCGTTTTTTTAAAACTATAAAAAATGGTTTCGACAGCTTGGCGACTCCACTAGGGACAATAAGAGAGTCAAGCCGTAAAATCGATAATTTCATGTCCTTTTGTTCGAATTTAAAATTCTGGTTTTAAAAAAAAATGATCCTTTTATTGCAAGTGATCTTAATATATATATTTCTGCATTGCACTACATGACCGTTGTGGTCACGCCTTTAAGTGGAAGCAAGAAGCTATGCCTTCGTGAGGTTTCCACCTCCGCATGGGCTAGTGGATTGCTTTCGGGATTCATCTGTACCTATGTCTTCGTGAAGTTTTCACTTTCGCATGACCATAGAGAAATGTATTCCCCTGAACCGAACTCGGTCCGTATGAGCCTATAATGGGTGAGGATCGAGAATCTGCAGTTCAGTACCTCAACTTTAGAACTAAAATCGCATATAGTAAACCCTAAGAACCCACCTTAGGTAGAGCTATGCCAAACTTTAGTAGTTACCCAGATAGGTGTGCGTTTATTTCACTTGCTTTATATTTTTTTATTCGTAGTACTAACTCGTTGTGTTTCATTTTTGTGCATGTCATTTCATATTTTTAGAGGTATCGATTCACGGTCGATTTCTAAGTTAGAAAGTTTGGTTATGGAGAACGAGTTCCTTGATAAAGTGGGAGACAATGCATTTGTTCATGACGTGGTCGGAGCTGAACATAATCGGAAAAAGGAAATAGCTTAGTTGATGGGTATGTATTTGAACTATGGGATTTTACTCGTATTAGTATTACACAGAATGAGTTCCAAGAGTTGAAAGAGATATGGACCCAGTGGGACGTTGAGTCAAAGAAGATGTTCTATCGTAATTATGGCGATCTACCCTACTTACTCGACATCAAGGTAGATAAGCATCTATTCCGGGCTATGACTCAATTTTGGAACTCTGCTTATAGCTGTTTCACTTTCGGGGAAGTAGATTTAGTGCCCACGCTGGAGGAATATACGACCTTGCTTTGCTATTCGAGGTTCCAAGTCGACAAAGCTTATTTTAGGGCTGCCAATGTTCCAACTTTTGTGAAGAAGTTGATGAGTATCACGAGGATGAGTGAGCAGTGGTTACTGACTAGAATCCAAGAGAAAGGTGAAGGTAAATGCATACCTTGGGTGAGTTTGAGAGACCTGATCCTAGTACATCCAGATGAAGAGAAGAGGATCGACGTCTTTGCCTTATGTATTTATGGTTTGGTGATCTTCCCCAAAGCTCTAAGACATATAGATGAAGCAGTTACTGATTTATTCGACCGACTTAGAAAAGGGGTCACACCTGTACCTGCGATATTAGCCGAGACATTCAGATCTTTAAATGCATGTCGGAGAGCTGGTGAAGGTAGATTCATTGGATGCGCACAGTTATTATTGGTTTGGTTTCACAGTCATTTTTGGAAGGTTGACAAGGTTCCTTACCGAGTGTTCTCTGAAAGTTATTCTCCCTTAAAGGAGGCCACAGCTACGACAAGGAGAGACGATATATCAGAGGAAAGATGGATGAAAATTCTTCAAAACCTCCGAGAGAAAGATGTTGAGTGGAAAGCCCCTTGGATGGTTCCCAACGAAGTCCTTTATCGGTGCGAAAATTTTGATTGGGTACCTCTGCCTGGAATATGGGGAGCTGTTGGACACGCACCGTTGCTCGTACTAAGGCAATACAAAGCAAGACAGTTCATACCGGTGACATATGGATTAGCTCAAAGTGAATTCTCATATAAGGGGGATAATTATAAGAAGAAGATTCGAGAGATTTCTGAAGCTTGGAAGCAGGCTCACCGTATGAAGATATTGACTGGAGGGCCGATGACGACCCCAGAATATAAGGGATGGTCGAGCAAAAGGATCAATGATAACATCCCTGGGCCAAGTTTAGAGGGTGCTCGATCGATGAAGGAGTATCTACAAGTGGTCCCATCGGAGTTAAAGATTATAAAGCAAGACTTCGAAAGGCAAAGTTCAGAGCTCGGAAAGAAGATAGAGAAGCTAGAAGAAGAAAAGATGTACTTGAGGCTAGATGTGGATGTTCAGAAATTAGAAGTCGAGAAAGTAAGGAAGGAGAAAAGGAAGATTGAGGAAGATCGAGATAGCTTGAAGACTGAATATAAGAAGATGCGTCTATCGGTGAAGAATGCTGGATTGGGGAAGACTTCGGAACAGTGGCAACAAGAGGTCCAGGAGGAAAAGGCCAAAGCTGACTATTGGGAGAGGAAGTTTCGAGAAATGTAAGCGTGAAACGAGGCATTAGAGAAAAACTTGGTAGAAAGTTTAAATGAAAAGGGAGAATTAAAAGCCAGAGTGGCTGAACTTGGACGGTTTCTTCATCACCATCGAAGCCGTAATTCCGCGATCGAGTTAAAGTCAAGCCTGAACAAGATCGAGAAAATGAAAGGGAAGATTGAAGAGTTAGAATCAGCATTGCACAGTTGTGAACTTCAGATCGAGCTTCTTGAAACAAGAGAAGGGCGTTGGAAGGAAGAGCTACACCATTCGCATGATCAAGTTAGAAATCGTGATCATCTCATGGGTGAAGCAATAATTCAGATTCGAGAGGTAGCTGATCATCTACGGACTTTGGCATCACACGGTACGTCGTTGAGCATGAAGTATGAGCTCTGATCGATCGTAGTCAAGAGCTGACTTCATTGCTTGGGAAAATCAAAACTTTAGGACTTAGGGCGAAAGCATATTTGTAGTCCGTTTTATGTAAAGGATTTTGTTTTCTAATAAAGTTTTCTAAAATGAAGTTGAATCAGAATAGATGCCTCTTTGCATTCATGTATTTTCATTACATAACATCATATGCATTCAAATCCATAGAGAGAGTCTAATTAGTTGAAATTATTTAGAGAGAAAGAGAAGGGAAATCTGGAAGCTGAACACCACTACGGTACACGTGCAAAGACAAGGAAAATGAATCAAAGACTTGAACAATTCCAAAGAGATATGCAAGACCAGATGCAAGAGCAAATGACAAAACTCCAACAAGAGATGAGGGATCAGATATTGGAGGCTCAAAGGAACATGATGCCTCAAATGGCCGAAATGCTGAGTGGGGCAATGGACAAAGGAAAGGGTCCTATAGTTAATGCTGAAGACAATGAGGATTTTCCTAGGGGATTCACTCCACCACATGTGCAAACACAACCTGAGGAATATCCCAGAAGGCCACCTGTCACGATTAGACCTCAGCAGGGGCAAGCTGACACTGGAGTGCCCGTGAATTTTCAAGTTGGCACAGGATCCAACCCAGGGGATAACTCTGCTAATCCTGTTATCCCTGACCTAGACATAGCAGACAGTGAGGGGATCAGAACTGGATCTTCAAGACACTTGGAAGATCGTTGTAGATGGTTGGAAGAAAAATTCAAGGCTTTGAAAAATGCCGACCATCACCATGGTATTGACGCAAAGGACTTGAGTTTGGTCCCGGATCTGGTACTTCCTCATAAATTCAAGATGCCGGAATTTGAGAAGTACAATTGGACTAGTTGCCTTGAAGCCCACATCACTATGTTCTGTAGACGCATGACTGGTTATGTGAACAATGATCAACTTTTGATTCATTGTTTCCAAAATAGTTTAGTGGGGGCGGCATCCAGGTGGTACAATCAACTCAGCAGCGCTAACATTAGCTCCTGGAGAGACTTAGCTCAAGCCTTCATGAAACAGTATAATCATGTTACAGATATGACACCTGATAGAATCATGTTGCAAAACATGGAAAAGAAATCGAATGAAAGCTTCAGGCAATACGCGCAAAGATGGAGGGAAGTTGCCATGCAAGTTCAACCACCTCTCTTAGAGAAGGAAACCACCATGCTGTTTATTAACACTTTAAAGGCACCTTTTATCACCCATATGATAGGAAGCACCACTAAAAGCTTCGTGAATATAGTCATGGCAGGGGAAATAATAGAAAATGCCATAAAGGGTGGTAAGATTGAAGCGGGAGAAACCACTAGAAGATCTGCTCCTAGGAAAAAGGATAATGAGGTGAATAATACGAGTACATACAACAAAGGGTACTCAAAGCGATTCTTTAGCTTGGCGGTAGAAAGTAGTTACTCTTTGGGCAACAAGGGTCGACAAGACATGAATCAGGCCCCAGACAAAATTCTGAAAAGCTCCAATTTACGCCAGTCCCAATGATGTATAAGGAGCTATATCAAATTTATTCGATGCACGTGTAGTGTCCCCATATTATCTACAGCCATTACAACCCCCATATCCTAAATGGTATGACTCAAGCGCTCAATGTGATTACCACGCAGGAATAGCAGGGCATTCGATAGAAAATTGCACTGCCTTCAAAAAGGTAGTTGAGAGGATCATCAGGATGGGGATTGTCAAGTTTGATGATACACCCAGTGCGGAGAACCCATTACCCAATCATGGAGATAAGGGGATAAATGTGATTGGGGAAAATGTCGTGAGAAAAATTAAAGGGGATATCTCGGAGGTAAAAACCCCATTGAGAATGGTGTGGAAGGAAATGGTAAGAAGAGGAATGATATTATCTGATTCTTTAGAAGGAGGTGAAGAACCAAGGAACTACTGTGAGTTCCACAAAGCTGAAGAACATGAGATCCAGGAATGTGCTGAGTTTAGGGTCCTGATACAGAGCCTTATGGACAATAAGGAATTGGAGTTTTATGAAGAAGGCTCAGAGGGAGGAAACATACATGCAACCGAAGGAGAGTTGACAAATCAAAAAGTCAATTATCTGAGGATCATTATTTCCTAACCGAGAAACACAGAAGGCGAAGCACAAATCGCGCCTAAAGTTGTAATCCAGAAACCTGTGCCCTTTCCTTACAAGGATAACAAGATGGTACCATGGAATTACGACTGTAATGTGACGACACCGGGAGTGGAAAACTCATCTAGCACTTCCAAGGAGGTCCAAAGTGAGGGATTCTACACACGAAGTGGAAGGCGTTACGACTCGGTAAACGTCAGAACATAACCAGTGAAATCAAAGACTGTGATGGTTGAACCAAAGAAAGGATTTGACGCCCTTATCAAAAAACCTGTAAAGGAGGAAGAGGCTAAAGAATTTTTAAAATTCTTAAAGCATAGTGAATACAGCGTGGTAGAGCAGCTACACAAGCAACTGGCTTGCATATCGGTGCTAGCCTTACTCTTAAGTTCGGAAGTACATCGTGAGGTATTGATGAAAGTGCTGAATGAGACTTATGTTACTAAAGATATATCTGTCAATAAACTTGACCGGTTGGTTAGTAACATAAGTGCTGATAACTTTATTTTCTTCAGTGACGATGAAATTCCACCTGGAGGTATGGGATCGACCAAGGCCCTACACATAACTACTCGTTGTAAGGGATATACTCTACCGAGCGTGCTAATCGACAATGGATCAACCTTGAATGTCTTACCGTTGTCGACACTGAAGAGGTTGCCGATAGACAGTTCTCACATGAAGACATGCCAAAACATAGTGAGAGCATTTGATGGCACTAAGAGAAGAGTGATGGGAAGAATTGACATACCATTGCAAATTGGACCAAACACATATGAGGTGGACTTTCTGGTGATGGATATAAAGCCCTCTTACAACTGTTTGTTGGGAAGACCCTGGATGCATTCAGCAGGGGCAGTGCCCTCATCCTTGCACCAAAAGCTGAAACTGGTGACAGATGGTCGGTTGGTAACCATAAACGCAGAGGAAGACTTCGTAGCAACCGTCACCAACGATGCGCCATACTTAGAGGCAAATGAGGAGGCCCCTGAGTGTTCCTTCCGATCCCTAGAGTTCGTGAATGCCACATTTATATTATAAGGAAACGAAGTTCCAGTGCCTAAGGTATCCAAGACCACGAGGATGGGCTTACAAATGATGGTGGGGAAGGGAGCCCTACCAGGAAAAGGACTGGGCAGACATCTCCAAGGGGAAGTTCAAGTGCCAATGCTGAAAGAGAAGAGAGACCGTTTTGGCTTGGGTTTCAGACCAGATGCTAGACAGAGGAGAAAAGAAATAGAGAAAAAGCAAGAGAGAAGAAGGGCACGCTTGAATGGAGAAGAAATCTAGTGGGAATCAATGACATTCCCCCACATATCCCAGACCTTTATATCTGGAGGGATAATTCACCCTGAGAGAGGGTTATTGGAAAGTCCTCACATCAATGCCATACATGGTGAAGAAGTTGAACAAAGAAACATGTTGGGCATTCGCCCTTATGAACCTGGAAGCGTTTTGAACAATTGGACTGCAGAGGAACTTCCTGTAGTTTTTAGAGATTATACAGAGTAATATTCAAGAACGCTCTTGTTGTTTTTTAGCCTAGGAACAATAAGATTTCTTTTGTGAAATAGGCTTATGTTCAGAAATTTTTGTTTTAATAAAATACATTTTTGATAATTAACTTGAGCAAATATTCTTTCATTTTATTCTTTTGAATTTCTAATTTCATCCCAAATTTTTTATTTCTCATTCATATCATATGAATAATTGTTCTCGAATTCATTTGTTCTTTGTACATTCTTTGGTACCCATCACAGGTCCCTAGATATCAATGATGTGAGCAACGATAATATAGATCCAGAGGTCCACTTTGAGCAAGACATGTGTTTAGAGGAATCTCAGGATTTTGAAGGTGACCGAGATTGTGATTTATCTCCAGATTTATTAAGAATGGTAAAACAAGAGTAGAAACAGATCTTACCCAATGAGGAGGAGGTAGAGAACATAGCCTTGAAGGAAGGAAAGGTTGTGAAAATTGGGACGCGCATAGCCGAGGAGACAAAACAAGACCTTGTTGAGTTACTACGGGAATTCAAAGATGTCTTTGCATGGTCATACCAAGATATGCCTAGGCTAAGTACCAACATTGTAGTACATCGCCTTCCCATAAGAGAAGAGTGCAAGCCAGTTCAGCAAAAGCTACGAAGGATGAGGCCTGATATGGTGTTGAAAATAAAAGAAGAGGTCCAGAAACAGTTTGATGCTGGTTTTCTACAAGTGGTCAAGTACTAAGAGTGGGTGGCCAACATTGTTCCTGTCCCTAAGAAGGGTGGAAAGGTCCGGATGTGTGTGGACTATAGGAACTTAAATAAAGCTAGCCCAAAGGACAATTTCCCTTTGCCGCATATTGACACATTGGTGGATAATACGGCGGGATACTCATTGTTTTCTTTCATGGACGGCTTTTCAGGATATAATCAGATCAAGATGCACCCTGAGGATATAGGGAAAACTACCTTCATAACATTGTGGGGTACTTTTTGTTATAAGGTAATGCCATTCGGACTAAAAAATGCTGGGGCAACATATCAAAGGGCCATGGTAACATTATTCCACGACATGATGCACAAAGAGATTGAAGTATATGTTGATGATATGATTGCCAAATCTCGAACGGAAAAGGAACATATTGAGATTTTGAAGAAATTGTTTTTGAGGTTGAGAAAATTTTAATTGAAGCTCAACCCGGCAAATTGTACTTTTGGAGCTCGGTCAGGGAAATTACTGGGTTTTGTAGTTAGCGAGAGAGGAATCGAAGTTGACTCAAACAAGGTCAAAGCTATACAAGAATTGCCTCCACCGCGCACTCAGAAGGAAGTCCGAGGCTTTCTTGGAAGGTTAAATTACATTGCTCGGTTTATTTCACAATTAACTTAGAAATTTGATCCCATATTTTGTCTTCTCAAGAAACACAACCAAGGTGTATGGGATGATGAGTGCCAAAAAGCTTTTGACAAAGTTAAACAATATCTGTCGAATGCCCCAGTACTGTCGAACGCCTAATCCAGATAGACCATTGATACTATATTTGTCAGTATTCAATAACTCCATGGGATGTGTACTTGGCCAACATGATGAGTCAGGAAGGAAAGAAAAGGCGATATACTATCTCAGCAAAAAGTTTACTGAATGTGAAATGAGATATTCGTCGATTGAAAAAATGTGTTGCGCCCTAATTTGGACAACTCGGAGATTGAGGCAGTACATGCTATATCATACTACCTGGTTAATTTCGAAGCTTGATCTGTTAAAGTATATAATGGAGTCCACTGCTTTGAATAGAAGGATGGCTAGGTGGCAGATTTTGCTGTCTAAATTCGGTATAGTCTATGTGAGTCAAAAGGCTATAAAAGGAAGCACAATAGCAGAATTTCTGGCTAGCAGAGCCTTAAAGGATTACGAACCATTGAGCTTTGATTTCCCGAATGAGAAGTTAATGTATGTGGCAAATACTGAAGACTGGCCGTGGAAGCTAAACTTTGATGGAGTATCGAATGCTGTGGGAAATGGAATTGGGGCAATCTTGGTATCCCCTAGTGGTGATCATTACCCATTCACTACACCAAAACAGACTTTTAGTGGCGTTTTCTTAGGCTTTTAGCGGCGTTTATAAGCGCAAAAGCGCCGAAAAAAACGCCGCTAAAACAAACGCCGCAAACTTTAGCAGCGTTTATAAAAAAAAAAAACGCCGCTAAAGGTCATGACTTTTAGCGGCGCTTTTCCCAAAAACGCCGCTAAAAGTCATGACTTTTAGCGGCGCTTTCCCCACAAACGCCGCAAAAGGTCATGACTTTTAGCGGCGCTTTTACCACAAATGCCGCAAAAGGTCCTGACTTTTAGCGGCGTTTTTACCACAAACGCCGCAAAAGGTCCTGACTTTTAGCGGCGCTTTTCCCACAAACGCCGCTAAAGGTCCTGACTTTTAGCGGCGCTTTTCCCACAAACGCCGCTAAAGGTCCTGATTTTTAGCAGTGCTTTTACCACAAACGCCGCTAAAGGTCATGACTTTTAGCGGCACTTTTCCCACAAATGCCACTAAAGGTCCTGACTTTTAGCGGCGCTTTTCCCACAAACGCCGCTAATTTGTACAGATTTGCAATACACAATTTTTCCAATATCATACCCTTCCTGCATTAAACCCAACCAAAAACAGCAAATGTAGCATATAATTCCAGCCAAAAAACAGCAAATGTAGCATAAAAATCTCACCAAAAGTATTAATTCTAAATGATACTTCAAATTCAATAAAAGATATATGATATAAATTAATAAATGAATTCTTACAATTATGTTAAATGTAACAATGTTAAAAATGATCTTAGAACGAGAAAATAAATGTCTAAGATGGCGGCCTCTGCGACTGCTGGAACATCTTCATCATAGTCTGAAGCTGTAGCTGGAGTTCATCATACTTTCTATTCTGCTCTGCCTCCCTCGTTGCTGCCTCCGCCTTAAGTTGAGAAATTTTCTCAACCGTGCTTGCTTGCATCTCAGCTATCTGATCTTTCAACCTCTAAACTTTAGCTCGAGATTGACTCCCGAAAGGCATGTATTGCTGGGAGCCGGATCTAAAATATTGGGTCGGGGTAACACTAGATCCTTGAAATCGAACCCGACCATACCTTTCAGGACCCAAAACATTAGTAATAATTCTGTTATCGATATCCTCAAGATTAACAGAACTATCAGTCGAAGCACTCGCTTCATACTCTACCTTCTTCTCTTTTAGTTTCTCCTAATAAATCAATTAAAGAGTTAGAAACGAAATATACAATAAGAAAGAATGCAACATAACTTAACATTATTAATTTAAAACTACTAACGAAAAATTTTATTAAGTAAATATACCATAATCTCTCCAGCTTCGGATGTCATCGGAGACCCATCCTTCTTCCTATGCGTAATGTCAAAAAGCTGAACGCGTCCAACTTTTTGACCAGATGAGACTTCCTACAGCGTAGTAGTAAAAATATAATTTAATAGTATGAAGTCATTAATATTTGACAGAATTAATAAATTATAATACCTCGGCCTCAGCTACAGAAGTAAAACTTCTCGACCCTGCCGTGTGCGTGAATTTTTGTTTCTACCTGCTGCTCGTTCCAACACGCTCACGGTCCTACATAATGAAATTATTATTACGTATATAGTAAATATTATAAACCAAAAAATTTATAAGAGTTTAGAACTAGGTAATACCTCTCCTTTCTTTGAGTTCCAAAGTCTAACCGCATCTTCCCATTGATACCTCAACATTCCCGGCGGGACATTTCACAATTTATCCTCGAGGCTTATGTCTTTCTTAAAATATTCTTTTTTCAATGTGCTCTTATGGTCTCTCCATTTTTTTCCCAATTTCTTCTTTATATAGTCATCGGAGACCTCCAAAACAAATCTCTCCTAAAAAAAACATAAGTTTAGAAAGTAAATATAAATGAAACTTCAACCAAAGTATTATAAATTACATTAACGTTTTGTTACCTTAATGTTATCGAGAGCTTGATTTTTGTTTCCATCAGGCATGTGATGCCACTCGTAATTGATGGGCAACATATTTGCATTTCGTGCAATAATGCCCAAATAGCCTGCTAGAAGTCGAGCTTTAGGGCCAACAGACTGGCCATGACTGTTTTTCCTTACTTTCACACGCTCGAAAGGATTTAATTCGTATAAATCTCTAAGCAGCGTACGTTCGCGACCTCTGCGCGTCCCACCACTCTCAGCTGAACAATGATATATTATTATTATATTAAAATTAAAAAATGAATCAATAATAAAAGTCAACATGCATGTAAAATAAACTTAACATTAATTTGTAATTCTGCAGGCTCATCATCTATGTCAGGCACATTCGAGGATCCAACAACTGTTTGATGTTCACTATTGCCCTCTTAGATTTCTGATGATTACATACAATATTTAAATCTCGTAATCTTCTTCTACTCATTTTCCTGCAATACACATAAAATAGTTGAAATTTTAGTAACAAATAACAACAATAATGGTACATATAAAATAGTTAAATTATATAAAATGACCAAGATTAAAATTATAATATTACATATAAATAAAAAATCGTAAAATCTTACTCATCATAATTCGTAAATATCTTCGTCCACATCCTGACGAACCCATTGAAATTGTGTACTAGTACTAGGGATATTTTCATTTAAGTTTTGTTCTGGAAAAGGTAAAGTTTCTGATCTTTCAACGATGTCATCTCTACTTCCATTGCCCATGTCAAACAAGTCTCTAGGGGTGTTTTGAAGTACAACGTACCAACCCTCAATTTGTTTGTTATCTTAATTCAATTTTTATATTAAAAAAGAAACCGTAAGAAAACTATCTGAAATTCTTAACATCACATTTTAGATCCCAAACCCAAACTGGATGATGAGCTAACTAAATATATTGCTTGAGTACCAGTTGAAACAATATAATAAATAGCAATTTGGACGGCAATTTTTCCAAAATCATCATGATATAAACAACTTATAATAAACAATATAATATAATAAACAACATATACCAACCAAGTAGGATAATAAACAGCAATTTGGACAGCAATTTGGACAGAAATTTTTTAAGATTCATCATACGTGGCATTGTTACACCTAGGGAGGATCCATTATATCTTACAATGAGATATAAGGCAACCCGTTAGGTTTCCAGCCTATATACTTTGAATCTTTTTTTTTTGGGACAGCAATATAGTAAACATCATATATACCAACCAAGCAGGATAATAAACAGCAATTTGGACAGCAATTTGGACAAATTCATCATGATATAACTGTAACAGCCCAAATACGACCCTAATCGGAAAGGTGGTTTCGGGACCACGAATCTGAGTTAGAAAAATAATTTTTATATTTTATTTAATATTTACGATATATGTTTGAGCATGTGCTAGAATGTCGTGAGATAATTTGATTGTTTATATGTTTGATTTAGGAAAAAAAAGACTAAATTGTTGAAGTGGTAAATGTAGCTTTTATTTAAGCAGGATGGTTTAATTGAATTGTATTCTTGCATGAGTGGACTTGCATGGTAAATTATCCTAACACAAATTGAGTGGACGGCATGATGATTGATTCATATATTAAATTTATTTGTTTTAGTTAGTGGTATTATATTAGTATTATATAATTTGATTAAAATAAAGAAAAGAAATCATAAAAACAAGTAGTGGATGTTCATCTTCCACCTTTAGACTTTCATTGCCGAAAATAAGAAGGAAGAAAAGAGAAGCTTAAGCCTCCATTATTCGGTTCTTGCATGTTACAATAAGGTTAGCATTTGAACTTGATTTTTTAAAATTTTTGCATTTTTGAGTTCATTTCCTTGAGTATTATTGAACCCATGTTAAAAATTGTGAGTTTGAAGCCTGCTATAGATTCGGCCATTGATGAATAATTTTGATTTGTTATGCTTGATGGATGAATATTAATTATATGTTTGAAATCAACATGTTTTGAGTAGGAAATTTGAATGAGATGGAGTATAATGGCTTAAAGTATGAAAATAAATAGTTGAGGGTCTAAAGTGCAATATGAATGGGTTGTATGGACTTGTATAGGGATAAAGAACATTCGGCCCTCAAAGACTAAATTAAAATTTTGAATATTTTGTGAGTTTTATGTACTAGAGACTATTTTGTAAAAGTTGTAAATATTAGGGGTAAAATGGTAAATTTTATAATTATGAGTTTTTGAATTAAATTGAATGAATATGTGTTTGAATGAGTTCAATTTGAATTATTTAGATCAAGTACAAAAGGAAAAGGTTTTGGATCGGGGAAAAACAAAGTTGAACGAATAGTCGGAAAGCTCAATCCGTCAAATTTTGAGGTAAGTGTTTAAGCAATTGGAATTAATCAAATAATTGTTATAATGTAATGTACACATTCTAATAAATTAATGGATATGATATCTTTCAAATTGCTGAATGAGATATGGAATACTATAGAGTGTTAGCCGAATGTGGTTGACTATGTATATGTATTTGTGTATACCTCTTGAGTAGTTACAGATGAACATACTAAAATTCAATTTAGCCGAACAGAGTATGAAATGAGATTTAATATATATACTAGCTGATTGCGTAATTGAACTATAGGGAAACTTGATATATTTGGGGTGGTTATATAATTATGGGATGAGTAGTAATTAATTGTGGACCTTGAAATAGGTGATAGTGTGATTGAATAATTATCTATGTGCTTATATGAATGAGGCCGAATGTGTTAAATAGACATAGTAAGAAAAGTTCGACTAGAGTATGGGTATTTAAGTATGACATATGTATAAAATTTGGATATTTATATATGTGTTTAATGTGTTCGAGAAGAGGAGATTTATTAATGAGCACTGTGTGTGCGATTATTTACACCGAGCACTATGTGTGCGAAATCGGTTGTATGGCACTGCGTGTGCGGATAAACTAGTAATGGTACTATGTGTGCGATACATTACTAGGGAATGGCACTGTGTGTGCGTAAATGTTAAGTAATGGCTCTATGTGAGCGATACGTTACGGGAAGTTGGCAATAAGTGTGCGGAAATGTTAAGTAACGGCTCTATGTGAGCGATAGGTTATGGGAAGTTGGCACTAAGTGTGCAGAGTTACGGATTCATCCAAATATTGACTAATGAATGGAGATATTTAGAAATTGTACTTATGAAAATGATGCATGATATCTTGGGCAATATGGTATTAACGAGGTAAGTTACTCCTACTTCATGAAATTATAGGATGAGATGTATATATTAATTAAGGAATTTGTTCAAATTGAATATGTGGTATAATAATATGCAGTTTTGAGGCATATGAAAATAGGTAAGGTATGCATCTTAATCGGTTACATATGTATACTGTTATGAGCTCTTTTACGATTGAATTGATTCATTTAAAGTTCGGTTAATGGAATGTTGTTCATAAAAACCATTGCTTATCACTTACTAAGCTAAGTAAGCTTACCGTTGATTTCATTTGACTATTTATAGGTCTTGAAGTTTAAGCTCGTACTCGGGGATTCTTGTCGAAGTCAAACACACTATCAACTACTATTTTGGTACCTTATCAAAGTTGATCTTTTGTATTAATGGCATGTATAGGCTATGTTACCTTTGGAAATGTTGCAAATGATGTGTATATGTATTTGTGTATTTATGTATGCCATGCGAAAATGGCTAAAACATGATATTTTGGGTTTATGAGAGTTCGGTTATGTTAATATGTTATGATGAAGGTATGATTCATGATGTGTATGTGATTGATGCTTGGTTATAAGAATGAATATGTGAAATAAGGTTTGGTGTATGTATATTTGGTTTTGATAATGGTTAATTCATTTTAGTAAAGTGATTATAGCATGTACATATTCAGAGGATGGAGTTTCAGTGACCTAATGAATTGAGTCTTTTGTTTGTAATGAATAAAAATGCCTCTTACATGAAATGGGTTATACGAATTAGGAATAAATAAGATAATGTTTAAAGCATGCTATGGAAGTTCATTATTACCTATTAGGCATTCGGTAAAGACCATATGAATAGTGTATTTTATGCTCGAAATGTATATACATGCTTATATTATTCAATCTTGTTATATATAACTAAACAAGTAGTTTAATTTTATTACATGTTAGTTGATTTCAATATTTGATAAAACAAATGATAGGTATATAAATCATTTATTTTTAAACGCTTGTTTGGGGTTATGTTATGTTAGGTAATGTCTCGTAACCCTAATCTGGCGACGGATACGGGTTAGGGGTGTTACATTTGATTGGTATCAGAGCTACGGTTTAGTCGATTCTCGGACTAACGTAGCGCGTGTGAGTCTAGCTATACATGCCATTATTTTATAATGTGATAGTGTGATGACTTCTGACAGTGAAATGTGTTTATTTCTTACATATAGTGATGAATCTTGATTCTGAGCAAGTTGTAGCTGATGACGTCGAGAGTGTGGCGCTCGCTCCCGCGCCAGGGACCGCGCCAGAGGAATCTCGACCAGCTACGAGTAATCCTGATGAGGGGGCTAGACATGCCTTCTATAGTATGATGAATAACTAGTTCAGTCAATACATACGAACCAATCCGGCTGTTCAACCACCCCGGAATTCGAACAATTCTCCTGTAGTACCGGTGGTACCCCCGATTGTCAATCTCGAAAGAGTAAATAAGCCCCCAGTTGATCGCATAAGAAAACACGGAGCTCAAGAATTTAGAGTCGAGGATGATGATGATGTAGAGCGAGCCAAATTTTGGCTCGATAATACTGTTCGTGTTTTCGAAGAGTTATCCTGCACACCCGATGAGTGTCTGAAGTGGGCCATATCATTATTACAGGATTTTGTTTATTATTGGTGGAATACACTCGTGTCAGTTGTTCCAAAAGAGAGGGTTACTTGGGACTTCTTCCAGATGGAATTTTGTAAGAAGTATATAAGCCAGCGCTTCATAGACTCTAAGCGCAAAGAATTCCTTGAGCTTAAACAGGGTCGTATGACCGTATCTGAATCGTCGGAGGCTGCTATGTGTCGGAGGTTTGAAGAGGGTTTAAATGAAGACATAAAGCTTCTGGTTGGCATTCTTGAGATTAACGAGTTCATTGTACTAGTTGAAAGAGCTTGCAAAGCTGAAGAACTGGGGAAAGAAAAATGAAAAGCTGAGCTTGAATCTAAAGATTTTCGAAAGAGATCTGCGGGTAAATTTTCGCAGATGGTAATAAAGAAGTTCAAGAATGATGGTAGCCGATCCAAACCTAACACCGGGATTTCTATACGAGAACAACCACCAGTGAGTTCTCGGGCTATATCAGTTGCTAGTGTTGGCAATGAGAGATCGAGCAAACCTGAGTGTTAGCAATGTGGCAGACGGCATTTCAGAGAGTGTTGGGGTAAATCCATTTCTCACACTTGTTACAAGTGTGGCTCGCAGGACCACTTCATTCGGGATTGTCCGGAGATCGCTGAAAAGGGTATTGCTCAGAGTGCGAGACCGAGCGGCACTACAGCTAGAGGCAGATTGTCTCGTTTTGGGGGAGGTAAGAGTGGTGCACAGAGGGGTACTACAGATGCGGTTGTTCAATCAGATACTCGTGTACCGGCTAGAGCTTACGCCATCTGTGCTAGAGAGGAGGCCTCATCCCCAGATGTCATTACCGGTATTTTCACTCTCTTTGATACTAGTGTAACTACTTTGATTGATCCCGGCTCAACTCATTCGTATGTGTGTGAAACATTAGTATCCAGTAAGACTCTACCTGTTGAGTCTATTGAATTTGTGATTCGGGTTTCAAACCCCCTGGGTCGATGTGTATTAGTTGATAAAGTGTGTAAGAACTGCCCATTGATGATTCGAGATATGTGTTTCCCGGCTGATCTGATGCTATTACCTTTCGATGAGTTCGACATTATTCTCGGTATGGATTGGTTGAGAGTTTACGATGCGGTAGTAAATTGCAGACGAAAGACTATTGATTTAAGATGCCAGAATAGCGAGATAATCCAAATTGAGTCTGCGGATTTGAATGGACTACCTACTGTGATATTTCAATGTTGGCTCGGCAATATTTGAGGAAGGGTTGCGAAGCCTATCTTGCGTACGTGATTGACAACAAGATAACAGAAAAGAAGATCGAATCAGTACCGGTTGTTAGTGAATATCCAGAAATGTTTTCGGAGGAATTACCGGGATTACCACCCGTTCGTGAGGTGGAATTTGGTATTGAGCTAATGCCAGGGACCACTCCGATTTCGATAGCCCCGTATAGAATGGTACCGACTGAGTTAAAAGAATTGAAGGCTCAGTTGCAAGAATTGATGGATAGAGGTTTCACCCGATCGAGTTTTTCTCCCTGGGGTGCGCCCGTTCTATTTGTGAAAAAGAAAGACGGAACATTGAGAATGTATATTGACTATCGACAGCTCAATAAGGTGACCGTAAAGAACAAATACCCGTTGCCACGTATCGACGATTTATTCGATCAACTTAAGGGAGCCTCGGTGTTCTCGAAAATTGATCTGAGGTAAGGGTATTATCAATTACGAGTTAGGGATTCGGATAAACCGAAGACTGCTTTTTGGACGAGATACTGTCATTATGAGTTCTTGGTGATGCCGTTTGGACTCACTAATGCCCCTGCTGTTTTTATGGATTTGATGAATCGGGTGTTCAGACCGTATCTAGATCAGTTTGTGGTTGTATTCATAGATGATATACTAATTTATTCACGAGATGAAACTGAGCACGCTGAGCATTTGAGGTTAGTGTTACAGATTTTGCGTGATAAGCAATTGTACGCAAAATTCAGTAAATGCGAGTTTTGGCTGAAAAAAGTCAGCTTTTTGGGACATGTCATATCAGCATCGGGAATTTGGGTTGACCCGAGTAAAATCTCAGCTATATTAGAGTGGAAACCTCCGCGAAATGTTTTAGAGGTACGTAGCTTTTTAGGGCTCGCAGGATATTACAGGCGTTTCGTGAAAGGATTCTCGATGATAGCAACCCCGATGACAAAACTACTACAGAAGGCTGGGAAATTTGAGTGGTCAAAAAGGTGTCAGAAGAGTTTTGATCAACTGAAAACCTTGTTAACGGAAGCTCCAGTACTCGTTCAACCAGAGTCGGGTAAAGAGTTCGTTATTTTTAGTGATGCATCCTTAAATGGACTCGGTTGTGTATTGATGCAGGAGGGTAAAGTCGTAGCCTATGCCTCGAGACAGTTGAAACCGCACGAGAGAAATTATCCGAGGCACGACCTTGAGTTGGCCGCTATAGTCTTTGCTTTGAAGATATGGCATCACTATCTATTCAGTGAGAAATGCCACATCTATTCGGATCATAAGAGTCTAAAGTATTTAATGACTCAAAAGGATCTGAATTTGAGACAGCGACGATGGTTAGAATTGTTGAAAGACTATGAGCTCGTGATTGATTATCACCCGGGAAAGGCTAATATGGATGCAGATGCACTTAGCCGAAAGTCGCAATTTGCTCTACGCGCAATGAATGCGGATATAGCTATGACCGAGGATGGTGCGATCATTGCTGAGTTTAAAGTGAGACCATTGTTTGAGCAGCAGATTCGAGAAGCCCAAGAGGTTGATGATGATTTAAAAACAAAGAAAAGTCATTGTGGCTCGTGTACGGATTCAGACTTTCAGATAGATGCTGAAGGATGTTTACGGTTCAAGAATCAGATCTGTGTACCGAAGAACCCTGAATTAATTAGAATGATTTGTTATGAAGCTCATAGTAGTAGATTGTCAATTCATCCGGGTAGCACGAAAATGTATAATGATCTGAAACATCATTATTGGTGGCACAGTATGAAACGAGACATCTCAGACTATGTGTCGAAGTGTTTAGTATGCCAACAAGTGAAAGCTGAGCATCAAGTACCATCGGGACTACTTCAGCCGATTATGATACCTGAGTAGAAGTGGGAACGAGTCACTATGGACTCCGTAACCGGTTTGCCTTTGACGCCAAGTAAGAAAGATTCACTCTTGGTTATTGTTGATAGATTGACGAAATCGGCTCATTTTATTCCGGTGCGTACGGATTTCTCACTTGCTAAGTTGGCTGAGTTGTACGTATCGCAGATCGTACGGTTACACGGAGTACCTATTTCTATTGTTTCAGATGGAGATCCGAGGTTCACATCGCAGTTTTGGAAGAAACTGCAGGATGCTTTAGGTACCAAGTTACACTTTAGTACAGCTTTTCACCCTCAGTCGGATGGTCAATCCGAGCGTGTTATCCAAATACTCGAGGATATGGTGAGATGTTGTGTTCTTGAGTTTGAGGGTACGTGGGAACGATACTTGTTTTTTATTGAATTTGCGTATAATAATAGCTTTCAATCAAGTATTAAAATGGCACCTTACGAAGCATTGTACGGTCGGAAATGTCGTACACCATTGTATTGGATTGAGCTAAGTGAAGGCAAGATACACGGGGTTGATTTGGTCAGGGAGACGGAACAGAAAGTTAAAGTAATTCGTGAAAGTTTGAAAGCCGCATCAGATCGACAGAAGTCCTACACAGATTTGAAACGAAAGGATATAGAGTTATAGGTGGGCGACCGAGTATTTTTGAAAGTCTCCCCGTGGAAAAAGATACTCAGATTTGGTCGTAAGGGAAAATTGAGTCCGAGGTTTATTGGGCCGTATGAGGTTATCGAGCGTATCGGGCCAGTTGCGTACAGATTGAGGTTGCCGCACGAGTTAGACAAGATTCATAA
Source organism: Gossypium sturtianum (assembly GCA_025698515.1). Classification (NCBI taxonomy): domain Eukaryota; kingdom Viridiplantae; phylum Streptophyta; class Magnoliopsida; order Malvales; family Malvaceae; genus Gossypium; species Gossypium sturtianum. Next base: position 108,175,305 of record CM046945.1, read on the forward strand.
TGTTTTCCATGTGTCAATGCTTCGGTGATATTGATCCGATCCTTCTCATGTGATCAGTCCATCAGAGGTGGAAATTCAGCCCGATTTGACTTATGAGGAAGAACCGATTCGCATCTTAGTTCGTGAAGTAAAAGAGTTACGAAACAAGAAGATATCGCTGGTTAAAGTAATGTGGCATAAGCACGGGGTTGAGGAAGCAACTTGGGAAACCGAAGAATCAATGAAAGAGTGTTACCCACACCTATTTACTGGTAAGATTTTCGGGGACAAAAATTTCTTAAGGGGGGAGAGTTGTAACAGCCCAAATACGACCCTAATCGAAAAGGTGGTTTCGGGACCACGAATCCGAGTTAGAAAAATAATTTTTATATTTTATTTAATATTTATGATATATGTTTGAGCATGTGCTAGAATGTCGTGAGATAATTTGATTGTTTATATGTTTGATTTAGGAAAAAAGGACTAAATTGTTGGAGTAGTAAATGTAGCTTTTATTTAAGCAGGATGGTTTAATTGAATTGTATTCTTGCATGAGTGGACTTGCATGGTAAATTATCCTAACACAAATTGAGTGGACGGCATTATGATTGATTCATATATTAAAATTATTTGTTTTAGTTAGTGGTATTATATTAGTATTATATAATTTGATTAAAATAAAGAAAAGAAATCATAAAAACAAGTAGTGGATGTTCATCTTCCACCTTTAGACTTTCATTGCCGAAAATAAGAAGGAAGAAAAGAGAAGCTTAAGCCTCCATTATTCGGTTCTTGCATGTTACAATAAGGTTAGCATTTGAACTTGATTTTTTAAAATTTTTGCATTTTTGAGTTCATTTCCTTGAGTATTATTGAACCCATGTTAAAAATTGTGAGTTTGAAGCCTGCTATAGATTCGGCCATTGATGAATAATTTTGATTTGTTATGCTTGATGGATGAATATTAATTATATGTTTGAAATCAACATGTTTTGAGTAGGAAATTTGAATGAGATGGAGTATGATGGCTTAAAGTATGAAAATAAATAGTTGAGGGTTTAAAGTGCAATATGAATGGGTTGTATGGACTTGTATAGGGATAAAGAACATTCGGCCCTCAAAGACTAAATTAAAATTTTGAATATTTTGTGAGTTTTATGTACTAGAGACTATTTTGTAAAAGTTGTAAATATTAGGGGTAAAATGGTAAATTTTATAATTATGAGTTTTTGAATTAAATTGAATGAATATGTGTTTGAATGAGTTCAATTTGAATTATTTAGATCAAGAACAAAAGGAAAAGGTTTTGGATCGGGGAAAAACAAAGTTGAACGAATAGTCAGAAAGCTCAATCCGTCAAATTTCGAGGTAAGTGTTTAAGCAATTGGAATTAATCAAATAATTGTTATAATGTAATGTATACGTTCTAATAAATTAATGTATTTGATATCTTTCAAATTGCTGAATGAGATATGGAATACTATAGAGTGTTAGCCGAATGTGGTTAACTATGTATATGTATTTGTGTATACCTCTTGAGTAATTCTGAGATGAACATACTAAAATTCAATTTAATTTGAACAGGGTTTGAAATGAGATTTAGTATATATACTAGCTGATTGTGTAATTGAACTATGGGGAAACTTGATATATTTGGGGTGGTTATATAATAATGGGATGAGTAGTAATTTATTGTGGACCTTGAAATAGGTGATGGTGTGATTGAATAATTATCTATGTACTTATATGAATGAGGCCGAATGTGTTAAATAGACATAGTAAGAAAAGTTCGACTAGAGTATGGGTATTTGAGTATGACATATGTACAAAATTTGGATATTTATATATGTGTTTAATGTGTTCGAGAAGAGGAGATTTATTAATGAGCACTGTGTGTGCGATTATTTACACCGAGCACTATGTGTGCGAAATCGGTTGTATGGCACTGTGTGTGCGGATAAACTAGTAATGGCACTATGTGTGCGATACATTACTAGGGAATGGCACTGTGTGTGCGTAAATGTTAAGTAACGGCTCTATGTGAGTGATACGTTACGGGAAGTTGGCACTAAGTGTGCGGAAATGTTAAGTAACGGCTCTATGTGAGCGATAGGTTATGGGAAGTTGGCACTAAGTGTGCAGAGTTACGGATTCATCCAAATATTGACTAATGAATGGAGATATTTAGAAATTGTACTTATGAAAATGATGCATGATATCTTGGGCAATATGGTATTAACGAGGTAAGTTACTCCTACTTCATGAAATTATAGGATGAGATGTATATATTAATTAAGGAATTTATTCAAATTGAATATGTGGTATAATAATATGCAGTTTTGAGGCATATGAAAATAGGTAAGGTTTGCATCTTAATCGGTTACATATGTATACTGTTATGAGCTCTTTTACGATTGAATTGATTCATTTAAAGTTCGGTTATTGGAATGTTGTTCATAAAAACCATTGCTTATCACTTACTAAGCTAAGTAAGCTTACCGTTGATTTCATTTGACTATTTATAGGTCTTGAAGTTTAAGCTCGTACTCGGGGATTCTTGTCGAAGTCAAACACACTATCAACTACTATTTTGGTACCTTATCAAAGTTGATCTTTTGTATTAATGGCATGTATAGGCTATGTTACCTTTGGAAATGTTGCAAATGATGTGTATATGTATCTGTGTATTTATGTATGCCATGCGAAAATGGCTAAAACATGATATTTTGGGTTTATGAGAGTTCGGTCATGTTAATATGTTATGATGAAGGTATGATTCATGATGTGTATGTGATTGATGCTTGGTTATAAGAATGAATGTGTGAAATAAGGTTTGGTGTATGTATATTTGGTTTTGATAATGGTTAATTCATTTTAGTAAAGTGATTATAGCATGTACATATTCAGAGGATGGAGTTTCGGTGACCTAATGAATTGAGTCTTTTGTTTGTAATGAATAAAAATGCCTCTTACATGAAATGGGTTATACGAATTAGGAATAAATAAGATAATGTTTAAAGCATGCTATGGAAGTTCATTATTACCTATTAGGCATTCAGTAAAGACCATATGAATAGTGTATTTTATGCTCGAAATGTATATACATACTTATATTATTCAATCTTGTTATATATAACTAAACAAGTAGTTTAATTTTATTACATGTTAGTTGATTTCAATATTTGATAAAACAAATGATAGGTATATAAATCATTTATTTGTAAACGCTTGTTTGGGGTTATGTTATGTTAGGTAATGTCTCGTAACCCTAATCCGGCGACGGATACGGGTTAGGGGTGTTACAATAACTGTCAATGTCAAAATAATGCCATAATCTAACAATATCAAATAAAGAAAGGAAGTACACCTTCTTACCTGAGACAATATGGATTGAAGCTAAGCAAACTGGATTGCAGATAACAGAGAATTGAAGGCAGAAAACTGGATGACAATTGTAAAATAAAGTAAGCATAACTTACAAATAAAACAAAATTACATTTAAACTATTTTATAGTCGTCCTCAAAGCTTCTAAATTTTATAGTCAACATATTAATTCTAAGCACTATCAACCACCAAACGATGTCACATCACCATTTGTGCACAAAATTGTATTATTGGATTCAAATGATTTAGTTTCTGACGATTCATATTTTATTTATTTTCATTTTTTCAATTTTATCAAGCAATACCAAACACATCAATAAAGTGGAAAAATAAAATATTTCATTTCACACTGTTTTATTATAACCATATTGTATATGTTTAAATAACATTTAATAAAAAAAGAAAGAAATAATGCCCCTACCATCCTAACAATCACACATTCCTAATTTGATTTTCAATGTCAAAATAATGCCATAATCTAACAATATCAAATAAACAAAGGACGTACACCTTTCTTACTGAGACAATATGGATTGAAGCTAAGCAAACTGGATTGCGAGATAATGAGAGAATTGAAGGAGAAAAGCGGATGACAATTGTAAAATAAAGTTAGCATAACTTACAAATAAAAAAAAATACATTTAAACTATTTTACCCTTGAATAAGATATAATGAATTTAAGGCAGAGATTAATAGAGTATTGGTTTTGTGAAGGGTTATTGAATGAATTTGATAGAATTAGTGAAGCTCAAATGCAAGGTGACTACATATTTGAAGATGTTGGAGTTGAGTTACATGTACTATCTCAGAAAAATCCCACCACATCTGATAACTAGTTTTTCCAAGTTGAAAATATTTAGAATGAATCGTGATATCAACTCAATCAACCAATTTATTATAACCATATTGTATATGTCGTATTCCAAAACTTACCTGTGAAGCCAAAATTTATCGTATACCAAAAACTTACCTGTGAAGCCAAAATTTGAGCTTTGAGATCAGCAAATATCTGTATCACGAAAATAGTTCTGTGAATTAAACAGCAGAAGGCTTGCATGATTTTTAAGATTCTAAAGATTCAACAACAAATTCACTTGATACTTTCATTGGTTTCCTAGTATCGGCAAGCACATGCAAATAACATGACATTGGAATAGCATTAAAAGAATCACACACTATTTAACAAGCACATTATGTTTTCAATTTTGCGTTAGTTAGCTGATGACCAACAAGAAAGAAAGCATGGTCCTTGGAATTACATTAATGATCCATTACAAGTGCCCATAACAACAATAAAAGAAAGCAAAACTTGGCAGAAGATCCTCACCCGTATTGGCTGCACGTCCAACAACTTGTCTGATAGACTCTCTTGTGTTGGTGGAATGTGATTCCAATTCAGTAATTAGCTATTGTAAAAGGTTAATGTCAATTTCCATATAAAACAAAGACCTAAAAGATATAATTACAACTTCCATCTTTTCTAATAAGCAGAAAATGCATAAAATTGTCTAACGATTAGGATAGGGGCTTATTGCTTCCCAACATTTATTCACCACTTTCAATGTGGAATCATATGACTTTTTGTTTCTCCTTCAGTTCAAAGAACTTGTCCTCAAGAGCAGAATGCTCAACCTTTTGAGCCTCTAACTTTTGTAGAAGGTTTTGATACTGAAATTGCAGAATTGCAGTATCAAGCTGCACCATACCAACAAAAAAGGAGGTGGCATAAAGAGAAGGTTCAAAAATATGAGTTATAGAAAGAAAATATTTTCAACTTGGAAACCTACTTGTCAAGACAGATTAATTATTTCCCAAAAACATTATAATCCGAAATTCAACAACCCAAAAAGGCAAAACAAAAAGTTCAAAACAATATAAGAGCAGGCAGATAATAGGCAGTGAAATAGAAAGAACCAGCTTCAGTATAATACAAAAGGCAAGAAATGTGTAACACAAAAGATGAAAAGGTTCTGTCATTTTCCATCTAGAAATCACAGAGAGAGTAGGCTGGAAGATTATAAAAGGAGCACGCATACGAAGCATACTTATGTGCTAACTGTAGAAGGCCTATAGAGTCAAAGACTAAATCGGTTTTTAGCAACAATTCTGTCAACAAGTGGTCTAGCATAGCCTGTGGGTAGCCATTAAAAGTCATGAGATAGTGGCGGGGAGAAACATAAGAAGAAAATTGGGTAATAAGTTGAAAATGAAACAATGTGTTGATATCAGCAAACCTTCAAGGCCAGCGGTAAATAGTACAAGCTCAGCGAAGATTTCAAAGTAAAACAATATAAGAATGAGAAAAAAACCAAAATTTTTATAAGTAAAATATTTTAATAAAATAACAGGATAAGTATTAGATACGAAACCTGAGTTATACATTGGCTAAAAATCAATTTGAGTAATACCCAGAGCTACAAACAATCTTCTTCAAATATTGAATTTGTCAATACTCAATTCATAAGTACCTTGACAGCAACTCAATGTGCATTAGCTCTACAAAACCCAATTACACGATAAGATAGGAGTTTCAAAATGATATCGATTACAAAAGTAAAGCAACGATAGTGGTAATGAATATCAACGTAAACGAAATGACTATTAGTATACAAACCCAACAGTGATATAGTACTAGTTTAAGGGATAGAAAACAATAATAATTCTTAAAATACATTCATCTTTTCTTCCTAAACAAATCGTAATTCTTAAGTACCCTAACAGCAACTCAATTTGTGCATTAGCTCTACAAAATCCAATTACATGATAAGATGAGTTTCAAAGTTATACTATTTGCAACAAGAAAGCAAAAAATAATCAACAACGGTCATAATGAATATCATCTTAAATAGAATGAAATATAGCACCAGTTTAAGGTATACAAAACAGAAGTATAGATTAGTTTAAGGGATATGAAACAAAATGAACTATAGCACTAGTTTAACAAATATCATCATCAACAACAGTCATAAAGATTAGTTTCAAAGTAACACTACTTGCAAAAATAAGCAACAAATCCTCAATAACAGAACTAATGAATATCAACTTAAACAAAATGAAAAATAACATATAGCACTAGTTTAAGGGATATCAGATTTAGCACATGTACTTTATTTCACATAATTTGGTCTCTTTACTTTTATAATGCCATTATTTAGTCCAAATAATTAAATTACTGACACATGAAAGAAATCGTGTCAAAATGATGAATTAGAAAAGGGTTTTTTTGAGAAAAAACCTAGTCAATATTTTAATTGAAAAGCGCAAAGCGAACTCAATGCCTCCCCTCTAAATCCAAACGAAGTCAGAGATTCAAGGTCTGGAAAATCTGCAAGCCATTATCAGGTTTACATTTAAAAATATAAACAAAAACAAAAGGTAAAAACATTGTGCGACTAATGGTGGAATTTTACCTTGAAATTAGCAGATCTCAACGAGTTCTCAACGGCGGAGGAGAGGTCTAATATGACTGCTCTCAACGAGTCTATTCAATACTGGTGGCGCAAGCGTCGAGGCTGTTCTCAACGAGTTCCTTAACGGCGGAAGAGAGGTGAGATATGACTTGACTGGAGCAGATTCTGGGAGTTAGGGATTTTGGGTAATTTTTTAGGGGAAAACAATAAGGTTAGGGTGTTAGGGATTTCGGGGTTTGAATAGGGCTAAAACCGAGCATACAAAAACGGCGCCGTTTTGCTCGAAATCAAAATACATTTTGCGGCGTTTGTACCCTAGCGCCACTAATGCCTGAGTTTTAGCGGCGTTTATCCACTAGGGCCACTAAAACTTTTTTTGCATTTTGACAAAACGACGTCGTCCAATAAGGTGTTTCGGGAATGGATGAAACAAAAATGACATCGTTTAACTTTACATTTTGCGGCGCTTTTGAAAAACGCCGCTAATGCCACAACAAACACCACTGAAACGACACCGTTTTGGCTAAAGTGGTACGTTTTTGCGGCGTTTTTTGTCAAAAACGCCACTAATGTCTTTCACAGTACTTCATTTTAATAGTTTAATTATTCCTTAAATTCCCTAAAACCATTAACCTTAATCCTTAATTAAACCCTAAATATATATACATTGAAATTTTAATTTTGATTTAATCATACACATTATTTTAAAATATAAATACATCAATATATTTTTATATTGAGTAAATATAAATTTTTATGTATGCAATATATAAATAAAAAATGATGTTAATAATATCAATAATTGTGTTTATATTTTACAATATCTGGATCAAATTAAAGTTGATGTATGCTTTTGGGATTTAACCCATTTTGATATATATTCTTTTAAAATAATAATTTATATTTATCTTTTTTATTATATTCTAAAAATCCAAGATTAATCCCTAAATCATAAACCCTAGACCCTAAAAATTATACCCTAAATTATACACGCCAAAACCTAAACCCCAAACTATAAACCCTAAACTCTAAACATAATGCATAAATCATGCATAATATCCCTAAACCCTAAACCCTTGAAATAGTAACTCGTAAAACTTAGATATTAAAATATAACCCCTAAACCATAAAATAATAACCCCTAAACATTAACCCCAAACCATTACCCCATAACCCCTAACCCATTACCCTTAAACTCCAACACTAAAACCATAATCCTTAAACATGATCCCTAAACCCATGATCTATAAACCTTTAAATAGTAAGTCTTAAACCTTGACCCCTAAACTATATACCTTAAACCATAAAATAATAATTAGAAGAGGATGAAAGAGTACTGCTTGACCTTTATTATAAATTTATATTTAATTATTATATAATTCATATCAATTTTAAATAAGTAATTTTTGAAACTTCGACCAATATTTAAAAGAATTAGATTACATGACATAATTTTTATATAATTTTTTTATGTAATAAAACAAAAACAAAAAATTTCAAAATATAAACCCTAAACCCATAATCGGCAAAACCCTAGATCCTAAACCCTAAACCCTAAAACCCTAAACCTTAAACCCTAAAACCCTAAACCTTAAACCTTAAGCCACACAATATAAACCATAAACCATAAACCCTTAACCCCATAAACACCCAAACCCTTAACCTGAACCCCTAACCACTAACACTTAAACCTTAATACCGTTAAACACTAAGATATTAAACCCTAAATAATAAACCCCAAATAACAAACTTTAAAACACTAAACCCATAACCCAAAATAACAAAACCTAAACCATAAAATTAACTTACTAAACATTAAACCCTAAATAAATTTTAATAGCTTTGTAACTTAAATGAAAACTTCTAAATAGTTTAGTTAGCAATTTGTAACTTTTCATAATTAAGTTACTAAAATGAAACTTTCTCATTGCTTATAAGTGAATGTATCAAAATAAAATATAATTCAAAACAAGAATAAGAAAAAATGTTGAAATTTAAATCGGATCAAATCGAAACGAGTCCCTACACAAAAATGGCTGCTCAAGTTTTAGCGGCGTTTGTACAAAAACGCCGCAATTGCTCAGCTTATTAGCGGCGTTTGTACAAAAACACCGCTATTACTCGGTTTATTAGCCGCGTTTGTAAAAAAACGCCGCTATTGCTCGATTTATTAGCGGCGCTTGTACAAAAACGCCGCTATTGCTCAGTTTATTAGCGGCGCTTGAACAAAAACGCCGCTATTGCTCAGTTTATTAGCGGCGCTTGAACAAAAACGCCGTTATTGCTCAGTTTATTAGCGACGCTTGTACAGAAACACCGCTATTGCTCATTTTATTAGCGGTACCTGAACAAAAACGCCGCTATTGTTCAATTTTTGCGGTGTTTTACCCGAAAATGCCGCTATTGCTCAGTTTTTAGCAGCGTTTTCTTGCAAACGCCGCTAATGTATAATTTTTGCGGCGTTTTTCATCCAAACGCCACTAGAATCGCCGCTAAAGCCCTTTTTTGCTGTAGTGATTCACATGCAAACTGGATTTTGATTGCACGAACAACATGGCGGAATATGAAGCATGCATCATGGGAATTTGAGCAGCCGTAGAGCGTAAGATCAGAGTACTATAAGTGTATGGAGATTCTACCTTAGTAATCTACCAGCTTAAAGGAGAATGGGAGACAAGAGATCCCAAGCTAAGTGATTATCGGAAAATAGTCTTGGGATTGATTGAGGAGTTCGATGAGATCACTTTTAATTATCTCCCACAAGATGAAAACCAGATGGTGGATGCTTTGGCAACCCTGGCTTCTATGATCAAAGTAAACAGACCAGAAGATATGAGACCTATTCAGATGAGTATCTTCGAAGTTCCAGCTCATTGTTATGACATAGAAGAGGAGGAAAGAGATGACAACCCTTGGTATCAGGATATATTACGATACGTAAGAAATCGTGAATACCCGGAGCACGCAACTGAGAATGAGAAAAGGACTTTAAGAAGATTGGCCTCTAACTATGTTTTAGACGGGGATATTTGTACAAAAAGAGAAAAGATCAAGTATTATTGAGATGCGTCGATGCAGTTGAAGCTAGGAAAATCCTGAAAGAGGTTCATGAGGGTGTTTTTGGAACACACGCTAATGGATTCACAATGGCCAGACAGATAATGAGATTTAGATATTATTGGTCCACCATGGAAGGTGATTGTATCAACTATTCTAAGAGATGTCATAAATGCCAAATTTACGGAGATAAAGTTCATGTGCCTCCGTCACCTTTGCACGTTATGACTTCCCCATGGCCATTTTCCATGTGGGGCATGGATGTTATTGGACCAATCTCACCAAAAGCTTCGAATGGACATCGATTCATCTTCGTGGTAATTGACTACTTCACGAAATGGGTAGAGGCTGCTTCATATGCTAGCGTCACTAAGTCAGCAGTTAGCCATTTCTTAAAAAGGAGATCATTTTTCGATATGGAATGCCTGAGAGGATCATATCAGATAACGCGCTGAATTTGAACAACAGCACGATAGCAGAAATTTGTAGTCAATTCGGGATCAAGCACCACAACTCGTCTCCGTATCGTCCAAAAATGAATGGGGCAGTGGAAGTGGCCAACAAAAATATCAAGAAGATAGTAGGGAAGATGACTGAGACTTATAAGGATTGGCATGAGAAACTACCGTTTGCACTCTATGCTTATCGAACGTCCGTCAGAACCTCTACTGGGGCAACGCCCTTCTCGTTAGTCTATGGAATGGAGGCTGTTCTACCTATTGAAGTGGAAATTCCTTCTCTTTGAGTTTTGTCAAAAATAAAGCTGGATGAAGCTGAATGGATCCTGGCTCGATATGATCAGTTGAATTTAATTGAAGAAAAAAGGCTAAGGGCTATTCGTCACGGTCAGATGTACCAAAAACGAATAATGCAAGCCTATAATAAGAAAGTTCGCCCAAGAGAGTTTCATGAGGGGGACCTTGTATTGAAAAAGATCCTTCCCATACAAAAGGATTTTAGAGGAAAATGGATGCCGAATTGGGAAGGACCATATGTGGTGAAGAAGGCTTTCTCTGGAGGAGCACTGATCTTGACCGAAATGGATGGGATAAGTTTACCCAACCCTGTGAACTCTGACTCAGTCAAAAAGTATTTTACTTGAAAAAGAGAAGAGGCCAAAATGAAAACCTTCAAAGGGCGCTTTGAGTTTCTGAAAAAAAAAAGAGTGAGAGGCCAGGGCGAAAACCCGCAAAGGGCGCCTTGAGACCAAAGGGGTTTTGAGTTGAAAATCTGAAAAGGGAAGCTCAAATTCTGAATGGACACGCAGTCATCTTGCTACACTTGAATCAACAATGAAATGAAGAATGTTGCATATCGGGGCATCAACAAAGTACTTTGGGTCTTCTAAACACAAGTTGGGCTCAAGACAGTCTTCATAAAGTTTGTATATAGAAGTTCAATCGGCGATATCTAGGGCATCTGATTTTTGTCATATTTATTTTACTATCTTGGGATTCTTTTTCTTCTCAAAGATATATTCTTGGTTAATTTTCTTTGTATTTTCGATAATTCATTTAACTCTTTTTTAGATCAATTTATTTGTTTCTCATTATTCATAAATGTGTTGCATTGAAATAATGATGGACGAACTAATAATTTCATAAAAAAGAAGTTCTACATATTAGTTTGGAAATTTCTAGATAAGACAAGGAACCAAAACAGGACAATTGTTTAGAATTTCCATGTGCATAGAAATATTTGAGAAAGAAGAGTCTGGACAGAGACTATTTCTCTGAATTCTTTGTCTAATTAATAATTGGACAAAATAATGAGTTGATGTGATGAAATTAATTGATGTCATCAGGTCATAACATTCAGGGAATAGTGTGACGAACTAAGAAACCCTGAATTGTGGTGGAATGGGTTAAATTCAAAATAAACCCTATACCCTAAAAATTGAAGATGGGTCGGATTGAAAGAGTTTCGATTCCCATTGTGGTAGGATGGTACAAGCCTTGTGTTCTCAAGATCCAGGCGGAGTTGACTCTGAAATTACATTGGGGCAAGCTTGTTGAGCAGAACATGATTGATGAACAAGAATAAAGAACAAATGAGTGATAACACCTAGAGTAGGAATCATACTCATAACATTTTTGTATCATAGCAAATTTCATTAGGAGCATTTGATTCATTCCGATCATTGCATCCTAATCCTAATCCTTTAAAAGGAATCATTTTCATGACATGTTACATTCAGGTCACTCATACACATGTAGCTAGAAGCATTTGATTCATTTTGGTCATAGCATCTTAGTCATGTGACATAAACATATGAAACCGAGCCTACAGGACATGTCCCTCAGTGGATGGTGTAGTAATATCGGTGAATTTGTAGATCTCATCTTCCTAAAGTTGCAGGAAGTGGATCAAAGACACTTTTAGTCTTATCTCCTTGAAGTTGCAGCGGAGTAGACTAAAAACAGAAGATCTCATCTTCCTGAAGTTGCAGGAAGCAGATCAAGGACATTTTCAGTCTTATCTCCCTGAAATTGCAGCGGAGTAGACTGAAGACAGAAGATCTCATCTTTCTGAAGTTGCAGGAAGCAGATCAAAGACACTTTTAGTCTTATCTCCCTGAAGTTGCAGCGGAGTAGACTAAAAATAGAAGATCTCATCTTCCTGAAGTTGCAGGAAGAAGATCAAAGACATTTTCAGTCCTATCTCCCTGAAGTTGCAGCAGAGTAGACTGAAGACAGAAGATCTCATCTTCCTGAAGTTGCAGGAAGCAGATCAAAGACACTTTTAGTCTTATCTTCCTGAAGTTGCAACGGAGTAGACTAAAAATAGAAGATCTCATCTTCCTGAAGTTGCAGGAAGCAGATCAAAGACACTTTCAATCCTATCTCCCTGAAGTTGCAGCGGAGTAGACTGAAGACAGAAGATCTCATCTTCCTGAAGTTGCAGGAAGCAGATCGAAGAGACTTTCAGCCTTATCTCCCTGAAGTTGCAGCGGAGTAGACTGAAAATAGAAGATCTCATCTTCCTGAAGTTACAAGAAGCAGATCGAAGAAACTTTCAGCCTTATCTCCCTGAGTTGCAGTGGAGTAGACTAAAGATAGCAGATTTGGCATTCCCGAAGTTGCAGGAAGCAGATCAAAAACATCATATCTTATCTCCCTGAGTTTGCAGTGGAGCAGATAGAAAAATAGTAGATCTAACATTCCTGAAGTTGCAGAAAGCAGATTGAAGCCATCAGATTAATTGAAATCAAGATGAATTTCCAATACCGTTGAAGTTGCAGTGAAAAAGGCGAGAACCAAAGAAGTCGAGGCTCGGCAAAGACCGGGCAAAATTGGACCTTCTATTGTCTTTGCTCTATTCTCATTTCACGATAATGAGAAAAGAGGGGCAGTTGTAAGAAGCCCATTTTGCCCGGGCTTGTGAAAACCAAAACCAAAAAATAAAAAAATAAAAATAATACCAATTGTTCAATAATACAGTCCATTTACAAACATTACTCATGGCCCAATACTAGAACCCAACACCTAAACAGCCTACCCGAATACACCCTGGCCCAAAACCATTGACCCAGTACCTACAACAAATAACCCATACCCGAACTAACCCAGACCCAAAACAGAAATGGCCCAAAAGGGCCCAACACTAAACAGTTTCAGCCTAGGGTTTCTGAAACCCTAGGCGCGCAAAAATGCACAAAGAAAGCGCGCAAAGATTCCCAGCCCCTGCGCGCAATCAACTCCTCCAGCCCATGCTAGCCTTCAGTCGCGCCGCAATCCGCGCACGTATCCCGCACCACTGCCGAGACCTTCATTGATTTCCTGCACAGACAAGGAAAAACAGCTGCAAATATGGACAAGATTTTTTTTCCTTTTTTATTTTTCATTTCGAGGGTTATAAAAACCCATCAAATCTATAAACACGAACACACAGAAAAACAGAGACAAAGAATACACAAATATTCACCAAAAATCCAGAGAAATAAAATACAAAAACTTTTCGCAGAGGTGATTTTTTATTCTATTTTACTTTTTTTATTTTCTATACATTTTCGCATATAAATAGTGTTTTAAAAATAAAAGGAAGCGGGTTTACCTTTCAATGGCGTCGAAAAGTTGAGTTTTGGCCTCCGACCACCATTCGCAGTGGCGCGTGAGACGCGTGGGGCGGTGGCCCGAATGTCCGGTGATGGAGCTCAGACGAGAGCTTTGAGAGCGATTCTGAATTTTTTTTTTTAAAACAAGTTGCAAAATGATTTTTTTTTTTTTTGCTTAAATGCTGACTTATATAAGAGCTTAAAAATGACGCCGTTTTTGCTTAAACTGATAAGCACAAAACGACGTCGTTCGGGCTTTAGGATCCGCGCGTTTTTATTAAATGGTCTAATTGCCATTGTAGTCCTTCCTCAATTTTTTTATTTTTAATTTCATTTGATCTAATTTTTTTTATTTTAATTCGGCCTTAAAATGTTTGCTTATATTTCAATTCAGTCCCTTGAACCATTAAAGGGCTGATAACGGAACGACGCCGTTTTGGAGATGGGGTATAATTGCCCAATTGGTCCCTGTATTTTGGTGCGCGTTCCAATGTCATCCTTTTATTTTGTTTTTTTTACCTTAATTCTTTTTATCATTTTAATTTAATACTTACTCATTTTTTTATTATTCTTTTTATTTTCTTTTTTGTTCTTACTTTTAATTATTATATATATATATTGAGTTTTTATTTATTATTATGTATTGTATATTATTTTAGTTATTTTATTATATTATTATATTATATTTTTTTATAACTATTTTATCTTTATTGTTGCATGTAATTTTGTATATTGTTTATTCTTAAATACGTAGTAGATTATTATAAATATGTTTTTATCATTTATTTATATTTTATTTATTTGTTCAAAATGCATACCTTTTTTATTCTTTTCTATATTTTTGCAATATTTATCTATTATTTGGTATACGTAATTGCATGAAAGGTTTAATATTGTATGAGAAATTTTCATGTTTATTTAGTTTTTTTTTTTTATTTTGACATTTATTGTTTCATGTATTCTATCTTTTATATACTCTTTCATTTATTTATGATTGCCTTAATGTAGTTATTTTATTAGTTGTTATTTTATACTTTTATTGTCTATACTAATATGAAATGTTATTATTTCACGATTGCTTTTGATATTTATGTTTGATAATGTATTAATATGATATTTTCATAGATCATCGTTTTAAAATAAAATGCATTTTGCAGAATTACTATATTTTATCTAAAGGTTTTAAAATAAGGCAATGTTTTGTATTTAGAAATTCGGGAAATAGTGCCCTAACGTGTTGGGTTTCGATTTTCCGTTTGACTAAATAACTAAATATCCTTTTAATAAAATTTTGTAAATCATGAGATGATTTTAGTTACGATGGTTTAAAAATATAGTGTCCTAACGTGCTGGATGTGATGTTTGTATTCTTTCGGAACAAAGAAATCTCAAATTTTAAATCAAACTGTTCAAGTTTTTTTTAAGATCATATTTTAAATGTTTATTAAATTTCAAACATTTGGACATGATTTTATCGATTAGGTACCAATTTTTGGGCGTTATAAGGGTGTTAACCCTTCCTCATACGTAACCGACTCCCGAACCCGTTTTCTTGTTTTTCATGGACCAAAATCAAATGTTTTAAAATAAAACATTTTGCAAGGTGATCCAATCACACCTAAGTAAAAATGGATTAGTGGCGACTCCCACTTTCGTTTTTAAAGTCGACCCCGTTTTTTTAAAACTATAAAAAATGGTTTCGACAAAAGGTATGTATTATTTTAATAAATAATTTGTTTTTTAATTTAAAGAGTTTGATTAATATGTTGTGAAATTTTTTTGTTATTAATTATTATCTATAAATTGTTTATGTTTAGTATTTATGGTTTTGGTTTAATAATTTTTATGAATGTATTTTTTTAACAATTATTTTAAAATCATTTTGTTAGTAATTTAGGATTATGTTATAAATTGTTGTGTTTAGTTTAGTATTTTATGATTTTTTATTAATATAAAATTATTTTGTTAGTAACTTATGATTAGGTTATAAATTGTTAGTGTTTAATGTTTTTTTTTTTGATTTTTTAGTAATGTAAATTTAAAAAATAATAATTTTATAGTTATTTTGTTAGTAATTTATGATTAGGTTATATAAATTGTTAGTGTTTAGTTTAGTATTTTGTGATTTTTTGTTAATGTAAATTTTTTATAATGTAATTTTATTTGATTTTTATTTATTTGACAATTTTTATTAATTTATTGAAATGTTGATTAAATTTGTTGTTATATAATTTTATAAGTTGTTTGAAAGAAACTAAACATGTATGTTTCTATTGTTATTATTTTTTTGTTCGTATGTTTTTTATGTTTAGATAGTTTATATTTATTTTAATTATATTATTATTGTAAACTAACATAATTTTTTTTTATTGTAGGTAAATTATGGGAAATTATAAGATATTTATTGTGTTTTTCTATTTCTAAAATTCCAAATTATTTATTGCGTTTTTTGCAACAAATTAAATGAATTCATTTTTTTAATTGCAGATTTGCAACAAATGGGTTCTTTGATTAATAATGATAATCACATATCAAGTACTATTAATGAGATGGTAAAGAAATTGTTATTTGATACTCACGTCATTTGCGGAATTAAATTAGTTTGTATTAACTATTTTCCTAATTTAATAATGTCAGGGCCTGTATCGCGCATTGAGGGGCCGTGTTAATAGTGTAGGGTTTCTGCCAGATGAACGCTTAATGCCATACTTGGAGTTAGTTAGATTCGGATAAGCGGCATTGGTCCGGACCTTTGATCTGCGATACGACTTAATTTTCGCTTTAGTCGAGCGATGGCGTCCGGAGACCCACATATTTCATTTGCTGTGCGGGGAGTGCACCATCACTCTACAGGATGTTGCACTGCAGCTCGAGCTCCCCATCGACAGGAATGCAATCACGGGCGTAAGTTCGATCCTTAGGTCGTCCGCCCTTTGCTATGACTTACTTGGACGCTCGCCTAGTGAGGGAAAATTTACGGGTTTGAAGTTTTCATGGCTAAAGGCCAATTTCGAGCACTTGTCGAGTACTACTAGTGAATGGGAGGTGATGCACGCCGTTCGAGCTTACATTATGCACCTTATAGGGGGTGTACTCATGCCAGATGCAAACAGCAACAGGGTCCACTTGATGTACTTACCCCTATTATCTAATTTGCATAACACCCGTTTGTACAGTTGGGAGTCCGTAGTGTTAGCCATGTTGTATCGCGAACTTTGTCGGACAACAGATCCTTCTGCAGTGGACATAAGCAGATGCAACATATTGCTGCATTCGTAGGCGCTTTACTGGATGCCATTCTTAGCATCCATTAGTCACCAATCATATGTACTTCCACTCGTTAATAGGTGATGAATTTGTACTCGTTATAACAATTAGTTGACTTTTTTTTTGGATTATATTATTATAACAATTTGTTTTCGTAGATGGAGCACTAATCCAAGTATCGGGAGGTCATACACGGTTCTGATATACCATCTGATGATCGAGAATCATGCTAGAGAGGGGGTAAGTTTTTCTAATATCAACTTAATTTTATTATTTTATCTCACTCGACACGCGTTAATATAACCATGTTATTAACTGTGCAGTTCATTTGGATGTCGAATTCTGTTCTAAAAATTATAGCGGTTATTCTCTCGTCTGCCCACATCCACTCAAACCTATGGTGCATTAGCGCACCCGTTATCAATTTTCAAACAGTGGAGTGGTATCAAGGTGATCGAGTACTCCGGCAGTTCAGTTGTATACAGTATATCCCAACACTGTTAGTACGATTAGGGGAGATCTATGGGATTAACAAGAGGGGGAAACATAGAAATGATTGGGCGGAAGTGCATGAAGAATATATTGCAATGTGGAACAACCGGTTGGGAGGGTACCTTAGATGGATCATGCTTTGGATCTGCAGCCCTCGTTAGAGTACATACAGTGGTACTCTGAGATAGGGAAACCATTTTTGTTTGGTAGGCGATCGATGGTAGCCCCCTGCATATGACACGACTTGGGCAACCCCTTCCAGATCCGTATCATGCACCCGAGCCAGAGGCAAAGCCGGAGCTACACTCTGGGGATAGTTCTTATCATCCAGATTTGGGGGGCGATGACTATTTCCCAGGCTTGTCAGGCCACGGATATCATTCAGAGTTTGATATCTTTAGCCCACTACCACCTCAGTACTCCAGTCATCCCGACTCGTATCCACCTCAATACTCCCCTCCTCCCAGCCTGTATCCACCGCCGTACTCCACTCCTCCCTGCCCGTATCCACTACCGTACTCCACTCCTCCTGGCTCAAGTTCATCGATGACGTTTGAGACATATGATTTTTCATCTATGTTTCGCACACCCCCTATGCAGGTGAAGAGAACGTTGATTGCTGCAATCACCCGTAACGTGAATGTCGAGCTCCACAAAAATATACCCGTAGGACCACACCATCAAACCATCAATTTTAGGGGGTTTTGTAATTTAAATAAGTTTATATTTATGTAATGACTTTTTTTCCAATTTAGTTATTAATTTTAGGGTTTTTTTGTAATTTAAATAGTCAACTTTGTATTTATGTAATGACTTTTTTGCCATTTCAGTTATTAATTTTAGGGGTTTTTTACAATTTAAATAATAAACTTTGTATTATTTAAGTAAAAAATGTTATTTAATTCAACAAAAATATAAACGCAACAAGCTTTAGACTAACTTTGTAATTCAAATTAGATTAATTGCAACAAATTTTAGACAAATTTTAGATTTAATCCTCTCTACATGTAGTGAATGTAATTAATAGGGCTTGAACAACATCTCAATTCTTACCCGATAATGACGATTGTCCAATATGGTAGTTTCAGAGTGGGCATTTACTCCGATTATGACCGGCTAATATGCATACGCCATACAGCTTCTCGTTGGATTTCTCCCTAATGTCCATTTCATTATGGATTCTGGATGATTGCGGATGACCTTTCGGATTCCTACGCAACCCTTTGTCTGGGACAAGCTCAAAAGTCATCGGAGACACCTCCCATGTAGATAGGTCAGGTAGCACGGGGAACTCGTTCTCCCATACACGCAACATGCGCTCGAGGGTGTACACTTTATCGATAAATTGTTCAACATTGAGCGAGACTTTAGCACAAGCTGCCACGACATGTGCACAAGGATAATAAAGTGTCCGGAACCTCTTGCAATCGCACCGTCTGTTTCGGGGATCAACTCTGTAGGACCTAGGTGGTATACCGGGTCGACGACCGATGATCTCTGTAACTCGAAACGTTTCATTATGTCGTGAATATACGTCTACGTTCATCGACCTCACCATCCATAGGTTTGCAACTATTGCATTACTGACATTTTCGACAAATACGTGTCCTGCCTCCATCTGGTTGACTTGGTGCTGCCCCATTTTTGGCATCAAGGTAGCCAACCTGTAGAATATAGCTGAGAAGATAGATGAAATCAAAAGATCTCATGTTTTCATCAACACAAAGTTAACCCCCTTCGCCAAATTAGTGGTCATATAACCTTAACGAAAGTCCTCGTCGAAACTTTGAGCCTATTGCCACGGCTCTATGGTACTTAACCATTGTCGAAAAGATGTGTTCGTGTGACCCTCCATGTCACTCTCAAGTCGAGTCATCCTTTTTCGAAAAATGTGTGGCTCTAGTTCGTACGTTGTGTATGTATTAAGAAAATATAAGTTATAGTCTCACCCTAAAACATTAGGTTATATATTGAAAAGATAAGGTTATTCTTAACCCATTCTCACAACTTGCCTCCACCAGTCTGCATTCTTATAATCTCGGTGGAAGTTAGCCGCGATGTGCCGAATGCAGTAAACGGATCTCCATGGCACACTGGAACGCTTAATGGTGACAATTAATCCTTACCCTCTGTCGGAGATGATGCAAATATTATCGTTACTAATAACATACCTCCACAGGTTCGTAAGGAAGAATTCCCATGACTCCATGTTCTCCTTATCTACCATGGAAAACTGTTATCGGGTGCATGCTCTTGTTCCAGTCTTGAGCAACCGCAAGAAGTAGGATCTGTGTATATTTACCGTATAGCCATGTCCCATCACTTGCACAAACAGCTTGCAATGGAGAAATGCACGCACGCACAGATCAAACGTCCAGAACATCCGTTGGAAAATTCTTTTTCCCGATTATAGTTGGTCATCCGAGCCTTAATAAGGTCGTGTCTGCAACTCAATGACAGTCCCCGGCACGTACTCCCTCATAGTGGCTATCCATCCTTGTAACTTATTGTACAACGCATCAAAATATCCGTACAATTGCTCCATTGCTATCTGTTTAGTTATCCATGCCTTCCGGTATGATACTCGATACTGGAATCGTGCTTGCATTTTGGCAATCAGTACTGAAACTTTAATGGTCGACATGTCTTTCACTATTGGCATGATGCACGTATAGATAGTTTTGGAATCAAGTTTTTGATGATCTTCTGTCATACGTGTTGAAGTGCATGTGTGAGGCCCAAAAAATTTTTGTATCTCCCACATCTGCGGCTTCTGGATAAATTCAGCTTGTACCCGTCAATTGCAGTCTTCCGCCGACCTCCAACACTCCTCAATATATAATGTCAGGTTAGACACGATGACTTTGTAGTCCATTGATATATTCATGCTATACCGTTTAATGGAAAATACGCATTCTTCTTTACTTTCGAATCTCTGGCCCACTAAAAACTCCTCAGGATCGGAATCTACGGCCAACCGGTAAGTAGGTAGTATTTCAGGGTACTCCAAGAATTCAGCTGCGTGCGCCGTATCGGGGTCTATCCGTGACATGTGTGCGCCGAGATTATTGTGTATCACAATACAACGAATCTGGTTCCTGACTGAAGACATGTTAACGTTTTCATCGTCATTCACGCCTTCTTCGTCAATATCATCTGGGACCTCGTCCACATCGGGATCACTATCACTATCGACCTCGGGATTAGAAGGATCACTACTATGGTATACATCATCACCAACCACATCAGTCTCAGGTGCAGCATTAAGATCGATGTTGATCCCATGTACAGTTGATTGAATATCAACGTATGATATCGGAACCACCATACATGGCTCTTGAGATTCATGTTCTTCACCTAATGGAGTGGGATGTTTAGTTGGCTCCACACCAGCTAACTCAGCAAATAACTGAATCAGTACATTTTGGTTGCTTGGAGTCCCACAATAAAGAGCAACCATTTTCTCAACGTCTTCATCGTCTACAAGTTCCATTTTGGTAAATTTTATGGGATCTGTCGAAACTGGAAACTTGTAGAAAAGTTTCGAGATCCTTCTCCCACAACGTCTATCAATTTTTGCACTAATCCTTTCTTTCATATCATCAAACGAGATATTTCTATTAAATCTCATTGCTATTTGTTGGGGACATTCAAATATACATCCCACGATTATTGTCAAAATTTCTCCATCGAAATAAACGCATACGAAAAACTGATTCTCCATCTCCAATACTAGATCTGTTAAAAAATTTAAAATTCTCAAAACAATTTCGAATAGCAAAAAAGTTACTTACACAAAAAAATTAATGAATAAAAAGAGACCAAAATTATAACAATATGCAAAATTTTTCATTCAGAAGCTAACAAAATTAATAACCTAACAAAATAACTTTCAAATAACAAAATTATTAACAAAACTCTCCATTCTATTTAAAAAGAAATAAACAAAAATACCTTATCCTTTTTTTGTTCTCATTTCTTTCTTTATACTCCCTATCTTCTTACTTCTGTTCTGCTAAATATTTTGGAATTCTCGTACTCATTTCATATTCAGATGAGTTATTCTCCCTATCTTCTTACTTCTGTTCTGCTAAATATTTTGGAATTCTCGTACTCATTTCATATTCAGATGAGTTTAAATAGGCGAAAAATTAAGCATTGGTGCTACCTATGAGATAGGTGTCACCAGTGAAGCCTACCGGATAGGCACCACCTCTCTCATACCACAATCCGGGAAACTAATACATAGTGGTGCCGCTTATGAAAAAGGTACCACTAATAAAATAATATTTTTAAAAAAATATTATAAAAAAATGTAACACCCCTAACCCGTATCCGTCGCCGGAACAGGGTTACGGAGTATTACCGAAGTTTACAGAATAATTACAGATATTTCACATCATTTAATCATGTCTGATACTAATCATATTGTCCCTTGAATGAGCCCTCGATACCCAATATAAACATTAGAATCAAATCAGGACTTAATCGGGATCTCAGATTTTTTTATGAAATTTCAAAATTTTTCCTAGATGCAGGGCTCACACGCCCGTGTGGCCAAGGGACACGCCCGTGTGACCCTATGACATGCCCGTACATCAAGCCATGTCCTGCCCGTGTAACTCTCTAACTTGCATCACACGGCCAAGTCACATGCCCGTGTGCTAGGCCGTGTTACCCACACGCCTGAGACACACGCTTGTGTCTCTACTCGTGCGCTCAATTCTGAGCATTCCGTTTCTAAAATTTAAGATGCAGGGGTCACACGGCCAGACCATACGCCCATGTGCTAAGCCGTGTGCCACACACGGTCAGGACACACGTCCGTGTGGACAAAATAAAGCCATTTCCTAGCTTTATTTTTCACCCCTTTTAGCCTTGCACCTACACCAACACCAACACTTATACACAATTTATCACATTCACCAACCACATTTTCATACCAAAATTTAAATCTTATACATGTAAATTTATACTCATATTTATCTAGATACCATGTTCACATTTGTGTATATTGTATCAAATATGCTAATTTAATTCATTCATACATATCTCATTGTGATTTCTATTAATCAATCATTTTCAAACATATACCATGATATAGTCTTTTATACATAAACACCAAAACATGTTCATAACTAGCCATTCCAATAGCTAGTCATTAACAAATAAAACAGAGTAAGCATATAATGCTTAGTAAGTCCGTATAACTTGGTAATTAACTTACCAACTATTCATATTAAAAATAAACATGTAAATCACAATCAACTATTCGATCCCAAGCCCTAACACATATTCTCATCACCCTTGTTAGTAACTTATTTCATATAAACATGAAGAAACACATATATGAGCTCAATAATATTCGGATTCTCATACCCATATGTTTTCCACATCATGTATTCATATAACATATATACAAATTAGTTCCATATTTTTCGGGTACATTCTATAATAATTCATCTCGAGTTTTAGTATATTTCATGTCAGAACTTTGCTTATTATTCAACTGAAATATTGATAATCACACAGATAATACACTCGAGATGTACAAATCTATTCTCATATATGAATATATTCATCAAACAAATTTCCATGTTCATATATCATAATTTCATACTTCCATATTTCATATAACATCATTTTCATGTACTTCAGGCAGATACATATAAAAACCCATTTCTTTTCATGTCAGGATTTTACCCGTTGAATTATTGAAAATATCGATGGATACTCAGGTAGTACACACAAAGTGTACAAATCAGTAAATCCGTTAATTCATATTTAGGAGTACCCATTAGGGCACTTAATCAGGAAACACACTCTCGAGCCACATATCATATAACAAGATTAATAGTCCAGGCTAAATCCTTACTGTAACATATGCTCAGAAGAGCTCAATTAGGATTATCAGTCCAGGCTAAATCCTAATTGTAACATATGCTCAAGAGGGATTATATTAGGATTACCCATCTAGGCTAAATCCTATCTGTAATGAGGTCAATAGGATTACTCGCCCGAGCTAAATCCCATCAGCAACAAATGTAAGACCTCATTCATTTCGGGAAATCACATATCCATCAATTTTTCATTTATTCAAACGGAATTTGACATTTATCAGACAATTGTCGGGTATGTGATCAATCTCATATATTTATGCATTTATGCAATTCAAATGTTCACATTCAACTCAAGCATAAAAATAACATTTTTATCATTTATCACTTATCGGGTATTATCATTTATTTCAGGCACTTTCATTTATCGGGCTTTAACGAATATGTGATCATTTCACATAATTATGGCACTTATACAATTTACATACACAACATTTAATTCAAGCATATAAACATATACAATTTAGTTATACGAACTTACCTCAATAAGTGTTCGTGTACATAAAGTCTACTAATCCGACATTTTCTCCTTTCCTCGTTCTAACTACATATTCGGTTTATCCGGATCTATATGAGTAAATTTAACATCAATTTAATGTAATTCATACTCAATTTAGTCCAATTTACACCATTTTGCCTCTAAACTTTTAATAAATGACGATTTCGTCCCTAGACTCGGAAAATAAAATTCATGCAATTTAATCCTTATTCCGAGCCTAACCGAGTTTTTCATGTAATATTTACAGCCCATTTATTTCATAAAAATCAGAATTTTTCCATGGATTTCTCATTTTTACAATTTAGTCCCTAAATCAAGTTTTCATCAAAATTCACTTTTTAAAAGTTGTTTATCTATCAACAACCTTTCATTTTCTACCATAAATTTCATGATTTCAGCATATTCATCCATGGTAAAAATTCTCTACTTTGATATCTTTTCAAATTGATCCCCAAAATAAATAGATTAAGTTACCCCGATCTCAAAAAATATAAAAATTACTAAAAACGGGGCTTGAATACTTACCTAATTTGACCAAGAAAGCTTGCTTTCTCTTTCCTAGGGTTTCCATGCAAAAAATATTTGGGGAAGATGATGATAAATGATGATATTTTCATCTTTTATTATTTATCACATTTATTTTTTTTATTCTTCCAATTTTGTCCTTTTCTTTAATTTTATTTTCCATGAATGAATCATCATCCTTAATGACTAAGCATTTTTAATGGTCTAATTGCCATATAAGGAACTCCAATTTAAAGTTCTATAGCTATTTAATCCCTTTAGCTATTAGAACTCAACTTTTGCACCTTGTGCAATTTGGTCCTTTATCAATTTAAGCATGTAATCGATAAAATTTCTTTACAAAATTTTCACACAACATTATTATCATATTATAGACCATAAAATAATATTAAAATAAATTTTATTTCAAGAATCAGATTTGTGGTCCCGAAATCACTGTTCCGATTTCTCTAAAAATGGGCTGTTACAAAAAAGGTGGTGGCGCCTATGAGAAAGGCTGCACCGAAAAAACATATAATTTTGGTTATTAATCCCACTGGCAGCCTATTTCAGAAATTAATTTTTTATATTATTTGTGTAAATTAGTTGTGAGAACAACTGTCAAGTTTTTGACCTAACTTGAAAAAAAATTCAATAGATTGATTGATGGAAAACTCAAAGTAGATTTTAGTTTATGGATTTATCATTTGTTTTTAAAAAATTGACGCTTTTTTTTTAAAATATTTTGAATGATTTATTTATTGTTGAATTAAAATATAATTATTTTACATAAATACATATCTAAATTTTATTAAACATCTAAATAAAATTATATATATAAAAATTGAAACCTTGGGACATCAGCAGTTCAAATTTATTTGAAACATTAATCTCAATTGTAGACATAAATATAACAAAGGAAAAAAAATAAAGGTTTGATTTGAAAGTTAAAAATTTGACACAACGCTAGATGAGTTGATGGAGGCATGCATGATTTCAACAAATTGATGATAAATTATGTACAAATTTTATTATTCAGAGTTAAATTTGTTTAAATATTTGAAATTTAGGTAAAATAACTGTGTATGAAGTATTATTGTTTTTCAGATATATTTTAAATTAATAATATAAGAAAGAAGAAAGAAGTAAGAAAAATAATAGAAAAGGAATACGTTGGACTTTGGTACTACAAAAACGAAAAAGACCCAATATTTGATGCTCCATTTGGGCTACAACTAATTATCCTAAATATTTTTGTGGGCATTGATGCTATGAGACCTTTTTATATCAAACTAGACCCACTAACAATAATAAGAAATATAAAAGGAATAATCGTGAACTTCAAATCTGGATTACAAAACGAATATGAAAAATGTAAATATATTACGAATATTTTAAAATAAATTTTACTCAATATATTTAAATTTAATTCAAATCATTTATATATTAAAAATATTTTTAATAAAACGGTTTATATTTCTTTTGGTTTAAACTTTACTCTTTTGAAATTTAAAATTTAATTACTATACTTTAAATTTGAGACATGGATTCTCTGTACTTTTTTATTTAAAAATCTTGGTCTCTCCTTCAGTTTTGCTATTATAATTGATGACGTGGCTATTATAAAAAGGGTAAAACAAATCTTTTAACCCCCCATATTTATATTTTTTTTAAATCAATTTTGTCCAAATTCTGTCAAAGTACATAAACAATTATAAAAAAATATTTTAAAAATTAAACGTTTTTCATATTTTTAATAAAACATAAAATTTTGAATTTTTTTTTTAAAAAAAAGTGTTATTTGCTACATGAATGGTAATAATATCTTTTCAAGCTTTGAACTACTCGTTCAATCCATATTAATTAGATTTGAAGGTGTTTTTTTATATTTTAAGTTGGGTTAATTATATGTAAAAAAATATTTATATGTAATTATGAAGTATATAAAGTATTAGTATAAAATAATTTTTAAAAAATAATACAAACTATGAATTGGTTCAAATTAAATTTAATATAAATGATAATTTAATATAATAGAAAGAACAACAAAACTGCAAAAAAAAAAAAAAAGAGAGAAAAAAAATCAAATCATGCAATGTGTAATGTCGAGGGTTAATTTTTTTAGAATTAAGATTAAGTTGACATAATTTATAAATATTAAGGGTTAAAGTTGCTATTATGCCAATTAAAACCTGCCACTATTAGCCAACTAGTGACTAAAAACAACAAAATTGAATAGTTGGGTGACCATTTTGTAACTTTTCATAGTTGGGTGACAAAAAAGAAATATACTAATAGTTGGATGACTACTACCCAAATAAATATAAGAAAAGAGGTTAAAATATGCCATAAGTCTCTATACTCTTCATAAATTTAGAATTTAGTTCTTGTAAATTTCTTTCTAGGAAATTTGTCCTTCTACTTAAATTCTAGTTCATTAAAAGGTCATTGTTTTAGTTACATTGCTACAAATGAGTATTTTTTTATTTTAAAATGTCACACCAACCAATTTCACAAAAAAAAATTGTGTTAACAACTGGACTTGAAATTTGAAATCTAAAAAGTAGAGTGACTAAATTTCTGATAATAAAGTCATATGGACTAAATTTCAAATTTATTAAGAGTACAAGGACGTATGGTATATTTTAACCTAGAGTTAATTGCACCATACATCCCTAAACCATAACATTCATTTTAAATTGGTCCCCAAACTTCAAAATATTATAATTACCTCCCCAAACTATTGATTTTATATTATAAGATCCTTCCATTACTAAAATCTTTAATTTAACTATTAAATGAGATGTCAAATCTTATGTGTTATAGTTTCAGATGAAAAGTTCAAAGAAAATGAATATTATAAAAATGGATGTTGTAGAAATACTGATTTTGAGGTTTTCAAAACTTTTACAAAAGCTTTATCGTGCACTCGCTCTTATGTGGGTTTTACTTTATTTTTAGTTTATTTTGAAAGTTATTCGGTAACATTTACTTTTCTTTAAAATTTTCGCTTAACGGTTAAATTAATGGTTTTGATAATTGAAGGACTTAATTGATATAACATTAATAGTTTGGAGATGTAATTAAAATATTGTAAATTTTAAGGGCCAATTTAAAATGAGAATCATAGTTTGAAGATGTTTGATGCAAGTAACTCTTTAACCTAAATAAGATAATAAAATATTAACGAACGTATGTAATTCAATGAATATAATTTAGTGAATCAAATAACAATATATCATTAAAAAAATTAAATTTACTTAATTTCACTTCTAATGATGTGTTGTAATTTCATTTACTTGCAATACATAAAATTACCGAAGTAAATATTAACTCATAAATAATATATTAAATGTTAACATTTTTTTATTAAGAATTGTACTATGGGTAAGGTAAGCAAAATTCAATTTGATTTGAAAATATATATTTTTTTCGATTTTTGAGTTAATTGAATCGAGTTATTCCATTTTTCTAAATCAATTCAAATAGGTAATTTGATTTTTCGAGTTTCAAGTCGAGTAGGAATTTACAACTCAAATAATATGAATAGCTCGAATAACAAATTGATGTAAATATCCTTTGGATTCTTGACAGTTTTGAAAATATGCAAATGTGTCCCACTAACAAAAATTACAAAAAATTCTTTTTTAGTAAAAGACGACCGTAAGGGTCAAAGCATATTATTAAGTAATATCCCTAATAACAGCATTATGGATTTCCATAGGATAATCCATGTCAAAAAACCAACTCTTAGCTTCACTACACATTTTAGTACAAATTAAGTCAGCCACACTATTGCAAGACCTATGTGACCAAACTAACTTGGCTGAGTTAAACAAACCAAAAGCTTCTTTACACTTTTTAACTCTACTGCCTATGATAGTGATGTCCTCATCACCTATATTCAATTTATTAACAAGCCCTGCATTATCAGTCTCAAAGGTCACTTCACCCAAAAGATTTAGAATGCTTCTCTTGAACTGAAACTGAAACTCTGCCTTCTTTAAAGCCTCCACCACCCCCCAGCACAAAACCATCATCATCTCTAATAATAATACCATACCCCATTCTATTATCTTTGACCGTTGCATCAAAGTTGATCTTGAGAGTACCTTTCGCCGGCTTCTCCCATTTCTTTGTATCCCTATTCTGAGCTAATATTGGAGGATTCACTGGGTTGTAAATTCGAAAATCGTTGCTCAGCTTACTAGCCTTCTCCCATATGCTTTGTGGGCTGTCAAATTGGCCTTTGAAAGTAAACTTATTTCTGCTATTCCAACAGTTCCAAAGCGTGGTGATAAGGCCTGCCATGGCCTTTTTGTCGAGGATTCTCATCATGTCTTCCATCCAGTCGATGCATCTGTCATACTGTTTCTCGTTGCTATTTAAATCCCATCCACCTATGGTTAGAACCTCTCGGGATATTGTGCAGTCACGAAGAGCACGGAGAAGATTTTCAGTAGTAGTACCACACCTGGGGCAACTTTCATTAAAACCATTTCTTATGGAAGCCATCTTAACATTTGTGGGGAGGATCTCATGACCAACTCTCTATGCAAAGACTCTAATTTTTGGGAGAGTGTTAAGTTTCCAAATAGTCTTCCAGTAGAACCTATGCGGGCCATACCCCAATTCTTTTAACAGCATCCAAGAGTAAGCCGATTTCGAGGTGAAAACTCCATGAGGATTGTGGAACCACATCATCCTATCACTTTGATCTTCATTCCCGATAGGAATATTACATATTCTATCCCCCCAATCTTTACCATACAGCCTATGCACCTTTTCGACATTCCAGCATCTAGCATGCTCCATCCAAAGATCTTTAACACTTACATCACTAGAGGATAGCATATTTGGGATCGTTGTACTTTCATTAAGGCCTTCCAAACCCCAGTTATCTTTCCTAATGTTGATGATCTCGCCATTTCCTATCTGCCAACTGAAACCATTCTTCAAAAGTTCCGCAGCAGCAACAATACTTGACCATGTAAAGGAGGCTGTATTCACTTTTTTAGCATTGAAAATATTTCTATCAAGAAAATATTTTGATGACAGAACTTTAAAGCAGAGGGACTCCTTGTTGTTGATGAGTCTCCAAACTTGACGACCAAGAAGAGCTATGTTAAACAGTCTCATGTTTCGTAAACCAATACCACCCATACCCTTTGGTTGACAAAGAGTTCTCCAGGAGAGCATGGACCAAAACTTGCCACTTTCCTTACTAGACCACCAACTTCTGCTGAGCTTCATTTGAATCTCCTTTAACACCCCTATTGGAGCAAGAAAAATGGACATCGCATATGTAGGAATGGACTGGAGTACAGCTTTGATCATGATCTCTTTACCACCATATGATAAGAGTCTTTTTGTCCAACTATTTATTCTGCAAGATAGTCTATTAATAATATCAGTAAAAGCCTCTCTTCTTTTTTTTACCAATAGGGAGGGGCAATCCCAAATATTTATCTAACTTGTCCACAACCTTCATACTGAGAATATTATTACAAATTCTTTTCATTTCACTGGGGGTATTAGGACTAAACAGAATCATAGACTTTTCAAAGTTTATTTCTTGGCCAGACACATGAGAAAAATTCCTAAGGATATGCATGAAACACTCTAATTCTCTTTTCTTGTTCCCAACAAATAAAAGAGCATAATCAGCAAAGAATAAGTTATTAATCCTAGGACCATGCACACTAGCTCTAATGCCTCTTAACAAATCATTATTCTGAGCCTGAATTAGCATTCTAGAGAAGGCTTCCATACAGAACAAGAACAAATACGGGGATAGAGGATCCCCTTGACGGAGACCTCTTTCAGGGTAAATGGTTTCGGATAACAAATTATTACACTTAATTAAATACTTAACAGAACGAACACACCCCATAATTTTTTCAATCCACTAATTTAAAAAACCCATACGTTGCATCACTTCTTCGAGGAAATTCCACTCCACACAGTCGTAAGCTTTACTCATGTCTATTTTGATCACACAGCCTTTATTAGAGTTGTATCGGGTGTTTTGGTGATAATGAAGAAGTTCGTGAGCGATGAGAATATTATCATGGATCATCCTTCCCGGTACGAAAGAACTTTGGTTATGGCTAATACAGTTAGGAAGTATAACCTTCAACCTGTTAGCCAACACTTTAGCAATGATTTTGTAGATATACCTGCACAAACTTATTGGCCTGAACTTAGTAAAATCACAAGGGTCTCTATTTTTAGGAATTAAAATGATAACATTTTCATTTAAAGAGGCTATATCTCCCTGTCCATTAAGAATGTCCAAGCAGAAACGTATAGTATCAGCTCCCACAATGTCCCAATGCTGCTTGAAAAAATTTCCTGATAAACCGTCAATTCCAGGAGCTTTTCTTGGATCCATCTATTTGATAGCATTTTTAATATCAGCCTCATTATACTCCCTTGTGAGCCAATCGTTGTTCTCTCTAGTAATACACTCATCCAAATAACTCTAGTCCAACTGGGTGATATCATTTCCGTTAGACCGAAACAAATTTGAAAAATAGTTTCTAGCTGCTCCACAGATTTCCTTGCTATCCGTAACCCAAGTACCATTCTCATCTTTTATCTTCTCAATTCTATTCTTTTTTAACCGTCCAGTAGCTTTTGCATGGAAATATTTTGTGTTTCTGTCACCTTCCTTGAGCCATTGCACCCTTGACCTTTGTGCCCAGTACCTTTCATCCCTTTCATAAAGAAAATTCAGCCTACGCCGATGCTCCCTTAGCAGCCTTACACTATCTTCTTTGCTTGTCGAGTCGATCATCTTATTTATATTATCCTACAGTCTACTTATATCTCTCTTAGTCCTCCAATAATTTTGCTTTTGCCAACTTCCCAAACAACCCCGAATATTCTCTAACTTGTTCTCATAATTGCCCTCACCTTGCATCCATCCCTTATTAATGATCCTCTTAACATCCTTCTCTGACGCCCAACAATCTTCATAGCGAAACTGTAATATCCTAAATATAGGCCTGTGCATTTATATGTGGTACTTGATTAATTTGTAATTTAAAAATTTGAGGTTGAACTGAGGCCTTGATTAAAATATTTGGATTAGTCACCTTAGGGTTTAAAAATAGTGTTTTGGGTAATTTAATTGATATATTGGGCTTGTGGCCCGAGTAGCTAGCTAGCACAGAGAGGGGAGCTTAAAGTGGCGTCACAAGCACTTGGGAAGGGCCAAATTTGGCCGCTTGGAGCCCAAAAGATTGGGTCAAAAATTCAGCCCGACCAGGGGAAAGTTAGGTGGACGGCACACTTGCTAAAATTTAGGGGATTTAATTCTTTTATTTTAGTGATAAAGTGCTGATAATAGAAAGATAATGAAGAGAAAGATTAGGGCTATTTTTTTTTAGGAGCTAAGGGATTAAGATAATAGGTGGGATAAAAGCTATCAGATGACAGCAGAGTTGGCCGAAAATCCAACTCTAGGAGGGGGATTGTATTGCCGAAATCTATATAAGCCAAGTGATCATCCTTTCTTTCAATTTTTTCTCTCTTCTTCCTTACCTAGCCGAAATTCTCTTCTTCCATTTGTTTTAATTTCTTTTCAAAACCGAAACTCCCTAGATATTTTCTCCTCTCCTCGGTATTTTCTCTAAAAGTCGAATTCTCTTTTGTTCATATTTTCCTTCTCCTATAACCGAATCTTCAAGGCTAATTTTCCCGAAGGTGCACCATAGTTGAATACTCCTCTTTAATCTAGTAAGTTTCGGGATTTTACTCCTTTGTAATTTCTTCAATTCTCTTTTATCAAGTTTCTAATCCGAATAAGTTTTCTAAGGCCCTGTCGATTTTACTCTCTTGTTTGAAGCCGAATCCTTTCTTGTTGAGATCTGTAGTGCCGATTTATGGAAAAGCCGAAGGTAGGGAGGTGACGTTTTCTTAAGGACTTTCGGGATTCGACAAAATTAGGTAAGAGATCTATTAGTAGTTAACGTGTAAATTGAGATTTTATTAACCTTGGCCAAATATTGAAGGGCTAAATCTTCGTGTGATTTTTTGGCTTTTGAGCAAGGCTTTACATTGAGGATAATAGATCCGGATAGCAAGGACATCGACTAAGAATATTGGATTTCGTGATATCAGGTGTGTAATACTTCCCCACCATCTAGATCAGATTATTAATGTATGCTCATAAGTTTATATGTTGTGATAAATATCGATATCTCGGTTTAATGTTGGAAACTCGAAAAGGGTGAAACAAATCACCAGGTCAGTGAATGTTTGACTTTATATGATAAAAGCATATTGATTTTATGTTGCATGGGTTGGGTTGATGAAAGGAGGAAGTTATACGTTTTATGTGTAGCGGTTTATACCGTGATCTCGTTATATGTTGTAGCGGCTAATGCCGTGATGCATTATAAGGGCCGGCCATAATATGTTGATGGGCGACATGATCGCCATCTTGGCGTGTAGCGGTGTGGGTCGATTATAGAAATCCCCAATGGTGTGAATGGTCTGAGTGCGGGCGTGTAGCGGATGGAAACCTAAGCAAGCGGGTTGGGCCTTACATATTATTTGTTATTTCTTTTTTTCATAAATGGAATTATTAATCATTTTATGGGCCTAAGGCCAAAATCTAGTGGTGCATGAGGTTGCACATCGAGTCTCGCGACTCACCCTATTAATTAACCTTTGGGTGATACCTAGTGCTTGGACCGGGCCGAGAGGAACGCATAAGGTGGCCATGCAAAAGACCAAGCTGGATCCAGCAAAAAGTCTCAAGTTAATACTTTATACTTTTAATTAATGGATTTTAAATCTCGTTGTAATAAGGCTATGGGCCACTAGTTTATGTTTTGTTTTATTTTGGGCTTTAATTACTTTTAGTTATTTAAATTCTTATTGAACTAATGTATCTATTTAAATTTGGGTTTTTAATTTATAAAGGCATATTTTATTTAAACTATCAACTATTAAATTTCTCTCGAATAAGAAGATAAACTTTAGAAAAGTATTTTTCTGAAAATACGACATGTTCTTCCAAAATTTTCTTAGTGACATACAGATCCTATTCGTGGTGTTTGGGTAGGGTTTGAGGTGTTACAAATTAGTATCGAGCCAGTTCAAAACTCGGCTCTGGGTTTTTTTTTTGGGCTCAAAACGTTCTCTAAAATGGGCTTTTGAAATATGGATGTCTTTAAGTAATAACAGATCTGTTAGCTCGGCATGGCACCTGCGTCTTCGACCCAAGTCCACCAGGTAAGTACTCTGAACCATTGTATGATATTTGTATATGTGGGCTTAATGGGCCTAGTGGGACGTAGATTAGTTAGAATTAAAACTTGATGGACTCTAGGCTTAGTTCAAACCACTTCTTAAAATGTCATAAAAACTTAATTTCACTAAACAAACCGTTAACGAGCCACAAGACTAGGGTGTGGTAACAGTCATACGCATGTCTAGGAAGGATCCAGGAAGAGCACGGTATTTAAGCGACCCTAGTGACTCACCTCCTCTTGGCTGGAATCCTACCAGTGCGTAGTATTTATTCACCTTAGCCGAGAGTTAGGGTGTGGCAATGGGCATACGCATGCCCAGGAGTGGATTCGAGGAGAGCTTGGTACTTAAGCGATCCCTAGTGACTCACCTCCTCTTCACCGGAATCCTACCTGGTGCGTAGTGACTATTCACCCTAGTTATGAGGGCTTGATGATGGGCTAAACTTTATAACTAAAACTCGAAAGGGACCAGCCACCCTAGTTTGAAAAAAATTATCAAACTACCCTTGCTTTGCAAAATTATCGAAATACCCCCGGATCTCAAAATTACCAAAATACCCCCGGATTGCAAAATTACCAGGAAACCCTTACTTCACAAAATCATCAAGGATCTTATTTTGAAAAATTACGAAAATACCCCTGTAGGACAAAATTACGAAAATACCCCTGGGTAGTGGAAACAACAACAA
The DNA here is from genome assembly GCA_025698515.1 of Gossypium sturtianum. Classification (NCBI taxonomy): domain Eukaryota; kingdom Viridiplantae; phylum Streptophyta; class Magnoliopsida; order Malvales; family Malvaceae; genus Gossypium; species Gossypium sturtianum. Next base: position 108,209,804 of record CM046945.1, read on the forward strand.
TAGCAACAACAACAACACTTTTCTGTAATGAACGCGAGTTCATGAATGTTGATGATTGAATGAATAAACTTTAGACTGTATGGTGTATGAACTCGAAAGAACCACTCTTAAACTATTATTCATAAGACTGTTAGTGGATTAACTAGTGAAAGAAAACTAATGATCCATAAAATTCTTAATCAGATAAACGCCAATCGGAGAAATGAGTTCAAGGGGTCGAGGACGTCTGCCGCGTGGACGCGGTAAGGGTAGAATGACCGCGTCGAGCCGTGAGGGTGCGCCCGCAGTCGGGAAGCGAGATGCCCGAATCGCCACTTTGTAGAAGGAGAATTTCGGGATGAGGCACCCGGAGATGATGCTGTATCTCAGGCGATGTTGAGGGTTTTAGAGAGGGTTGCTGGAGTAGGCATGGGCACAGGAGCCCGGAAATCATCTAGGAGCGGCTTAAGGCCAATGGGGGCGAAGTATTTAGGGAGTTTCGGTGTAGCCCTAACACGGTGAGTATTAGATGGAAGCGATCGAGTGCATAATGGATGACTTAGACTTCACGGTAGATGAAAAGTTGAAAGGTCGTGTCTCTCCTCCGAGATGGGGCCTACCAGTGGTGGCTCACGGTGAAAGAAGAATGTCCGCTGCAGATCCGATTGGTGGGATTTCTTTAAGGAGTCATTCCAGGGAAAGTATGTTGGGGCTAGCTATATAGATGCCCAAAGGAAGGCATTCTTAAACTTGGTACAGGGAAGTAAGGCTGTGGCTAAATATGAGGCCGAGTTTCTGCGCTTGAGCCGTTACGCTCGAGGAATGGTAGCAACGGAGTATAAACGTTGTGTTCGGTTCGAGGATGGGCTGAGAAATGAGTTAAGGGTTCTGATAGCACCGCAACGAGAGAGAGTTTTTGCTATTTTGGTAGATAAGGCTAAAATACCTGAGGAAATGAAACGGGTTGAGAGACAAGAAAGGGATAAGGATCGAGGTAAAAATAAGAGGAGTTTTAGGCCATCAAGAGCATCGGGGAATTTTTAGAAGAGGCCTAGGGCTGATGGGCCAATTCGTGCTCCGACAAGTCAAAATCAAGCTTGTTCTACATGTGGGAGGACGCATTATGGGGAGTGCAGAATAAAAACAGGTGGATGCTTTAGGTGTGGATCCATAGAACATCTGATTAAGGACTGTCCTCAGATGGATCGGGTACAGCCAGCGGGCCGAGGTGCTGATCAGGTGAGGAGAGGCGATCAGCCTGAACCAAGGGGTCGTGGTGCAGGTAGAGGAGGAAATGTGGCTGGTCGAAGTCGTGGAGCACCTGGTAGAGGTGCAGGTAACGTAGATGCGAGGCAGCCGGGTCTAGTTTATGCAGTTCACCGACAGGAGGATGGTGACGCACCGGATGTCATAACCGGTACGTTTCTTATAGCTGACAGCCCTTTTCTTGCTTTGATTGATATTGGATCAACCCACTCCTATGTTGCATGTTCCATATCTGAGACCTTAAGTATAGATTCTGAAACAACTACTAGGAAGATGACTGTGGTCAGTCCCCTAGGACAATCCAGGGTAGTAGATAAGCTGTTTAAGGATGTACCTTTAGAAACTCAAGGGGTAGTGTTTCCGGCAGACTTAATGGAATTGCCATTTGGAGAGTTCGATCTTATCCTAGGAATGGATTGGTTGTCAAAGCATCGTGCTAAGTTGGATTGTGGGTCTAAGCGCATGGTGTTAAGTACCCCGGAAGGCGGGAAGGTGGTTGTGTTAGGAGAAAGAAGGAACTATTTGTCCAACGTAGTGTCGGCCTTGAAAGCTGTTAAGATGATTCGGAAAGGAGGTAACGCCTATTTGGCTTTTATTAGTGCTTTGGATGCTAAGGAGGTGACTGTCGATGGGGTTCGAACCGTCAAGGATTTCGCGGATGTCTTTCCGGAGGAATTGCCAGGATTACCCCCGGATCGCGAAGTGGAGTTTGGAATAGAACTACTCCCGGGTACGGCTCCGGTATCTATTGCCCCTTATCGAATGGCGTCAAAAGAGCTGGTGGAGCTCAAAGCTCAGATTCAGGAGCTATTGGATCGAGGATTCATCCGACCGAGTGTATCTCCGTGGGGAGCGCCGGTCCTATTCGTGAAGAAGAAGGACGGGTCCATGCGTATGTGCGTGGACTATCGTCAACTGAATAAGTTGACGATTAAGAATAAGTACCCATTACCGAGAATTGACGATTTGTTCGACCAGCTCAAAGGAGCTTCGGTCTTTTCTAAGATTGATTTAAGGTCGGGATATCATCAGTTAAAGGTGAAGGAAGGAGACATTCATAAGACGGCATTTCGAACACGCTACGGTCATTATGAGTTTTTGGTAATGCCGTTCGGTTTGACGAACGCGCTAGCAGCATTTATGGATATGATGAACCGGGTGTTTCAGCCATACCTTGACCGGTTCGTCGTAGTATTTATCGACGATATATTGGTTTATTCCAAGTCTGTGGAGGAGCATGATGCACAACTTCGAGTGGTATTGCAAATTACGAGGAAAAAAAGCAAACATGACGCAAAATTCAGTAAGTGTGAGTTCTGGTTGAAGGAGGTGACTTTTCTAGGGCATGTGGTTTCCGCAGAGGGGATTAGGGTCAAAAATTTGGCAGCCCAGGAAAGTTAGGTGGACGGCACACTTGCTAAAATTTAGGGGATTTAATTCTTTTATTTTAGTGATAAAGTACTGATAATAGAAAGATAATGAAGAGAAAGATTAGGGCTATTTTTTTGAGGAGCTAAGGGATTAAGATAATAGGTGGGATAAAAGCTATCAGATGACAGCAGAGTTGGCCGAAAATCCAACTCGGGGAGGGGGATTGTATTGCCGAAATCTATATAAGCCAAGTGATCATCCTTTCTTTCAATTTTTTCTCTCTTCTTCCTCACCTAGCCGAAATTCTCTTCTTCCATTTGTTTTAATTTCTTTTCAAAACCGAAACTCCCTAGATATTTTCTCCTCTCCTCGGTATTTTCTCTAAAAGCGGAATTCTCTTTTGTTCATATTTTCCTTCTCCTATAACCGAATCTTCAAGGCTAATTTTCCCTAAGGTGCACCATAGTTGAATACTCCTCTTTAATCTAGTAAGTTTCGGGATTTTGCTCCTTTGCAATTTCTTCAATTCTCTTTTATCAAGTTTCTAATCCGAATCAGTTTTCTAAGGCCCCGTCGATTTTACTCTCTTGTTTGAAGCCGAATCCTTTCTTTTTGAGATCGTCAGAAGTGCCGATTTGTGGAAAAGCGAAGGTAGGGAGGTGACGTTTTCTTAAGGACTTTCGGGATTCGACAAAATTAGGTAAGAGATCTATTAGTAGTTAACGTGTAAATTGAGATTTTATTAACCTTGGCCGAATATTGAAGGGCTAAATCTTCGTGTGATTTTTTGGCTTTTGAGCAAGGCTTTACATTGAGGATAATAGATCCAGGATAGCAAGGACATCGACTAAGAATATTGATTTCGCGATATCGGTGTGTAATACTTCCCACCATCTAGATCAGATTATTAATGTATGCTCATAAGTTTATATGTTGTGATAAATATCGATATCTCGGTTTAATGTTGGAAACCCGAAAAGGGTGAAGCAAATCACTAGGTCGTTGAATGTTTGACTTTATATGATAAAAGCATATTGATTTTATATTTGCATGGGTTGGGTTGATGAAAGGAGGAAGTTATACGTTTTATGTGTAGCGGTTTATACCGTGATCTCGTTATATGTTGTAGCGGCTAATGCCGTGATTCATTATAAGGGCTTGGCCATAATATGTTGATGGGCGCATGAGCGCCATCTTGGCGTGTAGCGGTGTGGGTCGATTGTAGAAATCCCCAATGGTGTGAATGGTCGTACGGGGCGTGTAGCGGATGGAAACCTAGGCAAACGGGTTGGGCCTTGCATATTATTTGTTATTTCTTTTTTTTCATAAATGGAATTATTAATCTGTTTTATGGGCCTAAGGCCAAAATCTAGTGGTGCATGAGGGTTGCACACATCGAGTCTCGCGACTCACCCTATTAATTAACCTTTCGGGTGATACCTAGTGCTTGGACCAGGGGTGGAGAGGAACGCAAGGTGGCCATGCAAAAGACCAACTGGATCCAAAAAAAGTCTCAAGTTAATACTTTATATTTTTAATTAATGGATTTTAAATCTCGTTGTAATAAGGCTATGGGCCACTATTTTATGTTTTGTTTTGTTTTGGACTTTAATTACTTTTAGTTATTTAAATTCTTATTGAACTAATGTATCTGTTTAAGTTTGGGTTTTTAATTTATAAAGGCATATTTTATTTAAACTATCATCTATTAAATTTCTCTCGAATAAGAAGATAAACTTTAGAAAAGTATTTTTCTGAAAATACGACATGTTCTTCCAAAATTTTCTTAGTGACATACCAGATCCGGTCGTGGTGTTTGGGCCAGGTTTGGGGTGTTACAGAAACTGGAGTCTATTATCACAAGGGTAATCCTTAGGTTTACGCCCATACAAGTCAAGATTAAAAATTACAAAAAATTCAAAGTATTTATAAAATATTTTTTCCAAAAAATTTGTAAATATATATTAAAAATATAAAAAATTACTAAAAAATCTTTAAAAATATATAAAATGCTAAATTATTATTTTTTTTTAAAAAATCCCAAATGATAAATTTGAGGCCTTAAATAAGTAAATTATCAAATCAACTCTATCATACTAATTATCTTTTTTTTTTCTCTTATTTTATTTTAAAAGAGTTTTCAAATATATTTGGTCTTTACGCTCTTTACCTTGGAATTTAGTCATATTGTCAGCAAGATTTAAATATGGCCAGTTTAATTTTTTTAATTTAACTCGAACAAATTTATTCGACTCGATTCGACAAAATTTCAAATCGAGTTAGGATGATAAAATAAGACTTGCCAACTTGAAATTTTTTCACTTGATTTGACTTCATTCAATCAGATGCTCACCCCTAACTATGTGTAAGTTATAGATTTAGTCATTGTACTTTAATTTATTCAATTTTAATCCTTATACTTTTTGAAATTTGAAATTCTCGCTCAAATTATAGCCATTAAATTTGTTCATTTAAATTCTTCTATTTCCTAAATTTATATATAGTAAACATATTATCACATGTGTAATACCATATCAACTTGTTATTTTTTAAATGATACTCACAAAAGTTATACCATTTTAATTAATGGATTTAATGGCTACCATTTGAAACAAGATTAAAATTTCAAAATTTGAAAATTGTATGAATTAAAAATGATCAAATTGGAAAACAGGGACTAAATTCACAACTTATGCATAGTACAAAACTAATAGGAGAATTCAACTTAATAGACTAAAATTTCAAATTTTAAAAATTACAAGTACTACAATTAACTAAATTAAACTGTAGCGATTAAATTCATAATTTACTCATAACATAGATATTAATAATAAAATTTAATCTATATTAAATATAAAAAGTTTAACAAATAATATATGAATAAAATTTTAAATAAATAATTTATTCATATCTATGTGCAGATTAAGGCTTCCTTTGGATGCCCGTTTGCCTCCAGTGTGGTGAGATTGGCCTAAATAATTGCTGCTCACCGCACTGCTATGCTGTTTGGTTCACCGGCAAGGTTCAGTGAAAATTCATCTCCACCGCACTGGTCTGCAGAAAATCAACTGGGAGTGAAAGTAGCAATTAAAGGTCAGTGAGCAGTTGGTGTTTCCCTCAGACAAAAATACCCATACTTTCCATATGCAAAGGGAACTTTTTGTCAGCCTCGTCGACTATGGTTCAGGAGTTTGCTCACTGAAAACTTAACAGAGCAAAGCAATTCCGCACTCTTCCAGAATCTTCCTTAGCCAACTTTTCCTCTAACCTTTTCGATGGCAAGCAAGCACAGCCGTGATCAAGCCATGGTATTTCACTTCTTTTTTTTTTTTTTGCTTTTAATGGGTTCTTTTTTCATTTTCATTTTCATTCAAAGGTTCAGTATGAAGCCCAAAAGATGGTACTTTTTGGCTCCCCAAAGATGTTTTCTATGATTTTTTACATTTATTGCTTTAGTTTGTTGAATTCATTATGGAAATTGAGCTTTACTCGAGGACTGTTTAAGTTAATTAGATAGAAGAGTTGATTTGTATTCAAGCTTAAAGGTTTGACCTTTGGAATTTGGATTCCTGAAATACTATTTCTTATTAGTTATCATCTGGGTTCTCTTTGTGTTCTTCTTCCTTTTAGGATTTCGGGGCTTTTTAAATGACTTGCGGGAGTGGGAACTTTCGCTCAAGGACAAAGGCAAAAGCAAGAAAATGACATCTCAAAGCTTCGTAAAGAACAATTGGTAACTTTTCAATCCTTACATTTTGTTTAAGTATGGGACTAATGTGAAGGGATAAAGAAAGTTCGATAATTTGATGTTGTGGAATCTTACATGGTCTCATTGTCACGAATATATTTGAGAAAGGAAGGCTAGCGCAGGAAGAGGTCTATGAATAATTCTTCGTCAACTACCGATCCGAGCAATATGATTATTTGAAGAATTATGATAAATGGAGCAATTTGTCAACTAGCCTTGTGGATCAAGAGAATATGCACGATGTTTATTCGAGAAAGAATGGTGAGAAGTTCGGCTTTTTATACACTTTCCTTTTGACCAATGTCCGAGCTATATTTGGCGTTGACTAGAGTAAAATGCTTTGAAATTTTTGTGGAAATGAATATTTTAAGCAAAAGAAATTTAAAGAAGCTACCGATTGCTACTCAAGAAGCATTGCCTGTCTCCAACAAATTGTAGCTTATGCAAATAGGGCTATGGCCTATCTTAAGATCAGAAAGTATGCACGACACTCTTTACATGATGTTCACTTATATTGGTAGCCTCCTGTAGTTCTATTGTTTTCTTTTAATGGCGAAATGTTTGTGATTGGCTTGCTGCATGAGTAATATATTTGATGAGGAAATAACATGAATGTTATTTTTATTCTCTCTTTAGATTTCAAGAGGTGAGGATGATTGTACGGAGGCCTTCAGTCTTGATGATCGCTACATAAAAGCATACTCCCGTCGAGCAACGGCTAGAAAAGAACTTGGGAAACTTAAAGAATCCATTGAAGGTATGTTGAGTGCAAGTTCTCTCTTGGATTAACTCCTAAGTGATTCATTTCTATCGCTTCTATTTAAATTTGATAGATCTTATATGGTGGGCGTAGTTGATTGCGGAGATCTTTGAGTTTGGCTTGAGGTTAGAGCCTAATAATCAAGACATGAAGAAACAAACATGCTGAGTTTAAAGCATTGTATGAGTAAGTAAGCGATTTTTGTTGTTTCATCTTCTTCTATATACCTTCCGAATTTTAACTTAGAAATAGCTCGGTGACCTAAAATTATCTAGAAAAAGTTGTGGTTGATCATAAAGCTGGTTTAGAATCATAGATGTTAACCAGGCCATGATCGAGCCAAGGCATGCGGCCTTCTCCTTTTCTTTTAGTTTTCTTAACAAATTGATGGGGATGGTTATCGGAAGATTTTCTGTTTTGTTATTGTTTCTTTGTTTCTCTAAGCAATCAATTGGTTTTTCTCATTGTAATTTTCATCAATCCCGTGAGATTCTCAGAAGGCATCGGGGTTATGAAAAAGTCTATGCTAGGAGCTCAGGAAGTAGGGAAGTCTGCGACAATAGATAATGGACTTGGGATGCATACTATGTCAGATAGTGCACAAAGGAAAGGAATCGCTGCAGTTCAAGGGTCTCAAACTAAGGTACCAACTTTTAGAACTTCATTTTTTCTCTTTTAACAATTGGTATTTAAAAAAAAAAACAAGGATGTTTATATGTTGAGGATGAAATGGTTTTGGAGTTTCACTGATATTCATAAATAGAGTTCTTGTAACAATTTCTCGTTTTCTGGTAAACCTCGGTGACTATTTAAGCACATGTTGCATGGTTTTTTTTTATCTTGTTTAAGGCATAGCGTTTCTTGGTAGTGATAGCTATAATCATGGCTGACAGTATATATTACATGCTGATGAAGTAATTAGAATCTGTTGAAAGACATAGGTGGAAAGGAATGAATTGTTCGTTTATTTTTCTTCATAGACCAGTTTTGCAATGTGGAATGACATATAGCTCTAGATTACTTTTCAAAGGAAAAGATGAATGTTGAGTTTATTTATATCTTGAAGCGCAGAGTTTTTCAAATGTACTTTTCTAGTCTAGAATAGGAAATTATTTGTTTTTACATTTAGCATGGTCTGCTTTTGGTAGGTTTCGAATGTGACAAGCGAGAAGAAACTTGAGAAGGATCTGTAACTTTGGAGGAAATAGAAAAAGAAATACCAAAGTCTTTGGAATTATCTGCAGATGGTATTCAACTAGATGCGGAGGTGCTTTTGTCATTATGGCCATTAGCTTTGGCATTAAATGCTAATATTTATTAATCCAACCATACGTGTTTAAAATGGAACCATGTTAGATCCAAGCAAGCATTTAATGTCGGATGATTAAAGCGATGAAAGCACCTACTAGAATTTATCCTTGAAAGTTTAACTATTTTCTTTCCCAACCTTATTTGTTTTGATTAGGGAAAAAAATCAGCAGATTTCTCCCCTCTTTCTTGCTTTCTCCCGTCCTTCTTGCTTTCTTGCTTGAAGCTTTCACTTCTATTTGGGTACTTTTATTTGGCCTTTGTTTGGTCATACTTTCATCTGCAAAATTTGGCGAGTAAGTTCACATTACTAATGGGGTTTTTAATTGAATCTTTATATATTTTTCTTTTTTTTTTTCTTGCTCTTTGGTTTCTCATTTTCGTGTATGATGTTCTTAGGTTTCTAGTCCTTTGAAAAATATCTCAGCTCTTTTGCTTTGATTATCTCTTGTTTGCTTATTTTGATTTGGTTACTAATTTCTTTCTTCATTCTTTGGTGTTGTTCCTTTTTCTTTTCTTTTGTTCTCTGCTAATACTTCATGTTTATTTTTATGGTAATCGCAAATGAGAATTCTCAAATTTCATTTATTTATGATTTTTTTCTTTCCCCTTAGGTAAGAAGTCTGTATACTTGATGGAATAATTGCATAAAAAGTTAAAAACTTTGGGGCTTTTATTGAGCAATTCATGGATTGGACAGAAATCTAAATTCCATATTGTTTTGATTATTTTTTATTCTTATTTCTAGAATAATATTTTCTTTGTCTCTGTTGATTCTTTGGATTCCTTAATTTATTGCACTTATTTGAAAACAAAGAAGGTAAACAACGATTCAAGAGACATATAAAAGCTTTTAAGTTAGATGCCTAAATTAAATGTCGGTTGCTCCTAGTAACTGGATCGATACCTTTCCCCATATATGGAGTTAGCAATTAGTGAAAAACAGCATATTAGGATTTAAGAAAGTCAAATGCTTCAATAAAGAAAAAGACGAAAACAGAGGGAGAAACAAAAAAGAAAGGGAGATTAAATGCTGCAAATAGTGGAGAATAAAGCAAAGAAACAGTAACTATGTTATAAGGACTAAGAACAATTGAGAAAGAATATGACACCATAAATAATAAGACAAGCACGAAATATTTTTATCTTGTTAAGTAATTTCTGAGTATAAAATTTTCAGCTTTTAAGTTTGAGTTGTTCAATCTTTCTGTATATAATAGATGGTAAAGACACGAAAATTTGTGGAAGGAGAAAGTACCTTAGCAACAAAAGCTATTTGGGATGATGAGCTGACGTTGATATTTTGTGAACTTTGCGTGAATGAAGTCAATCTTTGGTAATAGACCGACAACTCATCTAAACTCAAAAGGATGGGAAAATGTCATTGCTCTTTTTCAAGCAAAGACACAAAAAATTATGGGAAACCTCAATTGAAAAATAAGTGGGATACATTAAAAAGGAATGGAGGTTATGGAGGAGTTGCTTAAGGAATCTACAGGTATTGGATGGTGTCCATCTAAAAGACGGTTGATGCTACCAAGAATGGTGGGCTGAAAAATACAAGTTAGTGTTAACTTTATCATTAATTTAATGCATAAATTTTATTGAAATTAATAATTTACAAATATAAAAATCTTAGTATAACATTTAACATTTAACATGTTATGTAGGAAAATCCGGATTTTAAAGGATTTAAGAAGAAAGGAATTGAGCCACGATTGAATGATTTAATGTGGCAAATGTTTGAGTGGCATTGTAGCCACTGGAGAGAATGCATGGGCACCTTCGTGCAGTGTTCTTCCAAGTGGGGTTCCTATGGGAGATGATACACCAAATGAGGGATTTGGTGATTCGGATGAAAATAGTAATGAGAATGAAGATATTCCTACTAATGAGGTACCATCAAACCCTTCTCATGAAACTCCTAATCGAAGAAAGGAAACACTTGGGGTTGTACATGGTAAAGGAAAAAATCAAGTTCAAGTAGAAAATCATCCAAAAATTCATTAGCTACTCATATTGAGAAATTGTGTGAGAGTATGGCTAGTCCAAGGAAGTCCGGCTTCAAATTATTTTTCCTCATTCTCAATATACTATTTCAAGTGCAATGGATGCTTTGCGTGATTTGGAAGATGAAATTCCAAAAAAGATGAAGCTGTATTATCTTGCCATCAAAATGTTCCAGATCTGGTGTGAAGCGAGAAGTGTTTTTGAACTTAGATCCAGATGTTAGGGTTTGGTGGCTTCGACGTGAGTATCTTGAACAAAATCCAATTGCATCATTTTCGTCCTTGGTAGCAACATCCTCATTTCCCTTCCAACCATACCATCCACAACCTCCACCATGAGCTCCTTAGCTTTATTATTGTAATATAACTAGACAACTCTTTTATATGTAAAACTAATGTATGATCTACTTTTTATATGCAAAACTAATGTATGATCTACTTTTTTATAGTAAAATTAATGTATGATGTTTTTATATTTGGTATTTTTATGCCATGCTTTTATTCAATTTTGTTGTGTTGTATATAATGTCACAAGTTATTAATTTATTTTCATTTTATTGGCCAAAGTTATGGATGAATTTAACAATATGTATAATACTTTTTATATGAATTATGATACCCATGAATTAAGTGAAGAAGCTCAACGAAGAATAGCCACAATTGTTACACAAGTTGAGCACAACAATTATCATGAAGAGGAAGAACAAGTGTTAAGCGATTGTATTGGTACACCACGGAACTTATTTCACTATGCAACCGTGTATGAATTCAAATTATACAGGTCAAATGTGGGTGGACGAAGTATTAAATGGGCATGATGATCGTTGCATGAATAGTTTTAGGATGCCAAAAATATATTTCATGACTTATTGCATGATTTGCAAAGAAATTATGGCTTAAAGCATGGGAAGGTATCTGCGATGGAGAAGTTGGCATTATCATTGTATATTCTTGGAAATAGAGAATCAAATTCAAATGCAGTGAACGATTTCAACGATCCGGGGAAAGCATAGTCGAATTTTTACCGATATGTTGCATATATTTGCTCGAATGGGAATAGACACGATTAAACCCATGAAGGTCAATTCGAGGAAGTACCGAACCATATTCGACATGATACAAGATATTGGCCTCACTTTAAGGTAAAATTACACAATCTTTATATTTTTAAAATATAAATTATTTCTAACTTTTATCTCATCACTTGTTTTTATTTTAAAGGATTGTATTGGGGCCATAGATGGAACACACATAAAAGCATGCATTTCGCCTTCTTCTCAAATACCTTATATCGGACGGAAAGGTGAACCAACTCAAAATATTATGGCGGTTTGTGACTTCAACATGTGCTTCATTTTTGCATTTCCTGGTTGGGAAGGAACAGCACATGACAGTAGAATTTTTTTACAAGCACTTAGAAAACAAGAGTTAAAGTTTCCACACCCTCCACCAGTCGAACTTTAATTTTTTAATTAATCTTTACATAAAAAATATTAAAATTTTTATTTTATTTTTAAACTTGATATTATATTTTAATTTTTTTGTAGGAAAATATTATCTTGTGGATTCAGGATATCCGCAAATGGCAGGTTTTCTAGGTCCATATAGGGGAGAACGATATCATTTACCTGACTTTCATCGAGGTAATCATCGAGCATCTGGAAAAAAAGAAATCTTTAATCATGCCCATTCTTCGTTACGCTCTGTGATTGAGCGAACATTTGGAGTGTGGAAAAAATGGCCAATATTAAGAGATATTCCAAGCTATTCATTCGACAAGCAAGTTTTAATAGTTATTGCAACAATGGTTTTGCATAATTACATTCGAAGACATGCTTGGTCAAATGATGAGGATTTTCGACAATTTGAGAATATACCCGACGTGCCAATCTCTTCAGGCCATTTTGATAGAGGTGAATCAAGTTCTTCTAACAATGAAAGTGACCTTGAAATTACAATGTTAAGGGAAACCATTGCAAATAGTTTAATGAATCAATATTTGTAAAAACAATTTTGTATCATAACTTAATTTCTATCAATAATGAAACTTGTTATGTCTTATGTTACTATATTTTTTTTATTAAAAATCATTCGGTTAGATACTTCAAAATTTGATCCAAGTATAATGTTACTATTTGCGAAAATAATATTTATCATTGTTATAAAAATATATTTAACTATAAAAAATTAAAAATAATTTTTATTTTATCTAATAAATAATTTAAATTGATTATATAATTTATTAAAATATTTATAATAAAATATTGGAAGATACATTTTAATATTTTATTAAATGATTTCATAAATTCACATACTTTAATAATTTTACATAAGTAAAATAATTTAAAAACAACTATTATATATCAATTCTAATATGATGTCCTTAATGGTCATTTTTTATTTTCACCTCACCGCGCACAATTGCGTTTGAATCCAAACACACACTCCACCGTTTTTAATCTCACGCACTACTGATGTCCAATCTCACCGCTACAGTAACTAATCTCACCGCCACCGCTGTTTTTAACCTCACCGGAGGTAAACACACTGCCCATCCAAACTAGCCCAATTTGTCTGCTATTCCTCTTCGGCTCTTGGGCCTTAGCCGTAAATTTCGGTATGTTCATTCATGAAGAAAAGTGACTGTCAATTTCGCACAAAAGCAAAGATATTATTTAAGCTTTATTTATTATCCACTCCATGTGCTTTAATTTTACACTTACCAATTACCATCATCATCATCGTCCAATCTACAATTTGAATGTTTAATTTCTTAATTTTATATTAAGTTATTGAGGCAAATATTTAAAATGACTAACTATGTATTAATGGAAGTGTTCACTTACATCACTATTGCAACACAGTGTTACTTGTTATATTTGATGTTAACAATTTATTAGAACAAAATCTTGGATTTTGTTTGATTCTGATATTGTGAAATGATTATAGCCTATCAATGAAAATTAATCTATTTGGAGGAACATATTTTAAAAATTGGATCGGATCAATCATACCAAATCCCTTGGATCAAGGATGTTGAATCCGGACAAAATTTGAAGACTTATCTTCCAACCGTCCACCTTACTTCAGTTGTTATTTAGAATGAATTTTAATTGATCTTTAGTACGTTAGCAAGTCCCGAAAACTTCTATATATTTGGAAAACTTGTATAGTTGTATGTACTGAGTATTTGAGAGCACTTATCAGTTCATTAAGAAACGTTATTGTGAGAGTGCATTTGACAAAATAAAACCTTTTGTTGGTGATTTTACAAACTAAATTCTCCCTTTGCGAATTTAGTGGTGAGAGATCTAGTCTTCAAGTACTAAATTCTCCCTTTGAGAACTATGATCACTTGTTTCATTGAGTTCGAAGATAGTGGATTCATTTCATTGAACTAGGCTTTGCAAGTGTAGGGAAACCGAACTGCGTAAATGATTCATCGTCTCAAGTTTTTCTATTGTTTATCGCAATGTCATCAGAAGTGCCCACTTCTGTTCATACTTCGTTTCTCAGTATATTAACAATTGGTTCAAGTCAACAATTGGCATCAGGCTCTCACTTAACATAATTAGTGGTGCTTCATGATGTTGTTAATTGCTAGATATGGAAGGATCTTTAACCACTCATCCCTCTAAGCTAGAATGTGACAACTATGCCTATTCGAAGGCCAAAATATACGCTTACATCAAGTTTATTGACAAAAGGGCTTGGTGATCCATACTTACAGGATGACAATCTCCCATGGTTGAAACTAAAGCTAGAAGAGTTCTAAAATTAAGTTAGAATGGACCATTGATGAGGAACATATTTCTAATGCCAACTCTAAATCTTTGCATGCAATTTTTTTGTGAAGTTGTCCAACAAGAGTTTAAAAGAGTCTCAAAGTGAACTATTACAAAGGAGGCTTGTGACATTCTACAGATATCACATGAAGGACCCTACACTGTCACAGTCTAAGATGCAAATGATAACCACTAGATCCGAGACTTTGAGAATGCAAAATTTAGAGACCATATGTGAATTTTATGCAAAACTTTGAGATCTATTGAATTGAATTTGCTCTTGGCAAGGAATATTCAAAGACTAAATTGATTAGGAAAGTACTAAGATCTCTACTTGAGAGATTTTCCATCAAAGTCACTACTATTGAGCAGGCCAAAAATATTGAAAGTTTGAAGATTATGAACTCATATGGTCTCTGCAAATGTTTGAAATGAACATGGATGAAGTCAAACGAAGCAGAACCAAAGGTGAAAAAAATTGTTTTACAAGTAGTTGATGAAGTGTTAACTTCCAACTCTACTGCAATTGAGTGACTTTAGGAACAAATCGTGTTTCTTACTCAAAACTTCAACAAAGCTTTTAAAAAGAAAAAGACTCAAGAAATTTGAGGCCACCAAGAGTATTCCAAAGAACAAATCTAAAGGTGTTGTTATCAAAGAAAAACTTGAGAAAGAAGAAATGATAGATATCTAGTTCCATGAGTATGATGGATATGGTCACTTCCAAGCTGGATGTGATGATACATTAAATAAAAAGAAGTCATTATGTGTGATCTAGAGTGAAATGATTCCACCAACAACTTTGAGTTAGATGAAGATCATATAAGTAATTATGTGACATTCATAAAAAATGTCATTATGGGATCAACAATGACATTGATGTTGAATCGGAAGAAGACTCTAGAGAGAATTTCTTGCAAGCATACAAGACCATACTTGGAAAATGGGAGCAAGTGTGTGATGTAAATGCTTAACTGATGAAAGAAAACACTCACCTAAAGGAGGAAAATGCAAAGATGACTAAATAGGTTGAAGCCAATGAGTCCTTACTTGTAGAAGAATTATTGACCTTGGAGAAAGCTCAGAGGGAACTATATAAAACCAAGATGATGCTTGAGAAGTTTAATTACAAGAGTAAAAAGTTAGATGAAATACTTGCAGTTGGTTGGAAAGATCTAGGAAAATAAGGTATTGACTATATGAACAAAAGGAAAGCTATTATAAAGAACCTTACAGTGTTTGTTAAGGCAACAAACTATGTTGATAAAGTAGAATGCTCCAACAAACCTATAATGCTCCAACAAACCTATTTTCTTTAAGGTTGGCAAGAAGGTAACTACAAATCATAAAGTAGTTTACCATCATTGTGATGTTCCTAAACACATCAGACCATGATGTTTCAAAATGTTGTATGATTTAATATGAAGACACGTAGTTTCTATAGAAGTGCCCACTTCTTGTGGTACATTCTTATGAAGAAGCAGAAGCTGGTCTAAAAGAAGAAAGAGTCAAAGTGTATACTTGTGGTAGATCGATCCTTGAATACAACTATGTATAATGTGTGGTACTTCGACAGTGGCTGCTCATGACACATGACGGGTCATCCTACATACTTGTCTAAATTTGAGGATTATTATGTGGGTAAAGTTATATTTACAGATAGAAAGAAAGGTCGCATCCTTGGAAAAAGTATTCTAAATGTCATTGAGATGCTTAAGTTAAAGAATGCGCTTCTTGTGGATGATCTAAAAGCTAACTTGGTAAGCATTAGCCAACTATGTGACCAAGGCATGCTTGTTAGCTTTACCAAAGACAAGTGCCTAGTTTCATTCAAGTCAAAATAAAAGATCTTGGAAGGGGCTTGCATATTTGACAATTGTTACAAGGTGTTCCAATTAGTCAAATTCAACAATGTTAGTATTTCATATATAGAATTATGGCATGAAAACCTTGGCCATATGCACTATGAAGAACTTTAAAGATTGGTTCAACATGATTTTGTCAGAAAGATTCCAAAGCTAAGTGGCTTTATTCCTAAAGTCTGTGGTAGTTGTTTAATGTCTCATTAAAAAAACAACACTTGAGTTACTTCGCATGAATCTTATTGGTCCTATGCACACTGAAATCATATGTGGAAAATGATATGTCTCCGATTTTTCGAGGTTTACTTGGGCAAGATTCCTCACAGACAAATCTGATACCTTTGATGAATTAAAAAAAACATTACAAAAGCCTTATGAATGAGAAGGGCCAAGTCATTAGGGTGATCAAGAGGATTAAAAGTGATCATGGGCATGAGTTTAAGAATGAAGAGTTTTCTGACTTCTGTTGTAACAGCCCATTTTCAGTGAAATCGAAACAGTGGTTTCGGGACCACAAATCCGAGCCAAAAATAAAATTTATTTTAATATTATTGCATGGTCTGCATTATGATAGGAATATCATATGAAAATTATGATAAGAAAATTTTACCGATGATGTGTTTAATTAAGGAAAGGACCAAATTGCATAGAATGCAAAAGTTGAATTCTAATAGCTAGAAGGATCAATTAGCTATGAAATTCAAAATAAGAGGTCCTTATATGGTAATTAGACCATTAAAGAAAATTTAGTAGATATTTTTGATGAATCAACCATGGAAAATTAGAAAAAGGCAAGGACTAAATTGGAAAGTGGAAAAATTAATGGATGATAAATAATTAAATAGAAATAATATCATTTTATATCATCTTCATCCCAAAAAATTCCATGGAAACCCTAGGAGAGAGAAAGGAAACTAATCAAGCTTAATTAGGTATGTTTTCTTGTCCCGTTTTTAGTAATTTTTATATTTTTGAGATCAGGATAGTTTAATCTATTTATTTTGGGGATTAATTTGAAAAGTTATCAAAGTATAGAAGTTTTCCCATGGATGAATATGCAGAAATTTTAAAATTTATGGTAGAAAATGAAAGGTTGTTGATAGATAAACAACTTTTACAAAGAGAATTTTGATGAAAATATGATTTAGGGATTAAATTGGAAAGATGTAAAAGTTATGGAAAAATTCTGAATTTTGTGAAATACATGTGCTGTAAAAGTATTATGAAAATTTCTGTTAGGCTCGGAATAAGGATTAAATTGTATGAATATCAATTTTTGAGCCTAAGGACGAAATCGTCATTTGTGAAAAGTATAGGGGCAAAATAGTAATTTTGCGTAGGATGTGAATTGAATTAAATTGAGTATGAAATGGATTAAATTGATGTTAAATTTATTTATATAGATCTTGAAAGACCTAATACCGAGTTGGATCGAGGAAAACAAAAAGTTTCGGATTAGTAGATTTCGTGTACGAACAAGTATCGAGGTAAGTTCGTGTAACTAAATCGTGTATATTTTCATGTTTGAATTGAATGTAGTATATGTGAATTATAAATTTTTTATGTATATGAAATTGATTATATATCTGATATGCCCGAGAATTGTTAAGTCCCGTTTGAATAAATGAAAATCGATGAATACAAGTTTCCCGAATTGGTTGTGGTCTTGCATATGTTGCGGACACACCAAAGCTCAAAAGAGCATCCCGTTATTAGCCCTCTCGAGCTTTCCGTTATATGGTTTAGCGAGCTTTCCGTTATAGCTCTTCGGAGCGTCCTGATAGGTTGTGATCCTACATTTGCTGTGGACACACCTTAGCTCTTATGAGCATCCCGATTAAAGGCTCTTCGTGAGCTTCCTGTTAAATTGGCTCTTTGTGAGCTTCCTGATAGTGCTCGCTCGAACTTACTGATATTAGCTATCCGGAGCTTCCCGATATGGTTCTTTGTGAACTTCCCGACAAGGTTCTTTATGAAATTCCCGATTATAGCTCGTACGAGCTTCTCGTTACATAGCCCGTATAAGCTTTCTGATAGGCTCTTTATGAGTTTCCCGAAATCGCTCTGTGTGAGCTTCCCGTTACAAGGCTCGAGAGTGTGCTTCCCGATTATGTGCCCTTTTTGGGTACCACTGGAAATGAATTGATGAATTATAGTAATGTACACTAAAGTGTACTACATGAGTGTATCCATCGATATTTCAAATAAATTCAATGGGTAAAGTTCTAATATGGCTAAACCGAATTTGAAATGATTTGTCATAAAAGTGTACATGTAATATGGAATAATGTTATGGAAAGCATATGTATATGAAAGACGTTAAATGATGAGCTCATCCATATTCTTGGTATTACATGAATTATTTGACTAACATGATTTGTGAAGTTGTGTTATAGGCTATAAGCCAAATTGCTTGGATGCATTATTGTATGTTTATCTTAAATGTAAATATATGGTAAGTTAAATTCCTGTTATACGAACTTACTAAGCATCAAATGCTTACTAGGTTTTCTTTTCTATGTTTTATAGTGCTCGGAAGCTCGTAAAGGTTGGAGATCGGCCGGAGTATCATCACACTATCCTCCAGCTTGTTTTGGTATAAATAGAAAACTTATTTTGACATAGTGGCATGTATAAGCTAATTTTACCAATGATGACATGTAAATGGATGTTTGAAATCTAGCCATTGGAATGGCTAGTAATGGTATATTTTGGTATGATAATATAAAGTTATATCATGTTTAATACATACATGTATAAGATTTGGTTAAATTGAATTAGAGTAAAATATAAATCATCATAAGAAGGTAAGCTTGATTATATGAATATGTGATACTATTTCATACATATTAGTGATGTTTGCTTGATTTATATGACTTGAATTAGTTGGAAAATATATGCAAATGTTGTTGTATGTTGAAGGTTAAATTTGGGTGAGAAATAAGGCTAGGAAATGGCCTTATTTTGTCCACATGGGTAGACACACACGGGCGTGTGTCTTGACCGTTTGTGACACACGGCTTGGTACATGGGCATGTGGTTTGACCGTGTGTCCCTTGCATCTTAAAATTTAGAAACAGAATGCTCAGAATTGGGCACACAGGCGGAGACATGGGAGTGTGTCTCAGCCGTGTGTGCTACACGGCCCAAAACACAGGCATGTGTCTTGGCCGTGTGAAACCTGCACCTAATTTGTGAAAATTAAATTGACCACACATTAGAAGCATTACTGGAACAGGGTTATGAAGCATTACCGGTCATTACAGAACAAATACAAACAATCCCATAAATATTTAATATACACATTAGAATTTACCAACCCTGCAAATCTTAAAAAACAAACAACTCAATATCCAATTATTCAACCAAATCAAAACACAATTAAACACTTCTAAAATATGCCAAAATGATGGACTTAATAACCAAATCAATGAACCAACATAAATACCTTTCACATACTTACTCCGGATGAAGCATGACTATTTGTGTTCATACATACTTAACCCGAACTAATTATGTTTCAATCCAATTACAAACCATTCAACCAATTCAAACTAAAACCATGTAAATGGCTATATTATAAGACATATATTTGTATATATATATAAATCAACCAATATCATCTTATACACTATTAATATTCACATATCTAAATGACTTCAAAAGACAACCTAGGTACATGCCATTTCAAAAGAGAAAATACTTCACCACGTTTTTTAGTTCGGGATCGGCTTTGGATGCTGATTCAACGATTGAACTTTAACCTAACCTACGCACAGAAACAAACCGTACGCTGAGTAAACACTCAGTGGTATTTCTATAATCCGAATAATTATTATGCAAAAAATTATAAAATTTATATACATAATTATACATAATAATAATCATTCAATAAATAATCAATTTTATAAATTCATCTTCCATATCACTTTCAATCGTCATATCCTCTATTTTAATCTCACAATTGCTATTCAATAGCATTTCACAATAAATTTCTCAATTTCAATTTCAATTTCAATATTAATATTCATTTCTTATTCAATACCATTCAATGTCAATCATTTGATCAATTCATTCATATATCCCTATTAACATGACTCGGACTCCGACAGATACGCGGATCCAACCCAAACACATCAATACGGTACTCAGTGCCTCATCGGCCATGCCGAAGTAAAACAATACGGTACTCAGTACCTCATCGGATTTATCCGAAGTAATAACAATACGACACATAGTGCCTCATCGGAATTATCCGAAGCAATATTACGACACATATAGTGCCTCATCGACTTGAGGTCGAAGTATCCCTGAACACTTCCAATCCTATGGCATGCCAACTATATCCGACTCAGTCCGATATAGTTAATAGGGTTTTCAATCCATTTCTCAATTCTCAATTACATTTCAATATCAATTTCACAATAATCACATAATTTCAATTCAATCGCAATTCTCATACCAATCACATTTTCGCATATACTCACAATTTCAATTCAATTCAATTCAATTTAATTCATTGCCACAATGCCAAACTCACCTCAATTCCACTTACCATACATAATAATAATAAATACAACTAATAGTTTTAGTTTTTGGATTATAGAAATACAAACCCTATTTTTCCGAGTCACTCGTCATTGACTTTCTCTTTCCCCTTTTTAGCCGATGTCTCCGGCTCAACGTTAGCTACGGAAATTAAAAACAATTAAAAAGTATCAATACACATACAATTTCACTTTGAATATTTCAATTTTTTTCAACTTTTGTATAAATTCTAATTAAATCCCTAACCAAAACTAATTTAATTTCTTTACAATTTATTCTTTATTTTTCATTTAATTTCCACCCAAAACTAAACTTAATTCTCTATTTTTCACCACAATTTCCTAATTTTGAAATTCTTTCAATTTAGTCCCTACTACATAAAAACTTATGATTTATTTTACTATTCAATCCTTTTCTCAATTCTAACTTGAAATTCTATCGATTTAAACCCTAATTCTTCAATTAATTCAACATGAACTACATCCAAAAATCAACTAACTTTCAAAATTTCCACATAAATCAAGTAGTATTTTGTTCTAGGATTCCAAAAACTTCAAAATCACAAGAAAATAGACTAAATTGACTTACCAAAATAAGCTTAAGCTTCAAAACCCTAATTTCTCCCTTTCTTTTTCTTTCTCTTTCTTTCCCCTGCTTCGTTTTTGCTATTCTGTTTCTTTAGTCTCTTTTTTCTTTTCTTTTATTCTTTTTACTTTATTATTAAACTATTATAATATAATATAATATATTTATTTATTTATTCTTAAATACTAAGTAAATGTATATGTATACTACAAATGTATGTATGTATTTATTACACTTGTACATTTTTATTACCATACAATTGTATTAATTTGATTTATTTATTTTATATTTATAATAATAATATAATATAATATATATAATAATATGATATATTTACTTATATTATAAGTAAATAATAATTACTAATATATGTATTTAATTAATCCACATGTCACCACCATCACCATACACTTGTCATGTTTTGGTTTAATTACTAGTTTAGTCCTTTGACTTTTCTCTATTCTTTAATTCAACTTTTACCCTATATTTAATCTAGTCCTCACACTTAATTTAATCTTAATTTAAACTAATTCACCTAACCAAAACCTAATTGACCAAACAACTAACTTCGTAAATATTTTTAATAAATATTTACGAATCCATTTTACGTAAACGATGGCCTGAAAATGCACTTTTCCGATTACCCAACTATCAGGTCATTACATTTCTCCCCCCTGAATAAATTTCGTCCTCGAAATTTACCTGAAAAGAGGTGGGGGTACTGAGATCTCATAGTTTCTTCCGGTTCCCAAGTCGCTTCTTCAACACTATGACTTCGCCATAACACTTTCACTAATGGAACCTGTTTATTATGTAACTCTTTTATTTCTCGAGCTAAAATTTTAAATGGCTCTTTGTCATACGTCAAATCAGGTCGTATTTTAATATCTTCTGTCGATATAACATGAGAAGGATCTGATCGATATCTTCTGAGTATCGAAACATGAAAAACTTCGTGAATCTTCTATAATTCTGGAGACAAAGCCAAACGATATGCAACTGGCCCAACTCTCTCTATAATCTCATATGGCCTAATAAAACAATGGCTCAATTTTCCTTTTTGACCAAATCTCAATATTTTCTTCCAAGGTGATACTTTAAGAAATACCTTGTCCCCAACAGAATATTCAATGTCTCGACGTTTCAAGTCTGCATATGATTTCTATCTGTTGAAAGCTGTCTTTAGTCTATCTCATATCTTCTTGACAGTGTCTTCAGTTTCCTGAATCAACTCCGTCCCAATCATTTTTCTTTCATTCAATTCCATCCAACACACAGGTGATCGACATTTTCGACCATATAAAGCTTCATACGGAGCCATCTGAATACTTGATTGGAAACTGTTATTATATACAAATTCAGCCAATGGTAAATAACGTTCCCAACCTGATTCAAAATCAATGAGGCAGGCACGAAGCATATCTTCTAAAATCTGGATAACACTCTCGGATTGTCCATCAGTCTGTGATGAAAAGTTGTACTAAAGTGGAGTCGAGTGCCAAGAGATTCATTCAATTGCCTCCAAAATCTAGATGTGAATCGTGGATCCCGATCAGAAATTATTGATACCGGAATACCATGTAATCTTACGATCTCCTGAATGTAAACTTCAGCAAGTTTCTGGAGTGACCAATCAGTTCTGACTGCTATAAAATGAGCTGACTTTGCAAGTCGATCAATAATCACCCAAATAGCATTTTTCTTACTCGCTGATAATGGTAATCCCGTTACAAAATCCATCGTGATACAGTCCTATTTCCATTCTGGAATATTAACAGGCTGAAGTAATCCAGTAGGAACCTGATGCTCTACCTTAACTCGTTGACAAGTCAAACATTTAGCCACATATTCAACTATATCCTTTTTCATACCTAGCCACCAATATGATTCTCGCAGATTACGATACATTTTTGTTCCTCCCGGATGCATTGCAAAAGGACTATCATGTGCTTCACGAAGTATCAACTCTTTTAATTCATAAACATTTGGAACACAGATCCGATTACGAAATCTCAAGCAATCATGATCGTCAATACTAAAATTTTCTGCCATACCGTTCTGGACAATTTCTCTTTTCTTCATCAACTTATCATCTTCTAATTGTGATGACCTGATCTGATCTAACATCACCGGTTTGATTCTCAATTCAGCTAACAGACTTCCATCATCATTGATACTGAGCTGTGCAAATATTGCTCGTAATTCAATCGCTGCTTTTCTACTTAATGCATCAGCCACAACATTTGTCTTTCCCGGATGATAATCAATAACACAATCATAATCCTTTAAAAGCTCTATCCACCGACGTTGTCTCAAATTTAACTCCTTTTGTGATAAAAGATACTTGAGACTTTTTTGATCAGTATAAATATAACATTTCTCACCATACAAATAATGTCTCCAAATCTTCAGTGCAAAAATCACAGCAGCTAACTCTAAATCATGCGTCGGATAATTGCGTTCATGCGGTTTCAATTGACGAGAAGCATAAGCTATTATGTAATAGCCCAAATTTCAGCGATGTAGGAAATAGTGGTTCAAGACCACCAAATCCAGAAAATGAACTCGTAAATTATATTATTTAATATTTACGAGCCAAATGTAGCTTTTAAAAGATTTTTGAAATAGTAAACTATGTTTTATAAAGATTTATTTGGTTAAGAATTTGAGAAAAAGAGGTATTGAGATCTCGGTGCTATAAACCGACCTATAAATAATTTTATGAATATTTACGGAGTGTCAATAAGGTAGTATTAAAATTTCGTCAGAAAATTTTAACGTTTCGGTAGTCAATTAGATAAAAAAGACTAAATTGAAAAGGTGCAAAACTTGCTAAAGTGATTAAATAGCTTAACCATTAAATAAGAAAAGACTAAACGGGCAAATGGACCATTTTAAAATGGCTGAGGCGGCATAGCGTGAAAAAAAATCAAAGATTTTTATGTAAAAAGGACAAAATTAGAATTTTAACAAAAGTTACATGGCCAAAGTTGATTTTAATGATTTCTAGGCCATTTCTTCTTCAACTTTCTATCAAAAGCAGCCATGGAAGAGGGTTTTGAGCTGGTCTTTCATATTTTAGCTTCAAGTAAGTTCAATTCTTTCTTTTTCCTTGAAATTTTTATATTTTTGGACTTTTACAATTAGGTCCAACTTAGTATTCTATTAGTTTTTGATTTTGTTGAAAATTTTGGAATTTACCATTGATAAGTTCATATGATTTTTGTTATTTTATGATGAAATTGAGATGTTAATGGATGTTTAAAGGTGTTTTATTAAAGAATTTTGGATGAAAACATGTTTTAGGGGTTAAATTGAAAAGTGTTGAATTTATGGAAAATTCTAAAATTTCATGGAATTTATGGGCTATTATTGGTATGTATGAGAATAATTAGGCTTGTAATAAGGATTAAATTGCAAGAATTTCATTTTCCGAGCCTAGGGACGAAATTGTCATGTATTAAAAGTTTAGGGGAAAAATGGTAATCAATATTTTGCAGTAAAACAATTTTGGACAGCAGCACTAGTCTAACTTTTAAAAATCACCAAAAATTTTTGGAATCAAATTAGAGGATGAATAAAATATGAAATTATATCTTATTGAGTCTAGTTTCTCATAGAAGAAACAGTGTAAGCAATGGAATTATAAATCATGAGATATAATAAATTTTGTGAGACAAGGTCAGAATGATTTCGGGTTCCCCTGTTCTGACTTTGGAAAATCATCACAAATTGGAGAAAAATAATTAGGGGCTTAAATTTATATTTTTAAATTATTAATGAGTCTTTTTTTCAAGAGAAACAAACGGGAATATCATCCAAATTCTGTGTTAAGAGATAATTCATTTTTAGTAAGCAAAGATCAAAGCTATCAAACAGCAGAACAGGGATAAATTTGAAGATTTTACTATACTAATTGGCTAAACTATAAATTCTGAAATTTTTATGGTAGAAGGATATATGAATCTAGTTTCAAAAACATCAAGAGGATCTTAAGGTGGAGTTCTATAGCTCAAGATAAAAATAATTTAGTGACTATGACACGGATGGACAGCTTTGAATATACATATAAGTAAATAGTGAAATTATAGATAATGTTACTTATAAGTGTGATATATACATTAAGGATGTGGAATGGAGAGGAGGAGGAGGAAAATATATGAATGACTTATGTATAAATTGATCACATGCCCGATTATAATCGATAAACGTTGAATTAGAAATGATATAATGTTTTATTTCAAATATTTATTATGAAACTAAGATTATCGTTATGGTATAAAAATTGAATTGTAAGTTTGTGTAACTTGAATTGTATTCTTAAATGTTTGAAATGTATGTTTATGTGATGAAAATGTGATTTGAATGCTCAATGTATGATTATTGATGAAATGTTGATAATATTCAATAAAAAGGGAAATAAATCCCGGTTGAATGGAATGGAATTCGATGGATCACTGAAAAGGATTTGACGGTAAAAAGGATCTAGCCCGGACGGGTGATCCTGATATAACCCTCCCGAAGAATATGTGTGAAAAGGATCTAGCCTGGACGGGTGATCCTGATATAAGCCCTCCCGAAGAATATGTGTGAAAAGGATCTAGCTCGGATGGGTGATCCTGATATAAGCCCTCCCGAAGAATATGTGTGAAATGGATTTAGCCCGGACGGGTAATCCAAAGTAAATGTGAGTCTGGATTTAGCCTAGACTAGTAATCCAGACAAAGCTCTATAGAGTATTTGTCATTGCAGGGGATTTAGCCTTGATTGGTAATCCCGCTGTAAGAAATGAGGTTCGTGGGAGTGCGCTCTCTTATAGGGGATTTAGCTTGGATTGGTAATCCTGCTGTAAGAAATGAGGTTCGAGGGAGTGTGCTCTCTGAAAAGGACTTATGTATATATGTGTACGAATTGACGGATTATGAGATTGTTCACCATGAATGTACTACAGGAAATCCATCGAAATTTCGAGGAATTCAACGAGATAAATATGGAAAACGGTAAATACATGGGATTATGAAATTGGTGAGCGTATTCACAAGAATTTTTCATTTGAAATTGTTATTGACAGGAAGAAATAGCGAATTGTATACTTATGTATGGTTACAAGTATTTATTTGAAATACAAGAAAATGATGATTATTGATATATGGAGACATGAGACTATGATATATGAACATGGAATATGTTTGATAAATATGTTCATTCATAATTATGGAATTATGTACCTCATGTTACTATTTGCATAAAGATGATATTTCAAATACTTTGATGAGTAAAGCTCAAATATAAAATAGTATGAAATCAAGACAAGTTGTTATGAAAATGTATTTAAAATACAAAGATATGGTTGCTATTTGCATAAAGATGATATTTCAAATACTTTGATGAGTAAAGCTCAAATATAAAATAGTATGAAATCAAGACAAGTTGTTATGAAAATGTATTTAAAATACAAAGATATGGTTGCTATACGTTATATGATTACATAATGTGAAATTGTCTATATATATGAGAAATTTAATGAGAATTGAGCCCATACATGTTTCTTGGTATTTATATGAAGTGTGCGACTAACAAGGGTGATGAGGTTATGTGTTAGGGCTCGTGATCAAGATGATTGAATATACCTTGTATGTTTATATTAAATTTAAATGAGTAAGTTTTCGGAAGCTCGTTGGTTAGGAAGCTCGACGGAGATCACTCACACTATCCATCAGCCTATTTTGGTATGTATGGTAAATGAATTATGGTTATAATGGCATGTATAGGTTAATTAGTAAATGTTGGCTTATAAATGATCTAACTATAACTAGCCATTGGTATGACTTGTATTTAGTAAGTTTTGAGTTACATATAATTATGATTTTATATAAAAAATATTGGGATTATGCGAAAAATTCCCTATGATCCCGATTTAGTCTCGAATCGTTTCTAATGTATGTTTTGGGCTTCGAGAGCCCAATAGAGGGACATTATAATTACATTCGGAATATGAATAGTAAAATGACTCGGTTTAATGAAAAATGGTTCTGTAAACTCTGGTAATGCCTCGTACCTTATTCCGGCGACGGATACGGGTAGGGGGTGTTACATATTACTTTTCCATTTTGCATCAAGGCACACCCGAGACCACTCAAAGAAGCATCACTGTAAATAACAAAATCTTTTCTCGACTCTGACAATGTCAGAACTTGCCTCAGTCAACATTTGCTTCAACATCTCAAAACTTTCCTGACACTGATCATCCCAGACGAATGAAACATTCTTTTGCAACAACTTTGTCATTGGTAAAGCTATCTTAGAAAATCCATTCACAAATCTTCGATAGTAACCAGCTAATCCCAGAAAACTACGTACCTCTGACACATTTCTCAGTGCTTTCCACTGAACAATAGCTTCAATCTTCTTCGGATAAACTCTAATTCCATCTGTCGAAACAACATGTCCCAGAAATACCACCTCTGGTAACCAGAATTCACATTTGCGTAATTTCCTATACAACTGCTTCTCCCGTAATACTTGCAAAACGATTCTGAGATGCTGTTCATGTTCAGATTCAAACTTTGAATAAACCAAAATGTCATCAATAAAAACCACCACAAACTGGTCCAAATAAGGTTGAAAGATGCGGTTCATAAGATCCATAAAAGCAGCTGGGGCATTTGTCAAGCCAAATGACATCACCAAAAATTCATAATGCCCATACCTTGTTCGGAATGTTCTATTCGGTACATCATTTTCTTTCACCTTTAATTGATAGTAACCCGATCTCAAATCAATCTTTGAAAACAAAGAAGCTCCTTTCAACTGATCAAATAAATCGTCAATACGAGGTAGCAGATATTTATTCTTTATTGTCACCTTATTTAGTTGTCTATAATCAATACATAACCTCATTGAACCATCTTTCTTTTTAACAAACAGCACTGGAGTTGCCCACGGTGAAATACTCGGACGTATAAACGGTCCAGTAAATCTTGCAACTGCACTTTCAATTCTTTTAATTCCGTAGGAGACATACGACATGGGGGTATTGATATCGGAGCTATACCAGGATACACTTCAATTCCAAATTCAACCTCCCGATCTGGTGGTAATCCCGGTAATTCTTCAGGAAAAATATCGGGAAATTCACAAACAGTTCAAATCTTACTACACTGACTTTCAACAGAGTCTGAATTAATAACATATGCCAGAAAAGCTGCACAACCCTGATGAAGAAGTTTATCTGCCTGAATTGCTGAAATAATACGAGCCGACCCGCTGGTTCGAATACCATTAACTTTAATCTTATCTCCATTTTCACTTTGAACAGTAAACCTCTTTTTACAACAGTCCAAAATCACCCCATACTCAGATAGCCAGTCCATTCCCAGAATTATATCAAAATCGCCAAATGGCATTATCAACAAATCAACAGGAAATATTATATTTTGTATCATTAAATGACACCTCCTACACACCTGATCGACTAGCACAGTTTGTCCAAGTGAACTAGACACTGCTATTGATACTTTAGACAACTCAGATTTTAAATTTCCTGACTCAACCAGTTTTGTATTAACATAGGAATGTGAAGATCCCGAATCAATTAAAACAAAAACAGGTTCTGAATGCAATAAAAATATACCTGTCACCACATCATGAGCATCACCCTCTTCACGAGTTCGCACAACATATGCTCGGGCTGGTGCTCTTACTTCTGATTGCTGTGTGGCAATATCACTTCCTCTTCTAGCTCCTCCTCTGACAATCGAACCACCTCGACCTGATCCTCGTCCCCTAGAAGCAAATTCAGATCTTTGTGATGTAACTAGTACAACATTTCTATTTTTTGGACAGTCTTTAATAAAATGCTCGGTAGATCCACAACGAAAACAACCTGGAGTCAGTCTCCAACATTCACCACGATGCCTGTTCCCGCAATGTTCACATTCTGGAATTTTAGTATTTCGTGATGGACCTTGTACGCTGCCAGTGGAAAATGTCATCTGTCTTCCCTGGCTTTTATCACCTCTGTCTGATTTGAAACTAGATCTCCAACTGCTACAGGATTCTTTTGATCTTTTTGGTTGTGGATTCGAACTAGTAGTTCCAAGACGTTTCCCAAATGAACGAGTATTTTTAGGCTTTTTATCTAATTCCAATACCTGTTCAATCATCTTTGCCCTTTCAACAAGATCTGCAAATTCTATAATTCTACGTAGACCCCGTAAAAATCTCTTGCAACTGTCAGCTTCAGTTGGCATATACTCAACAACATATCTACGAAGTCTGAAAACTCTCTTTCATATCCTGTTACTGACATTTCACCTTGCTTTAACATAAAAAACTCTTGCTTTTTACCTTCAATGTACAACTCACCTATATACTTTTTCTGAAACTCCCTCTGGAAGAAATCCCAATTTACTTGTTCTTCAGGTACATGTCGAATCACTGATTCCCACCAGACATATGCTTCTTCTTTTAATAATGAGACAGCACATATTAAACTTTCCCGGGGAGTACACTCAAGTTGTTTCAGAATTCTTTTTGTAGACTCAATCCAATTCTCAGCTGTAAATGAATCGACTCCCTTTAAACCCAGAAATTCAGTGGCACCATATTTATGCAATTCTTTAATCGGAGCTCGTCGAGTAGTAGGGGTAGATGTTGTTGCAGTTGCAGTTTGAGCTACTCATTGTAGAGCATCAACAATAATTCTAAGTAATTCTGAATTATCTCTTTCAACATTAGGTGGTTGATTACCTACGGGGTTTACACTAGGTGTTGCAGACTCTGATTCATTTACATCATACGATTCATCATCTCTTGTATACATTTCTTGATCAGTATCTTCAATATATTCATTAGACATCTTTATCTATAAAACAGAAACAAACAAATATATCAACATCCAAATCCCGACTCAAATTTGACTCAATTATGGCATGTACCTCTAGACTCAATTCCGAGCCCGATTTAGTCCAAGAATTGGCTAAACCAGAATAGCTCTGATACCAACAAATGTAACACCCCCTAACCCTTATCCATCGTCAGAACAGGGTTATGAAGCATTACCAGTCATTACAGAACAAATACTAACAATCTCATAAATATTTGACATAGACATTAGAATTTACCAACCCTGCAAATCTTAAACAACAAACAACTCAATATCCAATTATTCAACCAAATCAAAACACGATTAAACACTTCTAAAACATGCCAAAATGATAGACTTAATAACCAAATCAATGTACCAACATAAATACCTTTCACATACTTACTCCGAATGAAGTATGACTATTTGTGTTCATACATACTTAACCTGGACTAATTATGTTTCAATCCAATTACAAACCATTCAACCAATTCAAACAAAAACCATGTAAATGGCTATATTATAAGACATATGTTTGTATATATATATAAATCAACCAATATCATCTTATACACTATTAATATTCACATATCTAAATGACATCAAAAGACAACCTAGGTACATGCCATGTCAAAAGAGAAAATACTTCACCATGTTTTTGAGTTCGGGATCGGCTTTGGATGCTGATTCAACGATTGAACTTTAACCTAACCTGCGCACGGAAACAAACCGTACGCTGAGTATACACTCAGTGGTATTTCTATAATCCGAATACTTATTAAGCAAAAATTTATAAAATTTATATACATAATTAGACATAATAATAATCATTCAATAAATAATCAATTTTATAAATTCATCTTCCATATCACTTTCAATCATCATATCCTCTATTTCAATCTCGCAATTGCTATTCAATACATTTCACAATAAATTTCTCAATTTCAATTTCAATATTAATATTCATTTCTTATTCAATACCATTAAATGTCAATCATTTGATCAATTCATTCATATATCCCTATTAACACGACTCGGACTCCGACGGATATGCGAATCCAACCCAAACACACCAGAACAGCACTCAGTGCCTCATCGGCCATGCCGAAGTAAAACAATACGGTACTCAGTACCTCATCGGATTTATCCGAAGTAATAACAATATGACACATAGTGCCTCATTGGAATTATCCGAAGCAATATTACGATACATATAGTGCCTCATCGATTTGAGGTCAAAGTATCCCTGAACACTTCCAATCCTATGGCATGCCAACTATATCTAACTCAGTCCGATACAGTTAATAGGGTTTTCAATCCATTTCTCAATTCTCAATCAATTTACATTTCAATATCAATTCCACAATAATCACAATTTCAATTCAATCGCAATTCTCATACCAATCACATTTTCACATATACTCACAATTTCAATTCAATTCAATTTAATTTAATTCATTGCCACAATGCCAAACTCACCTCAATTCCACTTACCATGCATAATAATAAATACAACTAATAGTTTTAGTTTTCGGATTATAGAAATACAAACTGTATTTTTTCGAGTCACTCGTCGTTGACTCTCTCTTTCCCCTTTTTAGCCGATGTCTCTGGCTCAACGTTAGCTACGGAAATTAAAACAATTAAAAATTATCAATACACATACAATTTCACTTTGAATATTTCAATTTATTTTCAGCTTTTGTATAAATTCTAATTAAATCCCTAACCAAAACTAATTTAATTTCTTTACAATTTATTCTTTATTTTTCATTCAATTTCCACCCAAAACTAAACTTAATCCTCTAATTTTCACCACAATTTCTTAATTTTGAAATTCTTTCAATTTAGTCCCTACTACATAAAAACTTATGATTTATTTTACTATTCAATCCTTTTCTCAATTCTAACTTAAATTCTATCAATTTAAACCCTAATTCTTCAATTAATTCAACATGAACTACATCCAAAAATCAACTAACTTTCAAAATTTTCACATAAATCAAGTAGTATTTTGTTCTAGGATTCCAAAAATATCAAAATCACAAAAAAATGGACTAAATTGACTTACCAAATTAAGCTCAAGCGCCAAAACCCTAATTTCTCCCATTCTTTTTCTTTCTTTTTCTTTCCCCTTCTTCGTTTTTGCTATTCTGTTTCTTTAGTCTCTTTTTCTTTTCTTTTATTCTTTTTACTTTATTATTAAACTATTATAATATAATATAATTTATTTATTTATTTATTCTTAAATACTAAGTAAATGTATATGTATACTACAAATGTATGTATGTATTTATTACACTTGTACATTTTTATTACCATACAATTGTATTAATTTGATTTATTTATTTTGTATTTATAATAATAATATAATATAATATATATAATAATATAATATATTTACTTATATTATAAGTAAATAATAATTACTAATATATGTATTTAATTAATCCACATGTCACCACCATCACCATACACTTGTCATGTTTTGGTTAACTACTAGTTTAGTCCTTTGACTTTTCTCTATTTTTTAATTCAACTTTTACCCTATATTCAATCTAGTCCTCACACTTAATTTAATCTTAATTTAAACTAATTCACCTAACCAAAACCTAATTGACCACACAACTAACTTCGTAAATATTTTTAATAAATATTTACAAATCCGTTTTACGTAAACGATGACCCGAAAATGCACTTTTTCGATTACCCAACTATTGGGTCATTACATTAGAAGTGAAAATATGATGAAGAGACCAAATCACAAATTTTGAAAAGTTCGAAGACAAAGGTGCAATTTGACCAAAATGTGAAAAGTGAGCTATTGTTAACTAATTGTGATGATAATAAGTTGGATTATATGTTAGTGCAATAAAAATCACTTTTGGGACCAAATTGAAAAAAATAAAAGTACAAAGACTAAATTGCAAATTTTCCATTTTAGTGAAAGAAAAGAAAAAGTCAAATTTTTACCGCAAAAGGGATCATATTAAATATTATAAGTGAATTATGAGAATTTGGATTGATAATTACCTACTATTGAGAAGAAATTGTGCAAAGAGTAAAAAAAAAAAAAGAAGAAGCAAAACGGTAATTTTTCATAAAGGGTAATTTGGTCATTTCTCAAGTATTTTATGATGGAAATATCATTTGGATAATATATTTGATATATGGAAGTTATTGGGATCATTGGAATATGATATATGGAAATTCGACTTCAATTAGTGATTTTGGACTTGAAATTTTTGTACTTGGGCTTGGGGTGATCTTTTAGGGGAAAGAAAAGCAGAAAAATCAACCCCCATCAGCTTATCTTTCTGCTTCCTACTAACTAGGGGTGAGTATTCGATCGATTCGAGTAAAAAAATTTCGAGTTAGTCGAGTTGACGAATCTTATTTTAGCAACTGAACTAAATTTGAAAATTTTTCGAATCGAGTCGAATTGAGTCAAAAAATTTTGAGTCGAGTCAAGTTAACGAATCCTATTATTTATACTCAATGTTGTGTTTACATGGACCAAATATTTAACTAGTAGACAAAGTACAATATTATTTAACTACATAAACAATATAATTTACTTAATAATTACATGTAAAGAACTATTTTAGGCGTGCAAAATAACTATATTTAACTTTGCAAGACGATCATTGTGGCCATAATTTGAGTCAACTACATAAGCTATTACACCATACGCATAATTATATTTACATAGTACATAATTATGCATCAAGAATTATCTTATATATAAGATAGCAAAATGATATACCAAAAGTATGATATAATGCCACTACTACACAAAAAATGATATGACAAAATGATACACCAAAAGTATGATATAGATGGTGTGACGCTCCAAGACTCGAATTCAACAAAATAGATTCAAGCTTCCTACATAACAAAATCAAGAGTTTAACCAATTTTTTTGACCAAATCAAAGCAAAGGTAAGGTTGAAGTTTCCGTAAGCATTAACAAAATATCTATTCCAAAAAGTTAAAATTAAATTATCTTCAAGCTTTATCTTCTTCAAACATTGTAGATAGTACCGACAATTTTGTAACAAAAATAAAAATGTATTATTAAATTATGAAAATCTTTACTAGAAAAATTAAAACAAACATTCAATTTTGTGAGTCATAGTTAAGTATGTTACCATCTTCATATTTTGATAACTTTGACAATTCTAATAAATATCAAATGAGAAAAATGTTAGTTAAATTGTGAGAATGTTTATAGAAATAAATAAAATAAGCAATTAAGTTTTTTGATTAAAGTTAGATCCCTTACCATCATCTATATTTTGAAGTTCCTCTACATACTCCTCAAGGTTGATAGGATCTTTTGATCTTCGAAGCCAATCTTATGTGCAAACCAAAGCCTCAACCATAGAAGGAGTCAAAGAACTGTTAAAATTATCTAGAACATGTCCACTCATGCTGAAAGCACTATTGGATGCAATGGTTGAGATAGGAATTGATAACACATCTCGAGCCATTTGCTCAACAATTGGGAATCTTGGACTATTAACTTTCCACCACAATAAGAAATCAAATGAATCTGAATTATTTTCACAATCTTCTCCCAAATATCTATCCAACTCAAATTTACTTTCCAAGCCAACACATTACTTTTTCTTCATATATTGTTGCATGACTAAGCCTATCTTCGATTTTACTTTATCTATTTCATTTTCTCTTAAACCTGGAGCTCTAGTAGGAAAATTAGATTCAACTTCAACGTTTATGTGATGGTTTCCCTCAACATTTGTAGAATATTCATCAAACAAACAATGCAATTCTCTATTAATCATCCTTATAATGTCATTTGCAATAGTAGGAAAAAGCAAGTTGAATCCAAATGCAAGAAAATCCATTTTGCGTCGTGGGTCAAAGATAATTGCTAGATAAATAAGCAAGTTTATCACTTTTGAATCGCCCCAGTATTTCTTGTACTTGTCATTCATTTTTGAAGCCATAGACATTATGTCTAAATCCCCACAATTTTTCCACCCATTGAGAAGACAATGCACTTCTGTGAATACTTCAAAAAAAGAATTAGAGGTGACATGTAATGATCTAAACACCTTCAATGTAAGTTCATGAAAAGGCTCAAGCATTTTCGTAACTTTTCGAACATTTTCCCAATCATCACATGTGAGGACTCCATATCCAGCTTTAAGGTCTAGAAAAAAGTTATGATCATCATGAACATAAGCTTCAAACACACATTCATATTTTTTAGCCACATTTAACATCATATAAGTTCAACTCCATCTAGTAGGTGTAACACCCCTTACCAGTATCTGTCACCGGAATAGGGTACGAGGCATTACCAGACTTAATCACATATAACCGATCATTTCCGAGTCACAAATTTCTATCCAAATTTAAAACTTTTCATATTCAATCATAGAGTCCCTAATATGGACCTACGAAGCCCAAAACTTGCTTTGGAAGCGGTTCGGGACTAAACCGAGAACTTTAAAAAATTTCACAACACTTAGAAAATTTTTCTTCAAAATAGGGTCACACTCAATATGCATTATCAACAACTCTTATACATGCATAATTATATCTAATTATCATACCATACCATTGAGCCAAACTTAGCCATTCGACATCAAGACTACTAGCACATTCAACCATTAGGTATTTAGGCCATAACCCACAACTCATCATGTATCATGCAAACACAGCTCACATCACAAGACATTGGCATATAAATAATATATATAGGCTTACAATCAATTAGCCAATATAAGCCAATTAGCATGGCTACATACTACAATAACCTTTAACCATTACAAGCCAATACATTTGGCCAAAACATAATAACACATACACAAAATGACTAAGTCCCTATACATGCCATAGACTTAAATTACTTGAAGGCATTGATACCAGTCAAAAGCTTGATTGTGTGATAAAATCTCCGACGATCTCCAACTCGAGCTAGCCCCTGTGACACTATAGGAAAAAGGAAAGGAAGGGGGCTAAGCATTATAGCTTAGTAAGTAGGTATGTAAATAATAAGTGATTTATTAACGAGCTTTTATAAATCTTCACAATATGTTCTCAAGATAATACAATCATAATTGCACATAGTTCCACTATTTATTCATGTTCATCTCAAGCTGTCTACTCGAGTCACATTCACTAAATTATTTATATCTCGAGCTACAAAACTTCAAATTAATATCCATTAATTTTCCCTGAAACTAGACTCACATATCTTAGTACCATAAAATTTTCAGAATTTTTGGTTTAGCCAATAAGTACAGTTTATTCTTTAAAGTCTCCCCTGTTCTGCTGTCTGATAGTTTCGACCCTTCTTCACTAAAAATTAATTATCTCATCATACAGAATTTGGATAATGTTCCCATTTGTTTCTCTTGAAATTAAACTAATTAAGAAATTTAATCATATAAATCATAAACCATAATTATTTTTATACAATTTTTAATGATTTTCGAAAGTCGGAACAGGGGATTCCGACATTATTCTAACCCTGTCTCACAAAAATTCGAATATCATAGAATATGAAATTCTTTTGTTTACACCGTTTCTTTTATGTGAAAATAGACTCATTCAGATTTAATTTCATATCTTATTCAACCTCTAATTCGATTTCCACCATTTTTGGTGATTTTTCAAAGTCACACAACTGCTGCTGTCCAGAACTATTTTGTTGCTAAATTTACTCTTTCATAATTTCACTTACTCCATTTCATCTTACCGAAGGTTCGATCAAATATCGAGCACATTGTTCATAAACTTTCACACTTATACCAGCACTTATTCATCACATAATCATATTCAATTACACTTAGTCGTTACATGATCACATGTATTTTCACTTAGTCAATTTCCCGTTGAACTCATCGAAATAATAACAGATACACGGTGGCCTGCACATAGTAACACCTATGTGATCAAAGCTATCGGGTACGCATAGTAACCTGCACTTAGTACTACACATGCGACCTATCCGTCTGGTACACGTAGTAGCCTGCACTTAGTACTACACACGTGACCTAAAACCATCTCGTAGCTCTCTTGTACACATAGTGACCTACACTTAGTACCACACATGTGACCTAGCTACCTCATTCGTATCTTTTCTATTCCGAAGGTTCAACCGGGAATTCTAACTTTTCAACATTTTACCAATTCATCCATAATTAATCACAATTCATAATTTACATCAAATAATTACTCCATATTCAACCATATCTCATATAATATAACAAAATATTAAAACATAAATAAAAAAACGATGTATTATTTACATACAAACTTACCTCGAAAGCAAAATTGGTGAAAAAGACTTCTTCGTCAATTACTCGTTTTCCTATATCTATAACAACACATTTAATTTATTTATTCATCCTGCTACTCAAATTAGCCTAAATTCACATTTTGGCAAAATTTATATTTTTGCCCCTAAACTTTATCATATTTACACTTTTGCCCCTAGGCTCGTAAAATGATTTTTATTCAATTTCCTTGTATTTTAAGCCTAGCCGAACCATTTTCATAACTACAACAGCCCACAATTTCCACTAATTCACACTTTTATGACAAATTTCATAACTTTTACAAATTAGTCCTTTTAGGCATTTTTACCGAAAATCACTTACTAAAAGTCGTTTCTCTAACCATAAACATGCATTTTCTGCCATTAAACACAAAAATACACACATATTCATCATGGATCAAAACCCTAGACTTTAACCATATCTCAAATTAGTGGTAGAAATAGATAGATCTTGTTACGAGGATTTCAAAAACGTAAAAATCATTAAAAACGGGGCAAGAACGGACTTACAATCGAGCTTGGAAGCTTAAAAAAACCTAGCCATGGTTTCCCCTTGTGAAATTCGGCCATGGGGTTGAAGATCGACAAAAATTGGCTTTTAATTTTGTTTTTAATTCATTTTAATTACTAAATGACCAAAATGCCCCTAACTTAAAAATATTCTATTTCACCTATTTCATGTCCATTTTTGTCCAAAAAATTAACCAATGGTCTAATTACCATTTAAGGACCTCCAATTTAAATTTTCATAGCAATTTGACACCTCTAGCTTCTAGTACTCAAGTTTTGCACTTTTTACAATTTAGTCCTTTTGACTAAATTGAGTGCCCAAACGTCGAAATTTTCAAACGAAATTTTCACAAAATTGTTCCGTGAAATTGCAGACAATAAAAATATAATAAAAATAAATTTTCTTACGTCGGATTTGTGGTCTCGAAACCACTGGTCCGACTAGGCCCAAAATCGGGTAGTTACAGTAGGCACATCTAGACATAAATGAGCCTTAGTACCTAGCATTTCTTCTTCTGCCCGACGGTTGAATATAGAAAACCTTGATGGTGATGCTCTAATATGTCTCACAACTCCTCTAACTCGATCCATAGATATAGAAATGTCCTTAACCCCTTCTTGAACAATGAGATTAATAATGTGTGCCACACATTTCATATGTATATATTTACCATTGGCACCACAAGCTTTTTGATGAACCAACTTCTTTCTCAAATAATCAGCAACAACATTGTTAGAAGATATGTTATCAACAGTAATAGCAAAGACCTTCTCAATCCCCCAATCTCGAAGACATTTCTCAAGGGCATGACCAATGTTCTTACCTCTATGAGTAGAAATTGGGAAAAATTTTATAATTCTCTTTTGTAACCTCCATTCATCGTCTATCCAATGAGTTGTTAGAGCCATGTAGGATATCCTTTGCAATGAAGACCTGTAACGCCCCAAACTCGGCCTAGACATTATAGCCGAATCTGGCGGTGTCACATGATAGTGCTTTAGAAAACATAGTTACAATGAAACCATTTTTCGTTATCCTATGGTACCTTCCAAATACGTGTCGTTTGTTTCAATCATTATCCATTTTCAAAACGTTGTCCATTTTTTTCCAAATTATTTATAGTTCGCGGAAGCATTTAAATCAGTTTGCGTAATCGTGGTGTTTTGGTAAAACATTTATTTATTTCGAAAACTCGCGTCTTATCCTACCACTAGCAGTTATAAATCAAAATCAAAATCTCAAATTAAAATAAAAACCCTTAAAGGCCATTTACAGTAAAAATTTTCCCAGATAAAATCAAAAACTATAAATAAAAATAAGAAAACCATAAAAGTCCAAAACCGTGTTCACCGTCGAGTCCTCCGCTACACTGACCCGTCTACTGCTGGGGATTACCTGAACAGATTAAACAGAATAGGGTGAGTTTTCACAAACTCAGTGTGTAATCCCCATAGGAAACATACACATAGTATAATATCAGAAGCAATCACAAATTCACAGTTCGGGTCTAAGCCGGTGTGGACTTTAGCCCACTCAGATACAGAATGAGATATATTCTAGGGCCTTAGCCCATTTCAGACATAATATGCAGATCAGACAGAATAGCAGAATCCTACCTACCAGCCTCTACACACCAACTCCGTCCAACCCTACACACCATGTGGGGATAAAATCAACCCACCCATCCCTACATACCATGTTGTATCGAATGCGGCACATAGTCAGAACTTTGCAGCTGAGTTGCCAGATAACAGGCTTAAGAGCCTTTCAGATACTTCCTCCAGTAAATCATCAACCCACCCCAATGCAATGCAACATACGCAGAATGTCATGCTATAATGCAGATAACAGCCCATACATTCAAATAAGTATACATGCTAAGTGTAACATGTTCAGTACCGATTTCACATAATCAAATCATATAACTACGGGACTAAGTATTGTTTATTGACCCTTCCTTAGGTTCACAGTCGGCTTGGGCGACCCGTGCAACCTTTCAGAACATTTCATAAAAATAGGCTCACAAGCCCATGTGGCCTGCCCGTGTGGGCCCACATGCTCGTGTGGCCCACACGACCCAAATTGGCCTTGGTCGTGGATCACACGGCCTGGCCCAAAATTCCACACGCCCGGTGGTTCACCCGTGTGGGCCCCCACGCCTGTGTGGGTCGAGCCTGTGTCTCACACACGGCCTCGCTCGGCTATCACACGGCCGTGTCACCTGCACACAGCCTGGCTCGTCGATCACACGGCCATATGGTGACTTACAGTCTCGCACACGGCCTACCACACGGGAGACCACAAGCCCGTGTGGCATCGACAGTGAGGTTTTTCGCTTTTGTTGAAACCTCATTTTCTGTGTTTTCGGGTACACACCTGTATCGTTTTTGACGCGTAAGCTTCCCTAAGCCTCCAGAACCTAAAAATCAACCAACGTAACACTCATTTAACCACTTGTTTCATCATTCAATCAAAATTCTATCCAAATCTATCATCGGTAATCTAACGAACCCTTACCGTTAACAACCTAAAATCGCAACTTTTAATTCTCTGCAGGAACACCGATCAATTATTGCCTTTCACCTAATCAAAAATAGCACAACAGACCCCTCATTAGACGCCTAACCCAAAGCAAAATGATTAAGCGAAGTAGGACTTACCGTAAGAGCACACCACTGTTGAACAAGGAGGAAACAAATCAAAGAATCGAATAAGAAGGGAAAACAAAGAAATTTCGGTAGGGAATAGGCAGTAACACATCAAAAAAGAAAAGGAGAAAATTTTGGGGGAAACAAGGTGATAGCCAAAAATTCAAAAGGAAATCTGTTAATCCCCTAATCTCTCCCCTTAATTCTCTCTCCACTAACCCGCTACTCAGTTTTTGAAACCAACTCAAACTCTTCGTCACCAAACCGAGCAAAAATAATCTCCCTTGCCTATGCAGAGATTCGAACTCACAACCTCCAACCCATCAACACTCCACCTAGCCACCAGACCAGCAGACCCGTTCTATTAATTACTTACACAATTTTACTTATAAGCTTACTAACCAGAGTTTGGGCTTTATTCATAAAAATACCAAAATTTGCCAAAGCTTAGACTTGAACTTGGAATCTCCCATACACACCCAGAACACATAACCACTGAACCAGATACATAGTTGTGTCACAAATACACGAAAACAGTTATACAAATATTGGGGCGTTACAACTCTACCCCCCTAGAAGAAAATTTCGTCCTCAAAATTTTACCTGATCAGAAAAAGGTGAGGATACTGCTGGCGCATCGACTCCTCCAGCTCCCAAGTGGCCTCTTCAGAGCTATGATTCCGCCACAGCACTTTCACTAAAGATATAGACTTCCTTCGCAGAACTTTAGTGTCGCGATCCAGGATTTGGACTGGCTTATTCTTAAACGTCAGATCTGGCCTAATCTCAACGTCCTCAATGGGAACAACATGCGTGGGATCAGAGCGGTAGTGTCTCAACATTGAGACGTGGAACACATCATGAATGCGATCCAACTCCGGAGGAAGCTCAAACTGATATGCGACTGGCCCCACTAGCTTCAGAATACGGTAGGGCCCAATAAACCGAGGGTTCAGCTTACCCTTGCGGCCGAACCTCAAGACCTTCTTCCATGGCGAGACTTTGAGAAAAACTGAGTCCCCCACAGAATACTCGATATCCTTTCTCTTCAGATCAGCATAGGACTTCTGCCTATCAGACGTCGCTTTCAGACAATCCCGAATTAATCGGACCTTATCTTCCGTTTCAGAAACAAATTTCAGACCCAGAACACGTCGCTCACCCAACTCAGTCCAGCACAAGAGAGTGCGACACCTACGACCGTACAAGGCTTCGTAAGGCGCCATCTAAATGCTAGACTGATAGCTATTATTATAGGCGAACTCTGCCAACAGCCAGTACTCCTCCCAACTG
Organism: Gossypium sturtianum; assembly: GCA_025698515.1. Classification (NCBI taxonomy): domain Eukaryota; kingdom Viridiplantae; phylum Streptophyta; class Magnoliopsida; order Malvales; family Malvaceae; genus Gossypium; species Gossypium sturtianum. The sequence continues at coordinate 108,251,658 of CM046945.1, forward strand.
CCTCGAAAATCTATAACACAGCTCCTCAGCATATCCTCTAGTACTTGAATCACCCTCTCCGACTGACCATCTGTCTGAGGATGGAAAGCAGTACTGAAGTCTAACCTTGAACCCAGAGCTTCGTGCAATTTCTTCTAGAATCGAGACATGAAGCGAAGATCCCTATCGGAGATGATCGAGACAGGAACCCCATGCAGTCTCACTATTTTCGCTATATATAGCTTGGTCAATTTCTGGAGAGAAAAGTCCGTTCTGACCGGAATGAAGTGAGCAGACTTGGTCAATCGATCCACGATGACCCAGACAAAATCCTTCTTAGTGGGTGTTAAAGGCAACCCACTAACGAAATCCATCGTTACTCGCTCCCATTTCCACATCGGTATCTTTACCAGCTGCAGCAACCCCGAGGGCAACTGATGCTCAGCCTTAACATGCTAACAAGTCAAACAGCAAGCAACGAAGTCCGTGACCTTGCGCTTCAACCCTGGCCACTAGTACAACTTCCGGAGGTCTTGCTACATTTTATTCCCGTCGAAATGCATAGCGTAAGGGCTACTATGCGCTTCCCTCAGAATCGACTGCCGTAACTCCTCATAACTCGGTATACAAATTCGACCTCAGAAACAAAGTACCCTGTCACTGTTAATCCCAAAATCAGTAGTATCCCCATTCTCAACCTAACGAAACCGCACCTCAAGCGACTTATCCTCCATCTGTTTACCTCTAATCTGATCAATCCACGTGGGCTTAACCTGAAGTTCTGCTAACAGACTCCAATCGTCGAATAAGCTGAATCGAGCGAACATCGCTCTCAGATCGGTCATAGCCCTACAGCTCAAAGCATCTGCCACCACATTAGCCTTACTCGGGTGGTACTCGATGGTGCAGTCATAATCCTTAAGCAGTTCAACCCATCTACGCTGCCTAAGGTTTAACTCTTTCTGAGTGAGAAGATATTTGAGGCTTTTGTGATCAGTGTAGATAGTACACTTCTCGCCATACAGGTAATGCCTCCAAATCTTCATAGTGAAGACCACAGCCGCCAGTTCCAAATCATGTGTCGGGTAGTTAGCCTTATGCGTCTTGAGCTGACGAGACGCATAAGCTACCACTTTACCATCCTGCATCAGAATGCAACCCAGACCCATATGCGACGCATCACTGTATACCACGAAGTCTCTACCAGGTTCCGGCTGTATCAGAACAGGAGCCTGTGTCAGAATAGATTTGAGCTTCTTGAAACTCTTTTGTTGCTTATCAGTCCAGACAAAGGGAACTCCCTTGCGCATAAGTTTGGTCAACGGTGCTGCGATCAAGGAGAACCCTTCTACGAAGCGTCGATAATAACTCGCCAGCCCCAGAAAGTTACGAATTTCAGACACATTCTTTGGCTGTTTCCACTCCAACACAGCCTTAATCTTACGAGGATCAACACGAATCCCCTCCGCAGAAACTACATGCCCCAGAAAGGTTACTTTCAGAGCGTAATTTGCACTTATCGAACTTTACATACAATGTTTCGCTGGCGCGCTCTGTAATACCACCGAAGATGCTCATCGTGCTCGCCTCGATCTTGGAGTACACTAAGATATCATCGATGAACACCACCACAAACTGGTCCAGATAAGGCTAGAACACACGGTTCATCAAATCTATGAATGTTGCTGGTGCATTGGTCAACCCAAAAGGCATAACCATGAACTCGTAATGTCCATACCGAGTCCTAAATGCCGTCTTATGCACATCGGCCTCCTTAACCTTCAGTTGATGGTATCCAAATCGCAGATCGATCTTGGAGAACACAGAAGCCCCTCTGAACCGGTCAAATAGATCATCTATTCTCGGCAATAGGTACTTGTTCTTGATTGTTAGCTTATTCAGCTGCCAGTAGTTGATATACATCCTCATTGTCCCATCTTTCTCCTTCACAAACAACATTGGTGCTCCCCATACAGACACACTGGGACGAATGAATCCGTGATCTAACAGTTCTTGAATTTGAGCCTTAAGCTCTGTAAGTTCCTTCAGTGCCATTCGGTAGGGCGCGATAGACACCAGAGCTATAACTGGAATGAGCTCAATCCCAAATTCTACTTCTCGGCTCGGAGGCAGACCCGATAATTCCTCAGGAAAAAAATTCGGGAAATCCCTCATGGTTTTGATGTCGTTAACCACAGAGTCCCCAGAATAAAAAACACTAATGTAGGCCAAGAATGCCTCACATCCCTTCCGTACCAACTTCTCTGCCACCAACACAGAAATCACATTGGTCAGGTAGTCTCGACCTTCCCCAATCACCACTACCTCGTTGTCCTCCTCGGTTCTCAAAACCACCTTTTTTGTCGCATAACCTAGACTTACCCGGTGCTTGACTAGCCAGTCCATTCCCATAATCAAATCGAACTCCCCGAATGGAAGCTCTATCCTCAAAATGGACGCATCGCTCATATTCGGTCGCCACCATACCCTGGGCATACCAGCTCAATCCCAGGAATTCGGCCTCATACTCGGCCACCAAACGGTCTCCCTAGGTGAGATTAAGGAACTCACGTCTCCTAGCATCAATGTAGCTGGCTCACACATACTTACTCTGGAACGCCATCTTAAAATAGTCCCAAGTCAAACGGTCGGGCTGAGTGCACTCCTTGACCGTCAGCCACCACTGGTAAGCTTCATCGCAAAGCAGAGAGACAGCCTCCTTAAGCTTCTACTCCGTGGTAAAATCCAGATCGTCCATAATTCTTTCTGTGGCCTCCATCCAGTATTCGGCCACATTAGGGGCGACTCCAGTGAAACCCCTGAATAATTCAACCCCATTGGACCAGAGTCGTTCCGTAACCGACCCTTGGCCCCCAGATATGGTGTTAGGCCCAGCGACCCTCTCTAAAATCCGTAGCATGGCTCAGGATAGTACGTCATCCCCAACCTCACGATCATGAGACCCAGTCTCTATAGCATGTGAGATCGGTGTCTCGCTCGTATCCAGATTAGGCAGGTTTTCAGATGCTGAGGACCCAGCTCGAGCCCCCCTACGGCCTCTACCCCGGTCTCTAGTACCCCGTCTGCGGATACCTCGTGCGCTCATCATAAATTTGGAGTTTATCTGGATTAATAGTTTTATGCGTTAGTTACAGTTCTGATATTTACTAACAGATATTTTATGCAAAACATTATCATAAGTTCAGAGTTCGTTATCGCGAATCGTAGTCTCACTATGATTTTCAGTTTCGCTATAGTTTTCAGTTTACACTACCTAGAGTGTTTTAGTACAGTATACTACCTATTGGCTGTTTCAAGCAGGCAAGTAGTATTTTTAGACAAATTTAAATAGAATTCAGAACACTTACAAGATCGGCGCCGGAGACTCGGTGTACCATATGCTCATTCCAAAAATATTTTAAATCACTTAAAATCATTTCTTAAAAACCAATTTTTTTAAAACCCAAATCCTCAGCCGAGTTTTGTAACCTGGCTCTGATATCACTAAATGTAACGCCCCAAACTCGGCCTAGATGTTATGGCCGAATCTGGCAGTGTCACATGATAGTGTTTAAGAAAACATAGTTACAATGAAACCATTTTTCGTTATCCTATGCTACCTTCCAAATACGTGTCGTTTGTTTCAATCATTATCCATTTTCAAAACGTTGTCCATTTTTTTCCAAATTATTTATAGTTTGCGGAAGCATTTAAATCAGTATGCGTAATCGTGGTGTTTTGGTAAAACATTTGTTTATTTTGAAAACTCGCGTCTTATTTTACTGCTAGCAGTTATAAATAAAAATAAAAATACCAAATTAAAATAAAAACCCTTAAAGGCCATTTACAGTAAAACTTTTCCCGAATAGAATCAAAAACCATAAATAAAAATAAGAAAACCATAAAAGTCCAAAATCGTGGTCACCGCCGAGTCCTCCGCTGCACCGACCCATCTACCGCTGGGGATTACTTGAACAGATTAAACAGAATAGAGTGAGTTTTCACAAACTCAGTGTGTAATCCCCACAGGAAACATACACATAGTATAATATCAGAAATAATCATAAATTCACAGTTCAGGTCTGAGCCGGTGTGGACCTTAGCCCACTCAGATACATAATTAGATATATTATAGGGCCTTAGCCCATTTCAGACATAATATGCAGATCAGGCAGAATAGCAGAATCCTACCCACCAGCCTCTACACACCAACTCCATCCAACCCTACACACCATGTGGGGATAAAATCAACCCACCCATCCCTACACACCATGCTGTACCGAATGCGGCACATAGTCAGAAATTTGCAGCTGAGCTGCCAGATAACAGGCTTAAGAGCCTTTCAGATACTTCCTCCAGTAAATCATCAACCCACCCCGATGCAATGCAACATACGCAGAATGTCATGCTATAATGCAGATAACAGTCCATACATTCAAATCAGTATACATGCTAAGTGTAACATGTTCAGTACAGATTTCACATAATCAAATCACATAACTACGGGTCTAAGTATTGCTTATTGACCCTTCCTTAGGTTCACAGTCGGCTTGGGCGACCCGTGCAACCTTTCAGAATATTTCATAAAAATGGGCTCACACGCCCATGTTGCCTGCCCGTGTGGGCCCACACGGCCCAAATTGGCCTTGGCCGTGTGGATCACATGGCCTGGCCCAAAATTCCACACGCTCGTGTGGCCCACACAGCCCAATTGGTCGAGCCTGTGTCTCGCACACGGCCTCGCTCGGCCATCACACGACCGTGTCACCTGCACACGGCCTGACTCGTTGATCACACGACCTGACTCATCGATTACATGGCTGTGTGGTGACTTACAATCTCGCACATGGCCTACCACACGGGAGACCACACACCCATGTGGCGTCAACAGTGAGATTTTTGGCTTTCGCAGAAACCTCGTTTTTTGCATTTCTAGGTACACACCTGTATCATTTTCGACACGTAAGCTCCCCTAAGCCCTCAGAACCTAAAAATCAACCATCGTAACACTCATTTAACCACTTGTTTCGTCATTCAATCAAAAGTCTATCGAAATCTATCATCGGTAATCTAACGAACCTTTACTGTTTACAACCAAAATCGCAACTCTTAATTCTCTGCAGGAACACCGATCAATTATTGCCTTTCACCTAATCAAAAAGAGCTCAAAAGACCCCTCATCAAACTCCTAACCCAAAGCAAAATGATTAAGCGAAGTAGGACTTACTGTAACAGCACACCACCGTTGAACAGTGAGGAAACAAATCGAAGAACCGAAGAAGAGGGGAAAATAAAGAAATTTCGGCAGGGAATAGGCAGCAACACGTCAAAAAAGAAAAGAAGAAAATTTTGAGGGAAACAGGGTGATAGCCGAAAATTCAAAAGGAAATCTGTTAATCCCCTAATCTCTCCCCTTAATTCTCTCTCCACTAACCCACTACTCAGTTTTTGAAACCAACTCAAACTCTTTGTCATCAAACCGAGCAAAAATAATCTCCCTTGCCTATGCAGAGATTCGAACTCACAACCTCCAACCCATCAACACTCCACCTAGCCACCAGACCAGCAGACCCATTCTGCTAATTACTTACACACTTTTACTTATAAGCCTACTAACCAGAGTTTGGGCTTTATTCATAAAAATACCAAAATTTGCCAAAGCTTAGACTTGAACTTGGAATCTCCCATACACACCCAGAACACATAACCACTGAACCAGATACATAGTTGTGTCACAAATACACGGAAACAGTTATACAAATATTGGGGCATTACAAGACCAAGTTTCTGTTGTCAAACAAATTCTACTTTTCTCTTTTTGAAAAAATTGCTTTAATGTATTCTTCATGGAATTAAACAAATCAAGAAAATATTTTCTAATTGTCCAATGAGATGGAGGATGAAACCTTGGGCATGCTATAGAAAAAATAACTTAAAACCCTCTCATTCCACAAATTTAAAAGGCAATTCATCCACAATAATCATATGAATCAATGCATTTTTAATACCATCTTGATTAAACACCCAAGTTGAGAAATCTACATTTTCTTGGCTAGATTTTGCAAATGCAAGTTTTGCTTGCTTAAGATAAGAGGTATTATCTCAGGGTTTTCTTGAGCAAGCCTTCACATGGTTATTTAGATTGGTGGTAGAAGCCTCAGTTTCCATTGTGTAAGTGGCATCACAATAATTGCACCTTGCCCTATTCTCCCCATCTTTTTTTGAGTATTTACTGAAATATTTCCAAAAAGGTGCCTTTATTTTGGTCTTTCTTTAAGTATTTCCCTTCTTTGTTGTGCGGACAACTTTAGTAGAAGAAGTAGCTGTAGCTTCTTGTAATAGTTTTTTGCTTTGAGGCTTCTGTGATGGCATTGAGTCATTCATATACAATAATAAATATAACTAATTAAAATTACAAAATGGTCAAGCGCCATAATTCCATCAAAGTTTTATACTCATAGATATGTTCCACACAAATTCCCATTAATAATAGTCATTTAATGCAAAGTCCCTTTTGTTCCCTAGATACTGCTATGGAAGGATAACTAATTAGCCATAACACAACCCTAATTATAAGATAAACACTTAAGTTCTCCTCAATATTCAGAGGATACCAAAGAGTATTATAAAGAAAAATCCAAAAACCAACATCACAAATCAAAGGCAGGACTTAATAAGATTCTGATACCCTTTATCGTTACACTTGCTACTCATGTTCATTTAATTCTCTTTTGCTTCCTAGATATTGCTAGGATGCATAAAAAATTAAAATTCAAAACATCAAAAAGAAAAAGAGAAAATGGATTTAAAACAATAAGTACACCCATACATATTTAAATATATATCAACATTTAATGAAAATTAAAACGATAATTTGCAGTCAAAGAAAAACTTAAATTAAATTACAACATGGAATTAGAAATCTAAAATCCAAATAAGAATAAAACAAAATTAGTCCAAAACAGAAAATAAAATAAAATAGCAAGAGGTGAGCAAAATTTACCCGATGTGAAGGGAGAGAAGAGGGAAAATGAAGAGAAGTTGGGAAAAAAATTCATCCACACAAATATATCAGAAGTTGTGACCAATCTTCACTGCAATGTTGTTAAGCTCCAAGTTTATTAACTTTTGTTTTATTTTAATAGTACAAACACAACAAAGCGCTGCTTACAAGTGGGGATGCAATAATAGATGGAATGAATGGTGTTATTACTCATAAGTTAAGTAACCTACTAGTTAATGCATGGAATGTTGGAGATATCCACTGAATCTATTGGAATTGCATACTTATATAGCTATGGAAGTGCTACTGGGTAGGTATTTAAATTTTACAAAGATTTTTCGTAGAATGTCTATAATGTGAATGGTGTTAAAAAGAAAATTTTGGATCTTTAGTTTTTTTTCATGTTTTTATAGTTTCCCTTCCTTGAAAAAAATTATTCATAGAATATTTAGAAAAATACAAATCAAAACGTTTTAATTCATAGAATATTAGTTTTTTTTTCTCATTTCTAGTGCTTTCTCATTTCGCTCAATAATGGAACCTCCCATGTTCTCGGCACAATGCCATTACAGAACCGAACGTGAAAACACTCATTCACACGCACAAAGCCAAAAAAAAATTACAGTCTTACCTTAAACAATTGATGGTGGTTGTACTTGTGGGACCGTGGTCGTGAGACCAAACAAGAAGCCAAAAATGGATAAACAATTGAAAGTGGGGGGCGTCAGGCGTGGGGAAGGAGTCAAAGCTTTTGAGTAAAGGAAAAAGGGAAAGTGGGGAGGATTTGGAATGACGGGAAGGAAAGTAAGGATGATGAATTAAAGTTTTTAATTTAAGATTTATCGAAACGACGTAGTTTTGGCTTTTCTTATTCAGATTTTCAAATAACTCGATTTGTGTAATTCATATTCGAGTTAAACAAAATAAATTAATTTTTTAATTGAGTTGATCCAAATAACTCGAATAACTCGAACTATTTAATTCAAAAATAGAATTTTTTATCGAGTTTTTCGAAGAAATCATAGTTTGCCCACCCTTACTACCAACCCTCTTTCTCTATGGGGTTCTCTCTTTTTTCTTCGTTTTGCATACTTTTTCCTTGAGACTTTTTAAGAATCTCAACACCCAACCTTGATTTTGTTGAAATCACTTAGAAATTAGCCTTCTTGCATGGATTCCACCATCAGTTCCATCATTTTAGCCTAGGGTTTGGAGGGTTTTAGTGTGAGAAAATAAAGCTAGAGAGAGAAAGTTTTAACAAGGTATAATGGTGTTTTCTACTTCTATTAGCTTGGTATTTGAGATTGATTGTATGAGAAGCCTTGGAAGGTTATGTATTAATATTTTGATTTATATGAAAAATGAGGAACGATCATAATTGTCGTTTTCAAGCTAAATGAGGATGAAAACAAGTGTTGGAAAGCTTGATTTAGTGTAAAAAGGCACCCAATATGAAATTCATTATGGTGCAAATATGTTTAGTTTTGCTATACTAACATGTTAATGGGAAATTATGTAGTAAATATGAAATTCATTATGATACAAATATGCTTAGTTTTCGTGGTCTAATTATGCTAAAACAAGTAGTTGGTAAGTTGTAGTGAAAGTGATTAGTTATGAGATGTCATATTTGTTAATAGTGAATTATCAAAATTTGGTGGCCATGAAATGATTATTTGTCAGCAATATGGATATTTGAGAAGAGTTATGAAATATGATATAAAAATGTTAATATGTTATGATATAAAAAATTATTAGAATAAGTTATGAAAAGTGATAAACATGATCCTTGATAAAAACAAGGTTATGAAGTTGCTTAATAAAGCGAAAAACACGGTGACTTGGTCACCTAATAAACATTTGGTTATGTGAATGAGAAAACATGCAAGATTTATGTGAATATGTGAAAAATTGATAATTAGGTGTCATTAGCACCAAGAAATTGATATCCATTATATGATTAGAAATATAAAATCATTATGAGATATGCAAAAATGTGAAATGCCTTATGATTATGAATCATTTTATTGATGTATGCTATTTGTGATCTTAAGTGCCCCAGAAACTAAGTGAAATAGTTAGGATACAATTGATATGTCAATAGGGATAAATGTGTACTTGGATTTTTCCATCAAGAGTTTTGTATATGGAGTTTTGTGCCTACGGGCTTTGCACATATTACGTGCACTTTTTGTTGGCCTTTAGGCCCTTCATTCCCATACAGATTCTGATGCCTTTTGGCTTAGCATTTCTGTAACGCCCCGAATTTTGGGCCTAGAAGTTCTGGGTTTTGAGTGTAGTAACAGCGAGGAGGTTGCACATATAAGTTAAGTTGTGCAATTTAGTGACAAGAATGGGCCTGCTGGTCTGGTGGTTAAGTGGAGTGTTAGTTTGCGTTGGGGACTTGAGTTCGAGTCCTTATGTGCGCACTTTGGGGAGTCTTTTATTTTTGTTCTACTTTAGTCAATAATTATAAATGTTTATTTGTTATATTATATTTTTATTTGTTATCTGTTTTATTGAGAGGTTACTTTCATTTTTGTTTTATTTTTGTTCTCTTTTTTCACGTTCTTTTCTGTCGGTTCTTCCTTACTTTCTTCGTTCCTTTTCGTTATCCTCTTGGCTTTTGAAAACGTTTTGTCGGCAATCGCTAGAGTTACGCTCCTCCGACGTCATCTCCGAACATAAACAGGTGTGGGATTCCCCGTCTATTCTACTTTCATTATTTTGCAAATTTTATTTCGACTTTGCGAATAGTCGATTAAGGACAAAATATCGTCGTTTTATGATTGGAATATGCATGATTGTGTATATTTTTGATCTATTGAGTATTGGGAAGTGTTTCGGGGCTGATTTGGGGTGGTTTCGTGACCTCTCGACGGCCACACGGGCGTGTGCCATGTGTGGATTTGGAAATTAGGGTTTTCGGGCCAAATTGGGTGCCACACGATCGTGTGGCCGATTTGGGAATTTTTGTCGACTTTCACACGGTCATGTCCCTCGGGCACACGGGGCGTGTGAGATTGGGAATTAGGGTTTTAGATTTATGGGGTCACACGGCCTGGCCACACGGCCGTGTGACTAATTTGGGGATTTAGGGATCCCACACGGGCATTTTTTTCGGGATACACGACCGTGTCTGGTGGGCACACAGGCGTGTGAGATCCTCACACGGCCGTGTCTGCCCTGCACTTGATTTTAGCGAAATTGGACAATGAGTTACATGGCTGCTCATTCACTGCGGCGTGCCACCGCTCGACACAGTGCGTGCTCTGCATCACACTGGCGTGTGCTACCCTTCACATGGGTGTTTGGATCCCCACACGGCCTGGTTTGCTCCACACGGCCACAGCACACGAGCATGTGGCCCTATCTCACCAAATAATGCCTTTAGGGTGAATCTGTTTGTATTCGCGACCCGGTGTGTCTTAACCCTTGGCTAAGCCTTTGTAAGGGTAGTTAGGATTTTGTTCTGACTACATTTTAGGTGAGATTTGTGATTGAATGCATAACACGTATGTTTTTGAATCCGGTCGACGGGGTGTGTGTGAGCAATATGCTTCTATTTAATTATCTGACTGACTGGTTGTGAATGACTGTCTGTATCTTTGTACTTTGATTCTATTCATCTGCATACATACATATATATGCATAAACTATTTTGGGTGGGATTTCGAAGAGAAGGAAGATTGACTGAACTGGCAGTTTTATTGCAACATATAGGTATAGTGAATTACCGCATTGCACTGTACCGCATGTTCGTTAGCTACACTACGTACCATTGACTGAACTGGCAGTTTTACTGTAACCTATCGGTATAGAGGATTACGGCATTGCACTGTACCGCATGTACGTTAGCTACGCTACGTACTACTATCTGATCTGGCAGTTCATACTGCATATCTGTATTGCGGTTTACCGCATTGCACAGTACAACTTATACGCTAGCCTTGCTACTTAATATACGAGAGTGGCAGTTTAACTGCATACTATAGCCCCTAATACCCAGAGGGTCGTGGGCAGTCCCAATACCTAGAGGGTCGTGGACTTTACTGATATCGGTATAGTGGATTACCGCGTTGCACAGTACCTCATGTACGTTAGCCATGCTACGTACGACTATCTAATCTGGTAGCTCAGTTGCAAATTTCTGTCTGTGCCGCATTCGGTACAACTTGTAAGTGTAGGGATGGGTGGGTTGATTAAATCCCCACAGGAAGTGTAGGGTTGGACAGAGAGGTGTGTTGGCTGGATGGGTGGGTTTTTATTTTATAACTCATTTGCACTCATATGCATCTGATTGAATCTGTTTGACTGAATGTTATACTCTGACTGGATGTGACTGTATTGTTCGACTGAAATGTTTGATTGATCTGTTTGACTGAACGTGTTACTGTGGCTGAATGTGATTGACTGTTCGACTGAAAGGCACTCGTGCCTAAGAGAATTCTGTAGACTTGACTGCTACTGTACTGAGATGGGTTAAGGCTGATAAACTGTAATAGTAACATATTTTATCTCCATATTTAGCATGCTTTTGGATGATTTATCCCTTGAATTATGGAATTTGGTGCTCTTAATCCTTTAATTTCATGTTTTATACTCAGGAGAGCATAGGAGGATGAAAAGAACGAAAAACGGGCTTAAAACGGGCCAAATGGGCCAAAGTAGGAAATCAACACGGCCTGGGCCCAAAGCACACGACCGTGCCCCTTAAGCAGGCTCGAACACGGCCTGAAGTCGATTCACACGGGCGTGCCACACGGGTGTGTCCCTGCCGTGACAAAGAGGAATTTCACTCGGAATAGGATACTTAGAGGCAAAGAAACACATTCCAAAGCCTATATAAACACCCTAGAGGCCAACCTTTAGGGGCGGCGTCCAGCTAGGCCAAGGAGCCGAGCCAGAGAGGTCAGAATCATGGGATTTACTCGAAGAAAGCCAGCTGATTCATCTCAAGAAGCCAAAATCATACTCAAGACGGCAGATCTCTCCTTCAATTCCTTCAGGGGGTTTTAGGGTTTTCTTATGTTTTGTTTTATCTTTTCTTCTGAGATGTATTCTTTTATAATTATGAACTAAACCCTCAGATACCTGAGGGGGATGAAACCTAAGACGGATCTTGTTATTGTTTTTTGAACTATATGATAAATACTTGATTTGTTCTTAATTATGTGTTCTTAATTCTTGCTTTGATATTTCAGGGTATTGATGCAAGTATTGGTGTGCTTAAACCGTGGAGCAAAAGTCCCTGTCTAAGAGTAGGTCTAGCATAATTAAGCGGAGTTGATCGCAACCCTAGAGATAGGATGACGAAAATCTGCCGGATTAGGGTCAAACCTAATATAGGAGTCCATAGATCGAGTTAATGCAACTTTAGGGGTTTTAATTAGAAAGAGATTTCAATTAATCAACCTAGGGTTAGACGTTAGTAGCCTCGAGAGAGGTATTAATATAAATTAGGGAATCCTACGGATCAGGTCAAGTGAATAAATAAATGCAGTTGAGTTAAATAACAAGTGAAGTCTAGGTGGATTCCTCCTTGGGTATTGTCTTAATCAATTGGTTTTTCCCACAAGTATTTTCCCAATTCATTCTCTTCGTCTTAACGTCTTTAGCTTAGTAGTTAGTTAATTTTAGAATAACAACAAATCCCTTAATCTTTAGGCTAAATAATAAAAAGAAAGTCAGTATTAGTACTTTTGGTTCCTTTGGGTTCGACAATCCGGTCTTGCCAGTAACTATACTACTGTTCGATAGGTGCGCTTGCCTCAATCGTTGTCATAGTTAGTTTCTAGGCTAGATCATTTATTATATAAATTTTAAGACTCTGACATAACGATCAAAGGCCCAATCTGATACAGATTCTGAAAGGGGCTTAGGCCCAGACTATAACTGTTGAGAATTATTGCTACTGTATGACTGTAAAGTACATTGCTATTTGTTTGATTTTGGGCAAATTCACTCAACTGTTAGCCATCTGTAAGTATGTTCTGGTTTTGAACTACTTCTAGTTCTCTGTTTCTGCTTCTGTAGTTTAGCTGGTTTGATCTCACAATGAGCTCGAGTAGCTCACCCCTCTTCTGTTTCCCTTTCGTGTGCAGTTACGGATTACGTAGTTGGGCTCAGTATGCGGAGGTCTCGGATAGGCTTATGAACAGCAATTGAGCAGTTTGTGTTTTCTAGTTTTTACATTTGGTTTTGAACTGTAAAGATTTATAATACTGTGGTACCATTACTGTTTTAAACTTTGTTCGTACATTATATTTTGTTACGTTTGCGAACGGTATTTTTAAACGATTAAACGTTTTGGTTTATTTTGAGATAAATATTTTCAGAAATGGAATTTTGAACTACTGGCTTTTGTTAAATTTTCGTACGATCACCTCGGTGATCAATGTAGCATCCTGGATTCGGTCTAGACTTCTAGGCTGGGTTTGGGGTGTTTCAACTTCAGTGCTCTTTGGTTGTGTGGGATGGATACATTTATGTGCAATTTGGTTGTGAGGGATGAATGCACTTTTGTGCAATTTGGTGTATTTAGGAGGGATATGATTTGGTACATAGCACTACGTGCCCTTTGGTGTGTTCTAGAGGGAGTCCTGTGTATCTGAGTCTTTTCCTAGTGTTTACTATGGGCTAATTAAACTAAAACCTTGATTATAAGATGTGTTCATGGATATAAATCGAAAAAAATTTGATCCAACCCGATATTTGTTTTTCTATTTCCCAAAATAAATATCTCAATTAAATAATCTTCTCAACCCAATTCTAATTCCGTTAAAATTATGACGACTTTACCGTAAAAGAATCTATGAGAAAATATATTTAATATTTCTACATTCTATAGGTTTACTATGACTAAATGATTTATTTTCATTTTCGAACTTCATTTAATTCAAAAATAATAAATTTATTTCCAAGTCATTTTCATTTTGGAGAAAACTACATTCATTTCCAAATGTTTCCCTTTCTCTATTTTCATTTTCATTTTGGAGAAAACCTCATTCATTTCCAAATGTTTCTCATTTCTCCATTTTCACCATTTCTGTCCATTTCTATTCATTTGATTCAACATGCAATTCATTTATAGTTTTAACGAGCTAGCGGAGGCACCGATTGTACATATGTGATTAGGACTCAAATGATTTATAATTAAGTTCCAGCTTTTCGCCTATTAATTATAAACTCATTTAGTTACGAAGTCATTCCACTATAGTATTATGGCTAAGCTCTCCCCAATGACATACCATTATACAGGCAACTCGATCATTGCTCGTCCAATGATCTTTTCATAAGTGTGTTACCCTTATATGATATCCTTAATCTCTTTAAGATAAATCCACTCTCCCAATATGATCCTATTTTATCTCATGGTAACCATTACATCTTCCTTCATGAAAGTCAATTACTATCAAATAATAATCAAGCCATTCATTACAAAGAGAATGACCCGTGGCCACGTTTACTTTTTATCAACCATGTAATGCCAATAGGGGGATATCATTTACCCATGTCTCGGACTATGAATTCCACTGCTGTGAATGACTTTATATACTGCAGAAGTCGTATACCAATGCGCTAGCATTCAGTTCCTTATCTATTTGAACTCAGACTTTTACTTACATCAAAGTATACAAGTCATTCATACATAGTCTGTCATCCACTCAAGATTTAGATATTTCACACTATGAACACCATAAGTGAATAAATCCATAAACAGTTCAGGATCTATTCTTCTTGAGTCTAGTCTGATGTACTATCAGTCCAGTCAGTCACCTATATGTCTTTATCTTTTGAGAGTCATCCGCTTCGATGCCCAAGACAAGGAATCTCTCTAATTGGACTTGATAGACGACATATTAGTCTTTCAATCAGTTTGATCATTTCCAAGTAGACTAAGGACATGTTTAGGTTCGTCTACTAATACAAGTTATTTTTCCGTATTACGATCTGACCACGTAATACCGTTCAGTATTAGTTTAAACATTAGACAACCAATGAGCTAATATTTGCTTCTATTTTGCTTTGCATGCAAAAATCACGTGAGAACATTATATAAAGTATATTAATGTAACCCATGAATTATTTTATTAAACAATCTGTTAGAAAAAATTACAAGTGTACATAGACAAAAATAACAATTAGTAATCATTGTTGTGTGATCGGTTGCTTTGATCAAAGAACCCATTTCGATATTTTCACAAACAATAAAAATTTTAATCACCAACTAAAAATTAAAATTAAAATAAATTACCATAACCCATATTTTTCTCAACTAAAATTTAAGTATCTTTATTAAAAAATATATAAAGATAAACACAAATCAATTGTAGCAAACAACCCATCCCCGTAATTAATTTTTTCCCCATCCCATTTTTTTAATTATTTATATTATTTTTATAATCTTAAATATTAAATCTAAAAATTATATGTAAAATATTATAATATTCAACTTATTATTACAACTAAAAAATAAACATATATTAAAACTATCTTAATCTATCCCTACAACTTAAACAAAAATATAATCTTTACAAACAAAAATATAATCTTAAACATTAAATTTAAAAATTAACAATAATTCAAAATATAAATTTTTTTATATTATACACATTATTATAATAAACAATAAAAACATACCTTAAAACTATCAAACTTTCTCTCTAAAATATCAACACAAACCAATTTTCTCCCAGACAAATTTCCACCAACCAATTTTTTTTTCAACCTCAATTTCAAACTAAGTTTGGGGGCCATGGCTTAAATAAGGGGAAAGAAAAGAAAAATCAAGTAGTGCTACCTGACACATCGACGACACAAAATAAAAAATAAAAAATATTTTTTTGGTCTCAATTCTTTTCCTTGAAAACGATTTATTAAGAAAAATATCACCGGTGCCGCTTGACACGCCGACGACACCATTAAAAAATTAATTTGTTTTATTTTTTTCCCATCGTGTATACTCATATTTTCACGAGTATTTTAAAAAATATATATGAGTATCGCCTGATACAGTAGCAACACTAATAAAAAAAATCCTTTTTTTAAAAGGTGATGGTTGACCAAAAAGGATAGATGGTGCCGCTGATGTGTCAGGAGACAACGGTATAAATTGTAGCAAACAACCCATTCTCGTAATTAAATTTTTCCATCCTATTTTCGTAATTAATTAATTTTTTATATTATTTTTATAAAAAAGCCTTCAACTTCTTTAATATTATTTTGTCATAAAAGCAATTTAGGAGGAGGAATAGGCAACTAAGCCGGCAGGAAATTCCAAGATGCCAAATCAACACCACATAACTGTTTTGAAGAGTGGGTATATTTGCTTTGCTTTTCATCACTCAACACATTTCTATTCCTTACCCTATTATTCATCATGGAGATTCTCAAATTATTCATGTACATTGAGTAAACCAAACCCACGTAAGGAGCAAAACGGAATAAACCGAACCAAATTTTCAATTCGATTTTTAGTTGGAAATCTTTTTCTAATTGAAATACTTATAATCTTATTTCCTTTATTTTTTCACATAATTATCTTCTTTCTTCAATTTAGTATATCATATTAATTTTAATTTTTTTCTATTTCTATTTCATTATAAAAATATTAAAAATTAAATCAAACAAATTTAATGAACTCAAAAAATATTTATTTTCTTACATGGTCAACATACAATTTCCATGTCTTCTATTATTCTTAATAGATATATATCAATTAAAAATTCAAATAAATATCATAAAAAAATTAAAATTATCAATTTGTTTTTTAAATATTAATGAGTTTAGGTTTTTAAGAGTATTAAGTTTTTGTGGATATTTGTGTTTAATGTTTAAATTTGGGTTTGCATATATAAATGGGTTATGGGCTTTGTTAGAATTAAGTGACCCGAATCCTTATTTAAATAAAATACAATGGTAAAATAAAATAAAAGAAGAATCCCTATAGAACTACACTTCTTTTATTTTATTTTAAATAAGGTTTTTTAAACCTTATTAAACTCCATCTATTGGATATTGATTAGAATAAGGAGTTTCAATCTTACTACACTCCTATTAGAATATGGCTTTACAAGCCTATAAATAGACATAGTCTATGCCTCTTGTAAATTGATTCGAATTCGACATAGTGAATTTTCTTCTCTTCTGCCCGTGGTTTTTTCCCGAAAGGGTTTTCACGTAAAATCTGTGTGTTCTTTATTTTTGTTTCTCTTTTCTTTGCGATATATTTGTCATTACCGATGTTATTTTTTTCATAAATTGGTATCAGAGCTTCCGGGTTTTTTCATCTCGATCACGGTAATGGCGTCTTTAAAGTATGAAATTCCGCTGTTGGATCGCAACACCAGATTTGCATTGTGGAAAATAAAGATGCAGGTAGTTCTTGCACAGATGGATTTAGAGGAAGCCCTGCTAGGGGTAGATAAGATACCTTCGACATTGACGGAGGAAGAGAAAAAGCGCAAGGATCGAAAGGCGTTAACACAGTTACATCTGCATTTGTCTAACGAAATTTTGCAAGATGTGATGAAGGAGAAGACCGCCGTGGCATTATGGAAGAGGCTAGAACAAATATGTATGTCGAAAACTCTAACCAGCAAGTTGCATATGAAGCAACGTCTTTATGCTCATCGTTTGGAGGAAGGTGCGTCTGTGCACGAACACTTAACAGTGTTTAAAGAAATTCTCTCAAACTTGGAGGCCATGGAGGTTCAGTATGATAAGGAAGATCTAGGGTTGATTCTACTTTGTTCGTTGCCCCCGTCTTATTCAACCTTCAGAGACACGATTTTATATAGCCGTGAGTCTCTCACAGTTGATGAGGTTTATGATTCTTTGACCTCGTATGATAAGATGAAGCATCTTGTGGTTAAACCCGACTCTCAGGGAGAGGGTCTCATTGTTCGTGGGAGACAAGATCAGAATGCTGATACTGATCGTAGAAGGACACAGGAACGAAATCCTCGCAGCAAATCTAAGGGTAGATCGAAGTCTTCAAACAGAGGTAAAACTTGTAACTTCTGCAAGAAGAAAGGGCACATTAAATCTGAGTGCTATAAACTACAGAAAAAGATTAAAAGGGAGGCTGCGAATCAAAAGGGAAAATAACCAGAAAATTCCGGTGAAGCTGATGTTGTAGAAGACTACAGCGATGGTGAACTTCTAGTCGCTTCTGTCAACAATTCTAAAGTGAGCGAGGAGTGGATACTTGATTCAGGCTGCACCTTCCACATGAGTCCCAATCGGGATTGGTTTACAAATTACGAAATAGTGTCTGAAGGTGTTATTTTGATGGGAAATAATGCTTCGTGTAAAATCACAGGTGTTGGAACAATTAAATTTAAGATGTTTGATGGAGTTGTCAGAACACTTAGTGACGTACGGCATGTTCCAGAATTGAAGAGAAATTTAATTTCGTTGAGTACTCTTGATTCAAGAGGGTACAAATACACAGCTGAAAGTGGAATTTTGAAGATTTCCAAAGGTTCCCTCGTTGTGATGAAAGGGTAGAGAAAGACTGTCAAGTTATATGTTTTGCAGGGTTCTACTGTTATTGGTGATGCAGCTGTTGCTTCCTCTTCCTTTTCAGATGATGATATTACTAAACTTTGGCATATGCGCCTAGGGCATATGAGTGAGAATGACATGGCAGAATTGAGTAAAAGAGGACTTCTTGATGGGCAAGGAATTTGTAAACTGAAGTTCTGTGAGCACTGCATTTATGGGAAGCAAAAGAGAGTTTGATTCACCAGAGGAATCCATAACACGAAGGAAACGTTGGAGTATATTCATTACGATCTGTGGGGCCATCAAGAGTGCCTTCAAGAGGTGAAGCTAATTATATGCTAACTTTTATTGATGATTTTTCCGAAAAGTTTGGGCATTCTTCTGAAGCGAGAAAAAGCGATGTGTTTTCCGCATTTAAGTCTTGGAAAACTATGATTGAAAAATAGACGGGGAAAAAATAAAACACCTCGCATTGCAGACAATGGCTTAGAGTTTTGTTCGATGAGTTTAATAAAAAGTGTGCAAGTCGAAGGGATCGTGAGACACTTGACGATTCGTCATACTCCACAAGCAAAAGCGGCATTGCAGAAGCGAATGAAGCGAGCGATCATGGAGAAAGTTCGATGTATGTTGTCAAATGCCAACTTACCAAAGTCGTTTTGGGTCGAAGCAGCCTCTACTGCATTTTTTTGATCAACCGATCTCCATCCATTGCCATTGAGAAAAAGACTTCACAAGAGGTATGGTCTGGTAATCCTGCTAATTATTCTGATTTAAAGATCTTTGGGTGTCCTGCGTATGCTCATGTTGATAATGGAAAATTGGAACCGAGATCCATTAAATGTGTTTTTCTTGGTTATAAAGCTGGTGTAAAAGGGTATAAGTTATGGTGTCCTAAAAATAGAAAAGTTGTGATTAGCAGAGATGTTGTTTTTGATGAAACTGCTATGCTACCTAACTTATCTCTTAAAGACTCTTCCAATAAAGAAAATCAAAAGCAGGTAGAGCATCAGATTAATACAGAGTCGACTCCTCAAGCCAGTACAAAAATTGAGAATAGAGTTGCTTCTTCACCACAATACTCTATCGCCAAAAACAGAACTAGAAGAGAAATTAAACCTCCAAAGAAGTATGCCGAGGCTGATCTAGTTGCTTATGCTTTAAATGTGCCGAAGATATAGATGCAAACCAAGAGCCGTCTAATTATTACGAGGTCATTAGTGTGAAGACTCGAGAAAAGTGGATGTTTGCTATGCAAGAGGAGATGAAATCACTCCATAAAAACAGAACATGGGATCTTGTAAAACTTCCTAAAGGTAAAAAGGTTGTTCACTTTGTAAATGGGTGTTTAAAAAGAAAGAAGGGACTCCAGGAGTTGAAGAACCTGGAGATATAAAGCAATGCTTGTTGCAAAAGGTTCTGATCAAATTCCAGGAGTGGACTTCACAGATGTGTTCTCCCGGTTGTGAAGCATAGTTCGATTCAAGCTTTGCTTGGTATTGTGGCCATGCATGATTTGGAGCTTGAGCGATTAGATGTAAAAGCGCATTTTTGCATGGAGAACTTGAAGAAGATATTTACATGCAACAACCAGAGGGTTTTATGGTCGAGAAATAGAGGACTATGTTTGCTTTTTGAAAAAGTCCTTTACTGATTTGAAACTTGATACCAAGGCAAGTGGTACAAGAGGTTTGATTCTTTTATGACTTCTCATGATTTTAAAAGAAGTAGTTTTGACAGCTGTGTTTACTTTAAGAAAAACAGTGATGGTTTTTTTGTGTATCTACTTCTTTATGTTGATGACATGTTGATAGAAACAAAAGATAAAGGAGAGATAAGAAAGGTCAAAGCCCAACTAAGTGAAGAATTTGAGATGAAAGATTTGGGACCAGCAAAGAAGATATTTGGTATAGAGATTCTTAGAGATAGAAAAGCAAGTAAATTGTACCCAAGTCAGAAGGGGTATATTGAGAAAGTTATTTGCAGGTTCAATATGCAGAGTGCTAAGCCTGTTAGTACTCCTTTAGCAGCCCATTTCAGACTTTCATCGGCTTTGTCTCCACAATCAGATGATGAGATTGAGTACATGTCACATGTTCCATACTCTAGTGCAGTGGGATCTCTCATGTATGCTATGGTTTGTTCACGTCCAGATTTATCATATGCAGTCAGTGCAGTTAGCAGATACATGGCGAATCCCGGTAAAGAACATTGGAAAGCAATTCAGTGGATTTTAAGATACTTACGAGGTACTACTGATGTTTGCTTATAGTTTGGAAGAACTAGAGATGGAGTCATTGGGTATGTTGATGTTGATTTTGCTGGAGACCTTGATAGAAGAAGATCTCTCACTGGTTATGTTTTTACAATCGGAGGTTGTGCAATCAGTTGGAAAGCTACTTTGCAAACTACAGTCGCTTTGTCTACCACTGAAGCTGAGTACATGGCGACATCGAGGCTTGTAAAGAAGCTATTTGGTTGAAGGGACTCTTTAGTGAGCTCAATGAAGACCTTCAAATCAACACAGATTTTTCACGACGATCAGAGTGCCATCTTCCTTACAAAAGATCAAATGTTTCATGAGAGAACAAAACACATTAATGTTCGGTATCATTTTTTTCGTGATATTATTGCTCGTGGTGATATTATTGTGAGCAAAATTAGTACTCATGAAAATCCTGCAGATATGATGACTAAGTCACTTTCTATAACCAAGTTTGAGCATTGCTTAGACTTGGTTGGTGTTCATTGTTGAAGTTAAACCCTTAAGGGGTTTTATGGAAGAGGTGGAGAACTTGTTCGTTGAGAGTTCGCGATGAAGAACTTGTTTATTTAGAATTCGTGTCAAGGTGGAGATTGTTAGAATTAAGTGACCCGAATCCTTATTTAAATAAAATACAATGGTAAAATAAAATAAAAGAAGAATCCCTATAGAACTACACTTTTTTTATTTTATTTTAAATAAGGTTTTTTAAACCTTATTAAACTCCATCTATTGAATATTGATTAGAATAAGGAGTTTCAATCTTACTACACTCCTATTAGAATATGGCTTTACAAGCCTATTAATAGACATAGTCTATGCCTCTTGTAAATTGATTCGAATTCGACATAGTGAATTTTCTTCTCCTCTGCCCGTGGTTTTTTCTCGAAAGGGTTTCCACGTAAAATCTGTGTGTTCTTTATTTTTGTTTCTCTTTTCTTTGCGATATATTTGTCATTACCGACGTTATTTTTTTCACAGGCTTTAAGCCTTATAGTTTATTCAGTTTAAAATGTCAAAACCGAAAGCTAATTGAATAAACCGATTAAACCGAACATGAAAATTGATTAAAGTGAAAAATTTAATTTTTTCGATTCGATTCACTTTAATTTTTTATTTATTTAGAATTTTTTTGCAAATCCCTACTCATGCCATATGAGTATTTATTTTATTTAATCACATGTGTTATTTTCCGTTTTATAATCTAATACTAATCCTATTCGGACCACATTAGTCTTCCCAATAAAAATGATGTTAAGATTCGAATTTTTTATTCAAATACTTAGAGAAAAACTCTTACTTCTTTCGGCGTAAGTCATGGAATAAATATTTTTGGGTTGAACTTACTCCTTTAATTGCAAGTTTACAGGAAATGTTGAAAAATAAATTAAAAACTCTTTGCTACTTTAACATAATCCGATACCCAGACATGTTTCAGTAATGGGACAAGCATATAACTACAGTACGATACACTTTCTGTACCTTAATTAATTATATTATATAATGCAAATTCCCTCACTTTATTCCCCAACATATCCAACCTTTACTCTGGAAATCAGTTATGGAGTCGTCAATAGGTTTTACAAGGAGAGTAAAATAGAAAAGAATCTGATGCAAGTGGTGGTAAGGTTTAAGTCAAAACTTAGCTTAGATGCTAACATTATTATCCCATGGGGTCAACCCAACAATCTTGTCATTACAAACAACAAATGATTCTTGGTCTGGTTCTTTTATGTTAAAAAATCTAGCATAATAATTTCTGGGTCGGTGAAATTTAGCAGTCAAACATAGTGGTGCAATTAAGATTCGCCAATTATACTAATTTTGTTTGAAAATTTTAATGTTAAGTGTTTCTCAAGTAGTAGTATTTGTATATTTATATAATATGGGTATTGTAAATTTTATGCATGTAGATACGTATATTACTCTAGACATAATATGTGTTTATAAGATCTTATGCACGTGTAACCTCGCAGAAGAGCGAGCTTGACTTGCAAGTTCATTATAATTCGGCCCAAATCCATTAGGGCTTTGGGAGTAAGCTCGACCTGCGAACATGGCCTGCGAGCTGATCCTGTGAGTTCATTACAATCCAGCCCAAATCCATTCGGGCTTTGAATTGATGATGGTAATTTTCCTAACAATTTATCCTCCATTTTGTTGATAGGAGAGTCATAAAGTGACTCTGGTTAGAACCTGATTCGGTTAAAATAGGGGTGACATAAATGAAGCTTACTGAATACGTTTTATATTTCATCATACGCCAAATAGCTCACCACGTGTATAGAAAAAACAATACATCTGTTTGTAACTAATTATCTTTTTACCTTTGGGCATTTGAACCATTGAAGTGTGCAGAGAAACCCTTTAAAAAGGGGAGGGGGTTAATTGACCCTTAGAAATCATATTGTCCCAATTCAAAATTTTGAAGAAGAGCCATAGCCGAGAAGGATAATTTTAGAGGTAATATTTGTAAAATTTTCTTCACATTCCTAACTTTCTTTCTATTTTTGCTGATAAACCATGGCTAGAACCAGAGGTAGTGGTCGCCAAATCACGGGCAACCTTTCACAACATCAGAATACAAAAGATGATGTGGAAGCCAAATAGTATGTTTGCACGAAAAAAGTGGAAGGGATGAATTGTATCCTAGCTGTATGAGGGATTCAAATTCCCAATTTTGTGTATGATTTTTTAATTCCCGAAGGATCACACCGATTGAGTGACACCATCGACAACAGTTTCTTACTTCCGCTACATGTGTTAGAAGCGGGTTTTCATTTACTGCTCCATCCCTTCTTTCGTCATCTTCTTGATGATTACAAAATAGCTCTCGCCCAATTATCTGGCTTTTCTTGGTGGTTGGATCTAGAATATTTCATCGAATGTAGTTGACGTAATGAAGTGTCGCTGATCGTTGTGTTTCAATGTTACCAACTAAAGGCTCACAACCGAGGGGGCTTGATAGGCCTGTTCTATTTCACTCCTCGCGAAGGTGTGAAATCCATCGTCACCAACAAGTGTACTAATCTTTGTCCTAACCGTTGCAAATATATACAAGTCAAATATAAGCTTAATGGAAGTTTTGATTTCCCAACTAAGTGGTCACTGCCTGACAAAAACATATGCACGAGGAGGCGAGATATAATATCGAAGGAAGGTTGGGGCCAATATTATCGACTTCGCCAGGGTGGCGTGCTTGATTTGGAGGAAATATTGACTGTTAGAAATGTTTTTCAATATTTCCTGTTAAACTTGAGCCTTAATGGATGGAGACAAGTTGATGCAGATGCTGGGGCAGACACCATTAATCTTCTTCTTGCACAGTTCGCATGGCCTAACGAGGCAATCGATGAATTGGCTCTTATACTGTAAGGGAATAGGAACGAGCCTAAGAATTATGTTTATTATTTTTGTAAACAAAAGCCTCATTCATGGTCTTTGCAATCTTCAACAAATATCGAGTGTGATGCGAATCCTTTATGCTAACTTCTGGTGCTGATATACGAACTATTGGTGATGCAGGCACAACTCAAGGTATTGAAGATAGTTTTAAGGAATCCACCAGCTTATCAAGAGAAATTAACGAATACATGAACGTATGATCATATATGCAAAGTGTGCGAGGTGGACCTTCTGGTGTCACTGTTGGAGATGATAATGCAAGCAATAGAAAGAAACAGAAAATTGCTGTTGGAGCTGCTAACATTGTTCTAAGTAGCGAAGACAAAGGCAATCCGCGAGGAGAGCACCATCGAAAGAGAAGAAGGGATCGCACTGACGTTCCTGATGACGTTGCTCCTATCTCTATAGCTCCTATTGAAGTTTGCCTCTTGCTACTTCTCCTTGTAACTGTCCATCACCACCAAGGACAACTGTCAACCGTACTTTTGGAATTACAATTGATCATTGCCTCCTGGTGGTTTTGTGAAGTTTAATATTCCTGGTGGTGGTACGGGGACATTGTTCCCTTGGCGCGAGCAGCTTAGTGTAAATAAGTTTCCCTTCAGCCCTAGTGAAGTAGCGAAGCAATGGAATTCTCTCTTGCTTGAGGAGACAAAAGGGTTTTTCTGTCCAGGTGAATTATCTGCAAACATCAGGAAGCCTTCACTGCAAGAGTTGGTAGTCTCTTTGCAAGTGATGCTAAATGAAGCTTGCGTTGCTAGCTTGGGCCTTGTTAAGGATATTAACAAGGCAGAGATTATGAGAAGGGGAAATGAAAATATGTATCAGTCCGTTAGGAGAGCACTGGAATAGACACACGAACATTATGCTATTTGGCTAAGGAAAATAAGAGATTGTCAGAAGAAAACCAAAGGCTGGGAGATAGACTCGCTATTGCTAAAAAGGAGGTGGAGAAATTACATGAAATGATCGCTGGTGAGCGAGCAGATAAACTAGCGTTTGAAGTTGGCTTAAGGAAGATGGATGAGGAGCATAAAACTATGGTGGCTAACTTAACGAAGAGCCACGAGGAAACTATGGAGAAATATAAGAGGGAAACTATGCAGAGCTTACAAGAATACCTGCCAGATTTGAAGGCTAACTTTTTGTTACATGCTCAAATAGCTGGTGGTCCTTTTGACGCTCGAAAAGTAAACTTCAATGCTCTTAGTGAGCTAAATGGTAGTGATATGGATTTCGATGTCTACTTTTCTTTTGGAACAATCTGGGAGGAATTTGCAGCAAAATGGAAAAACTCACCAAATTTTTTCCTCGCTGGCGATCTTGTCGAGACAAGCTCTACTCATGAAAATGTCATTGGTGCCAACGTTGCTCCCTTGAACGAAGGCCAAGGCAATGAACGCGAGGGGCATGATGGGGAAGAAGATGAAATGTTAATTGACCCTTTAGAAACAAATAATAATTCATGATTTGATTGTACTTGTTGTATTCTGCTTATTACTTTTGAATGAAAAATGAATATCTTAGTTTGATCCTTATTAATGTAGCGATGTGTTTAATTGTTGACTTATTGTAAACCGTCGCATAACCATATTGCTAACATAAAAATGCATTAAGTAACAAAAGTTACCAAGATGATTAACTTTAAGGAAATCATTCATAACTTTCAATTCGTTATACTTGGATAATGACTTGAGGTCACTGAATCCTTGTCGATATAAACGTATGCTAACGATGTATTTAAAAGTTGCGTTCTTAAATCAGCAAATTCAAATAAACTTAGGTTGCGATCTTAAATAAACTAACCTTTATAATATCAGTTGTGATCGTAGGTCATCGAGTAGTTTTAAGAGTTGCGATCTTAAATCAGCTAACCTTTATAATATCAACTGTGAATGTAGGTCATCGAGTTGTTCTAGGAGTTTCGATCTTAAATCAACTAAACTTTATAATATCAACTGTGAACGTAGGTCATCGAACTATTTTAGGAGTTGCTATCTTAAATCAGCTAACTCAAAGAAACTTAGGTTGCGATCTTAAATCGGCTAACCTTTATAATATCAGTTGTGAACGTAGGTCATCGAGCTGTTTCAAGAGTTGCGATATTAAATCAGCTAACTCAAAGAAACTTAGGTTGCGATCTTAAATCAGCTAACCTTTATAATATCAGTACTTGTATATAATACTTCTTTATTGAAGAAAAGAATTTGCTCATACATAATACTTCTTCAAATGTCAGGTATTCCATGTTCGTGGTAGAATAGGACCCTCCATTTTTGCTAACTTATAGAATCCATAACCTATTTTTTCTATCACCTTGTAGGGTCATTCTCAGCTTAGAGCCATCTTTCCTTACTGCGCTGTTGGAACACTAGCCTCAGAATTTCAGAGAATAAGATCACCCACCTGAAAGTTCTTGTTTTTCACTTTAGAATTATAATAACGAGCTACTTGTTGAGCTCGCGCAGCAGCCCTGACTTCTGCTATTTCTCTAATTTCATCAACGAGATCCAGGCTAAGTCTCATGGCCTGTTGATGAGCACTTTCATCAAAATGTAACGTTCTATGTGAGTGCATATCACGGGCCAAAGTTCAAATCCCGTGACCATGGCACAAGATGCGCTTCATGGAGGTCTATCGATTAGATGGGGAACATTTAGCCCACTAGAACTGGCTCGATTCAAAGAACTGTTGGAAAAGCATGTCAGATTGAAGCTTGGTTGGCCTGATAATGAAGAAATGGCAACTTAGGCTATTTTTAGTAAGTAGGGGAATCATATCTTATAGATTTGATTTGATATGATGTAATCTTGTAAATCCTTAAAATCAAGGGATAGGCTAATCTCGTCCGTCGATGTAATTTGATCTTAACCGTCGGTTTTGGGGGAGCTCAACTATAAATAGAGAGCCTTCCCCTTATTTGTATCTCATCCATTTTATGTTGAATTCTTAAGAGTAATAGAATTTCTTTTAGCATTTACTCAAACACCTTGTGTGAATTCCTTCTTTGGCTTTCTGTTGTTCACTTGTAGCTTCTTTTGGCACAATCGCTTCCGTTATACAAATTGGTGCCTTAGAAGAATTCTAAAGAATCTTCACTTTTGGGTGTAAAGGCTGACTTAGGCTAGTTAGGAGCAAACGGTTCGCTTAAGGCTGCACGGATCGCGAGACGAAAGATCTAGCCCCGTGACAAGTGGTATCTGAGCTATTGGTTTGAAGGCACTGTTAGGATGTTGAAAGAAGTTGTTGATCAGAATGAGCCAATGCAGACTCGTGGGAGGACCAGAAAAGCAAGTCGCTCGAGGGACATGCTGACAGCTTTGGAAAATGTCCATAGGGAACATGAAGGAGACGCTTGAGTTGGTCGAGGGATGCACAGATGGGTTTGACTCAATGAAAGAGCAACTCAGAGATTTTGTGTTGGATTTTCTCGGTGCCAATGCGGAAAAGATGAATGAATTAGTCAATTCTACTACAGAAAAGCTGGCAGAAAGGGATGAGAATCTCGAGGATGTGGTGCTAGCCATGAAGAAGGAAATTGAAGAGCTTAAGGGGGAGCTCACGATTTACAAAGCTGCTTTGAGTAATGGGATGTTGTCTTCAAGGCTGAAGCAACAAGCAATGGAAGTTTCCAAACAGGAGAAGTTCAAGGGTGCAAAGTCTGCAAGGGATGTAGACAACTTCTTATGGGAAATGGAGCAATACTTCCGAGCGATGGGTATCGAGGATGATGCCATTAAGGTAAACACTGCTTCAATCTATTTTACTGACGTGGCTCTCTTATAGTGGCGTTGTAGGTCCACAGATGAGAAATATGGTGGGAACACAATTGGGACTTGGGAGGAGTTCCAAAGAGAGTTGAAGAAGTAGTTTTACCCACAGTATGCTGAGAAGAAGGCTTGGGCTAAGTTGCATCGTCTCACGCAACAAGGCATTGTTTGGGAGTATGTTCGGGCATTTAGCGAGTTGATGCTTCAAATCTCCGACTTGAGCGAGAAAGAATCGTTCTATTGGTTTGAGGATGGGTTAATGCCGTGGGCAAAGCATGAGTTGCGTAGGCAAGGAATCACTGAACTTACTATAGCCATGGCTAAAGCAAAGTCCTTTGTTGAGCTTGGTCCAATGAAAGACAAGTTCGAGTCGTCTAAGCCCAATGGAAAGGGCAATTGTGAGAGAAACCATGAGGAAGATAAAGAGGGACGTAGTGATGATGGCAACAGTACCGATAGCACAAGTGGCAATGGGAAACCACAAGATGCGAAGTGGGGATTCAACAACCCAAGGGACAAGGGGAAGAGGATAAAATGCTTACTGTGTCAAGGACCACATGTAGCGCGAAAATGTCCGAAGAAATCAATGATTTTGGCTATCAAAAAGAAAGATGAGCCGAAGGAAGAGGCGAAGCCTATTGAGGGAAAGACATCGAGGGTCAATTCGATAGTGCTCATTCCTAAGAAAAGGAATGGTGAAGAAGGGTTGATGTTTGTGGACATCAACATTGCGGGTCAGAAGCGGAGTGCTCTTATTGATACGGGAGCATCAGACTTGTTCATATCGGAAAAGGCTGCGAAGAAACTTGGTTTGTCGATTAGGAAATCAAATAAGAAGATCAAGACAGTAAATTCAGAGGAGTCCCCAACTGTGGAGTAGTTCGTAATGTGGAGCTATAAATCGGTGAATGGAAGGGCAAGGAAGACTTTAAGGTAATCCAATTAGATGATTACGATTATGTACTTGGCTTAAACTTCATTGAGAGGATTCAGACAGTTCTGTTTCCATGGGCCAATCAAATTTATATTGTCACTGGTCCATTATCAAAGATTGTTATACCAGTGCATCGGGATATGAAGGTTGGGACCAAGGTGTTGTTGTCAATCCAATTAGTTGAAGATGTTTCGTATGGGAGAAACATTAACTCGATAGAACGGAATACTACAAAAGCCCCTTCAGAAAAGTTAGTGGAGCATGAGACTGATATGAGACCTGTGGAGTCGACTATGGAACCATCACCTTTGGGGAATGTGGATTGTGTATTGGACTTCAAAGGGAAAGAAGCGATGCAAAAGCAGTCGAAAAGAGTAAATGCTGCGAGTAAGGTACATTGCAAACACTCTGATAGTGTTTTGAATTCTGACTTGTTGGCTTGGCAAGGTCATAGGGGCCCTTTCAAAGTTCTTAAGAAAAGAGGCCGAGGGACTGTGGGTGGAACGAAGCCAAGATGTGAGAATCCAGGGGATTCTAATGGGAACAAGTCAAAATTGGGGTAAGTTAGAGCGGAGACTTCTTGCCAACGAGATGTACCAACGAGTGCAACGGTTCAAGTTAAGAGGCGACAAAAGCTGATGCAAAGGTTCCGAAGGAAGGGACAACCCGATCGTAAGACAAGTCAGGAAGAAGCCAAGGCAACGAGAAAGTTCCAAGGTGAATCAAGTCAGTGTCATTCAGAAGTCGCAATGAGGGCGTTGCGAGAATGGGTAGGGGAGAATGTCAAGGGCCAAAGTGCAAAGCCCGTGACCATGGCACAAGATACGCCCCATGGAGGTCTATCGATTAGATGGGGAACATTTAGCCCACGAGAACTGGCCCGATTCAAAGAACTATTGGAGAAGCTTGTCAGATTGAAGCCTGGTTGGCCCGATAATGAAGATATTGCAACTTAGGCTATTTTTAGTAAGTAAGGGAATCATATCTTGTAGATTTGAGTTGATATGATGTAATCTTGTAAATCCCTAAAATCAAGGGATAGGCTAATCTCATCCGTCGATGTAATTTGATCTTGATCGTCGGTTTTGGGGGAGCTCAACTATAAATAGAGAGCCTCCCCTTCATTTGTATCTCATCCATTGTATTTTGAATTCTTAAGAGTAATAGAATTCTTTGAGCATTTACTCAAACACCTTGTGTGCATTCCTCCTTTGGCTTTCTATTGTTCACTTGTAGCTTCTTTTGGCACAATCGCTTCCGCTATACAAATTGGTGCCTTAGAGGAATTCTAAAGAATCCTCACTTTTGGGTGTAAAGGCTGACTTAGGCTAGTTTGGAGCAAACGGATCGCCTAAGGCCGTACGGATCGCAAGACGAAAGATCTAGCCCTGTGACACATACATATCTCTGCAGGAATCACCGCTTTCGCTTTATAGACAAGTGAAAACGTGACCTCCCCTTGTCACTATGTGAGGCGATGTTCGCAAGGCCCAAATAATTCCTAAAAGTTCCTTTAACCAAGCAGCTTTAGCATCATCAACCTTCTTCTTCAAGGTTGTTAGAATTTTTTTTTCTTGGCCTCTACTTGACCATTTGTTTGGGGAGTCTTTATAGAGCTTTGGGCCAAAGCAATTTGTAAATCCCTACAAAAAATTTAAATTCCCTTAGAATTGTGTTCCATTATTTGTTATGATTAGGCGAGGGATTTCGAATCTGCACACAATAGACTTTCAAAGAAAGGACTCAATTTGTTTTTCTGTAATTGTAGCTAAGGCTTCATCTTCTACCCATTTAGTAAAATAATCTACAATAACCATTATGGAATTCTTTTGCACTGTAGCTATTGCAAATGGACCCAAAATATCAATTCACCAGGTTGCAAATGATCAAGGGCCTGACATAATCTGCAAAGGCTCTGCTGGTGATTGATATACTTGAGCATTTCTTTGACAAGAATTGCAAGTGTGAACCATATGTTATGTGTCCTTTTGCACTGTTGGCAAGTAGTATCCCTACCTAAAAACTTTTTAGGCGAGGAGTCTACCACCTAAATGGTCGCCACAAATTCCTTCATGAATCTCCCTTATCACATAGTCAGCCTCTAAGGGAGCCAGACATTGCAGCAATGGTTGGGAATATCCCTTTTTATAGAGTACACCCTCTAAAAGGGTATATCTAATAGTTACACAATAAAACAAATTGTTTTAATTGACCAAAAATGGAATAACTCACTAGTTAATAGGCGTTAATCAATCAACATTAGGATAATCTACTAGTTCATAAGTATTTAAGATATAAAAAATAACGTCATACCTCGCAACCTTTCGTTGTAGTTTGGCGAGCTCTTTCTTGTCAAGATGATTTTCATCACCTTGCAATGTTTGTCTAATAGGGGTCATCCACATTTCATCTTGATCCAACTAAAAATTTGGGGCATTTCGTAGCTCGGGACATCTCTATATTCCAGCAAAAAAATTTCCCCTTTGTTTGATAAGA
Source organism: Gossypium sturtianum (assembly GCA_025698515.1). NCBI lineage: Eukaryota > Viridiplantae > Streptophyta > Magnoliopsida > Malvales > Malvaceae > Gossypium > Gossypium sturtianum. Next base: position 108,283,019 of record CM046945.1, read on the forward strand.
ACAAATGATGCTAATTTTGACAAGACATCTGCTTGAGTGTTATCTTTTCTCAATAGCTATTTTGCTTGTACTTTTTCAAACCCTGTGAGTAGCCGAGTTTCTATAGAATGATATTTTTTCAAAATTGATTCCTTTACTTCATATTTACCACTCATTTGTTTAGTTACTAACTACAAATCTGTGTGTACAACCAGATCCTTTGCCCTAAGCTGATGAGCTAATTGTAAACTTGATATTAGGGCTTCAAACTCCGCAACATTATTGGATGTTTGGAAACCGAAAGAGAGTCCATACTGCCATTTATTTTTATCAAGGTCAATTAGAAGTACTCCTGCCTCTGACCCCGTCTTTTTTGTAGAGCCATTAATGTAAACTATCCAACTCTTTAAGCTATTAGCCATATTTACATTCCCCTGTGGCGAACTAATTACTATGTTCCGCGCAACAAATGAAAAAAATATTTAGAACAGAATATGTATTTGTCATAAGTTGTCATAGAAAACAATAAACTGAACATATAATTACTATGAGTCTTATCAGGAGATAATAAACACCAGAAAATTTTAATTTAATTAACTATTCATGATTTAATATTTCAAATTATGAATTACCCGTAAGATCATCAGTCTTCTCAAAGGAACATTCTACCATAAAGTCAGCTAGAATTTGACTATTTATCGTCGTTTTCGAAGCGTACACCACACCAAATTCGACTAACTTGATTCCCCACTTTGTCATCCTTCCTGAAGTGTCAGCTTTGGGTAGTATATCCTTAATAGGTTGATTCGTTATGACAACAATGGGATGAGCTTGAAAGTAGGGACACAATTTGCGAGCTGCAACAATCAGAGCAAAAATAAGTTTTTCTGTAACAGCCTGATTTTGGGGCTAGTCGGAACAGTGATCTCGGGATCACTAATCCGAGGTTTAAGGAAATTATTTTGATGTTATTTTATGCGTTATAGCATTAATATATGACTATGTGGAAATGTTGGTACTTTAATTTTAATGATTGCATGCTTAATTTTGAAAAAGGACTAAATTGCGTAAAGTGCGAAAGTTCTAATTTTCAAGGTAGAAGTACCTAATGACTATAGAATGTAAATTAGAGGACTTTGAAGTGAAAATAGGCCATTTTGGAGTGTGATGGCCGGCCATATGGTATGGGGAGACAAGAGCATTTAATGTTTAGTCAAAATTAGGTGAGAAAAGATGAATAAAAATATGGTAAAAGAAAAACTATCATCTTTCACTATTCACTCATCTCTTTCCACCGAAAATTGAAGAAGAAATAGAGCTCTTGGGGGTTCAAACTTTTAGCCACTCAATTCATATTCAAGTAAGTGATTTAGGTGGTTTTAATTGATGATTTTTGTGTTTTTGGAGTCCCCAAAGCTTAAGCTAGCTAATGAGGGGACTAATTTGAGATATGGTTGAAAGTCTAGGGACTTGCCATGAGAGTAGTTGAGTTGTTAGCTGAGTTTTATACAAGAAAATAAATGTTAGGGAGATGAGAAACAACTTTTGTGAAAGATGTTAGCATGAAAACACCTAAATAGGACTTTAAATTGTGTAATAAATGCAAGAAATAGTTGGAATGGTGAGTAGTTGTAAGAGAAGTAAATGTTCACCTAGGCCTTTTTATTGAGAAAATGTGATAAAAAATGATTTACGAGCCTAGGGGAAAAATCGCAATTTTGCCATAATACAAGGGCAAAATGGTCATTTTTGCCTAAGTGTAGATTTTGGTGCATTATAATGATCTAAATGAATGAATTTTATTGTTATAGATCAAGAAGAGCGTGGAATTAACCTTGACCGGGGAAAAGGCAAGGTTACAGATTAAGCTGTTAGTTGACACGTTTTGCACCGAGGTAAGTTTATGTGTAAACTATACATTTTATATACATACATTGTCGTTGTTGATTGGTGCATGGAATAATTGAGAACATGTGTGATACAAGTGGATTGAATGCGGTAGTTATGGTATAATTATTGTATGAATGACGAAATAGTCATATAAATGTGTAATAAACACTTGATGGTGGACTATGTGCGATACCACCTAGTTATTTAATTATGATGGGCTATATGCGATACCATCGTCTATTTATCAATTGGTGGGCTATGTGCGATACCACCGTAACTAACCTTTTCGGTGGGCTATGTGCGATACCACCCTAATAAAAGGCGATGGTGGGCTAAGTGCGAAACCACCGAGTAATTTGATTATGAGTAATTGACTAAGAGTTTGTGATGTGCTGTATTATGTGACATTGTGGTGCTAAGTGCAGGGAAGCATGCTAATGAATGTATACATTAAGCTAGTGATAAGGTTGGAATACAGAAATGGAAGAAATGAGTAAGCTTAATTATGAATGTGGATCGTTCCTTGTTTAGTATGTAATGCTATAACTTTATATTGTTTACATGTAAACTTACTAAGCTTAATGCTTACTTCCCCTTTCTTTTCCCTTGTTTTATAGAGTTTAAGAGCCGAGCCGGGGTACGCCGATAATCAGAAGATCGCCCACACTATCAACTCATCTCGGTATATCTAGACTTAGTGATTTTGTGTATGGCATGTATAGGGGCTAGACTAGTTAGATTATTTTGTTATTTTGGCCAAGATGTGTTGGCCCCTTTTAAGATAACTATTTTGGATATTGTCATGGTTGATGTCTCACTTTGTTATTTATGAAAATATGAAATTACTCATGGAAGTTCCTATTGCAAATTATGAGTGTTTATTGATATATGAATTGAATATTTAGATGTGTCTTTGGGTCATGGATTACGTTGAATGGAATTTGGAGTATGTATGTATGCAATATAGGGTGGCAAAGGGCTTGGTAGATAGCCTTCTAATCGTTCACATGGGTAGACACACGGGCGTGTGTCTAGATCGTGTGGGAGGCACGGCTAGCACACGGGCGTATGCCCAGGCCGTGTGAAGTCTGCACCTTGCAATTGGAATTTAATTCGCCACACAGCTGAAGTACACGGTCGTGTGGATATGTCAGAATGTCAATGTTTGGCACTCGGGCCAGAGCCACGGGCGTGCCAAGGCCGTGTGAAGTTAGTCAGTGTCGACCATGGGCGTCGAACACGGGCGTGTGAGATGATACACGGGCGTGTCATCTCCCCCACGGGCGTGTGGCCCCTGTTTAGGCAAAATTTTCTTAAGTGCGTAGAAGTTTCTGAATTATCTCCGAAACCATTTGGAAGCATATTCAGGGCCTCGTATGCCCATTATGAGAGTGATAGACACATGAATGGAAAAGTTTTAATTTGAAACGAACCTAATAGCCCAAAGTTGTATGATTGTGTGAGTTAAGTACAGTAACGCCTCGTACCCAGTTCCGGTACAGAATACGAGTAAGGGGTGTTACATTTTCCATTTTCGAATACCTTTACTCTCCGTTCTGCAATACTTTACTGACGTAGTAAATCAGGTATTGGCGAGCTCTTTCTACCATGATTAAAACAGCTGCAACCATCTTCTCCGGGGTTGCCAAATAAACATATAAAGCTTCTCCTATGCGAGGTGACATCAACAGTGATGGGGATGTGAGGTATTCCTTAAGTTTTTCAAAAATTATCTGGCACTTTTTAGTCCAAGAAAAAGAAGTTCTCATGGCTTTGAAGAAGGGAAAACATTTATCTGCCATTCTGGAGACAAATCTGTTAAGTGTAACCACCCTATCCGTTAAACGTTGTATATCTTTAATTGTCTTCGGGGGAGGCATATCCAAGATGGTACGAATCTTCTTCGGATTAACTTCAATTCCCCTTTCTGAGACCATGAAGCCTAAAAATTTTCTAGCTCTAACACCAAAAGCACATTTTTCAAGATTAAGCTTCATGTTGTGAGCTCACAGAACAGCATATGCCTCTGACAGATCTCTAACATGCCCTTTCAAAGTAGAACTTTTTACTAACATATCATCAATGCAAAATTTAATACTCTGTTCGATTTGCTCCTTAAAAATCCTATTCACCAACCTCTGATAGGTCACAGCTGCATTCTTTAAACTGAAATGTGTGACCTGATAGCAAAAAATGCCCTCATCAGTAACGAAGGTTGTCTTATCTTGATCCTCTGGGGCCATAGATATCTGATTATAGCTTGAGAAAGAATTCATAAAACTCATAAAATTATGCCACAAGGACGCATCAACCAACCTATCAATCGAAGGTAAGGGAAAACTATATTTAGGGCAAGCTTTGTTAAGGTTGGTGAAGTCAATACATATCCTCCACTTACCATTAGTCTTCTTCACCATCACCACATTTGAAACCCAATCCGGGTACGTGACCTCTCTAATAAATCTTGATAACAACAACTTTCCCACCTCTTACCTTACAACTTCATCCTCTTGCGGAGCAAAGTTTTTTCTTCTTCTGCTTAACTAGTTTAATCTTAGAAAGAACATTTAACTTGTGAACCATTACCTAAGGGTCCACTCCAGGCATATTCGCGGCTAACCATGAAAAAAAATCAAAATTTTCCCTTAAGAAATGAGCTAAATCTTCATTTTCCTCTGCTGTTAATGCCGACGAAATTCTCACTATCTTGTCAGTATCATTGTAAAGTTTTCGTAGCTTTTGCTGCTTCTGGTTTCTTAACTCTCTCCTCACTCCTTGCATCCAAACTGTCTAAATCCAAAACCTTACATTTCGCGCTTGCTTGTTGTGACTGATCGTTATGTCAGAGTCTTAAAATTTATATAATGAATGATCTAGCCTAGAAACTAATTGTGACAACGATTGAGGCAAGCACACCTATCGAACAGTAGTATAGTTTAGTGGCAAGACCGGAATATCGAACCCAAGGGAACCAAAAGTACTAATACTAACTTTCTTTCTATTATTTAGCCTAAGAATTGAAATGAATTATTGTTTAATCTAAAATTAACTAACTACTAAGCTAAAGACGCTAAGACAAAGAGAATGAATTGGGGAAATACTTGTGGGAAAAACCAATTGATTAAGACAATACCTAAGGAAGAATCCACCTAGACTTCACTTGTTATTTAACTCTAAACCAGACGATTTATTCACTTGACTTGATCCGTAGGATTCTCTAATTTATATTAATATCTCTCTCAAGGCTACTAACGTCTAACCCTAGGTTGATTAATTGAAATCTCTTTCTAATTAAAACCCCTAGAATTGCATTAACTCGATCTATGGACTCCCATATTAGGTTTGATCCTAATCCGGCAGATTTTCCTCACCCAATCTCTAGGCGCGCGAGCAACTCTGCTTAACTACGCTAGATATACTCTTAGGCAGGGTCTATTCCTCCTCTACCTAAGCACGTCAATACTTCAATCAATATCCTGAAATATCAAAACAAGAACTAATAACACATAATTAAGAACAAATCAAGTATTTATCATATAGCTCAGAAAACAATAACAAGATCCGTCTTAGGTTTCATCCCCCTCAGGTATCTAAGGGTTTAGTTCATACTAATAAAAGAATACATCTCAGAAGAAAAGATAAAACAAAACATAAGAAAAACCCTAAAACCCCCTGAAGGAATTGAAGAGAAGATCTTCCGTCTTGAGTATGACTCCGGCTTCTTGAGATGAATCAACTGGCTTTCTTCGAGTAAATCCCACAATTCTGACCTCTCCGGCTTGGCTCCTTGGCCTCGCTGGACGCCCCCCTAAAGGTTGGCCTTTAGGGTGTTTATATAGGCTTTTGGAATGTGTTTCTTTGCCTCTAAGTACCCTAATCCGAATAAAATTCTTCTTTTCCACGGCAGGGACACGCCCATGGCACACGCCCGTGTAAGTCGAGTTGTAGGCCGTGTTTGAGCCTGCTAAAGGGGCACGGTCGTGTGGTGAAACCCCAGGCCGTGTCGATTTCTCACTTTGGCCCGTTTTAAGCCCGTTTCTCGTTCTTTTCATCCTCCTATGCTTTCCTGAGTATAAAACATGAAAGTAAAGGATTAAGAGCACCAAATTTCATAATTCAAGGTATAAATCATCCAAAAGCATGCTAAATATGGAATTAAAATATGTTACTATTACGGTTTATCAAATACCCCTACACTTAAGCTTTTGCCTGTCCTCAAGTAAAAATCTCAACTCACAATTAAAATGAACTTCCCCAATTCATAACCTTCATCAATAATATCTCATCATAATTCATAGGTAATTCATACATTGATAATTTAACCAGAAGGTTCCTAAATATTCAAACAATCAAAGTCATTTTTTATAGTATGAAAAATAGGTGTTTCCCCTTACCGAAATAATTACCTTTGATTCAAAATCGAAAAGGATTGACATCCTCACTAAAGATTCACTCAAATCACTCAAAGTGTTTAAGGTTCAAAAATAAGCACTCAGAAGTCGAAGATGAAAAGTTAATCCCATAGGCTTGCATGAAAATCAAATCTCCACCACTGTAAAATGATATGATACACAAATCAAAAGGTCTTTTATGGGTTGTAACGGGGCTTGGGTTAAAGGTGTGGATAAAGGCTTGAATTAGAGGTTTAGTATCGAGACTGAATTGACAAATTACCTAACTAAAAAGTTGTACTAATACTAAATAATGACATCACGAAAACTTAATACTAATAACATGAGCTTCTTCTAAAGATAATGAAATTAGCAGTTTGAGCTCAAATAACATAGAACTAATAATGAATATACTTCGTTTCGATTTTTTAAAGAACAAATCAAGTAATAATAAGATAGAATTTAACAACTGATATAAAGAAACTAGTTAAGTAACCGATCAAATCCAATCTCGATATAGGGGTAGTCAAGAGAAATGGTGATAACAAATACAAAGTTGGTTTTGGGTTAATTTTAATGGGTGAGTCAATAAAAGGGTTGTTAGGATCAAAGGCGTTCACTAAGGGTTAATTGTGAGGGTAGGCTTTTTATGGAGTAAGTGGGTTAAAACCTAGGTGCCTTTATCATCTTAGTATATCAAATCAAAGGTGTGGTCTCGACATGTATAATCGATGCAAGTTCTAGAATAACAGATCAATGTTGACACACTCATAATCAATAAAGTGAGCACGAAAAGGAATGTATGCTCTAAAAGGCTCAAAATCTCACAAAAATTACGGGCTTTTTGATATCAACCTTGTAAATTTCAAACTTCAAAGTAATAATTAGATTCAGGTAGACAACCTAAATTTTTTTTTCTTCTGAAAAATAGACTTATCCTGCTTGATTCTCTAGTTTCCTATAATTTAAATCATCACTGCACAATTATCAATGACTTAATCCAAAATAAATCAATAAAAATCATAAATCAAAGGAAATTTCATTTTAACAGTAATATGAGAAATTTTATTTAAGAACAAGACATAATTCAGGAAATTGAGAATAATGCAAAAAGTTTGGCACTTTTAAGATTCACCCCCCACACTTAAGATGTACATTGCCCTCAATGTACAAAGATAGATAGGAATTCATAAAAGATAAGGAGAGATGAAACTTCCAGAATTTTGGATGGATTCCTTGAGTTGGAGGTGTGGAAACTTGATTCGGAGGTGAAAGATAAGTTGGAGGCGGCGTCTCTGGTGGTGGTATGGTGGCGGCCCAATATTACTGCGCTAGATGAAGAAATTGGGTAGCCCGTGAAGAAATAGCCAGGAAATAGTAAGACACATTTAAAATAAACTAATTATGTATTTAAAGATAAGAAAGATAAAGAGAAAGAAAATAGAAAGTAAAATAAAATTAAAAGAATAGATAAATAGACTGAAAAATCCTTATTGTTAGATGGTTCGCGAGGTGGGTGTGATTTCTAAGGCCGTGGTATGTGATTCCCAAGCAGCCTGAAGAACCTAAAAACAAGAAACTAAAATAAGATACACTAAATTTAGTGGAAGAGCAGTTAAGATAAGGAAAATAAAGGAGAAGAGAAAAGAAAAATAAAAACTAAATGGCCTCAAATGTCTTTGGCTTGTCGAGTTAATGAAGCGACCGACATGAACTTATGTAGGTCAGTCTCGCAGAGGGAGACTGTGCTAGGATCCTTTCGCTTCTTCGACATGGATATCGTGTACATCTAAAGTTTGGACAAGGGCCAAGGAAGGAGAATATGGAAGGGGGGTCTGAGAATGTATGGAAGAAGGGGAATGGGGAGTAGTTGAGAAGAGGGGGGTGGTTTAAATAGGGTTTTGATGTCTGGTACATCCCCACACCCGTGTACCATGGGCGTGTTGGGTCACACGGCCGTATTGCACGGCCGTGTTGTGCTTCGTTCGTTTCTCCCACGCCCGTTTCGTGGTCACCACGCCCATGTTTGATAAAATAGTGTTGACCACGGCTGTATCGCACGGCCGTGGTGTTTAGTCGGAGCCCGGAGCCCGTGTAACTTCCTTTAGTGCCGGCCACGGCCATATCGCACGGCCGTGGCGATTTATAGTTGTCCGTGATCTAGGAATCTTTCGTCATTGGCTTGTACTACCTCTGCTATGTCAGTACGGAAGTCCGTAGTATCCACATGGCCACGGCCACAGCCGTGTGCAAGGCCGTGTGGTATGGAAATTTGTGCCTAAATAAAAGAAAATAAAACTAAACTTAATTATTAGGGTTAGTGCTCGGGTTGCCTCCCGAGAAGCGTTCATTTAAAGTCTTAAGCTAGACTTACCTCTTATTCGCATAATCAGGATGGTTTGAAGAGTTGAACATCCTTCCTCATGCTATCTGTCCTATTATTATTATATAGTTCAAGTCGAGTAGCGTTTATTTTAAAAGTGCCAAATGTAGGATTACTTACCTCGACTGTTCCGTATGGGAAGACATTGATTACCCTAAAAGGGATTTCTTTGTTTGTATTCGGGCCAGGAGGAGATGTTCGAGGGTCTGCTTTATCTAATAATACCTGATCTCCGATTTTGAATTTGTCTGTCCCATAGAGTGGCTTTGGTTCTGCTTCGTGTGATTTTGATTTTTCCTTGAAATGTGCCTTCCACTCATCTAGTTCATCAATATGAAGCCTTCGATCATCATGAATTATTTCCTTGTTGTTATGATGTATAGGATCGGGCTCGGGTGTGTAATTCCGTGGTGCTTCCTGAAAAGAAGTTTTAACAAATTGGTTATCAGTTGAATTTACTTTCTCACCTCTATCACTTGATGTCCTGGTTGAGTCGAGAGCCTGAAGACTGATTGATTCGTCACCTACACGGAGTATGAGTTCTCCTGTACCAATATCAATTTTAGTTTTGGCAGTTGCTAAAAAGGGTCTTCCTAAAATTAAGGGGATACTATTGTCCTCATCCATGTCTAAAACTACAAAGTCTACTGGGAATACGAATTTATCAATCTTTACGAGAACATCTTCGATTATACCCCTAGGAATTCGAATAGTCTTATCAGCTAATTGAATGCTCATCCTAGTTTGTTTGGGTTTCCCTAGACCTAGTTATTTAAACATTTTATAAGGCATAACATTTATGCTTGCCCCTAAATAAGCTAAAGCGTTATCAGTAGATAAACTACCAATTAAACATGGAATTGTAAAACTCCCTGGATCTTTTAATTTTCGTGGTAGTTTATTTTGTAGAATTGCTGAGCACATTGCGTTTAGCTCCACATGCGATGCCTCGTCTAACCTTCGTTTGTTTGTGAAAAGCTCTTTTAAAAATTTCCTTGAATCTGGCATCTGCGAAAGAGCTTCGAGAAACGATAAGTTAATATGTAATTTCTTTAAAAGTTTAAGAAACTTACCGAACTGTTCCCATGTGTTGTCTTTCTTCATTACTTCGGGATATGGTATGCGAGGTTGGTACTCTTTGATTACCGGTTTTGTTTTATCATGACTTACCTCGACCTTACCTTCCTCTACCACATCCTCTTGCCTTAATTTGGGCTCATCTAACCCTTTACTATCATGAGCGGTTATGGCTTGAAGTTGCTCCTTTGGGTTAGTTTCAGTGTTGCTTGGCAATCTACCTTGTGGTCGTTCTGACATGATCTTGGTAAGTTGACCTACCGATTTCTGGATCTCTTGAATCGATGCTTCTTGCTTTTTGAGTGCTGTTTCAGTGTTTTGGAAACGGGTTTCTGACACCGCGATGAATTTTGTTAGCATCTCCTCAAGGTTCGGCTTCTTTTCCTGTGGGTAGGGCTGTTGTTGGAAGTTTGGGGGTTCTTTGCCTCTCGATTTCCTTGACCTCCCCACGAAAAATTGGGGTGGTTCCTCCAACTGGATTATAATTGTTACTATAGGGGTTATTTTGAGATCTAAAATTATTACCCATATAGTTCATCCGCTTTCGCTTTACGTCTCGGGTTGTAAAGTGGATATTCGTGTTGCTCATTCCTCCTCCATTTGTATCATGATCGCATAACTGGATGTACCGTGAAGAACCACAAAACCATCAATTTTTTTATTTAACATCTCTACCGATTTGATAGCATGGTCACTGCGTCGAGGTTAAAAACACTAGCGGCTTTTGTTGGCCTTGTCCTCGTGACTTGCCACTGATAATTATTCAGTGACATCTCTTGAATAAACTCGTAGGCGACCTCGTGTGTTTTGTTATTCAAGGTTCGCGTGCGCGCTAAATCAATCAACTGCCTGGTTGAAGGATTTACACCGTTATAAAAGATTTGAACTTGTAGCCACAATGGTAAGCCATGGTGTGGGCACCTTCTCAATAGATCTTTGTTTCTCTCCCATGCATCATAAAGTGTCTATAAATCCATCTGCACAAAAGAAGAGATATCATTCCTTAACTTAGCCATTTTAGCCGGCGGAAAATATTTTAATAAAATTTTTTCGGTCATTTACTCCCATGTAGTGATTGATCCCCGTGGAAGAGAATTCAACCACTGTTTGGCTTTATTCCTCAAAGAAAAGGGAAATAGCTGAAGACGAATGGCATCATCAGAATCACCATTTATTTTGAACGTATCTCAAAATTCTAGGAAATTTGCCAAGTGATTGTTTGGATCTTCATCCTGCAAACCATCAAACTGAACAAATTGCTGTATTATTTGAATTATGTTAGGTTTCAGTTCAAAATTATTTGCAGCAATAGTAGGTCTAACAATACTTGATTCAGTACCAACTAAACTAGGTTTAACATAATCATACATAGTACAAGGAGCATGATTTTCGGCCACCACAGGAGGGATTGGATTATTCTAGTGATCCGCCATCTCTTCCGTGTTATTAGTATCGTCCTCTTGCTCTTCTTCTATGTAATTTAAGCTTCGCCTTATTTCTCTACGATTTCTGCGAACGGTTCCTTTGATATCACTGTCGTAAATTAAGGGTCCTGTCGGGTTCCTTCTAGTCATAAACTAGAGGTACCTGCAAGGAACAAAGAAAGAGAAAAATTAGCAAAGTTAAAATAAAAATAAAAGTAAATTGCAAAAATAAAAAAATGGCTAAAGTAATAAAAATTGAGCGTTCTTAATATTTTAGTTCCCAGAACATGGCGCCAAAAACTTGATCGTTATGTCGAGTCTTAAAATTTATATAATGAATGATCTAGCCTAGAAACTAATCGTGACAACGATTGATGCAAGCGCATCTATCAAGCGATAGTCTGATTTAGTGGCAAGATCGAATATCGAACCCAAAGGAACCAAAAGTACTAATACTAACTTTCTTTCTATTATTTAGCCTAAGAATTGAAGTGAATTATTGTTTAATATAAAATTAACTAACTACTAAGCTAAAGACGCTAAGACAAAGAGAATGAATTGGGGAAATACTTGTGGGAAAAACCAATTGATTAAGACAATACCCAAGGAAGAATCCACCTAGACTTCACTTGTTATTTAACTCTGAACTAGACGATTTATTCACTTGACTTGATCCGTAGGATTCCCTAATTTATATTAATACCTCTCTTGAGGCTACTAACGTCTAACCTTAGGTTGATTAATTGAAATCTCTTTCTAATTAAAACCCCTAGAATTGCATTAACTCGATCTATGGGCTCCCATTTTAGGTTTGACCCTAATCCGACAGATTTTCGTCACCTTATCTCTAGGCGCGCGAGCAACTCCGCTTAACTATGCTAGATCTACTCTTAGGAAGAGTCTATTCCTCCTCTACCTAAGCACTTCAATACTTGAATCAATATCCTGAAATATCAAAACAAGAATTAAGAACACATAATTAAGAACAAATCAAGTATTTATCTTATAGCTCAGAAAACAATAACAAGATCCGTCTTAGGTTTCATCCCCCTCAAGTATCTGAGGGTTTAGTTCATACTAATAAAAGAATACATCTCAGAAGAAAAGATAAAACAAAACATAAGAAAAACCCTAAAACCTTCTGAAGGAATTGAAGAGAAGATCTTCCGTCTTGAGTATGACTCCGGCTTCTTGAGATGAATCAACTGGCTTTCTTCGAGTAAATCTCACAATTCTGACCTCTCCGGCTTGGCTCCTTGGCCTCACTGGACGCCCCCTAAAGGTTGGCCTTTAGGGTGTTTATATAGGCTTTTGGAATGTGTTTCTTTACCTCTAAGTACCCTAATCCGAATAAAATTCTTCTTTTCCACGGCAGGGACACGCCCATGGCACACACCCGTGTAAGTCGAGTTGTAGGCCGTGTTCAAGCCTGCTAAAGGGGCACGGTCGTGTGGTGAAACCCCAGGCCGTGTCGATTTCTCACTTTGGCCCATTTGGCCCGTTTTAAGCTCGTTTCTCATTCTTTTCATCCTCCTATGCTCTCCTGAGTATAAAACATGAAATTAAAGGATTAAGAGCACCAAATTCCATAATTCAATGGATAAATCATCCAAAAGCATGCTAAATGTGGGATTAAAATATGTTACTATTACGGTTTATCAGTGACCTCTATCCCTGTTACACTTGTTCATGTGTTTATTTTGCTGATAACATGTGGCACTGCCTGGTTGTTTGCTGATCAGATTACATAAAGCCTACCCCCATTTTTGTAGGAGATTTGATCTTCATGCAGAAAGTTGCCGCCATCATTTTAGCCATTCTCATTATGGGATGCCTGAGAATAGTGTTGTATGTCATAGGACGATCAACCACAAAAAACTGGACATACTCTTTCGTGGTGTGCTCGCCATCCTCCAAGATAACAGGTAAAGTGATACAACCATTTACCTTAACAGGATGGTTTGCAAAACTATACAACGGGCTCACCTTTTTTAACGCTTGCACTTTCAACCCTATTTTTTGATAAGCCTCCCAATTTAACACCTCAACAGCACTAGCACTATCAACTAGTATCCTTTTTACCTCAAAGCCTACAATGGTTGCCAACACAACAATCAGACCATTTCCCTTATCGTCACCAACTATCTCCACGTTTTCATTACTAAAGTCCAACATCCATTCTTCTTGCTGGCGCAACCTCTTTGGCGAGCTAACCGAAATAACGCTCCTAAGGTGAGCCTTCCTCTTCGCATTGGAGGTCGCTAGTCTTTATATTTCCCAATTATCACATGAATAGTTCTTCTCACCTTCTACTTACCCCTAGCCTCAGTCTTTAAACTCTGCCCTAGTTGATCAGTATTCTGAGCCATAAAATCTTTAAGTTCACCATTCTTGATTGCTTCATTGATATCGTCTTTTAAGGAAGAGTAATCCTCCGTCTTATGTTCCCCATCTTCGTGGAACGCACACCTGTCCTTCGAGCTTGACCTTTCTGTATTGTGCCTCATAGGTGGAGGAGTTGACAAGATGCCAAGACTCTTTACTTGGCTAAGGATATAGGCACGCGTGGCATTCAAAAGAGTATAAGTCTCAAATTTACCATAAGAAGGGTCCCTCATCGCGTGGTTAGGCTGAGACATTTGAAATGCTTTGGATGATTCATTTTGTGATTGTCCCTTTTGCTATCCTCCACCTTGTACACGCAGAGAATGAGAAGATGATTCTTGGCAACTGCGAACTCCCTCTATGTTTTGAATGTCTGTCATCCCGCTGGAAAGTACCTCGGGCTGCTCTCTTGATCTCTTCTACCTTAGCAAACTTGTGAGCCATCTCATACAAATCTGCCAAGCTCTGCGGCTTGTTATTAGTGAATGAGTATTGTACATGCTCATTTAAAACTCTTATAATAAAAGCATATATGGCCCACTAGTCCTCCAAATTTTTTGTATTTAACGTTGCCGTGTGAAAATGCTTGATATAATCTTGCAAGCTTTCCTCTTCTCTCTGTTTGACGAACATCAAGCCCATATGCATACTCATTATTGCCCTATATGCCCGAAACCTCCCTAAAAACATCTGACCCGACTGTGAAAAACTTTGGATAGAACCTTGTGGGAGGGATAAATACCAACCATTTGCACTTCCTTTTAAGGTTGTTGAAAAACCCTTACACTTTGCAGCATCAAAGGCTCCCAACACATTCATATAATTATTGTACTGCATGAGATATGCTCGAGGATCCCTCCTACCTTCAAACATTTCCTTAGAGACCTTAAAGTCAGCTGATAAGCTTACTGTTGCAATCTCAGAAGCTAGGGGATTGTCTGAGAATCAAGATGCAAAGCCCGTACATCCCTACATAGGGCATCCATCTCGTTCTGCCATGGTTTTGCATGCACCCAGGACCTTCCTCATGCATGCCACTACTAACATAAAGATCAGAATTATCAGAATATACGTTTTTCCTTAGCTCGTTGTTTCGTCTCAACAATTCCTGTTGAAATGCTTGTTGTTGCTCAAATATTAAATCTTGTAAGGCCATCTGCTCCTTCATTAATCTCATTTGCTCCTAAAGAGCAACAAATTGTTGTGGAGATGGTTATTGATCAGAGGGGAGTGACAACCCCTGACCAATATGGATATTTAAGTCAAGCGAGTTTGAGGCTCCTGCACGAGTTAAATTACCCAAATTCTCCGGCCGATCAGCAAACCAACCAACAAATAAATATGCTTCACCAGATTGATTTCTTGTACCAGAGACTCCAGGTTCTCTAGTGAAAAAATTGGTGGGAAAATTTTTATTGGGATGAGCCATTTTTCTTTCTTACAAACTAAAAATTCAAAGATTAGAAATTCTTTACACTTACCACACCAAATTGTTGAGTGTTTTTCTCTATTTTTCTCAGGTAGTGGTATCTGTACATTTATATGATATAGGTATTGTTCACTGACATGATATGCTAGGTAGGCTTCATGCATGTAGACACGTATTCTACTCGAGACTCAACATATGTTTATAAGGTCTTATGCACGTATAACCTCGCAGGAGAGTGAGCTCGACTTGCGAGCTCATTACAATCCAGCCCAAATCCATTCGGGCTTTGGGAGCGAGCTCGAACTGTGAGCATGGCCTGCAAGCTCATTACAATCCGACCCAAATCCATTCGAGCTTTGGGCCGATGATGGTAATTATCGTAACAAGGTTATCTGTCAACATTTGTGATAGTAGATTTCATTGATAAATAAATTAAGTAAAGAGTAACACAAGAATTATATCGGATTGTGTAATTTCAAGTTTGAATTAATGGGTTTTAGATGAATTTTCTGATTTAGGTTCATTTTACCACTCATAAATGAACCTTTTTCTAACAACCCCATAAAGTATATTATATTGCAGCAAGTACAGCATGCAAGCGAATCGTAATATCTGTCATGTAATGCCAGAAACGAAATTTGCTTTTTTGAACATTGTAAACATGATCATTTTGCTTAAATAAAATTATAAGTGGCAATATTGGTAGCCTACCTTTTTAGGAACTTTGGACTGATGGCATCAAAGAGGGTCCTCATTGATCAAGATCAACTGCAGATTATTCTAACATCTAATCCATATAAAGTATTACAATTGATGTTATTCCTCTACATCAGCTAGTGGGTATAAACTTAGATCAAAATCCTCTTTCTCAAAAAATCACAAATCACGATAAATATCACATGAGGAGTGGTGTCCAGGCATATTACCGCTGTACCAAATAATCCCCTCAACCAGCTTATTTATATACCATCTTCTTCACCTTCTTCTCTGCAACACCAGGTTTAATTAACTACCACCTTTTCTCTTTTTTATTTGTTGTTTTAAATATGGCATCAAAAGCTGATTTTCTCCTCCTAGCTGTGTTGTTTAGTTTTATGTTTTTGTCTTGTCGAGCCATGAAACATGATCAATCCAAGTTCTTCAACTTAATGAAAGCATCTTTATCGGCAAAGGCCTTATCTGATTGGGATGTTAATGGAGGGAAACCTTATTGCAATTTCACCGGAGTTAACTGCGACGATCGAGGCTATGTTGAAGTTCTTAACTTCACCGGCTGGTCACTGTCCGGCATCTTTCCCGACGACGTGTGCTTTCATCTGCCGGAGCTTCGTGTTCTCGATATCAGCCGCAACAATTTCCACGGCAACTTTCTGAACGGTATCGTGAATTGTTCTTCCCTGGAAGTGTTCAATATGAGTTCCATATATTTAAGAACAAAGCTTCCGGATTTCTCCAAACTGGTCTCTTTACGTGTTCTTGACTTGTCGTACAATCGCTTCATAGGCGATTTCCCCATGTCCATAACTAATCTCACCAATCTCGAGGTGCTCTACTTTAATGAAAACGATAAATTAAAGCCATGGCAACTTCCGGACAACATTTCCAGGCTTTCCAAGCTCAGAATTATGGTTTTCACGACATGCATGTTGTATGGTCGGATCCCAGCATCAATCGGGAACGTGACATCGCTTGTTGATCTCGAGTTGAGTGGGAATTTCCTGTCTGGTCAAATTCCTAAGGAGCTTGGATTGCTGAAGAACTTGAAGCAGCTTGAACTGTATTACAACCAGTACTTATCTGGGACAATACCCGAAGAACTTGGAAACCTGACAGAGCTTATAGATTTGGACATGTCGGTGAATCGATTGAGTGGAAACATTCCAGTGTCTATATGTCGACTTCCAAAACTTC
Organism: Gossypium sturtianum; assembly: GCA_025698515.1. NCBI lineage: Eukaryota > Viridiplantae > Streptophyta > Magnoliopsida > Malvales > Malvaceae > Gossypium > Gossypium sturtianum. The sequence goes on from CM046945.1 coordinate 108,299,888, forward strand.
AGTTCCTTCAGATTTATAACAACAGTCTTACAGGAGAAATCCCTGGTGAAATTGCAGAGTCAACAACTTTGAGAATCCTTTCACTTTATGGAAACTACTTATCGGGACAGGTTCCACGAAATCTGGGGCGTTCGGCGCCTATGATTGCTCTCGACTTGTCGGAGAACAATATTACAGGTCCAATACCGACAAAAGTTTGTCGAGGAGGTAAACTGTTGTATTTGCTTATGTTAGATAACAAGTTTTCTGGGAACTTGCCTGAAAGTTATGCAAACTGCAAATCTCTTTTAAGGTTTCGAGTTTCTAATAACCATTTGGAGGGATGGATCCCTGAAGGACTGTTCGGTCTCCCACATGTTTCGATCATTGATTTAGCTGGCAATAGTTTCACGGGTCGTTTCCCAAATTCATTGGGAAATGCTAGGAATTTATCCGAACTGTTCTTGCAGAACAATAAGGTGTCTGGCTTTTTACCTCCTGGAATCTCTGGAGCTGTCAACCTGGTCAAGATTGACCTCAGCAACAATCTTTTGTCTGGTTCAATTCCTTCACAAATTGGGAATCTAAAGAATCTGAATTTACTTATGTTGCAAGGTAACAATCTCAGTTCTGGGATCCCCGAATCGTTTTCTTTGTTGAAATCTCTTAATGTTCTTGATCTTTCCAACAATCACTTGACTGGTAACATTCCAGAGAGTCTGAGTGAGCTTTTGCCTAACTCCATGAACTTTTCAAACAATCAACTTTCTGGTCCAATCCCTCTGTCATTGATTAAAGGAGGGTTGGTTGAAAGCTTTTCAGGCAATCCAGGTCTTTGTGTTCCAATCCATGTCCAAAATTTCCCCATATGTTCACACTTTTACAACCAAAAGAAGCTAAACTCGATGTGGGCAATCATAGTTTCTGTCTTAGCCATTACAATTGCAGCTGTCTTGTTACTCAAACGTCGTTTGAGTAAACAAAGAGCTGTAATGGAACATGATGAGACCTTGTCCTCATCATTATTTTCATATGATGTGAAAAGCTTCCATAGGATATGTTTTAACCAACATGAGATCCTTGAAGCAATGGTTGATAAGAACATTGTAGGCCATGGAGGATCTGGCACAGTGTATAGAATCGAATTGCAGAGCGGACATGTTGTTGCGGTGAAGAAACTATGGAGCAAAACATATAAAGACTCGGGTTCCACAGATCAGTTGGTTTTGGACAAAGGATTGCAGACAGAGGTCGAAACTCTAGGAAACATAAGGCACAAGAACATAGTCAAACTGTATAGTTACTTTTCGAACTTGGATTGTAACCTGTTGGTTTATGAATACATGTTGAATGGTAACCTTTGGGATGCTCTCCATAATGGAAGGTTTGATCTGGATTGGCCGATTCGACATCGAATCGCACTCGGGGTTGCACAGGGTTTGGCATATCTTCACCATGATATTTTGCCACCCATCATTCACCGAGACATCAAGTCGACTAACATCCTACTCGATGTCGATTACCATCCGAAAGTTGCAGATTTCGGAATAGCCAAGGTTTTGCAAGCTAGAGGAGGGAAAGATTCCACCACTACTGTCATTGCAGGCACCTATGGCTACTTGGCCCCTGGTAATATTCTCACTCAATTCGAGTTCAATCAAGTTCTTTACGACTTTATTTCTCGTTAATTCATATATGTCGGTTTTGCAGAATATGCATATTCAAATAAAGCGACAACCAAGTGCGACGTGTATAGTTTCGGAGTGGTCTTAATGGAACTAATAACCGGAAAAAAACCTGTGGAGACCGATTTCGGAGAAAACAAGAACATCGTGCTCTGGATCTCGGCGAAACTGGAGACAAAGGAAGGTGTTATGGAGGTGTTAGACAAGAAGTTGTCCAAGACATTCAAGGATGAAATGGTTAAAGTTCTAAGGATTGCAATGCGGTGTACATGCAAGAATCCATCACAACGTCCAAGCATGAACGAGGTTGTTCAGTTGTTGATTGAATCAGAGCCTTTCAGATTAGATTCTTCTTGTAAGTCACCAAGTAAGATCAAAGAAGCAGCGAATGTCAACAAAATAAAGAACCAATCAGATATATGACGTAGTTTTTAGGTAAAGTTAGCCTCTAGTTTTTAATAGAATAGTAGGGAACCAATCATAAAGAGCAATTTAAGCTTTTTCTTTTCTATATACTTGATAGGTGGGTTGTAGATTCTCTCCATCTTTTTTATTTTGTTTCCATCTCTTGTAAGGGACCAGGAATTTTAATCACTATAGTTGCTTTATGAAATCATTGCATAGCTTTTCTTTCTCTTTATATTTGGAATTTTCCTTTAAAATATGTTCTTCACTTTTTTAAAAATTATTCATTTTTGACATTTCATGTTTGACATGTTTTTGAATGTATGATTTTTCGAATACTCATGAAAATATTTTAAAATTAAACACATACCGTGGTCGAATACTTACCCTCAAATCCGAGTATATGTGATTTTTTTATGATGCATTTTAGTGGGGCTTGTGATTCTGAATATAAAAAGTTGAGGTCCAAATAGAAGGGTATTGGTTGAGGATTCGAAGGCTCCCCACCTGTGCTTGCTTAACCGTTGATAGTGAGCCATGAAGATCCACTCACAAGTTGGATAGATGGGAGGAAATAGGATTCCTCCATTTGTCTAATAAAAACTTCATCCAAGTTTGTATTTAAATTTACCTTTTTAAAAATTTATAAATATTTATCGAAATATCAAGAATGGAGATAAATATGAAATGATCCATGAAATGATTTAAGCTATTTGCATCAATGAATGCAGAGTATAGTTGGGAATTTGAGTTTGTGTAGTTTCAACTTTGTGAGTGTTTTGAGGGGTCCCCCATAAGCAGAATGAGATTCACTGAAGAAAAAAATATTTGTCTTATGAGCATGGTGGTGAGGCCATATTAAAAATAAAAAATATTTTTTTAAAATAAAAAAGTGAGCATGGTATCAAAAGAAAACTTTGGCCTTTCCTTCCAACAACAAAATAAGATAAAATAAAATAAAGCATAGCTTGGCCATGATATAAGAGAAGTTTAGGTTTGGGTTAGTCTATTTAGGTATAAAATTAAAAATGTTTTATAATTAATATTAAATAAAAATATATTTTATTAGTAAATATAAATTTATGTTATAAAATCTCAATTCACAGGAACTTTCAAGTACAATACAAGAAGCAAACTATAAAAACCAATCCGAAAACAGTAGTATTCCATTCAAATTGATGGCCTATTATATCAGGGAATAATGTTTACATAAAGCTTTTAGCACAAAGAAAAAAAGGGAAGAAAGTACCAATGATGCATTTTATTGAATCAAAGACTGATGGATGACATTAACATTGTTGGATTAAGGGATAAAGAGTTTAATATTCTTTAAATAAAATTTTGAATTCAAGTCTTATAAATGAGAAAAATGAAAAACACAAAAAAATATTTTCTCTATTTATAGATTCAACTCAGATCAACTTTAGATATCGAAGTTTAATGTAAGATTTAAAAAAAATAAATAAATTATGGATTGCTTAGCTGAGTTGCCACTTAGTGCCTAAATGATAAAAGCAACTGTAGTAAAATGGTAAATGTAGGGCTAGACAATTGACAGCAAGAAAAGCATAATTTTGGAAAATAAAGTTAGATGATGATGTGAATGACTGATTGCAATACACAACAAGCCACTAATTTATATTATATATAAAGAAAGTCTTATGTGCTAGTAATTTTTTTGATACATAAGTTTGAAAACCACGTCCTTTCTTTGTTTCCAATTAGCCTAGAAGATGATAATAAATTTTGAGTAAATCTTTTTTTTGGTGAAATGAGTAAAAATATTTTATACATGTGATCAATGCAAAAAGTTAGGGAGGAGCCAAACCAGGTAGCTCTTGCAAAACTACAGCATATGAAAAGATGATTAACATTTTCCTCCTTTCCTTACATAGGGGGCACATATTGTCCATGTTCAAGTTTCTCTTCCTTAGTTCAATATGAATAGGAAGGCAACTAGAACAAATCTTCCAGACGAAGATAATCAATTTAAAATGAAGTTTAAGCTTCCACAAAACTATCCACGGTTGAGGTCTAGTTAGGAGTGGCAAAATGAGCTCGAACCTAGGTTTGAAAGTTCGACCTAAAAATCCGAGCCTGAACTTGATTTAAGTTTGATTTGACTAAAAAGTTGAAAACTCGAATACAAGAAGGCCCAAACTTGAATAAGCTTGAATTCAAAAAAGTTTGAACATGATAAAACCTGGAAAAGAAAATCCGAGCTCAAAAGATCTCGACTTAAAAAAATCCAAACTTGAGATTGACTTAAACCCTAACTCGAATTTAATACTAAAAAATAAAATAATCAAATTGCAACTAAATAATATTATTTAAGAAATAAAAATACTACACAACTAGTGAAAACTGAAAATAACGAAACTTAAATCAATTTATAAAACATTAAATTCAGTCGTTTGTTTCCAAATTAGATAAAAACAAATATTATTATACATCAAACTTTATTTATTTTTATTATTTCAAAGCTAATATAAAAAGTTTTATAAATATACTTACAAGCTAAAAGCTTCTAATCCTCAAAATATAAATAAAGTTAAGCAATGTTCCTTCCAAATTTGATTGATTCTTTTCATCATCTAAACTAACAGACATATAATACAGTTTCATAAAAAAAATAAAAAAATCTTACCTTCATATCCGTAACCAATTTCAAGTGGTAATCAACATTTCTGCATTTTCAGACAAAAGAGAACTTCAACTCTACCACCCATGCTAAATGTTAATTATGAAGCAACCATAGTAATTGGAATGCTTAGAACATCTTTTGCAACTCGTGCAAGGTTAGGATATCGAATTTGATTTCCTTTCCAATAATCAAGAATATTCATGTACTTATGGTAGTCCTCTCCAACTTCATCTAAATAGATATCAAACTACCATTTATTTGAATTAAATCGAAAATTGAAATCAACAACATAAAAATATCATATGATAATCTACATGTTAAAGTTTTAATTATGAATTTAATAAACATATAATAAATATAACTTACTTTCATGTCTTCAGAAATCATTCTTTGACTACTTCTTTCTATATAATTAGATGAATTAAATTGATACTCTTCAAAATGCTTCTTCCTTTGTTCACATATATTTATTCACTTATTTTCATATTGTAGATCTAGTTGTGAGAAGACGAACTACAATAGTTATAGCTTAAACGAGAGTCAAGTATGGCTGCAAAAGAAAGTACCAAAGTGTTGCGAGATGGCTATTCATGCAACAACTTGCACATTTGGTGGACAACATTGGTGTGAGTTATCTGGCGAACAAACTATTTGGCAGACAGTCAATTGGCGAACTATCAAGCAGACAATCATTGGTGGACTATTTGGCAAACTATCCAAATGTGAATAAGACTCATGGATACAAGAGGCGTAAACTGTCTTGCAGATTGACATGCGAGTTTTGATGCTACGGACTATCTTGAAGCTTTTGATATAAGCTAATAAGTTGTCAACTTGTTTAGAAAAGTTTTTAGATTATTTTATTTATCTTTATTTTGATAGGATAATTTGAGCAGTGCAGATTAGATAAAAATCAGGCAATGAGTAATCCTATGTACCTAGACTTGCCAACTTATCAAGTTGTAGTTGGTAATATTTTCTTATTTAAGGTTATACTTTGTATGTAAATTATAGTAATTGAAACAGAAAATATAGCAAGTCACATTTGATTACTACCTTGGTCTATCTTTCCTTTTGGTCTATCTTTCCTTTCTTCCTTACAAAGAAAAACTAACAATTAGTATCTAGAGTCAGTCATCTTTAAGGGCCATTTTTTCTGTTACTGTAAGAATGTCTTCAGCTAGTTTTACACCTCTTCCACCACCAGTTTTTAACAATGAAAACTATCATATTTGGGTAGTTAAGATGAAGACATACCTGCAAGCTTACGACTTATGGGAGGTTGTGAATGCGAATGTCGAGCCACCACCATTGAGAGCCAATCCAACGATAACACAGATCAGACAGCATAGTGATGATCGCGCTAAGAAGTTTAAGGCAATGTTGCGTCTTCAGAATGGTGTTTCTGATGTGATCTTCACTAGGATCATGGCCTGCGAGACTTCAAAGCAAGCTTTGGATAAGATGAAAGAAGAGTTTCAAGGTATAAAGAAAAGACAACAACAAATTATCAACTTGAGGAGGGATTTGAGAACCTGAAGATGAAGGAGTATGAGACTGTCAAACAGTGTTCTGAAAAAATCTTGGTTGTTGTAAACAACATCAGATTACTTAGAGATCAGTTTGCTTAGAGTAGGGTAGTTGAGAAAGTCATCACAACACTTCTAGAAAGGTATGAGTAAAAAATATCCTCTCTTGAAGACTCGAGAGACCTACCCAAAATCTCTCTATCAGAACTAATAAATAGCCTATATACTTAAGAAAAGAGGAGAACAACAAGGCAAAAAGAGCATGTTGAGGGAGCCTTTCAAGCTAGAATTAAGGAAGGCTTGAGCTCCTCGAATTACAAAGAAAAGAAAAGCTGGAAAAAAATAAAGAAAATTCAATGAGAGACAGTGGAAAAAAGAAGAATCCACCATGTTCTCACTACAAAAAGACCACTTATTTGGAGAAGTATTGCTAGTTCAGACCAGACATACAGTGTAGAGCTTGCAAACAGCTTGTCCATATAGAAAGGGTATGCAAGAATAAAATGTGAACACAACAGCAAGGACCGCATCAGCATAATGCTCAGGCTCAGACTACTAATGGAACTACGCTCAAGAGGAGAAAGTGTTCGAAGCTTCATGTTTTGCATCAAGAAGTAGAATCACAAAGGGTTGGTTAATTGCTAGTGGATGTGCCAATAATATGACCTCAGATGAAAGCATCTTCAGAAAGATTTACAGAAATTGCATTTCAAAAGTGAGGATTGGAAATGGTGAACTCATTCAAGCTAAGGGCAAAGGTGATGTGCTAATTAACACACCATCAGGTACTAAAGTAATTTCAAATGTTCTTTTAGTTCTTGAAATAGATCATAATCTCCTTAGCATTGGTCAATTTCTTGAGAAGAAAAACTTTGTTACTTTTAAAGATAGTGGTTGCATAATATTTGATTCATTGATATAGGAAGTTGTAACAGTTTCAATAAAAGACAAAAGTTTTGAGTTGGACTGGAACTTGGTAACCTCAAATGCCTATACCCGTTCATTTGATGAAACAAATATTTGGCACAAAAAATTGGGACATGTGAACAATAAGTCCCTTAATCAAATGTGCATGTAACAGCCCGATTTTAGCTAAATCAGAATAGTAGTTTCAGAACCACAAATCTGATGTCAGAAAATTATTTTAATATTATTTTTGGTATTTACGACATGTTATTTGATATGTGTGAAAATTTCGTGAGCTAATTTTATCGATTGTTTGGTTAATTTGATAAAAAGGACTAAATCGCGTAAAGTGCAAAAGTGATGTTCTAATAGCTAAAGGTGTTTAATAGCTATAGAACCTTAAAGTTAAGGTCCTTAAATGGTAAATAGACCATTATTATGATAGTGGATGATAATGGCATGGCATTAATGAAATTTTGAATTAGTAATAAGGTTAATTTTGTCATTTAGTAATTAAATGATTAAATAAGTAAAATAAAACAAAATTTCATCCATTGTCATCTCCCTTAATCAAAAATTCAAGGAAATAAGAAGCCATGGAAGCTATTTAGGGTTCGGTCATTGCATTGCTCAATTGTAAGTCCGTTTTTGATCCGTTTTTGATGATTTCTATGTTTTTGTAATCGTTGCAGTTCAATCTAGCTAGCCCGTACCTTTAATTTCGAATCTGTTAAAGATTTTGAGAGTTGCCATTGTTGAATCTATGTTTTCTTTGATGTTTAATGTTGAAATATGAAAGTTTGATGATAGCTTTACATGTTTTGTTAAGTGATTTTTGATGAAAATGCATATTAGGGATTAAATTGAGAAAATGTGAAAATATGTGGTTAAATATGCGAATAAATGAAAAATGTGGGTTGATATGTGTATTAGGAAAATTCAGCTAGCATATAATTTGATGAAATTGCATCAATTTGTGATATTGTGTAATAAGGACTAAATTGTAAAAGTTGTGAAATACTTGGGGGCAAAAGTGTAAAAGTGTTTTAAAGTGTGATATTATTAAATTGAAAGAATATGTGATTGAATAAGTTAATTTTGAATTCATATAGATCAAGAAAGAAAAAAATTCGGATTTAGATCGGGGGAAAAGCAAGGTTATCGAGTAGTCAACCCGATCCGTCATTTCCATATACGAGGTAAGTTCGTATAATTGAATTTGAATGTGTATTTATTCAATTGATGGATGGTATTGAGATTCTATTTATTCTATAGCTAAATGTGATGAATTTGATTTAAATACACGGTTTAAGTGGACGATTTACTGAATAAGACCATAGCTGGGCTATGACAAATTGTATAATAAGACCATAACCGGGTTATGGCATGTGAATGTAAGACCACTGCAGGGCCTTGGCAATGTAGGTGTAAGACCATAGTTGGACTATAGCATCGGTAAATCGATGTATTTATATCGTAAGCATTTATAAACTCTAAGTGATTTGATAAGCGAATTGGTGAGAATAGATATGTATCAGTACAGGTATGTACAAAAAACTGTTCGAATGATGAATTATAAGAAGATGAGAACTTATGAGTTGCTTTGTAGTTAAACTTTATGTTATCTCATTGATTGAGGTTTTAATTGCAAATTATGTATCTATTTGGAATTGTTAATGAATGATGTTGATTATTTCATATATACATACGAACTTACTAAGCTTTATAGCTTACTTTGTTTATTTTCTTCTATATTTTATAGTATATCGAAGCCAGCTCAGAGTCGGGGATCGTCAGGAACTTCATCGCACTATCGGACATCTATTTTGGTACTTTTGAGTTGTGTATATATGGTATATGGCATGTATAGGCTTGGGTCATTTTGATATGTTTGATGAACATGTATTTTGGGCCATTTAAGTTGGCTTGTGTTGATGATTTGGTTAGTGTATAAAGATGTGTGAATGGCTTTGTTTTGAATTAGGTAAATTGGCCTATAATGAATGAATGAGGTTGAATTGATAATGCATATTAGGAATGGTTTTATTGAATGAATCATATATGTGAATTATGTCTAGTAAAGCAAGATGAGTTGATAGGTATTTGAATAGGTAAATGGCATTGAATTGAGTATTGAAATGGTTGAAATGGATATAGTATCATTGTGTATTGGTTGATGACTTTTGGCTACATATTTGTGTCTTAAATTGGTACCAATTGAGCTTATGTAGGTATGTGCAAAATGGGTGGCAAAATGGCTTGGTAAATAGCCTATTTTTGTCCACACGGGCGTGTATCTCAACCGTGTGTGACACACGGTCATGTTACACGGCCGTGTGTAACACCCCTAGCCCGTATCCGTCACCGGAACAGGGTTTCAGAGTGTTACCAGAGAATTCAGATCATTTATCGATTAATTCAAGCAAATTACTATTCAATCACCGGGGTCATTCATAATGTCCCTTAAATAGACCCTCGAGGCCTAATACGAGAATTGGAATCAAGTCAGGACTAAATCGGGAACTCAAGGAATTTTTTGTGAAATTCTAAAATTTTCCAAGGTACAGGGCTCACACGCCCGTGTGGTCCAAAGGACACGCCCATGTGACCCTGGGACATGCCCATGCTGCAGGCCGTGTTCAAAATTAGGTAGCTCTTTGACTCTTGCCACACGGCCATGCCACACGCCCTTGTGCTAGGCCGTGTGGTTAATTAATTCAATTTGAATTAGGTACAGGTTTCACACGGCCAAGGCACATGCCCGTGTTCAAGGCCGTGTTACCCACACGGCTGAGACACACGTTCGTGTCTCTGCCCATGTGCTCAATTCTAAGCATTTTGTTTTCTCAAATTTAAGGTGCAGGGGACACACGGCCTAACTACATGCTCGTGTTACCAGGCTGTGTGTCACACACAGTCTAGACACACGCCCGTGTGGACAAAATAAAGCCATTTCTAGCTTTATTTCTCACCCAAAATTTCACCTATGACCTGCACTTGAATCACACATACAAATACCAACCATTTCAAGCATTCAAGATGAGCAACCTCTATCATTCAACATGACATATCATCACACGAATTCATGTTTACAATCTTACTCTTTAATAAGCATAATTGTTTCCCCTTTCTTAATCAAACAATATATAGTACCTATGTTATCACCATAACATGAACTTTAATACATATATGCATGTACCAAAACATAATCATCACTAGCCATTCCAATGGCTAGATTACAAGCATCATTTACATTTACATGCCAATATGGCCAACATACCCTATACATGCCATTACAACCATAATTGATTTACCATATTGTACCATCATGGGTCGATGGATAGTGTGAGTGATCTCCACCGAGCTTCCAATCCAACGAGCTTCTGATTACTCTAGAATAGGGGAAAAATAAAATGGGGTAAGCATAAAATGCTTAGTAAGTTCGTATAACATGGTACTTGACTTACCATACATCCTATTTGAGGTAACTAAGTAAGGCATATTCAACCACTTGATCTCAAGCCCTACACACATCCTCATTGCCCTTGTTAGTCATATATTCCATAGTAATATCAAGACATGTATGGGTTCAACAATAATCAAGTTTCCAAGTACATATGCTTTACACATCATGTATTCGTTCAACAAACATGATTCATCTCATTATTTTGAGTATAATTTCATAATAGTTCATTTCAAATTCAGACAATTTCGCATCAGAACTTTACACATATTACTCGGAATATCAAGTCACGGTTAGTACACTCTAGGTGTACAAGTCCATAATCAATAATGAACATTCTCATCAAATAGTTTCCATGTACAAATATCATCATCTCATATTTCATATATAACTTGTCATGTATCATCATTTTCTTGCATTTCATGTAATATTCTTTCATGTCATATTCCCATATCATATGTATCATTCCATGTCAGTTTGTTTTCAATTCATCTTTTCTCTTGTCAGAACTTTACCCATTGAATTTATTCGAAATATCGATGGATACACAAGTAGTACACCCAAGGCGTACAAATCAGAATCCGTCAATTCACGTCCAATAGTACCCTCAAGGTACAATTTCCAAAGAGTACACTCTCGAGCTACGCATGTATACAACAGGATTACCAGTCCAGGCTAAATCCTTTTCATGTCATATGCACTAAAGAGCTTGATCTGGATTACCCATCCGGGCTAAATCCAATCCATAACATATGCTCGAGAGGACTTGTATCAGGATTACCCGTCCGGGCTAAATCCTATCAGAATTGAGGTCGAAGGATTACTCATCCAAGCTAAATCCTATCCACAACAAATGCAGGACCTCTTTCGTTTTGGGAAATCACATATCCATCGATTTTCCATTTATTCAATCGAGATTTAAACACTTTTCATACCTTATCGGCATTTGATTATTTCATACCTCCGTAACATTTATGTAATTCGAGAAAAACACATTCTACATTCTTGTCAAGCATACAAGTAACATTTTAATCCTTTACCATTTTATCGGGTAGATGATCATTTCACATATTTATGACATTGATAAAATTCACAAACACAACATTTAAATCAAGCATAAAAACATATACAATTTAGTTACACGAACTTACCTCGATAAATGTTCGTGTACATAAATCTACTAATTCGACATTTTCCTCGTTCTAACTCCGAATTTGGTCTATCCGAATCTATACGGGTAAATTTAATGTCAATTTATCACATTTTACATTCATGTGGACTAAATTTTCATCCTAGGCAAAATTACTATTTTGCCCCTAACTTTTCCATAAATTCCATTTTCGTCCCTAGGCTCGGAAAATGAAACTTATGCAAATTACTCCCTATTCCAAGACTAACCAAAGCCCCATTATAAATTTTCCAGCACATGTATTCATAAAATTTCAGAATTTTTCATCAAATTTTACAACTTTTCATTTTAGTCCCTAAATCATGTTTTCATCAAAAATCACTTTGTAAAAGTTGTTTATCTATCAATAATCTTTCATTTTCTAACATAAATTTATAATTTCCATAATAATACATCCATGAACCATTTTCATACATTGATAACGTTTCAAACTAATCCCTCAAATAGATAGTTTAGGCTATCCCGATTCTAAAAATATCAAAATTACTAAAAATGAGCTAAGGAAACTTACCCAATTTGGCCATGAAAGTTTCTTCTCTCTCTCCTAGGGTTTCCATGTTTATTTTGGGGAAGAAGATAAGAAAATAAGATGATATCTATTTTATCATCTTTTAATTAATTAAAATTTTCACTTTCCAATTTAGTCCCTAGCCTTTTTCTCATTTTCCATGGATGAGTCATCAAGAAAAATCTACATACTTATCTTAATGGTCTAATTACCATATAAGGACCATAAATTTTGAATTCCATAGCTATTTAATCCTCATAGCTACTAGAATTCAACTTTCGCATTTTATGCGATTTAGTCCTTCTCATAATTAAGCACTCAATCGATAAAAAATTCGTACCAAAATTTTCACATATCATATCTATCATAATACGGGCCATATAATAAAATAAAAATAAATTTTATTTTTTGGCTCGAATTTGTGGTCCCGAGACCACTGTTCCGATTTCACCAAAATTAGGCTGTTACACCGTGTGTCCCCTGGTGTTGAAATTGAATTGAAGTCAGTATGCTCTAGACGGTCTCACACACGGGCGTGTGACTGGCCATGTGGTACAAGTCAGTATACCCCCCTAATTGGAACACGGCCTAGCACACGGGCGTGTGACTTGGCCGTGTTGCATAAGTCAGTATACCCTACAGGTTCGGCACGGCCTAGTACACGGCCTGGCACATGGGCGTGTGTGGCCACTTCGAAGGGTACACGGGCCAGACACATGGGCGTGTGGTTGGCCGTGTGACCCAAGTCAGTATGTATGCCCTATTTCCACACGGCCTATGACACGGGCGTGTCTGAAGCCGTGTGAGGCACACGGTCTGTTCACACGGACGTGTGACCCCTGTATGGTTGAAATTTTTCTAAGTTTCCAAAATTTTCATATGTTATCGGTTTAGTCCCAAACCACTTCTAAAGCATGTTTAAGGCCTCATAGGCCTTTAGAAGGGACGATGTGTTTGTGATTAAATGGTATTTGAGTATGAATGCATAAATGTATGAGTTATGTATGTTAAATAATGTGTATTGATCGGTAATACCTTGTAACCCTGTTCCGACGTCAAATACGGGTGAGGGGTGTTACATTTTATTGGTATCAGAGCTACGGTTTAGTCAATTCTAGGACTAATGTAGCATGTGTAAGAGTCTAGCGATACATGCCATATATAACCTGTGATAGTGTGATGATTCCTAACAACTTAATTTGTGTTTTCGTATAGTAATGGATCCCGAACGAGCTGTAGCTGATGATGTAAAGAGTAATGCGCCCACTCCCGCTCAAAGGACTGGACCTTCCGAATCTAGATCCGTGTCGAGTAGTCACAGAGGTGAGGATAAAGAAGCCTTTTTCCAGATGATCAATGAGTGGTTCACTCAATATGTTTGAACAAATCTGGCTGGTCAACAACCTCCACCCCCTCCTATTCCCCAAACTATACCTGTTGCTCCTCAAGGAGTCGAGCTTTTAAGATCGAATTAGCCTCCAGTTGATAAGATCCGTAAACACGGGGCTGAAGAGTTAGGGCTAATGTTGATGATGACCCTGAGAGAGCCGAGTTCTGGCTTGAAAATACTATCCGAGTGTTTGATGAACTTTCGTGTACACCTGCTGAATGCTTAAAGTGCACCATTTCTCTTTTGAGAGACTCTGCGTATCATTGGTTGAATACTTTAGTGTCGGTAGTATCGAGAGAGCAAGTGACCTGGGAATTCTTTCAGACCGAGTTTCGAAAGAAATACATCAGTCAACGGTTCCTTGATCAAAAGCATAAAGAATTTCTAGAATTGAAATAGGGCCGTATGACCGTAACTGAATATGAAAGAGAATTTGTACGGTTGAGCAAGTATGCTCGAGAATATGTTTCTACCGAAGAGATAATATGCAAGTGGTTGTTGATGGGCTGAACGAAGACATTAAACTTCTGGTCGGGATATTGGATTTAATAGAATTCGTTGTGTTAGTCGAACGTGCTTGCAAATCTAAAGAACTGGGCAAAGAAAAGAGAAAGGCTGATTCAGAAGCTAGAGATTCGAGAAAGAGATTGATGAATAAACCCTATCACTCTTCATCAAAGAAATCTCGAGATTCGTATAGTCAATCAAATGCACCAGTGGAGTACTCTAATAGAGATCGTGGGAAGCAATTTACGGGTTCAAAAACTCCAGCTATGTCAGTGGCAAGTGTGGGTAATGTTAGACCGAACAAACCTAAATGTGGACGATGTGGAAAACGACATTTTGGAGAGTGTAGACTGAATGATAAAGCCTGTTTTAGATGTGGTTCGCACGAACACTTCATTCGAGATTGTCCTGAGTTAGATGAGAAAGATAAATCTCAGAGTGCTAGACAAAGCAACACGACTGCAAGAGGAAGACCATTCCGTAATGCTAGAAATGTGAGTGGTGGTAGAGGTGCGACACGAGATACTACTGTGAGATCTGAGGCCAAAGCACCTGCTAGAGCCTACACTATTCGCACTCGTGAAGAAGCATAATCTCCAGATGTTATCACCGGTACTTTCACTCTCTATGATACTGATGTGATTACATTGATAGATCTAGGATCAATTCATTCTTATATATGTATGAAATTTGTATCTAGTAAGACTTTGCTTGTAGAGTCTACTGAATTTGTGATTAGAGTAATAAACCCCTTAGGCAAATGTGTTTTGGTTGACAAAGTCTGCAAGAATTGTCTGTTAATGAATCGTAATTTCTGTTTTCTGGCTAATCTGATGTTGTTTCCATTCGATGAATTTGATGTGATTTTGGGTATGGATTGGTTAACGATGCATGATGTAACACCCCTTACCCGTATTCGACACTTGAACCGGGTAACGAGGCATTACCATACTTAACTTGCTCAATCATGCAATATCGACTCGTAAAAATTTCATTTCAAATTAAAACTTTTCATTCAAGACCATAATGTCCTTATTTTAGGTCTACGAGACCCTAAATTTGTACCCTGAATGGTTCGAGACTAAACCAAAAACTTTTGAACCCTTAGACAAATTTGACATAAAACAGGGCCACACGCCCGTGTGAAGTATGGAACACGCCCGTGTGGAAAATCACATGCCCGTGTTCCACACCCGTGTAGATTTATTTTTCAATTCGATCCTACAGGGGTTTTCATATGGCCAGACACACGCCCGTGTGCAAAAACCTTAGTATTTTGTTTATGACGTCATCACCTCACTAAGGTCACACGGCCAAGGCACACGCCCATGTCCTTAGACCATGTGTCGAATTAAATTCCTAAGTTCAGATACAAACTTCACACGGCCTGGGCTCACGCCCATGTCCATGGCCGTGCCTTCCACACAGCTGAGACACACGGCCGTATCTCTGCCCGTGTGTTTATTACTGAGCATACTGACTTGTAAACCTAGCATGCATGGGGACACACGGCCTCTCCACATGCCCATGGGGCTGACTGTGTGTCACACACGGCCTAGACACACGCCCGTGTGTCTACCCGTGTAGACAATTATATGGCTATCTACCAAGCCATTTGCCACCCTACAAAACAACCATACTTATACCAAATCAATTCAACATATATCATGACCATAAGGCACTTCTAAGAACTCAAAATTAAGACATCCACACAAGCGTGCATTTCATGAATTTCATCATCATTGAATATATGAACTTGTCAAGTATTGGCCAATTTCCAATGACCATTTACAAAATGAATTGAACAACATTAATAGCCAACATTTTGGCTAACAAATATGACATAACAAAATGACCAAGTCCTATACATGCCATACTCAAAATAAATCTAACTTTGCTATACCAAAAGAAGTTGATAGTGTGATTTCCAAACTCCGACGTTCCACGAATTCCCGAGCTAGGTTGGCAATACTACAAGGAAAAGGGAAATGAGAGGGGTAAGCATAAAGCTTAGTAAGTTTGCATGAAATAAGTAACAACAAAAAGACTCATAATGTCATCCATTAATTTCGTAGAAGAAAGACACAAAGTCTTAAGCACACTGCCATAACTTACTCATGCTTACCCATACCAATTACACATCATGCCATATCTCGTAAACCATTCTCGTGAATTTCTCACATATACCTGTATCACTTTTTCACATAGTTTTAACACTAATTTCATCTCATTTATAAGCTCAATTGTTTATCCCATTGAATCACTTGGGATACTCACGGATACGTGATCATCATCATTCACATGAATACTACGCCAATGCCTCATCCCAGATGTGGTCTTACATGGGGTCACCTCTAGATGCCGATGCCATATCCCAGATATGGTCTTATACGAGAATTCATCTCAATTGTCGATGCCATATCCCAAATATGGTCTTATACGATCTTCCTATTCAATGCCGATGCCATATCCCAGATATGGTCTTATACGGGATCTCAATTTGGTACCGAGGCCATGTCCCAGACATGGTCTTATACGGGACCTTACCCATCTCAAGTCTTAATGACATTACTCTCTCATTTACTTAAGTCCAACCGGGACTTCAACATCACAATTCTTACCATTTTCTCATTCAACATCATTACTCAATTTCATAGAAATGTTATACATCTTCACAAATATCAAACATTTTAAAACATATTAGCATGATGTTGAACTTATTACACACAAACTTACCTCGATTTCAAAATAGGCCAAATTGCCGATCTAGTTCTATACCTTGCCCTTTCCTCGGTCAAGGTTAATTCTTCGTTCTTCTTAATCTATAATAACAATTCAGCTCATTTAATTATCACATTAATCAACACATTTCAATAATCATACTTTGGCAAAATTACCATTTTGCCCTTATACTTTCACAAAATGACTATTCTACCCCTAGGCTCGTAAATCAATTCTAATAAAATTTCTTCCTTTAACGAGCTTAGGTGAACATTTATTTATCTTATGGAAACTCTCAATACTCATCATTTCACACATGTGCCACATGTTTTACAACCTTTACAAAAAGGTCCTCTTAGGTGTTTTCATGGAAACACCTTTCACAAAAGTTGTTTATCTAACAACTAGGACTCATATTATTCCATAAAAATGTAACAAACCACATAAATGTTCACATGGAAAAACCCTAGGTTTTCAACCACTTTGCAAAATAGTCCCCTCATTAGCTAGCTTAAGCTTTAGGGGTTCCAAAAGTACAAATATTATCAAGAAATTATCATTAAAACACTTACTTGTAAGGAGAAAAGCTTGCTGAAATTTTTGAGCTCTCAAACCCCTATTTTGCTGCTAATTTTTGGTGGAGAAGAAGAGAAGAAAAGATGATATCTTTCCTTTCTTTATTTTATTATAAAACATCAATTTAGTCCACCTAATTTCAACCACTTTGACCAATTTGACATTATTTGTCTCCTATGGCCGGCCACCCTATCTCTAGGGGTCTAATTGCATTTTAAGGGCCTCCAATTAATATTCTATGGCTTTTAGACACCTTTAACTTGTAAAATGGAACTTTCGCACTTTATGCGATTTAGTCCTTTTCTACAATTAAGCGTGCAATTGCTAAAATTAAAGCACCAAAATTTTCATGCACCAATATAATCATGCTTCAACTCATATATTAATAGAAAAATAATTTTCTCTGACCTCAGGTTAATGGTTCCGAAACCACCGTTCCGACTAGCCCCTAAATCGAGCTGTTAACATGATGCTATAGTGAATTGTAGACGAAAGACAATTGAACTGAAATGTCAGAATAATGAGACTATTAGAATTGAATCTGATGATCTGAATAGTTTGCCAGTTGTGATCTCATCTATGTTAGCTCATAGATTTGTGAGAAAGGGGTGTGAAGCTTATCTTGCCTATGTACTTGATACGAAAGTGACAGAAACAAATATTGAATTAGTACCAGTTGTATGCGAGTATCCAGATGTATTTCCCGAAGAGTTACCAGGTTTACCACCTATTAGATAGGTTGAGTTTGGTATTGAATTAGTACCGGGAACAACGTCGATATCGATAGCTCCGTACAGAATGGCTCTGACAGAGTTAAAAGAATTGAAAGCTCAGTTGCAAGAGTTGACAGATAAAGGTTTTGCTAGACCGAGTTTCTCTCCCTAAGGTCCACCGGTGTTATTTGTGAAAAAGAAATATGGCACGATGAGAATGTGTATAGACTATCGACAGCTCAACAAAGTGACGATCAAGAATAAATACCCTTTGCCACTTAATAGATGATTTGTTTGATCGCTTAAAAGGGCAACAATGTTTTAAAAATTGATTTGAGATCAGGTTATTACCAGCCATGAAAGTTAAAGACTCAGATGTGGCAAAGGCTGCATTTAGAACAAGGTATGGACACTACGAATTTCTTGTTATGCCTTTCAGACTAACAAATGCACCTGTGGTTTTTATGGACTTGATGAACCAGATTTTCAGGCCATACTTAGACCGATTCGTAGTTGTATTTATTGATGACATTTTGATTTACTCTCCTGATGAATCTGAGCACGCCGAGCATTTGAGAATCGCGTTACAAACTTTGAGAGATAAACTGTTATTTGCAAAGTTCAGCAAATGTGAGTTTTGGCTACGAGAGGTTGGTTTTCTAGGACATATAGTTTCAGCCGAGGGTATCTGAGTTGACCCGAGCAAAATTTTTGCTATTATAAATTGGAAGCCTCCGAGAAATGTATCCGAAGTCCATAGTTTTCTGGGACTAGCCGACTATTATAGACGATTTGTGAAAGGCTTCTCGATGATTGCGACTCCGATGACACGATTGCTTCAAAATGATGTTAAATTTGAGTGGTCAGAAAAGCGTCAGCAGAGCTTCGAGCAGTTGAAAGCATTATTAACAGAGGCACCAGTGTTAGTTCAGCCTGAGTTGGGTAAAGAATTCGTAGTTTTCAGTGATGCATCGTTAAATGGCCTAGGTTGTGTTTTGATGCAGGAAGGCAAAGTTGTAGCTTATGCCTCGAGACAGTTGAAGCAGCACGAAAAGAATTATCCGATGCACGATCTAGAGTTAGCCGTGATAGTGTTCGCATTGAAAATTTGGTGTCATTACTTGTTTGGTGAGAAATTCCATATTTATACCAACCACAAAAGCTTGAAATATTTGATGACTAAAAAAGATTTGAATTTGCGACAGCGAAGATGGCTAGAATTACTAAAAGACTATGAATTAGTGATTGATTATCATCCAGGGAAAGCAAACGTAGTTGCTGATGCTTTGAGCTGAAAGTCCTTACTTGCTTTACGTACTTTGAACACACAATTAGCTTTGTCTGACGATGGTTCAATAGTAGCCGAGTTGAAAACGAGACCGTTATTTCTACAGCAGATTTGTGAGGCTCAAAATTTGATAATGAATTGCAATCAAAACGAGCTCAGTGTAAGTCGACTTCTGATTCAGAGTTTCGAATGGGGCCTGATGATTGTTTGATGTTTCGTGGTAGAATATGTGTACCAAGAAATTCTGAGCTCATTCAAAAGATTCTAAACAAAACACACAGTAGTTGTTTATCAGTACATCCGGGAAGCACGAAAATGTATAACGATTTGAAACAACTTTATTGGTGGCACGACATGAAACGAGATATCTCAGAATTTGTTTCAAAATGTTTAATTTGTCAGCAAGTCAAAGCTGAGCATCAAGTGCCGTCAGGTTTATTACAACCTATTATGATTCCTGACTGGAAGTGTGATAGAGAAACAATGGATTTCGTATCGGGTTTGCCCTTATCTCCGAAAAAGAAAGATGCGATCGGGTTTGTTATTGACAGATTGATGAAATCAGCTCATTTCATTCTGGTACATACAGATTTCTCGCTTGATAAATTAGCTGAGTTGTATATTTCAGAAATTGTGAGATTACATGGTGTTCTCCTATCTATTGTTTCGGATAGAGATCCAAGATTTACTTCACGATTTTGGAAGAAATAGCAAGAAGCTTTGGGTTCAAAGTTGCATTTTAGCACTGCGTTTCACCCACAAACGGATGGTCAATCCGAAAGAGTTATTCAGATACTTGAGGATATGTTGCGTTGTTGCATTCTTGAGTTTGAAGGTAGCTGGGAGAAATATCTACCGCTGATTGAATTTGCTTACAATAATAGCTTCCAATCGAGTATAAAGATGGCACCGTACAAAGCTCTATACGGTCGTAAATGTAGAACACCATTGTACTGGACTGAGCTTAGCGAAAATAAGATTCACGGGGTTGATCTGATCAGAGAGACTGAAGAAAAAGTGAAAGTAATTCGCGATAGTTTGAAAGCAGCTTCGGATCGACAGAAATCGTACGCATATTTGAAACGGAAAGATATTGAATTCCAGATCGGGGATAAAGTGTTTTTGAATGTGTCGTCGTGGAAAAAGATATTGCATTTTGGTCGGAAAGGGAAATTGAGTCCGCGATTCATTGGACCGTATGAGATTACTGAGAGAGTTGGGCCAGTGGCATATCAACTATCTTTACCGTCTGAGTTAGAGAAAAAACATAATTTGTTTCATGTGTCGATGCTTTGAAGATACCGATCCGATCCTTCACATGTCATTTCCCCGACCGAGGTTGAAATTCAGTCTGATATGTCATATGCTGAAGAACCGATTCGAATTTTAGCTCATGAGATCAAAAAGCTAAGAAATAAGAGAATCGCATTAGTAAAAGTATTATGGCATCGACATGGGGTTGAAGAAGCTACATGGGAACCCGATGATACTATGAGAAAACAATACCCGAACCTATTCACTGGTAAGATTTTCGGGGACGAAAATCCCTAAGGGGGGAGAGTTGTAACAGCCCGATTTCAGCTAAAGCGGAACAGTAGTTTTGGAACCACAAATTTGATGTCAGAAAATTATTTTAATATTATTTTCGGTATTTATGGCATGCTATTTGATATGTGTGAAAATTTTGTGAGCTAATTTTATCGATTGGTTGGTTAATTTGATAAAAAGGACTAAATCGCGTAAAGTGCAAAAGTGGTATTCTAATAGCAAAAGGTGTTTAATAGCTATATAACCTTAAAGTTAAGGTTCTTAAATGGTAAATAGACCATTATTATGATAGTGGATGATAATGGCATGACATTAATGAAATTTCAAATTAGTAATAAGGTTAATTTTGTCATTTAGTAATTAAATGATTAAATAAGTAAAATAAAACAAAACTTCATCCATTATCATCTCCCTTAACTGAAAATTCAAGGAAAGAAGAAGCCATGGAAGCTATTTAGGGTTCGGTCATTGCATTGCTCAATTGTAAGTCCGTTTTTGATCCGTTTTTGATGATTTTTATGTTTTTGTAATCGTTGCAGCTCAATCTAGCTAGCCCGTACCTTTGATTTCGAAACTGTTAAAGATTTTGAGAGTTGCCATTGTTGAATCTATGTGTTCTTTGATGTTTAATGTTGAAATATGAAAGTTTGATGATAGCTTTACATGTTTTGTTAAGTGATTTTTGATGAAAATGCATATTAGGGATTAAATTGAGAAAATGTGAAAATATGTGGTTAAATTGCGAATAAATGAAAAATGTGGGTTGATATGTGTATTAGGGAAATTCGACAAGCATATAATTTGATGAAATTGCATCAATTTGTGATATTGTGCAATAAGGACTAAATTGTAAAAGTTATGAAATACTTGGGGCAAAAGTGTAAAAGTGCTTTAAGTGTGATATGGATTAAATTGAAAGAATATGTGATTGAATAAGTTAATTTTGAATTCATATAGATCAAGAAAGAAAGAATTCAGATTTAGATCGGGGGAAAAGCAAGGTTATCGAGTAGTCGACCCGATCCGTCATTTCTGTGTACGAGGTAAGTTCATATAATTGAATTTGAATGTGCATTTATTCAATTAATGGATTGTATTAAGATTCTATTTATTCTATAGCTAAATGTGATGAATTTGATTTAAATACACGGTTTAAGTGGACGAGTTACTGAATAAGACCATAGTTGGGCTATAGCAAATTGGATAATAAGACCATAACCGGGTTATGGCATGTGAATGTAAGACCACGGTAGGGCCTTAGCAATGTAGGTGTAAGACCATAGTTGGACTATGGGATCGGTAAATCGATGTATTTATATCGTAAGCATTTATAAACTCTAAGTGATTTGATAAGCGAATTGGTGAGAATAGATATGTATCAGTACAGGTATGTACAAAAAACTATTCGAATGATGAATTATAAGAAGATGAGAACTTATGAGTTGCTTTGTAGTTAAACTTTATATTATCTCATTGATTGAGGTTTTAATTGCAAATTATGTATCTATTTGGAATTGTTAATGAATGATGTTGATTATTTCATATATACATACAAACTTACTAAGCTTTATAGCTTACTTTGTTTATTTTCTTCTATATTTTATACTATATCGAAGCTAGCTCGGAACCAGGGATCGTCAGGAACTTCATCGCACTATCGGACATCTATTTTGGTACTTTTGAGTTGTGAATATATGGTATATGGCATGTATAGGATTGGGTCATTTTGATATGTTTGATGAACGTGTATTTTGGGCCATTTAAGTTGGCTTGTGTTGATGATTTGGTTAGTGTATAAAGATGTGTGAATGGCTTTGTTTTGAATTAGGAAATTGACCTATAATGAATGAATGAGGTTGAATTCATAATGCATATTAGGAATGGTTTTATTGAATGAATCATATATGTGAATTATGTCTAGTAAAGCAAGATGAGTTGATAGGTATTTGAATAGGTAAATGGAATTGAATTGAGTATTGAAATGGTTGAAATGGATATAGTATCATTATGTATTGGTTGATGACTTTTGGCTGCATATTTGTGTCTTAAATTGGTACTAATTGAGCTTATGTAGGTATGTGCAAAATGGGTGGCAAAATGGCTTGGTAAATAGCCTATTTTTGTCCACACGGGTAGAGACACGAGTGTGTGTCTCAGCCGTGTGTGACACACGGTCATGTTACACGGCCGTGTGTCCCCTGGTGTTGAAATTGAATTGAAGTCAGTATGCTCCACACGGTCTCACACATGGGCATGTGACTTGCCGTGTGGTACAAGTCAGTATACCCCCTAATTGGCACACGGCCTAGCACACGGGCATGTGACTTGGCTGTGTTGCATAAGTCAGTATACCCTACAGGTTCGGCACGACCTAGTACACGGCCTGGCACACGGGCGTGTGTGGCCACTTCGAAGGGCATACGGGCTAGACACATGGGCGTGTGGTTGGCCGTGTGACCCAAGTCAATATGTATGCCCTGTTTCCACACGGCCTGTGACACGGGCATGTCTGAAGTCGTGTGAGGCACACGGTCTGTTCACACGGGCGTGTGACCCCTGTATGGTTGAAATTTTTCTAAGTTTCCAAAATTTTCATATGTTATCAGTTTAGTCCCGAACCACTTCTAAAGCATGTTTAAGGCCTCGTAGGCCCTTAGAAGGGACGATGTGTTTGTGATTAAATGGTATTTAAGTATGAATGCATAAATGTATGAGTTATGTATGTTAAATAATGTGTATTGATCAGTAATACCTCGTAACCCTGTTCTGGCGTCGAATACGGGTGAGGGGTGTTACAGTGCAAGACAAATTTAGTTGAGAATATGACCAGAATTGAATAGCAGGGTGGCGTCTGCGAAGTCTGTCAACTTGGGAAGCAGACGAGGCTTCCATGTCTAGCAAATAAAGCCTGGCATGCCAATGAAAAACTACATTTGGTCCACTATGATGTATGCAGACCCATGAAGATGTTGGATTTGGTGCCCTAAGTGTAGTACTTTTCGTCTAAGTACACTTGTAATTTTTTTCGAACAGATTGATTAATAAAAAAAATTTATTGACTACAATTAATGTACTTTGTATTATTGTCCTCAAATGATTTTTGCACGCAAAGCAAAATGGAAGCAAATGTTGCTCATTGGTTGTCTAATATTTAACTAATACTAAGCGGTATTACATGGGTGGACCGTAATACGAAAAGACAGATTGTATTACTAGACGAACCTAGACATGTCCTTAGTCTAATAGGAAATGAGCAAACCAATTGAAAGACTAATATTTCTTCTAACAAGTCCAAATCGGGAGATGCCTTATCTTAGGCATCGGAGCGGATGACTCCCATAAGATAGAGACATAGATGTGGTTGACTAGACTAATAGTACATCAGACTGGACCCAAGAAGAATTGATCCTGGATCTGTTTATAGATTTATTCACTTGTGACGTTCATAGTTTGGCATACCTAAATCCCGAGTGGATGGCAGACTATGTATGCGCGATTCGTACATTTTGATATAAGTAAAAGCTTGAGTTTGAATAGATAAGGAACCGAAAGCTGGTGTGTTGGGTGTTTGATTTCTGCAGTACGTAGCGTCATTCCCAACGGTAGAATTCATGGCCCGGGACATGGGTAAATGATATCTTCTCATTGGCATTACATGGTTGATGAAAAGTAAACATGGTCATGGGTCTTTCGTCTTTGTGCTAAATGACTTAATTACTATTCGATAATAATTGACTTTTCACGAAGGAAGATGTAATGGTTACTATGAGATAAAATAAGATCATATTGGGAGAACGAATATTATCCTAAAAAGATCAAGGACTCTTATGAGGGTAACACACTTATGACAATGTCATTGGACGAGCACTGAGTAGTTGCTTTCATAATGGTATGTTGTTAGGGAAAGCTCAGTCACGATACTATAGTGGAATGACTTCATGACTAAATGAGCTTATAATTAATATGTGAAAAGCTGAAACTTAATTATAAATCATTTGAGCCCTAATTACATATGTCCAATCGGTCCTTCCGCTAGCTTGTTGAAACCAGAAATGAATTGAGCGTTTGAATAGAAATGAACAGAATGAATAGAAAAAGAGAAATGGGAAACATTCAAGAATGGTGATAAACCGAAATAGTAACATATTTTAATCCCACATTTAGTATGCTTTTGGATAAATTATCCCTTGATTTATGTAAAAAGGTGCTCTTAATCCTTTCTTTTCATGTTATATACTCAGGAAAGCACCAGGGGATGAAAAGAACGCAAAACGGGCTTAAAACGGGACAAATGGGCCAAAGCATGAAATCGACACGGCCTGGACCAAAGATCACACGGCCGTGCCTCATCAACGAAGTCCACACGGCTTGACCACGACTTACACGGGCGTGTGCCATGGTCGTGCCTCTGCCGCGGCCAAGAGGAGTTTTACTCGGATTTGGAAGCTTGGAGGCAAAGAAACACACTCCAAAGTCTAATTAAACCCCCAATTAGGAATTGCACTCAAATTAGGATACTTGGGGCCAAGTAAGGCATCTCGAAGTCTATATAAACACCCAAGGGGGCAACTTGTCAAGGGAGTTCGGCAGAAGCCTATTTCCAGGGCTTTTGTCAAGGCGTCGTGCTAGGCAAGAGAAGGAAGATTTGTGGGGATTCACTCAGGGATAGCCAGTTGATCCATCTCAAGAAGCCGGAGTTATACTCAAGACGGAGGATCTCCTCTTCAATTCCTTCAGGGGGTTTTAGGGATTTCTTATGTTTTGTTTTATCTTTTCTCTTGAGATGTTTTCCTTTATTGTTATGAACTAAACCTTCTGGACCCGAAGGGATGAAACCTATGATGAATCTTGTTATTTGATTATTTGAATTATATGATAATAACTTAGTTTGTTCTTAATTGTGTGAACTTAATCCAAATCTAATGTGCTTAGGTGGAGGAGGAATAGACCTTGCCTAAGAGTAGATCCAACATAATTAAGCGGAGTTGATCGCACACCTAGAGATAGGGTGGCGAGATTTTGCCGATTTAGGTGAAACCTAATATGGGAGTCCATGAATCGATTCTGACTATTCTAGGGGCTTATTATAAGCGAACGAGAGTTCCACTAATTAACCTAGGGTTAGACATTATTCGCCTCGAGAGAGGGTTTAATATACGTTAGGGTGTCTCACGGATCAAACTAAGTAAATAAATCATATGGTTCAAAGTTAGATAACAAGTGAAGTCTAGGTGGATTTTTCCTAAGGGTATCGTTTGAGTCAACCGAGTTTTCCCAAAAGTTATTTCCGAATTCATTCTCTTTGTCTTTGCGTCTTAGCTTAGTAAGTAGATTAGTTTTAGTTTAAACAATCATCACTTTATATTAAGGCTAAATAATAAAAAGACGGTGAGTATTAGTACTTTTAGTTCCTTTGGGTTCGACAATCCGGTCTTGCCTAAACTATACTACTTGTTCGATAGGTGCACTTGCCTTTAATCGTTGTCGAGTTAGTTTCGTGTTCGATCATTCTTTTATAAATTTTAAAACTACGATTTACAACGATCAAGTTTTTTGGCGCGTTCTTTTGGGGAACTAAAATATTAAGAAAACTCTATTTTTATTACTTTAGCCATTCTTTTTATTTTTCGTAATTTACTTTTATTTTTAGTTTAAATTTTTACTTTGCTAATTTTTCTTTTATTTGTTTTTGTCAGATAAATTTAGTTTATAGAGAAGATGGCACTAAATAACTATTAGTGGCGAGTTATGAGGACAACACCAACAGAAGCCGCCAGTGTCTTCAACCTCGACGCAATAACCGGGCTATCAAACCGATTAGAGATGATGAATAAAAAGATTGATGGTCCGTGTAGTCTCTCGCAGTACATCCGGTTATGCAATATGACTCGAATCTAGGAGGCGTGGCGAATCCACGAGTACCCACCCTACTGGATATGGCATGAAGAACGAACAAGTCCACTATATGGGTAACTATTCTAGACCTCAAAATAATTTTTATAGTGACACTTATAATACAGATTGGAGGTACCATCCCAATTTCTTGTGGGATGATCAAGGCAGCCAAAGAGAGGAACTTCCTCCAAATTTTCAACAACCACCTCACCAACAGGAAGATGAGTCGAACCTTGAAGAGACGCTGGCAAAATTCATAGCAAACACAGAAGCACGTCTCCAAAAATATAGAAACGAAACAAGAAACATCGATTCAAGGGATCGAGGATCATTTAGGTCAGCCTGTTAAGCTAATATTAGAACAACCACAAGAAAGCTTGCTAAGCAACACTGAAACTAACCCAAAAGAGCAAATTCAAGCCTGTAACAACTCATGACGTTGAAAGATTAGTGGAATCGACCCAAGGCAAGATCCTGTGGTAAGTGAAGGTAAGGTTGAGGTGAGCCATGAAATACCAAAATCGGCAATTACAGAGTACCATCCTCGTGTACCATATCCAGCTAAAGCAATGAAGAAGGACAACACAGAGGAGAGCAGTTTGGTAAGTTTCTTAAACTTTTAAAGAAATTACATATTAACTTACCGTTTCTCAAGCTCTTTCGCAGATACCCGATTATAGAAAATTTTTAAAAGAGCGGTTGACAAACAAACGGAAGCTAGGCGAGGAATCACATGTAGAGCTAAACGCAATGTGCTCAACAATTCTACAAAATAAAGCGCCACGAAATTAAAAGATCCGAGGAGTTTTACAATTCCATGTTTAATTGGTAGTTTATCTATTGATAATGCTTTAGTTGATTTAGGGGCAAGCATCAATGTTATGCCTTATAAAATGTTTAAACAACTAGGTCTAGGGAAACCGAGACAAACCGGGATGAGCATTCAATTAAGCGATAAAACTATCGGAATTCCTGTGGGTATAATTGAAAATGTTCTAATCAAAATTGATAAATTCGTATTCCCAGTGAGACTTTGTCGTTTTAGACATGGATGAGGACAATTCGATCCCTTTAATTTTAGGAAGACCCTTTCTAGCAACTCGCGGGACTAAAATTGATGTTGGTACAGAGAACTCATTCTTCGTATAGGTGACGAATCAATCAGTTTACAAGCTCTTGACTCGGCCAGAACATCGACTGATGAAGGTGAGAAATTAAAATCAGTTGATAATCAATTTGTTCAAATGTCACCGCAGGAACAACCACAGAACTACGAACCTGAGCCAAAACAGGAACCTTGTGTCAACAAAGAAGAAGCATATGAGGAACGAAGCCTTGAGATCAACAAACTAAAAGAGGGGAAGACACACTTTAAAGAGGAGCCGTAATAGCACGAAGAAAAACCGAAGGAACCCCCAGACGAGCTGATAGGAACAACAAATCACTTCAAAATAGGGGATCATGTATGGTTGAATAAGGAAGACCCTCGAATCGCCAATTCAGACCTCAAGACAAACGAAGAAATCACTTTTGAGGTACTTGATGTCTTCCTATACGGGCCAGTCGAGGTAAGCAATCCTAAATTCAGTACTTTTGAGGTAAACACTACTCGACTTAAATTTTATATCAAAAATCGAGTTGAACGCATGAGGAAGGATTTTCACCTCCTCAAACCACCTTGACCATACGAATGAGAGGTAAAGTCTAGCTTAAGACTATAAACGAGCGCTTCTCAGGAGGCAACCTGAGCACTAACCCTATTAATTTTTACATTTTTTTTATTTTACTTTTAATTTTCATTTTAGCACCAAACCATAAACTAACCAAAGTATGATTTCCATGCTCACACGGCCTTGCACACGGCCGTGGCCGTGTGGAAGCCAGAAGGACAAACCACGGATGTGCTAGTAACCATGCATGACAAAGAATGATTTCTTTTCCCAACACGGGCTGCGATAAAAGCCACGCCGTGCCGACTTCCGTGTGAGGTTATCGACTTATCGAGAGCACGCAGGCGACACACGTTGTGTGCCCTACAACCGCTGCGAGGTTACCGACTTGACGAGCACGCGGGTTAAGCACGCCCATTCTAAAGGACCGTGTGAAGAATACACAGGCGTGCTACGAGACCCACGGCCATGGTAAAACACCTAAACGCGCCCAAAATTCAAAATCACGAAAAACACGAACTGATTAAACTCGAACAAGGGCGTGGACCATATCACTATTTAAATATTTACTTTTATTTCTATTTTTATTTTTATTTTCATTTTCATTTTCATTTTCATTTTTATTTCCTTTCTTTTATTTCCTTTATTATTTTCTTCTTGTTATTCATTCCATTTAGATTTAGCTTAGGATACAAAAGAAATTAGGATGGCTGCTTCAAGGACTCAACCAGTTCGAGACGCTTCCCCACGCTCACCTCCAATCCTATCTGGTTTCTTTTCATTGGCTTCATCATAAATTCAGGAAGTTTCCCTTCTCTCCCCATCTTACGATTTTATGATTATTTTGATATTATCTACCTTTGTACATTGAGGACAATGTACATCTTAAGTGTGGGGGGGTTAACTATAGTATTATTTGAAAATCCCTGAATTATGCCTTGTTTGAAAGTAAATTACTCATATTACTAATTAGGATGAAATTTCTGATGATTTATGATTTTTATTGATATGTTTTAGATTAAGTCATTGATAATTGTGCATTGATAATTAAATTCTAAGAATACTAGAGAATCAGGCATGATAAGTCTATTTTTCAAGAATTTAAAAATTTTTAGGATGTCTATCTGAATTTAAATATTACTTTGAACTTTGAAATTTACGAGGTTGACATCAAAATACCCATAATTTTTGTGAGTTTTTGAGCCTTATAGAGCATATATTCTTTTTCTTGCTCACTTTATTGATTATGAGTATGTCAACACTGATTTGTTATTCTAGAACTTGCATCGATTATACATGTCGAGACCACAATTTTTTGATTTGATATACAGAAATGATAAAGGCACCTAGGATTTAACCCACTTACTCTACTAAAAACCCACCTTCATAATTAACCCCTAGTGAACCCCTTTGATCCTAACAACCCTTTTTATTGACTCACCCACTAATATTAACCCAAAACCCTTTGTATATTTGTTATCACCATTCCTTGACACCCTTTTTGTCGAGATTTGATTTTGAGCAGTTGCCTAACTATGTTCTATATTTCAGTTGTTAAAGTTCGTTATTATTACTTAGTTTATTCTTAAAAAAAAATGAAGTATATTCATGTAATTAAGTGAGCTTACACGTTTGAATTCCAAATATTGAAGAAGAAGCTCGTATTATTAGTTTCAAAGCTTCAATTCTTGTAATTATTTATTTATCAGTTCATTTTTTTTTCTAGTTAGGTAATTTATCATTTCAATCTCGATTCTAACCTTCTAATTCAGCCTATATCCATACCCTTAACCTAAGCCCCGTTACAACCCTGTTAAAGACCTTTTGATTTGTGTTTCATATCATATTACAGTGGTGGAGATTTGATTTTCATGCAAGCCTATGGGATTAACTTTTCAGGTTTGACATTTGAGTGCTTAATTCTGAACCTTAAACACTTCGAGTGATTTGAGTGAATCTTTTGTGAGGATGTCAACTCTTGTCGGTTTTGAATCAGAGGTAATTATTTAGATGAGGGGAAAACACCTATGTTTTGTGCTACAAATGTATGACTTAGACTGTTTGAATCTTTAGGACTCTTTGAGTTGAATTATCCATGTATGAATTATCTCTGAATTATGATGAAACACTATTAATGACTATTAAGAATTGAGGGAAGTTCGTTTTAATTATGAGTTGAGAATTTTGCTTGAGGACAAGCAAAAGCTTAAGTGTGGGGGTATTTGATAAACCGAAATAGTAACATATTTTAATCCCACATTTAGTATGCTTTTGGATGAATTATCCCTTGATTTATGTAAAAAGGTGCTCTTAATCCTTTCTTTTCATGTTATATACTCAGGAAAGCACCAGGGGATGAAAAGAATGCAAAACGAGCTTAAAACGGGACAAATGGGTCAAAGCATGAAATCGACACGGCCTGGACCAAAGATCACACGGCCGTGCCTCATCAACGAAGTCCACACGGCTTGACCACGACTTACACGGGCGTGTGGCATGGGCGTGCCCCTGCCGCGGCCAAGAGGAGTTTTACTCGGATTTGGAAGCTTGGAGGCAAAGAAACACACTCTAAAGTCTAATTAAACCCCCAATTAGGAATTGCACTCAAATTAGGATACTTGGGGCCAAGTAAGGCATCTTGAAGTCTATATAAACACCCAAGGGGACAATTTGTCAAGGGAGTTCGGCAGAAGCCTATTTCCAGGGCTTTTGTTAGGGCGTCGTGCTAGGCTAGAGAAGGAAGATTTGTGGGGATTCACTCAGGGATAGCCAGTTGATCCATCTCAAGAAGCCAGAGTTATACTCAAGACGGAGGATCCTCCTCAATTTCTTCAGGGGGTTTTAGGGATTTCTTATGTTTTGTTTTATCGTTTCTCTTGAGATGTTTTCCTTTATTGTTATGAACTAAACCTTCGGATACCTGAAGGGGATGAAACCTATGATGAATCTTGTTATTTGATTATTTGAATTATATGATAATAACTTAGTTTGTTCTTAATTGTGTGAACTTAATCCAATCTAATGTGCTTAGATGGAGGAGGAATAGACCCTGCCTAAGAGTAGATCCAACATAATTAAGCGGAGTTGATCGCACTCCTAGAGATAGGGTGACGAGATTTTGCCGGATTAGGGTGAAACCTAATATGGGAGTCCACAGATCGATTTACAGCTATTCTAGGGGGTTATTATAAGCGAACGAGAGTTCCACTAATTGACCTAGGGTTAGACGTTATTTGCCTCGAGAGAGGGTTTAATATACGTTAGGGAGTCTCACGGATCAAACTAAGTAAATAAATCATATGGTTCAAAGTTAGATAACAAGTGAAGTCTAGGTGGATTTTTCCTAAGGGTATCGTTTGAGTCAACTGAGTTTTCCCAAAAGTTATTTCCCGAATTCATTCTTTTTGTCTTTGCGTCTTAGCTTAGTAAGTAGATTAGTTTTAGTTTAAACAATCATCACTTTATATTAAGGCTAAATAATAAAAAGACGATGAGTATTAGTACTTTTAGTTCCTTTGGGTTCGACAATCCGGTCTTGCCTAAACTATACTACTGTTCGATAGGTGCACTTGTCTTTAATCATTGTCAGAGTTAGTTTCCAGGTTCGATTATTCTTTTATAAATTTTAAAACTCTGATTTACAGCGATCAAATGGTTATGATTTTATTCCAAAATGAAAAAATGGAAACATTTAGAAATGAATGTAGGTTTCCAAAATAGAAATGGAAATAATTCATTTGCAATTCTATATGGATTACTTAAAAATGATAGGAAGAATGAGTTTATGTTTTCAAGCTATTTTGAAGCCCTAAAATAAAAATAAATCATTCGATTATAGTGAACATATTGAGTTGTAAAATATTAAACATATTTTCTAAAAATTTTACCAGGGGTAAAATCATCAAAATTTACCGAGGGTAAAATCATTAAAATTTTACTAGGTGTAAAATAGGGTTGAGAAAAATGTTTAAAATAGAATACTAAAGTTTATTTTGGGAAATAGAAAAACCAAATCGGGTTGGATTACATTATAGTGTACTAGGTCAAAAGGCCCAAGAAGTACTCGTAATTGGACCCGATGTGAAAGAGGCCTAAAACCCCTCATATAACATGGATGGGCGACAACCCTAGTAGGAATACTACGGAGTGCCGTTTGCCCCACTCCTACTCTAAGTAGGAAGTTGTTTTTCAATTGAAATAAAACACTACAACTCAACAAGAGTTCTACATTCTCTTCTTATAAATTGATGGCACCGATAAGGCATAAAATAGAATTTGGAGAG
Organism: Gossypium sturtianum; assembly: GCA_025698515.1. Classification (NCBI taxonomy): domain Eukaryota; kingdom Viridiplantae; phylum Streptophyta; class Magnoliopsida; order Malvales; family Malvaceae; genus Gossypium; species Gossypium sturtianum. Next base: position 108,332,787 of record CM046945.1, read on the forward strand.
ATTGTTACTCTGCCGGAAAATAGAGAGAATTTATTCTCTACTATTAAATATATTTTTCAAGAATAACGATTCTACCGGTTTCTTTTAAAGAAGAGAGAATTTTTGTTTAACCCTAAATAAAAGAGAGAACTTTTTCTAGTTCTGTGTTTTGATTCAATTGGTTCGAGCCGACACTCATAGTAGTTCGTGGAACGAGAATAGCGGAGAAGATTGTTTGGTTGAAAGATGGGAACAATGAACGTCCGCTAAGTCGAAAACACAGGTGTGAATTTGGTTAGGGTTTATTGCTATAAATATCACAAATTAGGTTAGTTTTCAAAATTTTAATTTTCCCCTTTGCAAGAAAATTGTTTTCAAATTGGATTTTTTTCCAACAATTGGTATCAAGAGCCTGGTTTGTGCTATGTTTATAGTATAAACCAAGACCGAATCTCCCTCTTCAACTTTTTTTATTGATATTTGATAAGATGTGGCATTCTTGTAATTATTTGCATGTTTAGGGGAATATATGAGAATGAATGTGATATTATATATTTGTTATATATTTGTTATTTTTTTTCCAATGTTGGGATTCTTAGGAAATAAACCGTGGGCTATTATCTCCACGTAGGATTTTTTTATAGAATTCTTGTAAATCGAAAATGGACATAGGACTTAAATATAATTTTTCCTAAAAGAAGTCCATGACGAGGAAAGGATGGAGTGATGGTTGTAACACCCCTTACCCGTATTCGAAGTCGGAACAGGGTGCGAGGCATTACCGGGCATAAACACAAGCAATCATACAAAACCGAGACGTGAATCTCCATCCAAATTTAAAACTTTTCATTTACATTCCTATCGTCCCTAAAACGAGCTTACGAGGCCCAAAACATGCTTTGGAAGTAGTTCGGGACTAAACCGAGAACTTAGAAAGTTTTACGACACTTAGAAATTTTTTGCTAAAATAGGGTCACTGCGCTTGCGTGTGGGTTCGGGGACACGCCGTGCTGCATGTGCCGTGCTCAAAATAGGGTGCTCTCTCACTTTGCCACACCCGCGTACACTTGCCGTGTGCTAAAGCTAAGTGTGGTCGATTTAATTTTTATAATTTTTTATAAAATAGGTGCAGACTTCACACGGCCGGGGTACACGCCCGTATCCAAGGCCATGTAGCACACACGGCTGAGACATACGCACGTGTGCTATATTCTGGACATTTTGTTTTGCATCAATTAAGGTGCAGAGGACACACGGCCCGAACACATGCCCGTGGGGCAGACCTGTGTCACACACGGCCTAGACACACGCCCGTGTGTCTACCTGTGTGGACAAAAACAAGGCTATTTACCAAGCCATTTTGTCACCCTTCCATGCACATACCTACACAACAAAACATAGCACCAATCCAAACACATACACTAAGCCAAATCAGCCAAATCATTCACATGCTATTTTCTATCACATACAACATCACATACTTGTCTACTCAAACCATGCAAATTCTCACATTCATGAAAGACATCATCATATGCATATATAACTAAACCAATATTAGCCAATTCCAATGGCCACTTACAAAATGAATTATTCACCATACTTAACACTTAAGAATTTGGGCATACATTAACATCATATATGCACCAATTGAACATCATTAGCCATTCCAATGGCTAAGTCACAAAATATTACTTACAAGCCTTTATCTAAGCCAAGTAGCTTATATATGCCATTATACCAAAATGAATCATTTAGCTATACCAAAAAAGAGATTTATGGATAGTTTTATCTTGCTCCGACCGAATCCTCCAACCTTCGCGAGCCTTATGAGCACTATAAAATGAGGAAAAGTAAAACGGGGTAAGCATTTTCATGCTTAGTAAGTTTGCGTAATAGAAAGAAGCTTACCAGTTATAATTATTCAAGTAAGCATATATATGCATTCATTCCATCAATATTTTGACAAGTTACCTAAATACATTCACTCATTAAACAAGTTAGTCATACACATCATGAAGTTATCAAACCAACATAGATGAGCTCACCATAGTATAAACTTTCATATCATTTCACTATTCCATTTTTCAGGATTTCTTTTCATTGAACTATTGTAATTTCGATGGATACTCGGGTAGTATACTCGAGGTATACATGTCAATCGTTTGTTAATTCACATCCAAAGTGCTCCTTAAGCACATATTCATAGAGCACACTCTCAAGCCACATTTATATAACAGGATTACCAATCCAGGCTAAATCCCGTCTTTAACATTCGCTCTCAAGAGCTTATTCAGGATTACCAGTCCAGGCTAAATCCTTTCAATAACGTTAGCTCTAATGAGCCTACTATGGATTACCCGTCCGGGATAAATCCATTTCATAACATTTACTCAAGAGAGTGTAGCTCAGGATTACCCGTCTGGGCTAAATCCTTTCTATATCATTTTGTTCATTTCAAGAAAATTATTATAATCCATCGAAATACAATGTTCAACCGGGACAATGACATTTTATTCGTGTTTATCATCTTGTGATTGTTTCATAGAGTATATCATCACATATATATTATCTCAATTACACAATTCAATTAAAACATAATAACATACCAAATTAAATTACACGAACTTACCTTGAGGATGGTTCGTATTTGAAACTCAACTAATCCGATACTTTTCGTTTTCCTCGATCTAGTTCCGTAATCGGTTGTTTCGGGTCTATATAATCAAATTTGACTATCAATTCATCATTTTACACATACATTTACATTAATTTGCATCCTAGACAAAATTACTATTTTGTCCCTAACTTTTTGACATTTTACATTTTAGTCCCAAGGCTCGTAAAATGAAATGTATTCAATTTCTTGGTAACCCAAGCCTAGCCGAACCATTTTCATGCTTATAGCAGTCCACCTTTTCCATTAAATCAAATTTTTACTACCCATTTTATAACTTTTTACAATTAGGTCCTTTTTATGTATTTTCATCAAAAATCACCTAGTAAAAGTTGTTTATCACACATCAAACATGCATAACATACCATTAAACATCAAAATACACATATGTCTAACATGGTTCAAACCCTAGACATCAATCACATCTTAAATTAATGTTAGAAATAGGTAGATCAGATGATAACGACTTTAAAAATATAAAGAGCATTAAAAACGGGGCTAGGATGTACTTACCATCAAGCTTGAAAGTTGAAAAAACCCTAGCTATGGTGACCTTCAAATTTTCGGCATAAGGTAAGAGAAGATGAACAAATTTTGCTTATTAATTCATTTAATTACTAAATGACCAAAATGCCCTTTTTGCCAAACTTTAAAATTTCACCTAAATATGTCCATTTTTGTCCATAAACTTAACTAATGGTCTAATTATCATATAAGGACCTCTAATTTAAAATATGATAGCAATTGGACACCTTTAACATCTAGAATTCAAGTTTTTCACTTTTTACAATTTAGTCCTTCAAACTAAATTGAGTGCCCAAACGTCGAAATTTTCGAACAAGATTTTCACAGAATAGTTCCATAAAACTGTATACCATAAAAATATAATAAAAACAAATTTTACTGTGTCAGATTTGTGGTCCCGAAACCACTATTCTGACTAGACCTAAAATCGGGCTGTTACAATGGTGGTTGAAAACACAATGGATGACTTGTGGTGAAAAACTATGTAATTTTTTGGTTTTTAATTTATTTTCTAGAAATAGAACCATGGAAACCTTGGCGGAAAATTTTATTTTAATTACCCATCTCCTTATATATCTGTTTAGTAATTGTTAAAGATTTAATTGTGATGTATATATTTGTTTCGTACGTGTGAATGCCTAAGGAATTAGATTCATGTACTAATTGGATGGAAATCCATGTTCTTACTAGTTGATCATGATCACCCCCATGGTGGCTTGATTCAATGGGTGTGGAAATTATAGTTGCAACGACTTATAAATGTTTTTCGAGGTTTAATGTAAGACGCATGCATCATCTTAATGCATATCGTATTGTTGCAAAAAAAATTCAAACATTTTCTGATACAAAGATATTAATAGATTAATATTTTATTTTCAGTTCGAAAATCACACCTACTCCTTTATTGAACATACTCACTGAAAATAAACTGAACGGAAATAACTATAAGGAATGGAAAAGGAGCCTGATAATTGCCCTGAGTTGTGAGAAATTTAAAACAGTTCTTGATACTAAGTGCCTTCTGACCAGTCAAGTTGAGGCTAGAAACCAATGGGAAGAGTTTGATGAGATAGCTCGTTGTTATATGCTGACAAGTGTGACCAGCACTCTGTATTAGCAACTAGCGAGCTGTAAGACTGTTAAAGCGATTCTAGATAAGCTAGTGACATGTTCAGGGACCAAGATGCCTTGGCTCGACAGTCTGCAATAACTAACTTGATGAATGCCCAACAAAAGCTCGGCACTCCAGTTAAAGACCATATGATCACTCTTATTGGCTACTTTGTCGAGGCCATGGATAATGAGGCCAATTTGGACCAAAACAACTGAATATAGATGGTGTTCAAAAGCCTATCCAAGGATTTTTCTTGTTTTCGGGCTGCTTATAACCTTCGGAACAAGAATCTGACACTTACGCAACTCATGAAGGAACTACAGTTCTATGAATTGATGTTGAACGATGGTCAGCCGGTCCGGATAGCAGAAGCAAATAATGTTCTGGCTTATTCTTCAAAAGGGAATGGAAACACGCTAAGAAAGGAAAGTCTAAAGTCTTTGGGCCACCACAAGTGGAAAGGAAGAGAACCAAGAAACCTAAAGGCTCATCTAAGTCTAAATGCTTCTTCTGCAGTAAGAAAGGGCAGTTCAATGCGAACTACAAAGAGTGGAAAGAATATCTAGCTACCAAAGGCAAATTATAGAACTTTCTATGATAGAATCTTGTTTAGTGGAGGATTTGATAGACCATTGGGTCATTGATTCAGGAACCACTAATCATGTTTGTGTTTCTTTATAGGGGTTCAAGGAGATAAAATATCTTAAAGATAAGAGCTTATTGTTACGAACCGGGAACGAGACAAGTGTGACAGCTTATTTATTTTGATAATTTTAGGAAGATTATTTTAAGAGATGTTTTTTATGTACTGAGTTTCAAAAGAAAATTACTTTTTGTTGCATGTTTATATAAAGACGACTTGACAGTGACTTTTAATAACGGACTTGCAATATTTAGAAATCGCAATCTTATCTGTAATGGATGGATGTCAAATAATCTCTATTTTATCAAACCAAAGATGTACACACTGTTTAAGACTAAAATATTAAACAAAAAACTTAAAACTTCTCACTCTAATGAGGTGTACATTTGGAATTTCAGACTTGGCCATATTAATCGAGAAAGAATCACTAGACTTGTGAAAGACGACATCTTAAGTTTGCTTAAAAAAGTTGATCTACCACAATGTGAATCTTGCTTGGAAGGTAAGACGACTAAGTGGTCTTTTAATGCAAAAGGAACGAGGGTCGAAAAACCCTATAACTTGTGCATAGTGACGTATGAGGCTCCATGAGTATTAGTGTAAGAGGTGGTTACAAGTACTATGTAACCTTTATTAATGACTATTTCATATATAGGTATGTATACCTAATGCACCGTAAGAGTGAAAGCTTTGATAAATTCAAAGGGTTTCGTGCAAAAGTGGAGAAACTACTAGGTTTACCCATAAAGGCACTTCAGTTTAATCAAGGTGTGGCATATTTATCTAATGAGTTCCTAAGGTACCTCATAGAGAATGGGATTCTATCCCAGTTAATTGCGTCAGACAGTCCACAACAGAATGGCTTGGTAGAAAGAAGAAATTGAATGTTGTTAGACATGGTACATTCGATGTTAAGTTATTCAAAGCTATCAATCTCTTTTTGGGGATACGCTGTACAAATGACTTGCCATATTCTGAATGATATGCCAACTAAATCAACATCGAAAACCCCATATGAATTGTGGCATGATAGGAACCCAAATCTTAATCATTTTAGGATTTGGGCATGCCCAACCCACGTATTAGACAAAGATGTGAGGAAGTTGGATTCATGGATAGAATTGTGCATGTTTGTAGGATATCCAAAGGGAATAAAGAGTGGTTTATTTTATAACCTAAAAGGGAAAACTGTTATAGTATCCATTAATGTTACTTTCCTTGAAAAAATTTACATGAATGACTCTAAACCTCGGAGTAAAGATGTACTCAAGGAAATTTTGGGAAATTTACAAAACCCTACTAAAATGGTTCCAGAACTAACTCCTAATAGTAGATTTGCGAACAATAAAAAACATAGGGTGCTTCATCATAGTTGGAGGGTCTCTTATAGGCCTGAGTTCTTCCAATCTAGTAAAAGTGTTTTTAACACTGAGTCTTTTGAACAGGAAGATGATGACCAACTCACATATGACGAAGCAATGCTGAGTGCTGTTTCCGAGCTCTGGGAAATAGCTACGAAACCTGATATGGACTCTATGTATTCCAACTCAGTGTGGGAAGTTATAAACTTATAGGAAGAGATAAAACTCATAGGGTGTAAATGGATATATAAGAGGAAAATAAATACAGATGGAAAAGGGGAAACTTATAAGATGATCTGCCACAAATCAATGTGACAAATTAGGCTGTTCTGACGCACTTAAATAGCTTTTTCTTGAGCAAAATAGCGTCTTTAGCGTAATTATTCGTTATTTTCATATTTTTGTTTAATAAGTGAAAATGTCTCGTTTTTGTCTATTTTGTGACCCAAATTGGCAGATAGCTCCATTGAGAAGCCTAATGTAACACCCATATCCCGTCTCCATTGTCGGATTAAGGTTACGGAGTGTTGCCAAACTAAACAGAACATTTAACTTCAATTCATATATAGTTAACCAAATATATTACAAACACATAACAAATAAATCAATTCAGGATATAAATACACTTATGGGCCTTAACTTAAGTTTATGGGGCCTTGAAAATAGTTTGAGAATAATCCGGAGTCAAATCAAAACAAATCAGAAAATTTTAGAAAAATTTGAAAAATTTCAAAACAAGGGTCACACGGCCATGTGACATAGCCCAGACCGTGTAAACATTCGAAGTTAGGACACACGGCCGTGTCCTAACCCGTGTGTTCGCTCGTGTGAGTATTTGAAATACGGCCACACAGCTGTGTTGCAGGCCGTGTGCCAAACTGTATGAGTATTCGAAGTTGGGTCACACAACCGTGTGTTAGACCGTGTAACAAACTGTTTTGACTCACACAGTAATGATCCAGGCCGTGTGGATATTGCACCTAAAAACAAATAATACACACAGCTGTGTAAGGTGACCGTGTGTGACACACGGCCGTGTGCATCATTTTTAACCCCTAAATTAATCAAAGTCATGCACCATTCCTTGTAAACAAGACATGCCATATCTAGGTCATTTCTTAGGTTCAAAAACGCATTCAAATCACCAATTATATGCCAAAAATTTATTCATCCTATACCAAACCAATATGCCATTCAAAGGTACCACAATCAAAGATCATTCACTCAACTAACCTAGCTAAGAAACAACGTAGAATTAATCATCTATTCATGCTCAATCCATCAATCAAATTGACCAAAGTATAAACATACTCAAAGTGTAACATCCTGGAAAGGGCCTATGCATTTTCAGTTTAATTGTATGAAATGACAAGTCTTAAGCATTATGAATAAATTTTTGATAATTTTGGAAACCTAGAAATGCATGGAAATGGAAATGAACATTTTGGAAACACGAACATTTTGGAAACACGAACATTTTGGAAATGTTTCAAAAATGGAAAGTAAACATTCTGAAACACGGAAATGTAAGAAAAATGGCAAGTTCTGAGCCGATCGAAAATTTTAGGAAACTTGGAAATGACCCTAAAATGATGAGTTTTAAAGTTTAGAATAGGAAATTAAGGCAAGGGGGCCTTAAAAGTAAAAGTTGGTAAAATTTGACACACAAACAGGCTTGGAAAAGTGGCCTGAAGATGCCACTTAGGGCCTCTGGAAATGGCGCCACATGCAAGGTGTTGGGCCTGAGTTCGAGTCACTTGGGAAGCAAATAATGAAGGTTATATTTTTTTCCGTAAAGGCTGAGGTGGACGGCAATCGGTTTCTAGAACTAGGAAGTGTTTTATTTTCACAAATATGTGAATAATAAGTGATAAATATAGGATTAATTTTAATATGATTATTGAGGAGATAAATAATGGATTAAACACTTTTATTTTTAAATAAAAGAAAGAATATTATCACAAAGGAAGAGTGGTGGCCAAGTTAAGGACTCTTGGCCCGATAATTTCGGCTAAAGGAGGAGAGTTAAGGTTAATCTCCCATCTGCTTTAAGCTCACAGAAAATCCCCTAGCTAAACCTTCTCTGCCGAATTTTCTTTTCATCTTTTCTTCTTCTCTTTTCTTCATCTGTCAAGCCAAAACCTTTTCTTTTGATCCTCGATTAAAACTCCATAGCCGAATCTCTCGTGACCTTAGGCAAGGAAGCAATCGGCTAAGGGCATTAAAGGTAAGGTTAAGCTATTCAAATTCTTTTCTTTGCTAGTTGTTAGAAAGAGAAGGGTCTAATCCCTATTCTTGTTTTTTGGCCGAATCTGCAAGGGGTCTCTCAGGTTTCTACAATTGTTGAAAACAAGGATCAAGGATCTAAGGTAAGATAAATATATATTTGGTCGAAGGTTACGTTTATATGTTAGATCTAACATATGAATTATAGGAATTTCAATATCACTAAAGGGAGCAAGGAACCGATTTTTGAGATCTCATCTCAAGGTAAGTGGTTATAATCGGCCAAGGTTCTTTCTTAAATGTCTAGATCTATTTGTTTTAATCAGAGACTAATCAAATCAGTGGATTTAATGGTTAGCCGATTTCAAGGGAAGAACACAAATCTTCGGGATTTGATTACCAATCAAATTGGCAAACAAGGTAAGTGTTAGTAATACCATTCCTAGTAGGATTTGGTTTTAAAATCGAAAAGGTTATTAATATGTTTATATATGATGGGCGAATATAGGAGTTAAATGATCTAAAGCCTAGATCGGGATTTTCGGGATCTCAAGGAATCTATTAAGCAAATCAGGTGTGTACTCACACTAACTTTCGATATATCATATGGCAATTATTTTTAATATATGAATATGCATAAGAATGTGAATATGGCTAAGTACCATAAATGTGGTAAGAAGTACAGTGCACGTTTCCTACCTCCGATAGGATTATGAATATGATATATTTTGAACATGTGAATAGTATCATGAATGAGAAAATAAGTATGTTATATATGTCATAAAATATTTGGGGCATTCGGGATCTATGTGAAAGGGTAAGAAGGTGTTGACTTTGGTCTCACCAACGGAATATGGTGACTACGGTCACAAAATTTGAATATGGTAACCGGTTACATTATCCGAATTTGGTAACCGGTTACATTATTTGAATATGGTGTCTAATGACACAAATTATATGGGCGATGAGCACGCCGATCGCAAATGATCGCCTTCGATGGTGTGTAGCGGATGGAGGGTTGACTTAGTAGTCCCACACGGTGTGATTGGCGAGTACGGGTGGTGTGTAGTGGATGGACAAATAGGCTTGGGTTTGGGTTGCATCATTTTTTTATGAATATGTCTTTGATATGAACATGTATGCCTGAATTGTTGAATGTTAGTTTGTGTACACCGAGTCTGTTGACTCACCCGTTGGGAATATTTTTCAGAGATGAGCGAGAATGGACCGGGTCTCGGGCAGGAGCTAAAGGTGGCCATGCATAGCAAGGAAAGACTTTTATTATTTGGGACTGTTATTTATATTAAGTACTTAAATTTTATTATTTTTGGGTTTTGATTGATGTAATAAGGCCATAAGGCCCAAGTGAATTTCTTTATTTTTTTTTTTTTGCTTTACTATTAGATATTATGTCACGAACTAATTTGGATGTAAGTAAGTACAAAATTATTTTTCTTAAAAATGAACTCAAAAATTCTTTTGTCACCTTAATTAAATTGGATTTATAAAATTAAATAAATGGGTTTTTAATCTAAGCCCAACCCAAAACGAAATTTTCCTGAAAATACACAAATTTTCTCTAAGAAACAAAGAATTTTGAAACCGGTTTACTTAAGTAACATACCAGATCCGGTTGGGCTCGTGGCGGGTGTGGGGTGTTTCGATTTGGTATCAGAGCCCAGTTTTAAACTCTCGGCCTGTGGGCTAAGGCCCAAAACGTTTTTAATTCGAGCCCAAATGATTTTCTTGAAATAAAACAGGTATTCTAGCATGGCACCTAAGTCTCCGACCCGTAGTCCACCAGGTAAGTACCCTAACTTTTTGTGTGATTCTGTGATTGATGAACTGTATAAGGGTAGAAAAGGCATGGAACGTAGAATAGAATGATAGGAACATGAACCCTAGGGCTAGATTACTCAAACACAAAATCACATAAGACTTAATGCACTAAACAAACCTATGGCTAAGTCACAGAGCTAGGGTGTGCTAACCTCTGTGCGCATGTCTAGGAATGGTTTCGATGGGAGCTTGGTATTTAAGCAGTCCACGTGACTCACCTCCTCTCCACTCGAATCTCGCTCAGTGCGTAGCTTTGGTTCACCCACGACCAAGAGGACTCGGTCATAGGCTAAACACGATAACTAAAACCCGAAAGGAACTAGCCGTGTTTTCTATGAACACAACAAAACCCTAGTTTTAAAACTCTCTTCTAAATTCATGAAAACCATCTTTACAAAATTCTCAGGAAAATTTCTCGCTTTATGAAATTACAAAATGCCCCTAGTGGTAAAATTACCAAAAGACCCTTGGTTTATAAAATGACCAACTACCCAACAGTTTTGCCAAAATTTCATTATTTTAGAAATGTTCAAAACCCTAATTTGCAAACTATCAAAAATACCTTGAATTGTGGAAAATTACAAAATTTCCCTAACTTACAAAATTACCAAAATGACCTCGATTTCCAAAATTTTTGCAACATCATCGTTTTGAAAAGAACAATTCACAAAAGAACCCTCAAAGTCTTACAACTTTTAAAATATCCCTGATTTGTTAACTTTTACAAATGTGCCGGTTTGCGAAAAGTTACCAAAATACCCCGAGGTCAAAAATTACCGAAATACCCTCGGATTTTAAAATTTTTTCCAAATTACTCTGCCTTTGAAATTACCAAAATACTTTTTGATGAAATCACCAAGGAACTTTTCCTTTTGAAAAATTACGAAAATGCCCCTGTAGGACAAATTACGAAAATACCCCTGGGTAGTGGAAAAACAATAACAATGAAAACTACAACCTTTCTCTGAATGAACGAGAGTTCATAATTGTTTGATGGATGAATGATTGGAAAGACTGTGTGCATACGAAAGAACCACTCCTAAAACTCTTTTCATAAAATTCCTTCGCGAGTAATCAAGTGAAACAGAAGCACTAACTCATAAAACTTCTGAATCAGATTTTGACGTTAGAAATGAGCTCTAGAGGACGTGGTCGTCATGGATGAGGTAGAGGAAGGATGACTATGTCAGAACCCATTAGATCGGGTCAAGGATCTGACAATGAGATACCACCGCCACCACCACCCCTAGCTGTTAATGTTGAGCAGCAAACTCAGACGGGGGATGATGCTGTGTCGCAGGCTGTGCTACGACTTTTGGAGTTGGTGGCTGGTGCAGGAGGAAATTTGGGAAATCGAAAGTCTGTGCCTGAACGGCTCCGAGCTAATGGAGCGGAAATGTTTCGTGGAGTGTTCGAGTAGCACCCAAGATCTGGTGAGCATGGTTGGAAGCGACGGAGCGCATAATGGATGAGCTTGATCTGATCTCTGAGGAGAAGTTGAAAGGGATGGTGGCATTGTTACGCGATGAAGCGTATCAATGGTGGTTAATCGTTTCGGGATGGTACCACGGGTGAGGATCCGACACGGGAGTATGTTAAGGAAGCATTTCGTAAGAAATATGTGGGAAACGGTATATAGATGAGCAAAGGAAGGCTTTTCCGGGTGGTTCAAGGGAACAAGTCCGTGGCGGAGTATGAGGTGAATTCACGAGGTTGAGTCGCTATGCTCGAGGAGTAGTGGCAACCGAGCATGAGCGCCGTGTGTCCGTTTTGAGGACGGACTAAGAGACGATCCGAGATCGTTGATAGCCCCGCATCAGGAGTGGGAGTTATCTGCTTTGGTAGAAAAGGCCAAGGTGGCTGAGGGAATCAAGGATTCTACCAAGCAGGCTGTGGATAGGAATAAGCCCAAAAGAGGTTTTGGACCATCTGGAAAGGTTCATAAGAGGCCTAGAGTTGATGGGCCGCGAAATCGCCAAGTCGGGTACAGGATGGCGATGATCGTCCTTGTGAGCATTGTGGAAAGAAGCACTTAGGGGAGTGCTGGAAAAAAATGGGAGGATGTTTTCGGTATGGGTCCAAGGACCATATGCTCAAGGATTGTCCCAAGAAACCAGATGAGAATAGACCGGCAGCTCAGACTGTTAGTCAGGCTGGTAGAGGCGGACAGCAGCCTCTACGGGGTCGTGGTTCAGGCAACAGAGGTAATGGTGCTGGCAGAGGCCGTGGAACACAGGGCCGAGGTGCTCGCTAATCGCCGAGGCAAGGCAACCGGGTTTGGTTTATGCGGTTCACTGGAGGGAGGATGGTGACGCGCCGGATGTTATAACCGGTACGTTCTTTGTTTTTGACAGGCCTTATTATGCCTTAATTGATGTGGGCTCGACCCATTCCTATTTTGCATGTAGTGTAGTGGAAACACTAGGCCTAGACTCTGAACCTTTCGATAGGCGGATGATCGTAGTAAGCCCATTAGGCCAAACCGTAGTGGTAGATAAGATCTTTTTGAGTGTACCCTCAGAGATTCGGGGAGTGAACTTTCTGGGTGACTTAATGGAGTTACCCTTCGGAGAGTTTAAACTTATACTCAGAATGGAGTGGCTAATAGAACACCGAGCCGTGTTGGATTGTGCGGCTAAACGAATGAGACTAAGGACTCCGGAGGATGAAGTAGTAGTAATGATCGGAGAAAGGAGAAATTTCTTGTCCAATGTAGTTTCAGCGTTAAAGGCTGAGAAAATGGTTAAAAAAGGGTGTAAGGCATTCTTAGCCTTCATTAGTACGATAGGTGGGAAGGAGGAAGGTATTAATGGAGTTAGGACGGTAAGGGACTTCGTGGATGTATTTCGGAGGAATTACTGTGAATACCCCCAGATAGGGAGGTGGAATTTGGGATAGATTTGCTACCAGAACAGCTCTGTGTCAATTGCTCCATACCGAATGGCGCCAAAGGAGTTAGTTGAGCTCAAGGCTCGAGATCCAAGAATTGTTGGATCGTGGGTTCATTCGACCCAGATGTGTCTCCATGGGGAGCACCAAATCTGTTTGTGAAGAAGAAGGATGGAACTATGCGTATGTGCATAGACTACCGTCGATTGAATAAACCGACCATCAAGAACAAGTATCCTTTGCCAAGGATAGCGACTTGTTCGATCAGGTGAAAAAGGGGCAAATTGTGTTCTCGAAGATAGACCTAAGGTCGGGATATCACCGATTAAAGGTGAAGGAGGCGGATATCCATAAGACCGCTTTTAGGACAAGATCGGCCATTTTGAGTTTGTGGTGATGCCGTTTGGATTGATGAACGCTCGGCCGCGTTCATGGATATGATGAACGGGTTTTCCAACCATACTTGGATAGGTTTGTCGTTGTGTTCATCGACGATATTTTGGTGTATTCCAAGTCGGAAGAGGAGCATGATGAGCATCTCCGAGTTGTGTTACAAGTGTTAGGGAGAAGAAGCTTTATGCCAAATTCAAAGCAAGTGTGAATTTTGGCTTAAGGAGGTGGCATTTTTAGGACATGTGGTATCCGCAGAGAGGAATAAGAGTGGACCCGGGAAGATTGAAGCAGTTGTTGGATTGGAAACCACCTAGGTCCGTGGCTGAAATCCAAAGTTTCTTAGGTTTGGCAGGCTATTACAGAAGGTTCGTGGAAGGGTTCTCGTCAATAGCCGCGCCTTTGACAAAGTTGCTAAGGAAGGAAGTACCCTTTGAATGGACAGATAAGCAACAAGAGAGCTTTGAAAAGCTTAAGAAGGTGTTAACTAAGCTCAGTGCTAGTTCAAGTAGGAGGCGAGCAAGGATTTTTGGTGTATTGTGACGCTTCGCACACGGGATTAGGATGTCCGCTAATGCAAGATGGTAAAGTGGTCGCTTATGCGTCTCAGATTAAGGCCTCATGAGGTAACTACCCAACTCATGACTTGGAACTAGCAAAGCAGTGGTCTTTGCCCTTAAGGTTTGGAGGCACTACCTTTATGGAGAAAGGTCAGTTATCTACACAAACCACAAAAGTCTTAAGTACTTGTTGACTCAGAAGGAGTTAAACTTGAGGCAACGAAGGTGGGTGGAATTGTTAAAGGATTACGACTGTTCGGTAGAATATCATCCGGGCAAGGCGAATGTGGTAGCTGATGCCCTAAGTAGGAAGGTTGTGTCGGATTTAAGGGCTTTGTTCGCTTACTTAAGTCTGTATAATGATGGAAGCCTGTTGGCAGAGTTGTAAGTCAAGCCTACATGGCTGAAGGAGGTGAAAGAGGGACAGTTGGCTGATAAGGACCTAAGTGCTAAGTTACAGCAAGTCCGAGCGGAGAATTAAAGGATTATGGTGTCAATGATGAAGGAGTATTGTGCTACAAAGGGAAGGTCCAGTATGCCGAGGAACAAGGAGTTGAGACAAAGGATTCTTGGGAAGCGCATGGTAGCCCTTATGCTATGCATCCCGAGGCATTAAGCTATATAGAGATCTAAGGGAACAATTTTGGTGGTCCGATCTTAAACGAGGTGACTGAATTTGTGGGGAAATGTCGGCGTGTCGCAAGTTAAGGTGAACACCAAGTTCCATCAGGATTGCTTCAACCAATCGAGATTCCACAATGGAAGTGGAGAGAATTACCATGGACTTCGTTAGTGGGCTTCCCTTACGCCTACTAAGAAGGACTCGGTATGGGTGATAGTGGACCGTTTGACCAAGTCGCGCGCATTTTATTCCAAAGAAGAGTTGATTATTCTCTTCAAAAGTTTGCCAAGTTATATGTGGCGGAAATCGTGAGGTTACATGGAGTACCGGTATCAATCATCTCTCGATAGAGACCCAAGGTTTACGTCTCGGTTTTGGAAGGCACTTCATCAAGCTTTAGGCTCTAAGTTGGACTTCACTACGGCTTTTCATCCACAATCGACGGGCAGGCGATGCGAGCGAGTTATACAAGTGTTGGAGGATATCTTGAGAGGTTGTGTGATGGATTTCGAGGAAGTTGGGAAGATTATTTGTCTCTAGCTGAGTTCGCCTACAACAAACTATCAAGGCTAGCATTCGGATGGCACCATATGAAGCATTGTATGGTCGGAAGTGTAGAACTCCTACTTGTTGGACTGAGTTAGGAGAACGGCGAGTGTTAGGTCCAGAGTTAGTGGCAGAAACTGAGGAGAAGGTTGAGATAATTCGAGCAAGGTTGAAGGAAGCCTCGATAGGCGTAAATCGTCACGCGGACCTTAAGCGAGAAGGAAATCGAGTTTGAAGTGGGAGACCAAGTGTTTCGAAAGTCTCGCCTTGGAAAAAGGTAATGAGGTTTGGTCGCAAAGGAAGTTAAGCCCAAGGTTTATAGGGCCCTATAGAATCTTGAAGCGAGTTGGGCGATGGCATACCAATTGGAGTTGCCACGAGTTGCAGCAGATGCACGCACGTATTCCATGTATCCATGCTACGTCGTTATCGAATGGATCCGTCTCATGTGGTACTGTCGAAGAAGTAGAGCTAAGGCCGGACTTATCCTACGAGGAAGAGCCGATTCGGATATTGGAACGTGATGTGAAAGACCTACGAAGGAAGTCAGTTCCTCTAGTCAAAGTGTTATGGCGCAATCATGGATCGGAAGAAGCTTCGTAGGAGTCGAGGAGACAATGCGACAAAGAATACCTCGATTATTTTAGTTAGGAAATTTCGAGGACGAAATTATTTTAAAGGGGTAGAAACTGTAACATCTCGGAAAGGGCCTATGCATTTTCAGTTTAATTGTATGAAATGACAAGTCTTAAGCATTATGAATAAATTTTTGATAATTTTGGAAACCTAGAAATGCATGGAAATGGAAATGAACATTTTGGAAACCTGAACATTTTGGAAACCTGAACATTTTTGGAAATGTTTCAAAAATGGAAAGTAAACATTTCTGAAACACGGAAATGTAAGAAAAATGGCAAGTTATAGAAGCGATCGAAAATTTTAGGAAACTTGGAAATGACCCTAAAATGATGAGTTTTAAAGTTTAGAATAGGAAATTAAGGCAAGGGGGCCTTAAAAGTAAAAGTTGGTAAAATTTGACACACAAACAGGCTTGGAAAAGTGGCCTGAAGATGCCACTTAGGGCCTCTGGAAATGGCGCCACATGCAAGGTGTTGGGCCTGAGTTCGAGTCACTTGGGAAGCAAATAATGAAGGTTATATTTTTTCTTCCGTATAAGCTGAGGTGGGGCAGACTGGTTTCTAGAACAAGGAAGTGTTTTATTTTCACAAATATGTGAATAATAAGTGATAAATATAGGATTAATTTTAATATGATTATTGAGGAGATAAATAATGGATTAAACACTTTTATTTTTAAATAAAAGAAAGAATATTATCACAAAGGAAGAGTGGTGGCCAAGTTAAGGACTCTTGGCCTGATAATTTCGGCTAAAGGAGGAGAGTTAAGGTTAATCTCCCATCTGTTTTAAGCTCTGCCGAAAATCCCCTAGCTAAACCTTCTCTGCCGAATTTTCTTTTCATCTTTTCTTCTTCTCTTTTCTTCATCTGTCAAGCCAAAACCTTTTCTTTTGATCCCTGATTAAAACTCCATAGCCGAATCTCTGTGACCTTAGGCAAGGAAGCAATCGGCTAAGGGCATTAAAGGTAAGGTTAAGCTATTCAAATTCTTTTCTTTGCTAGTTGCCGAAAGAGAAGGGTCTAATCCCTATTCTTGTTTTTTTGGCCGAATCTGCAAGGGGTCTCTCAGGTTTCTACAATTGTTGAAAACAAGGATCAAGGATCTAAGGTAAGATAAATATATATTTGGTCGAAGGTTACGTTTATATGTTAGATCTAACATATGAATTATAGGAATTTCAATATCACTAAAGGGAGCAAGGAACCGATTTTTGAGATCTCATCTCAAGGTAAGTGGTTATAATCGGCCAAGGTTCTTTCTTAAATGTCTAGATCTATTTGTTTTAATCAGAGACTAATCAAATCAGTGGATTTAATGGTTAGCCGATTTCAAGGGAAGAACACAAATCTTCGGGATTTGATTACCAATCAAATTGGCAAACAAGGTAAGTGTTAGTAATACCATTCCTAGTAGGATTTGGTTTTAAAATCGAAAAGGTTATTAATATGTTTATATATGATGGGCCGAATATAGGAGTTAACAGATCTAAAGCCTAGATCGGGATTTTCGGGATCTCAAGGAATCTATTAAGCAAATCAGGTGTGTACTCACACTAACTTTCGATATATCATATGGCAATTATTTTTAATATATGAATATGCATAAGAATGTGAATATGGCTAAGTACCATAAATGTGGTAAGAAGTACTGTGCACGTTTCCTACCTCGATAGGATTATGAATATGATATATTTTGAACATGTGAATAGTATCATGAATGAGAAAATAAGTATGTTATATATGTCATAAAATATTTGGGGCATTCGGGATCTATGTGAAAGGGTAAGAAGGTGTTGACTTGGTCTCACCAACGGAATATGGTGACTACGGTCACAAAATTTGAATATGGTAACCGGTTACATTATCCGAATTTGGTAACCGGTTACATTATTTGAATATGGTGTCTAATGACACAAATTATATGGGCGATGAGCACGTCGATCGCAAATGATCGCTTCGATGGTGTGTAGCGGATGGAGGGTTGACTTAGTAGTCCCCACGGTGTGATTGGCGTGTACGGGTGGTGTGTAGCGGATGGACAAATAGGCTTGGGTTTGGGTTGCATCATTTTTTTATGAATATGTCTTTGATATGAACATGTATGCCTGAATTGTTGAATGTTAGTTTGTGTACACACCGAGTCTGTTGACTCACCCGTTGGGAATATTTTTCAGAGATGAGCAAGTAATGGACCGGGTCGGCGGGAGCTAAAGGTGGCCATGCATAGCAAGGAAAGACTTTTATTATTTGGGACTGTTATTTATATTAAGTACTTAATTTTTTTTTTTTTTTGGGTTTTGATTGATGTAATAAGGCCATAAGGCCCAAGTGAATTTCTTTTTTTTTTTTTTTTGCTTTACTATTAGATATTATGTCACGAACTAATTTGGATGTAAGTAAGTACAAAATTATTTTCCTTAAAAATGAACTCAAAAATTCTTTTGTCACCTTAATTAAATTGGATTTATAAAATTAAATAAATGGGTTTTTAATCTAAGCCCAACCCAAAACGAAATTTTCCTAAAAATACAAAAATTTTCTCTAAGAAACAAAGAATTTTGAAACCGGTTTACTTAAGGAACATACCAGATCCGGTTCAGGCTCGTGGGCCGGGTGTGGGGTGTTTCACAAAGTTCACCATTCCAAAGTGTTAACATCTAACTCTTGACCATTAGTAATCAACTCAACCAAAAACACTTCAAACATACACATTCAAACCAGACATTTCATTAGGAACACCATTTTAGCATAGCATTTACATAATTACAACAGAACACCTATATACATGCTACATCCCAAAATGAAATACAAAGACTACCAAAATGGCTGGATAGTGTGAGCTTCCAATTGATCCGTCCAGTCAGTCCACAAACTTGACAACTACAAAATAACATAAATGAACCAAGTAAGCTAAAGAAGCTTAGTCAGCTCATTGTATAAACATCAAATTAACTTACCTTAATACCAATTCACCATTCACATTAGTAATTGCTCACATATTCAAGTATATCAAAACAACTTCCATCTCAAAGAACTTACTCATACCATAAATCACATTTCTTCAATGTAACAATCCATACAAGTAATTAAGAAATTCATTATAATGTTTTTCACTTACCAATACTGTGAATATGCAATAACATATAAGCACATAAATAGATTGTAATTCAATTATTACATAGCCCGATGAACTAGTAACTTGACTCGGATACTCGGGTAACTACACCACACAAGAAGCATCATAGATGTGTAACTGAGGCACTGAAGTGCAGACAGAGACACGATTGTGAAATCAGAGGCACCAAAGTGAAAACACAGACACCAAAGTGTAACAGAGGCACCGAAGTGCAAACCCGTACAAGCGCGCATACTGACTAATTGGCATGCTAAACGTATCCTAAGCGTTTACTACGTTCAACCAGGCATTACATGTAAATTCGTTACTATTAAACATATTCACCATTCAGAGGCACTTTATTAATTTCGTACACTTACTATAATTCAATGTATTATCGTCAATAAAATGCAATTTCAAGAATTGCAACCATCAAATATTCATTTACATACGTACTCAATGGAATAATAGATATCATATAGGTAACTGATAAAATTTCTCATATATGAATACAGTTAACTAGAAAAATAATAACATAATAACTATAAGTTCACATTTACATATTAAAACACTATGAACTTACCTACGATTCACTTTCGGTTAACATGCAGGGACTACTCCGTAATTTTTCCTTTTCCTCAGTTTTTGTCTTTTCTGATTTGAGTCTTGATCTATATAGTAATTAAATACATTCTATTAGATTCACATGCATTTCACACTTAATTTAATGCATATGACCCTCAATTTTTATTATTTACATATTTTCCCTAAACTTTTACATTTCTTACAATTTAGTCACAAAACCAAAAATTCCAAATTTAACAAAATTTTACAACTTTTCTGTACTAGCCGAATTTCATTCTAGACTAGTACAATATTTAATTATTCATAATTCACAAAATTTCAATTTAATCCATTAACTAATAATTAACAAAAATCACTTAATAAACTAATTCTAGTTCATAACCAAAGCTTCCATTTCAACAATTAACATCCAAAATAACAAGGATTCATCAATGGTAACATATAAAATCTTTGACAGTTTCAAAAATAGAGGTACGAGTTAGCTAGACCTAGTTGTAACAATCACAAAAACACAAAATTACTAAAAACGGGTAACAAGTTCTTACCATGCAAGAGCTACAAACTTTTCGAAACCACAAAATCTTCAATGATATTTTTAACATTCATTTTCAGTGGAAAAATCCACTAAGGAAAGAGATGAATGTTTTATTTTACTTATTTCTTTATTTAAAATTATTAATTTACATATTTACCCTTTAATTAAACATATATTTTAGCTATATTGTATCCGTCCATACATATATCTAATGGACTAACATAAGTCCTTTTTCTTTTAATATTTAAGCTATCAAATCAACACAATTCAATAATTACTAACTTTTGTGTCTTTCACAATTTAGTCCTTTTTATTCAATTAACAAACTAAAAATTAAAATTTCTTTTTCAAAATTTAATTTAACTCTAATGTAACTCCATAAATATTAATTAAATAATAAAACACAATCGCACCTTTCGAAATTGTGGTCCCGAAACCACTATTTCTGACACCACTAAAAAATAGGATATTACACCTAACATGTGTTTGAGTGATGTAGGGACGTGTTGGAGGTTGAAAACGAGCGAGAACGACATCAAAGGCAAAGTTATTGCGATATCAAAACCTTGGAATCACAATACCTCCAACAATATAGAAGAGTGAAGACTCCCTTCAGTGGTATCACGATATCCTCTTTGGGTATCACGATATCCACTTCCTAAAGAAGACCCTAAGGTTTAACACTGCTCAAGGTATCGTGATATCCTCTTCGGGGTATTGCGATACCACTTTCGTCAAAGGGACAAACTTGGACAAAAAAGGGTAGTCTTTGTATACCCAGTCCACCAATCACACAAGGCCCATATAGGGGCTTTTTTTACAACAAAGAGTCATCAGAAAACACTTAAAAATAGTCAAAAATTGTTGAAAAGGAGAGACATACACATTATCTTAGTTTTAGGTTTAGTTTAATTTATTTCAATTTATTTTACTTTCAATATGTTAAATATTGTTCCTTTTATGTTTCTTACTTTAGATTTTCTTGTTAAATGCTTTTGGTTTCATGCTATTTAAGTTTTCTTTCATAAAAATATTAACTTTTATATTTTTCTTAAGTTTTACTTTCATAGCTGCCTTGTTTTACATTTTTATGTTTATTTCTTTTACTTTGAGCATGAGTAGCTAAACCTCAAAGTAGGTTGCTTGATGGAGATGTGGGTAAACTAAAACTTTTGGAAAATGACTATATTATAATAAATTGAACTAAATCAAATAGAACTAATAACTTAGGTAGTGACACCCCTAAAGGAATATCAAGATAATGTGAGACTGGAAGGTAATCTTATTGCGCACTTGTTCATTAGTCCCAGATTAATCGGTAAGATTGGAAGATGAATCAGACCTAATTTGTATAAGTCGGTGAAATTGAGATCGGAAGATAAAATGGAGCCACTTGGTAAATTACGCGATTTATGTCCCTTTTTTGAGGTTCGGTGAACCACATCGAGGTCAACCAACCTCCATTATTTATTTGTTGGATAGTCCTTTAGTTTTATATTTCTTACAATTTAGTCCTTAGAATAGAATCTTTAATTTCCTTACAAACTTATCTTGTTATGAATTTTCATACTATAAAATCGTATTAGTAGTCGCTTAGACTCTATTATGTATGCTAGTTATTGTTCAACCGCCTCTTCCTTTGGGTTCGACCCCTTAGAATTCTTCGTGTTCTATCGGAACTATAAATATTACAACTAACACTGTATGCTTGAAGTAAAACTGGGCTTTCAAAATTGTTATATAAATGTGTTGTTTTAATGCGCACGAGTGCAACAAGTCATAAAGCCAGACTTGTAGCAAAATGTTATACTTAGAAAGAAGGTATTGATAACGAACAAACCTTCTCTCAATTGCCATGCTCAAGTCAATCCGGATATTGTTATCTCTTGTGGTGGCTCTCGATTACGAGATCTGGCAAATGGATGTTAAGACAATATTTTTGAATGACTATCTTGAAAAGAGCATCTATATGATGCAACCCATCGGATTTATAGCTAAAGGAAATGAGCATAAAGTTTGCAAACTGCTTAGATCCATATATGGACTTAAGGAAGCATCCCGCTCATGGAATCAAAGATTTGATCAAGTGATCAAGACTTTTTCATTTGACCAAAACATAGATGAACCTTGTGTTTACAAATGTTTAGGGGATGGAAATGTGGTTTTTCTCGTTCTATAGGTCAATGACATTCTACTCATTAGGAATGATGTAGGGACATTGTCGTCAGTTCAACTGTGGTTAGCCTAAAAGTTTAGCATGAAGGACTTAGGAGAAGCTAATTTTGTTCTAGGCGTTTGAATCTTAAGGGATCAAAAGAACAAAGTGATAACATTGTCTTAGGCGTTATATATAGACAAGATATTGGAGAGTTATGCAATGACCGATTCGAAGAAGGGAAATCAACCCTCTGTATCGAGATTTCATCTTTCTTTAGAGGACTGTCCTAAGATAACGGAAGAAAGAGAGAACATGAGAATGCTTCGAAGGTAGGAAGTCTCATGTATGCTATGTTATGCACATGCCCAACTATCTATTTTGTAGTGGGGTTCGTAAGTCAATATCAGAAGAATCCAGGACCAAGGCACTGGTAAGTAGTTAAGCATATACTCAAGTATTTACAGAGAAAGATGGATTAAATGCTTGTGTATTCCATATATATTGATTATACTTCTAAATATGTCGGGATTTGAGGAAATCGACATCGGGTTGTGTTTTCTCCTAGACAGTAGGTCCATAGTATGAATAAGTGTAAAGCAAGGTTGCACAACTAACTTTATTATGGAGGGTCAAATATGAGATATGG
Source organism: Gossypium sturtianum (assembly GCA_025698515.1). Lineage (NCBI taxonomy): Eukaryota > Viridiplantae > Streptophyta > Magnoliopsida > Malvales > Malvaceae > Gossypium > Gossypium sturtianum. The sequence continues at coordinate 108,355,832 of CM046945.1, forward strand.
AAAAGCTATGGCACTGTAACGGTGCAGATATAGCTAAGGCCCAAAGAAACCAAATGAGGACAAAATACATTAATACAAAGTATCGTAAGGGAGACGGTAGTGTTTGATGGAATAATGGATGTAGTCAAATATTGCATATGATGACAAACCCTGGGGATTCGTTTTTCCAAGACTCTGTTAGCTAGAGAGCTCTTTGGGGAACATATAGAGGGGCGCAAGAATGTGAAACATGACTCATCTACTTCACTAGGGCAAGTGGGAGACTATTGGATATGGTGCCCTAAGTGTAGTATTTTTGTCTAAGTAACGTGTAATTTTTTTGAACATATTGATTAATAAAAAAATTCATGAATTAAAATTAATATACTTTGTATTATTGCCCTCAAATGGTTTTTGCACGCAAAGCAAAATGGAAGCAAATGTTGCTCATTGGTTATCTAATGTTTAACTAATACTAAGCGATATTACATGGTTGGATCGTAATATGGAAAGACAACTTGTATTAGTAGATGAACCTAAGCATGTCCTTAATCTAATCAAAAATGAGCAAACTGATTGAAAGACCAATATGTTGTCTATCAAGTCTAATTGGCGAGGTGCCTTGTCTTGGGCATCGAAGTAGATGAGTCCTAGAAGATAGAGACATAGATGTGACTGACTAAATTGATAGTACATCAAATTTGACCCAAGTAGAATATATTCTAAATTTGTTTATGGACTTATTCACTTGTGACATCCATAGTGTGACATACCTAAATCCTGAGCGGATGGCAGACTATGTAAGCATGACTCGCACTCTTTGATTTAAGTAAAATCCTATGTTCGGATAGATAAGGAATCGAAAGCTAGTGCTTTAGGTGTACAAATTTTGCAGTACGTAGCGTCATTCAAAATAGTGGAATCATGGCCCAAGACATAGGTAAATGATATCCTCTCATTTTCATTACATGGTTGATGAAAAGTAAACATGGTTATTGGTCTTTCATCTTTGTGATGAATGAATTAATTACTATTCAATAGTAATTGGCTTTTTATGAAGGAATATGTAATGGTTAAAATGATATAAAAATAGGATCATATTGGGAGATTGGATATTATCCCAAAGAGATCAAGGATATCCTATCAAGGCAACCTACTTATGACAATGTCGTTGGATGAGCACTAAGTAGTTGCTTTCGTAATGGTATGTTGTTAGGGAAAGCTCAGTCACGATACTATAATGAAATGACTTCATGACTAAATGAGCTTATAATTAATACCCAAAAACATGAAACTTAATTATAAATCATTTGAGCCCTAATTACATATGTCTAATCTGTCCCTCCTCTAGCTCGTTGCAACCAAAAATGAATTGTGTGTTTGAATAGAATTGAATGGAATGAATAGGAAAAGAGAAATGAGAAACATTCAGGAATGGTTATGGTTTTTTTCTAAAATGGAAAAAATGGAATCATTTGGAAATGAATGTAGGTTTCCAAAATAGAAATGGAAAAGATTTATTTTCAATTCTATATGGATTACTTAAAAATAATCGGAATAATGAGTTTATGTTTTTGAGCTGTTTTGATGCCCAAAAATGAAAACAAATCATTCAGTCACAGCTAACATGTTAAGTTGTAAAATATTAAACATATTTTCTCGAAATTTTACCACGGGTAAAATTGTCAAAATTTTACAAGGGATAAAATCTTCAAAATTTTATTAATGGTAAAATAGGTATGAGAAAATTATTTATTATAGAATATTAAAGTTTATTTTGGGAAATAGAAAAGTTGAATCAGGTTTGATCACATTACAGAGTACTAGGTCAAAAGGCCCAGGAAGTACTCATAATTGAACCCAATGTTAAAAAAGCCCAAAACCCCTCATATAACATGAAGGGGGTGGCAACCCTTGTTGGAATACTAGGGTGTGTCGTCCGCCACACTCCTACTCTAAGTAGGAAGTTGTTTTTCAATTTGAAGTAAACCACTACAACTCAACAACAGTTCTGCATTCTCTTCTTATAAACAAATGGCACCAGTAGGGTATAAAATAGAATTTGGAAAGATTGTTATTCTGTTGAGAAATAGAGAGAATTTATTCTAAACTATTAAATATATTTTTTAAGAATAACAATTTTATCTGTTTCTATTAAAGAAGAGAGAATTTTTGTTTTCACCCCAAATAATAGAGGTAATTTTTCTAGTTCCATGTTTCTATTCAATTGGTTCGAGCCCACACTCGAAGTAGTTCATGGTACGAGAATAGTGGAGAAAATCGTTTGGTTGAAATCCAAGAACAACGAACGTCCTCTAAGCTGAAAACACATGTATGAATTTGGTTAGATTTTATTGCTATAAATATCACAAACCTGGTCGATTTTAATTTTTTGCTATGCAAGTAAACCGTTTTCAAATTGGATTTTTCCAACAGAAGGTACATTTTTTGAATGACAGTATATACTTTATTATTTTTATTGATGATTGCATGAGGTATTGCTAGGTTTATTTTTTGAAACAAAAAACTAATGTAGCTGAAGTTTTTTGGAAGTTTAAAGTACTAGTCGAAAATCAGATTGACAACAAACTAAAGATGATCAGATCTGATAATGGAACCGAGTACACTTCAGACAAGTTCGAAAGCTATCGTGAAATCCTGGGATCCATCACCAGCTCACCAATATTTACACTCCACAGCAAAATAGAATGTGTGAGAGAAAAAATAGGACTGTGATGGACATGGTGAAGTGCTTGTTGTTTGAAAACAAGATGCCAAATGAATTCTGGTCTGAGGTAGTAAACACTTTAGTCTATCTGTTAAACAGATTTCTAACCAAGGCTGTGAAGGAGAAGACTCCATCTGAAGCTTGGTTCGGGTACAAACCTTTAGTTTCTAACTTAAAAGTATTTGGTTGTATCTGTTTTGTTCATAATCCATAGGTGAAAAGAAGAAAACTCGAGAGAAGATCGTAACCTAGGATATTCCTTGGATACAGTAGCAATAAAAAGGGGTACAGGATTTATGACCCTCTTTCTAAGAAAATTATGGTCAGCAAGGATGTTATGTTTGATGAACAAAAAACATGGAGATGAGATGCTTCTGAAGTTGAGATACTCGAACAAGGAGAGATTGAGTAGGAATTACAGCTTGCGGATGATCAAAGAAGACTTTTATGACATACTAGTAAGGGTACCACGTCCAATTGTTGAAATCTATCAAAGGGCTGATGTTGCAGTTCTTGAACTTGCGAGCTTCAAATAGGTTGAAACAATAGAAGGTTGGATGGATGCAATGAGAGCTGAGATGAACATGATTCAGAAGAACTAGACATGGGAGCTTGTTGATAGGCTATCACATAAAAAATTTATTGGTGTTAAATGGGTGTTCAAAACCAAGCTCAATGTTGATGGTTCACTTAACAGGTTCAAGGCAAGGCTTGTTGTGAAGGGTTTCAGTCACCAACTTGGTGTCGATTACTTAGAGACATTTACTCCAGTAGCAAGGCTTGACACAATCAGACTACTGTTAACTTTGGCAGCTCAAATGGGATGGAAGATCTATCAACTAGATGTCAAGTTAACTTTTTTAAATGGCTACTTGAAAGAAGGAATTTATGTGGAGCAAGCTCTTGGTTTTACTATCAAAGGAAATGAAGATAAGGTGTATAGGCTTAAGAAAACCTTATATGGGCTAAAATAGGCTCCAAGAGCTTGGCATGCAAGAATTGATGATTACTTTCAAAATATGGGATTTGAGAAAAGCCTTTGTAACATCCCGATTTAGGGCCTAGTCGGAATAGTGGTGCGAGACCACAAATCTAAGGGTTATGAATGAGTTTTTGAGGTTTATATTATGTATGCATGCTAGTGTGAAAGTTTCATGAAGCAATTTTGTGAAATTGTGGTTGAATTGTCCAAAAGGACTAAATTGCAAAAGTTGCAAAATGTGTGTTTCTAGATGCTATATGTGTGAAATAGCTTTATATTATTAATTAGAGGTCCTTAAATAGTAATTTATCCAAAATCTAATTTTTGGACAAAAATGGGCATGGATGAGTTAAAATTTGAAGTTTATCAAAAAGGGCATTTTGGTCATTTAGTTATTAAGTGATTAAATAGGTGAAAAGATGACAAAAATTCACTCATCTTCTCCACCAAGCTACCGAAAATTTCAATAGCCATTGTTAGGGCTCTTTCAATTTTTCAAGCTTGCTAGTAAGTGCTCCTAAGCCCGGTTTTTGATATTTTTCGTATTTTTGAAGTCCTAGTAGCATGAGTAAGCTATTTTTAGCTTTTTGGTGAGCTATTATAGATTTTCAAAAATGTACATATGTATGACATGCATGTATTTTGTTGTTTTATGGAAGAATATGAAAGCTTGATGTAGTAGAAACATCTTTTGCTAAGTGATTTTCCATGAAAATGCATGTAGGGACTAGTTTGTGAAAAACTTTAGTTTGGTCATACATATATGTTTTAGTGAGAATTGATGATAGCTTTAGTTGAATAAGTGGTTCGGCTAAGCATGAAAGACTAGAAAGTTGAATAAAAATCACTTTACGAGCCTTTGGGACTAAAGTGTAAATATGGGAAAGTTTAGGGGCAAAATTGTAATTTTGCTAAAGTATAAGATGTGGGTCAATTTAGTCAATGTATGTATTGAATAAGCTGATTTACTCATTATAGATCAAGAAAGATAAATCCCGGATCGAAACCGAGGCAAAAGCAAGGTGGTGGACTAAATTGCATATTTCTATACTTTTGAGTATCGAGGTAAGTCTATGCATAAACAATGCATTCATACTTACAATTTGTTGATGATAGCAAGTGTGTAGCTTGTTCGAGATTGATTTAGAACCTATGTGGTCCAAAGAGAATGAATGTAGTAGAATTGTGAATGGATGTTTAATCGAGTAAGTAGACATGTGAATGTGTAGTGATAATGCTAGATGGTAGGCTAAGTGCGATACCATCCTAATGCATATTGACGATGAGCTGGCTATGTGCGATGCTATCGTGAGGTATATCGTTTAGTGGGCTAAGTGAGAAACCCCTATGATTACCTTTGTGGTAGGCTAAGTGCGATACCACCTTATTAATCGATTGTGGTGTGCTAAGTGCGAAACCACCGAGACATTTGCTGTGTGGGTTAACAGTGTGGATTAGCCATGTGATTGCATTATTGAGTAAAATAGCTGGGTGGATGTATTATTAAGTTAATTAGCTGTATGGATGAATTATTAAGAAATAATGATGTGTTGTATATTGTGTAAATGTGACATTGAATGCAGGGGTGCATTTCGATGGTTATGAGTATGTGACTCATGATGTGTTGGAAATGTGGTAAGGGATAGAAGAGTAAGCATAGTTGTGAATTACTTGTTAGTATAATGCTAATCGTTGCTTAGCTTATACTATGTTGCTTAATTGTTTATGTGTAAACTTACTAAGCTCAAAGCTTACTCTCTTTCTTTTCCCTTGTCTTATAGATTAAAAGCGTTGAATCGAGATATCGTGGATCATCGTAAGAAGATGACCCACATATCGGCACACTTTGGTACATGAAACTTAATGTTTTGTATATGGCATGTATAGGGACTAGACAAGTTAGTGGATTTTGTTGTAAATGGCTAAGAGGTGTTGGCCTTTAGATGGATAACTTATTTTGTATAAGGCCATGGTTATTGGCTATTACATTATATGAAAGAAAGATGTAGTTTTCTATGTGAGAATGCACTTCAATTTGAGTTGATTATGATGGTGTTAGATGAGTATATGTTGTGTATGCTAGAGGGGTGAAAAGAGCTTGGCACATAGCTTTGTTCTTTTCCATGTGGATAGACACACGGGCGTGTGTCTAGGCCATGTGTGACACACGGTCAGCCCACGGGCGTGCGCTTTGGCCGTGCGTCCCCTGCATGTTAGTGTTATAAATCAGAATAGACCACGGACTAGCCGCGCGGGCGTGTGTCTAGGGCGTGTGGGATTATCGGTGTTGGCCACGGGCCAGCCACACGGGCGTGTGTCTAGACTCTAGGCCGTGTTAAAGTAGTCAGTGTGCACCACGGGTGGTAAGCACAGGCGTGTGCCTTGGCCGTGGGGCATTGGTAGAATCTTTGGGTTTTTAGGCACGGTTTGGGGACATGGGCGTGTGTGTCCATGCACGGGCGTGTCTAATCTTGCACGGGCGTGTGAGACCTATATAAAGAGAAAATTTTTAAGATTGGAAAAAGTTTCGGTTCAGTCTCGAGAGTCCTCGTGTGTATGAGTGAGGCCTCGTAAGTCGAGAATGTTGTTGTTGAGATGACTTCAGAGAGTAGTTACGACGAGCTTAAGTGGCGATCAAGTGGTTTGAGTTCGGTAACGCCTCGGGCCCAGTTCCGGCGTAGAACCCGGGTAAGGGGTGTTACATTTAGTGGTATCAGAGCCAAGTTTAGCCATTTCTAGGACTATCGTAGCGGGTGTAAGAGTCTAGCTATACATGCCATAAGTGTACAATGATAGTGTGGTGGTTTCTGATGATTTAAATCTTGTTTTATATAGTATATGGATTCCGATCCATTAACTGCTGATGAAGCAGCTAGTAATGTGCCGGCTCCTGCGCAAGGAACCACACCCGTTGAGAGTGGACCCGAGGTTAGGGGTCAAGGGGAAGAGACACGGGAAGCCTTTCTCCAGATGATGAGCAATTGGTACTCGGATTATGTTTGAGTGTACCCTAATGCTCAACCTCCTCCACCTCCTCCTCCTATACCTCAGCCAAATCCAGTGCCTCCTCAAGGTATGGATGTAGTGAGGATATCGAAGCCCCCGGTGGATAAGATTAGGAAGCACCGGGCTGAGGAGTTTAGAGCTAAGGTAGATGATGACCCTGAGAGGGCGGAGTTCTGGTTGGAGAACTCGATGAGGGTGTTCGATGAACTCTCATGTACGCCTGAAGAGAGTTTGAAGTGTGCTGTATCCTTGCTGAGAGAATCGACATACCATTGGTGGAAAACGTTGACGCTAGTGGTCCCGAGAGAGCAGGTGACGTGGGACTTCTTTCTGGAAGAGTTCCGGAAGAAGTATATAAGCCAGAGGTTTCTTGATCGAAAAGGAAGGAATTCCTTAAGTTGAAACAAGGAAGAAATGGTGGTGGAATATGAGCGTGAGTTTGTTAGGCTTAGCAAAGACGCTCAAGAATGTGTATCGACTAAGACTATCTTGTGTAAGAGGTTCGAAGATGGGCTGAATGAGGACATCAAACTCCTAGTGGGCATTTTGGAGTTGAAAGAATTTGTGGTGTTAGTTGAGAGCAGGGCAAGCAAGGCCAAGAAGCTGAGTTCGAGAAAAGAGGAGGGTCGTGAGTGAAGCCCGAGATGCTAGAAAGAGGCCGATGGGCAAGTCATATCAAGCCCAGTCGAAAAGATCCAAGGAAGTGAATCCTCGGACGACATCATCAGTGGGTTATTCGCATCGAGACTTGGGCAATACTCGCTCGGGTTCGAGAGCCCAAGCTCCCTCGATGGAAAGTGTGGGCAATACAAAGAGTAAACCGGAGTGTCTGAGTTGTGGTAGGTATCACACCGGAGAGTGTTGGGGAAATACTCGAAAATGTTATAAGTGTGGTTCCCCTGACCACTTTATCCGTGAATCGTCCGAGAGAGGATGAAAAGGAAGAGAGGAAAGAGCTGATACCTAGTGATGTGTCTACGAGGGGTAGACCACCAAGGAACCCGAGAGGCGGGAATAGTGGTAGAGGTGCGCCCAGAGATTCTGCTGTGAGACCAGAGGGTCGGGCGCCTGCGAGGACGTATACTATTCGCGCTCGCGAAGAAGCATCCTCCCCTGATGTGATAACGGGTACTTTTTCTCTCTATGACACCTTCGTTATTGCTTTAATAGATCCAGGGTCTACTCATTCTTATATTTTCATGAGATTAGCATCTAGTTTGTGTATGACCGTTGAGTCTACGGACATAGTGGTTAAGGTGTCAAACCCGTTAAGAAAGCATGTGTTAGTGGATAGAGTGTGTAAGAATTGTCCTTTATTGATTGAGAATCATTATTTTCCGGCAAACCTTATGTTGTTGCCATTTGATGAGTTTGATTTAATCCTAGGCATGGATTGGTTGACTACCCATAGTGTCTTAGTGAACTATGGTAGTAAGTTTATTGAATTGAAATGTGAGAGTGGAGATATGGTTCGGGTTGAATCAGGTGGATCGGATAGTCTACCAGTGATGATTTCTTCCCTAGTGGCTGAGAAATGTTTGAGAAAAGGATGTGAGTCCTATCTTGCTTTTGTGTTGAATACTCGAGAGGTTGGAGTAGAGTTTGAAACAGTGCTAGTGGTATGTGAGTACCCAGATGTATTTTCGAAAGAGTGCTAGTGGTATGTGAGTACCCAGATGTATTTTCGAAAGAGTTACCCGGATTACCCCCAGAGAGAGAGGTTGAATTTGGAATTGAGTTGGTTCCGGGAACAGCACCTATTTCGATTGCTCCATACAGAATGGCACCAGCAGAGTTGAAAGAACTGAAGGTTCAGTTACAAGAGTTGACAGATAAGGGTTTTGCAAGACCGAGCTACTCACCGTGGGGTGCTCCGGTATTATTCGTGAAGAAGAAAGATGGGTCTATGAGGTTGTGTATAGACTATAGACAACTGAACAAGGTGACGGTGAAGAATAAGTATCCTTTACCAAGGATTGATGATCTCTTTGATCAACTAAAGGGAGCTACATTGTTCTCCAAGATAGACTTGAGGTCTGGTTATTATCAGCTCAGAGTGAAAGAGCAAGATGTGTTGAAAACTGCATTTCGGACAAGGTATGGCCATTATGAGTTTTTGGTTATGCCGTTTGGTTTGACGAATGCACCTACGATTTTTATGGATCTGATGAACCGTGTTTTCAGCTCGTATGTGGACAAGGTTGTAGTTGTCTTCATTGACGACATATTGATCTATTCTCGGGATGAGAACGATCACGAAAAGCATTTGAGAATTGTCTTGCAAACTTTGAGAGATAAGCAGTTGTATGCTAAGTTTAGCAAGAGTGAGTTTTGGCTCCGAGAGGTCGGATTCCTAGGACACATGGTGTCAGGTGATGGTGTCAGAATTGACCTGAGTAAGATATCGGCTGTTGTGGAGAAACCACCAAGGAACGTGTCAGAAATCAGAAGTTTCTTGGGATTAGCGGGATATTACAGACGTTTCGTAAAGGGGTTCTCTGTGATTGCCACCCCGATGACGAAACTATTGCATAAAGATGTCAAGTTTGAATGGACTGAGACATGTCAACAGAGCTTCGAGAGACTGAAAATAATGTTGACTGAGGCACCGGTTTTGGTTCAACCAGAATCGGGGAAAGAGTTCGTGGTTTACAGTGATGCGTTGTTTAATGGTCTCGGTTGCGTGTTGATGCAAGAGGGTAAGGTAGTCGCTTATGCCTCGAGGCAGCTAAAGTCGTACGAGAAGAATTATCCGACTCATGATTTAGAGTTGGCTGCGATTGTTTTTGCGTTAAAGATTTGGTGACATTACTTGTATGGTGAGAAGTGTTGAATCTTTACGGATCACAAGAGTTTAAAGTATTTGATGGATCAGAAGGATCAGAATCGAGGCAGAGACGGTGGCTTGAGTTGTTGAAAGACTATGAGTTAGTCATTGATTACCACCCGGGAAAAGCGAATGTGGTTGCGGATGCCCTGAGTAGGAAATCCTTGTATGCTCTAAGAGTTATGAGCACGAGTTTAGCATTGTCTGACGATGGTGCTATTTTGGAAGAGTTGAGAGCTAAGCCGCTATTTGTTCAACAAATATGTGAGGCTCGAGAAAAATGGCGATGAGATGCAAGCTAAGATAGCTAAGTCGCGGATCGAAAGTGGTTACGATTTTCGAGTGGATTTGAATGGTTGTGCGATGTTTCGTGATGAGAATTTGTGTTCCTAAAGATGAGGAGTTGATTCGAAAGGTTTTGCATGAGGCCCACAGTGGATATTTGTCAGTACATCCGGGCAGTACGAAAATGTACAATGATTTGAGGAAGTTTTATTGGTGGCCAGTAATGAAAAGAGATATTTTAGAGTTTGTGGCAAAGTGTCTAATTTGTCAACAAGTGAAAGCTGAGCATCAAGTGCCTTCGGGATTGCTTCAGCCAGTGATGGTTCCCGAATGGAAATAGGATCGGGTTACCATTGATTTTGTGACGGGGTTGCCAATGACTCCGAGAAAGAGAGATGCTGTGTGGGTTGTTGTGGATAGATTGACAAAGTTGGCTCACTTTATTCCAGTACGTGTTGATTATTCACTGGATAAGTTAGTTGAGTTGTATGTGGCAGAGATAGTGAGGTTGCATGGTGTACCTGTGTCTATTATATCGGATAGAGATCCGAGGTTTACTTCGAGATTTTGGAAGAAGTTCCAAGAAGCCATGGGTACAAGATTGAATTTCAGCACTGCGTTCCATCCGCAAACCGATGGTCAGTCTGAAAGAGTGATTCAAGTTTTGGAAGATATGCTTCGATGCTGTGTGTTAGAATTCGAAGGTAGTTGGGAGAGATATCTACCTTTGGTCGATTCGCCTATAACAACGATTATCGATCGAGTATACTGATGGCACCATATGAGGCTTTGTATGGTCGTAAGTGTCGGACTCCTTTGTATTGGACCGAGAGCTTAGTGAGAAGCGGATCCATGGGGTCGATCTAGTGAAAGAAAGCAAGAGAAGGTGAAAGTAATCTGTAATAGTCGAGAGCTACTTGGACCGGCGAGAAGTCGTCACGTGATTTGAAAAGAAAAGAAATTGAGTTTGAAGTGGGTGACAAAGTGTTTTTGAAAGTGTCCCCGTGGAAGAAGATTTTGAGTCCAAGGTTCATAGGGCCGTATGAGATTCTGAGATAGAGTTGGGTCTGTAGCATACCGGTTGGCTTTGCTGGTAGAGTTGGAAAAGATTCATAACGTGTTCCATGTGTCGATGTTGCGACGGTATCGCTCCAATCCTTCACATGTGATTCCTTTGACGGAAATTGAGATAAGACCGGATATGTCTTATGAAGAGGAGCCGATTAAGATCTTGGCTCGAGAAGTGAAACAGTTGAGAAATAAGAGCATAGCACTAGTGAAAGTGTTATGGCAGAAACATGGTGTGGAAGAGGCTACGTGGGAAACGGAAGAAGCTATGAGAGAGCAACATTCAAACCTCTTTACTGGTAAGATTTTCGGGGATGAAAATCTCTAAAGGGGGGGAGAGTTGTAACATCCTGATTTAGGGCCTAGTTGGAATAGTGGTGCGTGACCACAAATCTGAGGGTTATGAATGATTTTTTGAGGTTTATATTATGTATGCATGCTAGTGTGAAAGTTTCAAGAAGCAATTTTGTGAAATTGTGGTTGAATTGTCCAAAAGGACTAAATTGCAAAAGTCGCAAAATGTGTGATTCTAGAAGCTATATGTATGAAATAGCTTTAGATTATTAATTAGAGGTCCTTAAATAGTAATTTATCCAAATTCTAATTTTTGGACAAACATGGGCATGGATGAGTTAAAATTTGAAGTTTATCAAAAAGGGCATTTTGGTCATTTAGTTATTAAGTGATTAAATAGGTGAAAAGATGACAAAAATTCACTCATCTTTTCCCCCAAGCTGCTGAAAATTTCAATAGCCATTGTTAGGGCTTTTTCAATTTTTCAAGCTTGCTAGTAAGTGCTCCTAAGCCCGGTTTTTGATATTCTTCGTATTTTTGAAGTCCTAGTAGCATGAGTAAGCTATTTTTAGCTTTTTGGTGAGCTATTATGGATGTTCAAAAATGTAAATATGTATGACATGCATGTATTTTGTTGTTTTATTGAAGAATATGAAAGCTTGATGTAGTAGAAACATCTTTTGCTAAGTGATTTTCCATGAAAATGCATGTAGGGACTAGTTTGTGAAAAACTTTAGTTTGGTCATGCATAAGTGGTTTAGTGAGAATTGATGATAGCTTTAGTTGAATAAGTGGTTCGGCTAAGCATGAAAGACTAGAAAGTTGAATAAAAATCACTTTACTAGCCTTTGGGACTAAAGTGTAAGTATGGGAAAGTTTAGGGGCAAAAAAGTAATTTTGCTAAAGTATGAGATGTGGGTCAATTTAGTCAATGTATGTATTGAATAAGCTGATTTATTCATTATAGATCAAGAAAGACAAAGCCCGGATCGAAACCGAGGCAAAAGCAAGGTGGTGGACTAAATTGCAAATTTCTATACTTTTGAGTATCGAGGTAAGTCTATGCATAAACAATGCATTCATACTTACAATTTGTTGATGATAGCTAGTGTGTAGCTTGTTCGAGATTGATTGAGAACCTATGTGGTCCAAGTAGAATGAATGTAGTAGAATTGTGAATGGATGTTTAATCGAGTAAGTAGACATGTGAATGTGTAGTGATAATGCTAGATGGTAGGCTAAGTGCGATACCATCCTAATGCATATTGACGATGAGCTGGCTATGTGCGATGCTATCGTGAGGTATATCATTTAGTGGGCTAAGTGAGAAACCCCTATGATTACCTTTGTGGTAGGTTAAGTGCGATACCACCTTATTAATCGATTGTGGTGTGCTAAGTGCGAAACCACCGAGACATTTGCTGTGTGGGTTAACCGTGTGGATTAGCCATGTGATTGCATTATTGAGTAAAATAGCTGGGTGGATGTATTATTAAGTTAATTAGCTGTGTGGATGAATTATTAAGAAATAATGATGTGTTGTATATTGTGTAAATGTGACATTGAATGCAGGGGTGCATTTCGATGGTTATGAGTATGTGACTCACGATGTGTTGGAAAGGTGGTAAGGGATAGAAGAGTAAGCATAGTTGTGAATTACTTGTTAGTATAATGCTAATTGTTTCTTAGCTTATACTATGTTGCTTAATTATTTATGTGTAAACTTACCAAGCTCAAAGCTTACTCTCTTTCTTTTCCCTTGTCTTATAGATTAAAAGCGTTGAATCGAGATACGAGGATCCTCAGAAGACAGCACACATATCGGCACACTTTGGTACATGAAACTTAATGTTTTGTATATGGCATGTATAGGGACTAGACAAGTTAGTGGATTTTGTTGTAAATGGCTAAGATGTGTTGGCCTTTAGATGGATAGCTTATTTTGTATAATGCCATGGTTGTTGGCTATTACATTATATGAAAGAAAGATGTAGTTTTCTATGTGAGAATGCACTTCAATTTGAGTTGATTATGATGGTGTTAGATGAGTATATGTTGTGTATGCTAGAGGGGTGAAAAGAGCTTGGCACATAGCTTTGTTCTTGTCCATGTGAATAGACACACGGGCGTGTGTCTAGGCCATGTGTGTGACACACAGTCAGCCCACGGGCGTGCGCTTTGCCGCGTCCCCCTGCATGTTAGTATTATAAATCGAGAATAGACCACGGACTAGCTGCACGGGCGTGTGTCTAGGGCGTGTGGGATTATCCAGTGTTGGCCACGGGCTAGCCACACGGGCGTGTGTCTAGACTCTAGGCCGTGTTAAAGTAGTCAGTGTGCACCACGGGTGGTAAGCACGGGTGTGTGCCTTGGCCGTGGGGCATTGGCAGAATGCTGGGTTTTTAGGCATGGTTTGGGGACATGGGCGTGTGTGTCCATGCACGGGCGTGTCTAATCTTGCACGGGCGTGTGAGACCTGTATAAAGAGAAAAATTTTAAGATTAGAAAAAGTTTCGGTTTAGTCTCGAGAGTCCTCGTGTGTATGAGTGAGGCCTCGTAAGTCGAGAATGTGGTTGTTGAGATGACTTCAGAGAGTAGTTACGACTAACCTAAGTGGCGGTCAAGTGGTTTGAGTTCGGTAACGCCTCAGGCCCGGTTCCGGCGTAGAACCCGGGTAAGGGGTGTTACAGCCTCAGTGAGCCAACTTTTTATGTGAAGAAGGTTGAAAATGTCACAGCATTAATAGCATCTTTTTATATAGATGACTTGCTTATAATTGGGAGCTGTGATGATTTGGTGAAGTAATTCAAGTTGTAGATGACGAAGATGTTTGAGATGTTAGACCTTGGAGAAATGAGTTATTTCTTTGGCATGAAAGTACAACAAGTTCAGGAAGGGATATTTATCAGTTAGCAAAGTTTTGCCTTAATGATCTTGGAAAGTTTTGCATGGAAAGGTGCAAATCAGCAGGCATGCCTATAACACTTGGAGAAAAGCTTAGTAGCAATGAAGATTTTGAGCAAGTCAATGAAAAGAATTACAGAAGTCTCATCGGTTGCTTGTTGTATTTAACAGCAACACGACCATATATTATGTATGCAGTAAGACTGTTATCGAGGTTCATGCACTACTGCAATAAATCACATTTTAAGGCTGCTAAGAGAGTGTTGAGATATATTAAAGGAACCAACAACTTTGGCGTTTGGTTCATGAAGGCAGATATATTGAAGCTTGTTAGCTACACAGACAGTGATTGGGCTGGATCAATGGATGATATGCGAAACACTTTTGGATATCTCTTCTCACTTGGTTCCGACGTGTTTTCATAGAGTTCCAAGAAGCAACAAACTATTGTTCAATCCACGACTGAGGCGGAGTATGTGGCTACAACAACAACGGTCAACCAAGCAATTTGGTTGAGAAAAATTTTAAGTGACTTGAATCTTATGCAGGATGAAGCAACATATATTTTGTGTGACAATCAATTCGTCGTTGCAATTGTGAAGAACCCTGTCTTTCATGGGAAGACAAAACACTTCAATTGGCAAACATTCTAACCTAGCCTCTTGGAAAAGCAAGGTTTGAGAAGCTGAGGAATGAAATTGGCATTCACTACATAAAGACCAATGAAGAGTGCTGCGAGATGACCATTCATGCAACAGATCGCACATTTGGCAGACAACATTAGTGTGAGTTATCTGGCTAACAAGCTATTTGGCGGACTTTCAGTTGGTGAACTATCAAGATGACAACCAATGGCGGGCTATCTGGCGAACAGTCCAAATGTGAATAAGACTTGCTAATACACAAGGCGTAAACTGTGTTGCGGATTGGCATGCGAGCTTTGATGTTGCAGACTATCTCGAAGCTTTTGATATAAGCTAACAAGTTCTTAACTTGTTTAGCAAAGTTGCTAGATTATTTTATTTATCTTTATTTTGATAGGATAATTTGAGCGGTGCTGATTAGACAGAAATCAACCAATGAGTAATCCCATGTACCTAGACTTGCCAACTTGTCAAGTTGTAGTTAGTAATATTTTTTTATTTAGGGCTATACTTTGTATGTAAATTATAGTAATTGAAACATAAAATATAGCAAGTCACATTTGATTGCTACCTTGCTAACTTGCCAAATTTCTACATGCAGCAAGATAGAAGATAAATCTTTCTAACATCAAATAAGTCAATTTCCATCTTGTTGGAACATCCAGCCACAATCCTTTAGAATAATTCAATCTATCTTGAACTACACATCCACGAAATATAATCTTCCTAACTTTGGAACCTGCAACATATTTCGTGCAATTTTACTTTCACCAAGCTCGCCTTAATCACTTTTAAGCCATATTGAACACAACAATGGATATGAAAAAATAGACCACGACATAGTAAAATTTCTTGCTGATCAAGTTGGCTACACAACATATATTGCATGTTACACATGTTACTTGCATTGTCTAAAGTGAAACTAATTTTTTCTTTGAATTACCCAATCTTTCATGTAACACCCCTAACCCGTAATCATCGCCGGAATAGGGTTAAGAGGCATTATCAGACATATCAAAACTTTTACGATTATTTCACAACACAAGATACATCGTCATCATATCATAACAATTCATATACATAAAGTCCCTTTAAAAGGTCTACGAGACCTTAAACATGCATTGGAAAGGGGTCGGGACTAAACCGAGCACATACAAAATTTTTCTGAAAACTTAACATTTTTTTTCAAGTTACAGAGGTCACACGCCCATGTGGGTAGGCCGTGAGCCTCACACAGAATCAGACACACTCGTGTGTCCAAGCCGTGGCAAAACAGGGCATACAGACTGACTTGTCCACACGGCCGAAGACACGCCCGTGTGCTTGACCCGTGGGCAACACTGACTTAATTCACACGGCCTGTCACACGCCCGTGTGTTTGGCCCGTGTGTGAAACTGACTTGTTTCAAATTACAATATTAAGAGACATGGTTGAGACACACGCCCATGTGCTCAACCGTGTGGGCAAATATAGGCCATTTGCAAGGCCAAATTTTGCCACCCAAATTTTGGGTCAAACCTACAAGCATAAAACCAATAAAAGTTCATACCTCAAAGGCAACCAAATCATACCAAAACATGCATAATTTAACTCTTAACATCATCGTTCATTTCATATGCAAATCTAACTCAACATATCAATTATACATCAAGAACATATAACTATTACTTCATCTAACCAATTCAATTCATAGCAATTTCTCATCATTTGCATATCCAAAATCAACCATGAACTCACCTATATAAGTACCATCTCATTTAGCTACTTATGAGCACATTAAAACTCACAAAATTATGGATCAATAAGCATGAACAAAACTCATTCATAAACACATCCATTAACTAGCCATATCACATGGCTATTTTTACACATCACAAAACATATTTTAAGTTCTCTAGACTATACATGCCATACTTTAATATATATTCTCAAAAGGTACCGAAATATAGTTCGATAGTGTGATGATGATCCTCGACAATCCCCGAGCTTCCCGTAGCTTAATAATCTATAAAACAAAGAACAACATACACACAAAGTAAGCTATCATAGCTTAGTAAGTCATAAGCAAATAATGTACAAATAAACATTTATATTAAATCGTCTAGCCAAATCAAAACAAACTTAACCAAAAGTTCATCTATTATGTTTGCAACCTCAAATATTATCACATTCATTAACATTATAACATCAATAGCCAAGTGCACATATACTAATTAGCACATATAAATTTTCCCTTTTATCATAACTAATTCATCTCAATCACAAATACTTACCTTACTTTCATATTCATATAACATAACACGTACCTGAATCTTTTAGTTCATTTTCACATTCAATTTTAGCTCGATAATGCCCGTTGAACCATTCGGTATTAATAAGGATACTCGGATAGTAGAAAGGCTCGTACAATGCCAACGTCCCAGACGTGGTCTTACATGTAATTACATATCGATGCCACTGTCCCAGACAAGGTCTTACACGAATCAAATACGATGCCAATGTCCCAGACATGGTCTTACACGTAAACACAAGTCGATGCCAACGTCCCAGACGTGGTCTTACACGAAAACACATAACGAAATCCTATGTCATGACATATGTATCCTAACTATTCCTAAGGTTCGTACGGGGCTTTCGGACATCTTATCTCGATCATTTCAGGCTCGTAAATATTGCTCCCATGCTCAGTTCATTTTAGCATTTTCATTCACAATAATAAAAATTCAATTCGGCACTAATAAAAATAGATACAATAGAATTTAACAACAATTATTTACTTATGAACTTACCTCGTACGTATATAAACAGATGAAATCTACTACTCGACCATTTTCAACTTCCCCCGATCTAAATCCATTTTCTTTTGTTCTTGATCTATATAAATTCAAATTTGATTATTTTATAACACATTTCATTCAATTCAAACCACAAACACATAATTAGGGCATTTTGCACTTAAGCCCTTAAAATTCACATTTTTCACAAATTAGTCCTTATTTCACAAAACACAAAATATTCAAAATTTAACCTCACTATAGCTTGGCTGAATATTTATTGTACTCATATAAGTCTACACATTTAATTTATTCCACATTTTAGTCCCTCAATTTATTATTTTCAAAATTTAGCCCAAACTACTCAAATTCATCAAAAATCCAAAGACAAAACATTATAATCCATCACATATCTTTTATTTTCCATCATCAAACAACAAAAATCACAATCTATCATCAATGGCAAAACACAAAATCATCATCAAATTCAAAAATTAAAACATGGGCTTTGTAGTACTCGAAGCAACGATCATAAAAACGTAGAAATTATCAAAAACCGAAACAAAACATACCTTAATTTAGCCAAACCTAGGCCGAATGAAGCTTGTTCTTTTTCTTTTCTTTTCTTTTCTTTTCTTTTGTATTTTCAGCATAAAAGATGAATAAATGCATGGCTTTTCAATTTTGTTTTATTTTATTACAAAACAATATACCTTTTACACATTTAACCTTAGTAATTTAATTAGAAAACCATATATAATAAGCCCTTAACCATCCATCCCATGATTCAGTGGCTAAATTATAACATAAGGACTCAATAATTAACTCATCAAAGCAATTAAACACTTTAACATATAGAAAGCCACTTTTAAAATTTACGCGATTAAGTCCTTTTTGCAAATTAAGCTCACAAACGAATAAATTAAATCACGAAATTTTCACACATGTCAACTCACATACAATAAGCACGGAAAATAATATTAAAAATATTTTTCTGACTCGGATCTGTGGTCCCGAAACCACTATTCCGACTAGGGTCTAAACTGGATTGTTACATTTCAGTAAATCATAAATGATGATGTTATACAAGATATTTGCAAAATGTTGAGGTGAAACATGATGGAAACTCAAAATTTTGGTATGTACTTTCCATTCTTCATCAATATAATGAGCAGTCAAACAAAGATATCCATTCAATGCGTATAAAATCCATATATCAGATGTCAAAGAAGTGTTACTTGAAACTTGTTCTAAACTAGATTTAAGCAATTCTTTCATTTTATTGTGTAATTTCAAGCAATCAGCCTTACAAGTATTCCTAAAAATAAGATTGAAATCCTTATTTAACTAACTACATAAAGCTCTAGTTTTTCTATGTTCAACCTATTCAAATGGATAATTATGCTTAATTACACATTCAACTATCATTTTAGGATAAACATCTAATTCAATCATACTTGATGCCTCTCCACTTACTTTAGATTCACGTAGACGTTTTCAAAATATGTTCAAATGATATTTTAAAAAACTAAATACAAAATAACTTAATTGAATTAATTAACTAATTAAATTTAAATATAAAATAACTAAATTAATTAATTTCGATAAATAATTTAACACATTTAAATTAAATAACTAAATATTAAATAATCTTACCTAATCCGATTCATTTTGATCTGAATCGATTCGATCCAACTTAATATATTATTTAATAGTATAAATTTGGACAGTCCCAAACAATATGCGGACCTTCGCAAACGAAGTATTTCACTGGCTCCCTTTCCTTCTTCTTTTTCTCCCAGACTGCTTGTCGGGCTTAACTTTCATTATCTAAGTCTTACCATCTCCATTCTTCATAAATTTTTATTTTTCTCCCCCACAATTGCCCTTTGGTTTGAATTTAGGCTTGGAAGACTCAAACTTTTCTATGTTTTTACCACCTAACTCCATAAGCGACTCTACTGTAGTCATGGCTTTGGTAAATTCCAAGAACCTCAACAATGTAATTTTTACTTTTGCCCATGATTTCAAACCATCCATTAAAGAGAAGAAGACCTCTTTTTCACCCAAATCAGAATTTGGAGCATGAGTTCACTGAACTGTCGCACATACTCCCTAATTATGCCCTGTTGGCATAAACAAACACAATTTAGCACAAGCCTCATTATTGACATACTACGGGTAAAACTGCCCTTTGAATTAACTTTGGAACTCTTCCCAAGTACTGATAGCGGTACCACCTTGTCTCTCATCCGTGGACCTACGACGCCACCATAAGAAAGTGACATCAGTAAAATACACAGCAATAATATTTACCTTAGTAGCATCATCCATAATGCCTTTGACACAAAAATATTACTCCATTCCCCATAAGAAGTTGTCCACATCCTTTGCGAACCTCGCCTCTTTGAACTCTTTCAGCTTCGAGACATCTACCTTTGGCTTGGGTACGGTAGCCAACACCCCATTACCCAAAGAAGCTTTGTAGATATTGATCTCCCCCTTAAGCTCATCAATCTGTTCCTTCAAGGCCAACACCACAGCCTTGACGGCATCACTCCTTTTAGTCAACTCATCGATAGCGGTATTGAAGGCCCCTTGCATCGAATCAACATTAGCACTGAGGGCCTCTGCCACTTGTTCTTTGAGCTGATCTTGACTCGATTCCAACTCTATGGTACATCCATTAACTTCCTCAAAGGTCTCCTTCACATCACCCATGGAGACCTCAAGTTTGACAACCCTGCCTTCCAAAGCTGACAACATATTTTTCAAGTTGTTAGCTTTCTTGCCTCTCCCACAGGTCTCAATAGTTTCAACCTGCTCGCCTACTCCTTTCGACATCTCAACTGGCACCTTCAAACACTAGCTTGGATACCAACTGTCACGAGGCTAGAACTTTAGTGTAACACCCTGATTTTTCTTAAATTTCAGCTTTTGTAATTTTGACACAAATCTGTATCTACTTCAGTGGTTATGTGTTCTGGGTGTGTGTGGGAGGTCCCAAGTTCAAGTCACAACTTGGATAAATTTTGGGTTTTTATGAATAAAGCCCTATCTTTGGTTAGTAGGCTTATAAGTAAAAGTGTGTAAGTAATTAACAGAACGGGCATGCTGGTCTGGTGGCTAAGTGGAGTGTTGGGGTTGTTGGAGGTCGGGAGTTCAAATCCCTGTCTAAGCATTATTTTTGCCTGTCACGTCCAGAGTGTTTGTGTTGGACTGAAAATCTAATTGTAGGGAGTTTAGGAGAAAAATAAGGGATTAGGGAGGAATTATTGATTTTTCTGATTACTCTGTTTCTTCTTTTGAAATTTTCGGCCACTACCCTTCGTTTTCCTCTCCTTGCTGCCGAAACTCTTCCCCACCTCTTCCTTTTTCTTTTGATTTCTTCTTCCATTAACTCGTTTGGTTCTGTACGACGTCGGCGTGATCGGTAAGTTTTGTTTATGTTTTATCTTGGTTATGATCATGGATAAGTGACTTAAGAAAAGTGGTTATTTTGATTTTTAGGAGTCAATCAAGGGGCTGGAGATTAGCCATTAATGGTGTGAGGTTGTAAAGTTCCTGCTGTTCGTTTGGAGGTAACTGTTAAGTGGTTGTGTTGATTCGTTGTTGGAATGATGGATTCGTTTAAACCGTGGTTATAGGCTAATTTCGAGATTTATAATGTTTTATAGGTTCGAGATTGCTCAAGATCACGTTAGCATCGATTCGATACCAGGTGTGTACTTCAGAACGCAGGAAACGAGGTTTTGGCAAAAGCCAAAAACCTTACTGTCGACACCACACGGGTGTGTGGTCGCCCGTATGGTAGGCCGTGTGCAAGACAGTAAGTCACCACACAGCCGTGTGATCGGCGAGCCAGGCCGTCAGCGAGTGACACAGCCGTGTGACGGCTGGGTAAGGCCGTGTGCGACACACGGCCTTGACCAATTGGGCCGTGTGGGTCACATAAGCGTGTGGGCCCACACGGGTGAACCACACGGGCGTGTGGGATTCTGGGCCAGGCCATGTGATCTACACGGCCAAGGCTAATTTGGGTCGTGTGGGCCACACGGGCGGGCTACATGGGCGTGTAAGCCCATTTTTCTGAAAAACTCTGTAAGGTTACACGGGTCGCCCAAGTCGATTGTGGACCTACCGTAGGGTCGGTAAGCATTACTTAGACCCCTAAATGAATGATCTGTCTGTCTGATTTCTGTACTAAGCATGTATACTGATCTGAATATATGAGTTTTAATTGCATAACAACATGTCATTCTTGTATGTTGCATTGCATCGGGGTGGGTTGATTATGATTGGAAGAAGTATCTGAGAGGCTTTTAAGCCTATTATTTATGTATTTCATTTACCAAATTTTTATTATGTGCCGCATTTGGTACAACATAGTGTGTAGGGCTTGGTGGGTTGATTTTATAGGGTTGGACGGAGTTGGTGTGTAGATGCTGGTGGGTAGGACTCTGTTTTCTGCATATTTTGTCTGAAATGGGCTAGGGCGCTGTAATATGTCTGAATCTGTATCTGAGTGGGCTAAGGTCCACACCGTTTCTGTAATGGGCTCAGACCCGAACTGTGGAAGTATGTCTGTTATCCGTAATTCTTTGTGTGTATGTTTTTCGTGGGGAGTACACACGAGTTTGCGTAAAACTCACCCTTTTCATTTAATTTGTTCAGTAATCCCGATGAAGCAGATTGGTGGGGCGGAGGACTCGGCAGTGACCACGGTTCTGGACATTTTATTATGGTTTTATTTTTAATTATGGTTTGATTATATCTGGGTAATTTTTATGTAATAAGGCCTTTACAGATTTTTATTTTAAATATGGGATTTGTGATGATTATGGTATTACGACTAGAAGTAAGAAAACTCGAGTTTTCAAAATAAATAAAGGTTTTATTAAAATACATACGAATTCGCAAATTATTTTAAAAGCTTCTGCGAATGTATAATGTTTTGAAAATGGTTAATGAATGAATAAACGACACGCTTTTTATGGTAACCTAAGATATCGAAAATGGCGTTATTGTAATTACATTTTCTAAAGCTTTATCATGTGACATCGCCAGATTTGGCCATAACGTCTAGGCCAGGTATGGGGTGTTACATTTAGTGGTATCAGAGCCAGGTTGCAAAACTCAGCTGTGGATTTGGGTTTTTAAAATGGTTTTTTCGAAATGATTTTTAAATGATTTAAAATATTTTGGACTGAGTATGTTGTACACCGAGTCTCTGGCACCGATTCTGTAAGTGTTCTGAATTCTGTTTAAATTGTCTGAAAACACTACTTGTATGCTTGAAACAGCCTTAGGTAGTATACTGTACTGAAAACACTCTAGGTAGTGTAAACTAAAAACTGTAGTGAAACTGAATATCGTAGTAAAACTGCAATTCGCGATAACGAACTCTGAACTTCTGATACTGTTCTACATAAAACATCTGTTAACAAATATTGGAACTGTAGCTAATACATAAAATTGTTAATACAGATAAATTCCAAAATTACGATGAGCGCACGAGGTATCCGCAGACGGGGTACTAGAGGCCGTGGTAGAGGCCGTAGGGGGGCTCGAGCTGGGTCCTCAGCATCTGAGAATCTGCCTAATCTGGATACGAGCGAGACGCCGATCTCACATGCTACAGACTGGGTCTCATGACCGTGAGGCTGGGGATGACGCACTATCCCGAGCCATGCTACGGATTCTAGAGAGGGTCGCTGGGCCCAACACCGGATCTGAGGGTCGAGGGTCGGTTACCGAACAACTCTGGTCCAATGGGGCTGAATTATTTAGGGGTGTCACTGGAGTCGCCCCTAGCGTGGTCGAGTACTGGATGGAGGCCACGGAAAGAATCATGGACGATCTGGATTTTACCGCGGAGCAGAAGCTTAAGGGGTTTGTCTCTCTGCTTCGCGACGAAGCCTACCAGTGGTGGCTGACTGTTAAGGAGGGCTCTCAGCCTGACCATTTGACATGGAACTATTTTAGGACGGTGTTCCAAAGTAAGTATGTGGAAGCCAGCTACGTTGATGCTAGGAGGCGTGAGTTCCTTAATCTCACCTAAGGAGACCGTCCGATGGTCGAGTATGAGGTCGAGTTCCTGAGATTGAGCCGGTATGCCCGGGGCATGGTGGCAACCGAGTATGAGCATTGCGTCCGTTTCGAGGATGGACTCAGGGACAACTTACAAGTTCTAATAGCTTCGCAGAGGGAGCGTGATTTTTTTTTGCTTTAGTGGAGAAGGCGAAGATCGCAGAGGAGGTTAAGCGCGCTGAGCGCCAAAACCGCGAGAAAGGAAAGAACAAGAGGGAATCGGAGCCCTCTAGTTCTGGGATGAGGCCTAAGAAAAAGGCTAGACCGGATGGGCCAGTGAGAGTTGGGCCTCCTATTGCACCTGCTGGGGTGGTTCTTTGTGGGCACTGTGGTAGACGCAATCTGGGCGAGTGCTGGAAGACGACTGGGGCATGTTTGAGATGTGGGTTGACTGAGCACCGTGTTCGGGATTGTCCTTTGAGAACTGATCAGGTACAAGCTACGGGTACTGGTGCTACGCAGCCGCAGAGAGTAGTTCAGCAGCCACCTAGGGGCCGAGGATAGGCTAGGGGTGGTAATGGTATGGACCGAGGATAGAGAGCACCGGGCAGAGGTGCATGACTGACTGAGGCGAGGCAGACTGCACTGGTTTATGCTGCACGTCGTCGAGAGGATGGTGATGCTTCGGACGTCATTACGGGTACGTTCTTAATTTTTAATGTACCCTATACTGCATTGATAGACATAGGCTCTACACACTCTTACGTAGCTAGCTCTGTGTCTGAAACTTTGGGGATTCCGGATGAGAGTACTTCGAGTGAGGTAACTGTGTTGAGTCCGTTGGGGTAGTCTATCCGAGTGGGTAAACTATATAGAGACGTCCCGTTGGAGGTTCAAGGGACAATATTTCTGGCTGATCTGATGGAACTTCTGTTCGGAGAGTTCGATTTGATTCTGGGAATGGACTGGCTGGTCAAACACCGTGTAAGTCTGGACTGTGTGTCAAAAAGGGTGGTTTTGAGAACCGAGGAGGACAAAGAGGTAGTGGTGATTGGGAAACGTCGAGACTACCTGACTAATGTGATTTCTGCGTTGGTGGCAGAAAAGTTGGTACGAAAGGAATGTGAGGCATTCCTGGCCTACATTAGTGTTTCTGATTCTAGGGACTCTTCGGTTAAGGACATCAGAGAAGTAAGGGACTTTCCGGATGTTTTCCCTGAGGAACTACTGGGTCTGCCTCCAAACCGAGAAGTGGAATTTGGGATTGAGCTCATTCTGGGTACAGCTCTGGTGTCTATTGCGCCCTACCGAATGGCACCAAAGGAGCTTGTGAAGCTTAAGGCTCAGATTCAAGAGTTACTGGATCATGGGTTTATCCACCCTAGTGCATCTCCGTGGGGAGCACCTGTTCTGTTTGTGAAAAAGAAGGATGGATCCATGCGTATGTGTATCGACTACCGTCAATTGAATAAGCTGACCTTCAAGAATAAGTACCCCCTTCCGAGGATTGATGATCTGTTTGACCAGTTCCGAGAAGCTTCGGTTTTCTCCAAGATTGATCTATGATCAGGGTATCACCAGTTGAAAGTTAAAGAGGATGACGTACATAAAATGACATTTAAGACTCGCTACGGCCATTACGAGTTCCTAGTGATGCCATTTGGAATGACAAATGCACCAGCAGCTTTTATGAATCTGATGAACCGAGTGTTCCAGCCCTATCTAGATCGGTTTGTGGTAGTCTTCATTGACGATATTCTGGTGTATTCAAAGACTGAGGATAAGCACGATGAGCATCTCCGAGTGGTATTACAGACGCTTCGCGAGAAACAGTTGTATGCGAAGTTCAGTAAGTGTGAATTTTGGCTCCGAGAAGTAACCTTTCTGGGGCATGTAGTTTTTGCGGAGGGGATTTGTGTTGATCCTCGTAAGATTGAGGCTGTGTTGGAGTGGAAACAGCTGAAGAATGTGTCCGAAATCTATAGCTTTCTAGGGCTGGCGGGTTATTATCGACGCTTCGTAGAAGGGTTCTCTTTGATCGCAGCGCCATTGACCAAGCTTCTGCGTAAGGGAGTTCCTTTTGTCTGGACTGATAAGCAACAAGAGAGCTTCGAGAAGCTCAAATCTATTTTGACGCAGGCTCCGGTTCTGATACAGCTTGAATCTAGGAAGGATTTCGTTGTATACAGTGATGCGTCGCATGTGGGTCTGGGTTGCGTACTAATGCAGGATGGTAAGGTGGTAGCTTATGCGTCACGTTAGCTCAAGACGCATGAGGCTAACTGTCCTACGCATGATTTTGAGTTGGCAGCGGTAATTTTCGCTCTGAAAATCTGGAGGCACTATCTGTACAGTGAGAAGTGTACTATCTACACTAATCACAAAAGCATCAAGTATCTCCTCACTCAGAAGGAGTTAAACCTTAGGCAGCGTAGATGGGTTGAACTGTTTAAGGATTATGACTGCACCATCGAGTACCACCTTGGTAAGGCTAATGTGGTGGCAGATGCTTTGAGCCATAGGGCTATGACCTATTTGAGAGCGATGTTCGCTCGACTCAGTTTATTCGACGATGGGAGTCTGTTAGCGGGACTTCAGGTTAAGCCTACATGGATTGATCAGATCAGAGGTAAACGGATGGGGGATAAGACTCTTGAGTTGCGATTCTGTCAGGTTGAGACTGATGATTCTACTGATTTTGGGATTAACAGTGACGGGGTGCTTTGTTTTCGCGGTCAGATCTGTGTATCGAATGATGAGGATTTAAGACAATCAGTTTTGAGGGAAGCGCATAGCAGCCCTTACGCTATGCATCCCGGCGGGAATAAAATGTACCGAGATTTACGAGAGATATACTGGTGGCCAGGGTTGAAGCATGAGGTTACTGACTTCGTTGCTCGTTGTCTGACTTGTCACCAGGTTAAGGCTGAGCACCAGTTGCCTTCGGGGTTGCTGCAGCCGGTAAAGATTTTGATGTGGAAATGGGAACGAGTAACGATGGACTTCGTTAGTGGGTTGCCTTTAATACCCACTAAGAAGGATTCGATCTGGGTCATCGTGGATCGATTGTGTAACACCCCAAACCCGGCCTAGACGTTATGGCCGAATCTGGCGTGCCACATTGAAGTGTTTTTCGAAAACCATGTTTTCATTGAAAACCCTTCTTGAAATTTAAAACTTCTTGCCATTTACAACTTGAACAAAACCTCAGTTTGCGTTTGTTTATTTTCAATCGTGGTTTATTTAAAAGTTATTCCCTTTAAAATGTTATTACCTTTAAAACCTTATTGTTGCGAAAGCTTAATTTAAAATAAATAATTTACGAAAGCGTGATATTTAAAAAAATTAAGTTGCGGAAACGTAGCATTTGAAAATAGTTATTGTTTTGGAAAATCGTGTTCTACTTCTAGCAGATACAGATGACAATCAATAAAATCCCAATTTTAAAATCCAGAAATTATAGAGGCCTTATCACAACCCAAATCAAAATCAAAGTGCTTAAGTAAATGAGCAAAACAGAAGTGCAGTTGGGTGGCCCTCTCTGAGTCCCTCGCAGCTCCGAACCGTCCAACACTGGGGATTACCTGAAAGGTTAAAAATAGGGTGAGTTTACGAAAAACTCAGTGTGTAATCCCCTTATTAAAGAAACAGTCAGTATACAAAAATAGAATCGATGCGGGCTCGAGCCCTTTCATAATGTGATGCAGATGGCCTACCAGAGTATAAGTGGCCAAAGCCCAAAACAATATCATTTGGGTCACAGCCCATAACAGAATCAATTGGGCCTAGCCCATCACAGTATCAGTATGGTACACATATGCAACCCATCCCAATCCAGTCAACACACCACCTGTACCAACCAACACACCATGTGGGGATAAAATCGACCCACCCAGCCAACACACCAATATTGCAAAGATAGCCGCGAGAATAATAACGCAAACAAAGTTGCGATGAATGATATATGCATGGCTTTAAGCCTTCAGTAACGGTCTCATAATTGGCACATAGCCATTGGTAACTATAATAAGATCGGTACATAGCCATCAGCTATGGTAATATAACCGGCACACATCCATGGGTAAGTATGATCGACACAAAGTCACAATCAAGACGGCACAGAGCCATAATTATGTTGGCACAGAACCATAATCAGATTAACTGGCTTAAAGCCATCGGTAGGTCCACAGTCGTCTCGTGCGACCCATGTAACCTTAACAGATCATTACTGGGTCCACAGTCATCTCGTGCGACCCGTGTGACCCTATCAGAATAGTACTTCCTCCATAACCAATATCCCAACCCCATGCAGTATGTCATGTATGCAGAATGTATGGCCCACAAATCATCATATCATTCACGGTTAAGTCAATCAAATCATAGTCATACAATCACAGTCAAATCAGTCAAATCATAGTAGAAAATAGTCATTTACCCTACAAGGGCATTACGATCATTTTACCCTACAGGGGCATTACGGTCATTTTACCCTATAGGGGCATTACGGTCATTTTACCCTACAGGGGTATTACGGTCATTTTACCCTACAGGAGTATTACAGTCATTTTACCTACCTTGGGGTCTCGGTACAGTTAACGTCCTTTTCGAAGGCCTACAGTCGCCTCGAGCGACACAGATAATCCATTTGGTCAAAACAGTGTAAATGGGCTCAAAGCCAAATATTCGGCCCAAATGGGCCCACACGCTCGTGTGGCCCATTTGGCCCAAATTCAATCACAGCTATGTGAACTTCATAGCCTAATCCAGTTTCTGCTACTTTTCATAAATTTTATCCGTATGGAGCCCACGAGCCCATTGGGCCCACACGGTCCATTTCGGCCCAACGAGGCCCATATCGGCCCAAGAGCACGAGAACACTCGTGGTGGCCTCTTCAGTCTACTGCCCACGGTTGTGGGCTTAGTTTTACCACCCGAGCGATCGCACGCTCGTGAGGCCTCAAATGCCGAAGTTTCGGCTTTTCGGCTTTTGCCGATTCACAGCGGAGATAATGTGATTACACACCTTTTTGGGTTTTGATAGTAACAAATTTGGTGTACGGTTACACACCCTTTTCGGCTTTTAAGTTGCTTATCACTTACGGAAAATAGTTACACACCTGACTGTGAAATCGAGTGAACAGTTCACCATGTCAAGGCCTTGAACGAACGAAAGTAGCTTAATGCCCTTAGATCGCCGATTAGGAATTGATCTCATGACCTCGCCGATTATTTGCTTAAGCAATGAAACCTATAAGACTGGATTGTTTACAAGAATAAGACTTAAGACCCCAATACTGAAAACGTAGCACAATCGGCCAACAAACCAACTTACCCCCCAAATATTCAATTGATAGACGGAAGAAGAATCTTTAATGCCTCTACACTCCTGAGGAACCCCTTCACTCTTCGCAAGTTTTGAAATCCAAAGAACATATTCATAACAGAAGGGACAAAGAATCTGTCACAAAAGACCGAAATACTTGGCTTAAACCATGAAGAAAACAACAAGAAATAAACAAGAGTACTAGAAGAGAATCGTGTGAACTCACCACAACGCAATAGAGTTGAGAAAGGAGTAGCAAAATCGGCTCCACAAAATCACGGTGCAATAGGAGGGCAAAAGAAATGTATTCAGCCTAGGAAGAGAAAAGAAAGAAGAAAGAAAAGAAAGTGAGGAGAAGAGATAGAGATATTCGACCACTTCACAAGAGCAAATAATGTCAGTTCAAAATCGATAGTGGGAGAAAACTAACAAAAATCCGCTAGAGGGAGTTATGGAGAGAATACCGAATGAAAGAATGGTGAAAGAGGGAAGAGATGTATTCGGCTAAGCAGTGAAGAGGAAGTGCCAAAGCCGAAACAATAAAACACTCCCGAAAACAAAATGCTTGCTCGGTTTTAGAGAGGAACACAAATAAATCCCGAAAGGCCCCAAAATGCTCTCAATAACTGAAAATGAAAACACACCCCCCAAAGCCGAAACTATGAGTTCCCCTTAGCAAATTCGGCACAAACACTCCCACACACTCCAACTTCCTTGATTCACTCCACCAATCTCTCCATAATTCTCTCCATGATTTGCTCCTACAATCTCTCCATGACCAATTCAAACACCTCTTCAGCAGTGTTTCAGTCCAACTCTTCTACCTTCCCAGCTCAAGCAGCAAAATAAACACTCCATTGCTTATCCCAGGATTTGAACCTTAGACCTCACAGTTACACAACACGCCACTTTCCACTAGGCCACAAGCTCCTCTTGTGTCATTAAACAAGCATTATTACTAATAAAGCCTACTATCAAGCACCAAGGGTTTTATTCACTTAAAAACTAAAATTTTTGCTAAAGCCCAGGTTTGAACCCAGGACTTCTCCAACACTTCTCAGGACCCTTAACCACTCAAGTAGTTATTTATTTGTGTCCTTCCCTTGCACATCCAATTACTTATGTGTAGCCTTCACTGTTCTCCTGCTCAAGGCCCATTCCTTCTAGGCCCAAGTTTGGGGCGTTACAGATTGACCAAGTTCGCTCATTTCATTCCAGTCAGGATAGACTTTTCTCTCTAAAAGTTAGCTAAGCCGTACATATCTGAAATTGTGAGACTACATGGGGTTCCTATCTCGATCATCTCCGATAGGGATCCTCGCTTCACGTCTCGGTTCTGGAAGAAATTGCACGAGGCTTTGGGTTCAAAGTTGGACTTCAGTACTGCTTTCCATCCTCAGACAGATGGTCAGTCGGAGAGGGTGATTCAAGTACTGGAAGATATGTTGAGGAGTTGTGTTATAGATTTCCGAGGCAGTTGGGAGAAGTATTTGTCGTTGGCAGAATTCGCCTATAACAACAGCTATCAGTCTAGCATTCAGATGGAACCGTATGAGGCCCTGTATGGCCGTAAGTGTCGCACTCCCTTATGTTGGACTGAGTTGGGTGAGCGACGTGTTTTGGGTCCGGAATTAGTTTCTAAAACTGAAGATAAGGTTTGATTGATACGGGATCGACTGAAAGCGGCATCTGATAGGTAGAAGTCCTATGCTGATCTGAAGAGAAAGGATATTGACTTTTCTTTAGGGGACTTAGTCTTTCTCAAGGTCTCGCCATGGAAGAAGGTCTTGAGGTTCAGTCGCAAGGGTAAGCTGAGCCCTTGGTTTATTGGGCCGTACCGTATTCTGAAACGAGTGGGGCCAGTCGCATATCAGTTGGAGCTTCCTCCGGAGTTGGAGTGCATGCATGATGTTTTCCACGTCTCAATGTTGAGACGCTACCGCTCTGATCCCACGCATATTGTTCCTATTGAGGACATTGAGGTTTGACCAGATCTGACATTTGAGGAGGAGCCGGTTCAGATTCTGGAGCGTGACATTAAGGTTCTGCGGGGGAAATCTATCCCCTTAGTGAAGGTGCTATGGCGGAATCACAGCACTGAGGAGGCCACTTGGGAGCCGGAGGATTCGATGCGCCAGCAGTATCCTCACTTCTTCTGATCAGGTAAAATTTTGAGGACGAAATTTTCTTTTAGGGGGTAGAGTTGTAACGCCCCGATTTTTCTTAAATTTTGACTTTTGTAATTTTGACACAAATCTGTATCTACTTCAGTAGTTATGTGTTCTGGGTGTGTCTGGGAGGTCCCAAGTTCAAGTCACAACTTGGGTAATTTTTGGGTGTTTATGAATAAAGCCCTATCTTTGGTTAGTAGGCTTATAAGTAAAAGTGTGTAAGTAATTAACAGAATGGGCCTGCTGGTCTGGTGGCTAAGTGGAATGTTGGGGTTGTTGGAGGTCGGGAGTTCGAACCCCTACGTGAGCATTATTTTTACATGTCACGTCCAGAGTGTTTGTGTTGGACTGAAAATCTAATTGTAGGGAGTTTAGGAGAAAAATAAGGGATTAGGGAGGGGTTATCGATTTTTCTGATTACTCTGTTTCTTCTTTTGAAATTTTCGGCCAGTACCCTTCCTTTTCCTCTCCTTGCTGCTGAAACTCTTCCCCACCTCTTCCTTTTTTCAATCAATTTCTTCTTCCATTAACTCGTTTGGTTCGGTACGATGTCGGCGTGATTGGTAAGTTTTGTTTATGTTTTATCCTGGTTATGATCGTGGATAAGTGACTTAAGAAAAGTGGTTATTTTGATTGTTAGGAGTCAATGAAGGGGCTGGAGATTAGCCATTAACGGTGTGAGGTTGTAAAGTTCCTGCTATTCATTTGGAGGTAAGTGTTAAGTGGTTGTGTTAATTCATTGTTGGAATGACGGATTCATTTAAACTGTGGTTATAGGCTAATTCTGAGATTTGTAATGTCAATTATAGGTTCGGGATTGCTCGGGATCGCGTTAGCATCGATTCGATACCAGCTGTGTACCCAGGAACGCAGGAAATGAGGTTTCAGCGAAAGCCAAAAACCTTACTGTCAACGCCACACGGGCGTGTGGTTGCCTGTGTGGTAGGCCGTGTGCAAGACTGTAAGTCACCACACGGCCGTGTGATCGACGAGCCAGGCCGTGCGCGAGTGACACAGTCGTGTGACGGCTGGGCAAGGCCGTGTGCGACACACGGGCTTGACCAATTGGGCTGTGTGGGCCACACGGGCGTGTGGGCCCACACGGGTGAACCACACGGGCGTGTGGGATTCTGGGCCAGGCCGTGTGATCCACACGGCCAAGGCCAATTTGGGTCGTGTGGGCCCACACGGGCGGGCCACATGGGCATGTAAGCCCATTTTTTTCTAAAAAACTCTGTAAGGTTGCACGGGTCGCCCAAGTCGACTGTAGACCTACCGTAGGGTCGGTAAGCATTACTTAGACCCCTAAATGAATGATCTGTCATGCAATCGATTTACGTACTAAGCATGTATACCGATCACGAATATATGAGTTTTAATTGCATAACAACATGTCATTCTTGTATGTTGCATTGCATCGGGGTGGGTTGATTATGATTGAAGGAAGTATCTGAGAGGCTCTTAAGCTTGTTATTTGGCAGCTCAGCTGCAAATTTTTGATTATGTGCCGCATTCGGTACAACATGGTGTGTAGGGTTGGATGGAGTTGGTGTGTAGAGGCTGGTGGGTAGGACTCTGTTTTCTGCATATTTTGTCTGAAATGGGCTAAGGCACTGTAATATGTCTGAATCTGTATCTGAATGGGCTAAGGTCCACACCGTTTTTGTAATGGGCTCAGACCCGAACTGTGGAAGTACATCTGTTATCTGATAATTACTGTGTGTATGTTTTCTGTGGGGAGTACACACTGAGTTTGCAAAAACTCACCCTTTTCTATTTAATCTGTTCAGGTAATCCCCAGCAGTAGACGGATCGGTGTGGCGGAGGACTTGGCGGTGACCACAGTTCTGGACATTTTATTATGGTTTTATTTTTAATTATGGTTTGATTATATCTGGGTAATTTTTATGTAATAAGGCCTTTACAGATTTTTGTTTTAAATATGGGATTTGTGATGATTATGGTATTACGACTAGAAGTAGGAAAACTCAAATTTTCAAAATAAACAAAGGTTTTATTAAAATACATACGAATTCGTAAATTATTTTAAAAGCTTCCGCGAACGTATAATATTTTGAAAATGGTTAATGAATGAATAAATGTCACATTTTTTACGGTAACCTAAGATATCAAAAATGGCGTTATTGTAATTACGTTTTCTAAAGCACTATCATGTGACATTGCCAGATTCGGCCATAACGTCTAGGCCGGGTATGGGGTGTTACATTTAGTCTGGGAAATTGCGTGACCTAAGGCGATTTCTTTGCTTCAAATCCGCCTAAGTTACCCTAACTCTTAAAAAGTGATAGTTCTCCCAAAAATTCTTTAAGGTGCCAAAAATAGAGCGAAAGCAAACTCAAAAGCGAAAGAGCAACGAGAGAATTGAAAAAGCCACAAGAAAGCAATGCACACAAGTTGTTTGAGTAAATGTTCTAAATATATACTTTAACTCAAGACTGAGTGAAGTGATTACAAATAAAGGGGGAGGGTTCTATTTATAGTTGATATCCCCCAAATCCAATGGTATAGATCAAATTACATCAATGGCTAAGAATAGTTCCCATCTACAATAAGAGAGTCCTAAGGGATTTAAACTTTATATATATATATATATCCTTTAGGATTTATAATAATTATCTTGGTAAAAATACTACTAGAGTGTTTACAATTTAACCAGAATTCAAGTAGATGGGCCTTGAGTCTCTTCCAAGCAACGGGAACGGCCCCCAATGAACAAGAGGGATCAAAGTGTGCCTTGGTCATGGGCTCCTTTGCACGGCCTGTGACAACTACGAGTTCATGTGAAGAAATGATCAAAAAAGCCGTGTGTGCTAGAGAACTGGGAGTTCCTATCATAATGCACGACTACTTAACAGGTGGGTTCACTACTAAAAAAAATAATTCTTATACAGATAATGTAACAGCCCGATTTAGGGCCTAGTCGGAATAGTGGTGCGAGACCACGAATCCGAGGTGAATTTATGAGTTTTTAGGGCTCATGCCATGTTTGCATGTTAGTGTGAAAGTTTCATGAAGCAATTTTGCTAAATTAAAGTTGAATGGTCAAAAAGGACCAAATTGCAAAAGTTGTAAAATGTGAGTTTCTAGAAGCATTTTGTATGAAATAGCTCTAGAATAGAAATTATAAGTCCTTAAATAGCAATTTGCCCAAATCATAATTTTTGGACAAAATTGGACATGAGTTAGTAAATGGTGATATTTTTAAGAGAAAGGCATTTTGGTCATTTACCTATTAAATGATTAATAAAGGAAAAAGATGAAAAAAATCATTATCATCTTCTTCCTCATTGCCGAAATTTTCAAAGAAACCATAGCTAGGGTTTGCTCATCTTTCAAGCTTGCTAGTAAGTTCATCTTAGTCCCGATTTTAATATTCTTCGCGTTTTTGAAGTCCTCGTATTATGAATTAGCTATTGTTAGCTATAAAATGAGCTAAGATGCATGTTCAAAAATCTACCCATGAATGACATGCATGCTAAATGATGTTTTATGGAAGTTTATGAGAGTTTGATGTTAGATAAACATCTTTTTCTGAGTGAATTTCATGAAAAATGAGCATAGGGACTAGTTTGTAAAAGTTTTGAAATTAGTCATACCTATTAGAAATAATGAGAATTGATAATGGCTATAATAGAGAAAATGAATCAGCTAAGCATGTAGTCTAAGAAAGTTGAACGAAAATTATTTTACGAGCCTTGGGGCAAAAGTGCAAATGTGAGAAAGTATAGGGGCAAAATAATAATTTTGCCCAAGTATGAGTAAAGGGTCAATTTAGTCAATGTGAGTATTAAATGATATATTTATGACTATAGATCAAGAAAAACGAAGCCCGGATCGAAATCGAGGCAAGGACAAAATCGAGGACTAAATTGCATATCTACATACATTTTGTATATTGAGGTAAGTTTGTATGATTTCTAAGCTTTATGATTTATATCGTTAAATTGCTTAGTATAATGTATAATGTTATTATGAAAAATGTTCAATGTTATGTTAAACAAAAAAATTAATGAGATCAAGCATGAGAAAGCCCCGATTGAAGTTGAATAACTTAGGATACTCGATCTACCACATGAAACAAGAAAGTCCGTATAAGACCAAGTCGAGGCATGGCACCGGCAAGCAAGCAAGCTATCATGTAAGTCCAAGGCAAGCTTGGCATTGAGTAAATTATCATGTAAGTCCAAGGCAAGCTTGGCATTGAACAAGTTATCATGTAAGACCAAGGCAAGCTTGGCATTGAAAAGTTATCAAGAGAAAGAGATCCCATATAAGTCCAAGTTAAGGCATGGCATTGGTGAGAACAAGAAAGACTTCGTATAAGTCCATGTTAAGTCATGGCCTCGAAATTTAGATGAGATTTAGTATCCTCGGTTATTCATATAAATTCATCGGGCAAACGAGTTAAGCTCAAATGAAATAACAAGAAAGCTAAGTAAGCAAAGTTACTATCAAGTGAAAATGAGTATTATTCATGTTATGAATGATGAATCGAGATATTATGATTATTATGTTAAAGTATCTTTGATCAATGTGATCAAGTGATACAGTACATTGTTTACCTCTCAAGTATGAGACTAGTAAGTTTCATGAGATATGTAAGAATCAAGTATGAGTAAGTAAGCTTTATAGCTGAAATTTATGATGCCATTGTTTATGTCAAATGGTTTATATTAAGCAAGTACGTTGCTATGTGCATTATGCAAACTTACTAAGCTAAATGCTTACGTCTTTTATTATTTCTTTCTATGTAGTCTCGCCAAGCTAACTTGTGGATCGTTGAAGTCGGAGCTCGAATCACACTATCAACCGCTATTTTGGTATAGCCAAGTTGTTTATTTAAGTATGGCATGTATAGGAAACATTTCATTTTGAGTATATGTCTTAGAAAAGGGAAAAGCATGGGCTATCAAGTTTATTATTATTCTTTTGTAAATGGCTAAATGATTGGCCAAGATTGACTAAGTATGTATGTTATTGATATCAATGGAGCATGTTATATTGTTCATTAAAGTTGTAGTGATTTGAGTTGTTGAGATAGTATGAATTTGCTCTTGATTTTAGGGTGGCAATTGGCTTGGTAAATAGCCTCTAAGTGCCCACACGGGCGTGTGTCTAAGCCGTGTGTACCCTACACTATTGCACCTTAAGTCAGAATATCAAGTTGTAGTACACGGTCTAAGTCCACGGGCGTGCCATGGCCGTGTGTTATAAGTCAGAATGCTAAGGTTTTTCACACGGGCCAGGACCACGGGCGTTCCATGGCCGTGTGAAGTTTGGCAGTAAGCTCGAGTTGTAAGCACGGTTAGGAGACATGGGCGTGTCTCAGGGTTACACGGGCGTGTCCCAACTCACATGGGCGTGTGACCCCTGTTTCAATGAAAAGTTTTCGATTGAGTTTCGAAAGTTTACAGACATGAGTTTAAGGCCTCGTAGGCCCATGAAAAGTACAAGTTGATTAAGAAAGATAAGTTCTTAATTCGGAACAAAATTTTATAGCCCGTAAGTACTTGATTAAGCAAGTTCAAGCATAGTAACTTCTCGTATCTGGTCTAAGCCTCGGACTCGGGTATGGGGTGTTACAGATAAAGAGGATAGGAAAAATTGAAAGATAAAATTGTGAGTTTTAGTTGTAAAAGATCAAAGATAAAAATGAAAATGACTTTTTAAGAGAAGGTTAATTCTACTCTCAATCCTTGTACTCCTTATATATTTGAAATTTAATCTTTTTATTTTTAATTTTAAGAATTTAACTCTACTCTTATTTTGATTGAACAACTAAAATACAATTAACTTGATGACAAGAATTCTATTAAATTGGATCATATAATATTGTAAAATAAAAAAAAAAAGTATTCATATGACCAATTTAAAACAGTGTAATTTAAAATACTTTTGAGAACTTTACAATCTCATATATATATATATATATATAAAACATTTATTAGCCTATATTTAATATTTTTATTTGCTTATTTTACATTTAAGCATGTAATGTTGACAACATGAATAAATTTTATTTTAAAAATGTCTAATAATTTAATTTAACGAAAATATTATTAAAAAATAAGAAATAAGAAAATAAAATAATGTGTAATATTTCTACTCAATGTATAATTTTTTGGTATGGTAGAATTAGAGAGTTAGTGTTTACGAATACATGGTAGGGACATCATATATACAGGCACACACTACATTAAATAAAACCTGTCCAAATAAAATCTTTATCACTCAAAGGTTTGAATTTAAGTAATTTCTATGAGTGAACAACTGTGAACCATCAAACTAAATGAAGTTATAAAAAATTTTATTATCGAAAAAATAGAGGCGTCTGAAATTTTTATTTTAAACAAGAAAATACAGAATATATAATTCATTTATAAACTAAAAATAATTATTGTCGAAATTAATGTGTCAAAAACGAAATTCCTGAACCCAAGTTTTATTTTCTTTCCTATTTATCTTCTTCCTGCTTTTCCACCTCTCTCTTTCCGACAACAAAAACCAGGCAACCTCAAATAGAGGAAACAGCTGCTTCATTTCCTTTTCTTTCCCCATTTATACCCTCCATCAAAACCTTAAACCTGTTACACTAATGGCTGCCGAGAGCTTCTATGATCAACCTGCCTTTGTTCTTTCAAGAGGTACCCTCTCCCCACCCCTTCGTAAATCAAATCTCATTTTAATGGATTCACAGTTAAGAGGCAGAGTTCAATGTAGCTCTGTTTCTCCCTGTTTAAACTAAAACCGCCCCTTTCCCTCAAAGGCAGACAGGATCAACCAGGCAAATTTAAATATTATACATATATGAACCAGGCAGACAGGAGGAGCATACTGTTCACCATCAATCATGGCTATTCATTATCATACATTGAAATGCAGAGGAAGAAGACAATGGAATTGAGAAGCAGTTTTAATGATATTGTTATTAGTGTTTTTTCCCCCACATGTATGTGAAATGTTGAGTCTGTTTTAATGTATTTAATGGCCATGATGGTAATGGTGTATGCTTTTTTACCCAATTTTCCATAGACTGACATTGTTCGTTACAAATATAGATATATAGTTGCTTTGTTTCTGATAACACCCACATTTTTTCCAGTTCTATTTCATGGTTTTTATTTTTATTTTTGCATTTACTTGCTACATGAAATTTATTGGAAAATGTAGGCGATTTCTATAAAGTTTTGTGGAAATTTAAAGAAGGAAATGGAAACCACTTGAGGATGGAATGATTCCATTTTGCCTCTAATGGCATTTGACATCATTTGAAATTTGTTTGTATTTTTGTTTCATTCCTGCATTTGACTTATACATGCATGTAATGGGGTTGGATATTTGACCATTTTCTTTGTCTTTGATATGATTACTGTTGGTATGTCTTCATGTTGGATTCTTCTTAATTAGTGAAAGCTTGTCAAATTTGAGGTTTGGGTATACTAATGTGATAATCTTTTATGTGTTTATCTGATATTGGTGCATTATTGTTGGGATTCAAAATTTCAGTGCCTTCCTTTTGGTTTAACAATATAACAATGATCTGATAACTGATGACAATGATTAAGCTTGCTTGTTCATTCTCCTGTCACATTTGAATATGAAACCAACTTACCTAGGTTTCCTGAAATTCTTGTGAAAAAAGGTCAGAAAATTACAATAAGTGTTCTTTTCATTCATAGTTCAGTTATGTTTGAGACATGTCTGTACCATGGGTTGGAACTCTTTCCAAACATCTATGTTATTATACAAACACGTACAACGATGCTAAGAGAACAAATTTTCTTGCTGGCATTATACAAACATCTAATGACAAAATGCTAAGAGAACAATGTCTGCAGGTAGGGGACAGTTCTTAACTTAAACATGGATTTGGTCATGTGATATGCTCTTGTGTCCCATGCTACTTCATGTTAAATCCAAATATGATTAATCAAAGTAAAGCTACAGTTGTTCCTATCCGAAAACTTCTTTCCAATGTGATATCGATCCCATAAACATTTGCCTTTGTCTTTTCTGTCATCTATATCTTCAAATCTCTCATTACCCTAAAAACTTTTCCCTGGGGAAGTTCATACAGGGTAGGTACATTTAGCAATTTCTTTCCTATGATTATGTTTTAGCAACAATGGCATTCCCAATGTGTAGCTTGTACAGTAGATTGCTTGAAGCTTAGTTTTGTTCCTTATTTAGAAGCATTGATTTCCTCCATTAATGATGATGTAGGAAACTTTGTCCGCCATAATAGTTATGTATTTTGAGGATGTTAACTGTTGAATATGATGTTATAGTTGAAAGGAAGATTTTCTTCTTCTTTTTTTTCCCTTAGTCAGTCCATAAACATATTTTCATGAAGGACATGCCATGTCTGTTGTTTGTTTAATGGAGTGACTGTGGGCCTGCGTTTTGTTTAGGGGACCAAACACAAGTTTTCAGAAAAGAAAAGAAAAAAAAAAGAACTGTTCTCGGACATTGATTTATGAACTGTTTAATTATTGAAGTCATCCTATCCTTTTACCTACATTCTCTTGAATGTTGTAGCTTCATCAATGGGGGAGTGATATTAAGTCTCTGTTATTCAATGGTGTCTGTATTTTAGTTATATGGTTATTGAGTATTTTTTTTAAATTTTTAAATATTACATCAATAAATTTTATAAAATTAAAATTTTATAATGTTAAGTAATGAATTTGAATTTTGAATTCTAAAAAATAAAAAAATTAATTTTTTGGAAATAAAAGTTTAAAATTAAATTTCAATAGTTTAAATCTGTCAAAGTTCCTGTACTCTTATGAAAATGAAATTTAATTTTATAATTTAATTTTGAGACATTTTGTCCTTATATTTTTTTATTTCAAAATTTTAATCCCATCTAATTTTTTCATTAAATTTAATGATGCCAAAGGTAAAATAATTTTTTAGTACTTAATATTTTACAGATTTTTGTGAATATGATTTTTACCCTTTATGAGTACATAATTTTTTTTTAAAATTATATTTTTTCATATTTTAAAATAAAAAACATAAAAATTTAAAAATTATATTTTTCAAAAAAAAATATGAAAAAAATAAAAAATATTTAAAATTCAAAAAATAAAAATGATTTAAAAATATAAGAAATATCCAAAATTTAGAGATAAAAAATTGGGTTACTCGTGAATTGGTACAGACTAATTGAACCAAGCTAAAAAAATCAGTTGAATTGGCTATTGAGCTGATTTCAAAATGGTCTGGCTAATTGGTTCCCAGAATAACTTATTTGACCGGTTTAAAGCAAATAAATTGTTAAAAAATAAAAATAGAAAATATTAAAAATTATAAAATTTTTGTTCAATTGCTAGTTCAATTAAATTTTTAGCCTGGTTTAACTAGTCCGTATCGGTTCGTAGGTCAATTGATTTATAAAAAATTTAAACCTTTTTAGCCCTCAACGTTTATAGTTTATTGTCATTTGGTTCATACCCTTTAAATTTA
Organism: Gossypium sturtianum; assembly: GCA_025698515.1. Lineage (NCBI taxonomy): Eukaryota > Viridiplantae > Streptophyta > Magnoliopsida > Malvales > Malvaceae > Gossypium > Gossypium sturtianum. Next base: position 108,396,340 of record CM046945.1, read on the forward strand.
TCTCTTTTTTTAGTTTAAAAATTATTAATTTTTCATTGTAAACATAAAAAATTATAATTATAATATTTAAAAAATAAAACTCTTTAAAATTCAAAAATAAAAATATTTAAAAAAATTTAAAATTCAATGTTAGCTAAACTAGACTGGACTAGTTCGACCACGAACCAACTGAGGTATCAGTCCGATGAGAGGTAAAAAACTGGTTGACCCGCAAACTATTAAAAAAAGATTGAATTGAGCTAAAAATACTAATTGATTGGCAGTTGAACCTTTTTTTTTAAATTTTTAAATTTTTAATTTTAATAATTTATTTGCTTTGAACCAATTTGGATCGGTTGTTTTGGGAACTAATTGGTCAAACCCATTTGAAATCGTTTGAATTGCTTCTTCAACTGATTTTTTTTAGCTTGGTTCAACCAGTTTGCACCGATTTGTGAGTCAATCAATTTTTTACCTCTCACCAAACTGATACTCGAACCAATTCGCAGTCCGACTAGTCTGTTTGATTTAGTTTAGATAACATTGTATTTTGGATTTTATATTTTTAAAATCATTTTTATTTTTTGAATTTTTTAAAGAGTTTTTATTTTATTTTTTTATTATTTAAAAATATAATTTAATTTTTTTATATTTTTATTAAAAATATGAAAAATAATTTCAAAAAGTAAAAAAAAATTATGTACTTTTGAGGTTAATGACCAAATTGACAAAAAAATTATAAATGTTGAGGGTTAAAAAAAGTATTTTATATTTGAAATCATTAACTTCAATGGAAAAATTAATAGAAGAAGCAAATATTTTCAAATAAAAAAAAGTAGATGTGTCAAAATTAAAATATTAGGACAAAAAGCTTTAGCATATTTAGAGGAATTCCAAATTTATGAAACTGATTGTATATTTTAACCTTGGGTAAACTACAAAAATAGTCATTTTTGTTTGCCTCAGGTTACATTTTAGTCATTTATGTTTGAAATGTTACGTTTTAGTCACTTATGTTATTATTTTGTTATGAAGTGATCACTCTTCCGTTAAGTTCCGTTATCTCCCTAAAGGTAATCCTACATGGCAGTCCAACTAGATTTTAAGTGCCAACTTGGATTTTCAAATGGGATGAGAGTAGATTTTTAATTAAATAAATTTAATTAATTAAAAATTTTAAACACTAAATATTAGTTGAAAAAACTGTTCATCTCCTCTATTTTATTTAGCTTTCTTTTTCATTTGACTAAAAAAAAGCTATTATCATCAGAATTTTTTATTCACGTACAAAAACAAAAGAGGATTCAATGGAGGGTCCAGGTTTGTCTTCTTTATCGACAAATTTATGTTCTAAGACTTAAAATCAAGTGGTTTGTTTGTTCAATCCGATTTTTGTTTGTTTGTTTGTTTGTTGTCTTCTTCACGTTCTTGAATAATTGGTTTCTCAATCCGATTTATTCTGATCTGAATCGGCTTGTTTGTTCACAATCCCTTTGTGGGTCTTCCATATTTTTCTTTCTTATTGATGATTTTGTGCTGATATGGAACTAATATAAAAAAATTTTACATTCTCAATCATTTGTTCTGCATTTGTTTTGGCTTTCTTTTATTAATTTTATTTTAGATGGAATCATTTCACTTATTTTGCTTTTCTTGTATGTGCGAAATCTTGTATGGAAACTCGTAATCTATCACTTTATCGTTTGTAATTTCGTTGTTGTTGATATAGAATGGATTCAGGTTGTATACTTTATTCAGAAAATGAAAATCTTTCTTATTAATGAATACGAGGACAGACATCCCAACAAACCACAACAAAGAAAGAAGAATCGATGTCTCGGATGCAATCACGACCTACTCGATTTAAGAAACAATGGTTGGGTTTACAAAAGCAACCCAATCAAGTACAACAAAATATGCAACAGAGACTTCAATGTAACACCCCTCACCCGTATTCAACACCGGAATAGAGTTACGGAGCATTATCGGACTTACAAAACAATTAAACAGCTATTTAACATACATTTGCTCAACTCAATCATTCACCATTCAATCTCAACCAATTTGTCCCTATTAAGAGCCTACGAGGCCTTAAACATGCTTTGGAAGTGGTTTGAGACTGAACCGGAAGCTCTGGAAATTTCTCAACACTTAGTAAATTTTTTTCAAAAACAAGGGACACACGCCCGTGTGGCTAGGCTGTGTGTCTCACACGGCCACCAGACACGCCCGTGTCACAGGCCGTGTGAAAACAGGGGGTACATACTGACTTGGGTCACACGGCCAACCACACGCCCGTGTGCCCTTCGAAGTGGCCATACACGCTCGTGTACCAGGCTGTGTGTTAGGCCGTGCCAAACCTGTAGGGTATACTGACTTATGCAACACGTCCAAGTCACACGCCCGTGTGCTAGGCCGTGTGCCAATTAGGGGGTATACTGACTTGTACCACACGGCCGATCACTCGCCCGTGTGTGAGATCGTGTAGAGCATACTAACTTCATTTCAATTTCAACACCAGGGGACACACGGCCGTGTAACTTGACAGTGTGTCACACATGGCTGAGACACACGCCCGTGTCTCTGCCCGTGTGGACAAAAATAGGCTATTTACCAAGCCATTTTCCACCCCATTTGATACACACCTTCACCTACACATATGGCACCAAACCATAGCATAATATGAAATCCAAAACAACCAAACCAAGCCTAAATCTTACCATTTCAATACTAACCAATTCAAGGCACATAAGTACCACAATATACTAACTAAATTCATACCAATCCTTGTTTACTCAATCATCAAAATGACCATTATCAAAGATGCATTATTAGGCCTAATTTCACAAGCATACTAACTTCTACAAATCATCAATTTAACATTCATAATACCTATTAGCAACAATGACCATAATTCTCATAATATAAGCCATTCATGAACTTAACTATCAACATATATGCACATATAAGCACATAGCCAAATTCACTAAATTAAGCTAAATCTTATGGCTATATTTACAAACCAAAACATATACATTTACAATGCCAATTCATTTGAACAACATCATTACCAAAACATAACCAACATGACTCAAATACCTATACATGCCATATACTTAAAACATAGTTTCAAAAGTACCAAAAAGTCAGTGGCTAGTGTGGTGAAGTCTCCGACGATCCCCGAATCCGAGCTAGCTTTTAAATCACTATAAAACATGGAAAAACAACAAAGTAAGCTATATAGCTTAGTAAGCTCGTATGTTAACATTGAGTAATTATCATCATTCATAAATTATTTATATAATAGAAAACAATGTGCAACAAATCTATTAAATCTCAAGCCATCATATGATCATTCATATAACTTACCAAGGAACTCATCAATTTCATAGTTTTCAATACTCAATTCATTTCCATACGTACCTGTACCATCTTGTACCAATCTCATAATCAACCACATTCTTCTTTTACCCGTTGAACCATTCGGAATAGAAGTCGGATACTCAAGGTCTCACTCGATAAGTACCTATACCATGGCCCGAAGCCAAATCAAGGTAACTTATCCGAAATTCTGATATCATGGGCCAAAGCCAAATCAGCCAATATGCATGGCCCGAAGCTAAATCGGTTTATCTCGCACACATAGTGCTAAATTATGGCCCGAAGCCAACTCAAGTATACCTAATGACATGTCACTAGCATCCTAAACCATTCCTAAGGTTCAACTGGGATTTCAACTGTCGAATATTCATCGAATCATTTCTGAACTCGTCCGTAATCACATAATCACAATTCATGCTATATCAAAACATATAAAACACATTTGAAATGATATTATAACATACGAACTTACCTCGGATGTTAAAACGACGAATCGAGACGATTAGTCGATAACTTTATCTTTTCCTCGATCCAAGTCCGTATTTTGCTTTTATTAATCTAAATATATTAAAAATTAACTTATTTAATCATCTATTCATTCAATTTAGTCCAAAACACTCTTTAAGGCACATTTACACTTTTACCCCTAAACTTTCACATTTTTCACAATTTAGTCCTTATTACACAAAATCACAAATTAGTGAAATTCCAAATATACCCATGCTAGCCAAATTACCATAATGCCCCTAGCAGCCCATAATTTTTATTTATTTCACATTTTAACCACTAACTTTACACATTTCTCAATTTAATCCCTATTTTGCATTTTCACTAAAAATCACTTAACAAAACTTGTATATCTATTAACAAACATTCATAATATACCAAGAAACTTCAAAACACATGCTTATTCATCAATGGCATCATTCAAAATATTTAACAGTTTTGCAAATTAGTCCCTGGGCTAGCTAGTACTGGTTACAATGATCTCAAAAACATAGAAATCATTAAAAACGAGACAAAAACCGTACCTAATTGAGCATAGATAGCATGGTCGAATATTGGAGCTAAGAAAGTGGCTTCTTCCCTTTGTAAAATCGGTTAGATGAAGATGATAATGAATAAAAATGGCTTTTATTTTATTAAATTATTATTTAATAACCAATTTACCAAACTAACCTTAAAATTATTTAATAACTACACCAAATACCACTCCACTATCATCCATTAACTCACAAATAGGTTAATTACCACTTAAGGACCTTTACTTTAAGGTTCTATAGCTATTTAATAACTTTAGCTAATAGACCAGCACTTTTGCATTTTACGCGATTTAGTCCTTTTTCTCAAATTAAGCAATTAAATAATAAAATTTCTTAACGAAATTTTCACACAATCACATTATCATGCTGTAGACAATAATAATAATAAAATATTCATTTCCACTTCAGATTTGTGGTCCCGAAACCACTGTTCCGATTTGACCAAAAACGGGCTGTTACAACTCTCCCCCCTTAGAGATTTTCGTCTCCAAAAATCTTACCAGTGAATAGGTTAGGGTACTATTTTCTCATAGCTTCCTCTGGCTCCCACATAGCCTCTTCAATACCGTGACGTTGCCACAAGAATTTCACTAAAGTTATGTATTTATTTCTCAATTCTTTAACCTCTCGAGCTAGAATTCTGATCGGTTCTTCGTTGTACGTCATATCAGGCTGAATCTCAATCTCTGACGGAGAAATCACATGTGAGGGATCCGATCGATAACGTCGCAACATCAACACGTGAAACACATTATGGATCTTTTCTAACTCTGATGGTAAAGCTAGTCGATATGGCACTGGTCCTATTCTTTCGATGATCTCGTACGGCCCGATGAAACGCGGACTCAACTTGCCTTTCCGACCAAATCTAAGGATTTTCTTCCACGGAGATACTTTCAAAAACACTTTATCACCAATTTGATGTTCAATATCTTTTTGTTTCAAATCCGCATACGATTTTTGACGATCTGAAGCTACTTTCAAACAATCACGAATTACTTTCACTTTCTCTTCGGTTTCTCTAACCAAATCAACTCCTTGAATCTGTTTCTCACTAAGCTCGGTCCAGTACAATGGAGTTTTGCATTTACGACCATACAAAGCTTCGTACGGTGCCATCTTTATACTCGATTGAAAACTGTTATTATATGCGAATTCAACCAGCGGCAAATATTTCTCCCAATTGCCTTCAAATTCCAAAACACAACATTGAAGCATATCTTCGAGAATCTGAATTACTCGATCAGATTGACCGTCGGTTTGCGAATGAAAAGCTGTACTAAAATTCAATTTTGTACCCAGAGCTTCTTGCAATTTCTTCCAAAACCGCGATGTGAATCTCGGATCTCTATCTGAAATAATCAAAACTGGCACCCCGTGCAATCTAACGATCTCAGCAATATACAATTTAGCTAATTTATTGAGTGAATAGTCAGTACGTACCACAATAAAATGTGCTGATTTCGTCAGTCGATCAACGACAACCCAAATTGCATCTTTCTTTTTTGGAGACAGGGGTAATCCCGATACGTATCCATAGTCACTCTATCCCATTTCCACTCCGGTATCATCACAGGCTGAAGCAAGCCCGAAGGTACTTGATGCTTGGCTTTCACTTGCTGACAAATCAAACACTTCGATACAAATTCAGAAATGTCTCGTTTCATACCCGACCACCAATACAATTTCTTCAAATCATTGTACAATTTGGTACTCCTAGGATGAACGGATAAACAACTACTATGTGCCTCGTGTAAGATTTTCTGAATCAACTCTGAGTTTTTCGGTACACAGATTCTATCTCGGAACATTAAACAATCATTGGATCCAATTTGGTACTTTGAATCACTAGTCGACTCGCATTGCACTCTTTTAGCTTGTAGTTCACTATCACATTTCTTAGCTTCGCAAATTTGCTGAAGGAAAATCGGTTTAGCTTTTAATTTGGCTAGAATCGATCCATCATTAGATAATGTCAACTGTGTATTCATTGCTCTCAAAGCAAACAACGACTTTCTATTCAAAGCATCTGTAACTACATTTGCTTTCCCTGGATGATAATCAATCACTAATTCATAATCTTTTAGTAGTTTGAGCCATCTCCGTTGTCGCAAATTCAAATATTTCTGAGTCATAATATATTTTAAGCTTTTATGATCAGTAAAGATGTGGCATTTTTTCACCGTACAAAAGATGACGCCAAATTTTCAATGCAAAAACTATAGCAGCCAACTCCAAATCGTGCGTCGGGTAGTTCTTCTCATACGGTTTCAACTGTCTAGAAGCATAAGCTATTACTTTGCCTTCCTGCATCAATACACAACCCAGACCGTTCAATGACGCGTCACTATAAATCACAAATTCTTTACCCAATTCAGGTTGGACCAACACTGGTGCTTCAGTTAACAATACTTTCAATTGATCGAAATTTTGTTGACATTTTTCGGATCATTCAAACTTTACATCTTTCTGAAGCAATCTGGCCATCAGTGTAGCTATCATTGAGAACCCTTTAATGAAACATCGATAGTAGCATGCTAATCCCAGAAAGCTTCTCGGATACATTTCTAGGTGGTTTCCAGTCAATAACTGCAGAAATCTTGCTTGGATCAACTCGAATGCCATCCGCTAAAACTATATGTCCCAAAAATCTAACTTCCCGAAGCCAAAACTCACATTTGCTGAATTTAGCATACAGTTGCTTATCTCTCAAGGTCTGCAACACAATCCTCAAATGCTCAGCATGCTCAGACTCATCTCGTGAATAGATCAAGATGTCATCAATGAACACAACAATAAATCTGTCTAAATACGGTCTAAAAATCCGATTCATCAAATCCATAAAAATGGAAGGAGCATTAGTTAGTCCAAAAGGCATAACAAGGAATTCATAATGTCTGTACCTCGTTCTGAACGCAGTTTTTGGCACATCTGAGTCTTTAACTCGCAACTGATAATAACCAGACCTCAAATCAATCTTTGAAAACACTGTTGCACCTTTCAACTGATCAAACAAATCGTTTATTCTCGGCAACGGATACTTATTCTTTATCGTAACCTTATTGAGTTGACGATAATCAATACACATTCTCATTGATCCGTCTTTTTTCTTAACAAACAATACTGGCGCACCCCAAGGCAAAAAACTCGGTTGTGCAAAACCTCTATCTGTTAACTCTTGCAACCGAGCTTTCAACTCTTTCAACTCTGTCGAAGCCATTCTATACGGAGCTATAGATATCAGTGAAGTTCCCGATGCTAATTCAATGGCAAACTCAACCTCTCTGACTAGTGGCAACCCAGGCAATTCTTCTAGAAATACATCTGAATATTCACAAACTACAGGTACCGATTCAATTTTCTTTTCAAACACCTTGGTATCTAAAACATATGCCAAGTACGCGTCACAACCTTTTCTCACATATCTCTGAGCCGACATCGATGAAATCACTATTGGCAATCCATTCGACTCATCAGATTTAATCCGAAGAATTTCATTATTCTGACACTTCAATTCTATAGTATTTCGTCTACAGTTCACAACAGCATCATGCAAAGTCAACCAATCCATTCCCAGAATTACATCAAACTCATCAAATGGCAAAAGCATCAAGTTAGCTGAAAAACAGTAACCCCGAGTCATTAAAGGACAATTCTTGCATACTTTGTCAACTAGAACATACTTGCCTAAGGGGTTCGATACTTTAATCATAATCAGTAATTTCAACAGGCAATTTCTTACTAGACACTAAATTTTCACAAACATGCAAATGTGTCGATCCGGGATCAATTAAAGTAATCAAATTAGTGCCATAAAGAGAGAAAGTACCAGTAATAACATTTGGTGATGATGCTTCTTCGCGAGTGTGAATAGCGTAGGCTCTGGCAGGTGCTCTAGCCTCAGATCTCACAGTGGAGTCCCTTGTCGCCCCTCGACTACCACTCACATTCCCAGCATTTGTTGGTGGTTTTCCTCTAGTCGACATATTACTCGGTCTCACATTCTGATGTCTATCTTTCTCAACCATCTTAGGACAGTCTTTAATAAAATGATCCGGCGAGCCACATTTGAAACAAGCTTTAGTACTCTTATTCCAGCATTCACCAAAATGTCTTCTACCGCACTGTTGACACTCGGGTTTGTTATTTCTCACACTGCCAACACTCGAGACAGATGTAGCTTAAGCTTTAGAATTCACTGATTGATCTCCACGATCTATATTCTGGTATCCCACTGATGCATTAGATCTACCATACGAATCCCAGAATTTCTTTGATGAAGAATGAGAAGGTTTATTCATCGGTATTTTCCTCGAATCTCTAGCCTCTGAATCAGCTTTCTTCTTTTCTCGGCTAAAGTCTTCAGCTTTGCAAGCCTAGTCAACTAACACAACAAATTCTTTTAAATCTAAAATCCCAACCAGAAGTTTAATGTATTCGTTCAGCCCATCAACAAACCGTTTACACATTATCTCCTCAGTAGAAACATACTCTCGATCATATGTACTTAACCATACGAATTCTCTTTCATACTCGGTTACAGTCATGCGGCCTTATTTCAATGCTAAAAACTCTTTATGCTTTTGATCCAAAAACCGTTGACTTATGTATTTCTTTCGGAATTCAGTCTGAAAGAATTCCCAGGTAACTCTCTCCCTCGGCACCACAAATACTAATATATTCCACCACTGATACGATGTGTCTCTCAAAAGGGTTATAGCACACTTTAAACATTCAGCCAGTGTGTAGGAAAGCTCGTCAAACACTCGAATCGTATTTTCAAGCCAAAACTCAGCTCTCTCAGGGTAATCATCAACATTAGCTCTAAACTCTTCAGCCCCGTGTTTACGGATCTTGTCAACTGGAGGCTTATTCAATCTTAAAAGTTCAACTCCTTGAGGAGCTACAGGAATCGATTGGGGATTAGGAGAGGGTGGAGGTTGTTGAGCAGCCAGGTTAGTTCGGATATATTGCGTGAACCATTCGTTCATCATTTGTAAGAAGGCTTCTTTAGCCTCTCCTCTCTGGCTACCCATTACGGGTTTAGATTCAGACGGCGCTGTCCCTTGCGCGGGAGCAGGCGCATTATTTTCAACCTCATCAACTATCGCTCGATTGGGATCCATTTGCTATATAGAAACACATTTTCAAGTGTCAAGAGTCATCACACTATCACAGTTTATATATGACATGTATAGCTAGACTCTCACAGCCATCCCAAGAGACCACAACAGCAGAAGAGAAGCGATGTCTCAAATGCAATCATGACCTACTCGGATTGCAAACAACGATTTGGGTTTGCAAAAGAAACACAATCAAGTATAAAAAAATATGCAGCAGAGACTTCAATGTAACACCCCTCACCCATATTCAACGCCGGAATAGGGTTACGGAGCATTATCAGACTTACAAAACAATTAAACAGCTATTTAACATACATTTGCTCAATTCAATCATTCACCATTCAATCTCAATCAATTTGTCCCTATTAAGAGCCTACGAGGCCTTAAACATGCTTTGGAAGTGGTTCGGGACTAAACTAGAAACTCTGGAAATTTTTCAACACTTAGTAATTTTTTTTCCAAAACAGGGGACACACACCCGTGTGGCTAGGCCGTGTGTCTCACACGGCCACCAGACACGCCCGTGTCACAGGCCGTGTGAAAATAGGGGGTACATACTAACTTGGGTCACACGGCTAACCACACGCCCGTGGGTCTAGCCCGTGTGCCCTTCGAAGTGGCCACACACGCCCGTGTACCAGGCCGTGTGTTAGGCAGTGCCAAACCTGTAGGGTATACTGACTTATGCAACACGGCCAAGTCAAATGCCCGTGTGCTAGGCCGTGTGCCAATTAGGGGGTATAATGACTTGTAACACACGGCCGATCGCACGCCCGTGTGTGAGACTGTGTGGAGCATACTGACTTCATTTCAATTTCAACACCAGGGGACACATGACCGTGTAACTTGACCATGTGTCACACACGGCTGAGACACACGCCCGTATCTCTGCCTGTATGGACAAAAATAGGCTATTTACCAAACCATTTTCCATCCCATTTGATACACACCTTCACTTACACATATGGCACCAAACCATAGCATAATATGCAATCCAAAACAACCAAACCAAGCCTAAATCTTACCATTTCAATACTAACCAATTCAAGGCACATAAGTACCACAATATACTAACTAAATTCATACCAATCCTTATTTACTCAATCATCAAAATGACCATTATCAAAGATGCATTATTAGGCCTAATTTCACAAGCATACCAACTTCTACAAATCATCAATTTAACATTCATAATACCTATTAGCAATAATTACTAGAATTCTCATAATATAAGCCATTCAAGAACTTAACTATCAACATATATTCACATATAAACACATAGCCAAATTCACCAAATTAAGCTAACTCTCATGGCTATATTTACAAACCAAACCAAAACATATACATTTACAATGCCAATTCATTTGGCCAACATCATTACCAAAACATAATCAACATGACACACATACCTATACATGCCATATTGATCGTGTCCAAACTAACTATGACAACGAATAAGGCAAGCGCACCTATCGTTCAGTAGTATAACTATGGCAAGACCAAAAATACCGTATCCTCAAGGACCAAGAGTACTAGTAGTTACTATCTTTTTATTATCTAGCCTAAGTATTAAGGGAATTGATATTTATCTAACTAATTACTAAACTAAGGATGCTAAGACACAGAGAGTGAATTGGGAAAATACTTTTGGGAAAACCAGTTGATTAAGACAATACCCGGGGAAGAATCCACCTAGACTTCACTTGTTATTTAACTCTGAACCAGACGATTTATTCACTTGACTTGATCCGTAGGATTCCCTAATTTATATTAATACCTCTTTCGAGGCTACTAACATCTAACCCTAGGTTGATTAATTAAAATATCTTTCTAATTAAAACCCCTAGTGTTGCATTAACTCGATCTATGGACTCCTATATTAGGTTTGACCCTAATCCGGCATATTTTCGTCATCCTATCTCTAGGGTTGCGATCAACTCCACTTAACTATGCTAGATCTACTCTTAAACAGGGACTTTTGCTCCACTGCCTAAGCACATCAATACTTGAATCAATATCCTGAAATATTAACACAAGAATTAAGAACACATAATTAAGAACAAATCAAGTATTTATCATATAGTTCAGAAAACAATAACAAGATCCGTCTTAAGTTTCATCCCCCTCAGGTATTTGAGGGGTTTAGTTCATGTTTAATAAAGAATACATCTTAGAAGAAAGTAAATAACAAAACATAAGAAAAACCCTAAAACCCCCTGAAGGAAATTGAAAGGAAGATCTTCCATCTTGAGTGTGATTCCGGCTTCTGGGATGAATCAACTGACTGTCTTCGAGTAATTTCCCTGTGTTCAGCCCTCTCTGGCTTCGCCCCCCTCTTAGGTCATACTTAGGGTGTTTATATAGACTTCGGAATGTCTTTCCTCGCCCCTAAGTATCATTTTTCGAGTTGAATTACAACGGGTCACGGCAGAGACACACCCGTGGAGCACGCCCGTGTGAATCGAGCCCAAGCCGTGTTCGGGCCTGCTAAGGTGGCACGACCGTGTGGTGAACTCCAGGCCGTGTTGATTTCTCAATTTGGCCCATTTTCTCCGTTTTCAGCCTGTTTCTCGTTCTTTTCATCCTCCGATGCTCTCCTAAGTATAAAACATGAAATTAAAGGATTAGGAGCATCAAATTTCCCAATTCAAGGGATAAATCATCCAAAAAGTATGCTAAATATGGGATTAAAATATGTATATATTACGGTTTACCAAATACCCCCACACTTAAGCATTTGCTTGTCCTCAAGCAAAATTCTCAACTCACAATTAAAATTGAATTTCCTCAATTCATAACCTTCATCAATAATGTTTCATCATAATTCATAGGTAATTCATATATTGATAATTTAACCAGAAGGTTCATAAAGATTCAAACAATCAAAATAGTTTTTATAGTACGAAAAATAGGTGTTTCCCCTTACCTAAATAATCATCTTAAATTCAAAATTAACAAGAATTGACATCCTCACTAAGGGTTCACTCAAATCACTCAAGGTGTTTAAGGTTCAAAAATAAGCACTCAAGAGTCAAACATGAAAAGTTAATCCCATAGGCTTGCCTGAAAATCAAATCTCCACCACTGTAAAATGAGATGATATGTAACATTCTAAAATTAGGGGTTCTATATTTTGCACTATTTCTTGCGTTTGGCTAGTTATGCTTGTTGTTTTGGTGTGCTTGGGGGTCTTGGGAAGGCTCGGGTTCGTGCCAGAGCTTTGGTAAATTTTTTCTCTTTAGGGCACTTTAGGGGGAAAGCTAGTGGATGCAGGCCTTAGGTATGATTGGTTGTAATTTGATGTCACAAGAGAGTTAGTGGCAAGGTGGTGTGGCGTCACTTGTAAGAGCAGAGGAGGAGGAGTTTGAATCCCATCTGCTGCACTGTGGAACTTTATTTTTTGTGCTCAAGGTGGTGAAGTGTTAGCATTCGGCTGGGACTCTTCTAGGAAGAGTTTAAATTGGTCAAATAATTCAAATGGTGGATGGAGAGGGCTTGGTGGAGAAAATATAGGAGCAAATTAAGGGATGTGGTGGAGTGATAAAGTTGGCCGAAAGTGGGAGACTTGAGAAGGGGGGAAATTCGGCCAAAGTGTAGAGGAGTATAGGGGATTTTTGGGTAGCAATTTCGGTAGTGGGAGAGTGGTGTGCCGTTGGTGTTAAGAGTGGATAGGTGAGTTTTGTTTTATTGGCATTTTCGGTCATAGCATTTTTGGAATATCTTTGCTCTCTTTTTTTTACCAAAACCATAAGTGACTATTCTCTTTGTTTTATTTCTTTTCTTTTCTCCCTCAAGCTTGGTGGCCGAAACTTCAACCTTCCCATCCTTCTCTTCTTTTTCTTTCTTTCCTACTTTTCTTCTTCACCACAAGCCAATTTCTCTTGAAGCCACTCTTTGCCGAACCATTCTCTTTTGATTCCCACCATAGCCAAACCTCCATTCTTCTTCTTTACTTCTCTACCTTCTTCTTTAAATCGAAACCCCTACTCCTTGTGATTCTTGGCTAGTTTTCCTCCATAGCCGAATTGGGTTTCTTTCTTTACTTTATATTTTTTTTCAATTTTCATTCTCTTTTGGCTGGCCGAATCTCCCCTTGTACCAAACAAAATCCATTCTATCACTCTATACTACTAGTCGAACATCAAGAAACATCCCTTTGGTTTGCCGAAAGTCTCCTCTTCAATTGGTTTCTATTTGTGCAAGGTAATGGAAACTCTTTCAATGCTTTCTCTATTTTTTCTGTCTTATGTGGTCATAGTCGAAATGGCTATTTTGTTCTTAATGTTAGTTCGCGGCTAAGCTCTTCTTCTCTCCTCTTAACGTGGCATGTTCGCATCGGATTAGAATCTATAGCCAAGTCCATCTGTGTTCAGTTAATTCTTTGACCAAGGTAAGGAGGTTCTCTTGATTTCGATTTGTCTATTTCCTTTTCTCTTTCGTTGCCTTAACCCAATCTTTTTGTTAGACAACCATCGTTCTCTCTAAAAGTACTGTACTAATCAAAGATTCTCTTCATGGCTGCGAGTGCTAGCCGATCCAAGGAGGGTGCGTTTAAGGAGCCTGAGGGGAGTATACTCGTAGTCTCTAATCCGCCATTCAATCGTCGTACGGTGTCGGCAGTTCGTGACTTTCCGCCGAGTTGTGGTAAAGAGCCAACATCCATCTGGGATAGGCAGATAGTGGTTATTCCCGCTAGTGAGAGTAGCAACGATCAGGAGTGTTTAGTTCTTCGTGTAATCAGGTGTGTAATATTCACACCATCTTTTGTTTGATTATTAATTAGTATGTGAACTGTTTAGAAGTCGAAACATCGGTAATGGCTGTTGAGCTACCCTTGGGGGGTAAAATCGGAGATACCAGGTTAGTTACCTTTGATTGTGTCATGTAAATACCCTATCATGAATATATGTATGCTCTGATTATTTGATTTACATTGACATATGTTGCATTCATTATATTATGATTATATGATGCATGGGATTGGGATATGGAATTGATTAAAAGGGGAAGAGCATGTCAGTGGTTTGGTACCACATATATTAGTGACTCTGTCAAATTAATTCAGTGGTTTGGTACCACATATATCAGTGACTCTGTCACATTATTTCAGTGGTTTGGTACCACATTCAGTGGCTTGGTGCCACATATGAGGAGTGTAGCGGATGGAGGGTTGATTGTAGAAATCCCCACAGGTGTGTTTTGGCTGGTACGGGTGGTGTGTAGAGGATGGAATATTAGGTTGGGCTGGGTTGCATTGCATACACTATTTGATGTGCCATGTTGTTAGGGCTACGACCCGTCTCGATTCGTATCGGCTTTGGCCAAATTTATTTTCGTGAGGGCTAAGACCCAATGTGCTTCTGTGGGCGCAGGCCCAGATTTGTTCGTAAGGGGAATTACACACTGAGTCCTCGTGACTCACCCCTCTGCTTAATTTTTGCAGGTAACCCCTAGTTCAAGGATTTGGAGCCGAGGAGGACTCTGCGGTGGCCATGCATTACTTCTTTCGTAAACTCCGTTTTCTTTATTTGAACTTATTTTAAATTTGGGATTTTGTTATGTAATAAGGCCTCCGGGATTTTAATTTGGGTTTTTAATTTAACGCGGTTATTATTATATCATGAAATGTTAAACACAGAGTTTTCCTAAAAATATAAATAATCATTCTTTCTAAAATATTGACAAGCGGATAACATGCAGAATAATAATTAAATTCAGAAATTTTCTTAGAACTACAAACACTGTCTTCAAAATGTCACGTTTCAGAACACCACTAGTTTCAGTTTTTCGTATCACAAAACCTGATTTCGACTGTTAGTGTTATTAATAAAAGTCTTTCAGAAAACCTTAAAACGGGATCTGATTTTCAAAATGAAAAAAAACGCGAAGTTTCTAAAATTTCTTTAAATAATCTTTTCTTGTGACATACCAAATCCGGTCGTAATGTTTAGGCCGGGTTTGGGGTGTTACAATTATGGTATCAGAGCCTAGGTTGCAAAACTCGGCTGTGGAATGGGTTCAAAAATGTTTTTCAAAGTTGGTTTGAAAGATGGTTTAGGAAAATATATGTTTTTCTAGAAGTATGGCACCCGAGTCTTCGGCACCAAATCCGTACTGTAAGTCTTCTGACTATTGGTTGATTCTTATGAAAAGATTATATTATGTTGTGATTGCTAGAGATTCAATTTTAGAGATTGAGACCTTTAGAAATACGTTTTGCGAAAAACTACTTCTAATTCTATCTTCATAAGCTATCCGGTAATAAAAAGTGGAAGATATACTAATTCATAAAATTTTTAATCAGATTAAGTCGATTCAGTAAACATGAGCTCTAGAAGACGTGGATGTGGTACACGCGGCCGTGGTAGAGGCCGGGGTATTGAGGTTGGACCCTCGGAATCAGGACATGGGCTGGAAGGTGAAGTGCCAACATCACCAGTAGCGAAAGCAGGGTCTCAAGACCGAACTGGAGGGGACGATGCTTTGTCTCAAGCTATGCTGCGTGTTCTGGACTGGATTGCTGGAGCAAGCACGGGATCGGTAGCTCGAAAATCTGTTTCTGAGCGACTTCGAGCAAACGGGGCCGAGATATTTAGAGGTATTTCTGGTGTGGCTCCAAACATAGCAGAATATTGGCTGGAAGCAGTCGAGCGGATTATGGATGATCTGGACTGCACGGCAGAGGAGAAGTTGAAAGGAGTAGTGTCCCTCCTTCGAGATAAGGCATACCAGTGGTGGCTCACGGTAAGGGATGGTACATTAGCGGACCGTATTACCTGGGACTCCTTTAAGACAGCGTTCCAGGGAAAGTATGTTGGGGCGAGTTATGTGGACGCTCAGAGGAAGGCATTTTTAAACTTGGTTCAGGGGAATAAGTCGGTGGCTGAGTATGAGGCGGAGTTCCTGCGTTTAAGCCGCTATGCTCGGGGTATCGTCACAACTGATTATGAGCATTGTGTTCGGTTTGAGGATGGTCTACGGGATGAGTTGCTGGTACTAATAGCTCCGCAATGGGAAAGAGAGTTTGCCATTTTGGTTGAAAAGGCGAAAATAGCCGAAGAGGTGAAGCGGTCTGAGAGGCAGAATTAGGATAAGGATAGGGGTAGGAATAAGAGGAACTTTGGGTCGTCAAGATCTGTTGGGGGTTTTCAAAAGAGGCCTAGGTTTGATGGGTCGGGTCGAGTTACGATGCCTGTTGCTGTTGGTCGGCCTCAACCGTGTGCTCGATGTGGGAAATTACATTCGGGGGAGTGTTGGGTAAGAAATAGAGGATAATTCAGGTGTGGATCTATGGATCACCGGATAAGGGACTGTCCACAAAAGCCAGATAGGGCGCGGTCAGTAGGTCAGGGATATGCACAGTCTGGAAGAGGTGGGCAGTAGCCACCGAGAGGTCGTGGTCCGGTCAGAGGAGGAAATGGATTTGGTCGAGGGCGTGGAACACCGGGTAGAGTTGCTGGGAGTACAGATGCAAGACAACCTGGATTGGTTTATGCAGCTAGACATCGAGAGGATGGTGATGCACCGAGCGTCATAACCGGTACGTTCCTTATTTTTGGTGTGCCCTTTACAGCTTTGATAGATATTGGGTCTACACATTCATATGTTACTAGTACTGTGTCTGGGACTTTGGGTATAGAATCTGAGGTTGCTTCTAGAGAAATGACTGTGATTAGCCCTTTAGGACAATCTGTAGTGGTAAACAAACTATTTAGAAATGTGCCTTTAGAAGTGTAAGGGATTATTTTCCCGGCTGACTTGATGGAATTGCCGTTCGGTGAGTTCGACTTGATTTTAGGCATGGACTGGTTAGTTAAGTATCGAGAAAACTTGGATTGTGCTGCTAAGCGCATGATATTGAAGACTCCCGAGGATAATGAGGTGCTGGTGATAGGTGAGAGAAGGAATTACCTGTCCAATGTGGTGTCTGCACTAAAGGCTAAAAGGATGGTGCGAAAAGGGTGTGAGGCATTCTTAGCTTTCATCAGTGCTTTGGAGGCCAAAGAATTGTCTGTAAGGGATGTTAGAATGGTGAAAGAGTTCTCAAACGTCTTTCCAGAAGAGCTTCCAGAGTTACCTCCGGATCGCGAGGTGGAGTTTGCCCCATATAGGATGGCGCCGAAGGAGCTGGTAGAACTTAAAGCCCAGATTCAGGAACTGTTGGACCGTGGTTTTATCCGACCAAGTGTGTCTCCGTGGGGAGCGCTGGTGTTGTTCGTTAAGAAAAAGGACGGGTCGATGCGGATGTGCATTGACTAAAGGCAATTGAACAAGTTGACGATTAAGAACAAAAACCCGTTGCCAAGGATTGACGACTTGTTCGATCAGCTGCGAGGCACTTCGGTCTTCTCGAAGATAGATTGAGGTCGGGGTATCATCAGTTAAAGGTCAAGGAGGCAGATATTCATAAGACTACTTTTCGAACTCGTTATGGTCACTACGAGTTCTTAGTGATGTCGTTTGGGTTAACGAATGCACCAGCCGTATTTATGGATATGATGAATCGAGTATTCTAACCCTACCTGGATGTAACATCCTGAAATCGGGGCTATTTGTGATTGAATTATTTTTCATGTGTTTGAACTTTTGTGTTATTAATTGTGGTGTGGTAAGGCTTAATTATGGACTTTGAGTAGGTTCGGTTTAGTAGAATAAATTTTTGTATGGTTTATTTAATGAAGTGGATTAAGTGAGCTTAGCACTTAAGTTAATTTAAGTGTTAATTAAAGCACATGAGGAATTAGTGGCAAAGTGGTTATGGTGTTTGAACTTATAGCTTGGGGTTAGAGGTTCGAGTAGCATGTTTAACATTTTGAAGGTTTATTTTTGAATCCTTGCATTGATGGACGGTCAAACTTATTTATGATAGGTTGGACTATTCCTTTTGGTAAGTTGAAAATTTGTTATGGAAAGCTTGAAGATAGGGATAAGAATCTTGAGTTTATGGTATAATGAGGGGACAAAGGCATGGAAGGTGGGGGATGTTTTGGAAAGAAATCGTATGCCTTAATGCATGAATGTGGACGGCATGTAAGGCTAGGGGAGGGCGAATTTTTGGTAGGTAGCTTGGAGGGGATGTTGACCAACCTTTGTTTTGAGCATCATTTTGTGTTTGTTTTTCCTCTCCAAAAGCTCTCATCTTTGGCCGAATGTATAGGGTACTTTTGGTGCAAAAATATTTCTTTTGATGACAACTTCATTTTGTTGGAAACAAAATACCACTTTCTTTCTCTCATTTGTCTTTTTGAACCAAACTACATTTTTGCATCTTGTGCATTTTCTTCTTTAGTAAAGTTTGTGGTGACCGAATATCATTTCTTCCATTTCTCTTTTTCTTCCTTTGATCAATTCTTTTTCATTCTCTTTTCAAATTTTATCAAAACCAAAACCATTCTTTCTTTCTCTAAACTTTGGTGAATCTCCTACACCATTATCTTTCATCTACTACTTTTCTTTTCTTCTCAAAACCGAATCCCCTATTTCTCCTTTCTTCTCAATAATTTCTTTATTAGCCAAATATACTCCTTTGGGTGTGCCAAACTCTCTTCTTCCATTTAGAAGTATCTTGGTCGAATATTGAAGGTGGTAAGGATTTATTTTAGGGATTATTCTTTTGATTATTCAAAAGACGAAGGCTATTACATTAATGGTTGCCGATTGTAGGGAAGTGAAGCAGTTTCAGCATGTCTGGTTGCCGTAGTTAGTACTCGAAGGCAATTTGGTGAGGTTTTGGATTCAAATGATAACCCCTCGAGATTATTTTGGTTTGGCCGAATGGCCTTGGTACTAACTTTGGGTAATGGCGAATATAGGGCAAGGGAAACTTGTGTGGCCGATTGTCTCCTTAGGGATTTAGACTATCGTTGGTGACAGTGTGTACATACACACTTTATAATTAATTAACGTGCAAAGTATTATGTGTATGCTAATCGGATTTGTGTAGATTTGAGTTTAATACCATAAAGGTATAGCAAGGCTTGTGTAAGTCCTTGACAATATGATTTGCTATTTGATGCTTTTGGGAAGCATGACATATTTGGTATATGTGACTTATAAATGATTATTGGTAAATCCTATATATGTTGCTAAATGAGTATGTTGGCATGATTTAAGTAACTATCATTGATTGATGTGGGTTTTATGAGTGGAGGGCAGTGATATTCGTGTCGACGGACACCGTTGTTTTGGTAACACATTGTGACTACGGTCACCAGAGGTTTGGCACCTCAGAGGTTTGGCACCTCATAGCGCCTCGCCCCTCGTGGCTTAGTACCACCGCGTGGGTTGGCCCCACATTTGAGATATGGGATTGACGCCGGTGATTTGGTATCACACGATGGGTTGGCCCCATCATTTGATTGTGACTTCGGGTCACCGGTGGTTTGGTACCACAATATTGACGGATTTCGTGACTATACGTCACGGTGGTTTGGCACCACCGGTGGTTTGGTACCACACGGGGTAGAGAAAGGCGTCACGGATGGCTAGGTTGGGTGCATATTAAACTTGTGCATATTAAATTAATTATGATTTGTGTATGATGTTACATTAAACCGGAAAAAGGGTTACACATTGGGTCTTGATGACTCACCTTTTTCCTTTAACATTTTCAGTGACTCGTAGTTGCGGATAAGGAGCCGGATGAACTCGAGGCGCCATGCAATGAAAATATGGACTAGGTGGATTTGGAACTATTTTTATTTTAATATGGGTTTGATTTATTTTGTTTAAGATGTAATAAGGCCTCCTAAAATTTGCACTTGGATTATTTTATGTTTTGATAAATTGCTTAACTATTTTATGATATAAAAATGGGTACACATGTTTTTCTCAAATTAATTCGTAAAAATGTTTTATTGCGCCATCGGGTACACTTGAAACTGTAACAACCTAACTTAGTATATTTTAAACGACATTAAGTAATGCTTTCTTCATAACACCTCAACTGTTTTAAATCAAAACAATATCTTTTATCAAAATTTAAAACGGCTTAAAAAGGGATTTTCAAAAGTTTTTCCTCCGTAGCATACCAAATTCGGTCGTAATGTTTGGGCCGGGTTTGGGGTGTTACACTGGATCGGTTTGTCATAGTGTTCATAGATGATATCTTGGTATATTCAAGGACTGAGGAGGAGCATGATTCGCATCTTCGGATAGTTCTGCAGATTTTGAGAGAGAAGAAACTGTATGCCAAATTCAGCAAGTGTGAATTTTGGTTGAGGGAAGTTACCTTTTTGGGGCATGTTGTTTCTGCCGAGGGGATTAGGGTTGATCCCCAAAAGATTGAAGCTGTTTTGGATTTGAAACCGTCGAAGTCAGTAGCAGAAATTTGAAGTTTCCTGGGGTTAGTTGGGTACTATAGAAGGTTCGTGGAAGGGTTTTCATTGATTGCTGCACCTCTAACCAAGCTATTACGGAAAGGGATACTCGTTTGTATGGACTGTAAACAAAGCAGAAAGCTTTGAGAAGTTGAAGAAGATTTTGACGAGGCACAGTGTTGATTCATTCACCGAGGCTGGAAAGGAGTTGTCGTCTATTGTGATGCGTCGCACACAGGGTTAGGATATGTGTTGATGTAAGAAGGGAAGGTGATATCGAATTTGAGGGCAATGTTTGCTCATCTCAGTTTGTATGAAGATGGAAACTTGTTGGCCGAACTTCAAGTGAAGCCTTCATGGGTAAGTCAGATTAAAGAGAAGTAGTTGTTAGACGGATTGTTAAGTTATCGACTTCAGCGAGTGGAAGGTGGTGAGACAGAAGATTTTGGTCTGAACTGTGATAGAGTATTATGCTTTCGTGGAAAGGTTTGTATGCCGAAGGACTCTAAGTTGAGACAGAGGATTCTGCGGGAGGCGCATAGTAGCCCATACGCTATGCATCCCGGTGGGAGTAAGATGTATCGAGATTTGCGTGAGCAGTATTGGTGGCCAGGTCTGAAGCAAGAAGTTACCGAGTTTGTGAGTAAGTGTTTGACGTGTCAACAGGTAAAGGCAGAACATCAGTTGCCTTCGGGGTTGCTGCAACCAGTAAAGATTCCACTTTGGAAGTGGGAGAGGATAACAATGGATTTTGTTAGTGGGCTACCTCTTACGCCTACTAGGAAAGATTCGGTGTGGGTGATTGTCGATCGGTTGTGAAGTCCGCTCACTTCATACCGGTTCAGATCGACTACTCACCACTGAGAAGTTAGCCAAGTCGTATGTAGCAGTAGATTGTGAGGTTACATGGGGTACCAAAGTGTCTATCATATCAAACAGGACCCTAGGTTTACATCGCGATTCGGAAGGCGTTACATAAAGCTTTAGGTACAAGATCGGATTTCAAAGACAAAGATTTCATCCATGCATCGATGGTCGTCGAGAGAGTAATTCAGATTCTGGAAGACATGTTGAGAGGTTGTGTAATCGACTTCAGGGGTAGTTGGGAGGATTTTCTACCGTTGGCAGAGTTTGCATACAACAATAGCTATCAATCCAGTATTCAGATGGCACCCAACGAGGCGTTGTATGGTCGTAGGTGTCGTACCCCTACCTGCTGGACAGAGTTGAGTGAGCGACAGTTGTTGGGTCCGGAATTGGTCTCAGAGACGGAGGAAAAGGTTAAGTTGATTCGGGCTCGGTTGAAGGAAGCTTCCGATAGGCAAAAATCGTATGCAGATCTGAAGCGTAAAGAAATAGAATTCTCAGTGGGTGATCAGGTTTTTCTGAAAGTCTCACCTTGGAAGAAGGTTTTAAGATTTGGACGGAAAGGCAAGTTGAGCCCCAGATTTATCGGGCCTTATCGAGTGTTGAAACGTGTGGGACCAGTAGCTTATCAGCTTGAGTTACCGCCGGAGTTGAATCGGATACATGATGTATTCCATGTTTCAATGTTAAGGCACCATCGTTCGGATCCATCTCACATAGTGCCGGTGGAGGAAATTGAAGTAAGACCCGATCTGTCTTTTGAAGAAGAACCAGTGCAGATCTTAGATCCAGATGTCAAGGTGTTGAGAAGGAAGTCGATTTCTTTGGTCAAGGTGTCATGGCGTAATCACGGTTCAGAGGAAGCCACGTGGGAGCCAGAGGATGTGATGCGACAACAATACCCTCACCTCTTTTGATCAGGTAAATTTCGGGGCCGAAATTTCTTTAAGGAGGGTAGAACTGTAACATCCTAGAATTAGGGGTTCTACATTTTGCACTATTTCTTGCCTTTGGCTAGTTATGCTTGTTGTTTTGGTGTGCTTGGGGGTCTTGGGAAGGCTCGGGTTCGAGCGTAGCTTTGTAAATTTTTTCTCTTTAGGGCACTTTAGGGGGAAAGCTAGTGGATGCAGGCCTTAGGTATGATTGGTTGTAATTTGATGTCACAAGAGAGTTAGTGGCAAGGTGGTGTGGCGTCACTTGTAGGAGCAGAGGGGGAGGAGTTCGAATCCCATCTGGCACGTGACCGTGGAACTTTATTTTTTGTACTCAAGGTGGTGAAGTGTTGGCATTCGGCTGGGACTCTTCTAGGAAGAGTTTGAATTGGTCAAATAATTCAAATGGTGGATGGGGAGGGCTTGGTGGAGAAAACCTAGGAGCAAATTAAGGGATGTGGTGGAGTGATGAAGTTGGCCGAAAGTGGGAGACTTGAGAAGGTGGGAAATTCGGTCAAAGTGTAGGGGAGTATAGGGGATTTTTGGGTAGCAATTTCGGTAGTGGGAGAGTGGTGTGCCGTTGGTGTCAAGAGTGGATAGGTGAGTTCTGTTTTCTTGGCATTTTCGGTCATAGCAGTTTGGGAATATCTTCGCTCTCTTTTCTTTACCGAAACCATAAGTGACTATTCTTTTTGTTTTATTTCTTTTCTTTTCTCCCTCAAGCTTGGTAGCCGAAACTTCAGCCTTCCCATCCTTCTCTTCTTTTTCTTTCCTTCCTACTTTTCTTCTTCACCACAAGCCAATTTCTGTTGAAGCTACTCTTTGCAGAACCATTCTCTTTTGATTCCCACCATAGCCGAACCTCTATTCTTCTTCTTTACTTCTCTACCTTCTCCTTTAAATCGAAACCCCTACTCCTTGTGATTCTTGGCTAGTTTTCCTCCATAGCCGAATTGGGTTTCTTTCTTTACTTTTTATTTTTTTTCTTCTATTTTCATTCTCTTTTGGCTGGCCGAATCTCCCCTTGTACCAAACAAAATCCATTCTGTCACTTTATACTACTAGTCGAACATCAAGAAGCATCCCTTTGGTTTGCCAAAAGTCTCCTCTTCAATCGGTTTCTTTTTGTGCAAGGTAATGGAAACTCTTTCGATGCTTTCTCTATTTTTTCGGTCTTATGTGGTCATAGTCGAAATGGCTATTTTGTTCTTAATGTTAGTTCGTGGCTAATCTCTTCTTCTCTCCTCTTAACGTGGCATGTTCGCATCGGATTAGAATCTATAGCCAAGTCTATCTGTGTTCGGTTCATTCTTTGACCAAGGTAAGGAGGTTCTCTTGATTTCGGTTTGTCTATTCCCTTTTCTCTTTCGTTGCCTTAACCTAATCTTTTTGTTAGACAACCATCGTTCTCTCTAAAAGTACTGTACTTATCAAAGATTCTCTTCATGGCTGCGAGTGCTAGCCGATCCAAGGAGGGTGCGTTTAAGGAGCCTGAGGGGAGTGTACTCGTAGTCTCTAATCCGCCATTCAAACGTCGTGCGGTGTCGGTAGTTCGTGACTTTCTGCCGGGTTGTGGTAGAGAGCCGACATCCGTCTGGGATAGACAGATAGTGGTTATTCCTGCTAGTGAGAGTAGCAACGATCAGGAGTGTTTAGTCCTTCGCGTAATCAGGTGTGTAATATTCACACCATCTTTTGTTTGATTATTAATTAGTATGTGAACTGTTTAGAAGCCGAAACATCGGTAATGGCTGTTGAGTTACCCTTGGGGGGGTAAAATCGGAGATACCAGGTTAGTTACCTTTGATTGTGTCATGTAAATACCCTATCATGAATATATGTATGCTCTGATTATTCAATTTACATTGACATATGTTGCATTCATTAAATTATGATTATATGATGCATGGGATTGGGATATGAAATTGATTAAAAGGGGAAGAGCATGTCAGTGGTTTGGTACCACATATATCAGTGGTTTGGTACCACATATATCAGTGACTCTGTCACATTAATTCAGTGGTTTGGTACCACATATATCAGTGACTCTGTCACATTATTTCAGTGGTTTTGTACCACATTCAGTGGCTTGGTGCCACATATGAGGAGTGTAGCGGATGGAGGGTTGATTGTAGAAATCCCCACAGGTGTGTTTTGGCTAGTACGGGTGGTGTGTAGAGGATGGAATATTAGGTTGGGCTGGGTTGCATTGCATGCACTATTTGATGTGCCATGTTATTAGGGCTACGGCCCGGTTCGATTCGTATGGGCTTCGGCCAAATTCATTACCGTGAGGGCTAAGGCCCAATGTGCTTCTGTATGTGTAGGCCCAGATTCGTTCGTAAGGGGAATTACACACTGAGTCCTCGTGACTCACCCCTCTGCTTAATTTTTGCAGGTAACCCCTAGTTCGAGGATTTGGAGCTGAGGAGGACTCTACGGTGGCCATGCATTACTTCTTTCGTAAACTCTATTTTCTTTATTTGAACTTATTTTAAATTTAGGATTTTGTTATGTAATAAGGCCTTCGGGATTTTAATTTGGGTTTTTGATTTAACGCGGTTATTATTATATCATGAAATGTTAAACACAGAGTTTTCCTAAAAATATAAATAATCATTTTTTCTAAAATATTGACAAGCGGATAACATGCAGAATAATAATTAAATTCGGAAATTTTCTTAGAACTACAAACACTGTCTTCAAAATGTCACGTTTCAGAACACCACTAGTTTCGGTTTTTTGTATCACAAAACCTAATTTCGACTGTTAGTGTTATTAATAAAAGTTTTTAAGAAAACCTTAAAACGGGATCTGATTTTTAGAATGAAAACAAAATGCGAAGTTTCTAAAATTTCTTTAAACAATCTTTCCTTGTTACATACCAGATCCAGTCGTAACATTTAGGCCGGGTTTGGGGTGTTACATGATACACAAATCAAAAGGTCTTTTATGGGTTGTAACGGGGCTTGGGTTAAAGGTGTGGATAAAGGCTGAATTAGAGGGTTAGTATCGAGACTGAATTGATAAATTACCTAACTAGAAAAATAACTAAAGCTTGAATAATTACATCAATTAAGAATTCATCACTAATAACACGAGCTTCTTCTCAAAATGTAAAATTAAACGTAAGCTCAAATAACATAGGACTAATAATGAATATACTTCGTTTTTTTTAAGAACAAATCAAGTACAATAATAATAAGATAAAATTTAAAAACTAAAATAAAGAAAATAGTTAAGTAACCGATCAAATCAAATCTCGATATAGGGGTAGTCAAGAGAAATGGTGATAACAAATACGAAGTGGGTTTTGGGTTAATATTAATGGGTGAGTCAAGAAACGGTTTATTAGTCTCAAAGGGGTTCACTAGGGGTTAATTATGAAGGTAGGCTTTTTATGAAGTAAGTGGGTTAAATCCTAAGTGCCTTTATCATCTCAGTGTATCAAATCAAAAGTGTGGTCTTGACATGCATAATCGAAGCAAGTTCTAGAATAACAAATCAATGTTGACACACTCATAACCAACAACAAAAGTGAGCAAGAAAAATATATGCTCTATAAGGCTCAAGGTCTCACAAAAATTTATGGTTCTTGATGTCAACCTTGTAAATTTCAAACTTCAAGGTAATAATTAGATTCAGGTAGACAACCTAACAAATTTTTAATTCTGGAAATAAACTCATCATGCTTGACTCTCTAGTCTCCTAAAGTTTAAATCATCACTGCACAATTAACCATGACTTAATCCAAAACATATAAATGAAAATCATAAATCAAAGGAAATTTCATTCTAACAGTCATATGAGAACATTTACTTGAGAACAAGATATAATTCAGGGATTTGAGAATAATGCAAAAAGTTAGAAACTTTTCAAGATAAAATTCACCCCCACACTTAAGATGTACATTGTCCTCAAGGTACGAATATAACAATTAAAATAAGAAAAGCACAAGAGAGGGAGAGAGGTGAAACTTCCTGAATTTTGGATGGAGTCAGAGAAAAAAATCGGGGAAATTCGGGCCGAGTTGGAGGAAGACATTCCTATGGCGGTGGTGTCTATGGTCGTGGTGGGGTGATTCCCAAGCAGCCTTTAGAACCTAAAACCAGGAAACTAAAATAAAATAGACTGAATTAAGCATAAGAGAAATAAAGAGAAGGAAAATAAAGGAGAGGAGAAAATACATAGGTAGAATAAATTGACTCAAATGTCCTTGGCTTGTCGAGTAAATGAAGCGGCTGGCATGAACTTATGTGGATCGGTCTCGCACGGGGAGACTGTGTTAGGGTCCTTTCGCTTCTTCGACATGGGGATGGTGGTGAGGATGGTGAAAAAGAATTATGGTGTTTAGGGTTGAGAGAAAAGTGTTTGGTGGAGAAGATGAATAGTGAAGGGTTTATATAGAAACAGGGGTACACGGGCGTGTCACACGCCCGTGTGAGTCGTTTTGAGTCCGTGTGCTTCAAAAATTAGGGTTTTGGTACGCCTGGGTTCGCGGCCCACGTCCGTGTGTCGTGGGCGTGTTGTCCCACACGGCCATATCGCACGACCGTGCCTAGATTCGTTCGCTTCTCCCACGCTCGTTTCATTCTTCCCCACACTTGTGTTAATTCAATAGGTTTGGCCACGGTTATAAGGCACGGGCGTGTCGCACGCCCGTGTCATTTACTCAGTTTCGACCAAGGCCGAATCGCACGGTCGTGGTGTTTTGTCGTAGCCCGTGTTTTGGGAATTTTTCATCCTTGGTCCGCACGGCCTCCGCCACGCCCATATGCTTCCTCGTGGTGTCCACACGGCCACGACCACTCCCGTTTGCAAGGTCGTGTGGAGGTAAAACCTATACTTTAAAGCATAAATGAATGTAAAAACAAACTAATTAGCATGGTTAGAGCTCGGGTTGCCTTCCGAGAAGTGCTTGTTTAAAGTCCTAAGCTAGACTTACCTTTCATTCGCAAAATCATGGTGGTTTGAGGGGTTGAAACTCCTCTTTCCTGCTATCAATTCTAACAATATATGGTTCGAGTCGAGTAGTGTTTACCTTAAAAGTTCTGAACTTAGGATTAGTTACCTCGACTGTTCCGTATGGGAAGACATTCAGTACCATAAAAGGGGTCTTTTCATTAAGGTCTGGAATGGTGATTCGAGGGTCTGTCTTTTCTAACAATACCTGATCTCCTATTTTGAAGTGATTTGAATTCTTATAAGCTCGTTTGGGGGTTCCCTCAGTTTTGCTTCGTGTGTTCCTAGTTTCTCCTTGAAATGTGTCTTCCACTCGTCTAGTTCCTCGACCTAAAGCCTTCGTTCCTCATGAATTACTTCTTTATTGGCACGGGGTCTAGGATCAGGTTCAGTTATATGTTTTCGTGGTGCTTCCTGTAAAGAAGGTTGAACCGAATGGTCATTAATAGAATTTATGTTCTCATCTTTATTACTTGATGTTCTAGCCGAGTCAAGAGCTTGAAGAGTGATCGTCTCGTCACCTATACGAAGTATAAGTTCTCCTGTACCAACATCAATTTTAGTTCTGGCAGTTGCTAAAAAGGGTCTTCCTAGGATTAAAGGAATATTATTGTCCTTATCCATGTCTAAAATGACAAAGTCTACTGGGAATATGAATTTATTAATTTTTACTAGTACATCTTCAATTATACCCCTAGGAACTCTAATGGTTTTATCAGCTAATTGAATGCTCATCCTAGTTTGTTTGGGTTTCCCTAGACTTAGTTGTTTAAAGAGTTTGTAAGGCATAACGTTGATGCTTGCCCCTAGATCTGCTAAAGCATTATCAATAGATAAACTACCAATTAAACGAGGAATCGTAAAACTCCCTGGATCTTTTAATTTTCGTGGTAGTTTGTTTTGTAGAATTGCTGAGCACACTATGTTTAGCTCTACATGCGACGCCTCGTCTAACCTCCGTTTGTTTGTCAGAAGCTCTTTTAAAAATTTCCTTGAATCTGGCATCTGCGAGAGAGCTTCAAGAAATGGTAAGTTAATATGTAATTTCTTTAAAATTTTAAGAAATTTACCAAATTGTTCCTCTGTGTGGTCTTTTTTCATCGCGCTGGGATATGGCACTCGAGGTGTATACTCTTTAATGACAGGTTTCTATGTATCGTGGCTTACCTCAACCTTACCTTTATTTACCATGAGTTCTTGCCTTGGCTCAGATTCGGATTCTACTAACCCTTCACTATCGTGATCAATAATGGCATGAATTTGCTCCTTTGGGTTAGTTTTAGTGTTGCTTGGTAAGCAACCTTGCGGTCGTTCTGAGATTAACTTAGCTAGCTAATCTAACTGGTTCTCGATCCCTTGAATCAATGCCTGCTGATTTTTGAGCATTGTCTCGTTGTTTTGAAAATGGGTTTCTAAAACCGCGATAAATTTTGTCAGCATCTCCTCAAGGTTCGGCTTCTTCTCTTGTGGGTAGGGTTTCTGTTGAAAGCCTGGAGGGGGTTATTGTCTCTGATTTCCTTGACCTCCCCATGAGAAATTTGGATGGTTCCTCCACCTGGATTATAAATGTTACTATAAGGGTTATTTTGAGGTCTAGAATTGTTACCCATATAGTTCATCTGTTCGTTTTCTATGCCAGGGTTGTAGGGTGGGTATTCTGTATTGTTCGACCCTCCTCCATTTGTATCATGACTTTGCATCAATGGATGTACTGCGAAAAACCACACAAACCATCAATTTTCTTACTTAAAAGTTCTACTGATTTGATAGCATGGTTATCTTTGCGTCGAGGTTGAAAACATTGGCGGCTTTTGTTGGCTTTGTTCTCATAACTTGCCACCGATAATTATTTAGTGACATCTCTTCAATGAATTCATAAGCGACCTCGGTGTTTTATTGTTTAGTGTACCGCCGTGGATGCATCAATCAATCGCTTAGTCGAGGGTTCCCACCGTTGTAAAAGGTTTGAACTGTAGCCATAATGGTAACCCATGGTGAGGCACCTTCTCGTAGATCCTTGTATCTCTCCCATGCATCGTAAAGTGTTTCTAAATCCATCTCGCACAAAAGAAGAGATATCATTCCTCAACTTGGCCGCTTTTTTAGGGCGGAAAATATTTTAACAAAAAGTTTTTGGCCATTTGCTCCCATGTAGTGATTGATCCTCGTGGAAGAGAATTCAACCACTGTTTGGCTTTATTCCTTAAAGAAAAGGAAAATAACCGAAGGCGAATGGCATCATCGAAACGCCATTAATTTTAAACGACGCATAATTCCAAAAAGTTCACTAAGTGTGTGTTAGGATCCTCATCCCGCAAACCATCAAACCTGAACAAACTGTTGTATCATCTGTATAGTGTTAGGTTTCAATTCGAAATTATTTGTAGCAATAGTAGGTCTAACAATACTTGATTCAGTACCGGCTAAACTAGGCTTAGCATAATTTTACATAGTACGAGGAGCATGATTTTCGGCCACCACTGGAGGAAGTAGATTATTCTTGGGATCAGCCATCTCTTCCGTGTTGTTGGTATCGTCCTCTTGCTCTTCTTGTATGTATTGTAGGCTGCACCTTATCTCTCTTCGGATTCTGCGAACGGTTCCTTCTATATCACTATCGTAAAGTAGAGGTCCTGACGGGTTTCTTCTAGTCATAAACTAGAATACCTGCCAGAAGCAAGGAAAAAGAAAAATTAGCAAAGTAGAAATAAAATAAAAATTAATTGCAAAAATAAAAATGGCTAAAGTAATAAAAATCAAGTGTTCCTAATATCTTAGTCCCCGGCAATGGCGCCAAAAACTTGATCGTGTCCAAACTAACTATGACAACGAATAAGGCAAGTGCACCTATCGTTCAGTAGTATAGCTATGGCAAGACCGGAAATATTGTATCCTCAAGGACCAAGAGTACTAGTAGTTACTATCTTTTTATTATCTAGCCTAAGTATTAAGGGAATTGATATTTATCTAACTAATTACTAAACTAAAGATGCTAAGACATAGAGAGTGAATTGGGAAAATACTTTTGGGAAAACCAGTTGATTAAGACAATACCCGAGGAAGAATCCACCTAGACTTCACTTGTTATTTAACTCTGAACCAGATGATTTATTAACTTGACTTGATCCGTAGGATTCCCTAATTTATATTAATACCTCTTTCGAGGCTACTAACGTCTAACCCTAGGTTGATTAATTGAAATCTCTTTCTAATTAAAATCCCTAGTGTTGCATTAACTCGATCTATGGACTCCCATATTAGGTTTGACCCTAATCCGGTAGATTTTCGTCATCCTATCTCTAGGGTTGCGATCAACTCCGCTTAACTATGCTAGATCTACTCTTAAACAGGACTTTTGCTCCATCGCCTAAGCACATCAATACTTGAATCAATATCCTGAAATATTAAAACAAGAATTAAGAACACATAATTAAGAACAAATCAAGTATTTATCATGATTTGAGTAAAACAATAACAAAATCCGTCTTAGGTTTCATCCCCCTCAGGTATTTGAGGGGTTTAGTTCATGTTTAATAAAGAATACATCTTAGAAGAAAGTAAATAACAAAACATAAGAAAAACCCTAAAATCCTCTGAAGGAAATTGAAGGGAAGATCTTCCGTCTTGAGTGTGATTCCGGCTTCTGGGATGAATCAACTGGCTGTCTTCGAGTAATTTCCCTGTGTTCAGCCCTCTCTGGCTTCTCCCCCCTCTTAGGTCATACTTAGGGTGTTTATATAGACTTCGGAATGTCTTTCTTCGCCCCTAAGTATCCTTTTTGAGTAGAATTACAACGGGTCATGGCAGAGACACGCCCGTGGAGCACGCCCGTGTGAATCGAGCCCAGGCCGTGTTCGGGCCTGCTAAGGTGGCACGGCCGTGTGGTGAACTCCAGGCCGTGTTGATTTCTCACTTTGGCCCATTTTCTCTGTTTTTGGCCCGTTTCTCGTTCTTTTCATCCTCCAATGCTCTCCTAAGTATAAAACATGAAATTAAAGGATTAGGAGCATCAAATATCACAATTCAAGGGATAAATCATCCAAAAAGTATGCTAAATGAGGGATTAAAATATGTATATATTACGGTTTATCACATATACTTAAAACATAGTTTCAAAAGTACCAAAAAGTCAGTGGATAGTGTAGTGAAGTCTTCGACGATCCCCGAATCCGAGCTAACTTTTAAATCACTATAAAACATGGAAAAACAACAAAGTAAGCTATATAGCTTAGTAAGCTCGTATGTTAACATTGAGTAATTATCATCATTCATAAATCATTTATATAATAGAAAACAATGTGCAACAAATCTATTAAATCTCACGCCATCATATGATCATTCATATAACTTACCAAGGAACTCATCAATTTCATAGTTTTTAATACTCAATTCATTTCCGTATGTACCTGTACCATCTTGTACCAATCTCATAATCAACCATATCCTTCTTTTACCCGTTGAATCATTTAGAATAGAAGTCGGATACTCAAGGTCTCACTCGATAACTACCTATACCATGGCCCGGAGCCAAATCAAGGTAACTTATCCAAAATTCTGATATCATGGCCCGAAGCCAAATCAGCCAATATGCATGGCCCGAAGCCAAATCAGTTTATCTCGCACACATAGTGCTAAATCATGGCCCAAAGCCAACTCAAGTATACCTAATGACATGTCACCAACATCCTAAACCATTCCTAAGGTTCAACCGGGATTTCAACTGTTGAATCTTCATCGAATCATTTTTGAACTCGTCCGTAATCACATAATGACAATTCATGCTATATCAAAGCATATAAAATACATTTGAAACGAAATTATAACATACGAACTTACCTTAGATGTTAAAATGGCAAATCGAGTCGATTAGTCGATAACTTTATCTTTTCCTCGATCCAAGTCCGTATTTCACTTTTCTTGATCTAAATATATTCAAAATTAACTTATTTAATCATCTATTCTTTCAATTTAGTCCAAAACACTCTTTAAGTCACATTTACACTTTTACCCCTAAACTTTCACATTTTTCACAATTTAGTTCTTATTACACAAAATCAAAAATTAGTGAAATTCCAAATATACCCACGCTAGAATAATTACCATAATAACCCTAGCAGCCCATAATTTTTATTTATTTCACATTTTAACGACTAACTTTACACATTTCTCAATTTAATCCCTATTTTGCATTTTCACTAAAAATCACTTAACAAAACTTGTACATCTATTAACAAACATTCATAATCTACCAAGAAAATTCAAAACACATTCTTATTCATCAATGGCATCATTCAAAATCTTTAACAGTTTTGCAAATTAGTCCCTCGGCTAGCTAGTACTAGCTGCAATGATCTCAAAAACATAGAAATCATTAAAAACAAGAAAAAAATCGTACCTAATTGAGCATAGATAGCATGGCTGAATATTGGAGCTAAGAAAATGGCTTCTTCCCTTTGTAAAATCGGTTAGATGAAGATGATAATGAATAAAAATGGCTTTTATTTTTATTAAATTATCATTTAATAACCAATTTACCAAACTAACCTTAAAATTATTTAATAACTACACCAAATACCACTCCACTATCATCCATTAACTCAAAAATGGGTTAATTACCACTTAAGGACCTTTACTTTAAGGTTCTATAGCTATTTAATACCTTTAGCTAATAGAACAACAATTTTGCATTTTACGCGATTTAGTCCTATTTCTCAAATTAAGCAATTAAACAATAAAAT
Source organism: Gossypium sturtianum (assembly GCA_025698515.1). Classification (NCBI taxonomy): domain Eukaryota; kingdom Viridiplantae; phylum Streptophyta; class Magnoliopsida; order Malvales; family Malvaceae; genus Gossypium; species Gossypium sturtianum. The sequence continues at coordinate 108,429,683 of CM046945.1, forward strand.
TTCTTAACGAAATTTTCACACAATCACATTATCATGCTGTAGACAACAACAATAATAAAATATTCATTTCCACTTCAGATTTGTGGTCCCAAAACCACTGTTCCGATTTGACCAAAAACGGGCTGTTACATTCAAGCATCAGGTCAAACATCAAGTTCCTTGCTTCAATTGTATCAATCACAGTGAGCTGTTCCAGAGACATCATCGAGTATCTTTTTGAATTTTTACAGTTACATACTATTTCTCTTTGCCTTATTTCTTTGTTGCTTTCTGATATTGTGTTATTTAGAATAGTTTGAAATTTCTAGTAGTTTGTTTGATTATGTCAGGTTGGTTCCACTCAATTCCTTTGTCCAATGTTTGTATCTTTGTTCTTCCTAGTAATGTAACTTTCAAGATATTCCCAACATGGAGCTCAACATGAAATATATGATTAGGAGATTGCAGTCCTTGAAATAAGCTTGTTACTGTTTTTGCATCAAACTAGAGGGTAAACATGCTTGCAAATGTTAGGAGTTTTGTTTGGAGAAGGATGCACAAAGAATGTACAGATAAGCAAGTGATTACAGTGAGGCATTTCTTTCCTGCATGAAATGGTTTAAAGGGTGTCAAAACTCGATTGTTTTAGTAGTGTCTTGGCTCAGTTTCACTGCTTCCGCTGAGACATGAGATTTGTGTTGTAGATTTAGTTAAGTTTTATATCTGAACTGTACATCCCTTGTGTCTAATTTGTTCCACAAATAATTTTAATTCTTTAGTCTGATTCACCCTTATTAGCTGCATTATGATCCCTGCGTCTCCCCTTCTATGCTATGTGCACCTTAATTTTCTTTGAGAATTGGTCATATTTTGCTCAAATTTACCCCTATTCCATAAGTTATTTATTTCAATGTTCTTTTAGACATGCAACAAAATCATGTTGATTGATATTAAGTTTTTGAAATCTACAATCTTCTCAGGCTTGTAGATTGATATTAAGAATTGTGATTGCTCGTAAATGCTCCCTCGATCATGTTGATGATCAAGCTACTGCAGTCCCACCTACAAATGTTTTTTTTCTTATGCGTTGTCGATCCACTCCTACTAAGAGCTGGTTAGAAGAAGCTAATAGGGTCGAAGAGGACGAGGAAGAAATCATGGGTGTAAATAAAATATGAAATAGACATGTAAATTTGAAATTAAATACCAAATAATATGAGCAATTTCATGCTAGAAAAATCAGAATCTTTTGTCCCGTAGTTAACTGTAACAGCCTGAACTTGGACCTACTCGGAACAGTGGTTTCAGGACCACAAATCCGACGAGGAAAAAATTATTTTTATTATATTTTTATGGTCTACAATTTCACAGAATGATTTCGTGAAAATTTCGTTCGAAAATTTCGATGTTTGGGCACTCAATTTAGTCAAAAGGACTAAATTGTAAAAAGTGCAAAAGTTGAGTTCTACATGTTAGAGGTGTCCAATTATTATGAATTTTTAAATTGGAGGTCCTTAAATGGTAATTAGACCATTGGTTAATTTGTTGGACAAAAATGGACATGAAATAGGTGAAATAAAATATTTTTAAGTTAGGGGCATTTTGCTCATTTAGTAATTAAATGATTAAATAAACAAAATTAAAAGCCAATTTTTGCTCATCTTCAACCCTTTGGCCGAAATTCACATGAGGAAGACATAGCTAGGGTTTTTCAAGCTTCCAAGCTCGATTGTAAGTCCGTTTTCGCCCCGTTTTTAATGTTCTTTACATTTTTAAAATCCTCGTAACAAGATTTACCTATTTCTACCATTATTTTGAGCTAGGGTTTGTGTTTAAAAATTTACCCATGGATGACATGCATGTATTTTGATGTTTAATGGAAGAATATGAATGTTTGGAGTGTGATAAACAGTTTTTACTAAGTGATTTTTTGATGAAATTGCATAAAATGACTAGTTTGTAAAAAGTTGTAAAATGTGTGTAAGTGTGTGAATAAGTGCAAATTGTGGACTGTTATAGTTATGAAAATGGTTCGGCTAGGCCTAAAATGCAAGGAAATTGAATAAAAATTATTTTACGAGTCTAGGGGCAAAACTGTAATTTTGTGAAACTTTAGGGGCAAAATTATAATTTTTTCCATAGGATGTTTTTGGGCTGATTTGAATAACGTGAGCATTGAATAAGTCAAATTTGTTATTATAGAACAAGAAAGACGAGGAATTGACCTTGATCGGGGAAAGGAAAAGGTTTTGGACTAAACCGCAAAATTTGTCATTTTTTACCGAGGTAAGTTTGTATGTAAATAATACATCGTTTTTATTTATGTTTTAATATTTTATTATATTACATGAGATATGGTTGAATATGGAGTAATTATTTGATGTAAATTATGAATTGAGATTGATTATGGATGAATTGGTAAAATGTTGAAAAGTGAGAATTCCCGGTTGAACCTTCGGAATAGAAAGATACGAATGAGGTAGCTAGGTCACATGTGTGGTACTAAGTGTAGGCCACTATGTGTACAAGAGAGCTACGAGATGGTTTTAGGTCACGTGTGTAGTACTAAGTGCAAAGCTACTACGTGTACTGCAGACGGATAGGTCGCATGTGTAGTACTAAGTGCAGGCTACTATGCGTACCCGATAGTTTCGATCACATGTGTGGTACTAAGTGCAGGCCACTATGTGTAAGTGATGGTTTTGGTCGCATGTGTAGTACTAAGTGTAGGCTACTATGTGCACCTGATAGCTTCGGTTACAAGGGTGGTACTATGTGCAGGCCACCGTGTATCTGTTATTATTCCGATGAGTTCAACAGGAAATTGACAAAGTGAAAATACATGTGATCATGTAACGAATAAGTGTAATTGAATATGACTATGTGATGGATAAGTGCAGGTATCAGTGTGAAAATTTATGAACAATGTGCTCGATATTTGAGCGAACCCTTGGTAAGATGAAATGGAGTAAGTGAAATTATGAAAGAGTAAATTTAGCAACAAAACAGTTTTGGACAGCAGCAGTTGTGTGACTTTGAAAAATCACCAAAAATGGTGGAAATCAATTTAGAGGTTGAATAAGATATGAAATTAAATCTGAATGAGTCTATTTTCACATAAAAGAAACAGTGTAAACAAAAGAATTTCATATTCTGTGATATTGGAAATTTTGTGAGATAGGGTCAGAATGATTTTGGAATCCCCTGTTCCAACTTTGGAAAATCATTAAAAAAAATTTAAAAAATAATTATGGTTTATAATTTATATGATTAAATTTATTAATGAGTCTACTTTCAAGATAAACAAACGAGAAAATTATCCATCTTTTTTACGATGAGATAATTAATTTTTTGTGCAGAGGGGTCGGAACTGTCGGACAGTGAAATAAGGGAAACTTTAAAGAATAAACTGTACTTATTTGCTAAACCAAAAATTCTGAAAATTTTATGGTAAAGATATATGTGAGTCTAGTTTCAGGGAAAATTAACGGATCTTAATTTTGAGTTCCGTAATCCCAGATAAAAATAATTTAGTGACTATGACTCGAATAAATAGCTTATTTGAACTTGAATAAATAGTGAAATTATGTGTAGTTATGATTGTATTAATTTGAATGCATGTTAGTAATTTGTTTATTATTTACATACTTACTTACTAAGCTATATGCTTACTCCCTTCTCTTTTCCTTTGTTTTATAGTGTCACCAAGTTAGCTCGGGATTCGGAGATCGTCGGAGATCCATCCACACTATCAACACTCTTTTGGTATTTTGAAATCAATATTTTGAATTATGGCATGTATAGAGGACTTGGTTATTTTGTTATGTGTCATAATTGATTTGGCCTAAAATTTTGGCCTACGTTATTTGATAATTCATTTTGTATAAGGCCATTGATGTTGGCTATTATTGATCAAGTTATATGTTTATGATGATGCAATTTATGAGATGCATGACTAGGTTGAATGAGTGTGTGATGAAAATTGAAAAGTTTTAAATTTGGATGTAAATTTTATGTCTCGGTTTAGTAAGACTGTATGTGTTTTATTTCGGTAATGCCTCGTACCCTGTTCTGGCGTCGAACACGGGTAAGGGGTGTTACATTTGTTGGTATCAGAGCTATGGTTTAGTCGATTCTCGGACTAACATAGCGTGTGCAAGAGTCTAGTTATACATGCCATAAGTGAACTATGATAGTGTGATATCTCCCGACTCCGATAAAATTTGTTTTGGTTAAAGCAGGGATGCTTTCCAACCGAGCTACCATCGATAATGCTGAAAAAGGGTTAAGTAAGTTCGTGTAACTTAGTGAATATATTTATTTGCCTGAATTGATTCTCTATGATTTGCGATGATATGTATGTGTTAATGTACGAAATGAGATAACCATAAGTTGAGAAATGTGAAAAAGTGAAATTAAACGAAAGTTTAGGTTGTGATAAGCTCATCCATGTATGTTAGTATTCATATGATATTATGTGCCCAACCTATTTGATTAAGTGAATATGATAAGTAAACTTACCCAATGGACGGAATATGTGTGTATGTACACTTGTTTGAATAATGTATAATCAGTATGTCCACATAGTTGAATCTCATGTTTAATTGTTAAATTAGAGAATATATAATGTTTTGTTTTATTACTCTGTTATGAAACCACAAATATTATAATAGCATGGGAGTTGAACTGGAAGATCAAATTCAGTAGAACACAGGAGATGAGTACGATCGTTCAATGATGAATTGACGGATAAGACCATGGTTGGACCATGGCAGTACATGTGATCCCATATAAGACCATGTCTGGGACATGGCATTGGCATCGATATGAGACTTTGTGTAAGACCATAGTTGGACTATGGCATCGAGTAAACGACGTACTCAAACCCGTAAGGCGTTCTCTAATTTGAAAAATGTTGGTAAGTAAAATTGAAGCTAAGTGTTGGAATTTAATTAGATATTAATATTGAGCTCGAGTAAGTAAATTCATTGTTTGAAATTGTGGATGACAGAAAACATTTGTATTATAAATAAGTGTGTTAATTTGCTTGGAATGAACTATGTGATTATGATGATATCATATTAGCGGTGAATGCTAAGTCATATGTGTGTATTTATGAGAGTCAAGCTAGAGGCTTTACGACCTCACCCCCTTACCAGTGTTGTTTTATGACAAAATTTTACGAGAATCATGTTGAATAAGTTCATAAGTTGTGAACTAAAGAGTTCAGTGGTGAAATAATTAATAATGCATACAGAGATGAGAATAGTTTGGAAAGTGAAAACAGTTTTGGAAGAAGTTAGTTTCATCTAATCGACTCAAATAGGTACGAAGCCTAAAGACGTGCTTGCTGAAATTTCTCCCGAGTTGATTTTTGTTAGTGAATGGAATAATACGGGGTTCATGATAACATAATTAGTCAGAAAAAAAATGATAATTGAGTAGTAAAGATGTCTGTGTGTGGCAGTTACAGTTGAAATGAATATGATGATGATGGAGCTCGAAACTAACTATTATTTCGACAAAGGCAAGCGCACTTATCGAACAGTAGTATAGCTGTGGTGAGTTCGGAATATCGTATCCTCAAGGACCAAGAGTACTAGTATTAACTATCTTTTTATTATCTAGCCTAATAATTAAGGGGATTTATTTCTAATCTAAAATTTACTAACTAATTTAACTAACTATGAACGCGACAGAGAGTAAATTGGGAAAATACTTTTGGACAACTTATATGAGATAGGCAATACCTAAGGAAGAATCCACCTAGAATTCACTTATTACTTTTGATTCATGCGATTTATTCACTTGGCTTAATCCGTAGAAATCCCTAAATTATATTAATACCTCTCTCGAGGCTACTAACAACTGACTCTAGGTTGATTAATTGAAATCTCTTTCTAATTAAAACCCCTATTGTCGCATTAACTCGATCTATGGATCCCCTTATTAGGTTTGACCCTAATCCGGCAGATTTTCGTCGCCCTATCTCTAGGGTTGCAATCAACTCCGCTTAATTGTGTTGATCTACTCTTAAACAGGAACTTTTGCTCCACTGAATAAGCACATTCGACTTGAATCAATAACCTGAATTATCAAAACAAGAATAAGAACTCACAATTAAAAATAAGCATAAGTATTTATCTCATAAATCAAATAATAATAAGATTCATCTAGGTTTCATTCTCCCTCGATATTTAGGGAGTTTAGTTCATACTAGAAGAGGAAAACATCATAAAAGAGGAAAAACAAAAAAAACATAAGAAAACCCAAAAAACTCCTAAAGAACTTGATGGGAGATCTTCAGTCTTGATGGAGATCCTTCTTCTAAGCTGATCCCGACGGCTATCTTGGAGTATTTTCTCTTTCTACTCGGCGTCTATTCGACGTCCTATCGAGCTCTCTCTTTAGGTTGCCCCCTAGGGTGTTTATATAGGCTTTGAGATGCCTTACTTGGCCCACAAGTATCCTATTCTGAATAGAATTCATCCTGATTTTGGCAGGGACACACTCGTGTGACACACCCGTGGTGGACTCCTTGTAACAGCCCGGTTTAGACCCTAGTCGGAATAGTGGTTTTGAGACCACAAATTCGAGGTCGAAATAATATTTTAATAATATTTTCTGTGTTTACAGTATGTGATTTAGTCTGTGTGAAATTTCTGTGTGAAAATTTTATCAATTGTGTGTTTAATTTGTGAAAAGAACTTAATTGTATAAGGTGTAAAAGCTGTGTGCTAATTTTTAAGTGTCAAATTGTGGATGGCTTTTTAAGGTGGAGGCTTTGTGAGGCAAATAGTCCATTTTTAAGTTAGTGGATGGTTAAATAACTTATAAACCATAATGTTAATTTGTCCTTTATGATAATAAAAAGGTTAGATATGTCAATTATGTATTAAAATGTAATAATAATAAAACAAAAAGATGAAAGTGGTCATCTTTTATGCATCCATTTTTGACCAAATTAGCAAAGAAGAAGAAAGGAAAAAGAAAGCTAGGTTTCGGTCGATGTTAAGCTTGATTCAAGGTATGTTTGAGCTCGGTTTTTGATAATTTCTACGTTTTTGTAATCGTTGCTTTGTGCTCTACAAAACCCATGCTTAAATTTTGTGAATTGATGATTTTTATAAAATGTACCATTGATGAAATGGTAAGCTTTGTGATGAGTGTTGGTGTTAAATGAAAGATATGTGTTTAATGAACATGTTTTATTCTTGAACTTTTGATGAATTTAGCTAATTAGGGCTAAATTGAGAAAGTAGCATTTTGAAGGATTAAAATGTGAAATAAATGAAAGGTGTGGGCTTGTATGAATATAGTGAGAATTCGGCTAGGCATGGATGCAAGCTAATTATGTGAATTTGATGATTTTGTGAAAGAGGGACTAAAGTGTCAAAATGTAAAAATATGAGGGCTATTTTGTAAAATGCCCTAAATATGTGTGTTTGGACTAAAATGAATGATTTGGTGATTGAATGGATTTAATTTGAATGTGTATAGACCAAGAAAGGAGAGGTTCAGATCGAGATCGAGGCAAAGATAAAGTGCTCGATTGACCGACCGTTTCGATAGTTCAATGTCCGAGTTAAGTTCGGACACAATACGAACATTTAGTTATGGTAAATGTTATGAAATGAATTTTATAATGATATTGAAATGTGGATGCTATGTGAGAGTTGAGTTTGAGTTATGTGGCACTAAGTGTGCGTATTCGAAAACGTGATCGAGATGATCAGCACAGTGTGTACGAAATAATATAAGCTTCAACTTTGTGGTTGGCACTGTGTGTGCGATATCGATTGAAGAGCGGTTTGATATAAATACACTATGTGTGCGATGATAATTAAGCTTCGGCTAAATATCGGGGCACTAAGTGTGCGATTGAATTAAAGAAGAGACGGAAGTGGATCGAAAGGGAAAAGTGAGTATTGAGTAGCAAATGTAATTGACTACTAGGTGTTGACTAAGGTACGCTCGGAACCTATGTGGTTGATGAATCCATGAATGAGATTATGAAATGTTAAATGAGCATTTTTAGTTTTGGATGGCATGATATATATATGTATATGTGGAATAATCTATGTGATGATTTGTTTTATTATAATGTATCATGTTACGAACTTACTAAGCTTTGAAAGCTTTCTTGTGTGATTTGTTTCTACGCTGCGTTGTCGATAAAGCTTGCTCGGATCCAGGAATCGTCGACATCTCAATCACATTATCGGTATTCTATTTTGGTACTTTTGGAAAGATGTACATAGTTGAAATATGGCATGTATAGGCTAGTTGTTTTGAATCATATTTGAGATGTGTAAATAGCCATGTGATGTGGCTAGCTAAGTGTTGGTAATGTGCATGAGTGAATATGGTATTTGGTGCATATTTTGATATGGCATGATGGTAATGAATTAGCATATGAATGGTGAATTCAATGATGAATTAATGCCTTAGTGATTTAGTGATGTTATGGATGATTTATACCTAGATTTACATGTAATTTGATTGTATAAAATGGCATGCTTAGAAATGAGATTCTATGTGATGATATGATGATTGTTGGACATGAAATTGGTTGCCAAATTGTGTGTATAAAGATGCTCAAATTTTCTTGTAGGATTGACCCATGTGGGTGTCATTTTGGCCTTGCAAATGGCCTAATTGAGCCACACGGTTGTGGCACACGGGCGTGCCTAGTGACCGTGGGGCTAAGTCAGTAGCTAGCCTAATAGCACACGGCCAAGACACAGGCGTGCCTAGTCGCCGTGTGAGAAAGTCAGAATATGGCCTAAGAGTACACGGCCTTAGCACACGGGGTACTGGGTGGCCGTGGGTGTAAAGTTAGATTCGACCACGGCCAAGGCACACGGGCGTGCTTGGTGGCCGTGGATGGGAAGTCAGATTCAACCACGGCCAAGGCACACGAGCGTGCTTGGTGGCCGTGGATGTGAGGTTAGATTCGACCACGGGGAGGACACACGGGGGTGTCCAGCTGCCGTGGGAGGCACACGGTTTGCCCACACGGGCGTGCATCCCCTGAAACCTAGAAAAGTTTTTAAATTTCAAAAAGTTTCTGTATGTGTTTCGGTTTAGTCCCGACCCCTCCCTAGCACGTGTTTAAGGTCTTATATGCCTTAAAAAGGGACTAATTGTTTATGTTTGATGTATTATGATGATGATTGACTTTGTGTCGTAAATGGGTTGTGAAATGATTCTATTGTCCGGTAATGCCTCTTAACCCTATTCCGGCGACGGTTTCGGGTTAGGGGTGTTACACTCCTTCGGCCGTGGTCAATTCTGCTCGCCACACATGACCGTGTGATCTGCCCGTGGTCGATAGCCCAGGCCGTGGTTGATCCTGCTCTTGACACACGGCCGTGGCCAATGGTCCAGGCCGTGTTGATTTCCTAGGTAGGCCCATTTTGTCCCTTTTTGGCCCGTTTCTCGTCCTTTTCGACTTCCTAAGCTCTCCTCAGTATAAAACATGAAATTAAGAGATTAGGAGCATCAAATTCATCAAATTCAATTAAAATTCATCCAAAAGTAAGCTAAGCATGGGGTTAAAATATGTGTAAATTATGGTTTATCAAATATCCCCACACTTAAGCCTTTGCTTGTCCTCAAGCAAAATCCTCAACTCACAATTAAAATTAACTCCCTCAATTCATAATCCTCATCAATAATGTTTCATCATAATTCATAGATAATTCATACATTGATAATTTAACTAAAAGAGTCATAAAGATTCAAACAATCTAAGTCACAAATTTTTGTAGCACGAAAACATAGGTATTTCCCCTTATCTAAATAGTTACCTTTGATTCAAAACCTGACAAGGATGACATCCTCACTAAAGATTCACTCAAATCACTCAATGTGTTTAAGGTTCAAAATTAAGCACTCAAAAGTCAAACATGAAAAATTAATCCCATAGGCTTGCATAAAAATCAAATCCACCACTATAAAATGAGATGATACAAAAATCAAAAGGTCTTTTAAAGGGTTGTAATGGGGCTTGGGTTAAAGGTATGGATAAAGGCTGAACTAGAGGGTTGGTATCGAGATTGAATTGATAAATTACCTAACTAGAAAAATTGGACTAATACTGATAATTACATCCATTAAGAATTCATCACTAAAAACACGAGCTTCTTCTCAAAATGTGAAATTAAACACATAAGCTCAAATAACATAGAACTAATAATGAATATACTTTGTTTTTTTTAAGAATAAGTACATACAATAATAAGATAGAATTTAACAACTGAAATAAAGAAAATAGTTAAGCAACTGATCAAATCAAATCTCGATATAAGGGTAGTCAAGAGAAATGGTGATAACAAATACAAAATGGGTTTTGGTTTAATATTAGTGGTATATCAAGAAATGGTTGATTAGTCTTCAAAGGGGTTCACTAGGGGTTAATTAAACGTGTAGGCTTTTTAGTGGAATAAGTGGGTTAAGACCTAGGTGCTTTTATCATCTCAGTATATCAAATCAAGGGTGTGGTCTCGACATGTATGATCAAAGCAAGTTCTAGAATAAAAAATCAATGTTGACACACTCATAATTAATAAAGTGAGCAAGAAAAGAATCTGCTCTAAAAGGCTCAAAATCTCACAAAAATTATGGTTTTTGATGTCAACCATGCAAATTTCAAACTTCAAAGTAATATTTAAATTTAAGGAAACAACCTAACAAATTTTAATTTTGAAAATAGACTTATCATGCTTGATTCTCTAATGTCTTAAAGTTTAATTCATCATTGCACAATTACCTATGAATTAATACAAAACATATCAATGAAAATCATAAATCAAAAGAAATTTCATTCTAACAGTAATATGAGAAAATTACTTAAGACAAGATATCATTCAGGGACAGTATTGTTGACATCTCCCCACACTTAAGACGTACATTGTCCTCAATGTACAAAGATAGATATCTACAATGTATAAAATCATAAGATAGGGAGAGAAGTGAACTTCCTGAACTTTGGATGGAGTCAAGGAAAAGAAACAGTAAGTTGGGCATAGATGAAGTTGGAGGTGGATACTAGGGTCGTGGTGTGGTGATTCCCTAACATCCTTTTGAACCTACATTAAAGAAATCAAAATATAATAAAATAAATTAAGCACAAGAAAGATAAAGAGAAGGAAAATAAAGGAGAAGAGAAAAGAAATAGGAAAAATAAATGGACTCAAATGTCCTTGGCTTGTCGAGTCGATGAAGTGGCCGGCATGAACTTATGTAGAGTGGTCGTGCACGGGGATACCGTGCTAGGGTCCTTTCGCTTCTTCGACATGGAGATGGTGGTGAGGATGGTGAAAGAAAAAGAATAAGGGGAAGGGGAAATGAAAATGAATGGAGAAGATAGTGAGAAAAGAGAGGGGTGTGGTGGCTGGGGTTTGGGAGAAGAAGAATTTGGGGAGAAAATGAGAAGAAGGATGGGTTTAAATAGGAATAAGAGACCTGGTTGCTGCCCACGCCCGTGTGCCGTGGGCGTGCTAGGTCACACGGCCATATCGCACAGCCGTGTGGTGGCTCGTTCATTTCTCCCATGCCTGTGTAAAGGTTTCCACGCCCGTGTAGCTTTCTCAATGTCGGCCACGGCCTAGGAGCACGGGCGTGTTGCCCGCCCGTGGTACTTTCTTAGTGTCAGCCACGGCCGTATCGCACGGCCGTGGCATTTTTATTACTGCCCGTAGTCTAGGGATTTTTCGTCCTTGGTTCATACAATCTCTGCCACACCGTGTGCAAATCCGTGGTGTCCACACGGCCACGGCCACGCCCGTGTACAAGGCCGTGTGGTAGGGAAAACATGCGCTTCATTAAATTGGTTAGTTTTGAGTTAGGTGCTAAAAAAATAAAAAATATGACATTAGTGAAGTTAGAGCTCGGGTTGAAGCGCTCGTTTAAAGTCTTAAGCTAGACTTACCTTTCATTCACATACCTCATGGTGGTTTGAGGAGTTGAAACTCCTCTCCCCTGCTATCAGTTCTATGATCACTATATAGTTTGAGTCGAGTAGTGTTTACCTTAAAAGTGTCGAACTTAGGATTAGTTACCTCGTCTGTTCCGTATGTGAAGACATTGAGTACCTTAAAAGGGATTTCTTCGTTTGTATTAAGGTCTGAAATGGCGATTCGAGGGTCCTGTCTTGTCCAAAAATACCTGATCCCCGATCGAAATTGGTATGTCCCATCTTTAAGTTTGACATGGAGTTGCCTCGTTTTTGCTTCGTGTGTTTTTAGTTTCTCCTTGAAATGTGTCTTCCACTCGTCTAGTTCATCGATCCAAGCCTTCGTTCCTCATGAGTTATTTCTTTGTTGGCACGAGGTTTAGGATGTGGCTCGAGATGTGTAATTTTGTGGTGCTTCACGAAAGAAGGTGAATCGAATGGTCATTTATAGAATTTATGTTCTCACCTTTATTACTCGATGTCCTAGCCGTGTCAAGAGCCCGAAGAGTGATCGTTTCGTTACCTACACGAAATGTGAGCTCACCTGTACCAACATCAATTTTAGTTTTAGCAGTTGCTAAAGGGTGTCTTCCTAAAATTAAAGGAATATTATTGTCCTCATCTATGTCTAAAACGACAAAGTCTACTGGGAATATGAATTTATCAATTTTTACTAGTACATCTTCGATTATACCCCTAGGAACTCTAATAGTCTTATCAGCTAATTGAATGCTCATCCTAGTTTGTTTGGGTTTCCCAAGACCTAGCTGTTTAAACATTTTATAAGGCATAACATTTATGCTTGCCCCTAAATCAGCCAAAGCGTTATTAACAGATAAACTACCAATTAAGCACGGAATTGTAAAACTCTCTGGATCTTTTAATTTTTGTGGTAGTTTATTTTGTAGAATTGCTGAGCACACTGCGTTTAGCTCCATATGCGACGTATCGTCTAACTTCCGTTTGTTTGTCAAAAGCTCTTTTAAAAATTTCCTTGAATTGGGCATCTGCGAGAGAGCTTCAAGAAACGGTAAGTTAATATGTAATTTTTTAAAAAGTTTAAGAAATTTACCGAATTGTTCATCTGTGCGGTCTTTCTTTGTCGCATTGGGATATGGTACACGAGGTACATACTCTTTACTTATCGGTGTTGGTTTTTCATGGCTTATCTCAACCTTACCTTCCTCTACCACATTCTCTTGCCTCGGTTTTGGCTCATCTAACCCTTCACTATCGTGAGCAGTAATGGCCTGAAGTTGCTCCTTTGGGTTAGTTTCAGTGTTGCTTGGTAAGTTTCCTTGTGGTCATTCTGAGATCAGCTTAGCAAGCTGACCTATTTGGTTCTCGAGCCCTTGAATTGACGCTTGCTGATTTTTAAGTACTGTTTCGGTGTTTTGGAAATGGGTTTCTGACACCGCAATAAATTTTGTTAGCATCTCCTCAAGGTTTGGCTTCTTCTCTTGTGGGTAGGGTTGCTGTTGAAAGCCTGGAGGGGGTTGTTGTCTCTGATTTCCTTGACCACCCCATGAGAAATTGGGATGGTTCATCCAACCTGGATTGTAAGTGTTACTATAAGGGTTATTTTGAAGTCTAGAATTGTTACCCATATAGTTCATCTGTTCGTTTTCCACGCCAGGATTGTAGGGTGAGTATTCTATATTGTTCGAACCTCCTCCATTTGTATCGCACTGCATCATTGGATGTACCTGCGAAGAACCACACAAACCATCAATCTTTATATTCAATAGTTCTACCTGGTTTGATAGCATTGTCACTGCGTCGAGGTTGTAAACTCCAGCGGCTTTTGTTGGCTTCATCCTCATAACTTGCCACTGATAGTTATTCAGTGACAGCTCCTCTATAAACTCATAAGCCGCTTGAGGGTCTTGTTTTTAGGGTTCCACGGCGTTTGAATCAATCAATCGCCTAGTTGAGGGGTTCACACCGTTGTAAAAGGTTTGAACCTATAGCCACAAAGGTAATCCATGGTGAGGGCACCTTCTCAATAAATCCTTATATCTCTCCCATGCATCGTAAAGTGTCTCTAAATCCATCTGCACAAAAGAAGAGATATCATTCCTCAACTTAGCCATTTTAGCCGGCGAAAAATATTTTAACAAAAATTTTTCGGTCATTTGATCCTATGTAGTGATTGATCCTCGTGGTAACGAGTTCAACCACTGTTTAGCTTTGTTTCTCAACGAGATGGGAAACAACCGAAGGCGAATGGCATCATCCGAAACGCCATTTATTTTGAAAGTGTCGCAAAACTCTAGAAAATTTGCCAAGTGATTGTTTGGATCCTCATCCTGCAAACCATCAAACTGAACAAATTGCTGAATCATCTGTATAGTGTTAGGTTTCAGTTCAAAATTATTTGCAGCAATAGCAGGTCTAACTATATGGCCCAATTCTTGCCCGGGCCTTAAACACAAAAAATAACACAGGCCCAAAACCCTAACGGCCCAATATGGCCTAAAAACTAAACAAAATCAGAGAACCCTAGGGTTCCCTCCTCTCTCTCGCGCCGCGTCTGCCATCACTGCCTGTCATGCCTGACACCTCTGCCCACCTACTCCGGCGCTACCTGCAAAATGCAAAAGAACACGCAACAGCAGCAATGACAGAGAAACAAGCAAAAGCAAATAGCAAATATTTTGTAATATTTTCTTGGCTATAAAGACCAAGACCAAACCAATGTAAACGGGGGGGGATTTTTCAATGAAAAAACAGAGACTTTGAATACAGAATAAAAAATTTCCTAAAGGTTGTTTTCTTTTAATATTTCTGTTTTTCTTTTACTCTTTAAGTTTTTTTTTATTCGTTTTTTTATCTTTATTTTACATTCAAAAAACATAAAAAGAAAAGTAAAGGTTTTTACCTATTTACGATGATTGGAGGAGTTCGAAATCGAAAAGTGCTTTGCTCGTTTCTGTGATTTGCTGCCATTTTCTTAGGAAAATAACCCAATATTCGGGTTTTAGGGGCAAAACGGGCAAAAAGGGGATTTTTTAGGATTCAAGGGGAGAGGGAGAGAGTTTTTGAAAGTTTTTGGTTTTTTTTTTTGAAGAGAAGGCTGAAAATGAAACAAAAAATATTTTTGGGCTTTTATAAACCCCACAAAACGGCGCCATTTCATCCCCTCCCCCCAGATGCCAAAACGACGTCGTTTTGGGGGAGAGGACCCGAGACCCGACCCGGTGGGTAGGAGGATCCGCGTGTTTTAAAGCGGAAGGGCTAATTGCACTTTTAGCCCTTCCGCCATTTTTTGCTCTGCAATTAAGTTTATTTTATTTTTTTAATTTTGCCCAGTATTTTATTTCGGTTTTCGATTTAGTCCTTGTTGATTCTGCGCGTTCTGAAGGACAGGGATAATTTCCCATTTAGTCCTCACGCCTTTAGCGCCTTTTCATTTTGGTCCTTATTTGTTTATCTATTTATAGTTTCTACCTTTAATTTCTTTTTTATTTTGATTTAGTCCCTAATCTGTTGGATTTTAACCCTTTTTTAATTTGTTATTTATTTATTCATTTTAATATTTTATATGTTATTTATTTTAAACTGTTTTATTTATTATATTATGTATCTTAAATTTATTTTTATATATTATTTATTTTAAACCTTTTTATATTATTTTAAATTACTTTATATATTATTTACTTTAAACCTTTTATTATGCATTATTTACTTAAAATTGTTTTGTTACTTATTTTAAATTGTTTTATGTATTATCTATTTTTTATATTATTTATTTCATTGTTCTTTAGTTATTAATATTAGTATTTAAATGGTGCATATTGTGAGATTATTGCCATGGTGTGTATTTTAATTCGTTTATTTCATATTTTTTTTGTATTATAGTTATTCACTAGTATAATGTTGTGTTCATGTATCATTGTTCTAGACTCATCACTATATTTTTATTTTGTATCATCCCCTCATGAATATATCCTCGTTACATTTATTCAATAATATGTTTTATTTTAATCCAAACAAATAATGCATGCGGTTTAGTATTGTACTAGTTATTATTCAAAAAGAAAAATCTTCAAAAACAAAGGCAATATTCCACGTTTCGGGAATTCGAGAAATCGTGCCCTAACTTACGGGGTTTCAGTTTCTTGTTAAACCCAAATAGCTAAATACCCTTTTAAATTTCAAAACATTAAATTTCGAAAAATTTAAAGGCAAACTTGTTCTCGAGGGTTCAAATGTCACATCCTAACTTACGGGACGTGGCATTCTGTTATCTCGGGACGAATTGGCCCTTAAAGCTCGTTTCAATTCAATTCAAGCATTTTTTTAAAAAAATAAACATTGATAAAAAGGGATCGTATTTTAAAAACCATTTCGAATTTTCAAATTTCGACTCTGAGACATCGATTAATCAATTAGGTACCAATTTTGGGCGTATCGAGGGTGCTAATCCTTCCTCGTACGTAACCGACTCCCGAACTTCGTTTTTTTGAATTTCGTAGACCAAAAATTATCATTTTAGTAAAATTTAAATTTTATTAAAATGATTAATTGAGGTGATCCGATCACACCTAAATAAAAAAGATTGGTGGCGACTCCCGTTTTATTTTCATTTTCAAAACCCTAGTCGATTCCCATTTTCAAAAAAAAATGGTTTCGACACTAACAATACTTGATTCAGTCCCTGTTAAATTAGGTTTAGCATAATCATACATAGTAAGAGGAGCAGGATTTTGATTCACCGGGTTTGCGGCAACCACAGGAGGTAGCGGATTATTCTGGGGATCAGCCATCTCCTCGGTATTAGTGATATCGTTCTCTTGCTCTTCTTGTATGTATTGTAAGCTTCGCCTTATCTCTCTTCAATTTCTACGAGCTGTACTTTCAATCTCACTGTCGTAAAGTAAAGGTCCTGACGGGTTTCTTCTAGTCATAAACTAGAGACTCCTGCCAGAAGCAAGAAGGAGAAAAGTTAGTAAATTAAAATTAAATTGCAAAGAAATAAAATGGATAAAGTAATAAAAATTTAGTGTTCCTAATATCTTGGTCCCCGGCAATGGCGCCAAAAACTTGATGGAGCTCGAAACTAACTATTATTTCGAAAAAGGCAAGCGCACCTATCGAACAGTAGTATAGCTGTGGTGAGTCCGGAATATCGTATCCTCAAGGACCAAGAGTACTAGTATTAACTATCTTTTTATTATCTAGCCTAATAATTAAGGGGATTTATTTCGAATATAAAATTTACTAACTAATTTAACTAACTATGAACGCGACAGAGAGTAAATTGGGAAAATACTTTTGGACAACTTATATGAGATAGGTAATACCTAAGGAAGAATCCACCTAGACTTCACTTATTACTTTTGATTCATGCGATTTATTCACTTGTCTTAATCCGTAGAAATCCCTAAATTATATTAATACCTCTCTCGAGGCTACTAACAACTGACTCTAGGTTGATTAATTGAAATCTCTTTCTAATTAAAGCCCCTATTGTCGCATTAACTCGATCTATGGATCCCCTTATTAGGTTTGACCCTAATCCGGCAGATTTTCATCGCCCTATCTCTAGGGTTGCAATCAACTCCGCTTAATTTTGTTGATCTACTCTTAAACAGGGACTTTTGCTCCACTGAATAAGCACATTCGACTTGAATCAATAACCTGAATTATCAAAACAAGAATAAGAACTCACAATTAAGAATAAGCACAAGTATTTATCTCATAAATCAAATAATAATAAGATTCATCTAGGTTTCATCCTCCCTCGGTATTTAGGGAGTTTAGTTCATACTAGAAGAGGAAAACATCATAAAAGAGGAAAAACAAAAAAACATAAGAAAACCCAAAAAACTCCTAAAGAACTTGATGGGAGATCTTCAATCTTGATGGAGATCCTTCTCCTAAGCTGTTCCCGACGACTGTCTTGGAGTATTTTCTCTTTCTACTCGGTGTCTATTCGATGTCCTGTCGAGCTCTCTTTAGGTTGCCCCCTAGGGTGTTTATATAGGCTTTAAGATGCCTTACTTCGCCCACAAGTATCCTATTCCGAATAGAATTCATCCTGATTTGGCAGGGACACGCCCGTGTGACACGCCCGTAGTGGACTCCTTCGGCCGTGGTCGATTCCGCTCGCCACACACAGCTGTGTGATCTGCCCGTAGTCGATAGTCCAGGCCGTGGTTGATCCTGCTCTTGACACACGGTCGTGGCCAATGGTCCAGGCCGTATTGATTTCCTAGGTAGGCCAATTTTGTCCCTTTTTGGCCCGTTTCTCGTCATTTTCAACTTCCTAAGCTCTCCTGAGTATAAAACATGAAATTAAGAGATTAGGAGCATCGAATTCATCAAATTCAATCAAAATTCGTCCAAAAGTAAGCTAAGCATGGGGTAAAAATATGTGTAAATTATGGTTTATCAGATGATCTTATCTGGGTATT
Organism: Gossypium sturtianum; assembly: GCA_025698515.1. NCBI lineage: Eukaryota > Viridiplantae > Streptophyta > Magnoliopsida > Malvales > Malvaceae > Gossypium > Gossypium sturtianum. The sequence continues at coordinate 108,448,040 of CM046945.1, forward strand.
CTATATATTCTTTTATCCTCAGAGATATCTATGTGATTGTCTATATTCTGATGAAATTCTTATCGATTTAGAATGTTAGCTAACTCTAATGTTAGATGAAAGCACTGATGATCTGTTTAATTTATTATTGGCATTACCTTATCTCTTCGGGATTCTATTCTAATATGTTAGAATAAAGACGATGGTAAAAATTTATGTAAGGTTATCTTTCTGTTTTCACTGGATACTATTCTGTCTTATATATATAAGTATTTGGAAAGTGTATTATCTCTGATACAAAGGAAGTCCAGAGCTGGTAAGTAATGTTTTTCTTCTGGTTTTCTCTAGGGGATCATCCTGATCTTTATAATTATTCCCTTATGAGTCATGCTCTCGGATTTCTGTTATGATATCATAGTTGGATTTTCTTATCGCCCTTATTGTATAAATTATTCGGACATAGCTCATCTTAGTAATTCTTTAGTTTGTAATGGCTATGTTTATTATGATTGTATTTCTGGATTCGATAATTGGAATGTGGTGATTTTGGTATCTGGATTTCTCTGACTTTCGTGTAAGGAATTGTCATCGGCAAAGGTATACATGATGAGAGCACAAGCTCAAAATTATATGATGAATCTCTTCCTCAGGTAAGTTTGATTAAAGTTAATGAGTTCAATCAGGATATCTGTTTCCCCGAGCTAATACGGTTTAAAAGATCTTTGATTTGCATGCTAAAAGAGATATACGAGGTTAAATCGATTTGTGATTTTGGAAAGTTAGTGAAAGTGTTTCATGAGAGTTGAAAGCAACTTCTTCTGGTAAGATTTTTGGGGACGAAAATCCCTAAAGGGGGGAGAATTGTAACAGCCTGAACTTGGGCCTAGTCGGAATAGTGGTTTCGAGATCACAAATCCGACGAGGAAAATTTTATTTTTATTATATTTTTATGGTCTACAATTTCACGAAATAATTTCGTGAAAATTTCGTTCGAAAATTTCGACTTTTGGGCACTCAATTTATTCAAAAGGACTAAATTGTAAAAAGTGCAAAAGTTGAGTTCTACATGTTAGAGGTGTCCAATTGTTATGAAATTTTAAATTGGAGGTCCTTAAATGGTAATTAGACCATTGGTTAATTTTTTGGACAAAAATGGACATGAAATAGGTGAAATAGAATATTTTTAAGTTAGGGGCATTTTGGTCATTTAGTGATTAAATGATTAAATAAGCAAAATTAAAAGCCAATTTTTGCTCATCATCAACCCCTTGTCCGTAATTCACATGAGGAAGACATATCTAGGGTTTTTCAAGCTTCCAAGCTCGATTGTAAGTCCGTTTTAGCCCCGTTTTTAATGTTCTTTACATTTTTAAAATCCTCGTAACAAGATTTACCTATTTCTACCATTATTTTGAGCTAGGGTTTGTGTTTAAAAATTTACCCATGGATGACATGCATGTAGTTTGATGTTTTGTGGAAGAATATGAATGTTTGGAGTGTGATAAACAATTTTTACTAAGTGATTTTTTGATGAAATTGCATAAAATGACTAGTTTGTAAAAAGTTGTAAAATGTGTGTAAGTGTGTGAATAAGTGCAAATTGTGGACTGGTATAGTTATGAAAATGGTCCGGCTAGGCCTAAAATGCAAGGAAATTGAATAAAAATTATTTTACGAGCCTAGGGGAAAAATCGTAATTTTGTGAAACTTTAGGGGCAAAATTGTAATTTTAGCCATAGGATGTTTTTGGGCTGATTTAAATAATGTGAGCATTGAATAAGTCAAATGTGTTATTAGAGATCAAGAAAGACGATGAATTGACCTTGATCGGGGAAAGGAAAAGGTTTTGGACTAAACCGCAAAATTTGTCATTTTGAACCGAGGTAAGTTTGTATGTAAATAATACATTGTTTTTATTTATGTTTTAATATTTTATTATATTATATGAGATATGGTTGAATATGGTGTAATTATTTGATGTAAATTATGAATTGTGATTGATTATGGATGAATTGGTAAAATGTTGAAAAGTGAGAATTCTCGGTTGAACCTTCGAAATAGAAAGATACGAATGAGGTAGCTAGGTCACATGTGTGGTACTAAGTGTAGGCCACTATGTGTACAAGAGAGCTATGAGATGGTTTTAGGTCACGTGTGTAGTACTAAGTCCAGGCTACTACGTGTACCAGACGGATAGGCCGCATGTAACAGCCCGATTTAGGGGCTAGTCAGAACAGTGATCTTGGAATCACTAATTTGAGGTTAGAGAAAAATTATTTTCATGTTATTTATGTGTTATAACATGTTTTTAAGGATGCATGAAAATTTTGGTGCCTTAATTTTAGCAATTTCTAGCTAAATTGTGAAAAAGGACTAAATCGCATAAAGTGCGAAAGTTCTATTTTATTTGCTAGAGGTGCCAAATAGTTACGGAGCATAATGTGGAGGTCTTTAAAGGACAATTAGACCATCTAGGATATGATGGTCAGCCAAGGGGGACAAAGACATTAAATGATGGTAAAAAATTTGGTGATGTTAGGTGTTTTAAATGAATAAAATAAGATGAATAAAGATATTATCATCTTTTCACTATTCTTTCACCCTCTTCCACCGAAAATTGAAGAGAAACAAGGGCTATGGAGCTCAAAAATTTCAGCAAACATTTCTCCTCACAAGTAAGTGATTTTGATGATTTTTCTTGATAAAAATTATACTTTTGGAGTCCCCAAAGCTTAAGCTTTCTAAAGAGGAGACTAGTTTGCAACATGGTTGAAAGTCTAGGGACTTGCCATGAGAGAGTTTATGTTGTTTGATGAGTTTTTTATGAAAGAAAATGAATCCTAGTTGTTTGATAAACAACTTTTGTGAAAGGATTTTCATGAAAAATACCTAAAATGGTTTAAGATGCAAATGTGGTAATTTGTTCATTTAGGCATGAAATAGTTTGAATTTTGGATAGTTGTAAGAGGATTAAATGTTCAGCTAGACTTGTTTATCGAGAAAATGTGATAAAAATTTATTTACGAGCCTAGAGGAAAAATCGTAATTTTGCCAAAGTGTAGGGGCAAAATAGTCATTTTTGCCTAGAGTGTAGATTATGATATATTACGATTTAAAAGTGATTAAATCGGTAAATTCTGTTGTTCTAGATTAAAGAAATCGAGTTTCAGACCTAGAACGGGTGAAAAGAGAAAGGTGGGCAAAAGTCCCTTTTCGGCTCTTTCAACATCGAGGTAAGTTCATGTGCGATTGTTGCAACTATGTACGAGTTATTTTAATATTCCAATGTTGTATGGAAAGTAGATTTACACTAGGAAACGTATGAAATATCCTTGAGGAGATGTCAAGAGAATTGGATCTAAGAGTAATGGAAAATGTATATAGAATGACATGATGATGGTTAAGGTCTCGAGTAGGACCATATTTGATTATGGCCTCGGTGTAAGAGTTCGTATAAGACCATGTCAAGGACATGGCTTCGATATGTTAATATGTGTAAGACCCTATTGGGGTATGATGTCAATGAGAACTATGTGTATGAGACTCAAGAGAGTTAGTTAACAATTTGAATGTAGGTGGTTGTACCACGAGAAGTACGAGTGAGTGTTAGAACCTGGATTAAGATGAATTCAATATCCGATTTAACCCTAGTGGAATATGTGTTATTATTGCACCTTATTTGCATGAGATAGATTTGTTAATGTATTGTGTGAACGCGAATGAGAATCGAGAAAGTTAAGTGAGAATGACAATGAGTGAGGATGTTTACTGATGAACGCGTTTGAATTAGAGAAAATGTGTGTGGATAAGTATTTGCGAATGTATAATATCGGTGGATCGTGTGCATTACCACCGATATATTATTAATTGATGGGTCAGTATGCGATACCATCAACTATATTAATATCGTGGTCATGTGTGCGTTACCACGATATATTATTAATTGATGGGTTGTGTGCGATACCATCAACTATATTATTATCGATGGTAATGTGTGTGCGTTACCACCTGATAAATTAGTAATCGATGGGCTGTGTGCGAAACCATTGCTTATAAATGATTGGTGAGCTAAGTGCGAAATCACCATTAGTATAAATGATTGGTGGGCTGTGTGCGATACCACCCTATAAGAGATTCAATGGTGGGCTAAGTGCGTAACCACCGAGAGATTGGTAGTATGAGTGGTTTATTGAGAATGCGTGATGTGTTGTTTTATATGATCTTGTAATGATTAGTGCAGGAATGTAGGCTAATTAAACGAGCGAATTGGCTTGTGGCACGGTAAGTTAATGAACTTGAGCATTAAGCCCGAGACATGGTTAGAATATGGTAAGAGACGAAATGAGGAAGCATTATGAATGATTGAATAGGTAACTGTGAGTTCAAGAGTAAAACTCATTCTAATACCTTGTGAGTGAGTATAATCATATGGATATTAGTAGTTGATTCTTATTTGCATATGAACTTACTAAGCATTATTGCTTACTCCTCTTCCTTTCTCATCTCTTATAGGTTAATTTAGCTAGCTCGGGTTGGAGACCGCCGGAGATGTTTTCACACTATTGAGCAGACACTTGGTATAAGGTATCAAGTCTTTATGAGTCATGGCATGTATAGGGCTATTACATAAGGTTGATTAAGTCATTGTTAATGTGCCAAATGTGGTGGCCTAAATGAATTGTGGGACAATTGTATATAGACATAGATGATGGCTTATGTTGTTTGTAATTATATCGAAATAGTTCTCCCTAGTGTATGGGATGAATGATTCTATCTCCTTAATGATTTGAGAATGTTTGAAGAAATATATGAATGTATGCAAACATGAGTAGTAAAAGGCTTGGTAAGATAGCCTCTAAGTGCCCACACGGATAGACACACGGGCGTGTGTCTAGGACGTGTGTCTCCTGCACCTTAGTGTCTTAAGTCAGAATAGACCACGGGCTGGTCACACGGCCGTTTGTCTAGGCCGTGTGATACACACGGTTGGCACATGGGCGTGTGCCAAGGCCGTGTGAAGTCTGCACTTGACACTTAGAAATTTAATTATCACACGGGCCAGGGCCACAGGCGTGTCCAGGCTGTGTGGATTTAGTCAGTGTCGACCACGAGTCGAAGGCACGGACATGTAATAGGGTACACGGGCGTGTTCCCAAACCGCATGGGCGTGTGCCTTAACCGTGGGGCATTTGGCAGAATGCTTGGGTTTTTAGGCACGGTCTGGGGACATGGGCGTGTGTGCCTATGCACGGGCGTGTCTAATCTTGCACGGGCGTGTAAGACCTATTTTGAAGAGAAAAATTTTAAGGTTGGAAAAAGTTCTGGACTAGTCTCGAGAGCCCTCGTGTGTATGAGTGAGGCCTCGTAAGTCGAGAATGAGGTTATAGAGAGTAATTATGTTGAGCCTATGTGGCAATCAAGTGGTTTAAGTTCGGTAATGCCTCGGGCCCGGTTCCCGGCGTAGAACCCGGGTAAGGGGTGTTACACCGCATGTGTTGTACTAAGTGCAGGCTACTATGCGTACCCGATAGTTTCGATCACATGTGTGGTACTAAGTGCAGGCCACTATGTGTAAGTGATGGTTTTGGTCGCATGTGTAGTACTAAGTGTAGGCTACTATGTGCACCTGATAGCTTCGGTTACAAGGGTGGTACTATGTGCAGGCCACCGTGTATCTATTATTATTCCGATGAGTTCAACGGGAAATGGACTAAGTGAAAATACATGTGATCATGTAACGACTAAGTGTAATTGAATATGACTATGTGATGGATAAGTGCAGGCATTGTAACACCCCTTACCCGTATTCGACACCTGAACCGGTACGAGGCATTACCATACTTAACTTGCTTAATCATGCAACATCGATTCGTAAAAATTTCATTTCAAATTAAAACTTTTCATTCAAGACCATAATGTCCTTATTATAGGTCTACAAGACCCTAAACTTGTACCCGGAATGATTCGGGACTAAACCGAAAACTTTTGAACCCTTAGAAAATTTTGACATAAAACAGGGCCACACACCCGAGTGAAGGATGGGACACGCCCGTGTGGCAAATCACATGCCCGTGTTCCACACCCGTGTGGATTTATTTTTCAATTCGATCCTACAGGTGTTTTCACACGGCCGAACACACGCCCGTGTCCCTGGTCTGTGTCCCTCACATGGCCTCGACACGCCCGTGTCTTAGCCCGTGTGAAAAAACCTTAGCATTCTGTTTATGACGTCATCACCTTAATACGGTCACACGGCCAGGACAAACGCCCGTGTCCTTCAGCTGTGTGGCAAACTAAATTTCTAATTTCAAGTGCAGACTTCACACGGCCTGGGCACACGCCCATGTCCATGGCCGTGTCTTCCACACGGCTGAGACACACGGCCTTGTCTCTGCCCGTGTGTTTACTAATGAGCATACTGACTTGTAAACCTAGCATGCAAGGGGACACACGGCCTAACCACACGCCCATGAGGTTGACCGTGTGTCACACACGGCCTAGACACACGCCCGTGCGTCTACTCGTGTGGACATTTGTAAGGCTATCTACCAAGCCAAATGCCACCCTACAAGGCAATCATACTTATACCAATTCAATTCAACATATATCATAACCATAAGGCACTTCTAGGAATTTGTAATCAAGACATCCACACAAGCATACACTTCATGAATTTCATCATCATTGAATATATATGTACTTATCAAGTATTGGCCCATTTCCAATGACCACTTACAAAATGAATTTAATAACATTAATAGCCAACACTTTGGCTAACAAATATGACATAACAAAATGACCAAGTCCTATACATGCCATACTCAAAATAAATCTAACTTTGCTATACCAAAGAGAAGTTGATAGTGTGATTTCCGAACTCCGACGTTCCACGAATTCCCGAGCTAGCTTGACAATACTACAAGGAAAAGGGAAATGAGAGGGGTAAGCATAAAGCTTAGTAAGTTTGCATGAAATAAATAGGAACATAAAGGCCCATAATGTCATCCATCCATTGCATTGAATAAAACACAAAGTCTTAACCATATTGCCATAACTTACTCATGCTTAATCTTACCAATTACATATCATGTCTCATATCGTAGACATTTCTCGTGAATTACTCACATGTACCTGTACCACTTCATCACATAGCTTTAGCACTAATCTCATCTCTATTATAAGTGTCGAAACCATTTTTAAAGTTTTTATAAAAACGGGGATCGACTTTAAAAACGAAAATGGAGTCGCCACCAATCCTTTTTACTTAGGTGTGATTGGATCACCTTGCAAAACATTTTATTTCAAAACATTTGATTTTTGTCCATGAAAAACAAGAAAACGGGTTCGGGAGTCGGTTACGTATGAGGAAGGGTTAGCACCCTCATAACGCCCAAAAATTGGTACCTAATCGATAAAATTATGTCCAAATGTTGAAAATTTAATAAAAATTTAAAATATGATTTCTAAAAAAACTGAACAATTTGATTTAAAATTTGAGATTTCTTTGTTCCGAAAGAATACAAACATCACATCTAGCACGTTAGGATACGATATTTTTAAACTTTCGTAACTAAAATCATCTCATGATTTACAATATTTTATTAAAAGGATATTTAGTTATTTAGTCAAACAAAAAATCGAAACCCAGCACGTTAGGGCACTATTTTCCGAATTTCTAAATACAAAACATTGTCTTATTTTAAAGTTTGATAAAAAACGGTCAAAAGCTTAAAAGTTTATTTAGTTCTTGGAACGAACGGAAAATCGAAACCCAGCATGTTAGGGCACGACTTCCTGTACTTTCAAACGCCAAATATTACCTTTGTGAAACCCTTTTTATGAATTTGGATAAAATGTAAATAAAAGCAAAAATAAAAATATATAAAAATCATCGATCTATATGAAATGATAGGAACAAGAATAGGTAAAACATAATAGTAAAAAAAAAAATAGCAATAATAAAAATAGCAATGATGATGCTGATAATAAAAATAATAATGAGAATGATAAATATAATTATAATAATAATAATATGCATATAAAAAAAGTAACAAAAAAAAAGATAATAATTCTGATGAATATAATAATAATTATAAAATTAAAAAGATATGGTAGAAGTAATATTAAAATAATAATTACAAAAATAATAACGATACTAAATTAATAATAATAATAGTAGTAATAATAATATTAATAGTAATGAAAATAATAATAAAAGTGATAGTAAAAATAAAAATAGTATTAATAATAAAATAATAATAACAATATTGAAATTGATAGTAATAATAAAAATAATAGTAGTAGTAAAAATAAAAGTAATATTAATAACAAAAATAATAGAAATGATAAAAATAGCAATAATAATGTAGGTAATAAAAATAGTAATAATACTAATAATAGTAAATATGATAATAAAATTTAAAATAATAATAATAGTCACAAATATAATAATAATAATAGTACTATTAATAATAGGAAAAATAATAGTAAGAAAAAAATAGTAATGAAAAAAAAATAGGAATCATAATGTTAAAAGTAATGATAATAATAATATTGATAATAGTAAAATAAAAAGTATTAATAATAAAATAATAATGATAATAAAATAATAATAGTAAAAGCAATAATAATATGATAATAAAAATCAAGATTAACAATAATGATATAAAATTAATAATAAAATAATGAAAATTACAAAAGAAATGAAAAAGAACGAAATTGAATCTATAAATAAAAGTTTGGGGTAAATTTAAAATACAAGAAAACTGAATTAAAAAACTAAAAAAAATGAGGAAGGGCTTGATGCGCAAATAGCCCATTTAACTGAAAAACACGCGGATCCTATGCTGGCGGGTCGGGTCGTGCGGGTCGGAGCCATGAAATGGCGCCGTTTTGGGGCTTAAAGCCCCAGGCCAAAACGACGTCGTTTTAACCCTTTATGTAACACCCCAAACCCGGTCAATACGTTACGACCAAATCGGTATGTTACGTAAAAGATAGTTTTGAAATTCTTTTCTTTGGAGCATCGTAATTTGAGAAAAACTTTTGTTTAGTGATTCCCTTTAAGGTTAATTTAAAGATTCCGTTTGAGAATATCTTACCGACTTCTTATTAAAATAACTAAGAGTTGGAAACGAGTTTCTTTTGTAAAAGCCGATCTTAGGGAAATCTCGTGAAATGTGATGTGATTGAAAACCATGTAGTTGTTTTAATAAAATCTCCAAATTAATTAGCCATTCAGTATGTCATCTTTTGTTAACACCATTTTAGGAAAATATTGATTTATGTTTCTATTTTAGGAAAAAAAATCCCATGTTCGATAAGTCATAAAAATTGTGATAACAGTGTAAATGAAAATCCCAAATTTGGAGTTATAGTGGCATTATTACATAATTAAAATCCCCTAAATTTAAGAGTAATATTAAATAAGAACTGAAAGTTTACGTGGAAAACAATGCATGGCCACCTCGAAGTCCACCTTGGCTCCCAAAACCGCAATCTATGGATTACCTGCAAAATTAAGCAGAGGGGTGAGTCATCGAGACTCAGTGTGTAAAACCCCTTTTAACGCAATCTGGGCTTTAAGCCCCCAGATGCACATTAGGCCTTAGCCCACACAATACAACATATTAAACATGTATGCAATGCAGCCCAACCCAACCTAGTTTTCCATCCCGTAGGTCTCCGAATCACCAAACACCCGCTTGCGTTATGCCACCGTGGTTCTAGACCACCGTGGTCCTGGACCACTCGTGACAAAGTCACATGATATATAAGCGTGGGGCCAACCCACCGTGGTTCTAGACCACCGTGACGATCTTCGAATAACAAACGTGGGGCCAACCCCATCGTGGTCTCGCATCACCGAGACAAGTCACTGATATATGTATACGTGGTTTCAAACCACTGTGGTTTTAAACCACCGTGACATCAGTCACTGAATAAATATGTGGGGCTAGCCCACCGTGGTTCCAGACCACCGTGACAAAGTCACATAATCACACTTCCCCTTTTTAATCATTTCCCACAAGCCCATGCAACATATTGTCATATTGTGATGAATGCAACATACTTTCAGTGTATAACATATAATTAATTAAAACATACAATAGCCTGTAAGTGACGTAATAGCGGAACTTAACATGTGTCTCCAACCTTACCCACAAGGGCATCTCGACTATCTAAATAGTCGTTTCGGCTTTCAACCAACACAAACATTAAAATAGATTAATAAGGTGAAGTGTGAGCGTTACACACCTGATTACGCGTAAAACTAGACTCTCTACGTCGACGCTCTCACTAGCAGGGATAACAGCGATTTGTCTATCCCAGGCAGACATTGGCTCTCTACCACAGCCCGGCAGAAAGTCTCGAACTGCCGACACTGCACGTCTTTTAAACTTAGGGGCAGAGGCTACTAGTCCACTCCCCTCCTTAGTTTGACTGGCACTTGCATCCATGAAGAGATTTGATCAGTAATAAGAGTGAAACGTCGCTTATCTAACAAGAGAATCGATTAAGGCATACCACAACCAATAAGGGATATAACAGCCAAGAATCGAAAAGAAGTGACCCTTACCTTGGTAAACGATGAACCACACAATCACTAATTCGCCCCCGAATCAGAGATGAATCACGAGAGAAGCAAAGATTCGGCCTAACAGTCAAGAATAGGCCTTGAGCATTCGGCTTAAAAGAAGTCTTTAAAGAAAGATAATAATTTATTGCACGAAGTTACCTTGTGTTGAAACAGATGGTGAAAATCCAAAGCAGATTCGGCAGGAAAGTAACCCTTCACACCCTAGGCTACTCAAACAACATTGATTCGAGATGAAAAGAAGAAACAAAGATTCGGTTAGTGAAGATGGAGATAGAGGAGTTTAGAGAAGAAAAGAGAAAGAAACAGAAGGAGAGGGAGATTAGGCTCTTGCGACAAGAGAGAAAAGAAACATACCTTCAATAGTCCAAAAGCAGGGTAAAATCGATTCACTTGGAATTAATGGGACTATTCAATAGAACAAATGCAAAGTTTCGGCTAAAGAAGAAGAAGTAGAGGAGAAGAGAGTATCGGCCAAGAGAAACAAAGAAAGAAAAAGAAAAGAAGAAATGCCCGAATGGTGACCACTTTCGGCTAGAGTCAAAAGAGCAAAAGAGATGAATAGCAACAAAGACAATTTCGGCACAGAGAAAATAGGTAAACCAAAGAGACAAAAAGAGAGCTCAAGAAGGCTTGCAAAAATCGGCACCCACTCCCCCTTAATGACCGAATATGCACCAAAAGAAATGAGAGAAATGCCTAAGACCTATGGAATTTTCGGCACACTCACCTCTCCTAGCACTAAACCAAAATTTTCCCCTCTTCAAGCTCCCCACATTCGGCCAATACCTCCACCAACACCAAATCCCTTGATTTGCTCCTACTTTCACTCTCCAACACCCATTTGAATTGGTTTGACCAATTCAAACTCCACCAACTCCTCATGACCACTCATTTCAAATGCTTTGACTCCTTCAACAACCACCAAGGAGAGTCTTAGCCGAAAGCCAACACTCCACCACCTTGAGCATAAAAATGAAGCGCCACTTGCTGCAGAGGAGACTCGAACTCCTTCCCTCCTACTGCTCCCTTGTGACGCCACTCCCTTGCACCTTAAGTGGCATCACTTGCCACTCTACCACACTCCTCTTTGTGCAAACAACTACAAGCAATTACACATAAGACCTGTCTCAGCTAGCTCTCCCCTCCAGAGTGCCCAACAAGCAAAATTTTCTAAAGTTCTAGCTCGAACCTGAGCCTCCCCAGGACCCCCAAACATACCAAAATAACATGCTAAACATAACAAACACCACAATTAGCATAAAAATGCAGAACCCCTAATATTAGGATGTTACAGTTCTACCCCCTTAATGAAATTTCGGCCTCGAAATTTACCTGATTAAAAGAGGTGAGGGTATTGCTGTCGAATCATATCCTCTGGCTCCCACGTAGCTTTTTCTGAACCATGATTCCGCCATAGAACTTTAACCAATGGAACTGTCTTCCTTCTTAACACTTTAACATCTCGGTCTAAGATCTGCACGGGTTCTTCTTCAAAGGACAAATCAGGTCTTACTTCAATTTCTTCCACCGGAACTATGTGAGATGGATCCGAACGATATCGCCTTAACATTGAAACGTGAAATACATCATGTATCCGATTCAACTCCGGAGGTAACTCGAGCTGTTAAGCTACCGGTCCCACACGTTTCAACACATGATAAGGCCCGATGAACCTGGGGCTCAACTTGCCCTTCCATCCAAACCTTAAAACCTTCTTCCAAGGTGAAACTTTTAGGAAAACCTGATCACCCACTGAGAACTCTATTTCCTTACGCTTCAGATCCTCATATGATTTCTACCTGTCGGAAGCTTCCTTCAACCGAGTCCGAATCAGCTTAACCTTTTCCTCTATCTCAGCAACCAAATTCGGACCCAACAACTGTCGCTCACCCAACTCTGTCCAACAAGTAGGAGTACGACACTTACGACCATACAACGCTTCGTAAGGTGCCATCTGGATACTGGATTGATAGCTATTGTTGTACGCGAATTCTGCCAACGGTAAGAAATCCTCCCAATTACCCCTGAAGTCAATAACACAGCCTCTTAACATATCTTCCAGAATCTGAATTACCCTCTCTGACTGGCCATCAGTCTATGGATGAAACACTATGCTGAAATCCAGTCTTGTACCCAATGTTTGATGCAATGCTTTCCAGAACCGTGATGTAAACCTGGGGTCTCTGTCTGATATGATAGACACTAGTACCCCATGTAATCTCACAATCTCTGCTACATACAGTTTGGCCAACTTCTGTAATGAGTAATCAACACGAACTGGTATGAAGTGAACGGACTTCGTTAACCGATCGACAATCACCCACACCGAATCTTTTTTAGAAGGCGTAAGAGGAAGCCCACTAACAAAGTCCATAGTTATCGTCTCCCACTTCCAGAGTGGAATTTTCACTGGCTGTAGCAACCCCGAAGGCAACTGATGTTCTGCTTTCACCTGCTGACAAGTCAAGCACTTACTCACAAACTCGGTAACTTCTCGCTTCAAACCTGGCCACCAAAACTGTTCACGTAAATCTCGATACATTTTGCTTCCACCGGGATGCATAGCGTATGGACTACTATGCGCTTCTTGCAGAATCTTCTGTCTTAACTCAAAATCCTTCGGCATACAAGCCTTTCCACGAAAGCACAATACTCCTTCACTGTTCAAACTAAAGTCTTCTGTCTCACCACTTTCCACTTGCTGAAATCTAAGACTTAATGATCCATCTGATAACTGTCTCTCTTTAACATGGCTTACCCATGAAGGTTTCACTTGCAGTTCAGCTAACATACTTCCATCATCATATAAACTGAGATGAGCAAACATTGCCCTCAAATCACATATCACCTTACGGCTCAACGCATCTGCCACTACGTTAGCTTTACCTGGGTGATACTCAATCGAGCAATCGTAGTCTTTCAACAATTCAATCCACCTCCGTTGCCTTAAATTCAACTCCTTCTGGGTAAAGAGATATTTCAGGCTTTTATGGTCAATGTAGATAACCGACTTCTCACCATACAAGTAGTGCCTCCAAATCTTCAAAGCGAACACTACTGCAGCTAACTCCAGATCATGCGTAGGATAGTTCACTTCATCAGGTCTCAATTGCCGAGACGCATATGCCACCACTTTTCCCTCTTGCATCAACACACATCCTAACCCTGTGTGCGACGCATCAAAATAGATGACAAACTCCTTCCCGGCCTCAAGTTGAATCAACACCGGTGCCTCCGTCAAAATCTTTTTCAAATTCTCAAAGCTTTCCTGCTGCTTATCTGACCAGACAAACGGTACCCCTTTTCGTAATAACTTGGTTAAGCTGGTGCGGCTATTAACGAATCCTCAACAAACCTCTTTGTAGTACCTAGCTAACCCAAGAAAACTCCAAATTTCTGCTACTGACTTCGGTGGTTTCCAATCCAAAACAGCTTCAATCTTTCGGGGATCGACTCTAATCCCCTCGGCAGCCACAACATGCCCCAAAAAGGTAACTTCCCTCAACCAAAATTCACACTTGCTGAATTTGGCATACAGTTGCGTCTCTCTCAAAATTTGTAAAATAATCCGAAAATGCGAATCGTGCTCCTCCTCCGTCCTTGAATAAACCAAGATATCATCTATGAACACTACGGCAAACCGATCCAAATTGGGTTGGAATACACGGTTCATCATATCCATAAACACAGCTGGTGCATTTGTCAACCCGAACGGCATCACTAAGAACTCGTAATGGCCATAACGAGTTCGAAAAGCAGTCTTATGAATATCTGCCTCCTTGACCTTAAGCTGATGATAACCTGACCTCAAGTCTATCTTCGAAAAGACCAAAGCGCCTCGCAACTGATCGAACAGATCGTCTATCCTTGGCAATGGGTACTTGTTCTTAATCGTCAACTTGTTCAATTGCCTATAATCAATACACATCCGCATCGACCCATCTTTTTTCTTGACAAATAACACCGGTGCTCCCCACGGAGACACACTTGGTCGAATAAAACCACGGTCCAACAATTCCTGAATCTGAGCTTTAAGTTCCACCAACTCCTTCGACGCCATTCTATATGGAGCAATAGACACTGGAGCTATTCCAGGAAGAATATCAATACCGAACTCTACCTCACGATCCGGAGGTAACCCTGGAAGCTCTTTTGGAAAGACGTTCGAGAAATCTTTCACCGTCCTAACATCTCTTACAGACAACTCCTTGGCTTCCAACGCACTGAAGAAAGCTAGGAAAGCCTCACACCCTTTTCTCACTATCCGTTCAGCTTTTAGAGCAGACACCACGTTGGACAGGTAATTCCTTCTCTCACCTATCACCAACACATCTTTATCCTCAAGAGTCTTCAGTATCATGCGCTTAGCAACACAGTCCAAGTTTGCTCGATACTTAACTAACCAGTCCATGCCTAATATCAAATCGAATTCGCCAAACGGCAACTCCATCAAATCAGCCGGGAAAACTATCCCTTGAACTTCTAAAGGCACATTCCTAAAGAGTTTGTTCACCACTACAGATTGTCCTAAAGGGCTAATCATAGTCATTTCCCTAGGAGCAACTTTAGATTCTATGTTCAATGTTCCAGACACAATACTAGCAACATACGAATGTGTAGACCTAATATCTATCAGTGCTGTAAAGGGCAAACCAAAAATAAGGAACGTACCCGTTATAATGTCCGGTGCATCGCCATCCTCTCGATGTCTAGCTGCATAAACCAACCCAGGCTGTCTCGCATCTGTATTCCCAGCACCTCTGCCCAGTGCTCCACGCCCTCGACCATAACCACTTCCTCCTCTGGCCGGACCACGACCTCTCGGTGGTTGCTGCCCACCTCTTCCAGGCTGATAACCCTGACCTACTGGTCGTGCCCTGTTTGACTCTTGTGGACAATCCTTTACTCGATGTTCTTTAGATCCACACCTATAACATCCTTTACTCCAACACTCCCTTGAATGGAATCTACCACATCTAGCACACTACTGAGTCCGAGCAACAGCAACAGGCTTCACCACTTGACTTGGCCCATCAAACCTAGGCCTCTTCTGGAAACCCCCAGCAGAACCTGACGACCCAAAATTTTTTTTATTCCTACCTCTATCCTTATCTAGATGATGCCTCCCAGATCGCTTCACTTCTTCGGCTATGTTAGCCTTCTCAACCAGAACAGCAAACTCTCTTTCCCGTTGCGAAGCTATCAGTATTCGCAACTCGTCCCTCAGACCATCTTCAAATCGGATACAATGCTCGTGATCTTTTGCAACAATACTCCGGGCATATCGGCTTAGTCGTAAAAATTTCGCCTCATATTCAGCCACCGACTTATTCCCCTGGACCAAATTGAGAAATGCCCTCCTCTGTGCGTCCACATAACTTGCTCCAATGTACTTTCCCTGGAACACTGACTTGAAGAAGTCCTAGGTAATACGATCCGCTGACGTACCATCTCTAACCGTGAGCCACCACTGGTACGCTTCATCTCGAAGAAGAGACACAACTCCTTTCAACTTTTCCTCCGCAGTACAATCAAGATCATCCATGATCCGTTCCACCGCTTCCAACCAATACTCGGCCACACTAGGAGCTACCCCAGAAATGCCCCTAAACATCTCAGCCCCATTAGCTCAAAGTCACTCAAAAATAGATTTTCGAGCCACTAACCCCGTGCTCGCACTAGCAACCCGCTTCAGCACACACAACATAGCCTGAGACACAGCATCATCTCCCCCAGTTTGGTCCTGAAATCTCACTTTCGCAATTGGTGATGCTAGCACTTCACCTTCCAGCCCATGCCCTGATTCTGAGGGTTCAGCTTCAACACCTTGGCCTCTACCACGGCCGCGCATACCATGTCCACATCCTCTAGCTTTCATATCTACAATTTCGTCTTAATCTGATTAAAATTTTATGAGTTAGTGTTTCTTCCACTATTTATTACTGGACAGTCTTACAGAAATAGCATTAGAAGTAGTTTTCGCACGACCTATTTCTAAAGGTCTCAGTTCTAAAGTTACATTTCTTAAAACTATCTATCACAATATTTCATACAATTTCAAGTAATAACCAGAACACTTACAGTGCGGTTGGGTGTCTGAGAGACTTCGGGTGCCATGCTTCTAAAAATATGTATTTTCAAAACCATTTTTTTAACCTCTTGAACCTCATAACCCACAGCCGAGTTTTGCAACCTAGGCTCTGATACCATAATTGTAACACCCCAAACCCGGTCAATACGTTACTACCAAATCTGGTATGTTACAGAAAAGATAGTTTTGAAATTCTTTTGCCGGAGCATCGTAATTTGAGAAAAACTTTTTGTTTAGTGATTCCCTTTTAAGGTTAATTTAAAGATTCCGTTTGAGAATATCTTACCGACTTCTTATTAAAATAACTAAGAGTTGGAAACGGGTTTCTTTTGTAAAAGCCGATCTTAGGGAAATTTCAGAAATGTGACAGTTGAAAACCATGTAGTGGTTTTAATAAAATCTCCAAATTAATTAGCCATTCGTATGTCATCTTTTGTTAACACCATTTTAGGAAAATATTGATTTATGTTTCTATTTTAGGAAAAAAAATCCCATGTTCGATAAGTCATAAAAATTGTGATAACAGTGTAAATGAAAATCCCAAATTTGGAGTTATAGTGGCCTTATTACATAATTAAAATCCCCTAAATTTAAGAGTAATATTAAATAAGAACTGAAAGTTTACGTGGAAAACAATGCATGGCCACCTCGAAGTCCACCTTGGCTCCCAAAACTGTAATCTATGGATTACCTGCAAAATTAAGCAGAGGGGTGAGTCATCGAGACTCAGTGTGTAAAAGCCCTTTTAACGCAATCTAGGCTTTAAGCCCCCAGATGCACATTAGGCCTTAGCCCACACAATACAGCATATTAAACATGTATGCAATGCAGCCCAACCCAACCTAGTTTTCCATCCTGTAGGTCTCCGAATCACCCAAACACCCGCTATGTTATGCCACCGTGGTTCTAGACCACCGTGGTCCTGCACCACTCGTGACAAAGTCACATGATATATAATTGTGGGGCCAACCCACCGTGGTTCTAGACCACCGTGACGATCTCTGAATAACATACGTGGGGCCAACCCACTGTGGTCTCAGACCACCGAGACAAGTCACTGATATATGTATACGTGGTTTCAAACCACCGTGGTTTTAGACCACCGTGACATCAGTCACTGAATAAATACGTGGGGCTAGCGCACCGTGGTTCTAGACCACCGTGACAAAGTCACATAATCACACTTCCCCTTTTTAATCATTTCCCACAAGCCCATGCAACATATTGTCATACTGTGATGAATGCAACATACTTTCAGTGTATAACATATAATTAATTAAAACATACAATAACCTGTAAGTGACGTAATAGTGGAACTTAACCGGTGTCTCCAACCTTACCCACAAGGGTATCTCGACTATCTAAACAGTCATTTCAGCTTTCAACCAACACAAACATTAACATAGATTAATAAGGTGAAGTCTGAGCGTTACACACCGACACGCTGCGTAAAACTAGACTCTCTACGCCGACGCTCTCACTAGCAGGATAACGTTGATTTGTCTATCCCGTGCAGACGTCGCTCTCTACCACAGCCCGATAAAAAGTCTCGAACCGCCGACACCGCACGTCTTTTAAACTTAGGGGCAAAGGCTACTAGTCCACTCCCCTCCTTAGTTTGACTGGCACTTACATCCATGAAGAGATTTGATCAGTACTAAGAGTGAAACGTCGCTTATCTAACAAGAGAATCGATTAAGGCAGACCACAACCAATAAGGGATATAACAGCCAAGAATCGAAAAGAAGTGACCCTTACCTTGGTAAACGATGAACCACACAATCACTGATTCGCCCCCGAATCAGAGATGAATCGTGAGAGAAGCAAAGATTCGGCCTAACAGTCAAGAATAGGCCTTGAGCATTCGGCTTAAAAGAAGTCTTTAAAGAAAGATAATAAGTTATTACATGAAGTTACCTTGTGTTGAAACAGATGGTGAAAAGCCAAAGCAGATTCGGCAGGAAAGTAACCCTTCACGCCCTAGGCTACTCAAACAACATTGATTCGAGATGAAAAGAAGAGACAAAGATTCGGTTAGTAAAGATGGAGATAGAGGAGTTTAGAGAAGAAAAGAGAAAGAAACAGAAGGAGAGGGAGATTCGGCTCTTGCGACAAGAGAGAAAAGAAACATACCTTCAATAGTCCAGAACCAGGGTGAAACCGATTCACTTGGAATTAATGGGACTATTCAATGGAACAAATGCAATGTTTCAGCTAAAGAAGAAGAAGTAGAGGAGAAGAGAGTTTCGGCCAAGAGAAACAAAGAAAGAAAAAGAAAAGAAGAAATGCCCGAATGGTGACCACTTTCGGCTAGAGTCAAAAGAGCAAAAGAGATGAATAGCAACAAAGACAATTTCGGCACAGAGAAAATAGGTAAACCAAAGAGACAAAAAGAGAGCTCAAGAAGGCTTGCAAAAATCGGCACTCACTCCCCCTTAATGACTGAATATGCACCAAAAGAAATGAGAGAAATGCTTAAGACCTATGGAATTTTCGGCACACTCACCTCTCCTAGCACTAAACCGAAATTTTCCCCTCTTCAAGCTCCCCACATTCGGCCAATACCTCCACCAACACCAAATCCCTTGATTTGCTCATACTTTCACTCTCCAACACCCATTTGAATTAGTTTGACCAATTCAAACCCCACCAACTCCTCATGACCACTCATTTCAAAAGCTTTGACTCCTTCAACAACCACAAAGGAGAGTCCCAGCCGAAAGCCAACACTCCACCACCTTGAGCATAAAAATAAAGCGCCACTTGTTGTAGAGGAGACTCGAACTCCTTCCCTCCTACTGCTCCCTTGTGACGCCACTCCCTTGCACCTTAAGTGGCGTCACTTGCCACTCTACCACACTCCTCTTTGTGCAAACAACTACAAGCAATTACACATAAGACCTGCCTCAGCTAGCTCTCCCCTCCAGAGTGCCCAACAAGCAAAATTTTCTAAAGTTCTGGCTCGAACCCGAGCCTCCCCAGGACCCCCAAACATACCAAAATAACATGCTAAACAAACCAAACACCACAATTAGCATAAAAATGTAGAACCCCTAATTCTAGGACGTTACACTTTATTTAAGCCAAATTTTCAACAAAAAAACTCGTTTTAAACTTGTTATAAAAATTTTTTTTAGAAATTCCCCAATACTCTCTCGCCTGGGCGATTTTCGGCCCAGACATCGGCGCCGGACCACCGCGCTGGCCACCGTCGGCCGTCGTTGCCAGCCACCGTGTACAGTGGCTGAAATTTAAAAAAGTAAGTTTTTTTATATAAATGTGTTTTATATATATTATATATATGCTCTAAAAAACAAAATAAAAAAATGTATTCGAAAATGAGAAAAATAAAATAAAATAAAACCTTTGCTTTTTTTGATTATGTATATCTCTGGTTTTTTTTTTTGTGTATATTCGTCTCTGTGTAGCCTCCTGTTTACAAGATTACATCGGGCTTTTATAGCCTGGAAAATAAAAAAGGAAAGGTTCTGTTTCTCTTTTTTGCTGTTCTTTCTTTCTTTTTTTTTGCAGGTGAAAGACGAGAGGCGCGGCGGCGATAGGGCGCGTTAACTGCGGCGTGGATCTCGGCGGTAGGGCGTCATCCATGCACGGGTTGCGGCGTGCCTGGTGGCTCGTCTTTGGGCTCGAGGAAGGGCTTGCGGTGCGAGGGAATTTTAGGGTTTCAGAAACCCTTGTTTAGTTTTGGGCTTTTTGGGCCGCTTGTATATGGGTCTGGGGCCTAGGTTTAGTTTGGGTTAGTTTAGGTGTAATCGTTTTCAATGTGTGAGTGTAGGAATTGGGCCTCTGGATAGGTAATTGGGCTCGGGTTTTGTAAATGGACTTGTTTAAAAGACATTTATTATTTTTTATTATTTGGTTTTTTTCTCTGTTTCACACGGGCCCGGGCACAAATGGGCCTCTACAGCTGCCCCTCTTTGCTCATTATCGTGTAACGAGAATAGAGCAAAGACTTTAAAAGGCCCAATTTTGCCTGGTCTTTGCCGAGCCTTGACTTCTTGGTCCTCGTCTTCTTCAAATGGGTTCCAACTCCATTGCACCTTCAACGGTATTGGAACTTCATCTTGATTTCAAATAAATCTGATAGCTTCAATCTGTTTTACTGCTACTTTAGGAAAGCCAGATCTACTATTTTCCGATCTGCTCCACTGCAAACTCAGGGGGATAAGGTTTGATGTTTTTGATCTGCTTCCTGCAACTTCAGGAATGCCAAATCTGCTATCTTAATCTACTCCCTGCAAACTCAGGGATGCCAGATTGGTATCTTCGATCTGCTTCCTGCAACTTCAGGAACGCCAGATCTACTACTTTAATCTGTTCCCTGCAAACTCAGGGATGCCAGATTGGTATCTTCGATATGCTTCCTGCAAACTCAGGAATACCAGATCTACAATCTCTAGTCTGCCCCACTACTATCTCGAGAGGACAAAATCTGAACTTTTCAATTTGCTTCCTTACTATCTTCAGGAAGATTTCAATCTTCAGCCTGCTCCACTATCATCTCTAGGGAACAAAATCTGAACTTTCTAATTTGCTTCCTTACTATCTTCAGGAAGACTTCAATCTTCAGCCTGCTCCACTATCATCTCTAGGGAACAAAATCTGAACTTTTCAATTTGCTTCCTCACTATCTTCAGGAAGACTTCAATCTTCAGGCTGTTCCTGTAACATCCTGAATTTTTAGGCCTATGCATTTAATGGGTGAATATGTGTAATGAGTTAATTTGAGCATTAGGGGTCCAAATTGGGCTCGGATTGGGTCAAGCCTTAGTTAAATTTTTGTTTGGGCACTATAGGGTTTAAAAGGTGGTATCTAAGTTTAAAATATCAAAATGGGCTTGTGGCCCAGTGGTCAGTGGCGCCACTTAGGGAGCAAGGAGGTGACGCCACACAAGGGAGTAAGGGGCCCAAATTTAAGTTACATGGAGCCCAACTCTTTTAATTTAAGTTAGCTAAATTTTGGCATTAGGGATAGGTAGAGTGGACGGCAACAAGGCTCAAAAATAGGAGGATTTATGTGAATGGGATAATGTAGATAATATAGTTGATAATATGGAAGAAAAAAAAAAGGAGAAAAGATAGGAGCTATCTACAAGGCTAGGAGTTGGCCGAAATTCCATCACCTAGAGAAGTGAAGAAATCGGTTTCTTTATGGCAAAGGGGGTGCCAAATTTTCCCTTTTTATTTGATTAATTTTTAGTTATCAGGAAGAGCACTTTCGGTTTTTCATGGGTAAGTGCCGAAATTTCTATAAATAGGGAGGGTTCTCTTCTTTATTTTTCGGCATTTAGGGTTTCCACCTTTTCTTTCTCTTCTTTCTTCTAAAAGCCGAAAACTCTATTATTCTCTTCTCTTCTTTCTTCTAAAAGCCGAAAGCTGAAAACTCCATTATTCCTATCTCTTCTTTCTTCTAAAAGCCGAAAACTCCATTATTCTTTTCTCTTCTTTCTTCTAAAAGCCGAATCTCTATAGATTTCTTTGAATCATCTTCTCTTCTTGATTTTTCGCAAAAAGCCGGAATCCTCTAGGAGTAGCCGAATCTTCTCTAGTAAGATCTCTTAGATCTAAAAGCCAGAAACACTAGTTCCTGAATCTCATATCACTTTTTGGGATTTCAAGGCAGATAGCGGTGGTGTTGGCTTCGGATAGCGTCGACTTAGAGGGTCTTGTTCTAACAGTAATCAGGTGTGTAGATCTCTAACACACTAATTAATCTGTACTAAATATATGTTATGGGCTAAAAGCCGGAAAAAGGCTGTATAGTAATCTGTACTAAATATATGTTATGGGCTAAAAGCCGGAAAAAGGCTATATAGACAGTCGGATTACCCAAAAAGGGTAGGCAAGGGATGCCAGGTATGTAATCATAGAAACTTCTCTATGTGTATCGATGTATGTGATAGACTGTGAACTTTTAGGTAGTATATTGTTTTGATGCTGCATGTATGTATGCATGGGATAGGATTGATATGATGAAGGGAAGAAGGTCGCATAGCGATCGATGGCTTTGCAATATAGGTCACATAGTGATCGGTCTTTATGACAGGCAGCTCAGCTGTCAAAATGCTATGATGTATTATTAAGGTCGCATGGCGATCTGTGGCTTTGCCACATAGGTCACACAGTTGATCGGTCTTTAAGACAAAAGACAAATTGTCGATATGGTGTGTAGCGGTTGGAGGGTTGATTGTAGAAATCCCCAAGGTGTGATGGTTGGTACGGGTTGGTGTGTAGAGGATGGATTTCTAGGCTGGGATGGGCCATGATGCATATATAGTTACCCTTGTATACGGGCCAAGGCCATAATGTGTTTGTGGGCCAAGCCTTTGATGTGTTTTCGGGATTTACACACTGAGTCTTGGTGACTCACCCTATTATTTTTCCCTAACTTTGCAGATGAGCAGTAGATCGTGGACATGGGAGCAAAGGCGGACTCGAGGGGCCATCAAGTTTTTAATCCTATAGATTATTTCGGTTTTTCCTTAAGTTTTTAATTTTGGAAACATTTATGTAATAAGGCCCCATAGTTTACACTCACTACTTAGTTTTTAATATTTGCAACTTATGGAACTTTGTCAAAGGTTTTATTATTCAAAAAAATAATAATACAAGGTTTTCTTTTCAAAAGTCACTTGTTTATTCGAATTTTGCCTAATAACTTATGATTTACTAAAACCAACTTAGCAAAAGTTTTCAACGTACAACCCGTAACATACCGGATCTGGTCGAAACTTATGGGCCGGGTTTGGGGTGTTACAGTTCCACTATCATCTCTAGGGAAAAAAATCTGAACTTTTTAATTTGCTTCCTTACTATCTTCAGGAAGACTTCAATCTTTAGGCTGTTCCACTATCATCTCTAGGGAACAAAATCTGAACTTTTTAATTTGCTTCCTTACTATCTTCAGGAAGACTTCAATTTTCAACCTGCTCCACTATCATCTCTAGGGAACAAAATCTGAACTTTTTAATTTGCTTCCTTACTATCTTCAGGAAGACTTCAATCTTCAAGCTGTTCCACTATCATCTCTACGGAACAAAATCTGAACTTTTTAATTTGCTTCCTTACTATCTTCAAGAAGACTTCAATCTTTAGCCTGCTCCACTATCATCTCTAGGGAACAAAATCTGAACTTTCTAATTTGCTTCCTTACTATCTTCAGGAAGACTTCAATCTTCAGCCTGCTCCACTATCATCTCTAGGGAACAAAATCTGAACTTTCCAATTTGCTTCCTTACTATCTTCAGGAAGACTTCAATCTTCAGTTTGCTCCACTATCATCTCTAGGGAACAAAATCTGAACTTTTCAATTTGTTTCCTTACTATCTTCAGGAAGACTTCAATCTTCAGTTTGCTCCACTACCATCTCTAGGGAACAAAATCTGAACTTTTTAATTTGCTTCCTTACTATCTTCAGGAAGACTTCAATCTTCAGGCTGCTCCACTATCATCTCTAGGAACAAAATCTGAACTTTTAATTTGCTTCCTTACTATCTTTAGGAAGACTTCAATCTTCAAGTTTGTTCCACTATCATCTCTAGGAACAAAGTCCGAACTTTTAATTTGCTTCCTTACTATCTTCAGAAGACTTCAATCTTCGCTTGCTCCACTACCATCTCTAGGGAACAAAATCTGAACATTTTGGTTTGCTTCCTTACTATCTTGAGGAAGACTTCAATCTTGATTTGCTCCACTACCATCTCTAGGAACAAAATCGAACTTTTGGTTTGCTACACCGTCCTCTGAGGGACATGTCCTGTAGACTTGAATGTATTATGGATGACATTTACATGAATGCAGAATGTCATGAGAATGATCCCATTTTTTAAAATGTAAAATGATTAGGATGCATGATCGGAATGAATCTAATGCTCCTAACTAAATGATATTAGGGATGACATTTGCATGAATGCAGAATGTCATAAGAATGATCCTATGTAATGATTAGAATGCAATGATTGAAATGAATCTAATGCTTCTAACTAAATGTATTATGGATGAATGCAGAAGGTCATGAGAATGATTTCCTTTTTTTTTGTACAACGATTAGGATACAATGATCAAATGCTCCTAATTGGAAATGTGAGAATGATCCCTATTTAATGTTAGGGTTGTCATTGCTCAAAATTCATCAAGTTTCTATCACTGTTGCGCTACCATGCTTTTTCGTTCAGCTAGTATCTTCTGACAGAAAACCCAAAGAAACGATCATGTTCTGCTCAACAAACCGGCCCCGCTGTATGTACTTCCCACTGCAATTTTAGGGGAATAGCATTTGTTGTTTTTTTCATCTATCCCGTTACCACTCAGAGGAATGAAATTTGTATTATCTTCAATCAAATTGATCTATTACACCATTCTCTGGGTGTAATGACCAGATATATGTGCCTGAAATTTACACGAATGTAGGGTATCCTTTTTCTTTTCCCGAGAATGATCCCCTTTTATACCTAGATTGACATTGCCCGTCATTTGTCGAAATGGTATCATCGACAAAATGTCTTATCTAATAAGAATCCGAAGAATCATCTTTCAATATTTCCAACCCTTAGGCTTGGTGAGTTCTAAACAATAGTCCTGTTTTAGATTCTCATATTATTTAGAAGCTTCCAGAGTAATATGCGAAACTCCTTTTATGAAAGTATTATTAGTCCATTAATCTTTATTTCAATATAAAATGCTTGAAAAAGATCACAACAATGGACGAGAAAGAAATTAATCAAGAGCATAGCTCAAAATAAATAGGTTAATCAAAGATAGCCAAAACAATAAAATAAAATTGATTTGGGTGTATCTTGAAAAGAATAAAATAATTAAAGATAACAAATAAAAAATGGGTAAGATAAAAGTTAGGCGCCCCAGATATCGCAACCTGAGCTTCTCTATTCGAACTTCTTGAGGACCATTTTAAACTCAATACGTGTTTAGAGGATCTGGAGTACTTTGTCAATGCCCCAAGACGCAGCATACTTCCTCATTGTTAATTCAGGCATAGCAAGACTACCACATGCCCTATCTTTGATCAAAATTTGAGCCGCCCTTTTCGGGTTTCAGCTCAAAAACCCCTTTGGTCTCAAAGCGCCCTTTGTGGGTTTTCGCCTTGGCCTCTCCTTTTTTTTTTGAATTTGAACTCAAGGTGCCCTTTGTGGGTTTTCACCTTGGTCTTTCCTCTTTTAGGTAAAATCCTTCTTGATTGACCCTGAATTCACCGGACTGGGCAAGTCTTTAGCATCCATCTCGGTCAATATAAATGCTCCTCCAAAAAAGGCCTTCTTTTCAACATAAGGTCTTTCCCAGTTTGGCATATGCTTTCCTCTAAAATCTTCAATATCAGGTGCCCATCATGAAATTTCTTTGGGTGGACCATTTCCGTCATAAATTAGCATCATCAATTTTAGTACATTTGACCATGATGAATACTTTCGAACCCTTTTCTTCAGCCAAGTTCACTGGAGACATTCTACTTCATCCAATTCTTGACTCAATCAAAGCTTGGTGCAAAGGAATCTTGATTTTCATGGGCAAGACTACTTCTATTCCATAAACCAATGGGAAAAGTGTTGCCCCAGCGAAAGTCCTGGTTGACGTTTGATAAGCATAGAGAGTAAATGGTAGCTTCTTATGCCAATCTTTACAAGTTTTGGTCATCCTTCCTACAATCCTTATTTTGTTTTTTTTTGTGTTTTTTTTGCTGCCTTTGTTGCTCTATGATATGGCGTCTGATCTTTGAACAGACTATTGTCCTTTTTGGCATTCTTTGTCGACGCCTGATCTTTTTCCTTTTTCTTCTTTTTTTTTTTTTTTTTGAGAATTTGATGACTATCGACTTTGTAACATTGGCATATGAAGCTACTTCCACCCTCTTAGTGAAGTAAACGACGACCACGACGATGAATCGATGTTGACTAGAAGCTTTTGACTAGATCGGCCCCATAATATACATTCCCCACATATAGAAAATCTATGAAGAAATAGATGAGGCACATAAGTCTTGTCTTCCTCCATTTGGCATTTACGACATAACTGAAGCAATCTCCCTTTTATGGTGGACCAATAGTACCTGAACCTTATGATTAGCCTGGATATTGTAGAACCATTATCATGTTCTTTAAACACCCTTATGGACGTCTTTTAAGATTTTCCCATGCATGTCTTGATATGATCGTGCAAAATCATCTTTGAATTCTTGAAAATAACTCAATGATGTCTTGCTTTATTTCTGTGGTAAGCTGGGCTTCGAGCTTCACCCCTTTCCTAGGCTCATAATATCCACTGACCCTTTGTAGAGTAGGGTCTATTTTTCATCTTGTTCTACCATTCTTAATAAATCAGAAGATATGTTAAAATCTCTGTCATCTTCAAAGTCCTAAGATCCCCTAGACCCATATTTCATTCAAAAAGGGAATCAGTAACAACGTCGCTCATGTCATTGATATCTGGGTACCTAGGTACGAAGGCAAAAAATCTAAAGAATAAATTATTCTAAGGATGATTATTTGTATCGTATGGTCATGAATAAAGAATGAAAGAATATTCTAAAAACCAAAAGAATGTATAGTATGAAATGTAAAGAATGAAAAACAAATATTTGCTCAAAAAGATGCATTTTATTGAAATAAAAATTCTGGACATAAGTTGTAACACCCCAAACTCGGTCAACACACCACGACCGAACCTGGCGTCTTACGGAGTAAAAACGTTTTGAGTAAAACAAGTTTTCCGATTTATTTCTATTGAAAACTCCTTTACCGTTTAAAATATTAGAAAACCCCGTGTAGAGTATAGTTGAAATCGTTTTTGGTTGCTTTAAAACCCAGAAAAACCCTCTTTTGTTGGAAATCCATTTGTTGTTTATAGTTTTAGAAAACCTTTCGATACTTATTAAAAACCAAGTGAGTTAAGCATAGTCGAGTTAAGAACCATTTGTGTTTGGAGTTGTTTAAGAAATTAAATTTGAAAACGTTGCTTTTTACCGGTTATTTAAGTAAATCAAATTATTAAGCACATGCATAATATAAATCAAATAAAAGCAAGTAATTAAAAAAAACCCAAAATAATACTTAGCGGCCTTATTATAAAACCAAAACCAAATTTAGAGTAAATAAATAAAAATCGAAATTTTAATTTAAAGTCAAAAACTGAAAATAAGTAGCATGGCCACCTCGAGTCCTCCCCGACTCCAAATCCGCGATCTAAGCCTCATCTGCAAAATATAGGGGAAGGGGTGAGTCACCGAGACTCAATGTATAAATCCCCAACCCGATAGAATAGCACTCACACAAGTCATTAATAAAACATGCAAATCATGCAACCCCATAACCTAACCATCCGATCTCCTCTATCTACCCCGTGTGGTCAAAACCACTTGTGGTCAAAACCACTGGTGACCGAAGTCACAAATATATAAGTGTGGTCAAAACCACTGGTGACCGTAGTCACAAATCAAGTGATGGGGCCAACCCATCGTGTGGTCAAAACCCGCGATGACAATCCCGTAATCAACATGTGGGGCCAACCCATCGTGGTACCAAACCACCGGGACAAGTCACAATATCCATATGTGGTCAAAAACCACGGTGGTCAAAACCACTGGGACTTAGTCACGAATAATAGTATCAAGATGGGGCCAACCCGTCGTGTGGTCAAAACCATCGGTGACAGTCCAAATAATTCTTCCCTCCTCTCAACAATCCCACCATCATGTCCATATCAATCGTGGCATAATAACGTATGATGATGCAAATAACACATGGCATAGCAAAGAAACAATGACATGATAGCATATATCGAGATCCATAATCGGGACTTACCCGAGTCCACGCTCATGCCACAAAGCATAACTATCGGTTTCAATGGCTATTACAAAGAACATAATAAACATATCATACTAACGAAGGTGTGCGTTACACACACCGACTATTCGTAGATCTAAGTGAAATCCCGAAACTACGCGAAACTAACGAGATCCCAAAATGTTTGCCTCCCCCCCTTTCCTACAATCGGTCCACACTACACTCTTAGAAATATAGCCATTCGGCTTAATCACAAAATCCCGAAGATATGTCGCACGAAGGTAGCACCTTACCTTAATGCCGATTTGGTTTCCAACCAAATCCCGAAGCTATATGATGCACCTCCCTTGCAATCGGCCAAGCACTAGCACACAAAAAAAATGATTAGCCTTCGGCTTTTGAACGAATAAGAAACAGACCCAAACGCTAGAACCCTTACCTAGATCGGCAACCAAATCCCGAAGACCCACTGTATTCGGCTACCAAGCACCAACATTCGGCACCCCTAAGTGATGTTAGGGATTTCGGCTACCAATAAAGAACAAGAATAGAGTTTAATATATGTGAATCTATAATAAAAGGGAAGATTGAAGGGAAGTGGGGTTTCGGCATTACCCAAATCGATCAAGAAAAGAAGAAGAAGTCACTTACCAGGAGATTCGGCTATGACTCAAAAAGAAAGAGATAGATTCAGCACTTCAATGGAGACTAGATCACGTGAAAAGAGAAGAAAATAAGGCCAAGGGTATTCGGCCAAATACAT
The DNA here is from genome assembly GCA_025698515.1 of Gossypium sturtianum. Taxonomy (NCBI): domain Eukaryota; kingdom Viridiplantae; phylum Streptophyta; class Magnoliopsida; order Malvales; family Malvaceae; genus Gossypium; species Gossypium sturtianum. The sequence continues at coordinate 108,477,283 of CM046945.1, forward strand.
TAAAGAAGAGAGGAGAGAACTCAACAAGATTTCGGCTTTTGAAGGTGGTAGAGATGAAGAAGAAAAGGGAATGGGAATGAAGGGATTCGGTAAAGGAGAAAGCAAGAGATTTCGCATTGTGGAGATTTGAAAGAAAGAAAAGATGAAGTGGAAAGAGTTGCTTTCGGCTTTGAGCAAAATAGGAAGAAAAGAAGAGAACTAAGATGGATTCGGCTAGGTAGGCTAACAATGAGTGAACCGAAAGAAAAGAAAAGAAGAGAATTGAGTTTCGGCTCTTCAAAGGAGTTGCAAAATTGGTTCGGCCAAATACCCAAGTTGCCGAAAGAAAAACCAAAATGAGGAGAAAAGCAAGAGGGGTTTTGGTTTGACACCAAACAAAAAAATAAAGAAGCCTTCTAAGCTAGCCGACTCTAGCTAGCTCCCATAGCACATTCGGCCACCCTCCAAAGAACCCAAAACCGATTGCACCTCCTTCCCCAAAGTCCATAATTCGGCCAACTCCTTCAAATGAGTTTGAAAAGATTCAAACTCCTAAATTTCTCCCCTACATCAGTTCAAACCGTTTGACCCCTTCCATCCTTATCTTCTAGAGTCCATCCCGAGCACTCCTCTTCCCCGCGCTCGGGCGTGAAAAAAAAATAATAAGCGAGAAAGTGCAATTCTCGCTGCTCGAACCCAAGCACTCCTTCCCCGCATGCGGCGTCACCCACCTGGCACCTTAGTGGCGCCTCCTTTGCCACTTTGCCACTAGGTTGTTTGTGTCCCAACCCTTCAATAAATTATTTTAACCCCCTAACTCTCCTAGCTCCCTCTTCCTAAGCACTAAAACAAAATTTTTGGCCATGACCCAGGCCTAACCCGAGGTCATGCCTAGACCCCAAAACATGTTACACTAGCACAGTAGGCATATCATCACATGCAAACACATACAAAATGCAGAGACCCTGATTTAAGGATGTTACAGTTCTACCCCCCTTAAAAATAATTTTGGCCTCGAAATTACCTGGTCAGAAGAGTTGAGGGTATTGCTGCCGCATTGCATCCTCTGGTTCCCACGTGGCCTCCTCTGTACCATGGTTCCGCCATAATACTTTCACCAAGGGAACTGACTTCCTACGCAGAACCTTGACATCCCGATCCAAAATCCGTACCGGTTCCTCTTCGAAAGACAAGTCTGAGCTCACCTCCATCTCCGCAATTGGCACGACATGTGACGGATCTGACCGATAGCGCCTAAGCATTGAAACATGAAAGACATTGTAAATCTGACTTAACTCTGCCGGTAACTCGAGCTGATAAGCTACCGGTCCCACTCGCTTCAACACCGTATACGGCCCGATAAACCTAGGACTTAGCTTGCCTTTTTGCCCAAATCTCAACACCTTTTTCCATGGTGATACCTTCAGAAAGACCTTGTCACCCACCGCATACTCTATATCCTCGCACTTAAGATCGGCGCAAGACTTACCGTGTCGACGCTTCCTTAAGACGCAGTCCGAATCACCTTAACCTTATCCTCTATTTCGCGTCACCAACTCCGGACCCAACATCCGCTGTTCACCGATTACGTCCAACACGTCGGAGTACGACATTTCCGTCCATATAGTGCCTCATATGGTGCCATCGAATACTCGCTGATAAGCGTTGTTATGTTTAACTCGCCAATGGTAGATACTCCTCCCAACTACCGCTGAAATCCGAACACAGCCCCTTAACATATCTTCCAAAATTTTGATTACCCTCTCAGACTGTCCATCAGACTGTGGGTGAAATCCAACCTCGTACCTAATGCCTGATGCAAAGCTTTCCAGAACCTCGACGTGAACCTGGGATCCCTATCCGAGATAATTGACACTGGCACTCTATGCAACCTTACTATCTCGGCCACATATAACTTGGCTAACTTCTGGAGCGAATAATCAACCCGAACTAGTATGAAATGAGCCGATTTAGTCAGACGATCCACAATCACCCAGACTGAGTCTGTAACACCCAGATTTAGGGGTTATGCGTTTGGGGCATAACCCGAGTGTTTAGTAGGCTTAGGGTCATGTCGGAGGAATTTTGAGGGGTTTGGAGAACCCTAGAAGGCAAAGAATGCCTTAGAAAATTTTTAGATTTTTAGGGTAAAAGGAATTGGGCCAAGGGAGGCCTTAAGATTAATTTTTGGTAATTTTTGGCACAAGTGAGGCTTTGGCAAAGTGGGCTGTGTGCTTGTGATTTAAAGGGGAAATTTGGAGGTAGCGCTGTGAGGGTCTTAGGTTCGATCCAAGAAGGCGTGCAGATGGGTTTTAATTTTTGGAGTATGGCGTTGCGGGGTAGAAGGCCTTAAAATAATTTGGGGCGTGTTTGGTCGCAAGGAGCGGTGGTCTGTGGTGCTCATGCGGAACTTAGCGCGAAGGTGCGTGTGGCGCTGGTTCGAGCAACAGGCGGCATTTTGGTGTTTTATTTTATATGCGGTTATGGGCTGGCGTAGGAAGGGTTTAAAAATTAAATGGTGTGGCTTATGGACATGAAAGGCGTGTGGGCGGAGTGGCTAAGGCGCTACTTGAGAAGGGGCTTTGTGCGGTCGCGGGTTCGAGGGTGGAAGCAACATTTTGGCATGTTTTATTTTATGCGGATATGGACTGTAGTATGAAGGCCTTAAAAATAAAATGGGTGGCTTTATGGCATAAAATCAAAGTGGCCGAGTGGCTCAGGCGTTAGGGGAAAGGTCGTGACAGCAGCTTGGTCCTGTGAGTTGAGCCAAGGAAGTCGCATTTTGGAGTTTGAATTTTTGATGCTTTTGGCAAGCAATTTTAGGAAGTGTTGGACGGCTAGAAGACTTTGATTTTGATAAGGATTATGTTTTTATTATTTTTGTTTTTATTTATTTATTTTAGATAATTATAGGATTAATTTAGTTAATCAATAAGTGGAATTATTATTTTTTTTTAAATAATAATGGGATAATATGAGCATTATTATTGGATTTTTATTTGGTTAATATTAAGAGTTTTTTTTTAGGATTATTATAGGAGATAATCAAGGATATTATGAAGATTAAAAGAATTATTATTGGATTATTAGTGAAGTGTTCAAGTGGAATTAAATTGGTGAAGTGTTGGCCAAATTTTGGAGACTTCAAGGGGGGTTGGCCGAATACTATAAATAGGGGAGGGTAGAGTGCTAGTTGTTCATCAAGTCTTTTGCCTCTTCCTCTTGGTGTGCCGATTTCTCCTTTGGCCTTGTAGCCAAGTATTTCTTTTATTTTCTTTTAGCCCCTTGATAACCGAAATCCTTAGCCCTCCATCTCTCTCCTACTTTATCAAGTTTGAAGCCGAACTGGTGAGGTGTAGTGCTGTCGACATTCAGAGCTTGTAGCCAGCGCCAAGGAGTCTAAAGGAAGGTCTTGAATTGTTTGGACTCATCAAGGGGCAAATCGACAAAGTACAGAGGAGCCTTTGAGATTTTAGATCGTTTCGGTAAGTAGTTAAATTGTAGTTGTTCGCTTGAGATTTTGTATTATGGTGTTTAACCAAAGGGTTCTAATTAAGTGATTACGATGGACGTGGATTAGAGTACCACCAAGGTGGGCAAGGAAAGTCCCCATCCCAAAGTTCAAGAAGAGATCCGTTTCTCATTGTTCGAGATTGGCCACGGTGTGGGCCAACAACAAAAGCGTTACGCGAAGCGTAAAGTCGTAGTTTCGCTAGACGATAGCATCGAGGATCGAGAGTCTAGAACTCCTAGTGATAAGGTGTGTAGTTAGCCATTGTTTCCGGGATTTGCGTGATATTTGCCTGTTTTATATGTTGCTAACAAGTGCAGTATATGTGAGAATGATACCCTTGAAGGGGGTATGATGATGACCAGGTTAGTAGCAAATCGACTAATATGTGATAATTGATTTTCAATATGTGAGTATGCCTATGATTGTGAATAGCATGCACATGCATCATCTACGCATCATTTTATGTTACATGTGCATGGGTGGGTTTTGAAAGAAGGTACGGGTGTACTTCGAGTACGTGGTTGATGTCAGCTTTGTGCTACATCGTGGATTGGCGCTGACTGAGGTCGCGTTGTGGATCTTTGCGATTTAGTTCGCGTGGTTACCTTGATTGATATGAGCTTTATGCCATATCGTGGCTTGATGGATTGCTGTGTGCTCCATCGTGGTTTGATGTTGGCTATACGCTACATCGTGGATGGCATTGGTTGCCTTTTTGGAGGGAAAAGGAGAGGGTGACTCGATAGTCCCCTGGTGTGTGGTAGGCTGGATAAGGGGGTGTGTAGCGGATGGACCCTAGGTTGGGTTGGGAATCATGTTGCATTATTTTTGTGATAATATGGAAATGGGCCAAGCCCAATATGACATGTGGATAGGTATGTTTTGGAAACATACGTGGAAATGGGCCAAGCCCAGTAATCAGTGGATTGATGAGAAAAGGGCCTAGCCCAGTATTTGATATGATTTGATTGTGGGCCAAGCCCAGATTGTGGTAATGTTTAAATGATTATATTTATATGTTGCATTTGATATTTGGGTTGATTTGTGGCTAGCATGTGGGTGGATATCAGTGGTTTAATTACACACTGAGTCATTGTGACTCACCCAATTATTTATCCATCATCGCAGGTGAGTCATGACTAGTGGACGGGTTGGAGTGGATACAAGGTGGCCCATGCAGAAACAGATTTTCATTGAGAAGTAGACGTTTTGAATATTTTTATTTGAAGCTTTTTAATTCAAAGTACTTGGTTTATTTATTTGATGTAATAAGGGTCACTTTTGATTAAAGTACGCTATTTATAGTTGTTAAAGGTTATAACGTATTTAGCAATATTCCTACAAAAGAGTTATATTATAGTAAATTATAATCAAGATTTAATTCATCCCAAGCATATATTATCAAAAACATTTTTAAATGGACATGACTTTTCCAAAGATAATAAACTTTCATGTTTTAAATTCTAAGTAAACATATTTTCACTAACATAACCAGATTCGGTCATAGTGAATAGGCCGGATTTGGGGATGTTCTGATTTAATATCGAGCCGGTTCAAAACTTCGGCTTTGAGGGTTTTGGGCCCAAAAATATTTTGAAAATGGGCTTTTCAAAAATGTGGGTTTTATGAAATATTTTTTTAGGTTATTCGGCATGGCACTGTGTCTCACCCATGATCCACCTGTAAGTACTTCGGACTTTTGAAGTGCTTTACTATTATGAACTGTTATGGGCTTAGTTGGGCTCGTAGATTAGTGAACTAGGATCTATTGAACCCTAGGACTAGTCTACTCAAACATATGCATAAGACTTAAAATTACCAAACAAACCTGTGATTAAGTCGCGAGTTAAGGTGTGGCAACCATTGTGCGCATGTTCAGGAGTGGATCCGGAAGAGCACGGTACTTAGCAGTTCTCGTGACTCACCTCCTCTTCGCTGGAATCCTACCTGGTGCGTAGCTACGGTTCACCTTAACCAAGAGGACTTGTTCATAGGCTAAAACCCATTATTAAAACCCGAAAGGGATTTGCCTCACTGTTTTAAAGTCCTTAGTTTTAAAATTTCTAAAATAATACCCCTGTAGGAAAATGACGAAATTACCCCTGGGTAGGGAAGAAAACTTGATTGCTCGAAAGAACTACTCTCGGAAACTTCTTTCATAAAATTGCTCGTGGATAAAATAGTGAAACAATAATTTCTAATGCATAAAACTTTTTAAACAGATTAAATTGCGACGATAGAGATGAACTCTAGGGGACGCGGTAGAGGTAGAATGGCCGCATCGGAACCGATAGGGTCTGGCCATGAGTCAGAAAGTGAAGCGCCGCCAGCTGTGGACGTAGAAGGGCAAGATCAGATAGAAGAAGATGACGCAGTGTCGCGGGCCATGTTACTTAATTTTAGAACGTGTAGCAGAGCTAGTAGAGGAAATGGAACTCGAAAGTCGGTGTCGGAAAGGCTTAGATTGAACGGAGTGAGATCTTTAGAGGAATATCCGAGTAGCTCGAACGTAGCGGAGTATTGGCTAGAAGCGATCGAAAGAATCATGGACGATTTGACCGCACCAATGAAGAAAAGTTGAAGGGTCTTTGTTTCGTTGCTTCGCGATGAAGCTTATCGTTGGTGGCTCATGTCAAGCAAAGTGTACCAACAGATCGACAGGATTGGGACTTCTTTAAGGTTAAGTTTGAAGGAAAGTACGTAGGAGCCGATTACTTGGACTCGCAAAGGAAAGCGTTTCTAAATCTAGTACAAGGAAGTAAGTCGATAGCAGAGTGCGGCGGAATTCGTGCGACTTAGTCGATATGCTAAGGGAATTGTGGCCACTTGATTATGAGAGGTGCGTCCGGTTTGAAGGCGGATTGCGAGATGAACTTCGAATGGTGATTGCTCCGCAGAGAGAGAGAGACTTCGCGGTGCTAGTGGAGAAAGCTCGGATCGCTGAAGAGGTTAAGAAGACCATAAGAGAAAACCGAGAAAAGAATAGGAGCGAGAATAAGAGAAATATTGGACCGACAGTATCGCTTGGTAATGTCCAGAAAAGACCAAGGACCGAGAACCCTGTAAGTGTACTTGTACCAGTGGATCGGAATCGTTCTTGTGTTCAATGTGGAAGACCTCACACAGGAGAGTGTTGGGGAAATAGTAAAGAATGCTTTCGGTGCGGATCTAAGGCACATTTAGTTAAGAATTGTCCTCAAGCGACGAGGGGTCGTAGTTCAAGTCATGGAAGGAATGGTTCTAGTCAGAGTCAACCAAGGATGCGATATTAGGTAAGCTCCTTTGCTTTGGTACATGCTTTAATTACTTGGTTTGATTACGATTTAGCCTTTTCTGTGTTGCTAAGAGAGGTGTTTCGATTTTTTTTTTTTTTAGCATGAATTTAGAGATTGTGTAGGTACGATAACCTTAGTAAGATCAGAGTGCGCAGCGTAAGTGTAAGGTGGTAAGATAGGTGGTATGGACGTTTGTTGGTAAAGTAATTTCGAGGACGAAATTATTTTTAAGGAGGGTAGAATTGTAACACCCAGATTTAGGGGTTATGCGTTTGGGGCATAACCCGAGTGTTTAGTAGGCTTAGGGTCATGTCGGAGGAATTTTGAGGGGTTTGAGAGACCCTAGAAGGCAAAGAATGCCTTAGAAAATTTTTAGATTTTTAGGGTAAAAGGAATTGGGCCAAAGGAGGCCTTAAGATTAATTTTGGTAATTTTTGGCACAAGTGAGGCTTTGGCAAAGTGGTGTGTCTTGTGATTTAAAGGTGGAGGTAGCGCTGTGAGGTCTTAGGTTCGATCCAAGAAGGCAAAGCAGATGGGTTTTAATTTTTGGAGTATGGCGTTGCGGGGGTAGAAGGCCTTAAAATAATTTGGGGCGTGTTTGGTCGCAAGGAGCGGTGGTCAGTGGTGGTGGTGCCTGTGCGGAACTTAGCGCCCGAAGGTGCGTGTGGTATTTGGTTCGAGCAACTAAGCGGCATTTTGGTGTTTTATTTTATATGCGGTTATGGGCTGGCGTAGGAAAGGTTTAAAAATTAAATGGTGTGGCTTATGGACATGAAAGGCGGTGGGCGGAGTGGCTAAGGCGCTACTTGAGAAGGGGCTTTGTGCTGGTCGCGGGTTCGAGGGTTTGGAAGCAACATTTTGGCATGTTTTATTTTATGCGGATATGGACTGTAGTATGAAGGCCTTAAAAATAAAATGGGTGGCTTTATGGCATAAAAATCAAAGTGGCCGAGTGGCCTGGGCGTTAGGGGAAAGGTCAGCAGCAGCTTGGTCCCAGGTTCGAGCCAAGGAAGCTGCATTTTGGAGTTTGAATTTTTGATGCTTTTTGGCAAACAATTTTAGGAAGTGTTGATGGCTAGAAGACTTTGATTTTGATAAGGATTATGTTTTTATTATTTTTTGTTTTTATTTATTTATTTTAGATAATTATAGGATTAATTTAGTTAATCAATAAGTGGAATTATTATTTTTTTTTAAATAATAATGGGATAATATGAGCATTATTATTGGATTTTTATTTGGTTAATATTAAGAGTTTTTTTTTAGGATTATTATAGGAGATAATCAAGGATATTATGAAGATTAAAAGAATTATTATTGGATTATTAGTGAAGTGTTCAAGTGGAATTAAATTGGTGAAGTGTTGGCCAAATTTTGGAGACTTCAAGGGGGGTTGGCCGAATACTATAAATAGGGGAGGGTAGAGTGCTAGTTGTTCATCAAGTCTTTTGCCTCTTCCTCTTGGTGTGCCGATTTCTCCTTTGGCCTTGTAGCCAAGTATTTCTTTTATTTTCTTTTAGCCCCTTGATAACCGAAATCCTTAGCCCTCCATCTCTCTCCTACTTTATCAAGTTTGAAGCCGAACTGGTGAGGTGTAGTCTTTGTCGACATTCGAGCTTGTAGCGAGTGCCAAGGAGTCTAAAGGAAGGTCTTGAATTGTTTGGACTCATCAAAGGGCAAATCGACAAAGTACAGAGGAGCCTTTGAGATTTTAGATCGTTTGAGGTAAGTAGTTAAATTGTAGTTGTTCGCTTGAGATTTTGTATTATGGTGTTTAACCAAAGGGTTCTAATTAAGTGATTACGATGGACGTGGATTCGAGTACCCATCCAAGGTGGGCAAGGAAAGTCCCCATCCCAAAGTTCAAGAAGAGATCCGTTTCTGCTGTTCGAGATTGGCCACGGGTGTGGGCCAACAAAGCAAGAAAGCGTTAGGCGAAGTCGTAGTTTCGCTAGACGATAGCATCGAGGATCGAGAGTCTAGAACTCCTAGTGATAAGGTGTGTAGTTAGCCATTGTTTCCGGGATTTGCGTGATATTTGCCTGTTTTTATATGTTGCTAACAAGTGCGATATATGTGAGAATGATACCCTTGAAGGGGGGTATGATGATGACCGAGTTAGTAGCAAATCGACTAATATGTGATAATTGATTTTCAATATGTGAGTATGCCTATGATTGTGAATAGCATGCACATGCATCATCTACGCATCATTTTATGTTACATGTGCATGGGTGGGTTTTGAAAGAAGATACGGTGTACTTCGAGTGCGTGGTTGATGTCGACTTTGTGCTACATCGTGGATTGGCGCCGCCCGAGGTCGCGTTGTGGATCTTTGCGATTTAGTTCGCGTGGTTACCTTGATTGATATGAGCTTTATGCCATATCGTGGCTTGATGGATTCTTTGTGTGCTCCATCGTGGTTTGATGTTGGCTATACGCTACATCGTGGATGGCATTGGTTGCCTTTTTGGAGGGAAAAGGAGAGGGTGACTCGATAGTCCCCTGGTGTGTGGTAAATTTGGATAAGGGGGTGTGTAGCGGATGGACCCTAGGTTGGGTTGGGAATCATGTTGCATTATTTTTGTGATAATATGGAAATGGGCCAAGCCCAATATGACATGTGGATAGGTATGTTTTGGAAACATACGTGGAAATGGGCCAAGCCCGATGAAGTGGATTGATGAGAAAAGGGCCTAGCCCAAGATTTGATATGATTTGATTGTGGGCCAAGCCCGATTGTGGTAATGTTTAAATGATTATATTTATATGTTGCATTTGATATTTGGGTTGATTTGTGGCTAGCATGTGGGTGGATATCGGTGGTTTAATTACACACTGAGTCATTGTGACTCACCCAATTATTTATCCATCATCGCGGTGAGTCATGACTAGTGGACGGGTTGGAGTGGATACAAGGTGGCCCATGCAAAGCGATTTTCATGCAGTAGACGTTTTGAATATTTTTATTTGAAGCTTTTTAATTCAAAGTACTTGGTTTATTTATTTGATGTAATAAGGGTCACTTTTGATTAAAGTACGCTATTTATAGTTGTTAAAGGTTATAACGTATTTAGCAATATTCCTACAAAAGAGTTATATTATAGTAAATTATAATCAAGATTTAATTCATCCCAAGCATATATTATCAAAAACATTTTTAAATGGACATGACTTTTCCAAAGATAATAAACTTTCATGTTTTAAATTCTAAGTAAACATATTTTCACTAACATAACCAGATTCGGTCATAGTGAATAGGCCGGATTTGGGGATGTTACAGAGTCCTTCTTACTAGGCGTAAGGGGAAGCCCACTAACGAAGTCCATCGTAATCCTTTCCCATTTCCACTGCGGAATCTTTACCGGTTGCAACAGTCCTGACAGTAATTGATGCTCAGCCTTGACTTGCTGGCATGTCAAACACTTGCCCACAAACTCAGTTACTTCCCGCTTAAGACCTGGCCACCAGAACTGTTCCCTCAAATCGCGATACATCTTACTGCCTCCAGGATGCATAGCGTATGGGCTATTATAAGCTTCCTGAAGAATCTGCTGTCTCAACTCAACGTCCTTGGGCATACATACTTTCCTTGAAAAACACAAGACTCCATCAACGCCCAAATCAGAACCCTCTGATTCACCATTCTGCACTTGCAACCTCCGAGCACTCAAAACCTCATCTATTAGCTGTTTCTCCTTAACCTGATCAATCCAAGTCGGCTTTACTTACAATTCCGCCAACAAACTCCCGTCGTCATATAGACTAAGGTGAGCAAACATCGACCTCAGATCTACTACCACCTTACGGCTCAACGCATCAGCTACTACATTAGCCTTACCCGGATGGTACTCAATCGAGCAGCCGTAGTCCTTCAACAACTCGATCCACCTTCGCTGCCTCAAATTTAAATCTTTCTGAGTCAAGAGGTACTTCAGACTCTTGTGATCCGTGTAGACTATCGACTTTTCCCCATACAAGTAATGCCTCCAAATCTTCAAGGCAAAAACCACTGCAGCCAACTCCAAGTCATGTGTCGGATAGTTACCCTCATGAGGCCTTAATTGCCGAGACGCATAAGCGACCACCTTTCCATCTTGCATCAGCACACACCCTAAGCCAGTATGTGATGCATCACAATAGACCGTGAATTCCTTCCCTGCCTCAAGTTGAATCAACACCGGAGCTTCAGTCAGAATCTTCTTTAACTTGTCGAAACTCTCTTGCTGTTTTTCAGACCACACAAATGGAACCCCTTTTCTCAACAACTTAGTCAGCGACGCTGCGATCAAAGAAAAACCCTCTACGAACCTTTTGTAGTATCCTGCCAAACCCAGAAAACTTCGAATCTCTGCAATCGACTTAGGTGGTTTCCAATCCAACACCGCCTCGATCTTTCGAGGATCCACCCTAATCCCCTCAGCTGATACCACATGACCCAAGAAAGTTACCTCCTTAAGCCAGAACTCGCACTTACTAAACTTAGCGAATAGTTGCTTCTCCCTCAGAATCTGTAGAACCACCCGTAGATGCGCATCATGCTCCTCTTCAGATTTTGAGTGCACCAAAATATCGTCTATAAACACTACGATGAACCGATCCAAATACGGCTGAAACACCCGATTCATCATGTCCATGAATGCTGCCGGCGCATTGGTCAACCCGAATGGCATCACTAGAAACTCGTAATGCCCATACCAGGTACGAAACGCCGTTTTATGAATATCAGCCTCCTTCACCTTGAGTTGATGATACCCCGACCTAAGATCTATCTTAGAGAATACCGATGCACCCTTAAGCTGATCAAACAAGTCGTCTATCCTGGGCAACGGATACTTGTTTTTGATCGTCAACTTATTCAGCTGGCGGTAGTCTATACACATCCGCATAGTACCGTCTTTCTTCTTAAAAAAAGCACAGGTGCTCCCCAAGGTGATACACTCGGCCGGATGAAACCTCTGTCCAGCAACCCCTGAATCCGAGCCTTTAACTCCACCAATTCTTTTGGCGCCATCCTATACGGGGCAATAGATACTGGCACGGTTCTGGGTAACAAATCTATACCAAACTCAACCTCGCGGTCAGGAAGCAAACCCGAAAGTTCCTCTGGGAATACATCAGCAAATTCCCTCACGGTTCGGACACTCTCCACAGCTGAATCCTTGGCTTCCAGAGCACAGACATGCACCATAAATGCCTCGCAACCTTTCCTTACCATTTTCTCAGCCTTCAGCGTAGAGACAACATTGGATAGGTAATCTTTCCTATTACCTATCATCACCACCTCTTTGCCTTCCATTGTCTTCAAGACCATGCGCTTAGCTGCGCAATCCAAACTGGCCTGGTACTTCACTAACCAATCCATCCCGAGAATCAGATCGAACTCCCCAAACGGCAGTTCCATTAAGTCAGCCAAAAACACGACCCCTTGAAGTTCTAGGGTACATCCTATATAGTTTATTTACTTCTACAGAGTGACCTAGAGGGCTTATCATTGTCATCTTCCTAGAAGTAATCTCGAGTCTAAGTTCATTGTTTCGCTGCTGCTGCTCGCGGCAACATACGAGTGCGTCGAAACCACATAAATCAAAGCATTATAAGGTAGACCAAAGATTAAGAACGTACCAGTTATGACGTCCGGTGCGTCGCCCTCCTCTCGATGCCTCGCTGCGTAGACCAATCCAGGCTGTCTCGCCTCTGTACCACCTGCACCTCTGCCTGGTGCTCCACGGCCTCTGCGAGCCATTACCTCCCTGCAGTGAACCACGGCCCCTTTGTGGCTGCGACCATCCTCCCGATCCGTGTATGATTCTCGATCCCAGGTGCGACCTAGGCCGATCTCTGTGGACAATCCCTCACTTGATGCCCCATCGATCCACACTCAAAACATCCTCTGTTTCTAGTCCAACATTCCCCCGTGTGAGATTTCCCACATTGAGCACACCGTGGAGGCCACTGAGTAGCAGCAGCAGCAGGCCTCGCCGCTTGATTCGGCCCACCATACCTAGCCCTTTTCTGCTGATTCTCGGCAGACCCTGATGACCCAGAACTCCTCTTATTCCAACTCCTATCCTGGTTCCATCTCACTGACTGTTTTACCTCCTCAGCAACCTTGGCCTTCTCTACTAAGACCGCAAACTCTCTTTCCTGCTGTGGGGCAATTAACATCCGCAGCTCGTCTCTCAGCCCATCCTCAAATCTGACACAGCGCTCATGCTCCGTACCCACAATACCCCGTGCATACCGACTCAGTCGAAGAAATTCCGCCTCATATTCTGATACTGTCTTATTTCCCTGAACCAAGTTCAGGAATGCCATGCTTTGCGCATCGATGTAACTAGCCCCAATGTATTTCCTCTGATAGGCTGCTCTAAAGAAATCCCAAGTGATGTCGTCAGCCATTGCTCTATCCCTAACCGTGAGCCACCATTGATACGACTCATCCCGGAGAAGAGATACTATACCCTTCAGCTTCTTCTCAGCCGAGAAGTCCAGGTCATCCATGATGCGTTCCGTCGCCTCTAACCAATATTCTGCCGTACTAGGTGCCACGCCGGATACACCTCTGAATACCTCTGCACTATTAGCCCTGAGTCGCTCGGACACAGATTTTCGAGCTCCTGCTCCGACGACTGCACTCGCAACCCTTTTTAGCACCCGCAGCATCGCCTGTGACACTGCATCATCACCACCCGTCTGATCCTAAAATTCTACGCCCACAGCTGGCGGCGGTGGTACCTCGTTTTCCGACCCATGTCCAGACCCTACCGATTCCGACACTGTCATCCTACCCCTACCTCGTCCACGTGTATTACGCCCACGTCCACGTGCACTCATGATTACCGATACAAATTGATCTGACTACAAGTTTTATGCATTAGACTTTATTCCACTGTTTATTAAAGCACAGTCTTATGAGAAGTTTAATACAGGGATTGTTTCACAAGTTCATACCATCCTACAGTTCAGATCTCTAAAGTAGTTCCTACTACTATTTAGTCATGCCCATATTATCATAATCATAAGCAACAATTTGGGATACTTACCTGGGCGGATCGGTGCCGGAGACTCGGTGCCATGCTTTCCCAACCATCCTTTTTCCCATAAAGCCTTTCATAATATATTTTAAGACATTTTTGGGCCTCGGGCCCACAGCCGAGCTGTTGAACTTGGCTCTGATACCAAAATTGTAACACCCCAAACCCGGTCAACACACCACGACTGAACCTGGCATCTTACGGAGTAAAAACGTTTGGAGTAAAACAAGTTTGCCGATTTATTTCTATTGAAAACTCCTTTACCATTTAAAAGATTAGAAAACCCTGTGTAGAGTATAGTTGAAATCGCTTTTGGTTGCTTTAAAACCCGAAAAAACCCTCTTTTGTTGGAAATCCATTTGTTGTTTATAGTTTTGGAAAACCTTTCGATACTTATTAAAAACCAAGTGAGTTAAGCATAGTCGAGTTAAGAACCATTTGTGTTTGGAGTTGTTTAAGAAATTAAATTTGAAAACGTTGCTTTTTACCGGTTATTTAAGCAAATCAAATTATTAAGCACATGCATAATATAAATCAAATAAAAGCAACTAATTAAAAAAAAACCCAAAATAATACTTAGCGGCCTTATTACAAAACCAAAACCAAATTTAGAGTAAATAAATAAAAACTGGAATTTTAATTTAAAGTCAAAAACCGAAAATAAGTAGCATGGCCACCTCGAGTCCTCCCCGGCTCCAAATTCGCGATCTAAGCCTCATCTGCAAAATATAGGGGAAGGGGTGAGTCACCGAGACTCAGTGTATAAATCCCCAACCTGATAGAATAGCACTCACACAAGTCATTAATAAAATATGCAAATCATGCAACCCCATAACCTAACCATCCGATCTCCTCTATCTACCCCGTGTGGTCAAAACCACTGGTGACCGAAGTCACAAATATATAAGTGTGGTCAAAACCACTGATGACAATCCCGTAATCAACATGTGGGGCCAACCCACTGTGGTACCAAACCAACGGGACAAGTCACAATATCCATATGTGGTCAAAACCACCACGGTGGTCAAAACCACCGGGACTTAGTCACAAATAATAGTATCAAGGCAGGGCCAACCCGTCGTGTGGTCAAAACCATGGTGACAGTCCAAATAATTCTTCCCCTCCTCTCAACAATCCCACCATCATGTCCATATCAATCGTGGCATAATAACGTATGATGATGCAAATAACACATGGCATAGCAGTAAACAATGACATGATAGCATATATTGAGATCCATAATCAGGGGACTTACCCGGAGTCCACGCTCATGCCACAAAGCATAACTACCGATTTCAATGGCTATTAACAGTAACATAATAAACATATCATACTAACGAAGTGTGTAAGCGTTACACACCTGACTATTCGTAGATCTAAGCGAAATCCTGAAACTACGCAAAACTAACGAGATCCCGAAACGTTTGCCTCCCCCCTTTCCTACAATCGGTCCACACTACACTCTTAGAAATATAGCCATTCAGCTTAATCACAAAATCCTGAAGATATGTCGCACGAAGGTAGCACCTTACCTTATTGCCAATTTGGTTTCCAACCAAATCCCGAAGCTATGTGATGCACCTCCCTTGTAATCGGCCAAGCACTAGCACACAAAAAAAAATGATTAGCCTTCAGCTTTTGAACGAATAAGAAACAGATCCAAACGCTAGAACCCTTACCTAGATCGGCAATTAAATCCCGAAGACCCACTGTATTCGGCTACCAAGCACCAATGTTCGGCACCCCTAAGTGATGTTAGGGATTTCGGCTACCAATAAAGAACAAGAATAGAGTTTAATATATGTGAATCTATAACAAAAGGGAAGATAAAAGGGAAGTGGGGTTTCGGCATTACCCAAATCGATCAAGAAGAGAAGAAGAAGTCACTTACCAGGAGATTCGGCTATGACTCAAAAAGAAAGAGATAGATTCGGCACTTCAATGGAGACTAGATCACGTGAAAAGAGAAGAAAATAAGGCCAAGGGTATTTGGCCAAATACTTGAAAGAAGAGAGGAGAGAACTCAACAAGATTTCGGCTTTTGAAGGTGGTAGAGATGAAGAAGAAAGGGAATGGGAATGAAGGATTCGGCAAAGGAGAAAGCAAGAGATTTTAGCACAGGGAGATTTGAAAGAAAGAAAAGATGAAGTGGAAAGAGTTGCTTTCGGCTTTGAGCAAAATAGGAAGAAAAGAAGGGAACTAAGATGGATTCGGCTAGGTAGGCTAACAATGAGTGAACCGAAAAGAAAAGAAAAGAAGAGAATTGAGTTTCGACTCTTCAAAGGGAGTTGCAAAATTAGTTCGGCCAAATGCCCAAGTTGCCGAAAGAAAAAACCAAAATGAGGAGAAAAGCAAGAGGGGTTTTAGTTTTGACACCAAACAAAAAAATAAAGAAGCCTTCTAAGCTAGCCGACTCTAGCTAGCTCCTATAGCACATTCGGCCACCCTCCAAAGAACCCAAAACCGATTGCACCTCCTTCCCAAAGTCCATAATTCTACTAACTCCTTCAAATGAGTTTGAAAAGATTCAAACTCCTAAATTTCCTCCCCTACATCAGTTCAAATTCGTTTGACCCCTTCCATCCTTATCTTCCAGAGTCCATCCTGAGCACTCCTCTTCCCTGCTTCTGGCGTGAAAAAAAATAATAAGCAGAAAGTCCAATTCCTGCTGCTCGAACCCAAGCACTCCTTCCCTGCATGTGGCGTCACCCACCTGGCACCTTAGTGGCGCCTCCTTTGCCACTTTGCCACTAGGTTGTTTGTGTCCCAACCCTTCAATAAATTCTTTTAACCCCCTAACTCTCCTAGCTCCTTCTTTCTAAGCACTAAAACAAAATTTTTGGCCATGACCCAGGCCTAACCCGAGGTCATACCTAGACCCCAAAACATGCTACACTAGCACAGTAGGCATATCATCACATGCAAACACATACAAAATGCAGAGACCCCGATTTAAGGATGTTACATAAGCCTATTTAACAAAAGGATTCTTATTGCCTCTAGGCTTAAAGCAACAAGCATGTTCTGAATATTACTCTAGATCAGCTCTAAAAATACAAGGATCTCTTCCACAGTCCCATTATTCAAAACACTCCCAATTATGCAAGGTCTTGGAAACTTCGTTCCCCGGTTCCCTCTCCGTTATATCTAAATCAGGAATAACAGAATTAGCAGGGTTATCTCTTGGGTTAGATCCTGAGCCAACTTAGAAATTCATGGGTACCCTAATATCAGCTTGACCTTATTGAGGCCCAATTGTAACAGATGGCCTTTGAGGATATGCTTCAGGTTGTGTTGCGATGGGGTGAAACCCCGAGGAAAGTCCTCATTATCTTCAGCATTAACTATGGGACCTTTTTCTTTGTCCATCGCCCCGTTCAGCATATGAGCCATTTGAGCCATCATACTTTTTTGGGCTTCCAGCATTTGGTCTCTCATCTCTTGTTGGAGTTTTGCTAATTGCTCTTGCATTTGGTCTTCCATGTCTCTTTGGAACTGTTCGAGTCTTTGATCCATGTTTTTCGTCTTAGCGCGAGTACCGTAATGATATTCAGTTTCCAGATTTTTCCTTTCCTCTTTCTCTCTCTGTTATAATTTCAACTAATTAGGCTCTCTCTATGGACTTAAATGTACATGATGTGATGTAATGCAAATGCATGAAATGAATGCAAAAGAAAGAGAGGCGTTGATTCTGAATTCAATTCCATTAGAAAAACTTTTCTAGAAAGCAAATTTCTTTACATAAAACGGATTACATATGCGGCCTTGCCCTCATATTCTAAGCAAAAACATCAATCCCCTTCTTCGCAAAGGTCAACTCTTGCAAACTTCTAATAGATGCCTCCACTAGCTTCTTTGAAACACCCCACACCCGGCCCACAAGCCTGGACCGGATCTGGTATGTTCCTTAAGTAATCTGGTTACAAAATTCTTTTATTACCAGAGGAAAACTTGTGCGATTTTTAAAAACTATTGTTTTGGGTTGGGCTTGAGTTAAAAACCCATTGATCTTATTTTAAAGTCCAATTAATTAAGATGAAAAAAACAATTAGGGTTTATTTTTAAAGAAATAAATTTTACTTAACTTTAATTGAAAATAATTCGTAACATAGTAATTAAAAATAAAAGTAAAGAAATGTAACTTATGGCCTTATTACATCAAGTAAAATCCCAAAATAAAATTAAAATACTTAAATAAATTTAAATATCCATATTGAATAAAACTTCAAGCTGAGCATGGCCATCCCTAAGCTTCCGCCAAACCAGGTCCATTATTGATCGTCACTGAAAAATAGTCCCACAGCGGGGTGAGTCAACAGACTCAATGTGTACACAACACTAAAATTCAATAGATCAGGCATACATTTTTCATATCCAATACTTATTCATATAACAGATAAAAATGATGATGCAACCCCAAACCCAAACCTAGGTGCCATCCGCTACACATCCCCGTACCAACTCGCACACCGTGGGGACTACTAAGTCAACCCTCCATCCGCTACACACCATCGAAGGCGTCAGCTGCGATCGGCGTGCTCATCGCCCATATAAAATTTGTGGCATAGCCACTCAGATAATTGTGTCATGAGACACCACATTCGAGATAATGTAACCAGGAAGTTACCACATTGAGATAATGTGACCGAAGTCACCACATTCGAGATAGTGAGACCGTAGTCATCACATTCACTTCCCCTTTTTCATATATCCCGAATGACCCATATTATTCATATCATGCATATCATACTTAAATTCACATTCTTATCATATTTCACATGTTAAATATAACATATTTCGTAATCCTAATAGGAGTAGGAAACGCATACAGAGTACTTTGTACCATATTATGGTACCTTAGCCACATTCTTATAAACATGCATATTTTACATATTACCATCAATCTTATTAAAAGTTAGTGTGGGGTACACACACTGATTCGCTTAACGAAGTCCTTGAAATCTCGAAGAACCGATCTACCGATTTAGATCCTTAACTCCTATATTCGGCCAATCATTTAAACACATTAATAAACCTTTTTGGCTTTAAACCAAATCCTAGTAGGATTTGTATATCAAAACCTACCTTGTTGCCGATTGACTTAAGAATCAAGTCCCAAAACTTTGTTGTATTCCTTCTTGCATTCGGCCAACATTAAAACACATCATAGGTTAGTTTCGGCTTTTGGGAATAAATCCAAATACTTAAAATAGGCTTTGGCCGAATGTCTTAAACACATACCTTTGTGATCTCAAATCCCGAAAAGTATCCTTGCTTTCCTAGGGATGTCGAAATTCCTATAATCACATGTTAGGTTTAATCTAACATTAAAACTTAAAACAAGACCTTTGGATCTTATAGTTTCTTACCTTAGATCCCGAAATATTCCTCCTTGTAGTCGATGATTGTAGAAACCCGAGAGATCCCCTTAATACTTCAGTCGACTACTTCCTTGCTTAGATTCACAGGGAGATTCGGCTATGGCTTCTAATGGAGAGGAAAATATTCGGCTAGGTTCCAACAATTACTTAATTTCGGCTTGACAAAAGAAAAGAAAGAAAAGAAGAGAGGAGAGCACTAAGAATTCGGCAGAGAAAGGAGGAAGCAAAAATTGATGAGTAGCCCTCCTTCCTTTTATAGCCGAAACTATCATCTAAGGAGTCCCTTACTTGGCCACCACTCCTCTATCTGATAACTTTATCCTTTAATTATCATAAATAAAAGAGTTTAAATCCAACATTTATCTCTTCATAATAATCCAATTTAAAAATCCTTTATTTATCACCCTTTTTAATCAAATATTTATGAAAATAAAACACCTCCTTTCTAGAAGCATGTGCCGTCCACCTCAGTCTTACGGAAGCAAAAATAAAACCTCCTTTATTTGCTTCCCAAGTGACTCGAACTCAGCCCATTCCTCTTGCATATGGCGCCATTTCCATAGGCCCTAAGTGGCATCTTGCACCACTTTTCCAAGCCTGCATTGTGTGTCAAATTCCACAAACTTTTTCTTTTAAGGCCACCTTGCCTTAATTTCCCCTTTTAAACCTTAAAACTCGTCATTTCTAGGTCATTTCTAAGTTTCCAAAATTTTCGTTCGGCTCTGTAAACTTGACATTTTCTTACATTTCCAAGTTTCCGAAATGTTCACTTTCCATTTTCCTTACATTTCCTAGTTTCCAAAAATGTTCACCTTCCATTTTTAAACTTAACATTTCCATACATTTTCAGGTTTCTAAAAATGTTCATTTCTAACTCATTTTCATTCATTTCCGGGTTTCCAAAAATATTCAAAATTTATTCTTAGTACATAAAACATGTCACTTCGTAGAACTAAACCGAAAATGCATAGGCCCTTTCCAGGATGTTACAGTTCTACCCCCCTTAAAAAAAAATTTCGTCCTCGAAATTTTCTAACTAAAATAATTGAGGGTATTCTTTGTCGCATCGCGTCTCTTCGGGTTCCCACGAAGCTTCCTCCGATCCATGGTTGCGCCATAACACTTTGACTAGAGGAACTGACTTCCTCCGTAGCACTTTCACATCACGTTCCAATATCCGAATCGGCTCTTCCTCGTAGGATAAGTCTGGCCCTAGCTCTACTTCTTCGACAGGTACCACATGAGACGGATCCGATCGATAACGACGTAGCATGGATACATGGAATACGTCGTGCATCTGCCGCAACTCGTGGCAACTCCAATTGGTATGCCATCGCTCCAACTCGCTTCGAGACTCGATAGGCCCTATAAACCTTGGGCTTAACTTCCCTTGCGCCGAACCTCATTACCTTTTTCCAAGGCGATACTTTGAAACACTTGGTCTCCCACTTCAAACTCTATTTCCTTTCGCTTAAGGTCTGCGCAGACGACTTACGCCTATCGAGGCTTCCTTTAACCGTGCTCGAATCATCTCAACCTTCTCTTCAGTTTTGGCCACTAACTCTGGACCCAAAACTCGACGTTCTCCTAACTCAGTCCAACAAGTAGGAGTTCGACACTTCCGACCATACAATGCTTCATATGGTGCCATCCGAATGCTAGCACGATAGCCGCGTTGTTGTAGGCGAACTCACTAAAGGCAAATAGTCTTCCCAACTTCCTCGGAAATCCATCACACGACCTCTCAACATATCCTCCAACACTTGTATAACTCGTTGGATTGCTGTCTCGATTGTGGATGAAAAGCCGTAGTGAAGTCCAACTTAGTGCCTAAAGCTTGATGAAGTGCCCTCCAAAACCGAGACGTAAACCTTGGGTCTCTATCGGAGATGATCGATCTGGTACTCCATGTAACCTCACAATTTACGCCACATATAACTTGGCCAACTTCAGAAGAGAATAGTCTACTCTTACCGGAATAAAATGCGCGGACTTAGTCAAACGGTCCACTATCACCCATACCGAGTCCTTCTTAGTAGGCGTAAGGGGAAGCCCACTAACGAAATCCATGGTAATTCTCTCCCACTTCCATTGCGGAATCTCGATTGGTTGAAGCAATCCTGATGGAACTTGGTGTTCAGCCTTAACTTGCTGACACGTCAAACATTTCCCCACAAATTCAGTCACTTCTTGCTTAAGATCAGACCACCAAAATTGTTCCCTTAGATCTCTGTACAACTTAATACCTCCGAGATGAATAGCATAAGGGCTACTATGCGCCTCCCAAAGAATCCTTTGTCTTAACTCCTTGTCCTTCGGCATACAGACTTTTCCTTTGTAACACAATACTCCTTCATCACTAACGCCATAATCCTTTAATTCCCCGTTCTGCACTTGCTGTAACTTAGCACTTAGATCCTTATCAACCGACTGTCCCTCTTTCACCTCCTTCAGCCATGTGGGCTTGACTTGCAACTCGCGCCATGCAGCTTCCATCATCGTACAAACTCAAGTGAGCGAACATAGCCCTTAGATCCGACACAACCTTCCGACTTAGGGCATCAGCTACCACATTCGCCTTGCCCGGGTGGTACTCTATCGAGTAGTCATAATCCTTTAATAGTTCCACCCACCCATTTGCCTCAAGTTCAACTCCTTACGAGTCAACAAATACTTAAGGCTCTTGTGGTGCTGTGTAGATTATCGACCTTTCTCCATAAAGGTAGTGCCTCCAAACCTTAAGGGCGAAAACCACTGCTGCCAACTCTAAGTCATGAGTTGGGTAGTTAACCTCATGAGGCCTTAGTTGCCGAGACGCATAAGCAACTACTTTTCCATCTTGCATTAGCACACATCCTAATCCCGTATGCGAAGTGTCACAATACACCACAAAATCCTTCCCAGCCTCTGGCTGAATTAACACTGGAGCCTCCGTCAACACCTTCTTGAGCTTTTCAAAGCCCTCTTGTTGCTTATCTGTCCATTCAAAGGGTACTTCCTTCCTTAGCAACTTTTTCAAAGGCGCGGCTATTGACGAGAACCCTTCCACAAACCTTCTGTAATAGCCTGCCAAACCTAAGAAACTTCGGATCTCAGCCACGAACCTAGGTGGTTTCCAATCCAACACTGCCTCAATCTTCCTAGGGTCCACTCTTATTCCTTCTGCGGATACCACATGTCCTAGGAATGCCACCTCCTTAAGCCAAAATTCACACTTGCTGAATTTGGCATAGAGCTTCTTCTCCCTTAATACTTGCAGCACAATTCAGAGGTGTTCATCATGCTCTTCTTCAGACTTGGAGTACACCAAAATATCGTCGATGAACATAACGACGAACCTATCCAAGTATGGTTGGAAACCCGGTTCATCATATCCATGAACGCTTTGAGCGTTCGTCAATCCAAACGGCATCACCACAAACTCAAAATGGCCGTATCTTGTCCTAAAAGCGATCTTATGGATATCCGCCTCCTTCACCTTCAATCGGTGATATCCCGACCTTAAGTCTATCTTTGAGAATATCTGCCCCCTTCAGGTGATCGAACAAGTCATCGATCCTTGGCAAAGGATACTTGTTCTTGATGGTCACTTATTCAACTCGATGGTAATCTATGCACATACGCATAGTTCCGTCCTTCTTCTTTACAAATGCAATCTGGTGCTCCCCATGGAGACACACTCGGGTCGTATGAACCCACGATCCAATAACTCTTGGATTTGAGCCTTGAGCTCAACTAACTCCTTTGGCGCCATTTGGTATGGAGCGATTGACACAGGAGCTATTCCTGGCAGCAAGTCTATTCCAAACTCCACCTCCCTATCTGGGGGTATTCCTGGTAATTCCTCCGAAAATACATCTTCAAAGTCTTTCACCGTTCTAACTCCACTGAAACCTTCTTCCTTTCCACCTAACGCACTTACGAAGGCTAAGAACGCCTTGCACCCTTTCTTAACCATATTCTCAGCCTTCAACGCTGAAACTACGTTGGACAGGTAATTTCTTCTCTCTCCGATCATTACTACTACTTCATCCTCCGGGGTCCTTAGTTCCATTCATTTAGCCGCACAATCCAACACGGCTCGGTGCTCTACTAGCTTGATCCATTCCAAGTATAAGTTCAAACTCCCGAAAGGTAGTTCCATTAAGTCACCAGAAAGTTCACTCCTTGAATCTCTGGGGTACATTCGAAAGATCTTATCCACCACTACAGATTAGGCCTAATGGGCTTACTACAGCTTATCTCCCTATCGAGAAAGTTCGAGTCTAGGCCTAGTGTTTCCACTACACTACATGCAACATATGAATGGGTCGAGCCCACATCAATTAAGGCATAATAAGGCTTGCCATAAATAAGGAACGATCGGTTATAACATCCGGTGCGTCTCTGTCCTCCCTACGGCGAACCGCATAAACCAAACCGGTTGCCTTGCCTCAAGATTAGCGGCACCTGCGCCTGTGCTCCACGTCCTCTACCATGCAGTTACCTCGATTACTCGAACCACGACCTCGTTGAGGTTCTTTGTCCTCCTCTACCAACGACTAACATTACGAGCGGTGGTCGACTTTCATCCGGTTTCTTAGGACAATCCTTGAGCATATGGTCCTTGGACCCACACCGAAAACATCCTCCCATCTTTTTCCAGCACTCCCCTAAGTGATTCTTCCTACAATGTTCACAAGGACGATCATCGCCATCCTGCACCGGCTTGCGATTTTGCGGCCCATCAACTCTAGTCCTCTTTTGAGGCTTCCCAGACGATCCAAAACCTCTTTTGGGCCTATTCCGATCCATAGTCTGCTTTGTAGAATCTTTGATTCCTTCAGCCACTTTGGCCTTTTCTACCAAAGCAGAAAACTCCGCTCCCGATGCGGTGCTATCAACGATCTCGAGATCATCCCTTAGCCCGTCCTCAAAACGGACACAGTGCTCATGCTCAGTTGCCACTACTCCTCAAGCATATCGGCTCAACCTCAGGAATTCAACCTCATACCCCGCCACGGACTTGTTCCCTTGAACCAGCCCCAGAAAAGCCTTCCTTTGCTCATCTGTATACCTGGTTCCCACATATTTCTTCTGAAATGCTTCCTTAACATATTCCCAGGTCAGATCCTCAGCCATGGCACCATCCCGAATAGTTAACCACCACTGATACGCTTCATCGCGTAACAGTGCCACCATCCCTTTCAACTTTTCCTCAAGGGTCAGATCAAGCTCATCCATGATGCGCTCAGTTGCTTCCAACCATTACTCAGCTATACTGGGTGCCACACCCGATACTCCACGAAACATTTCGGCTCCATTAGCTCGAAGCCGCTCAGGCACAGACTTACGAGTTCCCGAATTTCCTCCTGCACCAGCCACCAACTCCAAAACTCACAAAGCCTGACGCAACACAAAGCATCTTCTCCCGTCACGAGCTTGCGCTCAACACCCTGGTAGGGGTGGTGGTGGCGGTGGTATCTCATTGTCAGACCCTTGACCCGATCCAACGGGTTCCGACACAGTCATCCTTCCTCTACCTTGTCCACGACGACCACGTCCTCTAGAGCTCATTTCTAACGTCGTAATCTGATTAAGAAGTTTTATGAATTAGTCTTTCTTTCACTTGTTTACCCGCGAAGAAGTTTTATGAAAAAGAATTTAGGAGTGGTTCTTTCGTATGCACACAGTCTTTCCATTCATTCATCCATACATCCATCAAATAATCATGAACTCTCGTTCATTCAGAGAAAGGTTGTAGTTTTCATTGTTATTGTTTTTCCACTACCTAGGGGTATTTTTGTAATTCTGTCCTACAGGGGTATTTTCGTAATTTTTCAAAAGGAAAAAGTTCCTTGGTGATTTTGTCGTAAAGTATTTTGGTATTTTTAAATTCTGGGGTATTTTGAAAAATTTTGAAATCCAGGGGTATTTCAGAAATTTTGACCTCGGGGGTATTTTGGTGATTTTTTTTTCTCCAAGCCGGGGTAAATTTGTAAAATCTTATAAATCAGGGATATTTCAAAGGTTGCAAAACTTTGAGGGTTCTTTTTGAGAATTGTAATTTTCAAAACGGTGATGTTACAAAAATTTTGAAAATTAGGGTCATTTTGGTAATTTTATAAGTTAGGGGCAATTTTGAAATTTCCAAAATTCAAGGTATTTTTGATAATTTTCAAATTAGGTTTTTTGAACATTGATAAAATAATGAAATTTTGGCAAAACTGTTGGGTAGTTGGTTATTTTATAAACCAAGGGTATTTTGGTAATTTTACCACTAGGGGCATTTTTGTATAAATTGGAAATCTTTCGGAAAATTTTGTAAAAATGGTTTTCATGAATTTAGAAGAAAGTTTTAAGAGTTCTAAAACTAGGGTTTTGTTGTTTTTATAAAAACACGGCTAATTCCCTTTCGGGTTTTAGTTATTGTGTTTAGCCTATGACCGAGTCCTCTTGGTCAGGGTGAACCAAAGCTACGCACCAAGCAGGATTCGAGTGGAGAGGAGGTGAGTCACGCAGACTGCTTAAATACCAAGCTCCCACCGAAACCATTCCTAGACATGCGCTGAGAGGTTGCCACACCCACCGAGCCCCTGCAGGTTAGGGTGAAAAGCTACGCACGGCAGGATTCTGCGAAGAGGAGGTGAGTCACTAGGGCTGCTTAAATACCGTGCTCTTAGGATCCAATCCTAGACATGCGCATGTGGGGTTACCACACCCTAACTTAGTGACTTAGCCATGGGTTTGTTTAACGTTCCTTAAGTCTTATGTGTTTGTGTTTGAGTAGACTAGTCCTAGGGTTCAAGTTCCTATCATGCTATTCTACGTTCCATTCCTTTTCTACCCTTCTAATATTCATTACACATAATCACACAAATGGTTAGGGTACTTACCTAGTGGACTGGGGTCGGAGACTTAGGAGCCATGCCAGAAAACCTGTTTATTTCATAAAATCCTTTCAAAAAGCTTACTTGGCTCGATTTGAAAACGTTTTGGGCCTTAGCCCACAGGCCGAGAGTTTAAAACTTGGCTCTGATACCAAACTGAAACACCCCACACCCGGCCCACGAGCCTGGACCGGATCTGGTATGTTCCTTAAGTAATCTGGTTACAAAATTCTTTTATTACCAGAGGAAAACTTGTGCGATTTTTAAAAACTATTGTTTTGGGTTGGGCTTGAGTTAAAAACCCATTGATCTTATTTTAAAGTCCAATTAATTAAGATGAAAAAAACAATTAGGGTTTATTTTTAAAGAAATAAATTTTACTTAACTTTAATTGAAAATAATTCGTAACATAGTAATTAAAAATAAAAGTAAAGAAATGTAACTTATGGCCTTATTACATCAAGTAAAATCCCAAAATAAAATTAAAATACTTAAATAAATTTAAATATCCATATTGAATAAAACTTCAAGTGAGCATGGCCATCCCTAAGCTTCCGCGAACCCGGTCCATTATTGATCGTCACTGAAAAATAGTCCTACAACGGGGTGAGTCAATGAGACTCAATGTGTACACAACACTAAAATTCAATAGATCAGGCATACATTTTTCATATCCAATACTTATTCATATAACAGATAAAAATGATGATGCAACCCAAACCCAAACCTAGGTGCCATCCGCTACACATCCCCGTACCAACACGCGCACACCGTGGGGACTACTAAGTCAACCCTCCATCCGCTACACACCATCGAAGAAGCGATCATTTGCGATCGACGTGCTCATCGCCCATATAAAATTTGTGGCATAGCCACTAGATAATTGTGTCATGAGACACCACATTCAGATAATGTAACTGAAGTTACCACATTCAGATAATGCGACCGAAGTCACCACATTCAGATAGTGAGACCGTAGTCATCACATTCACTTCCCCTTTTTCATATTATCCCGAATGACCCATATTATTCATATCATGCATATCATACTTAAATTCACATTCTTATCATATTTCACATGTTAAATATAACATATTTCGTAATCCTAATAGGAGTAGGAAAGCGTGCTGAGTACTTTGTACCATATTATGGTACCTTAGCCACATTCTTATAAACATGCATATTTTACATATTACCATCAATCTTATTAAAAGTTAGTGTGGGGTACACACCTGATTCGTTTAACGAAGTCCTTGAAATCCCGAAGAACCGATCTACTAATTTAGATCCTTAACTCCTATATTCGGCCAATCATTTAAACACATTAATAAACCTTTTTGGCTTTAAAACCAAATCCTAGTAGGATTTGTATACTTAAAAAACCTACCTTGTTGCCGATTGACTTAAGAATCAAGTCCCAAAACTTTGTTGTATTCCTTCTTGCATTCGGCCAACATTAAAACACATCATAGGTTAGTTTTGGCTTTTGGGAATAAATCCAAATACTTAAAATAGGCTTTGGCCGAATGTCTTAAACACATACCTTTGTGATCTCAAATCCCGAAAAGTATCCTTGCTTTCCTAGGGATGTCGAAATTCCTATAATCACATGTTAGGTTTAATCTAACATTAAAACTTAAAACAAGACCTTTGGATCTTATAGTTTCTTACCTTAGATCCCGAAATATTCCTCCTTGTAGTCGCACGATTGTAGAAACTCGAGAGATCCCTTAATACTTGATCGACTACTTCCTTGCTTAGATTCACGGGAGATTCGGCTATGGCTTCTAATGGAGAGGAAAATATTGGCTAGGTTCCAACAATTACTTAATTTCGGCTTGACAAAAGAAAAGAAAGAAAAGAAGAGAGGAGAGCACTAAGAATTCGGCGGAGAGAAAGGAGGAAGCAAAAATTGATGAGTAGCCCTCCTTCCTTTTATAGCCGAAATTATCATCTAATGAGTCCCTTACTTGGCCACCACTCCTCTATCTCGATAACTTTATCCTTTAATTATCATAAATAAAAGAGTTTAAATCCAACATTTATCTCTTCATAATAATCCAATTTAAAAATCCTTTATTTATCACCCTTTTAATCGAATATTTATGAAAATAAAACACCTCCTTTCTAGAAGCATGTGCAGTCCACCTCAGTCTTCGGAAGCAAAAATAAAACCTCCTTTATTTGCTTCCCAAGTGACTCGAACTCAGGCCCATTCCTCTTGCATATGGCGCCATTTCCATAGGCCCTAAGTGGCATCTTCAGACCACTTTTCCAAGCCTGTTTGTGTGTCAAATTCCACAAACTTTTTCTTTTAAGGCCACCTTGCCTTAATTTCCCCTTTTAAACCTTAAAACTCGTCATTTCTAGGTCATTTCTAAGTTTCCAAAAATTTTCGTTCGGCTTTGTAAACTTGACATTTTCTTACATTTCCAAGTTTCCAGAAATGTTCACTTTCCATTTTCCTTACATTTCCTAGTTTCCAAAAATGTTCACCTTCCATTTTTAAACTTAACATTTCCATACATTTTCAGGTTTCCAAAAATGTTCATTTCTAACTCATTTTCATTCATTTCCGGGTTTTCAAAAATATTCAAAATTTATTCTTAGTACATAAAACATGTCACTTCGTAGAACTAAACCGAAAATGCATAGGCCCTTTCCAGGATGTTACATTCTTTTTGCTTGATCTAGGTCGTGACTCACTGCTCACTTATTTCCATAATACTCGTTAGCCTCTTCAAGAAAGCCGAGACGTGGTGATTCTTGAATAGTCTTTGTCAGCTTGAATCCTTGGGCAATAAAGTCTTGTATTCCTTCACGGACTATCAGTCTTTTCTCGTTGTGTTTACTTGGACCATATTCGGACGACCGTATTATAATCCACTTTATCAAGAAATCCATTTTTTTATGACAAACTCTTCTATTTAGCAATCGAATTTGAATCAACACCTCTTTTTCTATGATGTGAATGCAATGTAATCAAAACAAAATAAAACACGTTAGCACAAGAGAAATAAATAACAAAATAGGGCACCTATCTGGGTGACCACTATGGTTTGGCATAGCTCTACCAAGGGTAAGCCCTTAAGTTTTCTACATGTGGTTTAGCTCTAAAGTTGAGGTACCCGAACCAGCAGATTTCTCGATCCTCACCTATTATAGGCTCATACGGACCGAGTTTGGTTCAGGGGAATACATTTCCCTATGGCCATGCGGAAGTGAAAACTTCACGAAGACATAGGTACAGATGTATTCCGGAAGCAGTCTACTAGCCCATGCGGAGGTGAAAACCTCACGAAGGCGTAGATTCTCGCTCCCACTTAAGGGTGTGATCACGGCGGTCATGCAGTGCAATGCAAAGAGAGATATTTTAAAATCACATACAATAAAAAGATCGTGCTTTTTTTTTTAAAAAATCAAAATTTTGAATTCGAACAAAAGGACATTAAATTATCGATTTTATGGCTTGACTCTCTTATTGTCCCCAGTGGAGTCGCCAAGCTGTCGAAACCATTTTTAAAGTTTTTATAAAAACGGGGATCGACTTTAAAAACGAAAATGGAGTCGCCACCAATCCTTTTTACTTAGGTGTGATTGGATCACCTTGCAAAATGTTTTATTTCAAAACATTTGATTTTCATCCATGGAAAACAAGAAAACGGGTTCGGGAGTCGGTTACGTATGAGGAAGGGTTAGCACCCTCATAACGCCCAAAAATTGGTACCTAATCGATAAAATTATGTCCAAATGTTGAAAATTTAATAAAAATTTAAAATATGATTTCTAAAAAAAACTGAACAATTTGATTTAAAATTTGAGATTTCTTTGTTCCGAAAGAATACAAACATCACATCCAGCACGTTAGGACACGATATTTTTAAACTTTCGTAACTAAAATCATCTCATGATTTACAATATTTTATTAAAAGGATATTTAGTTATTTAGTCAAACGAAAAATCGAAAACCAGCACGTTAGGACACTATTTTCCGAATTTCTAAATACAAAACATTGCCTTATTTTAAAATTTGAGAAAACAAGGTCAAAAGCTTAAAAGGTTATTTAGTTCTTGGAACGAACGAAAAATCAAAACCCAGCACGTTAGGGCGCGACTTCTTGTACCTCCAAGCACCAAATATTACCTTTGTGAAACCCTTTTAATGAATTTGGATAAAAAGTAAATAAAAGCAAAAATAAAAATATATAAAAATCATCGATCTATATGAAATGATAGGAACAAGAATAGGTAAAACATAATAGTAAAAAAAAATAGCAATGATGATCTTGATAATAAAAATAATAATTAGAATGATAAATATAATTATAATTATAATAATATGCATATAAAAAAATAGTAACAAAAATAAAAAAGATAATAATTATGATGAATATAATAATAATTATAAAATTAAAAAGATATGGTAGAAGTAATATTAAAATAATAATTACAAAAATAATAACGATACTAAATTAATAATAATAGTAGTAGTAATAATAATATTAATAGTAATGAAAATAATAATAAAAGTGATAGTAAAAATAAAAATAGTATTAATAATAAAATAATAATAACAATATTTGAAATTGATAGTAATAATAAAAAATAATAGTAGTAGTAAAAATAAAAGTAATATTAATAACAAAAATAATAGAAATGATAAAAATAGCAATAATAATGTAGGTAATAAAAATAGTAATAATACTAATAATAGTAAATATGATAATAAAATTAAAAATAATAATAGTCACAAATATAATAATAATAGTACTAATAATAATAGGAAAAATAATAGTAAGAAAAAAAAATAGTAATGAAATAAAAAAAAATAGGAATCATAATGTTAAAAGTAATGAGAATAATAATAATATTGATAATAGTAAAATAAAAAGTATTAGTAATAAAATAATAATGATAATAAAATAATAATAGTAAAAGCAACAATAATATGATAATAAAAATCAAGATTAACAATAATGATAATAAAATTAATAATAAAATAATGAAAATTACAAAAGAAATGAAAAAGGACGAAATTGAATCTATAAATAAAAGTTTGGGATAAATTTAAAATACAAGAAAACTGAATTAAAAAACTAAAAAAAATGCAGAAGGGCTTGCTGCGCAAATAGCCCATTTAACTGAAAAACAAGCGGATTCTATGATGGCGGGTCGGGTCGCGCGGGTCGAAGCCATGAAACGGCGCCGTTTTAGGGCTTAAAGCCCCAGGCCAAAACGACGTCGTTTTAACCCTTTATTTAAGCCAAATTTTCAACAAAAAAATCATTTTAAACTTGTTATAAAAAAAAACGTTCAGAAATTCCCCAATACTCTCTCGCCTGCGCAATTTCTGGCCCAGACATCGGCGCCAGACCACCGCGCCGGTCACCATCGACCGCCGTCGCCGGCCACCGTACAAGATGGCCGAAATTCAAAAAAAAGTAAGTTTTTTTTTATAAATGTGTTATATATATATATATATTATATTCTCTCAAAAAAATGTATTCGAAAATGAGAAAAATAAAATAAAATAAAACCTTTGCTTTTTTTGATTGTGTATATCTCTGTTTTTTTTTTTGTGTATATTTGTCTCTGTGTATCCTCCTGTTTACAAGATTACATCGGGCTTTTATAGCCTGGAAAATAAAAAAGGAAAGATTATGTTTCTCTTTTTTGCTGTTCTTTCTTTCTTTTTCTTTTTTTGCAGGTGAAAGACGAGAGGCGCGGCGGCGATAGGGCGCGTTAACTGCAGCGTGGATCTCGGCGGTAGGGCGTCATCCGTGCACGGGTTGTGGCGCGCCTGGTGGGTCGTCTTTGGGCGCGAGGAAGGGCTTGCGGCGCGAGGGAATTTTAGGGTTTAAGAAACCCTTGTTTAGTTTTGGGCTTTTTGGGCCGCTTGTATCTGGGTTTGGGGCCTAGGTTTAGTTTGGGTTAGTTTAGGGTGTAATCGTTTGGGCTGTGCGAGTTTAGGAATTGGGCCTCTGGATAGGTAATTGGGCTCGGGTTTTGTAAATGGACTTGTTTAAAAGACATTTATTATTTTTTATTATTTGCTTTTTTTCTCTGTTTCACACGGGCCTGGGCACAAATGGGCCTCTACAATAAGCTTAGCTATTTACCCATTGAATCACTTGGGATACTCAAAAATACATAATTATCATCATTCACATAAATGCAACGCCAATGCCACATCCCAGATGTGGTCTTACATGGGATCACCTCAAGATGCCGGTGCCATAACCTCGATCTGGTCTCGTACGGGATCTCATATCGATTTTTGATGCCATATCCCAGATATGGTCTTATACAATTCTCATATTCGATGCCGATGCCGTATCCCAAATATGGTCTTATACGGGATCTCATTTCGATTGTCGATGCCTTATCCCAAATATGGTCTTATACAATTCTCATATTCGATGCCGATGCCATATCCCAGATATGGTCTTATACGGGATCTCATTTTGGTGTCGGGGCCACGTCTTAGGCATGGTCTTACACAGGACCTGATCAATCACCATAATGATATCCTTTCGCTTCTTAAAGTCCAACCGGGACTTCAACATCACAAAATTTCATCATCCTCTCATTCAACATCATTACTCAAATTCATAGGAATATTATACATCTTCACAAATATCAAACATTTTAAAACATACTAGCATGATGTTGAACTTATTACACACAAACTTACCTCGATTTCAAAATAGGCCAAATTGCCAATCTAGTCCGATACCTTACCCTTTCCTCGATCAAGGTTAATTCTTCGTTCTTCTTGGTCTATAATAACAAATTATCTCATTTAATTATTACATTAATCAACACATTTCAATAATCATGCTTTGGAAAAATTACCATTTTGCCCTTAGACTTTCACAAAATGACTATTTTACCCCTAGGCTCGTAAATCGATTCTAATCGAATTTCCTCCTTTTACAAGCCTAGATGAACATTTATTACTCTTATGGAAACCATCAATACTCATTATTTCCCACATTTAATACCTATTTATAACCTTTACAAAAAGGTCCCCTTAGGTGTTTTCATGGAATCATCTTTCACAAAAGTTGTTTATCTAACAACTAAGACTCATTTTCTTCCATAAAAATGTAGCAAACAACATAAATGCTCACATGGCAAGACCCTAAGCTTTCAACCATTTTGCAAAATAGTCCCCTCTTTAGCTAGGTTAAGCTTTAGGGGTTCCAAAAGTAAAATTATTATCAAGAAAAACCACTAGAATCACTTACTTGTGAGGAGAAAAGCTTGCTGAAATTTTGAGCTCTCAAACCCCTATTTTTGCTGCTAATTTTTGGTGGAGAAGAAGAGAAGAAAAGATGATATTTTTCTTTTCTTTATTCTTCTCTTATTTTATTCATTAATCACCTAACACCACCAAAACATTGACTAAATTAATCCTCTTGTCCCCCCTATGGCCGGCTATGACCTTTGAAAAGGCCTAATTTAATTTTAAGGGCCTCCAATTAAAATTCTATAGCTAATTGGTACCTCTAGCTTGTAAACTAAGACTTTCGCACTTTATGCGATTTAGTCCTTTTTCGTAATTAAGCATGCAATCGCTAAAATTAAGGCACCAAAATTTTCATGCACCTATATAATCATGCTATAACATATAAAATAATACTAAAATAATTTTCTCCGACCTCGGAT
The DNA here is from genome assembly GCA_025698515.1 of Gossypium sturtianum. Classification (NCBI taxonomy): domain Eukaryota; kingdom Viridiplantae; phylum Streptophyta; class Magnoliopsida; order Malvales; family Malvaceae; genus Gossypium; species Gossypium sturtianum. Next base: position 108,511,009 of record CM046945.1, read on the forward strand.
TAGTGGTCCCAAAACCACTGTTCTGACTAGCCCCTAAATCGGGCTGTTACAATTCTTCCCCCTTAAGGATTTTCGTCCTCGAAAATCCTACCGGTAAAGCGGTTGGGATATTTGTTTCTCATAGCCTCCTCGAGCTCCCATGCAGCCTCTTCTACCCCATGTCTTTTCCATAGCACGAGGGCTATACTTTTGTTTCTCAACTGTTTGACCTCTCGTGCCAAAATCTTAACCGACTCTTCGCCATAAGTCATGTCCGGTTGAATCTCTACCTCTGATTGTACAATCACATATGAAGGGTCCGAACAGTATCGGCGTAACATGGACATGTGGAAGACATCATGAATCTTTTCCAGCTCAGGTGGCAAGGCCAAATGATAAGCTACCGACCCTATCCTCTCGATAACCTCATATGGTCCGATAAAACGCGGACTCAATTTGCCTTTCCAGCTAGATCTGAGGACTTTTCTCCATGGTGATACTTTCAGAAACACTTTATCACCTACTTGGAACTCAATCTCTTTCCACTTCAAATCTGAATAGGACTTTTGTCTATCTGATGCAGCTTTTAGACATTCACGTATCACTTTTACCTTCTCTTCGGTTTCTCTGACTAAATCGATCCCATGAATCTGATTCTCTCTCAGTTCGGTCAAATATAGGGGCGTTCGGTACTTACGCCCATACAGTGCCTCATAAGGCGCCATCTTCAAACTCGACTGAAAGCTGTTATTGTAGGCGAATTCCACCAGCGGTAAGTATTTCTCCCAATTACCTTGGAATTCCAAAATACAACATCGAAGCATGTCTTCAAGTATATGTATTACTCTTTCTGACTGCCAGTCGATTTGCAGATGGAAAGCTGTACTAAAACTCAATTTTGTGCCTAAGGCCTCTTGCAACTTTTTCCAAAACCGTGACGTAAATCTCGGATCTCTATCTGAAATAATTGACAACGGTACTCCATGAAGTCTTACTACTTCTGTAACATACAAATCCGCCAACTTATCAAGCGAGTAGTCGACCCGTACTGGTATGAAATGGGCTGACTTCGTGAGTCTATCGACCACGACCCATACGGCATCTTTCTTTTACGGCATCAACGGAAAACCCGTCATGAAGTCCATAGTAATATGGTTCCATTTTCACTCGGGAACCATAATAGGCTGAAGTAAACCCGAGGGTACTTGATGTTCAGCCTTCACTTGCTGACAAATTAGACATATCGATACAAACTCGGAAATGTATTTCTTCATACTTGGCCACCGATACCATTTCCTCAAGTTGTTATACATCTTCGTGCTGCCTGGATGTACATACAAACATCCACTATGTGCTTCGTGCAACATCTTTCGGATAAGTTCATCATCTCTGGGTACACAAACCCTATCTCGGAACATCAAACATCCATCAGGACTTATCCGAAAGTCCGACTCAACATTTGACTCACATTGAACTCTTTTAGCTTGTAAATCATTGTCGCCTTTCTAGGTCTCACAAATCTCTTGAAGAAACATTGGTCTAGCCCTCAACTCGGCTAGGATAGAACCATCATCTGACATAGCTATCCGTATATTCATGGCTCTCAGTGCAAACAAGGATTTCCTACTCAAGGCATCGACGACTATGTTCGCCTTTCCTGGATGGTAGCCAATCACTAGCTCATAATCCTTTATTAGCTCTAACCATCTTCTCTGCCTTAGATTCAACTCCTTTTGAGTCATCAAGTACTTTAAGCTCTTATGATCAGTGAACACTCGACATTTCTCACCATATAAATGATGTCTCCAAATCTTTAGTGCAAATACAATTGCGACTAAATCCAAATTGTGGGTCGGGTAATTCTTCTCGTGCGGCTTTAATTGTCTAGAGGCATATGCTATCACCTTGCCCTCTTGCATGAGTACATAAACTAATCCATTCAGGGATGCATCGCTGTAAACCACAAATTATTTTCCTGTCTCAGGTTGCACTAAAAAGGAGCCTCAGTCAACAACGCCTTTAATTTCTCAAAACTCTGTTGGCACTTTTCTGTCCATTCAAACTTCACATCTTTTTGCAATAGCCTCGTCATCGGAGTAGCTATCATGGAAAGTCCCTTGAAAAAACGTCTATAGTAGCCAGCTACGCCCAAAAAACTCATAACCTCGGTTACATTCCTTGGTGGCTTCCAATCTACAATTGCTGAGATCTTACTCGGGTCGACTCTAATTCCATCTCCCGAGACAATGTGCCCCTAAAATCCAACTTCCTTAAGCCAAAATTCACTTTTACTAAACTTGGCATATAATTGTTTATCTCTCAAAATTTTCAGAACTGTTCTCAAATGCTTAGCATGCTCGTTCTAATCCTAAGAGTAGATCAATATATCGTCGATAAAGACTACAACAAATTTATCCAAATATGGCCGAAAGATACGATTCATCAAATGCATGAAAACTGCAGGGGCATTTGTTAAACCAAAAAGGCATAACCAAAAATTCATAGTGGCCATACCTTGTCCGAAATACAGTTTTCGGTACATCCGAGTCGTTGACTCTCATCTGATAGTATCAAGACCTCAAGTCTATCTTGGAAAACACTGTGGCTCCCTTCAATTGATCAAACAAGTCGTCGATTCTTGGCAACGGGTACTTGTTCTTCACAGTTACCTTATTGATTTGCCGATAATCTATACATAACCTTATAGAACCATCCTTTTTCTTCACAAATAATACGGGAGCACCCCACGGAGAATGACTCGGTCTTGCGAAGCCTTTATCCGTCAACTATTGTAACTGTGCTTTCAGTTCTTTTAGCTCGGTTGGAGCCATTCTGTATGGAGCAATAGAAATGGGGGCAGTACTAGGAACTAACTCAATCCCAAATTCAATCTCTCTAACTGGAGGTAGCCCTGGCAATTCCTCCGGGAAAACATCCGGATACTCACATACTATGGGCACTGAATCAATTCTTAACTCAGTCTCTCCAGAATTCATCACAAAGGCAAGGTAAGCTTCATACCCTTTTCTTAGATATTTCTGAGTCAACAAGGAAGATATCACTATTGGGAATCTATCTTGCTCATCTGATTCTACACGAATAAGATCCCCACTTTCACACTTCAACTCAATACACTTCCTTCCACAATTCACTATCACATCATGAGTAGTTAACCAATCCATCCCAAGGATGACATCAAATTCATCAAACGACAATAACATGAGATTAGCCGGAAAGTAATGACCTCTAATCATCAAAGGACAATCTTTGCATTTGACTAAGGGATTGGACACTCTTATTACAAATTCGGTAGATTCTACAGGCATGTTCATGCTAGAGACTAATTTCATGCAAATATACGAGTGGGTAGATCCCGGATCAATCAAAGCTATAACATGAGTATCATAAAAAGAAAATGTACCCGTAATTACATCGGGGGAGGACGCCTCTTCGTGAGCACGAATAGAATATGTTCTCGCCGGTGCTCTACCTCAGTTCTTGCAGTCTGCTCTCTAGATGTACTCTTACTACTCATTTCATTTCCCGAGTTTCTCTGTGGTCTTCCCCTAGCAGTACCTCCCGGTCTTGCACTCTGAGGTTTCTCTTTCTCACCCACCTCGAGGCAATCTCTGATAAAATGGTCTAGGGATCCACACTTGAAACAAGCTTCCTCATTTGCTCGACACTCCCCGGGATGATGTTTGCCACACTGCGGACATTTCGGTCTACTCGGTTGCCAACACTAGCGACCGAAGTAGTTTGAGCTTTAGACCCCTGGTACTGTCTACCCTTACTTCTACTTGAAAACCCAGCTGAGGTGGCCGATCGAATAGTGAAATCTCTTGACTTCTTGGATGAGGATCGAAATGACTTGCCTAACCGTCTCTTCTTCGAGTCACGAGACTCGTTTTCAGCCTTCCTTTTCTCTTTAACCAGTTCCTCGGCCTTACAGGCTCTATCTACCAGCACCACAAATTCTTTTAGTTCTAGGACACCAACAAACAAACGGACATCCTCATTTAACCCTTCCTCGAACCTTTTACACATAATAGCCTTGGTGGACACACACTCACGGGCATATTTACTAAGCCTTATGAACTCACGTTCGTATTCAGTCACCGTCATTCGACCTTACTTTAGCTCCAAGAATTCCTTTCTTTTCTGGTCGATGAATCTTTGACTAATATACTTCTTCCGGAACTCTTCTTGGAAGAATTCCCAATTAACTCTCTCCCTTGGTACCACTGACACAAGGGTGTTCCACCATTGATAGGCTGAATCTCTTAAGAGAGACACCACACACTTTATGCACTCTTCAAGCGTGCATGACAACTCATCAAATACCCTGATGGTATTCTCAAGCCAGAATTCCGCCCACTCCGGATCATCATCTTTACTAGCTCAAAATTCCTCAGCTCCTTGTTTTCGGATCTTATCGACCGGAGGTCTTTCTCTTCTTACTACCTCTACCACTTGAGGAGCTACAGGAGTGGGCTGAGGAATAGGTGGGGGTCGGGGGGTTAAGCATTAGGATTTGCTCGAATATACTCAGTATACCAGTTACTCATCATATGAAGAAAGGCTTCTTGAGCCTCTTCTCCCTGACCCAAAGTCTCGGGTCTACTCTCTATTGGCATGGTCCCTTGCACGGGAGCCGGCACATTACTTGCAACATCATCGGCTGTAGTTCGATCGAGATCCATTTACTATATAAAAACACAATTCAAATCGTCAGGAGTCGCCACACTATCATTATGTAAATACTCGTATGTATGGCATGTATAACTAGACTCATACTTACGCTACGTTAGTCTAAGAATCGACTAAATCGTAGCTCTGATACCACTAAATGTAACACCCCTTACCCGTATTCGACACCTGAACCGGGTACGAGGCATTACCATACTTAACTTGCTCAATCATGCAACATCGATTCGTAAAAATTTCATTTCAAATTAAAACTTTTCATTCAAGACCATAATGTCCTTATTATAGGTCTACAAGACCCTAAACTTGTACCCGGAATGATTCAGAACTAAACCGGAAACTTTTAACCCTTAGACAAATTTGACATAAAACAGGGCCACACGCCCGTGTGAAGGATGGGACACGCCCGTGTGGCAAATCACATGCCCATGTTCCACACCCGTGTGGATTTATTTTTCAATTCGATCCTACAGGGGTTTTCACACGGCCGAACACACGCCCGTGTCCCTGGTCCGTGTCCCTCACACGGCCTCGACACGCCCGTGTCTTAGCCCGTGTGCAAAAACCTTAGCATTCTGTTTATGATGTCATCACCTCAATAAGATCACACGGCCAGGGCACACGCCCATGTCCTTCAGCCGTGTGGAAAATTAAATTCCTAATTTCAAGTGCAGACTTCACACGGCCTGGGCACACGCCCATGTCCATGGCCGTGTCTTCCACACGACTGAGACACACGGCCGTGTCTCTGCCCGTGTGTTTACTATTGAGCATACTGACTTGTAAACCTAGCATGCAAGGGGACACACGGCCTAACCACACACCTATGAGGTTGACCGTGTGTCATACACGGCCTAGACATACGCCCGTGTGTCTACCCGTGTGGACATTTGTAAGGCTATCTACCAAGCCAAATGCCACCCTACAAGGCAATCATACTTATACCAATTCAATTCAACATATATCATAACCATAAGACACTTCTAGGAATTCATAATCAAGACATCCATACAAGCATACACTTCATGAATTTCATCATCATCGAATATATATGTACTTATCAAGTATTGGCCCATTTCCAATGACCACTTACAAAAAGGAATTTAATAACATTAATAGCCAACACTTTGGCTAACAAATATGACATAACAAAATGACCAAGTCCTATACATTCCATACTCAAAATAAATCTAACTTTGCTATACCAAAGAGAAGTTGATAATGTGATTTCTGAACTCTGACGTTCCACGAATTCCCGAGCTAGCTTGGCAATACTACAAGGAAAAGGGAAAAGAGAGGGGTAAGCATAAAGCTTAGTAAGTTTGTATGAAATAAATAGCAACATAAAGGCCCATAATGTCATCCATCCATTGCATTGAATAAAACACAAAGTCTTAAGCATATTGCCATAACTTACTCATGCTTACTCTTACCAATTACATATCATGTCTCATACCGTAGACATTTCTCGTGAATTACTCACATGTACCTGTATCACTTCATCACATAGCTTTAGCACTAATCTCATCTCTATTATAAGCTTAGCTATTTACCCATTGAATCACTTGGAATACTCGAAAATACATAATTATCATCATTCACATAAATGCAATGCCAATGCCACATCCCAGATATGGTCTTACATGGGATCACCTCTAGATGCCGGTGCCATAACCCCGATATGGTCTCATACGGGATCTCATATCGATTGTCGATGCCATATCCCAGATATGGTCTTATACAATTCTCATATTCGATGCCGATGCCATATCCCAGATATGGTCTTATACGGGATCTCATTTCGATTGTCGATGCCATATCCCAGATATGGTCTTATACAATTCTCATATTCAATGCCGATGCCTTATCCCAGATATGGTCTTATACGGGATCTCATTTCGGTGCCGAGGCCACGTCCCAGACATGGTGTTACACGGGACCTTATCAATCACCATAATGATATCCTTTAGCTTCTTAAAGTCCAACCGAGACTTCAACATCAAAAAATTTCATCATCCTCTCATTCAACATCATTACTCAAATTCATAGGAATATTATAAATCTTCACAAATATCAAACATTTTAAAACATACTAGCATGATGTTGAACTTATTACACACAAACTTACCTCGATTTCAAAATAGGCCAAATTGCCAATCTAGTCCGATACCTTGCCCTTTCCTCGATCAAGGTTAATTCTTCGTTCTTCTTGGTCTATAATAACAAATTAGCTCATTTAATTATTACATTAATCAACACATTTCAATAATCATGCTTCTGCAAAATTACCATTTTGCCCTTAGACTTTCACAAAATGACTATTTTACCCCTAGGCTCGTAAATCGATTCTAATTGAATTTCCTCCTTTTACAAGCCTAGATGAACATTTATTACTCTTATGGCAACCCTCAATACTTATTATTTCCCACATTTAACACCTATTTATAACCTTTACGAAAAGGTCCCCTTAGGTGTTTTCATGGAAACATCTTTCACAAAAGTTGTTTATCTAACAACTAAGACTCATTTTCTTCCATAAAAATGCAGCAAACAACATAAATGCTCACATGGCAAGACCCTAAGCTTTCAACCATTTTGCAAAATAGTCCCCTCTTTAGCTAGCTTAAGCTTTAGGGGTTCCAAAAGTACAATTATTATCAAGAAAAACCACTAGAATCACTTACTTGTGAGGATAAAAGCTTGCTGAAATTTTAAGCTCTCAAACCCCTATTTTTGCTGCTAATTTTCGGTGGAGAAGAAGAGAAGAAAAGATGATATTTTTCTTTTCTTTATTCTTCTCTTATTTTATTCATTAATCACCTAACACCACCAAAACATTGACTAAATTAATCCTCTTGTCCCCCCTATGGCCGGCTATGACCTTTGAAAAGGCATAATTTCATTTTAAGGGCCTCCAATTAAAATTCTATAGCTAATTGGTACCTCTAGCTTGTAAACTAAGACTTTCGCACTTTATGTAATTTAGTCCTTTTTCACAATTAAGCATGCAATCGCTAAAATTATGGCACCAAAATTTTGCCATGATCTGTTGTAGTGGCTTTTGCCATGATCTGTTGTAGTGGCTAATGCCATGATCTGTTGTAGTGGCTATTGCCATGATCTAAAGATGAGCAGCTATCTGCAGCATGACTGCCATCGATGGTGTGTAGCGGTGTGGGTTGATTGTAGAAATCCCCAATGGTGTGATTGGCATGTAAGGGTGGTGTGTAGTAGATGGAAACCTAGGATTGGGTTGGGCTTTGCATATTTTCTGATATATTATACTCTGTTATCTGTTCTGTGGGGCTAAGGCCCAATCTGATGGTGCACGAGGGTTGCACACTAAGTCTTGCGACTCACCCCATTATTTAACATCTTTCAGGTAGCACCTAGTGCATCGGACCAGATTAGAGAAGAGCGCAAGGTGGCCATGCGAGGGATTAATTTTGATTCAGCAAAAGACTTTACTAGTTTATTTATTTTAAATATTTTTAATTAGTGGGTTTAAATTTCATTGTAATAAGGCTATGGGCCACTAGCTTCATATTTTCGTTTGTTTTGGGCTTTTATTATTATTAGACATTTACATTTTATGTTTTAATTAAGTTAAGGCATGTATCATATTTCGGTTTTTAATCCACTAAGGCATAAATATAAAATGTATATCTTTTACAAATCAACCAACCATTTAGTTTTCTCGAATAAAGTGTTAAACTCAAGAAAAATATTTTCTGAAATTGCGACATCTTTTAAAATCTCCCTAAGTGACATGCCAGATCCGGTCATGGTGTTTGGGCCGGGTTTGGGGTGTTACAAATTGGTATCAGAGCCAGGTTCAAAACTCAGCTTTGGGGTTTTGGGCTCAAAACGTTTTCTAAAGTTGGGTTTTTGAAAACATGCATGTTTATAAATAACACGGGAGGTTTTCTCGGCATGGCACTGCGTCTCGCCCAAGTCCGCTGTAAGTATTGAGAACTCACCGTGTGTGTTATATATATATATGTGGGCTTGATGGGCTTTAAGGGACGTAGATTATTTTAATTAGAGCTTGATGGACCTTAGGCCTAGTTAAACAACTCTCAATTGCATAAGACTTAATCCAACCGAACAAACATGTAGACAAGTCGCAAGACTACTAGGTGTGGCAACGAGCATGCACATGTCTAGGATTGGATCGGAAGAGCACGGTACTTAAGCGGCCCTAGTGACTCACCTCCTCTTTGGAATCCTACAAAGTGCGTAGTGACTGTTCACCCTAGCCACGAGGATTTGTTGACGGGCCAAAATCTATAACTAAAACCCGAAAGGGACCAACCACCTGATTTTCAAAAAATTACTAAGATGTCCCTAGTTTTAAAAAAAATTCGAAACACCCCGGTTGGAAAAATTACCAAAATACCCCCGAAATATAAAATTACCTTATTTCACAAAGGAACCCTATTTTGGAAAATTACGAAAATACCCATGTAGGATAAATTACGAAAATACCCCTGGGTAGTGAAACAATAAAGACACCCCTACATGATGAATGTAAGTTTGTGGATGCTACTTGTATGTGGATGGTTGATGATTGAACGTATGTGCTTCTTAGGACTAGAAGATGTGAACTTGAGACCTGAAACTTGTGGATGTGATTTGAATTCGAAAGAACTACTCTTAAACTACTGTTCATAAGACTGTTCGTGGTTAATCAGTGGAAGAAAACTATTAATTCATAAAAATTTCTAATCAGATAAACGTCAATCGGAAGAATGAGTACAAGGGGTCGAGGACGTCCGCCGCGTGGTCGTGGTAGGGGTAGGATGACCGCGTCGAGCCGAGTAGGAGTGCGCACTGGTCGAGAAATGAGATGCCGGACGGATCGATCATTGTAGTGGGAGAATTTTAGGATCAGGCGCCCGGAGATGATGCAGTATCTCAGGTGATGTTGCGGGTCCTCTAAAGAGTTGCTAGGGCAGGTACGGGTTCAGGAGCTCAGAAATCTGTGTCAGAACGACTCCGAGTCAACGGAGCAGAGATGTTTAGGGGTGTTTCTAGCGTAGCCCCTAATACAGCTGAGTATTGGTTAGAGGCAAGTGAGCGTATAATGGATGACCTTGACTTCACCGTAGAGGAGAAGTTGAAGGGGGTCGTGTCTCTTCTTCGAGACGAGGCTTATCAGTGGTGGCTCACGATAATGGAGGGTACTGCCGCAGACCGGATCGACTGGATTTCTTTAAGGAATCATTTCAGGGAAAGTACATTGGGGCCAGCTATGTGGAAGCACAAAGGAAGGCATTCCTGAATTTGGTGCAAGGAAGTAAGTCTGTATCTGAATACAAGGCGGAGTTTCTGCGGTTGAGCCGTTACGCTCGAGGGATTGTAGCCACTGACTATGAGCATTGCGTACGGTTCGAGGATGGACTAAGGGATGAGCTAAGGGTATTAGTAGCACCGCAGCGGGAGAGGGGCTTTACAGTTTTGGTTGAGAAAGCTAAGATATCTGAGGAGGTTAAGCGGACTGAGAAATAGAATAAGGATAAGGATAGGAATAGGAATAAGAGGAATTTTGGGCCGTCGGGATCATCTAGAAATTTTCAGAAAAGGCCTAGGACTGATGGGCCAGCTCGTGCTCCGACGGGTCAGAATCGGTCATGTCCTTCGTGTGGGAAGGTACATTATGGGGACTGCAGAAGGAGAACCGGTGGATGCTTCAGGTGTGGATTCACGGAGCATATTATTAGGGACTGTCCACAGAAGGATCAGGTGCAGCCAGCTGGACAAGGTTCTGATCAGGCTGGGAGAGGTGGTCAGCCAGTACCGAGGGGACGTGGTGCAACCAGAGGAGGAAATGGATTCGGTCAGGGTCGTGGAGCACCTGGTAGGGGTGCAGGTAATGTGGATGCAAGGCAGCCGGGTTTGGTTTATGCAGCTCACCGACGGGAGGATGGTGACGCACCGGACATCATAACCGGTACGTTTCTCATTGCTGATAACCCTTTTCTTGCTCTGATTGATATTGGATCAACTCACTCTTACGTTGCATATTCAGTATCTGAGACCTTAAGTATAGACTCTGAAACAACTACTAGGATGATGACTGTGGTTAGTCCTCTAGGACAATCTAGGGTAGTGGACAAACTGTTTAGAGACGTACCCTTAGAGACTCAAGGAGTAGTGTTCCTGGCAGACTTAATGGAATTACCGTTTGGAGAATTTGACCTTATTTTGGGAATGGATTGGTTGACTAAACACCGTGCTAAGTTGGATTGTGAGACTAAGCGCATGGTGTTGAGTGCCCCGGAAGGCGGGGAGGTGGTTGTGTTAGGAGAAAGAAGGAATTACTTGTCCAACGTAGTGTCCACATTAAAAGCTGTTAAGATGATTCGGAAGGGATGTAATGCGTTTCTAGCCTTTATCAGTGCTTTGGATGTTAAGGAGGTGACTGTCGATGAGGTTCGAACAGTCAAGGATTTTACAGATGTCTTTCCTGAAGAATTGCCCGGTTTACCCCCGGATCGCGAAGTGGAGTTTGGAATAGAGCTACTTCCGGGTACAGCTCCGGTGTCTATTGCTCCGTAGAGAATGGCGCCGAAGGAGCTGGTAGAGCTTAAAGCCCAGATCCAAGAACTGTTGGATCGTGGATTTATCTGACCGAGTGTGTCTCCGTGGGGAGCCCCGGTCCTGTTTGTGAAGAAGAAGGACGGATCCATGCGTATGTGTGTGGACTACCGTCAACTAAATAAGTTGACGGTTAAGAATAAGTACCCACTGCCAAGGATCGACGACCTGTTCGATCAACTCAAAGGAGCTTCGGTCTTTCCTAAGATTGACTTAAGGTCGGGTTATCATCAGTTGAAGGTAAAGGAAGGAGACATTCATAAGACAGCGTTTTGAACTCGCTAGTCGGTCATTATGAATTTTTGGTGATGCTGTTCGGATTAACAAACGCGCCAGCAGCATTTATGGATATGATGAATCGGGTGTTTCAGCCATACCTTGATCGGTTCATGGTGGTGTTCATCGACGATATTCTGGTTTATTCCAAGTCTGAAGAGGAGCATGATGCACATCTTCGTGTGGTGTTGCAAATTCTGAGGGAGAAGCAGTTGTTCGCTAAGTTCAGCAAGTGTGAGTTCTGGCTAAGGGAAGTAACTTTCTTAGGACATGTGGTTTTTGCAGAGGGAATTAGAGTTGACCCTCGAAAGATAGAAGTTGTATTGGATTGGAAACCACCGAATTCGGTGGCGGAGATTCAAAGTTTCTTGGGATTGGCAGGGTATTATAGGAGGTTTGTGGAAGGGTTCTCGTTAATAGCGGCACCTTTAACTAAGTTGTTGAGGAAGGGAGCACCGTTTGTGTGGACCGACAAGCAGCAGGGGAGCTTTGATAAACTAAAGAGAATCTTGACGGAAGCGCCAGTGTTAATTTAGCCAGAGGCGGGAAAAGAATTTATCGTCTACTGTGATGCGTCATACACGGGTTTAGGATGTGTGTTGATGCAACATGGAAAAGTTGTTGCATATGCGTCTCGACAGTTGAGACTGCATGAATTGAACTACCCTACGCACGATTTAGAATTGGCGGCGATAGTATTCGCTCTGAAGATTTGGAGGCACTACCTGTATGGGGAGAAGTCGGTTATTTACACGGATCATAAAAGCCTGAAGTATCTCCTACCCAGAAGGAGTTGAATCTGAGGCAACGTAGGTGGATTGAGCTCTTGAAGGACTATGATTGCTCAATCGAATATCATCCGGGTAAGGCTAACGTGGTGGCAGATGCGCTGAGTAGAAAGGCGATAGCAGATTTGAGGGCGATGTTCGCTCATCTTAGTCCGTATGAGGATGGAAGTCTGATAGTTGAACTCCAAGTGAAACCAACATGGACAAATCAGATTAAGGAGAAGCAGCTATTGGACGATGTTTTGAGGGCTCGACTCCAGCAAGTGTAGAATGGTGAAGTAGAGGACTATAGTTTGAATGGTGATGGAGTCTTGTGTTTTCGGGAAAGAGTTTGTATGCAAAGGATGTGGAGTTAAGGCAGATGATTCTTCAGGAGGCGCATAGTAGTCCTTACGCTATGCATTCTAGAGGGGTTAAGATGTATCGGGATTTGTGAGAGCAATTCTGGTGGCCAGGTCTAAAGCGAGAGGTAACAGAATTCGTGGGTAAATGTTTGACGTGTCAGCAGGTGAAGATGGAACACCAGCTGCCTTTGGGGTTGTTGCAGCCGGTGAAGATTCCGCAGTGGAAATGGGAAAGAATCACGATGGATTTTGTTAGTGGGTTACCTCTTACGCCCACTAAGAAGGATTCGATTTGGGTGATTGTGGATCATCTGATGAAGTCTGCTCACTTCATACTGGTTCGGGTCGACTACTCTCTGCAAAGGTTGGCTAAGCTATATGTGGCTGAGGTAGTGAGACGGCATGGTGTACCTGTGTCGATCATATCGGATAGAGACCCTAGGTTCACGTCACGATTCTGGAAGGCTCTGCATCAGGAAATGGGAACAAGGTTAGACTTTAGTACCGCTTTTCATCCGCAGACTGATGGTCAGTCTGAGAGGGTAATTCAGATCTTAGAGGATATGTTAAGAGGTTGCATCATTGATTTCAAGGGAAGTTGGGAGGAGTATTTACCTTTGGCAGAATTCGCGTACAACAATAGCTATCAATCTAGTATTCAGATGGCGCCTTATGAAGCGTTGTACGAACGAAAGTGTCGCACTCCTACTTGTTGGACGGAGTTGGGTGAACGTCAGGTGTTGGGTCCAGAACTAGTTTCGGAAACGGAAGAGAAAGTTAGGTTAATTCGAGCTCGATTGAAGGAAGCGTCTGATCGGCAGAAATTGTACGCGGATCTTAAGCGTAAGGAGGTGGAATTCGCAGTGGGAGACCAAGCCTTTTTGAAGGTATCTCCATAGAAGAAGGTAATGAGGTTTGGACGGAAGGGTAAGCTAAGTCCCCGATTTATTGGACCTTATCAGGTACTAGAACGTGTGGGCCCAGTGGCATATCGATTGGAGTTGCCTTCAGAGTTGGAGCAGATACATGACGTGTTCCATGTCTCGATGCTAAGACGTTATCGTTCGATCCTCGCACATTGTGCGGTGGAAGAGATTGAAGTAAGGCCGGACTTGTCCTTTGAGGAGGAGCCGGTGCAAATCTTGAATCGAGACGTAAAAGTATTAAGAAGGAAGTCTGTCCCTTTGGTCAAGGTGTTATGGCGAAACCACGGCACAGAGGAAGCGACATGGGAGCCAGAGGATGTTATACGACAGCAATATCCCCATCTCTTTTGACCAGGTAAATTTTGAGGCCGAAATTTATTTTAAGGGGGGTAGAACTGTAACATCCCAAATTATTGGGTCTGTGCATTTTATGTGATGTATGCTTAATATGTTAATTTGAGAATTTGAGGTGCAAATTGGGTTGAGTTTTCAATGAGGCCTTGATTAAATATTCTGTTTAGATACGCTAGGCTTAAAATAAGGTTTTGGTTGTTTAAAATGTCAAATTGGGCTTGTGGTCCCAAAGTAGGGTGGCGCCATAGAGGAGAAAAGGGGGGGCGTCACTAGTGGATGGAGAAGGGCCAAGTTTTGGTTGCTTAGAGCCCAAGTTATTGGGCCAAATTCGGCACTTAAAATGGAGCTAGGGGGGACGGCACAAGGCTATTATTTAGGGGATTTTTAATGTATATAATATGTGGATATTAGGCCTATTTTGGAGGAGTTAGTAGATTAAGATAAGGAAGAAAGATAGGAGTTATCATTTGGTTGCAGAGTTGGCCGAAAATCAAACACGGGAGAGGGGGAAGAGAATTGGTTTAGTATGGCAAGGGGTGTGCTGAAAATTTGAAGGCCATCTCACTTGTTTTCTTTTCTCATCTTTTCCCTTCCAAAAGCCAAAAATCACCACCTCCCTCACATTTCTTTCTTTTTCTTTGAAACTTCCTTTTAGCCGAATCTTCTGATCCCCATTGTTATTCTTCTCCCATTCACTAAAAGCCGAAACTCGTCATTCAATTCTTCTAAAAATCCGAAAAAACACATCTAGTTCATCTTTTCAGGATTTTCTTAAAAGCTGAAATTCCTAGATCTATACTCTTCTACACTTCGATCTTCTTCTGGGATTGTCGAATCTTTCTGCAAGGGGGTAGCCGAAATCATCTGTAGAGGTAAATGTTGATTTGTGTATTCTTTTCCGGCTTTTAGAGATCTTAGCCGAATGGCTATATGGTTAACTAATCGGGTGTTTTCTATCGTTTGCGGTATTCCGGGATTTGAAGGGGATTCAATCGCTTAGATTTCTAAGCCAGAGTTCAGTAGCCCTTGGATCGTATCACTTTGGGGATTTCAAGGTAAGGAGATCTATTAATTTAAGCATATAACTCGGGTAAAACACTAACACTTGGCTGAATATAGGAGAGGCCTTATCTTTGCGTTCTTCCGGCTTTTGAGCAAAGTTGTAGACAAAGGACAGTAGATCCGATTAGCGAGGGTATCGACATAGAGGGTAGTCCTACGTATTAATCAGGTGTGTAACATTCTCACACCATTTGGATTGCTTGTTAGTATATGTTTATAAATCTGTTATATTCTGCTAAATGTCGAAATACCGGCATGGCTGTTGAAAACCTGAGGAGGGTAAAGGCGAATCACCAGGTTAGTGATCTCTGTCATTCTAAAGTGAATGTTTTTGTCGATTTGGTATGATGAACATGTATGCCGATTTCTGTGATTGCATGGGGTTGGGTGATTGATGAAAGGGGAAGTGTTCTGTTGTAGTGGCTTTTGCCATGATCTGTTGTAGTGGCTTTTGTCATGATCTATTGTAGTGGCTAATACCATGATCTGTTGTAGTGGCTATTGCCATGATCTGACGATGAGCAGCTATCTGCAGCATGACTGCCATTGATGGTGTGTAGCGGTGTGGGTTGATTGTAGAAATCCCCAATGGTGTGATTGGCAGGTAAGGGTGGTGTGTAGCGGATGGAAACCTAGGATTGGGTTGGGCTTTGCATATTTTCTAATATATTATACTCTGTTATCTGTTCCGTGGGGCTAAGGCCCAATCTGATGGTGCACGAGGGTTGCACACTGAGTCTCGCGACTCACCCCATTATTTAACATCTTTCAGGTAGCACCTAGTGCATCGGACCGGGTTGGAGAAGAGAGCAAGGTGGCCATGCGAGGGATTAATTTTGATTCAGCAAAAAACTTTACTAGTTTATTTATTTTTAATATTTTTAATCAGTGGGTTTAAATTTCATTGTAATAAGGACATGGACCACTAGCTTCATATTTTCGTTTGTTTTGGGCTTTTATTATTATTAGACATTTACATTTTACGTTTTAATTAAGTTAAGGCATGTATCAAATTTCGATTTTTAATCCACTAAGGCATAAATATAAAATGTATATCTTTTACAAATCATCCAACCATTTAGTTTTCTCGAATAAAGTGTTAAACTCAAGAAAAATATTTTTCGAAATTGCGACATCTTTTAAAATCTCCCAAAGTGACATGCCAGATCCGGTCATGGTGTTTGGGCCGGGTTTGGGGTGTTACACAAATTATGGTTTATAATTTATATAAATAAATTTCTTAATGAGTCTACTTTCAATAGAAACAAACGGGAACATTATCCAAATTTTTTATGATGAGATAATTAAATTTTAGTGCAGAGGGGTCGGAACTGTCAGACAATGAAACAGGGGAAACTTTAAAGAATAAACTGTACTTATTTGCTAAACCAAAAATTCTAAAAATTTTATGGTAAGGAGATATGTGAGTCTAGTTTTAGGGAAAATTAATGGATCTTAATTTTCAGTTCCGTATCTCTGGATAAAAATAGTTTAGTGACTATGACTCGAATAAACAGCTTGTTTGAACTTGAATAAATAGTGAATCTATGTGTAGTTATGATTGTATTAATTTGAAAGCATGTTAGTAATTTGTTTATTATTTACATACTTACTTACTAAGCTATATGCTTACTCCCTTCTCTTTTCCCTTGTTTTATAGTGTCACCAAGCTAGCTCGGGATTCGGAGATCGTCGGAGATTCATCCACACTATCAACACTCTTTTGGTATTTTGAAATCAATATTTTGAATTATGGCATGTATAGAGGACTTGGTTGTTTTGTTATGTGTCATAATTGATTTGGCCTAAAATGTTGGCCTATGTTATTTGATAGTTCATTCTATATAAGGCCATTGATGCTGGCTATTATTGATCAAGTTATATGTTTATGATGATGCCATTTATGAGATGCATGACTAGGTTGAATGACCGTGTGATGAAAATTGAAAAGTTTTAATTTTGGATGTAAATTTTATGTCTCGGTTAGTACGACTGTATGTGTTTTGTTTCGGTAATGCCTCATACCCTGTTCCGGCGTCGAACACGGGTAAGGGGTGTTACATTAACAATTATTTTCACTCAATTGGCATTGTAAAAAGGAGAAAAAGAAATAAACATGCACTGCATTACTTTGATCCTGTATTTATACATTTTTTTTTACTTCAACTGGTTGCTGATTTGGTCTGCAAAATGAAAGTAATCAATTTTAATTTCACATGTGGTTGTGTTTACCATGAATACCTCACGCATAATTTATGAAAACTTTACTCTATAAGTTTTCTCCACAAGATATATATTTTAGTTTATCTATATATATTAGTGTGAGGATGAAAATTCCACATGGCTTGTTATAAATCTGAGTATTAATAACAACTGTACGATATTAAAAAGTTTCATTGACGTATATTACAAAGGATAGTCATCCTTCCCCTGGTTGAAGAACGTAATTGTAATAGTAAATCAAATGCATAATTTAGCCAGATGAAGTTTGTATTAACAAATATACTCATACGTCCTCCGGGTTACGAATGTAAATTGTATAAGGAATTACATGCAAAAATGTGAAAATTGTATAATTTAGCCGGATGAAGTATGTATCAACAAATTGCCCAACAATTCAAACCTGAAAAAACATTATATCAACTTCAGTTCAATTTCAGACAACACCACTAATGAATTCATGAACATTTTAGGACATTTGGACAACATTAAAATACACAATCTAGAACATGAAAACAATAGTCATTATTCACATTTTGAAAACATAAATATGCACATTAAGATACATTATGATAGCAGCTGTAAATTACATTTGAACAACATAAATATGCACATTAAGAGACATTTTGACAACAAATGTAAATTACAAGTGCAAATTGTTAACACATTGTGGAAAAACTGGGAAACTTCAATCCTTACTTGGACAATTAGAGCGAAGTTAACATTATATACATCTTTAAATCAACTATTTGTTATACATTTGCATCAAACTACACCTGAGTTAAAATGAAAAGCTGAACATAGACATAAGCATAAAGGACTGACAAAGAATAAGGTTTGTTTTGCTAGGACAGCGACAAAAATTGAGCAATCACAGTTCTTAATATCAATCTGCAAGCTTGAGAAGATTGCAGATTTCAAAAGCTTAACTGTCGGCTTAAAGGTCTAAAGTCAAATGCTGAGTTGGTTATAACATGTAATTAAGTAATGAAACCTACATTTACAATTTATTGAAGGAATTAGGCTACCAAAGTATCTATAAATGATTAAGTTCAAGCTATATAAATTATATTAAAAATAAGATGATCATTGCAAAATAAAAAATAAAAAGGAAGGCTCTTTTCACCAGCAGTAACATGTAATTAAGTAAACCATGTATTTTTCTGTTTCTTAATCTTAGCCTGAATTAGTATTGCATTGCAAATAACATAATATGACCCATGTCAACAATGTAAACAGACACACACATATTAAATTTAAATTTAAATTCAAAAAATTTATGTACTTATATTCATGCATTTATACGAACGCAAGAAAGATATGCAAATTTACAAGAACAAGCACAAATGAAACTCAGGAAGAAACCATGGATAATATGGAGAGATTTTAAGTGTGGACGATCAAAGATGGTGAAGCTCAAAAGCTTTGCATCAAAAGCAATGCTCATGGATTCCAATCCATGGCATCCAATGATTTTCAGGTTCTCAAGAAGCCCAAATTTTGAGACCATACACGAAGCTGCTTCATTGCTAAGGTGGTTTACTGATACCAAATTAATGGTCTTAACTAAAAAAGTAGAGGGAGTTGGCTGATAATGACTTAAGATTTTTGGGGTTATGCAACTCTATTTGCCAACCAAAATGTGTTGGATTTTGCATGTTTTCAGCTGAGAAATAAAGGTGAAGCTTATTGTTAGATGCAATTATGGTCGAATAGAAAAACCTAGTTTTACAGCAGGCTTCGATACAATAATTCATCGGGAATGATGGTTTGGGCTTCAAAGATTAAGAAACTATTTTCACTTTTCGAAAGAAAAACACAAAGTTTTTAAGTATATGGCTTTCATCTGAGTAAAACAAAAATGAAACTAAATAAACCCAGATGCCGTATTCGCTGCAAAGGAACTGAAATCTTCCAGTATTCCTTGTTGGATTGTGCTCATCAAAGTTTGCAATGAACACAAAAACTGCAGTGGGGACATCTTCTTTGGTGCCATGGTGAACCAATGCCGGGTTCCATAGAAATTTCCATAGAAATTTCCATACAGTATACAACCTGAATCCATTCTATATCAACAACAATGATAGTACAAACGATAGAGTGATAGATTACGAGTTTCCGTACAAGATTTCGCACATACAAGAAAAGCAAAATAAGTGAAATAATTCCATCTAAAATGAAATTAATCAAAGAAAGCCAAAACAGATGCAGAACAAATGATTGAGAATGTAAATTTTTTTTATATTAGTTCCACATCAGCACAAAATCAGTAGTAAGAAAGAAAAATATGGAATACCCACAAAGAGATTATGAACAAATAAGTCGACTCAGATCAGAGAAAAATATGGAATACCCATAAAGGGATTGTGAACAAATAAGCCGATTCAGATCAGAAAAAGTCGAATTGAGAAACCAATTATTCAAGAACGTGAAGAAGACATAAATTTGTCTTAGAACAAACAAACAAATAAACAAAAATTGGATTGAACAAACAAACCACTTGATTTTAAGTCTTAGAACATAAATTTGTCGGTAAAGAAGACATACCTGGACCCTCCATTGAATCCTCTTTTGTTTTTGTACGTGAATAAAAAATTATGATGATAATAGTTTTTTTTAGTCAAATGAAAAAGAAAGCTAAAAAATAGAGGAGATGAACGGTTTTTTCAACTAATATTTAGGGTTTGAAATTTTTAATTAATTAAATTTATTTAATTAAAAATCTATTCTCATCCTATTTGGAAATCCAAGTTGGCACTTAAAATCTAGTTGGACTGCCATGTAGGATTACCGTTAGGGAGATAACGGAACTTAACGAAAGAGTGATCACTTCGTAACAAAATAATAACATAAGTGACTAAAACATAACATTTCAAACATAAGTGACTAAAATGTAACCTGAGGCAAACAAAAATGACTATTTTTGTAGTTTACCCTTTAACCTTTGGTGTTCCCTTCAACTTTGTTAGAACTTGGCTTTTCAGTGCGGGTAACAAAAAGATTTCTAAAAGGTTGGTGTTAGTTCAGAATTGGATATTCTGATAATTTAAACATAAAGGGTGGATGGGAATGGATTTTGTCAATGAAAATAATAACCTAAAATGGAGATTCATATGGAATTTGTGACTACTTGTGGTTTTCACTTTACCCATAGATGTATATTTATTTTCTTTTTATCAGAAAAGGAGAATTAAAAATTAACTAACAAAAATGTCACAATTCATAACTTCCCTTGCCGTCTCAGCACGTATAATGGGTAACATACAGTCTATTGGCTGATGACATAAAACAAAACAAGTATTGGAATGTGGGGATCAACAAAACCACTCCCTAATCTATCAACCATATCAACACAATGGTTATCTGATAGCCGTCATACGTGCGATTGTTTGGACTGTAAATATTACAATAAAAATATATAAAATAGAGTAGCGGCGTCCGCAAATATACGAGTCAAATTGTAATATAGTTTGTTTACAACAAAACACTTGATAAATATTCCGATGATTGTACCCAAGGAATTGCTGATTGAAGAAAATCACTATTAAATTAATTATAGGAAATAAATACTAATCTAGTCGAGTTACGGATTAGTAGTGTAAATCCAAAACAATAATAAAATCAATTAATTACTTTAGCCTGAACTAAAATCACTGAATAGAAATCAACGAAATCTTGAATAGCAGGCAAAAGATTAATTTGTTTCAATATTCGTAATTAACTTCAAAATTCGGGTTTTAGTGAATTGGCTAATAACTAACCAATTGTTACCTTTCGGCCTCCAACTAATTAATTAATCGATAAATACTCACTTATCTTTTGACCTTGCTTTTTAGACCGGGATAAATTACGATTTACTCGGCAAACTTATATCTCGACCTCGTTTTACCTAGATGACTTCCTAGGGTCGTCAATCCTAAGGTTTAAGCATTCATAATTTAAGTCAACTACTTCTATGGGGAACCCTCGCTCTTTCATTAATTACTCCCACATCCGTTCTGTCACATCCCAAAAACCGAGTTAGTAGAATCGGGTTAGTGAATCTGGAGTTAGGTCAAATTCTGGAATTTGGATCATAGTAATTAATTAATTAAATTATTAAAATAATATTCGGGATTAGAAATCTAGGTTAGGAATTAAAATTAGGTGTTCGAGAAATAATTTGGTTAAAACAAGATCGGTTTTGAAAATAATTTAGAAAATGTGTTTCAATTGAAAATAAGGATTGATTTGAACAAGGGAAGGGACTAGAGGTGGCAAAAAGGGCAATAGCCCAATTTTTAAAAATTGGTTGGTTATTTAAACCCCCACTGTCTTCTTCTCTATCATTTTCCCTCTTTATTCAAAATTTTCTCAAACACCAAATTAGAGCTTTTCTCTCAGAATTGATTCATCCTCTTTGATTTTCAAGCTTTCCAAACACAAATTCCTCTTTCTATTTCAAAGAATATTCAAGTTTTCTTCCTCAATTTATCTATAGTTCTCCACTTGTTTTAGCTCAAATTTGACTCATATCTCATCGTTTTCATCAAATTGAGGTAACATTCTGACTTTTTATGATTAAACTAAGTATGCTGTCATTTCAATTTGAGTTTTAAATGATTTAATCAAGATCTCAATAGATCTAATGATTTTAAACCGATTTTTGGCTTGAAAATGGTAGATCTCGTAATACTAAGCTAAGCTACTATTTTAAAATGATTTATAATTCATTTTGATCTAATTAAAAGGTATTTCATCTTAATTTAACAAATCTTTAATGAATTTTAATGAATTGGACGTTTTCCCCTTTTTAATTTTCATACAAGCTTAAGTTTTTTGAAAAAATTAGATCCGTGTAATTAGATAAAATTGATGGTTTATATATGTAATTGGATGATATTTAAGATGTATGAAATCTAAATTTAGGCTTAGAAACGAGATTTGAGTGGTTAAACAACTATTTCAGTAAAACTAGCTAATTTTTTATTATTGTGAATGATAAGCTTAGATTTGTGATTCTAGAGTGATTGATTGTGCTTGTTGTATTTTGTAATGTTTTTGTATTGTGTTTGATGTGTATGAAAAGTGTCAAATCAATTTGGAGCCTCTACAAGAAAGGACAAGGAAAAGGAAAAGCTTACTTGAGCTTTGGCTTTGAAGCAAATATTCATTAAGGTGAGTGATCTGGTGTGCTGCAAGTATGCACAATTCAAAGTGTTAAAGGGAGATTAGGTAGCCTTATTCCCTACCTTAAGTTCCAAGATTAAGTGTTTCTAATTATACTTAAGTTAATTTGCAAATGAAGCTTCAATGTGGTGAGATATGTATGTGATGTGTTAAAGTGATTATATGCGATGTGTTTATGTCAGAAAATGACTTGTGATCTACTGGTTTTTATGAACACATGTGAGAATATAGTGTATATGTCTCAATGAGCAATGTGATAGAACTTGAGAGTGCATGATATGTGAATGTCAAAGTGGTATGAACATGAAAAATATGATATGTGATAAGTGTGTGCATAAACCAAAAAATACATGTGTAAAATGGATATATTGGCCTTGTGATCTCTTGAAATCATTGGATATAGTTAGCATGTCATAGGATTGTGAGTACTTACCACTTTATGGTTTGTTAGGGGTTGGTGTGTTTGGAGTATAGTTTGTTTGGAGGACATGTTTAGTGTGTTTGAAGGGTATATATATTTGGTGTGCTTGAAGGGTATATTTGGTGTGTTAGAGAGTGTTAGCTTTATGCTACTGTAGCACCCTATACCTGGTCCAGTCGCTGGACCCAAGCTATAGGATAATACAATAGTAAACCAGAACATTCACAATCAATTTATTCAATAGTACTCAATAATCAATAAATACAAACTAATTCCATGTTAAACATGCATTACAATCAAAACCAAATCTTAATCGGGCTTACAAATTACTTTGAGCAAATTCGGAACTAAATCGGGACGAATCTGAAACATTTACAAATTAACAGGTATAAATGCAAAACAGGGGACACACGGTCGTGTGGCCAGGTGGTGTGATAGTCTGAGGCCGTGTGGTGCAAGGCCATGGCCTCACGCCACACGCCTGTGTCGTCAAACTCTGTAATAACCTGATGTCGTGTAATATAAGGTCACACGGCCGTGTCGACAGGCTATGTAACAACCTATGGCCCTGTGAACTAAAAATCACCCTAAACGTGTAGCACACATGGCTGTGTCAATCACCCGTGTGTGACACACGACCATGTCAACCACCTGTGTGTGACATATGGCCGTGTCAACCACCCATGTGTGACACACAGCCATGTGGTAGCCCGTGTGTAGCATAAATGACCTGTTTTAAGAAATTTGCATACCATTCAATCCAAATGACCTATAATGACATTTCATGCTATTCAAACCAATACCAAAACATGCATATTCCCAAGTCAAAAACACCAATTCACCTAATCATTATATCAAACAACCAATGTGCCATCATTGCCACCAACAAATCAATAATTCAAATCAAATACCATTCAAACCAATTCTTACACCATTTCATACCACAATTCAATTCACATGCATATTACCAATTAAGCTATGTCATTTCTTTAACATTCAAGCATACTAAACTTAGCAAATACCAAATATCCAATATCAAGCCACAATTATAGATTTACATATACAAGGTTATTATACTAAAATAGACTTTAACTAGCTTAAGTTCATTCAGCATATGTACATGCCACAAGTAACCAACTTATCACCAATTGAATTTCACTAACTAACCTATCATGAATGCATCAATTCAACAAACCGAAAATGCGTTAAGTTTCAAGCACACAAAAGCCATCAATTACCAAACCAACCAAAATACCATTAAGGATTTACATCAATACACTTATTTCATAATTCAAATGGCACAAAGCATGACCAAATGATCACCAACATGCATATACCAAAGCCTTATTTACATGCCACTTATAACTGAGCCAAAATAAACGTATAACTATCGAAAGAGTTGACGGATAGTGTGATCTCCAAAAGCAATCCAATTGACAGCTTGAATCCGACAATCTACAAAGAAGAAAAAACAAGTAGAGTAAGCTTACATAAAGCTTAGTAAGTCTGTATTAAACTTAAATTTTGACTTATCGTAATTGTTGTAACTAAAACATTTCAAAAATTATTTCATAAACAAGGTCATGAGTTCAATTATTTCCTATACGCACCACAAATCTCACAAGGTTAATGATTTCACATATATGAAACATATAACTTTATCAGGTTATAAAAATTACAAGTAGACACATTTAAAACTCATTTCAACCACCACCTATTCATTTAATATCTATATCCAATGTTTCATTTCATATATAACCATTTCATATATCTATTTTCATATAACCGATTCATATAATCATTTCATATATCTATTTTCATATATTCATTTTCACCTGATGAACCAAATGAAATAACATCGGATATGCGGGAACGATGCTCACACAAGCTATAACTGTAAATGCTCAGAAAAGATGTAAAATGGGTCTTATCATACGAGCTATGGAGAATCCACAACAAATGCAAGACCTCAGCCATCGGTAGGACTGTTAGATTTGTAAAATAAATCTAAAATAACACTTAATAAACCAGGATCTATCATGTCAAATCATCAAGAATAAATGAAGAATAAAACTAGATGCGGAAGCGTACCTGAATCCATGAATTCCTTGTAGTTTTACCGGGTTTTGGGGATTTGATCTTCCAAAGTAGTACACAAGAAATTTAGAGAATATTTGCTCTCTCTCTTTCCTAATGATGGAATATTAGAAAAGATATCTTGTGTATAATTTGGGGACCATAACCCTAATATTTATAACCTTGGCATATTAGTTCTAATCAAATTCTAATTAGCCCATCATTAATTAGAATTTGATTAGAAGAGTATCTACACATATTTGACCCATACTTTATTTAATAATTAAAAGCCCAATAAAATTCTAACCAAATTAGATCACTTTTAATTTGGGCTAACCTATCATGATAGTAAATAATAACATGTAATTATCCTTATTATATATGTGATGTCCAAATTTTCCAACAATCTCCCACTTGGACCACATATATATACTAATTACTTTATAATTACATGTCATTATATAACCTTATGAGCTCAAAATTTTACTATCATATCCAAAAGGTATTAGAACAATCTCGTCCATTAATTATGTTAACATAGAACCAAGGCGACTTTTCGTTACATATATCGTAACTAAATCCATCCATGATCACGTATATTAACACAACCAAATGACATAGATCAAGTATGGATGTGTAGCATGGAAATTACATGCAATATGATCTAAACATGTCTATTTCCAACTGGTCCTCCTTAGTGAGATCAAACCTTACCACAATCAGAGTGTGAATAGACCAAATAAACTTTATTTCTGCAGAAAATAAACTTAATATCTTTAAACTGAAATAATTGAAAATGTGTCTATAACATAAAAGCATTTAAAAATACAAACTCCCACTAAAACCAAATATCCTTTAAATGACATTACACCCATATGAGCAGTGTGCTCTTATAAAACCTTAGGTGTAATTCCTTAGTAAGCGGATCCGCAATCATGGAGTTTGTCCTAATATGCTTTATAAGCACCTAACCACTCTGAACTTTAAATTTAACAACTAGGAACTTAAAGTCTGTGTTTTTACTTTGATGTGCTCCTGTTGTTATTGGAATAAAAGACTGCAATTTGTTTTCACAATTTGCACTTTAGTGAAAAAAATCTTATATCCATATTCCATCAAAATCGGAGTCTATATATACCGATGATCTCTAACTCGATTAGACCTCCGATATGTGAGCATGTAATCTTTTGTTCTCTGAAAATACCTTATAACCCTCTTGGATGCTATCCAATGGTCCAAACTAGGTTGCTTAAATATCGCCTAACATCCCAATAATGTACGCAATGTAATGGACGCTGCACAAACTTGAGCATACATTAAACTCCCAACAGCTGATGCATAGGGAATCTTTTATATTTCCTAAATTTCAAGGTTACTTTTAGGGCATTGAGTAAGACTAAATTTGTCTCCTTTAGCGACAGGGGTATCACCTGGTCTACAACTCTGCATGCCAAACCTTTTGAGTACTTTATCGATATAGCTCTTTTGTGATAATCCAAGAATACCTCGAGATCGATCTCAATGTATCTGAATTCCTAAAACAAAAGAGGCGTCCCCAAGATCTTTCATCTCAAAATGCTTAGATAAAAACCTCTTGGTTTCGTGCAATAAGCCTATATCATTAGCGGCAAGTAAAATTCCATCAACATATAGAACCAGAAATATGTACTTACTCCTATTGACTTTGTGATACACACAATCATCAACAATTATTTGATGAAACTTATGGTACCATTGACGAGAAGCTTGTTTGAGTCCATAGATGGATTTTATCAATTTGCAAAACATATTCTTTGAGTCTTCTGACTCAAAATTTTCTAGTTGCACCATATAAATTGTTTCTTCAATGTCGCCATTAAGAAACGCAGTTTTAACATCCATCTGATGTAACTCAAGATCAAAATGAGCAATAAGCGCCATGATTATCCTAAACGAGTCTTTCGATGAAACTGGAGAGAAAGTCTCTATAAAATCAATACCTTCATTTTGAGTATATCCTTTAGCTACAAGACGCGCTTTATACCTCTCCACATTACCATTTGCATCCCTCTTGGTTTTAAATATACATTTACAACCAATTGGTTTTGCACCTTCAGGGAATGGGACAAGTTTCCTAACTTTATTGTCTTGCATAGATTTATACTCATCTTTCATGGCATCAATCCACTTTTGAGAATTAGAACTTTTCATGGCCTGACGAAAGTTGATTAGATCATCTTCCATTATTCCATTATCATCCTCATGTTCTTGGAGAAATACAACATAATCATCTGGAACAGCATTTCTCCTTTCTCTTGTGGACCTCCTTAATGGCACTTGTTCTTGAGGTTGTTGAGTTTGTTCTTCTGGAACAATTATCTCATTTTGAATGGGAAGATGTTCAACATTGTCTTGTAGAGGTTTTAGATTCACTTCTTGATCAATGATAGGTATAAAAACCTGAACATCGTCAAAAGTGATAGTAGGAACTGGGTTGTAACACCCCAAACCCGGCCCAAATGCTACGACCAGATCTGGCATGTTATGGGGTTTATTATTAAAACTTTACTTTAATGGTTCTTGGAAAATCTCAGTTTCTTTACTTAGGCATTCGTAAAAAAAAAAGATATTAGCTGAAACCCTTTGTTTTTACGTTGAACATGTTTGGAAAACCCATTTTATTACTTTTTATGACTTAAGTCTTTGAACATAAATTTTAAAATTGTAAACATTAACAAATATAAAGCGATAACCTAAGCCCTGGGGCCTTAATACATAAAGAATCCCAAAATTATAACTTAAAGAAAACCGTAAATAGTTCGTAAAGATAAACAAAATAAAACTTGATGGCCCTCGAGTCCACCTCGGCTCCCATGTCCACGATCTAACGCTCATCATCGAAAAGTCGGGGAAAAATAAAAAGGGTGAGTCACCAAGACTCGGTGTGCAAATCCAAAAAACACATGAAAGGCTTGAGGCCCATTAAACACATTATGGGCCTTGGCCCATACAATGGCAACAAAGTATATGTATGCTACATGGCCCATCCTAGCCTAGAGATCCATCCTCTACACACCAGCCCGTACCAACCATTACACCTTGGGGATTTCTACAATCAACCCACCAACCGCTACACACCACATCGACAGACATGCTGCCTATTTCTAATAGTCAGGAATGAATTTAACGTGCCTTAGCCACCGATCACTGTTGTGACCTAACATTTTAATTCGTGGTTTAACCACCGATCACCAAGTGACCTATTATCATGCTCTTCCCCCTTAATCATATTAATCCCATCCCATGCGTACATTCATGCAAAATCAAACAATATACCTCTTAAGGATTTACAATCTAGCACATTCATCGATACACATAGAGAAGTTTCTATGATTACGTACCTGGCATCCATTGCCCATCCTTTTTGGGTAACACGACTGTTCATACAGCCTATTTTTCCAACTTTTAGCCCATAGCATATGTATATAAACAGGTTAAGTAGTGTGATAGAGATCTACACACCTGATTACGGTTAAGACGACACTTTCTATGTCGACGCTATCTGTAGCTGACACAACTGCTATTTGTCTACTATTCTGCTCCGAAGCCGGTCCACAACCCGGCGGCCAATCCCGAACCGCCGACACTGCTCATTTCTTGAACTTTGGGGCTGGGACCACAGATCCAACCCCTTCCTTTGATTTCCTGACATTTGAGTCCATGAATGACCTTGGTCAGAAGGTACTATGATGATTGCTTAACGAAACATTAGGTTAAGACACGAATAACGAAAAGAAACTGATTGATCAACTTAAGGAGAATCGAAATCCTTACCTTGAAATCCCGAAAATAATATGGTTCGAATGCTATCGATTTCTGGCTTAGAAACCTAGGCGACTAGATCTCCTTCAAATGTCGGAATGCCACCAAAGAGAAAGAACACAAGATCAGAGAAAACGTCAAACTAAGGATGGCCCTAACCACCATCTAGCCATTCGGCTATGGTCTCAAAGACTGAAAAAGAAAGGAAAAATACTAGCACAAGTCGATACTCACCTCTATAGAAGATTTCGGCTACTTCTAAACAATTCCGGTTTTATGGAGAAATCGGGACAAGAGGAAAAGAATGGAAAAGAGTGTGAAGTAAGGGGTTTCGGCTTCGGAAGGAATCAAAAGGAAAGATTGCAGAGAATGGCTGAGGGTTTCGGCATAGAAAGGCTTTAAAAGAATGGGGTTCAAATGTCGAAATTGAAGACATAGCCCCTCTATTTATAGATAATTTCAGCACTTACCTAACAAAAACCGAAAGTGCCCTTCTTGCTAACTAACAACTAATCAAATAGTAGGGGAAATTTCGGCACCCTTATGGCATGTGGAAACCGATTTCTTCCCCCTCCAAGAGATGGAAATTCGGCCATCACTGCACTCAGCAGATAGCTCCTATCTTTTCTCCTCTATCTTAATCCATTCACTCCTCCAGAAGAGACCTAGATAACACCACTTCCCCTCTATTTTATCAGCACCTTATCCCCATTATCCAAGTCACTAAGTCCCTCCAAATTTTAAGCCTCATTGCCGTCCCTCTTGCTCCCCTTTTAAGTGCCGAAAATGGCCCAAGGACATGGGCTCCTTAAGGCCAAAACTTGGGCCTCTTCAACTACTAATGGCGCCACCTTATAACTCCTTTGCAGCGCCACTTGTTAATGAGCCACAAGCCCACTTTGTAATTTAAACCACAGATACTATCTTTAAAACCCTTTAGTGTCCCATCGAGAAAATTTAATCAAGGCCTCAACCCCATCCTTAGCCCAATTTGGACCCCTAACACTTAAATTAACACATTAAACATATCCCCACACTAAACGCATAAGCCCATTAATTCAGGATGTCACAGTTACTACCCCCTTAAAGAAATTTCGACCTCGAAATTACCTGATCAGAAAAGATGTGCTTCCTCTGGTTCCCAAGTAGCCTCCTCAAAACTGTGATTCCACCATAGAACCTTGACCAACGGAACCGTCTTCCTACGTAATACCTTGACATCACGGTCCAAGATTTCCACTGGCTCCTCTTCAAAAGATAAATCGGGTCTTACTTCGATTTCTTCCGCAGATACCACATGGGATGGATCCGAACGGTAACGTCTTAACATAGAGACATGGAACACGTTGTGAATCTGGCTTAGCTTAGAAGGTAACTCTAGCTAGTACGCTACTGGTCCCACTCGTTTCAACACACGATAAGGTCCGATAAATCTGGGACTTAATTTACCTTTCCGTCCGAACCTCAATACTTTGTTCCATGGCGACACCTTTAAGAACACCTTTTCACCCACTGCGAATTCTATGTCCTTACGCCTCAGGTCAGTGTAGGACTTCTGTCGGTCTGATGCTTCCTTTAATCGAGCCAGATTAACTCTACCTTCTCCTCTGTCTTGGTAACCAACCGGACCCAAAATTCGACGTTCCCTTAATTACGTCCAACGGTAGGTGTACGATACCTCCGCCCGCATAATGCTTCGTAGGGTGCCATCCGAATACTTAATGGTAGCTATTGTTGCACGCAAACTCCGCTAACGGTATAAATTCTTCCCAACTACCCTTGAAATCAATGACACATCCTCTCAACATGTCCTCTAAGATCTGAATCACCCGCTTCGCATCGCCCATCGGTGCGAGGATGAAACGTCAGATTGAAATCCAACTGCACCCAACGCTTGATGCAACGCCTTCCAAAATCATGAGGTGAACCTAGGGTCCCCCGTCGATATGATTGATACGGTACCCCATGCAACCTCACTATCTCCGCTATGTATAGCTTAGCTAATTCTGCAGAGAGTAATTGACCCGTACTGGTATGAAATGAGCAGACTTCGTCAAGCGGTCAACAATCACCCAAACCGAATCTTTCTTAGTAGGCGTGAGAGGTAGCCCACTAACAAAGTCCATTGTGATCCTTTCCCACTTCCATTGTGGAATCTTCACCGGCCGCAACAACCACGACAGTGGCAGAATCTTTGCTCCGCTTTTACACGTTGATGTGTCAAACACTTCCCCACAAATTCGGTCACCTCTCGTTTTAGACCCGGCCACCAAAACTGATCTCGCAAATCTCGTTACATCTTACTCCCTCCAGGGTGCATAGCATAAGGACTACCATGCGCTTCTGCAAGATCCTATGCCTCAACTCGTGGTCTTTCGGCATGCACACTTTTCCTTGAAAGCATAATAACCCTTCCTCATTCACACTAAATTTTGTTGATCCTTCACTTGATCCTACCGGAAACTTCTCCTTTAGCAACTCACCAGTTTGTTGTTTCTCCTTAACCTGACTGACCCAAGAGGGTTTCACTTGAAGTTCAGCTAATAAACTCCCATCATCATACAGACTAAGGTGAGCAAACATTGCTCTCAGGTTAGAGATTACTTTACGAATCAAAGCATCCGCCACCACGTTAGCTTTACCCGGATGGTACTCGATCGAGCAATCATAGTCCTTTAACAACTTGATCCATCTCCTGATGATCTCTAACTGATTAGACCTCCGATATGTGAGCATGTAATCTTTTGTTCTCTGAAAATACCTTATAACCCTCTTGGATGCTATCCAATGGTCCAAACTAGGGTTGCTTAAATATCTGCCTAACATCCCAATAATGTACGCAATGTCCGGACGCGTACAAACTTGAGCATACATTAAACTCCCAACAGCTGATGCATAGGGAATCTTTTATATTTCCTAAATTTCAAGGTTACTTTTAGGGCATTGAGTAAGACTAAATTTGTCTCCTTTAGCGATTGTGGGTATCACCGGTCTACAACTCGCATGCCAAACCTTTTGAGTACTTTATCGATATAGCTCTTTTGTGATAATCCAAGAATACCTCGAGATCGATCTCAATGTATCTCAATTCCTAAAACAAAAGAGGCGTCCCCAAGATCTTTCATCTCAAAATGCTTAGATAAAAACCTCTTGGTTTCGTGCAATAAGCCTATATCATTAGCGGCAAGTAAAATTCCATCAACATATAGAACCGTAAATATGTACTTACTCCTATTGACTTTGTGATACACACAATCATCAACAATTATTTGATGAAACTTATGGTACCATTGATTTAGAAGCTTGTTTGAGTCCATAGATGGATTTTATCAATTTGCAAAACATATTCTTTGAGAGTCTTCGACTCAAAATTTTCTAGTTGCACCATATAAATTGTTTCTTCAATGTCGCCATTAAGAAACGCAGCTTTTAACATCCATCGATGTAACTCAAGATCAAAATGAGCAACAAGCGCCATGATTATCCTAAACGAGTCTTTCGATGAAACCGGAGAGAAAGTCTCTATAAAATCAATACCTTCATTTTGAGTATATCCTTTAGCTACAAGACGCGCTTTATACCTCTCCACATTACCATTTGCATCCCTCTTGGTTTTAAATATACATTTACAACCAATTGGTTTTGCACCTTCAGTGGAATGGGACAAGTTTCCTAACTTTATTGTCTTGCATAGATTTATACTCATCTTTCATGGCATCAATCCACTTTTGAGAATTAGAACTTTTCATGGCCTCGATTTAAAGTTGATTAGATCATCTTCCATCATTCCATTATCATCCTCATGTTCTTGGAGAAATACAACATAATCATCCTGGAACAAAGATTTCTCCTTTCTCTTGTGGACCTCCTTAATGGCACTTGTTCTTGAGGTTGTTGAGTTTGTTCTTACGGAACAATTATCTCATTTTGAATGGGAAGATGTTCAACATTGTCTTGTAGAGGTTCTAGATTCACTTCTTGATCAATGATAGGTATAAAAACACGAACATCGTCAAAAGTGATAGTAGGAATCGGGTTGTAACACCCTCAAACCCGGCCCAAATGCTACGACCAGATCCGGCATGTTATGGGGTTTATTATTAAAACTTTACTTTAATGGTTCTTGGAAAATCTCGGTTTCTTTACTTAGGCATTCGTGAAAAAAAGATATTAGCTGAAACCCTTTGTTTTTACGTTGAACATGTTTGGAAAACCCATTTTATTACTTTTTATGACTTAAGTCTTTGAACATAAATTTTAAAATTGTAAACATTAACAAATATAAAGCGATAACCTAAGCCCTGGGGCCTTAATACATAAAGAATCCCAAAATTATAACTTAAAGAAAACCGTAAATAGTTCGTAAAGATAAACAAAATAAAACTTGATGGCCCCTCGAGTCCACCTCGGCTCCCATGTCCACGATCTACTGCTCATCTGAAAAGTCAGGGAAAAATAAAAGGGTGAGTCACCAAGACTCAGTGTGCAAATCCCGAAAACACATGAAAGGCTTGAGGCCCACAAACACATTATGGGCCTTGGCCCATACAATGGCAACAAAGTATATGTATGCTACATGGCCCATCCTAGCCTAGAGATCCATCCTCTACACACCAGCCCGTACCAACCATTACACCTTGGGGATTTCTACAATCAACCCACCAACCGCTACACACCACATCGACAGACATGCTGCCTATTCCTAATAGTCAGGAATGAATTTAACGTGCCTTAGCCACCGATCACTGTTGTGACCTAACATTTTAATTCGTGGTTTAACCACCGATCACCAAGTGACCTATTATCATGCTCTTCCCCCTTAATCATATTAATCCCATCCCATGCGTACATTCATGCAAAATCAAACAATATACCTCTTAAGGATTTACAATCTAGCACATTCATCGATACACATAGAGAAGTTTCTATGATTACGCACTGCATCCATTGCCCATCCTTTTTGGGTAACACGATCGCTCATACAAACCTATTTTTCCAACTTTTAGCCCATAGCATATGTATATAAACAGTTAAGTAGTGTGATAGAGATCTACACACTCGATTACAGTTAAGACGACACTTTCTATGTCGACGCTTATCTCAGAGTGACACAACCGCTATTTGTCTACTATTCTCGCTCCGGCCGGCCCACAACCCGCGGCCAATCCCGAACCGCCGACACTGCTCATTTCTTGAACTTTGGGGCTGGGACCACAGATCCAACCCCTTCCTTTGATTTGCTGACATTTGAGTCCATGAATGACCTTGGTCAGAAGGTACTATGATGATTGCTTAACGAAACATTAGGTTAAGACACGAATAACGAAAAGAAACCGATTGATCAACTTAAGGAGAATCGAAATCCTTACCTTGAAATCCCGAAAATAATATGGTTCGAATGCTATCGATTTCTGGCTTAGAAACCTAGGCGACTAGATCTCCTTCAAATGTCGGAATGCCACCAAAGAGAAAGAACACAAGATCAGAGAAAACGTCAAACTAAGGATGGCCCTAACCACCATCTAGCCATTCGGCTATGGTCTCAAAGACTGAAAAAGAAAGGAAAAATACTAGCACAAGTCGATACTCACCTCTATAGAAGATTTCGGCTACTTCTAAACAATTTCGGTTTTATGGAGAAATCGGCACAAGAGGAAAAGAATGGAAAAGAGTGTGAAGTAAGGGTTTTGGCCGGAAGGAATCAAAAGGAAAGATTGCAGAGAATGGGTGAGGGTTTCGGCATAAAAGGCTTTAAAAGAATGGGGTTCAAATGTCGAAATTGAAGACATAGCCCCTCTATTTATAGATAATTTCAAGACTTACCTAACAAAACCGAAAGTGCCCTTCTTGCTAACTAACAACTAATCAAATAGTAGGGGAAATTTTGGCACCCTTATGGCATGTGGAAACCGATTTCTTCCCCTCCAAGAGATGGAAATTCGGCCATCATCGCACTTCGTGCAGATAGCTCCTATCTTTTCTCCTCTATCTTAATCCATTCACTCCTCCAGAAGAGACCTAGATAACACCACTTCCCCTCTATTTTATCAGCACCTTATCCCCATTATCCAAGTCACTAAGTCCCTCCAAATTTTAAGCCTCATTACCGTCCCTCTTGCTCCCCTTTTAAGTGCCGAAAATGGCCCAAGGACATGGGCTCCTTAAGGCCAAAACTTGGGCCTCTTCAACTACTAATGGCGCCACCTTATAACTCCTTTGCAGCGCCACTTGTTAATGAGCCACAAGCCCACTTTGTAATTTAAACCACAGATACTATCTTTAAAACCCTTTAGTGTCCCATCAGAAAATTTAATCAAGGCCTCAACCCCATCCTTAGCCCAATTTGGACCCCTAACACTTAAATTAACACATTAAACATATCCCCACACTAAACGCATAAGCCCATTAATTCAGGATGTCACAGTTACTACCCCCTTAAAGAAATTTCGACCTCGAAATTACCTGATCAGAAAAGATGTGCTTCCTCTGGTTCCCAAGTAGCCTCCTCAAAACTGTGATTCCACCATAGAACCTTGACCAACGGAACCGTCTTCCTACGTAATACCTTGACATCACGGTCCAAGATTTCCACTGGCTCCTCTTCAAAAGATAAATCGGGTCTTACTTCGATTTCTTCCGCAGATACCACATGGGATGGATCCGAACGGTAACGTCTTAACATAGAGACATGGAACACGTTGTGAATCTGGCTTAGCTTAGAAGGTAACTCTAGCTAGTACGCTACTGGTCCCACTCGTTTCAACACACGATAAGGTCCGATAAATCTGGGACTTAATTTACCTTTCCGTCCGAACCTCAATACTTTGTTCCATGGCGACACCTTTAAGAACACCTTTTCACCCACTGCAAATTCTATGTCCTTACGCCTCAGGTCAGCGTAGGACTTCTGTCGGTCTGATGCTTCCTTTAATCGAGCCCGAATTAACTCTACCTTCTCCTCTGTCTTGGTAACCAACTTCGGACCCAAAATTCGACGTTCCCTTAATTCCATCCAACAGGTAGGTGTACGATACCTCCGCCCGTACAATGCTTCGTAGGGTGCCATCTGAATACTTGACTGGTAGCTATTGTTGTACGCAAACTCCGCTAACGGTATAAATTCTTCCCAACTACCCTTGAAATCAATGACACATCCTCTCAACATGTCCTCTAAGATCTGAATCACCCGCTCGATCGTCCATCGGCTCGAGGATGAAACGTCAGATCAAATCCAACTTCGTACCCAACGCTTGATGCAACGCCTTCCAAAATCATGAGGTGAACCTAGGGTCCCTGTCCGATATGATTGATACTGGTACCCCATGCAACCTCACTATCTCCGCTATGTATAGCTTAGCTAATTTCTGCAGAGAGTAATTGACCCGTACTGGTATGAAATGAGCAGACTTCGTCAAGCGGTCAACAATCACCCAAACCGAATCTTTCTTAGTAGGCGTGAGAGGTAGCCCACTAACAAAGTCCATTGTGATCCTTTCCCACTTCCATTGTGGAATCTTCACCTACCGCAATAACCGACGACAGAATCGATGTTCCGCTTTTACCTGTTGACAGGTCAAACACTTCCCCACAAATTCGGTCACCTCTCGTTTTAGACCCGGCCACCAAAACTGATCTCGCAAATCTCGTTACATCTTACTCCCTCCAGGGTGCATAGCATAAGGACTACCATGCGCTTCCTGCAAGATCCTATGCCTCAACTCAGGGTCTTTCGGCATGCACACTTTTCCTTGAAAGCATAATAACCCTTCCTCATTCACACTAAATTTTGTTGATCCTTCACTTGATCCTACCGGAAACTTCTCCTTTAGCAACTCACCAGTTTGTTGTTTCTCCTTAACCTGACTGACCCAAGAGGGTTTCACTTGAAGTTCAGCTAATAAACTCCCATCATCATACAGACTAAGGTGAGCAAACATTGCTCTCAGGTCAGAGATTACTTTACGAATCAAAGCATCCGCCACCACGTTAGCTTTACCCGGATGGTACTCGATCGAGCAATCATAGTCCTTTAACAACTTGATCCATCTCCTTTGCCTTAGATTCAACTCCTTCTGAGTCAAAAGGTATCTTAGGCTCTTGTGATCGGTATAAATGATAGATTTCTCCCCGTATAGATAATGTCTCCAGATTTTCAAAGTGAAAACCACCGCCGCCAACTCCAAATCATGGGTGGGATAATTTGCTTCGTGCGGTCTCAACTACCGAGATGCGTACGCAACAATCTTTCCATCTTGCATCAACACGCATCCTAATCCCGTGTGTGAAGCATCACAATAAATCATGAATTCCTTCCCAGCCTCCAGCTAAATCAATACCGGAGCCTCCGTCAAAATCCTTTTTAACTTCTCAAAACTCTCTTGCTGCTTACAAGACCAAACAAACGGAACTCCTTTTCGTAACAACTTAGTCAACGGTGCCGCGATCAATAAAAATCCTTCCACAAACCTTCTGTAATACCCGGCTAACCCAAGAAAACTCTGAATTTCTGCTACCGATTTAGGCGGCTTCCAATCCAACACCGCTTCAATCTTCCGAGGGTCAACCCTAATCCCCTCTACCGACACAACGTGACCTAGAAAAGTAACCTCCCTTAGCCAAAATTCGCACTTACTGAATTTGGCATACAACTGCTTCTCCCTCAGAATCTGCAGAACCACCCGAAGATGTGAATCATGCTCCTCTTCCAATTTTGAATAAACCAGGATATCATCTATGAATACCACGACAAACCGATCCAAGTAGGGTTGAAATACTCGGTTCATCATATCCATAAACACTGCCGGTGCGTTAGTCAACCCAAACGGCATTACCATGAATTCGTAGTGACCATAGCGAGTCCTAAAAGCCGTCTTATGAATATCCGCCTCTTTGACCTTAAGCTGAAGGTACCCTGACCTCAGATCTATCTTTGAAAAGACTGAGGCCCCCTTCAGCTGATCGAACAAGTCATCGATCCTTGGCAACGGGTATTTGTTCTTGATGGTGAACTTATTCAACTGATGATAGTCAATGCACATACGCATTGACCCATCCTTCTTCTTAACGAATAACACCGGCGCTCCCTAAGGTGACACACTTGGTCGGATAAACCCTCTATCCAGCAACTCCTAAATCTGCACTTTCAATCCCACCAACTCCTTTGGCGCCATCCTATACGGAGTAATAGATACTGGTGCTGTTCCTGGAAGAAGATCAATACCAAACTGTAATATCCTAAAAATTTGAGTATCATCTTGTTACTTGTGTTAGCTCGAGTATGATTATTATTATGTGCTTAGTATAGTTTTATGAAGGCTTGGAATTATTAGCTAAGCTAGAATGATTTTTAGTATTGAAAATATAGTGAAGAGGAACAGGTAAACCTGACACTTAAGTTAATTTAGGTGTTAAATTTTAGCACATGAGGAGTTAGTGGCAAGGTGGTTATGGCGCATGAATGGTTGCTTGAGGGGAGTGGTTCGAATCCCATGGATGGACTTTAGGTGACTTTTATTTTTGCATTTATATGGCATATGTTGGTCAAACTCTAATCAAGATAAGGTTGGACTATTGTCTTTTATGGATAGTAGACTAAGGAATAAGGCAAGTTATTAGTTAAGGTATGGAATCAAGATGTTATGGAAGGATAAGGGGACATAAGGCTTGATGTATGGGAGATGTTTTGGAAATATTTTTATGGTCATTTTGACCATGAATGTGGACGCATAGATGGCTAGGGGGGGTGGCCGAATATTGTATGTGATTAGGGGGAAGATAGTTGGCCAAACTCTTGGCATTTTGTGCATCTTTTTCTCTTTTCTTCAAAATTTTTCTCCTTAGCCGAATTTGTCTTGTACATTAGGTGAAAATGTGGTTTTGTTTTGGCTATCATCTTTGACCATATTGATATCCCTTTTTCTTCTTTTCCTCTCAAGTTTTTCTTTCTTTTTGGTACCGAAATATTATTTCTTTTGAAGGCATTTTTCTTTCATCCTTTTTTCTTACTTGACTGAATGTGCACCTTTAACAAAAACTTTTCCTTTGTTCAATTCCTTTCATAACCGAGACCATTTAGCCTCTTTGATCAATTCTTCTTTTACTCTCTTCTTGGCCGAATCTTCTTCTTCCCCATCTCCCTTGGTTTTCTTCCATTGTTGCTAAAGCCGAATTCTCTCTCTTGCTCCTCCCATATTTTTCTTTACCACTCTCGTACTTCATTTCTTTTTAGCCACATATCATTTGTTTTCTTCTTTCAAAACCATAGCCAAAACTTCTCATTCCCTTTTTGATTTGTCTTGGCCGAATATCAACAAGGGTAGATTCTCTTTAGGTTCTTTTCTAATCGGTGTTGAAGAAAGGTAAGTGTCTTGGCCGAATCTCCTTATATTTCTCTTCTCTGCTGCTTTTTCATGAGGGCAAAGGCTGAATTTTTGGGCATTTGTTAGCAAGGTTCTAACTATTCATAGGAACCGATTTTCTTTTAGGCTCTTCGGGACGTTGGAAGCAATCGATCTAAGCCATTCCATTAGCAATCGAAGTTGGTAAGTCAAGTGGTAAGATTCATGTCGATTCATTATTCTTTTTGAGGATAAAGACTAAGGCTATTGGGATTAAGATGTGATGTTGGCCGAATGGATTTTTGCTTATAGTTTTGTGGTATGGCCGAATGTAGGACAAGGTGATCTAGTGCGGTAGATCGGATCTTCGGAAGTTAGTATTTGCGTTAGTGAAAGGTGTGTACCTTACACACTTTATAACTCGATATATATATATATATGTGTGTGTGTGTTAATAACTATTCATGTTGTTAAAGCCGAAAACTATGAGATCTTGAAATGATACCTTGATGGGTATGAGCAAGGATACGAGTAAGTCCGTTTCGATATGATGTTGATATATGTTGTTAATATCACGATCTACTTATATATATTGGTTATATGTTTATATCAAAGTATAATGACATGATTTGTTATCTATTGCATTGGTATGGGCGATATGAGAGGAGGGGGAAGATTGATATCCGTGTCTTTGGGACACCAGAGGTTTTGCACCTCTACTGGTTTGGTACCACATATTTCGTGTCTTTGGGACACCAGAGGTTTGGCACCTCATAGCGACTCGTCCTGTGGTTTCACACCACCGTGGGTTGGCCCCACATTTGATGTATTGGGATCGCCGCGGTGATTTGGTATCACACGTGGGTTGGCCCCACAACTTGATTATTCGTGACTTTGGGTCACCAAAGTGATTTGGCATCACATTATTGGATATCGTGACTTTGGGTCACCGGTGGTTTGGCACCACCCGGTGGTTTTGTACCACACGGGTAGAAAAGGAGTTTTGGATGGCTAGGTTGGGTGCATTATATATATATATTGCTTGGTTATAATTTATGTAAGTATGTGGCATTTACCGGGAGAGGGATTATGCATCGAGTCTTGGTGACTCACCTTCTCCCTTATTTTTCAGGTGATTCGTAAAATCGCGGATGAGGAGCCGGATGAACTCGAGGAGGCCATGCAATAAAATTTGGTTTTACATGAACTTCCATTTGGGTACTTTATTTTAATTGCGTTTTCATCTTTTTATGGATTTGTAATAAGGCCTCTTTAATTATATTTTTGGATTATTTATATGCTTTGGATTTGTTTTAAATATGGCTTATAAATTACATGGTTGATATAATAATTTGAGCACCAAGTTTTCTAAACTACTAAACGCGATGGTTTTTAAAACGTTACCATCGGGTAACATAAATCAATTGATAGTATTTAAAAACTTAAGTATTTTTGATAACTCATACTATTTTCCAAAACTCCGGTTTCCAAATTTCTATTAGATACGGTTTTCAACCTAATCGCTTTAGTTTCTTTTCAATTTATAAAAGGTTTACAAATCTAAGTGAAACTAAGTTTTAAAGATTTATTTTCTGGATTTCAAAGTAAATTATCAGTTTTAATTTCTTATACACTGATTTCTACGAACTTAGAACAACAAAGAGTTTTTCACTAAAATTTAATCGGTAACTCGTTTTTCCTCAAAACGTTTTCCCCTGTGACATACCAAATTCGGTCGTAGCATATTGACCGGGTTTGGGGTGTTACAAATTGGTATCAGAGCCAAGTTCAAAAGCTCTTTTGTGGGCCCAAGGCCCAAAATGATTTAAAGTATGATCTTAAAATGTTT
Source organism: Gossypium sturtianum (assembly GCA_025698515.1). Classification (NCBI taxonomy): domain Eukaryota; kingdom Viridiplantae; phylum Streptophyta; class Magnoliopsida; order Malvales; family Malvaceae; genus Gossypium; species Gossypium sturtianum. Next base: position 108,551,918 of record CM046945.1, read on the forward strand.
TTGTTTAAAATTATATGATCTCGAAAGGCATGGCACCGAGTCTCCCAAGACCGATCCGCCCGGGTAAGTACTTTAAATCGTTGATCTTGATGATATGATGATGTTAGTATGGTGATTAGTAGTAGAAACTACTTTAGAGACCCAAACTATAGGTTGAATGTACTCATGAAACAACTTCTTATTAAAATTATTCATAAAAGCGTGTTTTAAAGAAAGTGGAATAATGACTAATGCATAACACTTTTAAATCGAGGATAAGTCGAGACTTTAGACATGAGTACTCGAGGTCGGGTCGTATTACTCGTGGACGCGGTCGGGGTAGGATGGTCGTGTCCGAGCCGAAGGTCCGGTCAAGGATCCGAAAATGAGGTACCACTACCCCCCACCACCAGCGGTTGGAGTTGAGCATCGAGGATCAAACGGGGATGACGCAGTTGTCTCGTGCGATCTTTGCGAGTCCTTGAGAGGGTAGCTGGAATAGGTGGAGGTGCGGGAGTTCGAGAAATCTATAACCGAGCGACTCGAGCCAATGGGCCGAGGTATTTCGAGGTGTTTTGGTGTGGCTCAAAGACGGCAGAGAGTATTGGTTAGAGGCGACGGAATGAATCATGGATGACTTGGATCCGAATGCCGAGGAAAAGGTGAAAGGGATAGTGTCGCTTCTTCGGGATGAGTCATATCGGTGGTGGCTCACAGTGCGGAATAGTCTTTGCAGCAGAGGATCTCACTTGGGATTATTTTAAGGCAGCGTATCGGAAGAAATATGTTGGGTCTAGTTACATTGATGCACAGCGTAAGGCATTTCGAGTTTGGTCCAGGAAGTAAGTCCGTATTAGAATATGAGGCGTAATTTTTAAGATTGAGCAGGTATCTTTGGAGGTATCGTGGCTTTGAGCACGAGCGATGTGTCCGGTTCGAGGATCGATTGAGGGACGAATCGAGATTACTGCGATTGCTCCACATCGGGAGCGAGAGTTTCTGCGCTAGTTGAAAAGACTAAGATAGCGAAGGGATAAAAGAATCGCATAAAGGGTGAGGCATGACAAGAATAAACATAAGAGAAGTTTTGGATCATCCGGCCACCGATAATTCTCGAGAATAGGGTTAGGCGAGTGGGCGAATCAACTGGGAGGCACATTCATCGCTAATCGAGGACCAAAGCATGCAGTGTAACCGATGTGTGGAAAATTTCATTGGGGCGAATGTTGGACCGGAGGGAAAGGATGTTTTGAGTGTGGTTCATTTGGATCATCGTGTGAGAGACCGCCCACGTAAGCTAGCCAGAATCGGTCCGAGGTCAAGGTCGTGCTCGGTTCGAAATGAGGACCGTCACGCGCAGAGGTCGTGGTAATGGTAGAGGAGGTAATGGTTCTGAGTCGAGGCCGCGGAGCATCTGGCGGAGAGTGCCGGCAACACCGAGGCAAGACGGCTGGTTTGGTGTATGCAATGAGACATCGAGAGGAGGCGACGCACCGGACGTCATAAGCGGTACTTTCTTAATCTTTGGTGAACCATATAACGCTTTGATAGATGTGGGTTCGACACATTCGTATGTTGCTAGTAACATAGTAGAGACTATGAATCTAGACTCGAGACTACTTCTAGGAAGATGACAGTGCTTAGCCCTCCGGGTCACTTTGTAGAAGTAAATAAGTCGTATAGAGATGTACCCTAGAACTCCAAGGGGTAATGTTTGTAGTCGATCGATGGAACTGCCGTTTGAGGAGTTCGATCTGATTCTTGGGATGGACTAGTTGGTCAAGTATCAAGCAAGTTTGGATTGCGCTGCTAAGCGCATGGTTTTGAAGACAGCTGAGGGCAAAGAGGTGGTTATGATAGGTAATAGAAGAGATTATCTATCCAACGTGGTATCTGCGTTGAAAGCTGTGAAGTTGGTCAGGAAGGGCTGTGAGGCATTTGTGGTTCATGTGTGTGCGTTGGAGGCTAAGGAGTCTACTGTGGGGAATGTCCGAAAGGTAAAGGAATATGTTGACGTATTTCCAGAAGAACTTCCAGGATTGCCTCCGGATCGTGAAGTTGAATTTGGTATAGATCTATTACCCGGAACTGTGCCAGTGTCTATTGCTCCGTATAGGATGGCACCGAAGGAATTAGGGGAATTGAAGGCTCAAATTCAGGAATTGTTGGATCGAGGTTTTATCGACCAAGTGTTTCGCCTTGGGAGCACCGGTATTTTTGTCAAGAAGAAGGATGGATCGATGCGGATGTGTATAGACTATCGCCCGATTGAATAAGTCGGACGATCAAAAACAAGTATCCTTTGCCGAGGATAGATGACTTGTTTGATCGACTTAAAAAGCGCAGATTTTCTCCAAGATTGATTTAAGGTCTGGATATCATCAGCTGAAGGTGAAAGAGGCTGATATCCATAAGACGACATTTCGCACTCGGTATGGGCACTACGTGTAACACCCTGATTTAGGGGTTATGCGTTTGGAGCATAACTCGAGCATTTAGTAGGCTATGGTCATGTTGGGAGAATTTTTAGGGGCTAGGTAATTCGGATATAATTCGAGTGATTGGAAGGGTTTTGGGTGTTTTTGGATGTGGTTTAGAAGTTTAAGAATGCTCGGATTGAAGGGGAAAGGCTTAGGAAAATTTTAATTTTTGGGGTTAAGGAATGGAGCTGGGCTTTAGAGGTTTTAAAAGAATTAATTGGGCGTTTTAGGCACATGAAAGGCATTGGCAGAGTGGTTATGCGCTGCTTGGGGGCTTTGGAAGGTGGCGCCTATGGGGCTTGGGTTCGAGTCCAAGCAGCAGCAATTTCTTGTTTTAATTTTGCGTCAAGGGGACTGGGCTAAGTAGGCCTTAAAATTAAATGGGTAGGTTTGATGGACATGGAAGTCCGGTGGCGAGTGGCTCTTAGGCGCTACTTAGGTATTTGGAGGAGAAGAGAGCACGGGTTCGAGGGGTGGAGCCGCATTTGGGCGTTTTTGTTTTGCTTTTTGGTGATGGGTGAAGAAGGTAGGTGTTAAGAATAATTATTGGGGCTTTTAGCATAAAAATCAAGGTGGCCCAAGTGGCACGGGCGCTACTTAGCAGTGAGGTTCCCTGTGTCCTGTGTTCGAATCTCGGGGTCAGAGGTGGATTGGTTTTATTTTTGTTCTTGCCGATTGGGGGTATTGGACAAACACATGGGGAGGGGCTTCAAATGGATAAAGATTAAGATTAATTTTGGTTTTAATTGGTGAAGGAGAATTATTAGATTATTCTTTATTTTTTTTCCCTTGATAGCCGAAATCCTTAGCCCTCCATCTCTCTCCTACTTTATCAAGTTTGAAGCCGAACTGGTGAGGTGTAGTGTTGTCGACATTGAGCTTGTAGCAGCGCCAAGGAGTCTAAAGGAAGGTCTTGAATTGTTTGGACTCATCAAGGGCAAATCGACAAAGTACTGAGGAGCCTTTGAGATTTTAGATCGTTTGGTAAGTAGTTAAATTGTAGTTGTTCGCTTGAGATTTTGTATTATGGTGTTTAACCAAAGGGTTCTAATTAAGTGATTACGATGGACGTGGATTCGAGTACCAGTCAAGGTGGGCAAGGGAAAGTCCCCATCCCAAAGTTCAAGAAGAGATCCGTTCTGCTGTTCGAGATTGGCCACCAGGGTGTGGGCCAACAAAGAAGAAACGTTAGGCAAAAAGCCGTAGTTTCGCTGAGACGATAGCGTCGAGGATCGAGAGTCTAGAACTCCTAGTAATAAGGTGTGTAACTAACCCACTGTTTCCGGGTTTTATGTGTGTAGTTAATCATTGTTTCCGGGATTTGCGTGATATTTGCCTGTTTTATATGTTGCTAACAAGTGCAGTATATGTGAGAATGATACCCTTGAAGGGGGTATGAGGACGATCAGGTTAGTAGCAAGGTTGTAAATATGTGATCACTGATTTTATTATGTGAGTATGCCTATGATTGTGTTTAATATGTACATGCACCACCTTATCATCATTTTATGTTACATGTGCATGGGTGGGTTTTGAAAGAAGATACGGGTGTACTTGAGTACGTGGTTGATGTCGACTTTGTGCTACATCGTGGATTGGCGCTGATCGAGGTCGCGTTGTGGATCTTTGCGATTTAGTTCGGCGTGGTTACCTTGATTGATATGGGCTTTATGCCATATCGTGGCTTGATGGATTCTTTGTGTGCTCCATCGTGGTTTGATGTTGGCTATACGCTACATCGTGGATGGCATTGGTTGCCTTTTTGGAGGGAAAAGGAGAGGGTGACTCGATAGTCCCCTGGTGTGTGGTAGGCTGGATAAGGGGGTGTGTAGCGGATGGACCCTAGGTTGGGTTGGGAATCATGTTGCATTATTTTTGTGATAATATGGAAATGGGCCAAGCCCAATATGACATGTGGATAGGTATGTTTTGGAAACATACGTGGAAATGGGCCAAGCCCAGTAATCAGTGGATTGATGAGAAAAGGGCCTAGCCCAGTATTTGATATGATTTGATTGTGGGCCAAGCCCAGATTGTGGTAATGTTTAAATGATTATATTTATATGTTGCATTTGATATTTGGGTTGATTTGTGGCTAGCATGTGGGTGGATATCAGTGGTTTAATTACACATCGAGTCATTGTGACTCACCCAATTATTTATCCGTCATCGCAGTGAGTCATGACTAGTGGGACGGGTTGGAGTGGATACAAGGTGGCCCATGCGATGATTTTCATGCAGTAGACGTTTTGAATATTTTTATTTGAAGCTTTTTAATTCAAAGTATTTGGTTTATCTATTTGATGTAATAAGGGTCACTTTTGATTAAAGTACGCTATTTAATTTTGTTGAAGTTTACATTATATTCAGAAATATTTTTATTAAAAAGAGTTATATTATAGTAAATTATAATAAAGTTTTAATTCATCCCAAGCTTATATTATTTAATAATTTTAAATGGACATGACTTTACCGAAGATAATGAACTTTCATGTTTTAAATTCTAAGTAAAGAAACATATCTTCACTAACATAACCAGATTCGGTCGTGAGTGAATAGGCCGGGTTTGGGGGTGTTCTGATTTGGTATCGAGCAGGTTCAAAACTCGGCTTTGAGGTTTTGGGCCCAAAAACATTTTCAAAATGGGCTTTTAAGAAATATTTCAGTTTTACGGCATGGCACTGTACCTCGGCCGAGTCCACAGGTAAGTACTTGGACTTTTGAAGTGCTTTACTATTATGAACTGTTATGGGCTTAGTTGGGCTCGTAGATTAGTGAACTAGGATCTATTGAACCCTAGGACTAGTCTACTCAAACATATGTATAAGACTTAAAATTACCAAACAAACCTGTGATTAAGTCGCCAAGTTAAGGTGTGGCAACCATTGTGCGCATGTCTAGGAGTGGATCAGGAAGAGCACGGTACTTAAGCAGATCCTCGTGACTCACCTCCTCTTATTTGGAATCCTACGGTGCGTAGCTACGGTTCACCTTAACCAAGAGGACTTGTTCATAGGCTAAACCCATTATTAAAACCCGAAAGAGATTTGCCTCACTGTTTTAAAACCCTTAGTTTTAAAATTTCTAAAAAAATACCCCTGTAGGAAAATGACGAAATTACCCCTGGGTAGGGAAGGAAACTTGATTGCTCGAAAGAACTACTCTCGGAAACTTCATTGCATAAAATTGCTCGTGGATAAAATAGTGAAACAATAATTGCTAATGCATAAAACTTTTTAAACAGATTAAATCGCGACGATAGAGATGAACTCTAGGGGACGCGGTAGAGGTAGAATGGCCGCATCGGAACCGATAGGGTCTGGCCATGAGTCAGAAAGTGAAGTGCCGCCAGCTGTGGACGTAGAAGGGCAAGATCAGATAGAAGAAGATGACGCAGTGTCGCGGGCCATGTTACGAATTTTAGAACGTGTAGCAGGAGCTAGTAGAGGAAATGGAACTCGAAAGTCGGTGTCGGAAAGGCTTAGATTGAACGGAGCTGAGATCTTTAGAGGAATATCTCGAGTAGCTCGAACGTAGCGGAGTATTGGCTAGAAGCAATCGAAAGAATCATGGACGATTTGGACCGCACCAATGAAGAAAAAAGTGAAGGGTCTTTGTTTCGTTGCTTCGCGAAGCTTATCGTTGGTGGCTCACCGTCAAGCAAAGTGTACCAAACAGATCGGCGTGGATTGGGACTTCTTTAAGGTTAAGTTTGAAGGAAAGTACGTAGGAGCCAGTTATTTGGACTCGCAAAGGAAAGCGTTTCTAAATCTAGTACAAGGAAGTAAGTCGATAGCTGAGTACGAAGCGGAGTTCGTGCGACTTAGTCAGTATGCTAAGGGAATTGTGGCCACTGATTATGAGAGGTGCGTCCGATTTGAAGACGGATTGCGAGATGAACTTCGAATGGTGATTGCTCGCAGAGAGAGAGAGACTTCGCGGTGCTAGTGGAGAAAGCTCGGATCATTTGAAGAGGTTAAGAAGACCATAAGAGAAAATCGAGAAAAGAATAGGACCGAGAATAAGAGAAATATTGGACCGTCGCGATGCTCGGTTGGTAATATCCGAGAAAAGACCAAGGACCGAGAACCCGTAAGTGCACTTGTACCAATGGATCTGAGTCGTTCTTGTGTTCGATGTGGAAGACCTCACACAGGAGAGTGTTGGGGAAATAGTAAAGAATGCTTTCAGTGCGGATCTAAGGCACATTTAGTTAAGAATTGTCCTCAAGCAACGAGGGGTCGTGGTTCAAGTCATGGAAGGAATGGTTCTAGTGAGAGTCAACCAAGGATGTGATATTAGGTAAGCTCCTTTGCTTTGGTACATGCTTTAATTACTTTGTTTCATTACGATTTAGCCTTTTCTGTGTTGCTAAGAGAGGTGTTTCAAATTTTTTTTTTTTTAGCATGAACTTAGGGGTGTGTCGGGAAGTTTGATAGAGTAAGATCAGAGTGCGCAGCAGAGGCGTAGAATAGCGAATTATGATTGTTCGGTTATAAGTAATTTCGAGGACGAAATTATTTTAAGGAGGGTAGAATTGTAACACCCTGATTTAGGGGTTATGCGTTTGGAGCATAACTCGAGCATTTAGTAGGCTATGGTCATGTTGGGAGAATTTTTAGGGGCTAGGTAATTCGGATATAATTCGAGTGATTGGAAGGGTTTTGGGTGTTTTTGGATGTGGTTTAGAAGTTTAAGAATGCTCGGATTGAAGGGAAAGGCTTAGGAAAATTTTAATTTTTGGGGTTAAGGAATGGAGTGGGCTTTAGAGGTTTTAAAAGAATTAATTGGGCGTTTTAGGCACATGAAAGGCATTAGCGAGAGTGGTTATGCGTTGCTTGGGGGCTTTGGAAGGTGGCGCCTATGGGGCTTGGGTTCGAGTCAAGCAAAGAACAATTTCTTGTTTTAATTTTGCGTCAAAGGGACTGGGCTAAGTAGGCCTTAAAATTAAATGGGTAGGTTTGATGGACATGGAAGTCCGGTGGCGAGTGGCTCTTAGGCGCTACTTAGGCGCTGGAGGAGAAGAGAGCACAGGTTGAGAAATTTGAGAGCTGCATTTGGGTGTTTTTGTTTTGCTTTTTGGTGATGGGTGAAGAAGGTAGGTGTTAAGAATAATTATTGGGGGCTTTTAGCATAAAAATCAAGGTGGCCCAAGTGGCTTCGGGCGCTACTTAGCAAGAGGTTCCCTGTGTCCCGTGTTCGAATCAGAAAAGTGTAGGTGGATTGGTTTTATTTTTGTTCTTTGCCGATTGGGGGTATTGGACAACACATGGGGAGGGCTTCAAATGGATAAAGATTAAGATTAATTTTGGTTTTAATTCTATTTGAAGGAGAATTATTAGATTATTCTTTTATTTTTTTTTCCCCTTGATAGCCGAAATCCTTAGCCCTCCATCTCTCTCCTACTTTATCAAGTTTGAAGCCGAACTGGTGAGGTGTAGTCTTTGTCGACATTCAGAGCTTGTAGCCAGCGCCAAGGAGTCTAAAGGAAGGTCTTGAATTGTTTGGACTCATCAAGGGGCAAATCGACAAAGTGCTGAGAGGAGCCTTTGAGATTTTAGATCGTTTGGTAAGTAGTTAAATTGTAGTTGTTAAGCTTGAGATTTTGTATTATGGTGTTTAACCAAAGGGTTCTAATTAAGTGATTACGATGGGCGTGGATTCGAGTACCGGTCCAAGGTGGGCAAGGGAAAGTCCCCATCCCAAAGTTCAAGAAGAGATCCGTTTTCTGCTGTTCGAGATTGGCCACGGTGTGGGCCAACAAGAAGAAAGCGTTAGGCAAAAAGCCGTAGTTTCGCTAGACGATAGGCGTCGAGGATCGAGAGTCTAGAACTCCTAGTAATAAGGTGTGTAACTAACCCACTTTGTTTCGGGTTTTATGTGTGTAGTTAATCATTGTTTCCGGATTTGCGTGATATTTACTGTTTTATATGTTGCTAACAAGTGCAGATATATGAGAATGATACCCTTGAAGGGGTATGAGGACGATCGGAGTTAGTAGCAAGGTTGTAAATATGTGATCACCGATTTTATTATGTGAGTATGCCTATGATTGTGTTTAATATGTACATGCACCACCTTATCATCATTTTATGTTACATGTGCATGGGTGGGTTTTGAAAGAAGGTGCGGGTGTACTTGAGTACGTGGTTGATGTCGACTTTGTGCTACATCGTGGATTGGCGCCGATCGAGGTCGCGTTGTGGATCTTTGCGATTTAGTTCGCGTGGTTACCTTGATTGATATGGGCTTTATGCCATATCGTGGCTTGATGGATTCTTTGTGTGCTCCATCGTGGTTTGATGTTGGCTATACGCTACATCGTGGATGGCATTGGTTGCCTTTTTGGAGGGAAAAGGAGAGGGTGACTCGATAGTCCCCGGTGTGTGGTAAATTTGGATAAGGGGTGTGTAGCGGATGGACCCTAGGTTGGGTTGGGAATCATGTTGCATTATTTTTGTGATAATATGGAAATGGGCCAAGCCCAATATGACATGTGGATAGGTATGTTTTGGAAACATACGTGGAAATGGGCCAAGCCCGATGTCGTGGATTGATGAGAAAAGGGCCTAGCCCAAGTATTTGATATGATTTGATTGTGGGCCAAGCCCAGTTGTGGTAATGTTTAAATGATTATATTTATATGTTGCATTTGATATTTGGGTTGATTTGTGGCTAGCATGTGGGTGGATATCAGTGGTTTAATTACACACTGAGTCATTGTGACTCACCCAATTATTTATCCGTCATCGCAGGTGAGTCATGACTAGTGGACGGGTTGGAGTGGATACAAGGTGGCCCATGCAGAAGCAGATTTTCATGCAGAAGTAGACGTTTTGAATATTTTTATTTGAAGCTTTTTAATTCAAAGTATTTCGTTTATCTATTTGATGTAATAAGGGTCACTTTTGATTAAAGTACGCTATTTAATTTTGTTGAAGTTTACATTATATTCAGAAATATTTTTATTAAAAAGAGTTATATTATAGTAAATTATAATAAAGTTTTAATTCATCCCAAGCTTATATTATTTAATAATTTTAAATGGACATGACTTTACCGAAGATAATGAACTTTCATGTTTTAAATTCTAAGTAAAGAAACATATCTTCACTAACATAACCAGATTCGGTCGTAGTGAATAGGCCGGGTTTGGGGGTGTTACACTACGAGTTTCTAGTAATGCCGTTTGGGTTGACTAACGCGCTGGCAACATTCATGGACATGATGAATCGGGTATTCCAGCAGTTTTGGACCAGTTTGTTGTGGTATTTATAGACGATATTTTGGTATACTCCAAGTCAGAGGAGGAGCATGATGCGCATTTGCGAGTAGTGTTGCGATTTTGAGGAAAAGCGACTTTATGCAAAATTTAGTAAGTGCGAGTTTTGGCTTAGGAGGTGACTTTCTTGGGTCACGTAGTATCGGTGAGGGATTAGAGTGGATCCTCGAAAGATTGAGGCGATGTTGGATTGGAAGCCGCCTAAGTCGATGTGGTGAGATTCGGAGTTTCCTAGGTGCAAGTGGTATTACCGAAGATTTGTGGAAGGATTTTCTTTGATAGCAGCACCTATGACTAAGTTATTGAGGAAAAGAATTCCATTTGTGTGGACCGAGAAGCAGCAAGGAAGTTTTGACAAGTTGAAGAAGATTCTGACTGAAGCTTCGATTTTGATTCAACCTGAGGCAGGCAAGGAATTCACGGTTTATTGTGATGCATCACATACTGGTTTGGGATGTGTGCTGATGTAGGAAGGGAAGGTAGTGGCTTATGCATCTCGACAGTTGAGACCACATGAAGTTAACTATCCGACGCATGACTTGGAATTAGCTACAGTGGTTTTTGCTTTGAAGATATAGAGACACTATTTGTATGGAGAGAAGTCGATAGTCTACACGGATCACAAGAGTCTTAAGTATCTTTTGACTCGGAAGGATTTGAACTTGAGGCAGCGTAGATGGATAGAGTTGTTGAAGGACTACGACTCTTCGATTGAGTATCATCCGGGCAAGGCTAACGTGGTGGCAGACGCGTTGAGCCGAAAGGTTGTATCAGACTTAAGATCGATGTTTGCTCATCTTAGCTTATATGACGATGGGAGTCTTTTATTGAATTGCAAGTCAAGCCGACTTGGTTAGAGCGAGATCAAGGAGAAAGCGAGTTAGAGGATGATGGTTTGAATGATCGGAGGTTGCGGAGTTCGAGAATGGTGGTTTAGAGGATTATAGTTTGTCCAGGATGGAGTATTGTGTTTTAAAGGAAGAGCTTGTATGCCAAAGGATGTTGAGTTGAGGCAAAAGATTCTTGGGACGCACATAGCGAGCCCATACGCTATGCATCCCGGAGGTAGCAAGATGTATCGGGATTTAAGAGAGCGATTTTGGTGGCAGTGCAAGCGGGAGGTAAGCGAGTTTGTGGGTAAATGTCGACGTGTCGCAGGTCAAGCGAGCATCGATTCATCGTCTGGGTTACTTCGGCGGTGAAGATTCCTGATGGAAGTGGGAAAGGATCACTATGGATTTTGTCGGTGGATTACCCTTACGCCAAGTAAGAAGGACTCGATTTGGGTGATTGTGGATCGTTTGACTAAGTTAGCTCATTTTATTAGGTAAGGGTGGATTACTCACTTGAAGTTAGCTAAGTTGTATGTGGCGGAAATAGTGAGGTTGCACGGTGTACCGGTGTCGATCATCTCGCACAGCAGATCCTAGATTTACGTCGAGGTTTTGGAGAGCGTTACATCGGGCTTTGGAGTGCGCGGTTGGATTTTAGTACCGCATTTCATCCATAGTCCGACGGGCGATCGGAAAGAGTTATCTGATTTTAGAGGATATGTTGAGAGGTTGTGTATTGGACTTGAGAGGTGGGAAGAGTTTTACCATTAGCGAGTTCGCATACAACAATAGTTATCAGCAAGCATTAAGGTGGCACCATATGAGGCGTTGTATGGTAGGAGGTGTCGCACACCTACATCTTTGGACCGAGTTGAGTGAGCGTCAAATGTTAGACCCGAGTTGGTTGCGTAAACCGAAGATAAGGTGAAGTTGATTCGAGGCTCGTCGAAGGAAGCTTCGGATAGGCGAAGTCATATGCCGATCTCAAGCGGAGGATATAGAGTTTGCCGTGGGTGAAAAGGTTTTTCGAAAGTCTCGCCATGGAAGAAAGTGTTAAGATTTGGGAGAAAAGGAAAGTTAAGTCCAAGGTTTATTGGGTCATATAAGGTGTTGAGACGAGTGGGACCAGTAGCCTATCACTCGAGTTGCCATCGAGTCGAGTCAGATTCACGATGTGTTCCATGTCTCCATGCTTAGACGCTATCGTTCGATCCATCGCATGTTGTGGCGATAGAGGAAATAGAGGTGAGTCAGATTTGACGATAGAAGAAGAACTCGTGCGAGATTCTAGATCGAGATGTGAAAGTTTTATGCGTAGGAAGTCGGTTCCTTTAGTGAAGGTTTTATGGCGGAACCATGGCGTAGAAGAAGCTACGTGGGAACCAGGAGGATGTGATGAGACAAAGCAGTTTCCTCAACTCTTTTTTGAGCGTGTAATTTCGAGGGACGAAATTTTCTTAAGGGGGTAGAATTGTAATATCCTAAAAATTTGAGTATCATCTTGTTACTTGTGTTAGCTCGAGTATGATTATTATTATGTGCTTAGTATAGTTTTATGAAGGCTTGGAATTATTAGCTAAGCTAGAATGATTTTTAGTATTGAAAATATAGTGAAGAGGAATAGGTGAACTGACACTTAAGTTAATTTAAGTGTTAAATTTTAGCACATGAGGAGTTAGTGGCAAGGTGGTTATGGCGCATGAATGGTTGCTTGATGGGAGTGGTTCGAATCCCATGGATGGACTTTAGGTGACTTTTATTTTTGCATTTACATGGCATATGTTGGTCAAACTCTAATCAAGATAAGGTTGGAGTATTGTCTTTTATGGATAGTAGACTAAGGAATAAGGCAAGTTATTAGTTAAGGTATGGAATCAAGATGTTATGGAAGGATAAGGGGACATAAGGCTTGATGTATGGGAGATGTTTTGGAAATATTTTTATGGTCATTTTGACCATGAATGTGGACGATAGATGGCTAGGGGTGGCGAATATTGTATGGGATTAGGGGGAAGATAGTTGGCCAAACTCTTGGCATTTTGTGCATCTTTTTCTATTTTCTTCAAAATTTTTCTCCTTAGCCGAATTTGTCTTGTGCATTAGGTGAAAATGTGGTTTTGTTTTGGCTATCATCTTTGACCATATTGATATCCCTTTTTCTTCTTTTCCTCTCAAGTTTTTCTTTCTTTTTGGTACCGAAATATTATTTCTTTTGAAGGCATTTTTCTTTCATTCTTTTTTCTTACTTATTGAATGTGCACCTTTAACAAAAACTTTTCCTTTGTTCAATTCCTTTCATACTTGAGACCATTTAGCCTCTTTGATCAATTCTTCTTTTACTCTCTTCTTGGCTGAATCTTCTTCTTCCCCATCTCCCTTGGTTTTCTTCCATTGTTGCTAAAGCCGAATTCTCTCTCTTGCTCCTCTCATATTTTTCTTTACCACTCTCGTACTTCATTTCTTTTTAGCCACATATCATTTGTTTTCTTCTTTCAAAACCATAGTTGAAACTTCTCATTCCCTTTTTGATTTGTCTTGGCCGAATATCAACAAGGGTAGATTCTCTTTAGGTTCTTTTCTAATCGGTGTTGAAGAAAGGTAAGTGTCTTGGCCGAATCTCCTTATATTTCTCTTCTCTGTCGTTTTTCATGAGGGCAAAGGCTGAATTTTTGGGCATTTGTTAGCAAGGTTCTAACTATTCATAGGAACCGATTTTCTTTTAGGCTCTTCGGGACGTTGGAAGCAATCGATCTAAGCCATTCCATTAGCAATCAAAGTTGGTAAGTCAAGTGGTAAGATTCATGTCGATTCATTATTCTTTTTGAGGATAAAGACTAAGGCTATTGGGATTAAGATGTGATGTTGGCCGAATGGATTTTTGCTTATAGTTTTGTGGTATGGCCGAATGTAGGACAAGGTGATCTAGTGCGGGTAGACGGATCTTCGGAAGTTAGTATTTGCGTTAGTGAAAGGTGTGTACCTTACACACTTTATAACTCGGTATATATATATGTGTGTGTTAATAACTATTCATGTTGTTAAAGCCGAAAACTATGAGATCTTGAAATGATACCTTGATGGGTATGAGAAAGGATACGGGTAAGTCCGTTTCGATATGATGTTGATATATGTTGTTAATATCACGATCTACAATATATATTGGTTATATGTTTATATCAAAGTATAATGACATGATTTGTTATCTATTACATTGGTATGGGCGATATGAGAGAGGAGGGGAAGATTGATATCCGTGTCTTTGGGACACCGGAGGTTTGGCACCTCATAACGACTCGTCGGTGGTTTCACACCACCGTGGGTTGGCCCCACATTTGATGTATTGGGATCGTCGCCAGTGATTTGGTATCACACGTGGGTTGGCCCCACAACTTGATTATTCTTAACTTTGGGTCACCAGTGACTTGGCATCACATTATTGGATATCGTGACTTTCGGTCACTAATGGTTTGGCACCACCAGTGGTTTGGTACCACACGGGGTAGAAAAGGAGTTTTGGATGGCTAGGTTGGGTGCATTATATATATATATATATATTGCTTGGTTATAATTTGTGTAAGTATGTGGCATTTACCCTGGGAGAGGGATTATGCACTTTGAGTCTTGGTGACTCACCTTCTCCTTTTTTTTCAGTGATTCGTAAAATCGCGGATGAGGAGCCGGATGAACTCGAGGAGGCCATGCAATAAAATATGGTTTTACATGAACTTCCATTTGGGTACTTTATTTTAATTCGTTTTCATCTTTTTATGGATTTGTAATAAGGCCTCTTTAATTATATTTTTGGATTATTTATATGCTTTGGATTTGTTTTAAATATGGCTTATAAATTACATGGTTGATATAATAATTTGAGCACCAAGTTTTCTAAACTACTAAACGCGATGGTTTTTAAAACGTTACCATCGGGTAACATAAATCAATTGATAGTATTTAACAACTTAAGTATTTTTGATAACTCATACTATTTTCCAAAACTCCAGTTTCCAAATTTCTATTAGATACGGTTTTCAACCTAATCGCTTTAGTTTCTTTTCAATTTATAAAAGGTTTACAAATCTAAGTGCAACTAAGTTTCAAAGATTTATTTTGGGATTTCAAAGTAAATTATCAGTTTTTAATTTATTATACACCGATTTCTACGAACTTAGAACAACAAAGAGTTTTTCACTAAAATTTAATCGGTAACTCGTTTTTCCTCAAAACGTTTTCCCCTGTGACATACCAAATTCGATCGTGGCGTATTGACCGGGTTTGGGGTGTTACACAAACTCCACTTCACGATCCGGGGGTAATCCCGAAAGCTCTTCTGGGAAAACATCAGGAAATTCCTTCACCGTCCTGACATCTCCGACAGTTAGTTCCTTGGCTTCCAGAGCCCGAACAAACATTAGAATTGCCTCGCATCCTTTCCTCACCATCCTTTCTGCCCTTAAGGCAGACACCACATTTGACAAACAATTCCCCCTTTCACCTATCACCAACACTTCACCACCATCGGGAGTCTTTAACACCATACGCTTGGTTGCACAGTCCAAATTCGCTTGATACTTCACTAACCAATCCATTCCTAAGATCAAATCGAACTCCCCAAACGGCAGTTCCATCAGATCAGCCCAAAAAGCTACCCCTTGAACCTCCATGGGTACATCCTTATACAGTTTATTCACCACTACAGTTTGTCTTAGAGGGCTTACTACAGTCATCTCCCTAGAAGAAGTCTCATATCCTATGTTCAGAGTTCCCGCTATAGCACTAGCAACATAAGAGTGCGTCGAACCAATATCAATCAAGGCAGTGTAAGGCAAACCAAAAATTAGAAACGTACCGGTTATGACATCTGGTGCGTCAGCCTCCTCTCGACGTCTGGCAGCATAGACTAACCCCGACTGTCTCGCCTCAGTGTTTCCTGCCCCTTGGCCTGGTGCTCCACGGCCCCGACCGGAACCGTTACCACCTCTGGCTAGACCATGACCTCTTTGTGGCTGCTGACCACCTCTTCCTGGTTGTGCATTCCCTAGGCCCGTGGGCCCTTCACTGCCCGTTGCTGCGGACAGTTTCTAATTTGGTGGTCCGTAGATCCACACCTAAAGCACTTCCCACTGCCTGCCCAACACTTGCCTACATGGAATTTACCACATCGAACACACTTCTGTGCCTGACCAACAGCAATAGGTCTCTCTTCCCGCCTCGGCTCGTCTGACCTAGGCTTTTTCTGAGTACGCCCAGCTGCCCCTGACGATCCAAAATTTCTCTTACTTCCACCCCTATCTCTATCCCGATTTAGTTTCTCTATCCGCTTTACCTCCTCAGCTATCTTAGCTTTTTCCACAAGCACAGCAAATTCCCTCTCCCGCTGTGGAGCTATCAATACACGGAAATCATCCCTCAGACCATCCTCAAATCGAACACAACGTTCATGGTCTGTGGCCACCATTCCTCGAGCATAACGACTAAGGCGTAAGAATTCTGCTTCGTACGCAGCCACCGACCTACTCCCTTGCACTAGATTCAGAAATGCTCTACGCTGTGCATCCACATAACTTGTCCCAATGTATTTACTCTGAAACACCATTTTGAAGAAGTCCCAGGTGATACAGTCAGCCACCGTACCTTCCTTAACCGTAAGCCACCATTGATAAGCTTCGTCCCGCAGGAGAGATACAACCTCTTTCAACTTCTCCTCCTCCGTGAAATCCAAATCATCCATTATACGTTCAACTGCCTCCAACCAATACTCAGCTGAACTCGGGGCTATACCAAAAATTCCCCTAAACACTTCCGCCCCATTGGCTCTAAGTCGCTCGACAAGCAGTTTACAGGCTCTGTGCCCATGCCCGCCCCAAAGAACCCTCTCTAGAACCCTTAACATTGCCTGAGATGCCGCATCATCTTCGGTCGTCTGGTCCTGAAATTCCTCCTCCGCAGCTGGTGGTACCGGCATCTCGTTTCCAGATCCATGGCCAGACCCTACTAGTTCTGACACCGTCATCCTACCCCTACCACAACCACGCGGTGGACGTCCACGACCTCTTGTACTCATTCTATCGATTCGCGTTTATCTGGTTAGAAATTTTATGAATTATTAATTTCTTCCACTAATTAACCACGAACAATCTTATGAACAGTAGTTTTAAGAGTAGTTCTTTTTAATTCGCGATTATATCTACGATTCAGTCTCAAGCCTGTATCTCCTAGTTCTAGGAACCTCATACATCAACCATCATACATCAACATACAAGTAGCATCCATGAACTCACATTCATCACATAAGGATATTTTCATCATTTCACTATCCAGGGGTACTTTCGTAATTTTATCCTACAGGGGTATTTTTGAAATAATTTTTTTAAAATAGGGTATATTGGTGATTTTACGAAATAAGGGTATTTTGGTAATTTTGCATTTCGGGGGTATTTTGGTAATTTTCCAAACTAGGGGATTTTGGTCTTTTTTTTCAAATCAGGGGTAATTTAGTTTTTTTTACAAACCAGGGGTATTTTGGAGATTTTCAAAATTAGGGTGGCTAGTCCCCTTCGGGTTTTAATTATAAATTTTGGCCCATCAGCAAGTCCTCATGGCTAAGGTGAACAGTCACTACGCACCAGGTAGGATTCTAGCGAAGAGGAGGTGAGTCACTAGGACCGCTTAAGCACCAAGCTCCCCCTGAATCCAATCCTAGACATGCGTATGCCTGTTGCCACACCCTGACCTAGCGACTTGTTCACGGGTTTGTTTGATTGGATTAAATCTTATGAAATTGAAGAGTTGTTTACTCTAGGCCTAAGGTCCATTATTGCCTAACACACTAGTCTACGTCCATCAAGCCCATCAACCCAACATGCATATCACATCAAGAGTTAGAATACTTACCTGCGTGGATCGGGTCTTAGCCAGAGACTCAAGGCCATATCTCAACCCAAACTTTTCTCAAATTCACATCATTTTCAAATCACTACTAGACCCATTTCACAGCCCGAGTTTTGCAACCGGGCTCTGATACCAAAATGTAACACCCCAAACCTGGTCCAAACGCTACGACCAAATCTGGCATGCTACGGGGTTTATTATTAAAACTGTACTTTAATGGTTCTTGGAAAATCTCAGTTTCTTTACTTAGGCATTCGTAAAAAAATAATTTATTAGCTGAAACCCTTTGTTTTTACGTTGAACATGTTTGGAAAACCCATTTTATTACTTTTTATGACTTAAGCCTTTGAACATAAATTTTAAAACTGTAAACATTAACAAATGTAAAGCGATAACCTAAGCCCTGGGGCCTTATTACATAAAGAATCCCAAAATTAAAACTTAAAGAAAACCGTAAATAGTTCGTGAAGATAAACAAAATAATACTTGATGGCCCCTCGAGTCCGCCTCGGCTCCCATGTCCACGATCTACTGCTTATCTGAAAAGTTAGGGAAAAATAAAAGGGTGAGTCACCAAGACTCAGTGTGCAAATCTCGAAAACACATGAAAGGCTTGAGGCCCACAAACACAGTATGGGCCTTGGCCCATACAATGGCAACAAAGTATATGTATGCTACATGGCCCATCCCAGCCTAGAAATCCATCCTCTACACACCAGCCCGTACCAACCATCACACCTTGGGGATTTCTACAATCAACCCACCAACCGCTACACACCACATCGACAGACATGCTGCCTATTCCTAATAGTCAGGAATGAATTTAACGTGGCTTAGCCACTGATCACTGTTGTGACCTAACATTTTAATTCGTGGTTTAACCACCGATCACCAAGTGACCTATTATCATGCTCTTCCCCCTTAATCATATTAATCCCATCCCATGCGTACATTCATGCAAAATCAAAAATATACCTCTTAAGGATTTACAATCTAGCACATTCATCGATACACATAGAGAAGTTTCTATGATCACGCACGGCATCCATTGCCCACCCTTTTTGGGTAACACACATCATTCATACTGACCTATTTTTTTGGCTTTTAGCCCATAGCATATGTATATAAACTGGTTAAGTAGTGTGATAGAGATCTACACACCTGATTATGGTTAAGACGACACTTTCTATGTCGACGCTATCCGTAGCCGACACAACCGCTATTTGTCTACTATTCTGCTCCGAAGCCGGTCCACAACCCGGTGGCCAATCCCGAACCGCCGACACCGCTCGTTTCTTGAACTTTGGGGCTGGGACCACAGATCCAACCCCTTCCTTTGATTTGCTGACATTCGAGTCCATGAATGACCTTGGTCAGAAGGTACTATGATGATTGCTTAACGAAACATTAGGTTAAGACACGAATAACGAAAAGAAATCGATTGATCAACTTAAGGAGAATCGAAATCCTTACCTTGAAATCCCGAAAATAATATGGTTCGAATGCTACCGATTTCTGGCTTAGAAACCTAGGCGACTAGATCTCCTTCAAATCTCGAAATGCCGCCAAAGAGAAAGAACACAAGATCAGAGAAAACGTCAAACTAAGGATGGCCCTAACCACCATCTAGCCATTCGGTTATGGTTTCAAAGATTGAAAAAGAAAGGAAAAATACTCGCACAAGTCGATACTCACCTCTACAGAAGATTTCGACTACTTCTAAATGATTCCGGCTTTTTGGAGAAATCGGCACAAGATGAAAAGAATGGAAAAGAGTGTGAAGTGAGGGGTTTCAGCTTCTAAAGGAATCAAAAGGAAAGATTGCAGAGAATGGCTGAGGGTTTCGGCATAGAAAAGCTTTAAAAGAATGGGGTTCAAATGCCAGAATTGAAGAGATAGCCCCTCTATTTATAGACAATTTCGGCACTTACCTAACAAAAACTGAAAGTGCCCTTCCTGCTAACTAACAACTAATCAAATAGTAGGGGAAATTTCGGCACCCTTATGGCGTGTGGAAACTGATTTCTTCCCCCTCAAAGAGATGGAAATTCGGCCATCACTGCACTCAGCAGATAGCTCCTATCTTTTCTCCTCTATCTTAATCCATTCACTCCTCCAGAAGAGACCTAGATAACACCACTTCCCCTCAATTTTATCAGCACCTTATCCCCATTATCCAAGTCACTAAGTCCCTTCAAATTTTAAGCCTCATTGCCGTCCCTCTTGCTCCCCTTTTAAGTGCCGAAAATGGCCCAAGGACATGGGCTCCTTAAGGCCAAAACTTGGGCCTCTTCAACTGCTAATGGCGCCACCTTATAACTTCTTTGCAGCGCCACTTGTTAATGAGCCACAAGCCCACTTTGTAATTTAAACCACAGATACTATCTTTAAAACCCTTTAGTGTCCCATCAGAAAATTTAATCAAGGCCTCGAACCCATCCTGAGCCCAATTTGGACCCCTAACACTTAAATTAACACATTAAACATATCCACACACTAAACGCAGAAGCCTATTAATTCAGGATGTCACATGGGTTAGAATCCAATTCCTCCTCAAAAGCAATGTCTCTAACCTTATTTCTCCCCCCAAACTCAACATCCTCAAAAAAATGTTGCAATTCCTGTCTCAAAAGTATTCTTTATTATGGGATCATAAAACTCATAGCCCTTAGATCGCTCAGAATTTCCTTAACCCTTAACCTTATAGACATCAAAGAAGTCAGAAGTGATGTCATTTCAACCTTATCGTTTTTAGCAAAACGTTTCTTAATTTCGTCAAGGAAACCTTGGCCTGAGTAATCTTTTCAGATTCTATGCCTTAAAGGCTTCTGAAATGTTGCGCCTCATGATCATTAGACTCTTGCAATTTGAACGATCCCACCTCTCAAAATCCCTTTTAATATAGGGGGTACTTTCCGCAGTGAGAGGTGCAAGTAGTTCTTCCCTTAGTGCAAGGTCTATGTTCATACAGCCAAGCACTATAAATAAGTGTCTTTTCCATTCATTTAGTCCCATTAAGCATGGGTATAGAATTTATATTAGCAGATATTATGGCAGTAGAATATGAATTAGCTGAATATAGAACAAAAAATAAATAAAAATAAGCTCACATCAATATTCATAAGTAAACAATAAATTCAGGATAATGGCTAATCCCATCTCAAGATACCAAACACAACATTAATATCAAGTCTTTGGACAGTAATATTAACAGTAAGCGGTACTCTTGTTGTAGCGATCAAACATTGACAATAAATTATGTCAAACAATTAATTAATCTTTGGACTAACTTATTGCTCACATAAAATACCTTATAATTGTCACACATTTATCACCACAGATGTCGTTGAAATTCTGCCAAATATTAATTTACCTTTGGGTCAATTAATAAATGCATGAATCACAAAAACATATAATCATCTTAATATTTCAAATAAACTAATCTACACAAAAGAGGTCACTTTGGCGGCATTTTGTTTCAACTAATTTATTTAAAATATTAGACATCCTTAATTAAAAGCCAAAATCTGAATTTATTTGTTTCAAAATATCTCTTTTAATTTCATCTTTCAATCAAATTAAAAGATAATAGTATATATATGTATATATATTTATCCCAAAACAACATGCAATGATGTTGGCAAAAATAATAGTTGAATAAATCATAAACCATAAATAACCTCACATAAGACTTCAAATTTAAACCAAAATAATTTGAATAAAGGTAAACCTCATCTTAAGATATCGGACACTCCATTAATATTTCATCTTTGGACAAAATATTAACTTGTAAGTGATATCTTGGTGTAGGAATTAAACATTGACAATAAGAACATGTAGAACAATAAATCTTCCTTTGGGCCGATTTATTACTCACATGTAAAACCGAATAATCGTCACATGTTTATAACTATAGTTGCACATGTAATATTATTAACCTTCATTTGGGCCGATCAATATCAACATAACTTAAGTTACATGCACACAACCTTTTATATTTTTAAAAAAAAATCACTTTGGTGACTTATTGCTTCAATTAAGTTGTTTTAAAATATATATAAACATACCAATATTCAAATTTAAAAATTACCCAATAGTCAAATGTGAAAACTATTTTTTTTATTACTTTATAGACTCAAAAATAACCTAAAATAAGATTGTCTTAATAATGTAATAAAAAAATGAAAACCTTAATTTTTGACTTTTTTTTTTTGTTCCAAAACCATATATATCAAAACACAAATATAAATAATATAGTGGTTCAAAGCCAACTAATTAACAAGCACATGTATTCATAATTTTAGCATGGATAAAAACACCAAAGCAATTCATGCATATACATGTATCCATAATCAAATAGAAAAACTTACCTTAAATTTACCATGTAAATCCAAAGTTGTATTTATGATTAAACAAATATTCACATGAATACTTGAAAAATATTTTCAAGCCAATAAATCTCAAAAACAAAATCATAATAGTTGACATATCCCACAATTCATACAATAAACCATATCATCATAATTTAGCCAAATATTTGGAACCATAAGATGCCAAAACTTAAGATTATAGAACCAAACTTAAAACCAAATTATTTAAACACGTATTATGATTAACATCAATTTGCATCAAAATCTAATTTCATCATAATTAAACCATAAAAATATAACCCTGATCGACTTGCCTTACATATCCCAAGTAAATCCAAATTCAAAATATATGCTTAAACTGAATAGTATGAGAATAATAAGCATATAAACTCAATAATAAATAATATATTCTATCAACTATATATTGAATTCAAGAATTAATGATTATAAAAATTGAATTCAATTGTACAATTGTTAAACCGGATTTGAATTAAAAAACAATTATAATGAAACCCTAAAATTGAATCGATAAAAAAAATTTAAAACTAACAAATTTTACCATCAATCTTAAGGATTCAACATATATAATGAATTCATTGATAAACAATCGATATATAAGAGACACTTTACCTGAAGCAATTTCTTTTACCAACCATATATCATCATGTAAAATCTTGAACATAATTACTAAAGTGTCTCCAAAACAATATATATATATGTATATATTTATATATATATATATAACCGTAAAACCAAAAAATAAGCGATTAGCGATTAACAATCCATCAGTGATATAATCAAATATATATCATAAAAAGTTTCTAATGAACCCAAACCTACACAGCTTTCTAAATATTTATTAAAACTGTATAAACAACATACAATCCTCAGTTTTTTTTTTTAATTCTCAATTAAAACTGTAAATCTTTACAGTTATACGAAAATTAAAACCTTAAAACTTTATTTAAAACTTTAAAATTTTATTTAAAGAATCAAAACCCAAAAATTTATCAAGAATATCAAAGATAAAACATAATATTTAATTAAATATTAAATCCATAAAATTAAAAAATAAAAATGAATCAATCCAAAAATAATAAAGAATCAATTCATTCTCAATGATTCAACATGACAAAGCTCGGATGCCACTTGTTAGATTTGTAAAATAAATCTAAAATAACACTTAATAAACTAGGATCTATCATGTCAAATCATCAAGAATAAATGAAGAATAAAACTAGATGCGGAAGCGTACCTGAATCCATAAATTCCTTGTAGTTTTACTGGATTTTGGGGATTTGATCTTCCAAAGTAGCACACAAGAAATTTAGAGAATATTTGCTCTCTCTCTTTCCTAATGATGGGATATTAGAAAAGATATCTTGTGTATAATTTGGGGACCATAACCCTAATATTTATAACATTGGCATATTAGTTCTAATCAAATTCTAATTAGCCCATCATTAATTAGAACTTGATTAGAAGAGTATCTACACATATTTGACCCATACTTTATTTAATAATTAAAAGCCCAATAAAATTCTAACCAAATTAGATCACTTTTAATTTGGGCTAACCTATCATGATAGTAAATAATAACATGTAATTATCCTTATTATATATGTGATGTCCAAATTTTCCAACAAGGACATCCAAGACCAACACCCAAAATGGTAAATAACCCTAATGACATATCATTTGTATCCTAAGCATTCACAAGGTTCATACAGATCGTGTTTCATATCTATATCATTTAGTCATATACACATTATTTCATCATAAGAATTCATCCATGTAGTTTCCCATTTTCAAACATAACCTCTAATTTAATTAATATTACAACTTTGTCCATTTCATCCCTTACCATTTAACAAGTAAATGAACTCAATCATAACATATATATATAAATAGTTATTATATCACAAAAAAAAAACAGCAACTAATTAATTTAACTAATTTACGAACTTACCTAATCACAATAGCTATGAACAGTTTAACTACGATTACTCGACGACTTTTCCTTTCTCGCAATTATCAACAAACTGGTTTGTTTCTTGATCTAAATATAATATTTTCATTCAATTAACCAATTCAGATACTTTAAAACACTTAAATTGACACCCTTTATCGATATTTTACATTTTTACCTTAAACTTTTACCTTTTATTCAATTTAGTCCCTAAACCTGAAACTTTCAAATTTATCAATTAAACCAAATTCATGCTACTTGAATTCTCTCTTATATATATAACCCATAATTACTGAAATTTCACAAGAATTCATTTAAATTTACTATTTTAACAATTTAATCCTTAAACTTTAAAATCAACTAGAACCATTTTACAAAATAGTCCTATTTAATTATCAAACTTATAAATATATCATAAAACTTCAAAAACACCACACATTCATCAATGGAATAATTCAAAACATTTAACATTTTTATAAATTAGTCCCTAAGTTAGCTAGATCTCAAAAACATAAAATTTATTAAAAACGGAATAAAAACACTTACCATGGAAAAGAATTTTACCATAGCTGAAGCTTTGGTTCTTCTCTAATGGAGGAATAGGCTTAAGGATAAAGATGATGAAAAATACCAATATTTTCTTTTCTTTTTTTTATTAATTAACTTTTAATTATTATTTCAAAATTTAAAATTATCATATTATTATAATAAAGACAAACAAAACTGCTCACTATGCTTAATTATGGGTTAAATACCATTTAAATCCCTCAAACTATGGTTTTATAGCTATTTAACTCAAATAAACTAATAATGATTAAATTTTACGATTTTACAATTTAGTCCTTTTTTCTTAATTAACTATCCAAATGCCAAAATTTCTAGACCAAATTTTAATACACTTATATTGTAATTTCGTAAATATTTAATAAAAATATTTACGGTCTCGGTTTACCGAAATGAGGTCCCGATACCTCATTTTCCGAAACCACTTGACTTTAGGGACAACCCAGTTGTACTTAACAATTCATTCAATTAACAAAATTTATCATATAAAAATTCAACATTATATTATATTTGAGTCGTAAATATTAAATAATAATATTTATAAGCTCACTCGTTGGATTTGTAGTCTCGAAACCACCATTTTTGACACCACTAAAAACGGGCTATTACAGCTACACTTTAGACTCATTGAGTCATTTGTGTGATGGAGATTCGTGTATCTGATGTATTGTATTATCATACATATTTCATAATCGCAAGATGCCAATATATCAACTTGAATTAATGATTGAAGATGTTATGTGTTATCAAGCTTAGTATGCTTTCTATTAACCTTTGATGTTGTGGATTATTGGGGCATCTTTGAGCACTCACTGAGGTTGAAAAAGCTCACATTCTCTTATGTATATTTTGTAGAAAAATAGCTTGAGTGAAGAGGAGAAGTAGGCAAGCTTGTGATCCTAAGCAAGACAACACTCTCTTAAGTATGTGTTGTGTTTTCTACTTCAATAAGGAAGGTAATGTGGGACAATTTAAAAGGGATATACTTTAGTTTTTGTTTTGGTTTGTAAATGGACATTCCATGGGCTGTTTAAGGACTTTTGTATTTGGTTTTTGGATTTTGAATTGCTTTGGATTGATGCATGAACATTGCTAGATGAATGGTTAGGTTGTATAATGACTAGTATGCATGTGCTTAGGTGAAATGTTGGTAGAATTGTTTGAGTGACTTGTTGAATGCTTGGACAAATGCAACTTGACCAAACAGTAGGGTATGGACCCATAATGCACTTAGAATTTCCTTATATGCAAATTTGGTATGTTGAGTAAATTGAATTAGAATAAATATTAGGAATGCATGCTAGCTTAGCTAACTGGACAAAATGTTTAAACATGGTAATGTATGTTTTAATATAAATGAGCATGTTTTAAATGATCCATGTAAGCTATATGACATGTTAGAATAGAGAAATTTGCCTAAATGCATAAAATGGCATGTGTAATTGAGTGTCAAAGTGTCATATGCAAGTTTTGCGAATGTTCTACAAAAATCTACAGGTGACATCGCGATGAAGGATTGGCGTCACGGCGAGAAATTTTGGGTGATCGTGATAAGGGATGTGTCCAGGGCACATCGCGACAAGGAATGCCATGTGGCCGGGACATGACATACTGAGTGTTTGAGGCATGTTTTGATAGTTTTCAATTTAGTCCTGATTTTAATACTATGAAATTAGAGTCCCTAAACATGTTAAAATATCTTGAAAATTTGCATGGTTAAGTCATATGTGGTAAATTTCATAATTTCACTCTTAATTTTGTAAAATGGTTTTTTTCTGAATATTTATCAAATCTTACGATTTAGTCCTTTAAACTTTGTGTAACACCCCTAGTACTTAAACTATTCAACAATGACAACATCTAAAATCTTAAACAATACTAAAAATTATAACATGGGTTGGGTAGCTCTAAGTACCAGGATTCAAAAAACATAAAAATTACAAGAAAAAAAGATTAAATTGACTAACCAATTGAAGTTTGAATGTTTTAAGCCCTGAGTGTCATCGGCGTCTTCTTCTATTCTTTTATTTATTTCTTTCAATTTGTTTGCATGTTAAAATAAAAGAAAATGGTTTTTGTTTTGTTTTAAAGCACTATCTATTATTATTATTATTATTATTATTATTATTATTATTATTATAACTTATATATATTAGATTCATTTTATTTATTCTTCTTCTTATTATTATAATTATAACATATATAATATACATTCATTAATGATTGTCCACTACCATATAAATAAATGCATATTTTCTACTTTAGTCCTTTTAGTTTATTTTAATCTATAATTCAACTTGTAACTTTAACACGATTTAGTCCATGTACCTAAACAACTCCTAATTTCACGAAAATTATTTAACCAAAATCTAATTCACTTTACGGGTTTGTTTTACGGAAATGGAGTCTTGAACCTCACTTTCCCTCACCCCTGGCTATCAGGTCGTTACAATTCTCCCCCTAAATAAATTTCGTCCCCGAAATTTACTTGAAAAGAGGTGGGGATATTGAGATCTTGATCGGCTGTTTAACGTCATAGCAATAATACGTGTAACATCCTAAATTAGGGGTTGTGTGTAATTTAATTAATTTCCCATGTGGGTGCCTGAAGAATAAATATTATGATTTATTTGGCATGTTTTAAGACCTAAAAATAATCCCGAGCTAAGCCTGACTTAGTATTAAAATTTATTTTTATTGTGTTTAAAGGAGGGAAGCTAGGCGAGTTAGGGGTTATAAGTAATTTAGGTGGGTTTATGCCGCAAGAAATGGGTTGGTAGAAGTGGCGTGGTGCGCCTAAAAGATTGCTAGGGTCTCAAGTTCGAATCTGCAAAGGCAGCAGTTTGGTTTCACTTTTTTGCGTCAATTAAGGGAATTGGGCAGGTATGCTTTAAAAATAAATAGCCGGGGAAACGGACATGAAAGTGTAGTTGGCAAAGTCGCTCCATGCGTTGCTTAAGAGCCTGGAAGTGGCGCTAAAGAGGGCTGGGTTCGAGGCCAGCGGCAACAAGGGTGTTTTAATTTTTGGGTTTTTGGGCGCTAGGCCTAGGAAGGCCTTATAATTAAATCGGGGCTAATTGACATGAAAGGCGAGGTGGAAGAGTTGGTTTGGGGCGCATCATGCAGCAAGGGACCTAGCTGGTCCTAGGTTCGAGTAGTTGGGGTCGAGGTTTGTGTTTTAATTTTTTTATGCGGTCTTTGGGCTCAAGTTGGAAGGCCTTATATAAAAATATTGCGGTTATTTGACACGAAAGTCAAATGGGAAAGTTGGCAAGGGCGTTAAGAAGGGGGGGCTGCTACTTGGGGTGCCAGGTTCGAACCCAAGGAGCAGCACTTTGATTTAATTTTTTTTTCTTTTCCTTCTCTCTCTTTTTCTTCTCTTGGCGTGAAGAATGGGAGTGTTGGCTGCAGAATGGACTTTTAATTGTATGAGATAAAGCTCATTATTTTTGGCATATATTCTATTTGGAAGGGGATTGTATTAGTGGTTTGATTTTGTTTAAATTGTTTAAGATAGGATAGAAGATAAGTGCTATTATCTTAGGTGATAATTAATAGTTTAATTATCAGCAAAGAGAAGAGAATTTGGCAGCATTAGGACTCTTTGGGGGCTGTTTTTGTACAGCAAATAGAGCAAAGAAAATTTCCAGCAACTATTATTTTTTTCTTTTCCTCTCACTCGCGAAATCCCCTAGGGGAATTCTTCAAATTTTCCAGCTTTCTTCTATTTTATTTGGCCAAAAATCACCTTTGATTTCTCCTACTAATTCTCCTTTTTCTTTCTTCCACCATTGGCCAAATAATTCACCACTTTCTTTGCGAATTTCCTCTCTTTGTATTAATAAAAAATTTCAGCATCTTCTCCTACTTTTTGTTCTTCTTTTCACATAAGCGAATCTTGCTTATTATTTTAACCGAAAATAGCCGAATTCCCTTCTCCCTACTTTGAGAAATCTTGGTGAATATTAAAGCAAGGGTGTTCTCCTCTTTCTTATTCTTCAATCGGCTTGGTAAGGTGGTAAGGATCTACATATGTATTTAGTATTTGTGTTCAAAGCCGAAGGCTATTAATTTTGGATAAGTGCCGATTGTAGGGAAGCGAAAAGGATGTACATATCGTAAGGGGGTTAGGGTTCAAAGGACGTGTGAGGACAAGAGATCTAGCATCGTAGATCGGCTTTTCGGGATCTAGGAATTACGATAGTAACCGGTGTGTAAGATCTCTATACACACTTTATTAATTTACATGCTATTATTATTTGCCTTAGATCTTTTGGTTGTGGTTAGTTTGTGGCATAATCATGGATTTCGGGTAAGTCCCCTAACTTGTAATTTTTATATGTTTGCATGCCATCACATGATGTTTAATACTATGACATGATATATGAAATTTGATGTGTAAGCATGTGATGGTGGGATTGATGAGAGGAGGGGGATGAACTATGGACTGTCGTCAGTGGTTTTGACCACAAGATGGGTTGGCCCCATCAGATTATTGTGACCTATGGTCATCAGTGGTTTTGACCACAACGACTAATTATTTGCGACTAAGTCCCAGTGGTTTGGTACCACCAGTGGTTTTGACCACATTTGATATTATGTGACCTATGGTCATCGAGTGGTTTTGACCACGCGATGGGTTGGCCCCATCATTTAAATTGTGACTTTAAGTCATCAGTGGTTTTGACCACACGGGGTAGAAAAGGAGTATGGATGGCTAGTTGGGTTGCATGAGCATGTTTATTAATGAATTGTGTATGAGATATATTTTCCGGGTGGGGGATTTACACACTGAGTCTTGGTGACTCACCCCTTCCCTTAACATTTTGCAGATGGGTAGATCGCGGAGATGGGTGGATGGACTCGAGGTGGCCATGCAGTGGAAATTTTAATTAGACGAACTTGGACTTTGTTTTATTTTATTTAATGTTGGTTTATTTTAATTAAGTTGTAATAAGGCCTCCTAGAATTATTTTATTATTGTTACATGCTTTGAATATTTGTTTAAACTATTTAATTATGTTAAAAATGAATTCACATGTTTTTCCCAATCAAACGTAAAATGTTTTAAAAATGCCATCGGGCACATTTGCAATCCATAAACAACCCGACTTAATAAATATTTCTAAGCAACACTAAGTATGGTTTTTAACAAGAGACTTGAAAACACAAGGTTTTCGACAAAACTTAAATCGGTTTTAAAATGGTTCTCAAATTGTTTTCTCTGTAGCAAACCAAATTCGGTCGTAGCGTTTGGGCCGGGTTTGGGGTGTTACAATACGCAAGCGTACATTGTCGATACAAATATAGTAGACAGATATGAGTCTATCGGATATCGATCCCACGAGAATGAGTGTCTTTTGTCTATTAATGTCAGTGCAATAAATAGATAAAATGAGATAAATTGTGAGAGTAGTTGTCGAAGCAATAACTTGAAAATAATAAGATAAAATATGATAGTGAGAAACTGTGATCCCCAACGTGAATATTCAACAGAATGCTAAGTGCTCACAAGGTAAAAAGGATAGGTGATTGTCGATGCATTAAACTGCAATGAGTATCTTACCAAGCTTAACTTCTATATTTAATCTAAGACTTAAACATGCACATTAGCCACATCTTTCGACGATGGAAATGGAACACTATTAAGAACAAGTGGATTAAATTCCTCTAATCCTCAAGCAACTTTTGTTGTTATGCTTGTTAGCTTGAAGTGTCACTGCACCTTCTAGTGTCAGTGACTGCAATAACACTTCCATGCTAAAAACATTCAAACCCAAAGATTAAACCGTAGAACTAAGATTGAATAAAATAGCATTAAACCCAGAAATCATGTGTACTTCCATACTAACATGAAATTGAAAGTAATCACCAGCGTTAGAAAAGAAAAAAATAAAAGAAACAAGTGGAGAATACTATTCCTAGGCAACTCAACTTGAATCTATCTATTCCCTCTTGTGTCGCACTCAGGGCTCCTCGTCAAGAGCTGACTGCGTCCTTTTCACGTCGATTCACTCGTTGGAGCTTAAGCCACTATATCCAAAAGCCTCACAAGGTAAGTTGAAGGAGATGACCCAAAAAGCTCCCCTCTTTTTTTCTTTTCGTGAATATTTATATATTTTTCCCCAAATAGCCCAGGTATCCTTTCATCAGAATCATGTTGCCTTTGTATATACAAGTTAGTTGTACCAGACTGGACAACTCACGCATTTTTGTTCCTATCCAGACAGCTGTCAACTGCGGCAACAATTCTGGGTGCAATCTGAAATTACTCATGCAGCGACATCAGTACCAAAATATGAAAAAATTAAGGATAAATAGGCTAAGATACACTGAGTTATAAAATGTAATTTACTAAACTGAAATTGCTAAAATATGTGCTAAAGATAACTACATGGGTACAAATTAACCAATAAGTAGGGAGAAAACATATGTTCTTTCTAGTACTATCACACCCCAAACTTGAGTTTTTACTTGTCCTCAAGTAAAACAGAAACTAGCAAGACTACACAAGAATTCACTAAGGCAATCGATCATTCTAGCAACTTGTAACACCCCAAACCCGGTCAATACGCCATGACCGAATCTGGTATGTCACTAAGGAAAATATTTTTGAAAGAATCGAATTAACAATTAAATTTTGTGAAAAACTCTTTGAAATTCTTTATTTGTCGAAAATAAGTTAAAACTGAGATTTACTTTGAATTACATAAAACTTTAAAACTTAGTTGATAAATCATAGGATAGAAAACATTTATATCTTTTTAAGAAAATTTGAAATATCACTTTGAAAATCCGTTTGCAATTGAGTATAGAAACCTGAATTTTGGAAATCACTTAATTTGTTGAAAACACTTAACTTGTAATTTTTCTATCGAACTATTCATATTACCCGATGGTAAGATTTTTAAAACCATTGCGAGTTTTTAGTTTAGAAAACTTTGAGCTCAATTATTAGATTAACCAAGTAATTTATAAGCCATATTTTAAATATATTCAAAACATAAAAATAATCCAAAACCATAATTAAACAGGCCTTATTACAAATCCATAAAATATGAAAACCAAATTAAAATAAAGTACCCAAATGGAAGTTCATGTAAAACCAAATTTTATTGCATGACCTCCTCGAGTTCATCCGGCTCCATATCCACGATCTCACGAATCACCTGAAAAGATAAGGGAGAAGGTGAGTCACCAAGACTCAGTGCATATTCCCTCTCCCGGGTAAATACCACATACTTACACAAATTATAACAAAGTAACATATATGTATAATGCACCCAACCTAGCCATCCATAACTCCTTTTCTACCCCGTGTGGTACCAAACCACTAGTGGTGCCAAACCACTGGTGTCCAAAGACACAAATGTGATACCAAATCACTAGTGACCGTAGTCACGAATAATCCATCTGTAGGGCCAACCCACTTGTGATACCAAATCACTGGCAGACGATCCCATATCTCAAAAGTGGGGCCAACCCACGGTGGAGTTAATCCACAGGGACGAGTCGCTATGAGGTGCTAAACCTCTGGTGTCCGAAGACACGAATGTGATACCAAATCACTGGTGGTGCCAAACCACTGGTGTCCGAAGACACGAATCATCAAGTTGTGGGGCCAACCCACGTGTGATACCAAATCACTGGCAGACGATCCCATATCTCAAAAGTGGGGCCAACCCACGGTGGTATTAACCACAGGGACGAGTCACTATGAGGTACCAAACCTCTGGTGTCCGAAGACACTAATGTGATACCAAATCACTGGAGGTACCAAACCTCTGGTGTCCGAAGACACGAATGTGATACCAAATCACTGGAGGTACCAAACCTCTGGTGTCCGAAGACACGATATCAATCTTCCCCCTCCTCTCATATTGCCCATACCAATGCAATAGATAGACAAATCATGTCAATAAACTTTGATATGTATCTCATAACGAATATATCATAAATCGTAGATCATGATTTCAATCCACATGTATTAACAACATATTCAAACGGACTTACCCGAATCCTCATTCATACCATCATGGTATCATGTCCAGATGTCATCGATTTACCCACTTTCATAATATGATTAGTTATATAACACACAAATATACATATATAAACCAAGTTATAAAGTGTGTAAGATACACACCTTTCACCAACGCAAGAACCAACTCCCGAATCTGATCTACCACACTAGAACACCTTGTCCTACAATCGGCCAATACTAAAATTATGAACAAAGGCCATTCGGCCATACTACTAAATCCCAAAGAGTTATCACTTGTAATACCAAATCTTACCTAAACTTACCCAAATCGATTGACAAAGAAACGAGGCTTAGATTGATTGCTTCCAACGTCCCGAAAAGCCTAAAAGAGATCGGTTTCTAAGAATGATTAGAACCTTGCAAACCAATGCCCATAGATCCGGCCTTAATCCACAAGAAAATAACATAGAGACGAGAAAATAATTGAAGGAGAGAAGGCCATGAACACTTACCCCTTTTATCAAAAATCGATTGAAGAAACCAAAGAGAGTTTACTCTTGAATAATCGACCAAACTAAAACTAAAAAGAAGTGGGAAGATTCGGCTATGGTGAAGTGAAAAAGAAAAGAAAAATATAATGGAGGTAGATGTTTTATCTTTGAACAAATGAAAAAGAAATGGGAACAAGAGAGGTTGTTTTCGGCTACAAGAAATAAGAGATGAGAGGGAGGTTCCAAAGAAGATTCGACCAAAAGCCTAAGAGGGAAGAAAAACATCTCCAATGGACATTCGGCTATGGCTCACTTTGATGCACTAGAGAAAAGTTGGTAAAGTTTCTTTAAGAATAGGTTTTTGGTTAAGACACAAAACAAGAAAGAAGGCCAAGACTAAAACAAAAACTCACCTTATGCCCAAGACACATTCAGCTATAGGGAGTGTTTGTGGAGAGAAAAGAAAACAAAAGCCAAAACATGCACAAATGCCAAAAGTTGACTAACTATCCTCCCCCAAATCTCCTAACAACATTCGGTCATCCCCCTAGCCACACTTGCCGTCCACATACATGCACTAAAGGCCTTGGAATACTTTCCAAAACATTCTCCATATTCCATGCCTTTTGTCCCCTTATCATACCATAACCTTAAGATTCTTATCCCCAATTTCATGCTTTCCTTAAACCAATATTCAACTTACCAAAATTTGAGAGTCCAACCTATCATAAATAAGGTTTGACCGTCCATCAATGCTAGGATAGAAATAAAGTCTTCAAAATGTTAATCATGCTACTCGAACCTCTAACCTCAAGCAACTAACCAAGCATCATAACCACCTTGCCACTAACTCCTCATGTGCTTTAATTAACACTTAACTTAACTTAAGTGCTAAGCTCACTTAATCCACTTCATTAAATAAACCTTAAAAAAAATTATTCTAACTTCCTAAATAAAATCAAGCCTTCACAAGACTATGCTAACACACAAAATTCATACCCGAGCCAACACAAAAATAATACTCAAATTTTTCCTAAAGCTCAAGGCCCAATCCTACTAGGCCCAATTTCGGGATGTTACAAATCTACCCTCCTTAAAGAAATTTCGTCCTCAAAATTTCCAACTAACTATGATCGTGACATCCTATCTCGCCACACTACGTTCTTTTGCGCAAGACTGATCTTAATAAAACCACAATGTACTTTTAACAAAATCTTAAATCTTTTTTTTTTTTTTCACACAACCAACATACTAATCCACCATAGCAAACCATTATCTAACACTTACACTTATACCAAAAATTTTCCTACAATCAACCATCACTTCCAACCAAAACATACCTGAATTGAGAGTGAGGAAACAATCCTGAGCCTTAAGCTCCTTAGACCTGCATCTCAAGCATACTCCTATCTTCCTCCAACATTCTCCCGGATGACACCTTCCACAATAATCGCAAGCCAAAAAGTTCGACCATGCCTTGACATGTTTTACAGAACGAGATTGTGACCCTAGAGAACCGTGATCTCTGTTCTTCTTACAGTCCACAGACCCAACTCCAAGTGCTTCACCGATTCTTTAACTATCTGAGTCAGCTCATCAATCCGAACCCGATCATGATACTCTGTCTCAGCCACTAGCGATGCTAACGCCTCCTTACTGGAATTATGCCTCGGTACTGAAAATCTAGCCCTAACACTTCGGCTTTTACCACATCCACAACGTCCACGATCTCGAGTGCTCATGTCTAACATCTCGACTTAAAAAGTTTTATGCAATAGTCATTATTCCACTTTCTTTAAAACACAGTTTTATGAATAATTTGAATAAGAAGTTGTTTCACGAGTACATTCAACCTATAGTTTTGGGTCTCTAAAGTAGTTCCTACTACTATACAGTCATGCCAACATCATTATAATCATATCATCAAAATCAACATTTGATGTACTTACTGTAGCGGATTGATGTCGGAGACTCGAGGCCATGCCTTTCCAACCATATAATTAAAACATTTTAAAATCCATTCTTTAAAACATTTTGGGCCTCGGGCCCACAATGTAAAGCTTTTGAACTTGGCTCGATACCAATTTGTAACACCCCAAACCCGGCCAATACGCCTACGACCGAATCTGTATGTCACTAAGGAAAATATTTTTGAAAGAATCGAATTAACAATTAAATTTTGTGAAAAACTCTTTGAAATTCTTTATTTGTCGAAAATAAGTTAAAACTCGAGATTTACTTTGAATTACATAAAACTTTAAAACTTAGTTGATAAATCATAGGATAGAAAACATTTATATCTTTTAAGAAAATTTGAAATATCACTTTGAAAATCCGTTTGCAATTGAGTATAGAAACACGAATTTTGGAAATCACTTAATTTGTTGAAAACACACTAACTTGTAATTTTTCTATCGAACTATTCATATTACCCGATGGTAAGATTTTTAAAACCATTGCGAGTTTTTAGTTTAGAAAACTTTGAGCTCAATTATTAGATTAACCAAGTAATTTATAAGCCATATTTTAAATATATTCAAAACATAAAAATAATCCAAAACCATAATTAAACAGTGCCTTATTACAAATCCATAAAATATGAAAACCAAATTAAAATAAAGTACCCAAATGGAAGTTCATGTAAAACCAAATTTTATTGCATGACCTCCTCGAGTTCATCCGGCTCCATATCCGCGATCTCACGAATCACTGAAAAGATAAGGAGAAGGTGAGTCACCAAGACTCAGTGCATATTCCCTCTCAGGGTAAATACCACATACTTACACAAATTATAACAAAGCAACATATATGTATAATGCACCCAACCTAGCCATCCATAACTCCTTTTCTACCCCGTGTGGTACCAAACCACTGGTGGTGCCAAACCACTGGTGTCCAAAGACACAAATTTGATACCAAATCACTTGGTGATGACCTGTAGTCACGAATAATCCATCTGTGGGGCCAACCCACGTGTGATACCAAATCACCGCGCGAGCGATCCCATATCTCAAAAGTGGGGCCAACCCACGGTGGAGTTAATCCACAGGGACGAGTCGCTATGAGGTGCCAAACCTCTGGTGTCCGAAGACACGAATGTGATACCAAATCACTGGTGGTGCCAAACCACTGGTGTCCGAAGACACGAATCATCAAGTTGTGGGGCCAACCCACGTGTGATACCAAATCACCGCGCAGGCGATCCCATATCTCAAAAGTGGGGCCAACCCACGGTGGAGTTAATCCACGTGGGACGAGTCACTATGAGGTGCCAAACCTCCGTGTCCGAAGACACGAATGTGATACCAAATCACCGGTGGTGCCAAACCACCGGTGTCCGAAGACACGAATCATCAAGTTGTGGGGCCAACCCATGTGTGATACCAAATCACTGGCAGACGATCCCATATCTCAAAAGTGGGGCCAACCCACGGTGGTATTAACCACAGGGACGAGTCGCTATGAGGTACCAAACCTCTGGTGTCCGAAGACACTAATGTGATACCAAATCACTGGAGGTACCAAACCTCTGGTGTCCAAAGACACGAATGTGATACCAAATCACTGGAGGTACCAAACCTCTGGTGTCTGAAGACACGATATCAATCTTCCCCCTCCTCTCATATTGCCCATACCAATGCAATAGATAGAAAAATCATGTCAATAAACTTTGATATGTATCTCATAACGAATATATCATAAATCGTAGATCATGATTTCAATCCACATGTATTAACAACATATTCAAACGGACTTACCCGAATCCTCATTCATACCATCATGGTATCATATCCAGATCTCATCGATTTACCCACTTTCATAATATGATTAGTTATATAACACACAAATATACATATATAAACCAAGTTATAAAGTGTGTAAGATACACACCTTTCACCAACGCAAGAACTAACTCCCGAATCCGATCTACCACACTAGAACACCTTGTCCTACAATCGGCCAATACTAAAATTATGAACAAAGGCCATTCGGCCATACTACTAAATCCCAAAGAGTTATCACTTGTAATACCAAATCTTACCTAAACTTACCCAAATCGATTGACAAAGAAACGAGGCTTAGATTGATTGCTTCCAACGTCCCGAAAAGCCTAAAAGAGATCGGTTTCTAAGAATGATTAGAACCTTGCAAACCAATGCCCATAGATTCGGCCTTAATCCATAAGAAAATAACATAGAGACGAGAAAAGAATTGAAGGAGAGAAGGCCATGAACACTTACCCCTTTTATCAAAAATCGATTGAAGAAACCAAAGAGAGTTTACTCTTGAATAATCGACCAAACTAAAACTAAAAGGAAGTGGGAAGATTCGGCTATGGTGAAGTGAAAAAGAAAAGAAAAATAGAATGGAGGTAGATGTTTTATCTTTGAACAAATGAAAAAGAAATGGGAACAAGAGAGGTTGTTTTCGGCTACAAGAAATAAGAGATGAGAGGGAGGTTCCAAAGTAGATTCGGCCAAAAGCCTAAGAGGGAAGAAAAACAACTCCAATGGACATTCGGCTATGGATCACTTTGATGCACTAGAGAAAAGTTGGTAAAGTTTCTTTAAGAATAGGTTTTTGGTTAAGACACAAAACAAGAAAGAAGGCCAAAACTAAAACAAAAACTCACCTTATGCCCAAGACACATTCGGCTACAGGGAGTGTTTGTGGAGAGAAAAGAAAACAAAAGCCAAAACATGCACAAATGCCAAAAGTTGACTAACTATCCTCCCCCAAATCTCCTAACAACATTCGGTCATCCCCCTAGTTACACTTGCCGTCCACATACATGCACTAAAGGCCTTGGAATACTTTCCAAAACATTCTCCATATTCCATGCCTTTTGTCCCCTTATCATACCATAACCTTAAGATTCTTATCCCCAATTTCATGCTTTCCTTAAACCAATATTCAACTTACCAAAATTTGAGAGTCCAACCTATCATAAATAAGGTTTGACCGTCCATCAATGCTAGGATAAAAATAAAGTCTTCAAAATGTTAATCATGCTACTCGAACCTCTAACCTCAAGCAACTAACCAAGCATCATAACCACCTTGCCACTAACTCCTCATGTGCTTTAATTAACACTTAACTTAACTTAAGTGCTAAGCTCACTTAATCCACTTCATTAAATAAACCTTAAAAAAAAATTATTCTAACTTCCTAAATAAAATCAAGCCTTCACAAGACTATGCTAACACACAAAATTCATACCCGAGCCAACACAAAAATAATACTCAAATTTTTCCTAAAGCTCAAGGCCCAATCCTACTAGGCCCAATTTCGGGATGTTACACAACTTGAATCACCTAAAATCCCAATGAATGAGTCATATTCAGATGATTGAATATTGCACCGACAATACATAAGTATGAATGACTAAGATTGCATCCTCATCAAAACTAGCATCATGCTTCAAATATTAAATTCTATCTACCAATACAACATTTATTGAATATATATATTTATTTTATTTTATTTTTTGTGTGAATAAGGGATATCATTGAATTATTGTACCCTTGTTCCTGAGAAGTAACGATGGAGTGCAACAAACCCCCAGGAAGTACATAATTGTGTCAGCACACACTCATGCAGTGACAGCCTTTGGCTAGATTTATTTTTCTAACGCTTGCATTAGAGTGTTCCCTTTTTAACATTTCACAATACACCCACTTTTAAGTGTCACTTATTCATAACTATATATACATATGAGTAGCTATAAAAGGTAGATTCATTCAAGATTCAAGGAATGCTACTAGTTATCCATTACTAATGCAAGCCTAAATCATTCATCAAATAATTGAAGATACAACATTCAGTCAAATTTATCGAACTCATTTATTGATAGTTCACATGATTCAAGAATTAAGCATCGAATGTAACGAAAAAAAAATTGATGAACCTTGCATGCTTCATAAGAAAAACAATTTGAAATGTGGGTGTATTTCCAATCCCCATATACATTCCCCCAAACTTAAACTTCGTATTGTCCCTAATGGACTAAGATTAAAATGCGATCACAATAACAATGCAACGACAATGTTCACTAACAAAATGAAAATTACAGCTACATGCCATGTATGAATACTACAACTAAAACGTAAAATAAACTAACTCAGTTTTCCTCAGCCATCAATGTGGCTGCACGATGTTTCTTCTTCCTCTTACTTGCACTTTTTATCTTTGAAGCGCTTTGTCTTCTTTTCTTTGGGCTTTGTACGGTCCTTGGATCGCTCCTCAGGTTTTGGCTCTACCTCGGCATCATCAGCTGCTTCTTGTGCAGGAGGGGTCACCTTGAGTGGTCCGGTATAGACCACTATCGCCAATAAGTTATGGTGCTCCTTACTGGTTACCTCTGTAGCTTCCACCGGTCTAGCTTTATCTCGCTCTAGATTATCATTAGTTACATCCACAAACTCGGATGCATTGACAATGTCCTCAACATATCTATACCTTTACCTTTCCCACAAAGATTTAGGGAGAATGAGCATGAAAAACAGTACCAATAGTTCCTGAACACACTGAAGCAACTTCAGGTCAATATTCCTTTAGTAGACGCTCTTGTGAGAATTCCAAATTATGGGAAATTTATGAAGGAGCTCTTGTCTAAGAAGAAAAAGCTCAGTGACATGGAAACTATTGCACTCACAGAGGGCTGTAGTGCTCTTTTGACAATTGATCCTGGGAGCTTTACTATCCCATGTTCAATTGGCAAACATTATTTGGGCAAGGATTTATGCGACTTGGGGGCTAGCATCAACCTAATGCCGCTATCAACTTTCAGAAAGTTGGGAATTGGTCACATGAAACCTACTGTAGTGACATTGCAACTACCTAATCAATCTTTGGCTCAACCTGAAGGGAAAATTAAAGATGTCTTAGTTCATGTGGATAAATTCGTTTTTTCGGCTGATTTTATCATACTTTACTGCAAGGCAGACAAGGAGGTTCCCATAATCTTGGGACGACCATTTTTGGCCACCTGACGAACTCTTATTGATGTTTACAATGGTGAATTGACCATGCAACTTAATGATGAGCATGTTACCTTCAGTGTTTTCGAATCTATTCCATGCAAGGAAAAAGAAGAATGTCATATTGCCGATGCGCCAGATGATCTAATTACGGAAGAATTCAATGACCAAAGCACAATACATTTTGAGGAGTTTGAAGTGACATCGGATGATGAATTCTTAGATGATTGTGACAGCATGGTTGAAGCTAATAATATTGAACTCAGGCATGGATGGAAGATCGAATCTTTAGATTTAGCCAACAAAACAGCTCCAATTTTCAAGCCATCTAACGATGAAGCTCCTACTTTGGATTTGGAACCACTGCCTACTCATCTTAAATACGTCTTTCTTGGTGATAGTAATACTCTTCCAGTTATTGCCTCCGCAACAAAAGATGTAACTCAAGAAGAGAAATTAGTCCATATTCTTAAGCAACATAAACGAGCTATTGCTTGGAATATTGCCGATATCCAACGCATTAGTCCATATTTTTTCATGCACAAGATCAAGTTGGAAGATGAAGGAAAGTAATCGATTGAGAACAAAGAATATTAAACGAGAAGATGAAGGAAGTTGTTAAGAAAGAAATTATAAAATGGCTTGATACTGGAATTATTTACCCTATTACTATAACGCGTAGGTTTGTGCAAGTGTACACAGTCGTTATCAAGTAATAAGTAAGTATCGAGTTATCGTCGCCACAGGGATTGTATTTTATCTAAGTCACTTAATTTGTAAAATTATATTAACAATTTGGTAAATAAAAACACAATATAGTTGAGAAGTGGTGATTAAAATATATTAAACTAAATGCAATGATCCCTAATGCAGATTATCCTAAGTATGCAAACTATATGAATGAAATAGATTTTAGCAAAATTAAACACAATTTGCAACAATTATAACATAAATAAACTAGGACAATTACTTTAATTAATCTCAATTTATTATCAACATTCTTAATAACATTCAGAAAAACATTCCATGGCAACTCGATCTTTCATGAGTTTGGAAACCACATTAGGTCCTTTCGGAATCCTTTACTTAGTAAATACGCATTTTACTGATCCTTATTTACTAAGGGTTTCTTAGCATTCATGTGAGGTAACAGGGATGTTGTAACATCCCCAAACCCGGCCCATTCACTACGACCGAATCTGGTTATGTCACTGGGAAAAGACGGTTGAAAATCTTCTTAATTTAAAATAAAACATCGTAGTTTGCTGAATTTTGGAAAACATATCTTTGGAATAAAACTTTGCTATTAAACTCATTCATTTTTAAAACTTTAGTTTATAATATCCAATTTGAATAAATAGGTTACAAACCATAAATCATTTTCACGTAGCAATTTAATTTAAATAAACCATAGTTAAAGTAATACCAAAAACATAAAATGGCCTTTATTACAACCCAACAATTCAAATAAAGTACTTATATCAAAATCAAGCATGAAATAATTGAACATCATCTTGGCATGGGCCACCTTGTCCTCTCCGATCCCGGTCGACTTTATGCACTACCGAAATGGTTAAGGGAAAAGGTGAGTCACCCGCACTCGATGTGCTACCCTTTTTCCGGATTAGCAAAATATCACATACAAACATAATCATGATCATCATGCATCCCAATCATATGCACCCAATCCTAACCGTCCATACACCTTTTCTACCCCGTGTGGTACCAAACCACCGGTGGTGCCAAACCATCGGTGACGTATAGTCACAATGTGTTACCAAAACATTGGTGACCAAAGTCACAAATCCAATGATGGGGCAAACCCATCGTGTGATACCAAATCATTGGCGACAATCCCGTATCTCAAAAGTGGGGCCAACCCACGGTGGTGTTAACCACGAGGGGCCAGTCGCAATGAGGTGCCAAACCTCTCGGTGTCCCAAAGACACAAATGTGGTACCAAACCATTGGTGACCGTAGTCACGATAATCGAGTGATGGGGCCAACCCATCGTGTGATACCAAATCACGGCGTCAATCCTCAATACGCTTGTGGGGCCAACCCCATCGTGGTGCAAAACCACGGGGACGAGGCCGAGGTGCCAAACCTGCGGAGGTGCCAAACCTCTCGTGACCCAAAGTCACAAAGTTGTGTTACCAAAACATGGTGCTCGTCGCCACAAAATATCATCGCCTCCACTCATATCACCCATCATCATACCAACTCATGTATAGTATTCAAATCATGCAAACATGTTTAACGTTGCATCTCATAGCACATACATCATAAATCATGACATCATGTATCAATAACAAGTACTCATAATGAAACGGACTTACGAATCCATGCACATACCCCATAGGGTATCATATCACTCAACCATACTATTTCGGTTTTACCAATCAATCGATTTATCAAACATATACAAAGCAAAGAAGTGTGTTAGCTTACACACACGATTACTAATGCGACTATCAAATCCGTAGATCAAGATCTAACGCACTAGATCCCCATTCCTTAACACTTTTCGAGCACTAGCCACAACCCAAGATATGCGAGATCAAGCCTTTCCCTACAATCGGCCAAAACTAAACAACATAATCATGCTAATCAACCTTTAAGGGTAAAATCGTAATTTTACCTACTAAGGGTATTTTTCGTAAATTCACACCTGCAATGGCCTTTTCGAAGGCCTAATGTCGCCACTAGCGACTCGGCTACCACTTCCAGGTTGAAATGGACTATTGGACCTAAAGCCCAATTTCGGCCCATCAGCCCACTGCGCTCGTGTGGCCCACCTAACACGAATCTAGCCACGTATATAACTTCCACCTAGTCTAGTTCAACATATACTAACCAATCATGCAATTTACTCATATGGGCCCACGGGCCCATTGGGCCACTTCGGCCCATCGAGGCCCAAGCAGCACCCAACCCACGAGAATACTCATCGATGGCCTCAACTATCGCGTGAAGCCCCACGCGTGCGCGCCGCGCTCGTGTGGCTACTAATGCCGTGTGGCCGGCATTTCGGCATTTGCCGCTCTACAACTAGAGTAGAGAGTTACACACACGATAGGACTCTGGTGCTAATCCACGCTCCGATCACTCTTGTGCCCAAACGCTTCCAAGATGTGTTTACTCTCCTCCTAGGATGCTCCTTATATAGCTAGCTCTTCACCTTCATTCTTTGTGTCTTTCCGATGTGGGATCCCTTCGTCAGTAGAGTTTAAATTCAACTGAAACTCTTGCCGTCCAATCCGCAAAAATAAATACTCCATTGCTTGTCATGAGATTCGAACCCAGGCTCCCTTGCAACATAATCCACGCCACTAACCACTTGGCCACAAGCTCCTCTTGTGTCTCAAACCATGCGCAACTAAATATAAACTATGGGCCAAATTCTAAGGTCCAAGCAAAAAGAAACCAAAATGCAAAAGCCAAGACTTGAACCTTGGACCTCCTTCCTTCCCTTGTGGCGTCACCCCCTTGTCTCTTATGTGGCGTCACTTTGCCACTACACCACACACTCCACTTGTGTTATTTTCCTCCATATTTTATTCTTAAGGCCTATCTGCCAACTTCCAGGGTTTTTTTTCCACCTAAAACCAAAATTTCCCCAAAGCTAATATTTGATCCCGGGACTTCATAGAAGCCTTCTAACCTTCCAAAATCACTTATCCAATAGGTCCAACTTGCATTTAAGCCGGTCTCTTGTTCTCCAAAAATTTAAACGCTACTACGCCTAAGGCCCATTGGGCTCAATTCTCCTAGGCCCAATTTTGGGATGTTACAAATCTACCCTCCCAAAATTGGGCCTAGGAGAATTGAGCCCAATGGGCCTTAGGCGAGTAGCGCTTAAATTTTTGGAGAACAAGAGACCGGCTTAAATGCAAGTTGGACCTATTGGATAAGTGATTTTGAAGGTTAGAAGGCTTCTATGAAGTCCCGGATCAAATATTAGCTTTGGGGAAATTTTGGTTTTAGGTGGAAAAACCCTGAAGTTGGCAGATAGGCCTTAAGAATAAAATATGGAGGAAAATAACACAAGTGGAGTGTGTGGTGTAGTGGCAAAGTGACGCCACATAAGAGACAAGGGGGTGACGCCACAAGGGAAGGAAGGAGGTCCAAGGTTCAAGTCTTGGCTTTTGCATTTTGGTTTCTTTTTGCTTGGACCTTAGAATTTGGCCCATAGTTTATATTTAGTTGCGCATGGTTTGAGACACAAGAGGAGCTTGTGGCCAAGTGGTTAGTGGCGTGGATTATGTTGCAAGGGAGCCTGGGTTCGAATCTCATGACAAGCAATGGAGTATTTATTTTTATGGATTGGACGGCAAGAGTTTCAGCTTGAATTTAAACTCATCGACGAAGGATCCTACATCGGAAAGACACAAAGAATGAAGGTGAAGAGCTAGCTATATAAGGAGCATCCTAGGAGGAGAGTAAACACATCTTGAGGGCGCTTGGGCACAAGAGTGACGGAGCGTGGATTAGCACCGAGTCCTATCGTGTGTGTAACTCTCTACTCTAGTTGTAGAGCTAAGAATGCCGAAATGCCGGCCACACGGCATTAGTAGTTACACGAGCGCGCGAGCGCACGTGGGGCTTCGACGCGATAGTTGAGGCCATCGTGAGTATTCTCGTGGGTTGGGGCCGCTGGGCCTCGATGGGCCGGTGGCCCAATGGGCCCGTGGGCCCATATGAGTAAATTGCATGATTGGTTAGTATATGTTGAACTAGACTAGGTGGAAGTTATATACGTGGCTAGATTCGTGTTAGGTGGGCCACACGAGCGTGTGGCCCTGATGGGCCGAAATTGGGCTTTAGGTCCAATAGTCCATTTCAACCGGAAGTGGTAGCCGAGTCGCTAGTGGATACATTAGGCCTTCGTAAAGGCCATTGCAGTGTGAATTTACGAAAAAATACCCTTTAGTAGGTAAAATTACGATTTTACCCTTAAAGGTTGATTAGCATGATTATGTTGTTTAGTTTTGGCCGATTGTAGGGGAAGGCTTGATCTCGCATATCTTGGGTTGTGGCTAGTGCTCAAAAAAGTGTT
Source organism: Gossypium sturtianum (assembly GCA_025698515.1). Lineage (NCBI taxonomy): Eukaryota > Viridiplantae > Streptophyta > Magnoliopsida > Malvales > Malvaceae > Gossypium > Gossypium sturtianum. The sequence continues at coordinate 108,596,797 of CM046945.1, forward strand.
AAGGAATGGGGATCTAGTGCGTTAGATCTTGATCTACTGGATTTGATAGTCGCATTAGTAATCGTGTGTAAGCTAACACACTTCTTGCTTTGTATATGTTTGATAAATCGATTGATTGGTAAAACCGAAATAGTATGGTTGAGTGATATGATACCCTATGGGGTATGTGCATGGATTCGTAAGTCCGTTTCATTATGAGTACTCGTTATTGATACATGATGTCATGATTTATGATGTATGTGCTATGAGATGCAACGTTAAACATGTTTGCATGATTTGAATACTATACATGAGTTGGTATGATGATGGGTGATATGAGTGGAGGGGGCAGTGATATTTTGTGCCGACGAGCACCGTTGTTTTGGTAACACAACTTTGTGACTTTGGGTCACCAGAGGTTTGGCACCTCCGCAGGTTTGGCACCTCGCCTCGCCCCCGTGGTTTTGCACCACGTTGGGTTGGCCCCACAAGGCGTATTGAGGGATTGACGCCGCTGATTTGGTATCACACGCATGGGTTGGCCCCATCACTCGATTATCGTGACTACGGTCACCGTGGTTTGGTACCACATTTGTGTCTTTGGGACACCAGAGGTTTGGCACCTCATTGCGACTCGTCCCCCGTGGTTAACACCACCGTGGGTTGGCCCCACTTTGAGATACTGGATTGTCGCCAGTGATTTGGTATCACACGATGGGTTTGCCCCATCATTGGATTTGTGACTTTCACCACCGTTGTTTTGGTAACACATTGTGACTATACGTCACCGATGGTTTGGCACCACCGATGGTTTGGTACCACACGGGTAGAAAAGGTGTATGGACGGTTAGGATTGGGTGCATATGATTGGGATGCATGATGATCATGATTATGTTTGTATGTGATATTTTGCTAATCCGGAAAAAGGGTAGCACATCGAGTCCGGGTGACTCACCTTTTTCCTTAACCATTTCGTAGTGCATAAAGTCGACCGGATCGAGAGGACAAGGTGGCCCATGCCAAGATGATGTTCAATTATTTCATGCTTGATTTTGATATAAGTACTTTATTTGAATTGTTGGGTTGTAATAAAGGCCATTTTATGTTTTTGGTATTACTTTAACTATGGTTTATTTAAATTAAATTGCTACGTGAAAATGATTTATGGTTTGTAACCTATTTATTCAAATTGGATATTATAAACTAAAGTTTTAAAAATGAATGAGTTTAATAGCAAAGTTTTATTCCAAAGATATGTTTTCCAAAATTCAGCAAACTACGATGTTTTATTTTAAATTAAGAAGATTTTCAACCGTCTTTTCCCAGTGACATAACCAGATTCGGTCGTAGTGAATGGGCCGGGTTTGGGGATGTTACAGATGTAATAGGCCCATTTTGCTCGGCCCATCAGAATCCAAAATGAAACAAAAAAAAAAGAAACAAACCAAAATTGAAATAAAATGTCCCTTTACAGTCCAGATTACAAAAATGGCCCAAATCAATAACCCTTTAACCCAATTACACCCTAAGCCCAAAAGGGCCCAAAACCCTAAAATTTTCAGCAAACCCTAGCCCTAACAGCATGGTGCCACCGCAGCCTCCATCATGCCTTCATTGCCGAGCGTCGCGCCGCCATCAACGCGCGAATCGTGCCCTTATCACCACCATTGGCATCTGCAGAAAAGGCAATTAACAAACAATCAGCAACAATCAAAGATTATGTATTCATTTTTTTATTTATTTTCGGTTATAAAAACCGAGTATATCAGTGTAAAAAATGGGGGGATATAAAAAAATAGCAATAAAAATAGATTGAGGAAAAATCAGTTTGAAGCGGATAAAGGTTGTGGTTTTATTTTTTATTTTATTCCATTTTATTTTTTTTATTTTTCTTTATTTTTCCTTGAAAATGAACCAAATACATGCATATATATACATTAAAATAAAAATAAAAAACTTACTTTTTTTGAATTTCTGGCCATCGTGCACGGTGGTCGGCGACGACAGTGTTTGTGGACAAGCGCAGCATGTGGTGAGGTCGACGAGTCTGGTGGAGGCCAAAGGAGAGAGAGTTTTCTTAGCTCGGTTTTTTTTTTTGAAATAATCTAATTTTTTTTAAACAAAATTTTGATTATGTAAGTGATCCATACGGCGCCGTTTTGAGGGCTGCCTTTAGAGCCAAAACGATGTCGTTTAAGGGCAAGGATCTGGGCGTTGACCCGAAACTCGGGAAGGATCCGCGTGTTTTTATAAAAGGGGATATTTGCCTCTTTGATCCTTCCGCAATTTTATTACTTGTAATTTCGTTAAATTTAAATTTTCTTTTATTTTTTAATCCAGCCCTGAAAATTTACTTTTGTCTCGATTTGGTCCCTGGCCATTTAAATACAAACATTGGAACGGTGTCGTTTTTGGGAATAGGGTATATTTTCCCAGTGAGTCCCTCCTCTGTGGTACGCGTTTCAATTAGGTCCTAAAATCAGTTCTATTCCCTTTGTTATTTTTGTAACACCCTAAAAAGTGAGTATCGATATGTTGCATGTTTTTAGTGCTTAGCTTGTGAATGATTCAATTTGTGTGTTTAATATCGTTTTGAGAAGGCTCGAGATTTATTCGGAATTAGAAAAAAAAATTTAGTAATGAGTACTTTATTGAAGTGGATCAAGTGACCTTGATGTTTAAGGAAATTTAGTGTCAAAAACTAGCATAAGATGAGCTAGTAGTAAAGTGGAGTTGGCGCCATAAGTGTTGCTTGAGGGAAGAGGTTCGAATCTTTAGGAATGCATTTTGTGACATTTATTTTTGCTCTTTCCTAGCAAGTGTCGCCAAGCATCAAATTTGGTAAGTTAGACCTTTATTTTTATGGTTAAGGTAAGCTTGGAACTTGGGGAAAGAAATCCTAAGCTTTTGAAAGGTAGGGGGAACACAAGGCATATTTTAAGGGTTATGTTTTGGAAACTTAGAATGGCCAACTTGTCCATGAACTTGGACGGCTTTGTGGACTAGGGGGGAGCTGAAATTTTGCTGGTAAGCTTGGGTAAGGATGGTAGCTAGATAGAATCCCATTTGGTCATTTTTGCTCTCCCAAAACACCCATTTCCTCTCTTAGCCGAATGTGCCATATGCTTGGAGAAAACAACTTTGTTTTGTTTCATTTGGTCATTTCTTTTTGACCATTTGGTCATTTTGCCAACCTCTCAAGTGCTTCATTTTGTGTTTCTCTTCTAGTGCTGAAATCATCAATCACAAAAGACCATTTCTTTTTCTTCTTTATTCCCCATTGCCAAATGCACATTGTTCCAAACCTTACTTTTTGCTCTTTTCTCACCCTTGAAAACCGAATCATAAACATCTCATCTCTATTCTCTTTTCTTCTCCATTTTACTCACCCTTCAAACACATTTTTCCTTCTTATTTCTTCCATGGCCGAATGTTAGAGACCACCTCCATAGCCGAAATTATTTTCCCTTACCATTAAATCATAGCCAAATTTTCTTTTCCTCATATATTTTATTCTCAATCATTTTTTCTATTCAAACTTTGGACCATCGGTAAGAATTATTTTCTTTGTTTTGTTTTTGCTAATTGGTCACCTTGGCCGAATCTATAGGTTGGCTTAGAAGAGCCTTTAAATCGATAATCGTTCATTCTCTTAGACAATTTCCTTTCGTTTTTCTTTTAGTGAAATAGTGGAGAGCCGAATCATCATCTCTTCGAAGTCAACTTGAAGTCATTCGAATTTGGATCATATACTTTCAAGGGATTCTTTTGGAATCACTCGGAATTTTAAGGTAAGCCGAATTTGCCCTTTTTAAACCAATAGTCTTAAATTCTGATATATATTGTTAGGACTAATAATCTTTTGTCAATGGAGGCAAACAAGATAGGGTCGAAAAGGGTGGTGAATAGTGTTCTAAAGAGGGGCGGACTCGCTAATCCCTCTAGATTCAAGCGAAGGGTTGTTTCGGTAATCCGGGATTTTCCACCGGGTTGTGGACGACCCTCATCCGAGGAGAATCGACTATTCAAAGTTGTTCGTAGTTCGGAGCCTTTAGCTGTTCGGGATTTTCCATTGGGTTGTGAACCGTCAATCGGGAAAAATTGACAAATAGTTGTTGTTCGAGATTCCGAGGGTAAAGATCTAGATCGCTTATCTTTAGTATAGATTTATAATATGTATTAGTGTTCTAATCAAGCGTGACATATATTTAGGTATCGACGAGCGGGAAAGTATAGTTCTCACCGTAATCAGGTGTGTAATTTCACACTTATCTCATGGGCTAGATGTTATACCGTAAGCATTAGAATAAAAATTCGTAAAGTTGGTAAAATCAAAAAATACGGTATATTAACACTTTTTGTGTAAGTGCATGAAATCGGTGTTAAAGTCACAGAAATTACGGAATCGCCCCCAATGGGCTAATTTGATAAAAAGTAATTTTTGGGCCTCATGTGATTAATGGGCCAAATTGCTAGATTGATTAATGGGCCAAATTGCTAGATTGCTTAATGGGCCAAATTACTAGATCGCTTAATGGGCCAATTTGCTAGATTGATTAATGGGCCAATTTGCTAGATTGCTTAATGGGCCAAATTGCTAGATTGCTTAAGGAGCCGATTTGATAAATTACCATATGGGCCAAATTGAGAAATGGGCCAACTTGTAGTATGGGCCTTATGTTGAAATTATCATATGTAAATTGTTAAGCTTTGTTTATGTATACATGATTGCATGGGTTGGGATTAAATTGAAGAGAAGTTACGTGGTTCTACCACAATCTAGTTCAGTGGCTCGCCACAAATTCTAGTTCGGGTGGCTCAGCCACAAACATTTTAAATGGCTTTATGCCTGCGATTGGTGTGTTGGCGGGGTAGGTTGACTTGATCCCCACAGGTGTGCTGGTTGGTACGGGTGGCGTGTAGTGGATGGAAATTTAGGCTTGGTTGGGAATTGCATTGCGTATGCATCTTTAATTACTATATTGTTAAATTAGTTAATGGGCTCAAGCCCAATAAAATGCTTTGATGATATGGCCCAGTGGATTTGGTAAGTGGGTTACACACTGAGTTCTAAGTGACTCACCCCATTTTCTTACCCTTCTCAGGTAATGATAATTGATGGAGGCTTGGGCCGGGGATGACTTCGTGGAGGCCATACTTCATATGATGGTTTTTATGAACTTTAAACTACTCTTTAGTATTTTTACTTAATTACTATTTTAGCGATGTAATAAGGCCTCTAGTATTATTTTTATGGATTTTATTTCGTGGATGGATTTTAATATGTTTTAGATACTTAAAGTGGATTATTTTAAGTTCATAAATGTTTTCTTTAAATTACGTATAAAAAGGGGTTTCTTAAATATCACTATCTCGTAAAATTTTCGGTGAAAACTCTTTTATAAATTTCGTTTCCAAATTCCTTTTGAACTCTTTTAAATTTCTTTAAGAAGTTAACCATTTATTTTCTCTTAGATCAAATTTTAAACTCCTATGTTTTAAAATTATAGATTTCAAATTAACCTCAGTTTTTGATAAACTCCATCTCCAAATTAGTTTTTGAAGACCTGTTTTCTTTAAATCATTAGATGACCAAATGTATGTACGATTTGTGTAGCATACCAAGTCTGGTCTTAACGCTTAGACTGGGTTTGGGAATCCAAACCACAGTCGAGTTTTGAACCTGGCTCTGATACCATAAAACTTGTAATCAGATTTAACCGATAGTCGGTATGAGCACTAGAGGACGTGGACGGGGACGTGGTAGATGTGGCCGTGGTAGAGGACGAGGTGCTAGGGTTGCGTCTGAAGCGCCAGGTCATATGCCGGAAATGGACGCACCTGCGTCACCCGAGAGTGAGACTGGATCACATGACCATACGAGAGAGGACAATGCTTTGACTCAAGCAATGTTGTGAGTCCTAACAAGGGTTGCTGGGACTAGAACTGGCCCAGCAGTTCGTGGATCAATATCGGAACGACTTAAATCAAGTGGTGCCGAGGTTTTTAGAGGTGTCTCCGGTGTAGCTCCGAATGTTGCGGAATATTGGCTTGAGGTTGTAGAGCAGATTATGGATGATCTGGAGTGTACCGTCGAATAGAAACTGAGAGGAGCGGTGTCCTTGCTAAGGGATGAAGCGTATCAATGGTGGCTTACGGTTCGAGAAGGCATTGAGGCTACAGTTGTTACTTGGGATTTCTTCAAAGCCGCTTTCCAAGGGAAGTATGTAGGGACAAGTTATGTGGATGCCCGGAGGAAGGAATTCCTGAATCTGGTTCAAGGAAATAAGACAGTGGCAGCTTATGAGGCAGAATTTCTACGCTTGAGTCGTTATGCTCGGACTATAGTGCCAACGGATCATGAGCACTGTGTATGCTTTGAAGATGGGCTGAATGACGAGTTGCGGGTACTGATAGCCCCACAACAAGTAAGGACTTTTGCCACACTTGTGGAGAAAGCCAAGATAGTCGAAGAGGCTAAGAACTCAGAACGCCAGAACCGAGAAAGAGTCAGAGGCAAGAGGGACTTTAAGTACTCGGGTTCTTCAAAAAGGTTCTAAAAGAGGCCTCAAAATGATGAGCCAGCTCAAGCTAGAGCACCTGTGGCTACCAATCAGAGTCTAGACTGTGCTGACTGTGGGAAACGACACCCCGGGGAATGCTGGAAGAAAACTGGTGGTTATTATAAATGTTGTTCCAAGGATCATCAATATAGGAATTACCCTTGACGGACTGCTCCGACTCAGGAAGCTCGTAACCCTGATGCACCGTCAGTTAGGGGCACTCAGCAGCCACCGAGAGGCCGTGGATCAGGTCGTGGTGGTAATGGTACTGGACGTGGTCAAGGTGCACCGGGTCGAGGTAATGGCTTTAGAGGTAACGCGGAGGCAAGACAGCCGGGGTTGGTCTATGCGGTCAGGCGCCGTGAAGATGGTGATGCACCTGATGTGATAACTGGTACGTTCTTCATCTTTGATATACCTGTTACTACTTTGATAGATATCGGGTCTACCCACTCGTATGTTGCTAGTGCCATAGCTGGAAACCTGAACATTAGATTTGAGATTACCGATAGAGAGATGACGGTAATTAGTCCTTTAGGATAGTCGGTAATAGTAAATAAATTGTATAGAGACGTGCCTTTGGAAATTCAAAGAGAAATATTTTTAGCGGATTTGATGGAATTGCCTTTCGGCGAGTTCGATCTTATTTTGGGCATGGATTGGTTGGTGAAGCACCGGGCGCAATTGGATTGTGCTGAAAAGCGGATGTCAATAAGGACTGTGGATGATGAGGAAGTAGTAATGATAGGTGAACGAAGGAACTTTTTAGCAAATGTGGTATCTGCTTTAAAGGTAGAGAAGTTGGTGCGGAAAGGGTATGGAGCGTTCCTAGCCTTCATTAGTGCTTTGGATGCCAAGGAATTATCGGTGGAAGGTGTGAGAACGGTGAAAGAATTTCCAGATTTCTTCCCTGAAGAACTTCCGGGTCTACCTCCAGATCGGGAAGTAGAATTTGGCATTGAGCTTTTACCCAGAACGGCTCCAGTGTCTATTGCTCCTTATAGAATGGCGCCGAAGGAGTTAGCGGAGCTTAAAGCTCAAATTCAAGAATTGTTGGATCGGGGATTTATTCGACCGAGTGTGTCTCCGTGGGGAGCACCGGTTTTGTTCGTCAAGAAGAAGGATGGGTCGATGCGTATGTGCATTGGTTATAGGCAGTTTAATAAATTGACGATCAAGAATAGGTATCCATTGCCGAGAATCGATGACCTGTTTGATCAATTGAGAGGAGCTTCAGTTTTCTCCAAGATTGATTTGAGATCGGGTTATCATCAACTCAAGGTTAAGGAGGCAGATATTCATAAGACGACATTCCGAACTCGTTATGGACAATATGAGTTTTTGGTGATGCCATTTGGTTTGACCAATGCACCAGCTGCATTTATGGACATGATGAACCGAGTCTTTCAACCCTATCTAGACCGGTTCGTAGTGGTGTTCATAGATGATATTTTGGTATATTCGAGGAATGAAGAAGAGCATGACTCACATTTGCGCACAATATTGCAAATACTGCGAGAAAAGCAACTTTATGCCAAATTCAGTAAGTGTAAATTTTTGCTAAAGGAAGTGACTTTCTTGGGTCATGTGGTGACAGCCAAAGGAATAAGAGTTGATCCTCGGAAGGTAGAGGCGGTGTTGGATTGGAAACCACCGAAGTCAGTGGCTGAGATTCAGAGTTTCTTAGGTTTGGCTAGTTATTATAGATGCTTTATTGAGGGGTTTTCGTTGATTGCTGCACCCCTAACTAAGCTGTTGTGAAAGGGAGTACTGTTTGTGTGGACCGATAAAAAACAAGAAAGTTCGAGAAATCAAGAAGATTTTAACTAAGCGCCAAGATCTTGATTCAACCTGAGGCTGGAAAAGAGTTTATCGTTTACTGTGACGCGCCACACACGGGTTTAGGATGTGTGGTAATGCAAGGTGGAAAAGTGGTGGCTTATGCTTCTCGTCAGTTAAGGCCACATGAAGTCAACTACCCTACTCATGACTTGGAGTTGGCTGCGGTGGTGTTTGCTTTAAAGATTTGGAGGCACTATCTCTACGGTGAGAAGTCTATCATTTATACGGACCATAAGAGTCTTAAGTACCTCCTTACCCAGAAGGAGTTGAACTTGAGACAACGAAGGTGGGTGGAGCTATTAAAGGATTACAACTTCTCAATCGAGTATCATCTTGGAAAGGCTAACGTGGTGGCAGACGCGTTGAGTCGTAAGGTAGTATCAGAATTAAGAGCAATGTTTACTCATCTCAGTTTGTATGAAGATGGCAGTCTGCTAGCGGAACTTCAGGTGAAGCCTTTGTGGTTAGAACAGATCAAGGAAAAGCAGTTATCAGATGAAAAGTTAGGTCCGTTAATGCAACAAGTTGAAAGTGGCGTAATAGGGGACTTTGGAATGAACAAGGATGGAGTGCTGTGTTTTCGTGGAAGAGTTTGTATGCCCATGGATTCGGATTTGAGACAAATGATTTTGCGTGAGGCGCATAATAGCCCTTATGCTATGCACCCTGGAGGAAATAAGATGTATCAAGACCTACAAGAGCAGTATTGGTGGCCAAGGTTAAAGCGGGAGGTTACTGATTTTGTGGGTAAGTGCTTGACTTGTCAACAAGTGAAGGCGGAACATCAATTACCGTCGGGCTTATTGCAACCGGTAAAGATTCCTCTATGGAAATGGGAGCGGATAACGATGGACTTTGTTAGTGGGTTACCCTTAACACCTACTAAAAAGATTCCGTTTGGGTGGTAGTAGATCGATTGATGAAGATCGCTCATTTTCTACCGGTTAAATGCGGATTACTCATCGCGCAAGTTGGCTAAGCTGTATGTATCTGAGATCGTGAGGTTGCATGGGGTACCAGTGTCTATCATATCGGACAGGGCCCCTAGGTTTACATCACGGTTTTGGAAAGCTTTGCATGAGGCTTTGGGAACAAAGTTAAACTTCAGTACGGCTTTTCATCCTCAGCCAGATGGTCAGTCAGAAAGAGTAATTCAGATTTTGGAAGACATGTTACGGGGTTGTGTGATCGACTTCAGAGGTAGTTGGGAGGATTTTCTACCATTGGCAGAATTCGCGTATAATAACAGTTACCAATCCAGTATCCAGATGGCACCCTATGAAGCGTTATATGGTCGTAAGTGTCGTACCCCTACTTGTTGGGGTGAATTGGGGAACGCAGCGGTTGTTGGGTCCGAATTGATATCCGAGACGGAAGAAAAGGTAAAGGTGATTCGAGCACGGTTAAAGGAAGCTTTGGATAGACAAAAGTCGTATGCAGATCTGAAGCGCAAGGATATTGAGTTTGCGGTGGGAGATCAGGTTTTTCTGAAAGTCTCACCTTGGAAGAAAATTTTCAGTCCGGAAGGAAGGGCAAGTTGAGCCCTAGGTTCATTGGACCGCATCGTGTGTTGAAGCGTGTAGGACCCGGTGGCCTATCGCCTTGATTTACCTCGGAGTTAAGTCGATTCATAGTGTCTTCCCATGTTTCTATGCCGAGGCGTTATAGATCGATCCGTCTCACATAGTACCTGGGTAGAAGAAGTAGAGTTAAGGCGGACTTGTCTTTCGAGGAAGAACCGGTGAAAATCTTAGACCGTGATGCTAAGGTGCTAAGAAAGAAGAAGCGTGTCATTGGTTAAGGTTCTATGGCGTAATCATGGAGCGGAGGAAGCTACGTGGGAGCCCGAGGATCTAATTCGGCAACAATATCCTCACCTCTTTTAACCAGGTAAATTTCGAGGACAAAATTTTCTTTAAGGGGGGTAGAATTGTAACATCCTAAAAAGTGAGTATCGATATGTTGCATGTTTTTGGTGCTTAGCTTGTGCATGATTCAATTTTTGTGTTTAATATCGTTTTGAGAAGGCTCGGGATTTATTCTTCGAATTAGAAAAAAATTAGTAATGAGTACTTTATTGAAGTGGATCAAGTGACCTTGATGTTTAAGGAAATTTAGTGTCAAAAACTAGCATAAGATGAGCTAGTAGTAAAGTGGAGTTGGCGCCATAAGTGTTGCTTGAGGGAAGAGGTTCGAATCTTTAGGAATGCATTTTGTGACATTTATTTTTGCTCTTTCCTAGCAAGTGTCGGCCAAGCATCAAATTTGGTAAGTTAGACCTTTATTTTTATGGTTAAGGTAAGCTTGGAACTTGGGGAAAGAAATCCTAAGCTTTTGGAAGGTAGGGGGAACACAAGGCATATTTTAAGGGTTATGTTTTGGAAACTTAGAATGGCCAACTTGTCCATGAACTTGGACGGCTTTGTGGACTAGGGGGAGCCAAAATTTTGGTGGTAAGCTTGGGTAAGGATGGTAGCTAGATAGAATCCCATTTGGTCATTTTTGCTCTCCCAAAACACCCATTTCCTCTCTTAGCCGAATGTGCCATATGCTTGGAGAAAACAACTTTGTTTTGTTTCATTTGGTCATTTCTTTTTGACCATTTGGTCATTTTGCCAACCTCTCAAGTGCTTCATTTTGTGTTTCTCTTCTAGTGCCGAAATCATCAGTCACAAAATACCATTTCTTTTTCTTCTTTATTCCCTATTGCCGAATGCACATTGTTCCAAACCTTACTTTTTGCTCTTTTCTCACCCTTGAAAACCGAATCAAAAACATCTCATCTCTATTCTCTTTTCTTCTCCATTTTACTCACCCTTCAAATACATTTTTCCTTCTTATTTCTTCCATGGCCGAATGTTAGAGACCACCTCCATAGTCGAAATTATTTTTCCCTTACCATTAAATCATAGCCAAATTTTCTTTTCCTCATAGAGTTTATTCTCAATCATTTTTTCTATTCAAACTTTGGACCACCGGTAAGAATCATTTTCTTTGTTTTCTTTTTGCTAATTGGTCACCTTGGCTGAATCTATAGGTTGGCTTAGAAGAGCCTTTAAATCGATAATCGTTCATTCTCTTAGACGATTTCCTTTCATTTTTCTTTTATTGAAATAGTGGAGATTCGAATCATCATCTCTTCGAAGTCATTCGAATTCAGATCATATACTTTCAAGGAATTCTTTTGGAATCACTCAGAATTTTAAGGTAAGCCGAATTCGCCCTTTTTAAACTAATAGTCTTAAATTTCGATATATATATTGTTAGGACTAATAATCTTTTGTCAATGGAGGCAAACAAGATAGGGTCGAAAAGGGTGGTGAATAGTGTTCTAAAGAGGGGCGGACTCGCTAATCCCTATAGATTCAAGCGAAGGGCTGTTTCGGCAATCCGGGATTTTCCACCGGGTTGTGGACGACTCTCATCCGAGGAGAATCGACTATTCAAAGTTGTTCGTAGTTCGGAGCCTTTAGCTGTTCGGGATTTTCCATTGGGTTGTGAACCGTCAATCGGGAAAACGGACAAATAGTTGTTGTTCGAGATTCCGAGGATAAAGATCTAGATCGATTATCTTTAGTATAGATTTATAATAAGTATTAGTGTTCTAATCAAGCGTGACATATATTTAGGTATCGACGAGCGGGAAAGTATAGTTCTCACCGTAATCAGGTGTGTAATTTCACACTTATCTCATGGGTTAGATGTTATACCGTAACCATTAGAATAAAAATTCGTAAAGTTGGTAAAATCAGAAAAATACGGTATATTAACACTTTTTGTGTAAGTGCATTAAATCAGTATTAAAGTCGCGAAAATTACGGAATCGCCCTCAATGGGCTAATTTGATAAAAAGTAATTTTTGGGCCTCATGTGATTAATGGGGCAATTTGCTAGATTGATTAATGGGCCAAATTGCTAGATTGCTTAATGGGCCAAATTGCTAGATCGCTTAATGGGCCAATTTGCTAGATTGATTAATGGGCCAATTTGCTAGATTGCTTAATGGGCCGAATTGCTAGATTGCTTAAGGAGCCGATTTGATAAATTACCATATGGGCCAAATTGAGAAATGGGCCAACTTGTAGTATGGGCCTTATGTTGAAATTATCATATGTAAATTGTTAAGCTTTGTTTATGTATACATGATTACATGGGTTGGGATTAAATTGAAGAGAAGTTCTGGTGGTTCTACCACAATCTAGTTCGGGTGGCTCTGCCACAAATTCTAGTTTTGGTGGCTCAGCCACAAACATTTTAAATGGCTTTATGCCTGCGATTGGTGTGTTGGCGGGGTGGGTTGACTTGATCCCCACAGGTGTGTTGGTTGGTACGGGTGGTGTGTAGCGGATGGAAATTTAGGCTTGGTTGGGAATTACATTGCGCATGCATCTTTAATTACTATATTGTTAAATTAGTTAATGGGCTCAAGCCCAATAAAATGCTTTGATGATATGGCCCAGTGGATTTGGTAAGTGGGTTACACACTGAGTTCTAAGTAACTCACCCCGTTTTCTTACCCTTCTCGGGTAATGATAATTGATGGAGGCTTGGGCCGGGGATGACTTCGTGGAGGCCATACTTCATATGATGGTTTTTATGAACTTTAAACTACTCTTTAGTATTTTTACTTAATTACTATTTTAGCGATGTAATAAGGCCTCTAGTATTGTTTTTATGGATTTTATTTCGTGGATGGATTTTAATATGTTTTAGATACTTAAAGTGGATTATTTTAAGTTCATAAATGTTTTCTTTAAATTACGTATAAAAAGGTGTTTCTTAAATATCACTATCTCGTAAAAATTTCGGTGAAAACTCTTTTATAAATTTTGTTTCCAAATTCCTTTTGAACTCTTTTAAATTTCTTTAAGAAGTTAACCATTTATTTTCTCTGAGATCAAATTTTAAACTCCTATGTTTTAAAATCATAGATTTCAAATTAACCTCAGTTTTTGATAAACTCCATTTCCAAATTAATTTTTGAAGACCTGTTTTCTTTAAATCATTAGATGACCAAATGTATGTACGATTTGTGTAGCATACCAAGTCTGGTTTTAACGCTTAGACCGGGTTTGGGGTGTTACAATTTTACCCCAGAATTTTACTAAAATTCAGATTTAATCCTTTTCTCCTTTATTTTGTTTTTTTTATTCTGACTAGGTTCTTTAAAATTATTATTATTTATTTATCTTAGTACTTTATATATTATTTATTTTAAAACTATTTTTATCACATATTATTGTTTATATTTGCATATTATTATGTATTATATATTATTTTAAAATGTGTAGATTATATAATATTTAAATTGTTTTACCATTAACACAAATTTCTTTTATATTATCTATTTTAAATATGTATATTATTCTTTTATGTATATAATAGACTATTATTATATTATATATGCTTTCCCTTATATTTCTTTATAGTTAAAGTTTTTATATATTCTTTTTTTTTTTAAATGCATTATTTATTTTATCATGTACATATATTATTCATCTTAGTTTTTTTAGCCATATCATTTTTATACTTTTTTTTCATTTTTCTAAAAATTGTTATAATATTCATTAATTATTTTGAGTATATTATTTACCTTATATATTTTTTTATACATGAAATTAATCTTGTGTGTCGTAACCATTTTTTTGAAAACGTGGATCGACTAGGGTTTTGAAAAAGCGAAAATAAAACAGGGAGTCGCTACCAATCTTTTTTTATGAGGTGTGATCGGGTCACCCCTTTATTCAATCATTTTAATAAAATTTAAATTTACTAAAACGACGATTTTTGGTCTATGAAGTTTTGAGAAATTGGGTTCGGGAGTCGGTTACGTCCGAGGAAGGGTTAGCACCCTCGTCACGCCCAAACTTGGTACCTAATTGATTATTAATGTCCTAATGTCGAAAATTGGAAAAGATTTTAAAATACGAATCCTTTAGAAAATGTTTGGGTAATTCGAATTGGATACCGAAATTCCCTTGTTCCGAAAAGATGAAATACCACATTCAGCACGTTAGGACATGATGTTTCAAACCTCGATACCAAGATCATTTCATGATTTCCAAAATTCATACATTGTAATTTCGAAAGGGTATTCCACTATTCGGACAAACCAAAAACTGAAACCCAGCACGATTGGGCACGATTCCTCGAATTTCCAAACATGAAATATTGCCTTACGGTCAAAATCTTAAAAGGTTATTTAGTCATTTGGACGAACGAAAATCGAAACCTAGCATGATTGGGCACGATTCCTCGAACCTCCAAACACGAAACATTGCTTTGTTTAAAAATCCTTTAGATGAAATATAGTAATTTTACAAAATGTATTTTTATTTAATAATATAGTATTAAACTAAGAAAATAAATTTAGATGTAAATATAGTAAATATAATAAAACTAATAATAATAATAATAATATCAAATAATAGTAATAATAACAATAGTATGGTTACAAAGTAATAATAGAAACGATAGTAATAATAAAAAATATATAGACATATATAAAAGTAATGATATAATAATAGTAATAACAATAATAATGAAAATAAAATAATAGTAGTGATAATAATTAAATAATAATAATAATAAAATAATGGTGATAATAATAAAATAAGAGTAGTAATAATGATGATAATAGTATAGTGTAGTAATAATAAAATAATAATAATAAAATAATAAAAATAATAACAATAATAAAATAATAATGAAAATAAAGTAATGACAATAATAATAATAATAATAATAGTAATAAAAATAAAATAACGATAATAATGAAAATAATAATAATAATACGTTAATATGAATATTAATAATGATAATAATAATAACTTAAATAGAAAATAATAACATATTAATAAGAAAAATAATAATAACAATAATAGAAAGTATAAAAGAATAAATAACACAAAATAATAATAAAATACAAGTGGTAGTAAAGCAATACTAATAGCAAATATAATAATAATAATAATAATAATAACTAAAAGGGATTTGGGGGACTAAATTGAATTTTAAACGAAAGTTTGGGGCAAAATATGAAATAAAAAATAAAAAGAAAGGACTTATTTGTATGCGCGAAAGAAGCGGAGGGACCAAAGAGGAAATAAACCCCTCCGGCCAAAACGCGTAGCAGCAAAGGGGACCAAATTGCGAACCGGAGTAAATTGTGGGGTCAAATTTGAAAAATAAAAAACTTGATTAAAAAGGTAAAAAATGCGGAAGGACCTAATGGGCAATTAGCCCCATAAGAAAAAACACACGGATCCTCCGGGCGGGTTGGGTCGAAACGCGGATCTTGGGGTCAAAACGACGTCGCTTTGACGCTGAAAGGCTTGCCCAAAACGACGTCGTTTTGGCGCTTGAAAGGCTTGCCCAAAACGACGTCGTTTTGGGAGGCTATTTAAGGCCTAAAATTCTGAAAAAATTTCATTTGTCACCTGTTTTTTAAAAAAAAACTTTAACATTTCTTTCTTTTTTCTCTGCAGGTCTAGAACTCCGGCACCGCTCCGCCATCGGACCGACACGCTGTCGCGTCGCCCTTGCCGCCATGCATGTATGCGGCGGAAGTCGAACTGACGCCCCTTTTTTGTGTTTTAAACGGTAAATTCTTTTTTTGTTACCCATTTTTACTCTTTACACATATGTTTAAACAAACATTCGAAATAGGACAATAATAATAAAACGAAAATGTGAAAGTCACCTCTTTTCGGCCGCTTTTTTTTTTTATATATGTCATTTACTCTTCCTTGTTTAATCTTTGTTTCTGGTGTTGATTTTTTGTGTTTTTTTTTTCGAATGTTTGAATCTCTCTGCTATATTTCTAAAAAAGGGGATCCTTTACAAAGAAGTTTTAATCAGCTTTTATAGCCTGAACTTTTACAATCTTATTTGCTTTCTGTCTTGTCTCTTTTAATGCCCTTTGCAAAGTAGTGGTGGCCTGGCAGATGCGAGATGGGACGGTGGCCGGTGGCGTCAGATTGTCGTGGGTCGAAGTTGGACCTAGGTGCGGCGCACCTAGGGTTTCTTTGCTGTCCCTTTTTTTATTTGTTTGGGCTAGGGTTTTAATTCAGTTGGGTTAATTTTGTAATTGGGCCCTGGGCATGGAAATTGGGCTTGTACAGCTGCCCCTCTTTGCTCATTGTCGTGCAACGGGAATGGAGCAAAGACTTTCAAGAAAGACCAATTTTGCCCGGTCTCGCTGAGTCTTTGACTTCTTTGGTGCTCTTTTCTTCAATTAGCCTTGTTCTAGCCTACTGCATCTTGCTTCTTTGATCTACTCCATTGCCACTTCGGAAAGCCAGGACTTGCAGCTTCAATTTTCTTGAATGTAATTTCAGAGAGAAGAGATTTGTAGCTTCGATCTACTCCACTGGAACTTCAAAGAGACAAGAATTGGTAATTTCAACCTGCTCCACTGCAGCTTTAGGGAGATAAGGTTTGCCGTGATCTGCTCTACTGCAACTTCAGAGAGATAAGATCTACAATTTCCAACCTATTCCAGTGCTGGTCAGGGAAATAGGATGGCGGCTTAAATCATGTTTCCCTTCTGTTTAGAGAGACAAGATTTGCCTTCGATCTTGCCCCACTACTGTTTAGGGCGACAAGATTTACAATCTTCGACCTATTCCACTGCTGGTTAGGGAAATAGGACTGATGGCTTAAATCATGTTCCCTACTGTTTAGGGAGCCAAGATCTGCCTTCGATCTTGCCCCACTACTATTTAGGGCGACAAGATCTACAATCTTTGACCTATTCCACTGCTAGTCAGGGAAATAGGACCGGTGGCTTAAATCATGTTCCCTACTATTTAGGGAGCCAAGATTTGCCTTCGATCTTGCCCCACTACTATTTAGGGTGACAAGATCTACAATCTTCAACCTATTCCACTACTGGTCAGGGCAACAGGAAGGTGGCTTAAATCGTGTTCCCAACTGTTTAGGGAGCCAAGATTTGCCTTCGATCTTGCCCCACTACTATTTAGGGCAACAAGATCTACAATCTTCAACCTATTCCACTGCTAGTTAGGGCAATATGACGGTGGCTTAAATCGTGTTCCCCACGGTTTAGGGAGCCAAGATTTGCCTTTGATCTTGCCCCACTACTATTTAGGGCGACAAGATCTACAATCTTTGACCTATTCCACTGTTGGTTAGGGCAATAGGACGGTGGCTTAAATCGTGTTCCCCACGGTTTAGGGAGCCAAGATTTGCCTTTGATCTTGCCCCACTACTGTTTAGGGCAACAAGATCTACAATCTTCAACCTATTCCACTGCTGGTTAGGGCAATAGGACGGTGGCTTAAATCGTGTTCCCCACGGTTTAGGGAGCCAAGATTTGCCTTCGATCTTGCCCCACTACTGTTTAGGGTGACAAGATCTACAATCTTCGACCTATTCCACTGCTGGTCAAGGAAATAGGACTAGTGGCTTAAATCATGTTCCCTACTGTTTAGGGAACCAATATTTGCCTTCGATCTTGCCCCACTACTGTTTAGGGAAACAAGATCTACAATCTTCAACCTATTCCAATATTGGTCAGGGCAATAGGATGGATTCGCCGATATTACTACATTGTCCTCTAGGAAACCTATCCTGTAGAATCGATTTCATATGCTTGTGTTTATGACAAATGATTAGGATGCTATGATCGGAATGAATCTAACGCTCCTAACTAAATGTATTATGGGCACCATTTGCATGAATATAGAATGTCATGAGAATGATCCCTCGTATAATGATTAGGATGCTATGATTAGAATGAATCAAACGCTCCTAACTAAATGATATTATGGATGACATTTGCATGAATGCGGAATGTCATGAGAATGATCCCTTTTTTAAAAACTATGGGTTGTAATTGCTCGTTCGTTAAGGTTGCGTCACGGACACAATATCTTGTCTTCTCATGTAACTGATATCAAAGAACCTGGGGAGATAGTCATGATTTTAAACTCCTCTTTCTCGAATGTTTCCAACCCCTAGGCCTGGTGATTCTAGACAACAGCCCCGTTTCAGGTTCCTGCGCTGTTTAGAGACTTCCAGAGTAATAGGCAGAACTCCCTTTTATGGAAGCGTTATGGGTCCATCGACCGTTATTTCACTTGCAAATTGCTTAAAGGATTTAAATGATGGATAACACTGGAATTTATGAAGAATATAATTGAATTAATCCATAAAAGTGAACATTTATTGGAATACAAAAATGGGTAAAAAGAAAAAGTAAGTGCCCCAGACATCGCAGTCTGAGCTTCACTATCCAATCTTTCTGAAGATCATTTTGAGCTGAATAGATGTTGGGTGATATGCAGTGCTTTGCAGATGTCCTGAGGTGTAACTTTCCTTATTTTTTGCTAATTCTGAGAGGACAAAATCGTCACATACCCCTTTTTTTTGTCAAAATTTGAGCCGCCCTTTTTGGGTTTTCGACTCAAAACCCCTTTGGTCTCAAAGCGCCCTTTGCGGGTTTTCGCTTTGGTCTCTTCGTTTTTGTTTTTGTTTTTTTTTAGGTCTTAAAGCGCCCTTTGCGGGTTTTCACTTTAGCCTTTTCCTCTTCAAGCATAATACTTTTTGACTAAATCTGAATTTACAGGATTGGATAAGTTTTTTCCATCCATCTCGGCCAAGATCAGTGCTCCTCCAGAGAAAGCCTTTTTCACCACATAAGGTCCTTCCCAATTTGGCATCCATTTCCCTCTGGAATCCTTTTGTATGGGGAGGATCTTTTTCAAAACTAAGTCTCCCTCATGGAATTCTCTTGGGCGCACCTTTTTGTTGTACGCTCGCATCATTCACTTTTGGTACATTTGACCATGACGGATAGCTTTCAGCCTTTTTTCTTCAATCAAATTTAGCTGATCATATCGAGCCTGGATCCATTCTACTTTGTCCAACTTCAGTTCAGACAAGACTCGAAGGGATAGAATTTCAACTTTGATGGGTAAAACTGCCTCCATTCCGTAAACCAGTGAGAAAGGAGTTGTCCCGGTGGAGGTTCTGACCGATGTTCAATAGGCGAAAAGGGCAAATGGTAACTTCTCATGCCAATCTCTGTAAGTCTCAGTCATTTTCCCTACTATCTTCTTGATGTTCTTATTAGCTGCTTCCACTGCACAGTTCATTTTTGGATGATATGGTGACGAATTGTGGTGTCTAATCTTGAATTGACTGCAGACCTCTGCGATCATGCTGTTGTTCAAGTTTAACGCATTATCAGATATGATCCTCTCAGGAATTCCATATCGACATATGATTTCCTTTTTTAAGAACTTTCTGACTACTTATTTCGTTACATTAGCATATGAAGCGGCCTCTACCCACTTAGTGAAGTAGTCGATTACCACGAAGATGAACCGATGTCCATTAGAAGCTTTTGGCGAGATTGGTCCAATGACGTCCATGCCCCACATAGAGAAAGGCCATGGGGAGGTCATAACATGTAGAGGTGAATGTGGTACATGAATCTTATCCCCATAAATTTGGCATTTATGACATTTCTTGGCATAATCAATGCAGTCTCTTTCCATGGTAGACCAATAATACCCAAATCTCATAATTTGCCTAGCCATTGTGAAACCATTGGCATGTGTTCCACAGACACCCTCATGGATTTCTTCTAGGATCTGCTTAGCCTCGGGGGCGTCTACACACCTCAGTAGTACTTGATCCTTTCTTCTTTTATACAAGATCTCCCCGTCTAAGACATAGTCACAGGCTAGTCTTCTCAAAGTCTTCTTGTCATTCTCGGTCGCTTGTTCAGGATATTCACGACTCCTCACATATCGCAATATGTCTTGGTACCAGGGGTGATCATCTTTTTCTTCTTCCCCTACATTAAAACAATGAGCGGAGGTCTCGTAGATACTCATTTGAATGGGTTTGACATCTTCTTGCTTGTTTGCTTTAATCATGGAAGCCAAAGTAGCCAAAGCATCAGCCATTTGGTTTTCGTCTCTTGGCAGGTAACTAAAAGTGATGTCATCGAACTCCTTGATCAATCCTTGGACCAATCTTTTGTAGTCGATCAGCTTGGGGTCCCTTGTCTCCCATTCCCCTTTGAGTTGATAAATTACTAGTGCAGAATCTCCATATACCTCCAGTACCCTAATGTTGCGTTCCATAGCGGCGCGGATACCCATGATACAAGCTTCGTATTCTGCCATATTATTTGTACAATCAAAATCCAATTTAAAAGTGAATGGAAAATGATCTCCATTTGGGGATACCAGAACTGCCCCAATTCCATTGCCCACAGCATTTGATGCCCTGTCGAAGTTTAGTTTCCAAGGACGATCTCCTGGGGTATCTTCCTCGGTGGTTGACACATACATTAGGTCTTCGTTAGGGAAATCGAAGTCCAAAGGCTCGTAATCCTCCAGGGCTCTACTGGCCAGAAAATCTGCTATTGCCCTCCCTTTTACTTTCTTCTGGTTCACATAAACTATGTCAAATTCAGAAAGCAAAATTTTCCATCTGGCCATCCTTCCATTCAAAGCAGTCGACTCCATCATATACTTTAGATGTAACATCCTGAATTTTTGGGCCTATGCATTTAATGGGTGAATATGTGTAATGAGTTAATTTGAGCATTAGGGGTCCAAATTGGGCTCAGGATTGGGTTGAAGCCTTAGTTAAATTTTTGTTTGGGCACTATAGGGCTTAAAAGGTTGTATCTGAGTTTAAAATATCAAAATGGGCTTGTGGCCCAGTGGTCAGTGGCGCCACTTAAGGAGCAAGGAGGTGACGCCACACAAGGGAGTAAGGGGCCCAAATTTAAGTTACATGGAGCCCAACTCTTTTAATTTAAGTTAGCTAAATATCGGCATTAGGGTTAGGTAGAGTGGACGACAACAAGGCTCAAAAATAGGAGGATTTATGTGAATGGGATAATGTAGATAATATAGTTGATAATATGGAAGAAAAAAAAAGAGAAAAGATAGGAGCTATCTACAAGGCTAGGAGTTGGCCGAAATTCCATCACCTAGAGAAGTGAAGAAATCAGTTTCTTTATGGCAAAGGGGGTGCCGAATATTCCCTTTTTATTTGATTAATTTTTAGTTATCAGGAAGGGCACTTTCGGTTTTTCATAGGTAAGTGCCGAAATTTCTATAAATAGGGAGGGTTCTCTTCTTTATTTTTCGGCATTTAGGGTTTCCACCTTTTCTTTCTCTTCTTTCTTCTAAAAGCCGAAAACTCCATTATTCTCTTCTCTTCTTTCTTCTAAAAGCCGAAAACTCCATTATTCTTTTCTCTTCTTTCTTCTAAAAGCCGAATCTCTATAGATTTCTTTGAATCATCTTCTCTTCCTGATTTTTCGCAAAAAGCGGGAATCCTCCGGGAGTAGCCGAATCTTCTCTAGTAAGATCTCTTAGATCTAAAAGCCGGAAACACTAGTTCCTGAATCTCATATCACTTTTCGAGATTTCAAGGCAGATAGCGGTGGTGTTGGTAACGGATAGCGTCGACTTAGAGGGTCTCGTTCTAATAGTAATCAGGTGTGTAGATCTCTAACACACTAATTAATCTGTACTAAATATATGTTATGGGCTAAAAGACGGAAAAAGGCTGTATATTAATCTGTACTAAATATATGTTGTGGGCTAAAAGCCGAAAAAAGGCTGTATAGACAGTCGGATTACCCAAAAAGGGTAGGCAAGGGATGCAGTGCGTAATCATAGAAACTTCTCTATGTGTATCGATGTATGTGATAGACTGTGAACTTTTAGGTAGTATATTGTTTTGATTCTGCATGTATGTATGCATGGGATGGGATTGATATGATGAAGGGGAAGAAGGTCGCATAGCGATCGGTGGCTTTGCCACTTAGGTCACATAGTGATCGGTCTTTATGATGACGACTCGGTGTCGAAATGCTACAATGTATTATTAAGGTTGCATGGCGATCGGTGGCTTTGCCACATAGGTCACACGATGATCGGTCTTTAAGGCAAAAGACCACATTTGTCGATATGGTGTGTAGCGGTTGGAGGGTTGATTGTAGAAATCCCCAAGGTGTGATGGTTGGTACGGGTTCTTTGTGTAGAGGATGGATTTCTAAGCTGGGATGGGCCATGATGCATATATAGTTACCCTTGTATACGGGCCAAGGCCATAATGTGTTTGTGGGCCAAGCCTTTGATATGTTTTCGGGATTTACACACTGAGTCTTGGTGACTCACCCTATTATTTTTCCCTAACTTTGCAGATGAGCAGTAGATCGTGGACATGGGAGCAAAGGCGGACTCGAGGGGCCATCAAGTTTTTAATCCTATAGATTATTTCAGTTTTTCCTTAAGTTTTTAACTTTGGAAACATTTATGTAATAAGGCCCCATAGTTTATACTCACTACTTAGTTTTTAATATTTGCAACTTATTGAACTTTGTCAAAAGTTTTATTATTCAAAATAATAATAATACAAGGTTTTCTTTACAAAAGTCACTTGTTTATTCGAATTTTGCCTAATAACTTATGATTTACTAAAACCAACTTAGCAAAAGTTTTCAACGTACAACCCGTAGCATACCAGATCTGGTCGAAACTTATGGGCCGGGTTTGGGGTGTTACATTTTGGTATCAGAGCCCAGTTTAAAACTCGGGCTGTGAAATGGGTTTAGTAGTGATTTGAAAACTTGTTGTGAATTTGAGAAAAATGTTTGGATGAAGATATGGCCTTCGAGTCTACCGGCACTCGATCCACGCAGGTAAGCATTCTTAACTTTTGGATGTGATATGTATGTTGGGCTTGATGGGCTTGATGGACGTAGGCTAGTATATTAGACATTGATGGACTTTAGGCTTAGTTTAAACAACTCTCTAAATTCATAAGATTTAATCCAACCAAACAAACCTGTGAACAAGTCGCGAGATTAGGGTGTGGCAACAGGCATGCGCATGTCTAGGATTGGATTTAGGGAGAGCTTGGTATTTAAGCAGTCCTAGTGACTCACCTCCTCTTCGCTGGAATCCTACCTGGTGCGTAGTAAGTGTTCACCTTAGCCATGAGGACTTGTTGGCAGGCCAAAAAAAAAAATTAAAACCCGAAAGGGATCAGCCACCCTATTTTGTAAAATTTCTAAAATCACCTCTAGTTTTGAAAATGACAAAAATACCCCTGATTTGTAAAATTACCGAAATACCCCCGGATTGCAAAATTACCGAAATACCCCCAGATTGCAAAATTATCAAAATACCCTTATTTCGTAAAATCACCAAGAAACCCTATTTTAGAAAATTATGAAAATACCCCTGGGTAGTGAAATGACGAAAATACCCCTGGGTAGTGAAATAACGAAAATACCCTTACATGATGCCACTTGTACATTGATGAATGAATGTATGTGCTTCCTAGAACTAGAAGATGCGGACTTGAGACTGAATTGTAGATATAATTGCGAATTCGAAAGAACTACTCTTAAAACTACTATTCATAAGACTATTTGTGGTTAATCAGTGGAAGAAAACTAATAATTCATAAAATTTCTAATTCAGATACTACGAGAATCGACGATGAGTACTAGGAGAGGAAGAAGATGCTGCAGCCGAGGGCGTGGAAGTATTAGGACTGATGTGCTGACTCAGCTAGTTAGGGAGGTACTGAAGGAGGTTAAAGAAATCGGTGAAACATTTCGGATTGGGTGCGTGGACTGTAAGAAAAAAAGAGATCGTAGTTTTCTAGGGTTGCAGTCTCGTTCTGTGAAACATGTTAAGGTACGTCTAAACTTTCGGGTTTGCAAATATTGCAGAAGGCGTCATCCGGGTGAATGTTGGAGGAAGCCAGAAACGTGTTTAAGATGCGGGTCTGAGGAGCATAAGGCTCGGGATTATCCAATCACCATTAACTCGGGTATGTTTTGTGTGGATGCTATATTTTTTGGTATAGAAACTGTATGCGTGCAATGGTTATATATTATTAAATTAGAGTGCGCAGTGAAAGCATAGTGGTGAGACTTGGGTAGTACGATTAGTAGTTAGTTGGAAATATCGAGGACGAAATTTCTCTAAGGGGGTAGAACTGTAACATCCTGAATTTTTGGGCCTATGCATTTAATGGGTGAATATGTGTAATGAGTTAATTTGAGCATTAGGGGTCCAAATTGGGCTCAGGATTGGGCTAAAGCCTTAGTTAAATTTTTGTTTGGGCACTATAGGGTTTAAAAGGTGGTATCTGAGTTTAAAATATCAAAATGGGCTTGTGGCCCAGTGGTCAGTGGCGCCACTTAGGGAGCAAGGAGGTGACGCCACACAAGGGAGTAAGGGGCTCAAATTTAAGTTACATGGAGCCCAACTCTTTTAATTTAAGTTAGCTAAATTTCGGCATTAGGGTTAGGTAGAGTGGACGACAACAAGGCTCAAAAATAGGAGGATTTATGTGAATGGGATAATGTAAATAATATAGTTGATAATATGGAAGAAAAAAAAAGGAGAAAAGATAGGAGCTATCTACAAGGCTAGGAGTTGGCCGAAATTCCATCACCTAGAGAAGTGAAGAAATCGGTTTCTTTATGGCAAAGGGGGTGCTGAATTTTCCCTTTTTATTTGATTAATTTTTAGTTATCAGGAAGGGCACTTTCGGTTTTTCTTAGGTAAGTGCCAAAATTTCTATAAATAGGGAGGGTTCTCTTCTTTATTTTTTGGCATTTAGGGTTTCCACCTTTTCTTTCTCTTCTTTCTTCTAAAAGCCGAAAACTCCATTATTCTCTTCTCTTCTTTCTTCTAAAAGCCGAAAGCTGAATACTTAATTATTCCTTTCTTTTCTTTCTTCTAAAAGCCGAAAACTCCATTATTCTTTTCTCTTCTTTCTTCTAAAAGCCGAAGCTCTATAGATTTCTTTGAATCATCTTCTCTTCCTGATTTTTCGCAAAAAGACGGAATCATCTGGGAGTAGCCGAATCTTCTCTAGTAAGATCTCTTAGATCTAAAAGCTGGAAACACTAGTTCCTGAATCTCATATCACTTTTCGGGATTTCAAGGCAGATAGCGGTGGTGTTGGCAACGGATAGCATCGACTTAGAGGGTCTCGTTCTAACAGTAATCAGGTGTGTAGATCTCTAACACACTAATTAATCTATACTAAATATATGTTATGGGCTAAAAGCCAGAAAAAGGCTGTATAGACAGTCGGATTACCCAAAAAGGGTAGGCAAGGGATGCCAGGTACATAATCATAGAAACTTCTCTATGTGTATCGATGTATGTGATAGACTGTGAACTTTTAGGTAGTATATTGTTTTGATTCTGCATGTATGTATGCATGGGATGGGATTTATATGATGAAGGGGAAGAAGGTAGCATAGCGATCGGTGGCTTTGCCACATAGGTCACATAGTGATCGGTCTTTATGATGACGACTCAATTTGTCGAAATGCTACGATGTATTATTAAGGTCGCATGGCGATCGGTGGCTTTGCCACATAGGTCACACATGATCGGTCTTTAAGACGAGCGACATATTTGTCAATATGATGTGTAGCGGTTAGAGGGTTGATTGTAGAAATCCCCAAAGTGTGATGGTTGGTACGGGTTGGTGTGTAGAGGATGGATTTCTAGGCTGGGATGGGCCATGATGCGTATATAGTTACCCTTGTATACGGGCCAAGGCCATAATGTGTTTGTGGGCCAAGCCTTTGATGTGTTTTCGGGATTTACACACTGAGTCTTGGTAACTCACCCTATTATTTTTCCCTAACTTTGCAGATGAGCAGTAGATTGTCGACATGGGAGCAAAGGCGGACTCGAGGGGCCATCAAGTTTTTAATCCTATAGATTATTTTGGTTTTTCCTTAAGTTTTTAATTTTGGAAACATTTATGTAATAAGGCCCCATAGTTTATACCCACTACTTAGTTTTTAATATTTGCAACTTATGGAACTTTGTCAAAGGTTTTATTATTCAAAATAATAATAATACAAGGTTTTCTTTTCAAAATTCACTTGTTTATTCGAATTTTGCCTAATAACTTATGATTTACTAAAACCAACTTAGCAAAAGTTTTCAACGTACAACCCGTAGCATACCAGATCTGGTCGAAACTTATGGGCCGGGTTTGGGGTGTTACATTAGAGGGTCTAGCTTCGAGATGAGCCAAGTCGTATGATACAACATATACTGCCTCAATCTCCGAGTCATCCAAATCAAGGCACAACACAGTTTCTCAATTGGTGAATACCTTGTCTCACATTCAGTGAACTTTTTACTAAGGTAGTATATGGCCTTTTCTTTCTTTCCTGACTCATCGTGTTGGCCGAGCACACATCCCATTGAATTGTCAAGTACTGTCAAATATAGGATTAATGGCTTACCTGGATCAGGTGGTGTCAGCACTGGGGCATTGGACAGGTATTGCTTCATTTTGTCAAAGGTCTTCTGGCATTCGTCATCCCACACACTTGGATTGTGTTTCTTAAGAAGACGGAATATGGGGTCACATTTCTTAGTTAGTTATGAAATGAACCGGGCAATGTAATTTAATCTTCCTAGGAAACCTCAAACTTCTTTTTGAGTGCATGGTGGAGGAAATTCTTGTGTAGCTTTGACTTTGTCTGGGTCAATCTCAATCCCATTTTCACTGACTATGAATCCTAGCAGTTTCCCTGACCTGGCTCCGAAGGTGCACTTTGCTGGGTTGAGCTTTAGGTGGAATTTCCTCAACCTCAAGAATAATTTCCTCAAGACTTGAACATGCTCCTTTTCAGTTCGGGATTTGGCGATCATATCGTCGACATAGACTTCAATTTCTTGGTGCATCATATCATGGAATAGGGTTACCATGGCCCTCTGATATGTCGCTCCCGCATTTTTTAGTCCGAATGGCATCACCTTATAACAAAACGTTCCCCACATGGTTACAAATGTGGTCTTATCTATGTCTTCAGGATGCATCTTTATCTGGTTGTATCCTGAGAAGCCATCCATGAAGGAGAACAGCGAATAACCCGCCATATTATCCACTAAGGTGTCGATGTGAGGCAACGAAAAGTTGTCTTTTGGGCTAGCCTTGTTCAGATCCCTGTAGTCTACACACATTCGTACTTTCCCATCTTTCTTAGGGACGGGGACGATATTAGCTACCCATTTCGAGTATTTAACCACTTGCAAGAAACCCGCGTCAAATTGCTTCTTGACCTCTTCTTTTATTTTCAGCAGAACTTCTGGTCTCATCCTTCGAAGTTTCTGTTGGACTGGCTTGTACTCCTCTTTTATGGGCAATCGGTGTACCACGATATCGGTACTTAAACCGGGCATATCTTGGTACGACCATGTGAAGACATCCTTGAATTCTTGGAGTAACTCAATAAGGTCTCGTTTTGTTTCTGTGGTAATACAAGCTCCAATCTTCACTTCTTTCTTCTCTTGTTCATGTCCCAGGTTCACTATTTCCACTGACTCTGTGTGAGGTAGGATCTATTTCCCTTCTTGCTCCACCATCCTTAACAGTTCAGGAGACAAGTCACAACCTTGGTCATTTTCCAAATCCTGAAAATCTTCCATACCCATGTCTTGCTCAAAAGGACGTTCTGAGTCATTGGTAGCGTTACTCAGATCATTGATATTTGGGGACCTGTTATGGAGATGAATAAAGGTCCGTAGAACAAAAGAATCTAAGCATATTTATTGGCATTGTATGATTATGAATGAAGAAAGGAAATATTTAAAAGAATATTTAAAGAATAAAAGAATAATCATGATGATGAATGCAATAAAAAGAATAAAAGAAGATTTGCACAAAAGGCAGCGAAGATGCATTTCATTGAAAATAACAATTTTAGACATAAGCCATGCTTCACAAAAGGGAATCTTATTGCTTCTATACTTAGAGCAACAAGTGTGTTTCGAATATTACTCTGAACAAGTTCTAAAAGCTATAGGAATTTCCTCCGCGGTCCAGTTGTTTAGAACACTGCCAGGCTCATAGGGGCGGATGCCATTCCGGCTTTCCTCTTCAGTTTTTCCTTCGGATATAGCATTGATGTGCATGTTCCCCCATGTTTCTTCCGCTGTTCCATTATTTGGTGTTCCCCGTTCTGAGTGAATAATCCCGCCTGATACAAAGGTTCTGGATATGTGGGGAATCATCATTGGTTCCCATTTAATCTCATCCCCACTCAACCGTGCCTTCCTTTTTTCTTGTTTTTTCTCTAACTATTTCCTCCTTTGTCTTGCGTCTATTTTAAATCCTAAGCCAAACAAGTCTCGTTTTTCTTTCAACCTTGGGGCCTCGATCTTTCCTTGGAGGCACCTTCTAAGCCCTTTCCCGGGTAAGGCTCCTTTCCCGACCATCAGTTGCAAACCCATTTTCGTAGTTTTGGATATTTGAGGCACTGGGATCTTGTTCCCCTCGGTGATGAACATTGCGTTAACAAATTCCAAAGAGCGGAAGGAACACTCCGTTGCTTCATCGCTAGCCTTTATATATGGCGTACCATTAGTTACAGTCGCGATGATGTCCTCTTCAGCATTTATCGTCACCAGACGACCTTCTATAACTAATTTCAACTTTTGGTGTAGCGACGAGGGCACTGCTCCTGCCGAGTGTATCCAAGGTCTCCCCAGTAAGCAATTATAGGAAGGCGTGATATCCATTACTATGAAGTCCACTTCATACGTGCCTGGGCCAATTAACAAGGGTACTTCGATCCTTCTCATTACCTTTCTCTCAGTTCCATCGAATGCCCTCACTACATTGTGGCAGGCCTTCATGTGAGAGCTATCTATGGGTAACCGATTCAGCGTCGATAGTGGCAAGACATTGAGCGTCGATCCATTGTCGACCAGTGCTCCTGGTAATGTGTACCCTTTGCAACGTGTGGTGATGTGAAGGGCTTTAGTAGAGCCCATACCCCCGATGAAATCTCGTCATCGTTAAAGAAAATGAAATTATCCGCACTTATATTGCTAATCAGGCGATCCAGCTTGTTAATAGAAATGTCATTAGCAACATAAGTTTCATTTAGTACTTTCATCAGTGCGCTGCGATGCCCCTCCGAGCTCAAGAGTAAGTCTAGCACGGATATGTGAGCCGGTTGTTTATGTAGTTGCTCCACAACACTGTACTCACTGTGCTTTAAGAATTTTAAGAATTCTTTAGCCTCTTCTTCCTTTACCGGCTCATTTATAGGCGATTCCTGTTTGGTCACCTTTTCCTTCTTTTGTTCGCTCATCAAGGCTTTTTCCTTTATGGGCTCTATTCGTGCGTTTGCTGCATCGTAGCGTTTTACACTACGCGTATAAGAACCTACCTCTTGATCTCCTTTTGAAATGCTGGACGAGCTCACCTCCCCAGAAATCATCACATTGCAGTTATAGTTCCAGGGGACCTTCTTGTTATCTTTATAAGAAAAAACCGCAAGCCTCTGAATCACGACCTTTGGTGTTATCTTCACTCCGACTTCATTATTCTTTGGTCGTGAGATGACGACCAATGGGTAGCTAATTTTCGGGACCGTTTCTGTTGATTCTTCTTCCAACGTGTAGATATTTTCTTCTTTTCGGCTTTTATCAACTTCATAAAATTCCACCCTTTTATTGTCCATCAGCCCTTGGACTAGAGTTACGAACTCGTCGCTTTTGGATCTCGTGCTCATCTATGTCATGAAACTCGCAGCCGTTTCTCATTTCTTTGTATTCTCCCACAGCTAATCCTCTCTTTATCATTTCCTTCCAGACCCATCTCATCGGAGTTTTCACTTCTGCAACATCCGTTTTAACCCTTTTCCCTGTATCTTTGCCTATCATATTTGCCCCACCATTAGCGTGATTAGGTAGTGGGTGTTCTGTGCTAGTGGCATCGTCAAATTTCACAATGCCCATTTGTATGAATTTTTCTACTAGCTTCTTGAAGGCGAGGCAATGCTCTATTGAATGCCCCACGATCCCTGCATGGTACTCGCACTGTGCATTTGCTTCATACCATTTAGGGTATAGGGGCTGCAGGGGCTTTAAGTAATGAGGGGAAACAACATGTGCATCGAATAAGTACTGGTACAATTCCCTGTATGTTATGGAGATCGGCGTAAATTGGAGTTTCTCCGCATTCTGATTTGTATTGGATTCCTGTCTAGATGGGCTTTGATGATCGGTAATTACGGTTCTGGGCTGGCTCATAGTGATTGGCTTCGAATAACTTTTATCACGGGCACTTATGTTATTTACATCATTCTCTCTTTTCTTCGGGGTCGTCTTTCTAGCACCTTCCCCCGCCTCTATCTTACCGCATCTGATTGTGTTTTCTATCATTTCTCCTGACATCACAATATCTGAAAAACTTTTAGTAGCGCTTCCCAGCATGTGACTAATGAAAGGAGCCTTCAAGGTATTGATGAAAAGCATGGTTGTTTCCTTCTCCAAGAGAGGTGGCTGAACTTGTGTTGCTATCTCTCTCCATCGCTGGGCGTATTGTCTGAAGCTCTCACTCGGCTTTTTCTCCATGTTTTGTAATGTAATTCTGTCGGGAGCTATGTCTGTTACGTGGCCATAGTGCTTCATGAAGGCCTGTGCCAAGTCCTTCCATGTTTTAATCTGGGCGCGATTGAGCTGATTGTACCATTTGGCCGCAGATCCGGCCAGACTGTCCTGAAAATAGTGAATCAGCAATTGATCATTATTAACATGTCCCGCCATCTGTCGACAGAACATCGTGATGTGCGCTTCGGGACAGCTTGTCCCATTGTACTTTTCAAAGTCTGAAGTTTTAAACTTTGGCGGAAGTATCAAGTCCGGGACCAAACTTAAGTCCTTAGCATCTACCCCGTAACAGTAGTCAGCAGTCTCCATTGCTTTGAACTTCTCTTCTAACCACTTGCAACGGTCCTCGAGTTGTCTTGGCAGGTCCACTCTTACCTTTTCCATTTCTGCCATTTCATCGAGATTGGGGACCATAGGGTTAGCTGGACTTTCCCCTGGGTTAGAACCCGAGCCCGTCTGAAGGTGTGCAGGTATCGCGGTATCGGCCTGATGCTGCGGCCTAATGGTAACAGGCGTCCTTTGGGGATACATATCTGGTTGTGCTTGAGTGTTCGACGGGGTAAAACCTGAAAGGTAGACAGGGTCGTCATTATCATTCCCTGAACTAACAGCAGTGCCCTTTCCTTTTTCACGTTCTTTAGCCAGCAACTGCGCCAACTGGCCTATCATACTATTTTGGGATTCTTGCATCCGTTCCATCATGTCTTGTTGTATTTTGGCTAATTGCTCTTGCATTTGATCCTGCATGTCTTTTTGCATCTGCTCTAATCTTTCTAGTCTTTGATCCATTATTCTCGTTTTGCGTCGTGTACCGTAACGATGCCCGGTTTCTAGATTTTCCTTTTCTCTTTCTCTCTTTCTCTGTATTAATTTCAACTAATTAGGCTCTATCTATGGACTTAAATGCATATGATGTGATGTAATGCATGAATGAAAGGAGGCATTGATTCAGATTCAACTTCATTTTAGAAAACTTTATTAGAAAACAAAATCCTTTACATAAAGCGGACTACAAATATGCTTTCGCCCTAAGGCCTAAAGTTTTGATTTTTCCTAACAAAGAGGTTAGCTCTTGACTACGATCTGACCGTAGCTCATACTTCATGCTCAATATATCAGCCTGTGCAGCCAGAGTCTGTAGGTGATCAGCTACCTCTCGAATCTAAACTATTGCTTCACCCATGAGGTAATCCCGGTTTCTAACTTGATCATGAGAATGGTGAAGCTCTTCCTTCCAACGCCCCTCTCTTGTTTCAAGAAGCTCAATCCTAAGTTCACAACTGTGCAATGCTTATTCTAACTCTTCAATCTTACCCTTCATTACCTTGATCTTGCTCAGACTTGATTTTAGTTCGATTTTAGAATTACGACTTCGATGGTGATGAAGAGACCGCCCAAGTTCAGCCACTCTAGCTTTTAATCCACTTTTCTCTTTTTGGCTATCTGCCAAATTCTTCTCTAAGGCCTCGTTTCGCGCTTGCATTTTTTGAAACTTTCTCTCCCAATAGTTAGATTTGGCCTTTTCCTCTTGAATCTCCTATTGCCACTATTCCGAAGTCTTTCCCAATCTAGCGTTCTTCATCGTCAGACGTATCTTCTTATATTCTATCTTCAAACTATCTCAATCTTCCTCTATCTTCTTCTTTTATTTTCTTAATTTCTCGGCTTCCATTTTCTGAACATCCACATCTAAACTTAGGTGCATCTTTTCTTCTTCCAACTTCTCTATCCTCTTTCCGAGCTCTAAACTTTGCCTCTCGAAGTCTTGCTTTATAATCTCTAACTCCGATGGGACCACTTGTAAACACTCTTTCATCGATCGAGCACCTTCCAAGCTTGGCCCAGGGATATTATCATTGATCCTTCTGCTCGACCACTCCTTGTATTCAAGGGTTGTCATCGGTCCTCCAGTCAATATCTTCATACAGCGAGCCTACTTCCAAGCCTCAGAAATCTCCCGAATCTTCTTCTTATAATTATCCCCTTATATGAGAATTCACTCTGAGCTAACCCATATGTCACTAGTATGAACTGTCTTGCTTTGTATTGCCTTAGCACCAGCAACGATGCATATCCAACAGCTCCCTAGATTCCAGGCAGAGGTACCCAATCAAAATTTCCACACCGATAAAGGACTTCGTCGGGTACCATCCAAGGGGATTTCCACTCAACATCTTCCTTTCGGAGGTTTTGAAGAATTTCCATCCACCCTTGCTCTGATATATCGTCCCTCCTTGTCGTGATCGTAGCCTCCTTTAAAGGGGAATAATTTTCAAAGAACACTCGGTAAGGAACCTTGTCAACCCTCCAAAAATGACTATGGAACCAAACCAACAATAACTGTGCGCACCCAATGAATCTACCTTCACCAGTTCTCTGACATGCGTTCAAAGATCTAAACGTCTCGGCTAAGAACGCAGGTACAGGTGTGACCCCTTTGTTAAGTCGGTCGAATAAATCAGTAACTGCTTCATCTACATGTCTTAGAGCATTAGGGAAGATTACCAAATCGTAAATACACAAGGCAAAGACATCAATCTTCTTCTTTACATCTGGATGTGTTAGGATCAGGTCCCTCAAACTCACCCAAGGTATGCATTTACCCTCACCTTTCTCTTGGATTCTGGCTACAACCCACTGTTCACTCATCCCCGTGATATTCATTAACTTTTTCACAAAAGTTGGGACATTGGCAGCCCTAAAATAAGCTTTGTCGGCTTGGACCCTTGAATAGTAAAGCAAGGTTGTATATTCTTCTACCGTGGGCACTAAATCTACTTTCCCGAAAGTGAAACAACTATAAGCAGAGTTCCAAAACTTAGTCATAGCCCGGGTAGATCGCCATAACTACGATAGAACAGCAGCTTTGCCTCATCGTCCCACTGGTTCCATATTTCTTTCAACTCACAGAACTTATTTTGCGTGATGCTAATACGAGTAAAATCACATAGTTTCGACATATACCCCTCAACTAAGCTGTCCCATTTTACTAATTGCCTTTGCTCTGACCATATGCGGACGACTGTATTGTCTTCTACTTTACCAAGGAATTCGTTCTCCATAACAAGTTTTCTAACTTAGAAACTGACCGTGAATCGATACCTTTTAAAATATGAAATGACATGCACAAAAATAAAACGTAACAAGTTAGTACCGCAGAATGAAATATAAAGCAAGTAAAATAAACAAACACCTATCTGGGTAACTACTAAGGTTTGACATAGTTCTACTTAGGGTGGGTTCTTATGTTTTCTACGTGTGGTTTAGCTCTAAAGTCCAGGTACTCAAACCAGCAGATTCCTCGATCCTTACCCATTATAGGCTCATACGGACCGAGTTCGGTTCAAGGGAATACATTTCCCTATGGCCATGCGAAAGTGAAAACTTCACGAAGACATAGGTACAGATGTATCCCGAAAGCAATCCACTAGCCCATGCAGAGGTGAAAACCTCACGAAGGCATAGCTTCTCGCTCCCAATTAAAGGTGCGACCACGACGGTCATGCAATGCAATGTGCGCAAGAAAACAATAAACAAATTGAAACACCCCACACCCGGCCCACGAGCCTTGACCGGATCTGGTATGCTCCTCGACGTAAACCGGTTCAAAATTCATGTGTTACTTTGATAAATAGTGTGTTTTGAAAGAAATATTGTTTTGGGTTGGGCTCGAGTAGAAAACAAATTCGTTTTAATAATGGAAACCCTTTTTAAATTTTTTTTAGGTGATAAAACATTTAGAGTACATTTAAAATAAATTACTTAACCTTTGACTTAATAAAAATTTGTAAACATAAAAATAAATGTAAAATAGTTCAATTGTGGCCTTATTACATCAAAACAAACCCAAATAATCTAAAGTACTTAAATGAAATAAAATGTCCAAATAAAACTTCAAGTCGAGCATGGTCACCACAAGTTCTCGCCGTCCGGTCCATCATTGTCCATCACCGAAACATGTTCCCACAACGGTGAGTCAACAGACTCAATGTGTAACCAACACTAAAATTTAATAGTCGGGCATACATTATCATATTACATTCACATTCACATAATGAGATAGAAAAGTGATGCAACCCGAACCCAAACCTATATGCCATCCGCTACACATCACCCGTACCATCCACGCACACCGTGGGGACTACTAAGTCAACCCTCCATCCGCTACACACCATCAAGGCGATCATTTGCGATCGGCGTGCTCATCGCCCTTATAAATATTTGTGGTCTTAGGTCACCACATTCAGATATCGTGGTCTTAGGTCACCACATTCAAATACCATGGTCTTAGGTCACCACATTCAAATATCGTGGTCTTAGGTCACCACATTGACTTCCCCTTTCAAACAAACCCATATGCCCCATATAATGATGATATGCATAAATATGCCAGAGTTCACATTCTTATCATATTCTCATGTTACTAATGACCTTTTTCATATTCTTTGTAGAAGTAGGAAACGTACCTGAGTACTTAGTACCATAACATGGTACCCTAGCCACTTTCATATTCTTAATATCACATATTTTAATAAAACAGGCCATGAAACATATTAAGAAGTAGTGTGGGGTACACACTGATTTGCTTAACCACTTCACTAAAATCCCGAAATCGATCTCATCGCCTTAGATCTCAAGTTCCTACAATTGATTAATCACTTACTATTTAGCACAAAGCCTATTCGGCTAGAAAACCAAATCCTAGTAGGATTTGTATTCTTAAAGCTTACCTTGGTGTCGATTTGATGATTTTATCAAATCCCAGAAACTCGTATTTTTCCCCTTTGAAATTGGCTAGTCACTAAATCCCTTGAATTGGTTAGTTTTCGGCTTAAAACACATAATAATAGATCTACTACTAAAATAGGCCTTGGTCGAACTTACCTTTGTTCTTACCTTCCAAATCTTAAATCTCGAATTGGATCCTTGCTTCTTTATTGCTGTCGAAATCCCTATGTACCCATGTTAGATCCAATCTAACATTAAATCATAATAATATAGCTTATGGCGAATGGCATTCATAACTTACCTTAGATCTTAGAAGTTCAGAAAGATACCTTCTTGTAGTTGACAATTTCTTAAATCCGAAAACACCCTTCCATAACTCGGCCAAAATCCATAATAGAGATTAGTCCCTAAATTTTAGATAGGTTTAAAATATAAAAGAATTGAAACCAAACTTTGGATCTTACCCTTTTTAAGAAATCGGTAGCACCCTTGTTAAAAGCCCCTTAAAGAATCGGCCTTGATGACTAGATGATAAAGTTTCGGCTTTTGGGATTTAATGGAGAAGTCGACTAGAGGTTCTCTTGGGGTTTTGGTTTCCACGAAAATAAGGAAAAGAAACTTGAGAATTTTGGCAATGGTGGACTATAGATTCGGCTTGACAAAAGAAAAAGAGAAGAGAAGAGAGGAGAGCACTCGAGTAAATTCGGTAGAGAGAGAGGAGGAGGAAGAAAAATTGATGAGTAGCCCTATTTCCTTCCTTTTATAGCCGAAACTACTCCTCAGAATCCCTTACTTGGCCACCACTCTTCTTTATTTGATAGCTTTATCTCTTAATTTAAAATAATTAGAGAATAATCCTTTATTATCTCTTCAAAAATAATCCAAATTAAATCCCTTATTTATCACCTTATTAATCGAATATTAAAGAGAATAAAACTCCTCCTTTCTAGAAGGCTTGTTCCGTCCACCTCAGAGCTTCTGGAAGCAAAAATAAAACTTCTTTTATTTGCTTCCCAAGTTACTCGAACCCAGGCCCAACACCTTGCATGTGGCGCCATTTCCAGAGGCCCTAAATGGCATCTTCAGGCCACTTTTCCAAGCCTGTTTGTGTGTCAAATTTCACAAACTTTTTCTTTTAAGGCCACCTTGCCTTAATTTCCTCTTTTAAACTTTAAAACTTGACATTTCTAAGTCATTTCTAAGTTTCCAAAAATTTTCGTTCGGCTCTGTAAACTTGACATTTTCTTACATTTTCAAGTTTCCAGAAATGTGCACTTTCCTATTTTGAATCATTTCCAAATCATTTCCATCCATTTCCAAGTTTCCAAAAATGTTCACTTTCCATTTTTTTTAACTTAACATT
The DNA here is from genome assembly GCA_025698515.1 of Gossypium sturtianum. Taxonomy (NCBI): domain Eukaryota; kingdom Viridiplantae; phylum Streptophyta; class Magnoliopsida; order Malvales; family Malvaceae; genus Gossypium; species Gossypium sturtianum. Next base: position 108,633,732 of record CM046945.1, read on the forward strand.
TCCATACATTTTCAGGTTTCCAAAATTGTTCAAAATTTATTCTTAGTACATAAAACATGTTACTGCAGTACAATTAAACCGAAAATGCATAGGCCCTTTCGAGGATGTTACAATTCTACCCCCTTAAAATAATTTCGTCCTCAAAATTTTCTAACTAAAATAATTGAGGGTATTGTTGTCGCATTGCCTCTTCTGGTTCCCACGAAGCTTCTTCCGATCCATGATTGCGCCATAACACCTTGACTAGAGGAACTGACTTCCTCCGTAGCACTTTCACATCAGGTTCCAATATCCGAATCGGCTCTTCCTCGTAGGATAAGTCTGGACTTAGCTTTACTTCTTCGACAGGTACCACATGAGACGGATCCGATCGGTAACGATGTAGCATGGATACATGGAATACGTCGTGCATCTATCGCAACTCTAGTGGCAACTCCAATTGGTATGCCACTGCTCCAACTCGCTTCAGTACTCGATAGGGCCCTATAAACCTTGGGCTTAACTTCCCCTTGCGACCGAACCTCATTACCTTTTTCCAAGGCGAGACTTTTAGAAACACTTGGTCTCCCACTTCAAACTCTATTTCCTTCCGCTTAAGGTCTGCGTACGACTTCTTCCTATCAGAGGCTTCCTTTAACCGTGCTCGAATCATCTCAACCTTCTCTTCAGCTTCGGCCACTAACTCTGGACCCAAAACTCGACGTTCTCCTAACTCAGTCCAACAAGTAGGAGTTCTACACTTCCGACCATACAATGCTTCATATGGTGCCATCCGAATGCTAGCCTGATAGCTGTTGTTGTAGGCGAACTCAGCTAAAGGCAAATAGTCTTCCCAACTTCCTCGGAAATCCATCACACAGCCTCTCAACATATCCTCCAACACTTGTATAACTCGTTCAGACTGCCCGTCTGATTGTGGATGAAAAGCCGTAGTGAAGTCCAACTTAGTGCCTAACGCTTGATGAAGTGCCCTCCAGAACCAAGACGTAAACCTTGGGTCTCTGTCAGGAGATGATCGATCATTGGTACACCATGTAACCTCACAATTTCCGCCACATATAACTTAGCCGACCAAGAGAATAGTCAACTCTTAGGGATGAAATGCGCGGACTTAGTCAAACGGTCCACTATCACCCATACCGAGTCCTTCTTAGTAGGCGTAAGAGGAAGCCCACTAACGAAATCCATGGTAATTCTCTCCCACTTCCACTGCGGAATCTCGATTGGTTGAAGCAATCTGATGGAACTTGGTGTTCACCTTAACTTGCGACACGTCAAACATTTCCCCACAAATTCGGTTACTTATTGCTTAAGATCGGACCACCAAAATTGTTCCCTTAGATCTCATGCGACTTAATGCCTCGGGATGCATAGCATAAGGGCTACTATGCGCCTCCCGAAGAATCCTTTGTCTTAACTCCTTGTCCTTAGGCATACATGCCTTTCCTTGAAGCACAATACTCCTCATCATTAACACTATAATCCTCTAACTCTCTGCTCGCACTTGCTTTGTAACTTAGCACTTAGATCCTTATCAACCAAGCTGTCCCTCTTTCACCTCCTTCACCATGTGGGCTTGACTTGCAACTCGCTAACAGGCTTCCATCATCGTACAAACTTAAGTGAGCGAACATAGCCCTTAGATCGACACAACCTTCCGACTTAGGGCATCGGCTACCAAATTCGCCTTGCCGGATGATATTCTATCGAGCGATCGTAGTCCTTCAACAACTCCACCCACCTTCATTGCCTCAAGTTCAACTCCTTACGAGTCAACAGATACTTAAGGCTCTTGTGGTCCGTGTAGATCACCGACCTTTCTCCATAGAGGTAGTGCCTCCAAACCTTAAGGGCGAAAACCACTGCTTTGCTAGTTCCAAGTCATGAGTTGGGTAGTTAACCTCATGAGGCCTTAGTTGCCGAGAGACGCATAAGCGACTACTTTTCCTTCTTGCATTAGCACACATCCTAATCCCGTATGCTAAGCGTCACAAGACACCACAAAATCCTTTCCAGCCTCCATTTGAATTAACACTGGAGCCTCCGTCAACACCTTCTTAAGGTTGTCAAAGCTCTTCTGCTTATCGGACCATTCAAAGGGTACTTCCTTCCTTAGTAACTTTGTCAAAGGCGCGGCTATTGACGAGAATCCTTCTACGAACCATACGTAATAGCTTTGCCAAACCTAAGAAACTTGAATCTCGTGACGGACCTAGGTGGTTTCCAATCCAACACCGCTTCGATCTTCCTAGGATCCACTCTTATTCCTTCTGCGGATACCACATGCCTTAAGAATGCCACCTCCTTAAGCCAAAATCCACACTTCTTTGAATTTGGCATAGAGCTTCTTCTCCTTAACACTTGTAGCACCACTCGGAGATGTTCATCATGCTCCTCTTGGACTTAGAATACACCAAAATATCGTCGATGAACACAACGACGAACCTATCCAGTAGGGTTGAAAAACTCGGTTCATCATATCCATGAATGCGGCTGGAGCGTTTGTCAATCTAAACGGCATCACCACAAACTCAAAATGGCCGTATCTTGTCCTAAAAGCGGTCTTATGGATATCTACCTCCTTCACCTTCAACTGGTGATATCCAGACCTTAAGTCTATCTTTGAGAATCTGCAGCCCCCCCTTGTGATCGAACAAGTCATCGATCCTTGGCAAAGGATACTTGTTCTTGATGGTCGACTTATTCAACCGACAGTAATCTATACACATACGCATAGTTCCGTCCTTCTTCTTTACAAATGTAATCTGGTGCTCCCCATGGAGACACACTTTGGGTTGTATGAACCCACGATCCAACAACTCTTGGATTTGAGCCTTGAGCTCAACTAACTCCTTTGGCGCCATTCCGTATAGAGCGATTGACACAGGAGCTGTTCCCGGTAGTAAGTCTATTCCAAACTCCACCTCCCTATCTGGGGGTATTCCTAGTAATTCCTCCGAAAATACATCTTCAAAGTCTTTCACCGTTCTAACTCCACTGACACCTTCTTCCTTTCCACCTAACGCACTTACGAAGGCTAAGAACGCCTTGCACCCTTTGTTAACCATTTTCTCAGCCTTCAATGTCGAAACTACGTTGGACAGGTAGTTTCTTCTCTCTCCGATCATTACTACTACTTCATCCTCCGGGGTCCTTAGTTCCATTCGTTTAGCCGCACAATCCACCACGGCTCGGTGCTCTACTAGCCAGTCCATTCCAAGTATAAGTTCAAACTCCCCGAAAGGTAGTTCCATTAAGTCAGCCCGAAAGTTCACTCCCTGAATCTCTAGGGGTACATTCCGAAAGATCTTATCCACCACTACAGTTAGGCCTAATGGGCTTACTACAGTGTCATCCGCCTATCAGAAGGTTCAGAGTCTAGGCCTAGTGTTTCCACTACACTACATGCAACATAGGAATGGGTCGAGCCCACATCAATTAGAGAAAAATAGGGCTTGTCAAAAATAAAGAACGTGCGGTTAAAGCGTCCGTGCGCGTCTCCATCTTCCTCCGGCGAACCGCATAAACCAAACCTGGTTGCCTTGCCTCAAAGATTAGCAAGCACCTCGCCTTGTGTTCCACGGCCTCTGCCAAAGCACCATTACCTCTGTTACTCGAACCACGACCTCGTTGAGGTCTGCGGTCCTCCTCTACCGATCGACTAACATTACGAGCTATTGGTGGCTTTCATCCGATTGCTTAGGACAATCCTTAATCACATGGTCCTTGGACCCACATCTAAAACATCCTCCTATTTTCTTCCAAAGACTCTTCTAAATGCTTCTTTCCATACACATCACAAGGTCGATACCGCCTTACGAACCAACTTAGCGACCTCGTGGCCCATCAACTCTAGGCCTCTTATGAACCTTTCGGACGTTCCAAAACCTCTTTTGGGCCTATTCCTATCCATAGCTTTGCTTTGTAGAATCCTTGATTCCCTCAACCACCTTGGCCTTTTCTACCAAAGCAGAATACTCCCGCTCACGATGCGGTGCTATCAATGATCTCGAGATCATCCCTTAGCCCGTCCTCAAAGCGGACACGGCGCTCATGCTCGATTGCCACTACTCCTCGAGCATATCGGCTCAACCTCGTGAAATTGACCTCATACTCCATACGAACTTGTTCCCTTGAACCAGCCCAGAAATGCCTTCCTTTGCTCATCGGTATACCCGGTTCCTACATACTTCTTCCGAAATGCTTCCTTAACATATTCCTGTGTCGGATCCTCACCGTGGACCATCCCGAATAGTCAACCACCAGCGATCACGCTTCATCGGCGTAACGGTGCCACCATTCCTTTTAATTTCTCCTCGGGGTCAAGTCAAGCTCATCCATGATGCGCTTTGTTGCTTCAACCGAAGACTTCAATTTGAAGCGGGTGCCACACCCGATACCCCACGAAACATTTCGGCTCCATTAGCTCTGAGCCGCTCGAGCATGGACTTACGGGTTCGAATTTCTTACGCACCACCACCAACTCCAAAACTCGCAAAGACGACTGCGACACAACATCATCCTCGTCGAGCTTGCTGCTCAACACCCAACGGTGGGGGTGGTGGTGGCGGTGGTATCTCATTGTCGGACCCTTGACCCGATCTAGCGGGCTCGACACCGTCATCCTTCCTCTACCTCGTCCCACGGCGACCACGTCCTCTAGAGCTCATTTCTAACGTCGTGATCGATTAAGAAGTTTTATGAATTAGTCTTTGTTTCACTTGATTACCCGCGAAGAAATTTTATGAAAAGAGTTTTAGGAGTGGTTCTTTCGTATGCACACTGATCTTTCCATTCATTCATCCATACATCCATCAAACAATCATGAACTCGTTCATTCGAGAGAAAGGTTGTAGTTTTCATTGTTATTGTTTTTTTCCTTCCACTACCCAAGGGTATTTTCGTACTCTGTCCTATAGGGTATTTTCGTAATTTTTCAAAAGGAAAAAGTTCCTTGGTGATTTTGTCACAAAGTATTTTGGTATTTTTAAATTTCGGGGTATTTAGAAAAAATTTTGAAATCCGAGGGGTATTTCGGTGATTTTGGACCTCGGGGTATTTTGGTGATTTTTTTCCAAGCGGGGTAAATTTGTAAAATCTTATAAATCGGGGATATTTCAAAGGTTGCAAAACTTTGAAGGTTCTTTTTGAGAATTGTACTTTTCAAAGCGGTGATGTTGCAAAAATTTTGGAAATCGGGGTCATTTGGTAATTTTATAAGTTAGGGGCAATTTTGAAATTTCCAAAATTCAAGGTATTTTTGATAATTTGCAAATTAGGGTTTTGAACATTGATAAAATAATGAAATTTTGGCAAAGCTGTTGGGTAGTTGGTCATTTTATAAACCAAGGGTATTTTGGTAATTTTACCACTAGGGGCATTTTTGTATAAATCGGAAATCTTTCGGAAAATTTTGTAAAGATGGTTTTCATGAATCTAGAAGAAAGTTTTAAGAGTTCTAAAACTAGGGTTTTGTTGTTTTTATAAAAACACGGCTAATTCCCTTTCGGGTTTTAGTTATTGTGTTTAGCCTATGACCGAGTCCTCTTGGTCAGGGTGAACCAAAGCTACGCACTAGGCAGGATTCGAGTGGAGAGGAGGTGAGTCACGCGGACTGGTTAAATACCAAGCTCTCACCGAAACCATTCCTAGACATGCGCACAGAGGTTGCCACACCTACTGAGCCCTCTGGGTTAGGGTGAATCGAAGCTACGCACCAGGTAGGATTCCTGCGAAGAGGAGGTGAGTCACTAGGACTGCTTAAATACCAGGCTCTTAGGATCCAATCCTAGACATGCGCCACGGGGTTACCACACCCTAACTTAGTGACTTAGCCATGGGTTTGTTTAACGTTCCTTAAGTCTTATGTGTTTGTGTTTGAGTAGACTAGTCCTAGGGTTCAAGTTCCTATCATGCTATTCTACGTTCCATTCCTTTTCTACCCTTCTAATATTCATTACACATAATCACACAAATAGTTAGGGGTACTTACAGTGTGGATCATGGTCGGAGACTTTAGGTGCCATGCCGAGAAAACACGCTTGTTTCATAAAATATTTTCAAAAAAAAACTCATTTGGGCTCGCTTTGAAAATATTTTGGGCCTTGGCCCACAGTAGAGAGTTTTAAAGCGGGCTCGATACCAAATGAAACACCCACACCACACCCACGAGCCTTGACCGGATGCAGTATGCTCCTCGGCGTAAACCGGTTCAAAATTCATGTGTTACTCGATAAATAGTGTGTTTTGAAAGAAATATTGTTTTGGGTTGGTCTCGAGTAGAAAACAAATTCATTTTAATAATGGAAACCCTTTTTAAATTTTTTTAGGTGATAAAACATTTAGAGTACATTTAAAATAAATTACTTAACCTTTGACTTAATAAAAATTTGTAAACATAAAAATAAATGTAAAATAGTTCAATTATGGCCTTATTACATCAAAACAAACCCAAATAATCTAAAATACTTAAATGAAATAAAATGTCCAAATAAAACTTCAAAGTGAGCATGGCCACCACAAGTTACCGCCGTCCGGTCCATCACTTTGTCCATTACGAAACATGTTCCCACAGCAGGGTGAGTCAGCAGACTCAATGTGTAACCAACACTAAAATTTAATAGTCGGGCATACATTATCATATTACATTCACATTCACATAATGAGATAGAAAAGTGATGCAACCCGAACCAAAACCTATATGCCATCCGCTACACATCACCTGTACCATCCTGCACACCGTGGGGACTACTAAGTCAACCCTCCATCCGCTACACACCATCGAAGGCGGTCGCTGCAGTCGACGTGCTCATCGCCCTTATAAATATTTGTGGTCTTAGGTCACCACATTCAGATATCGTGGTCTTAGGTCACCACATTCAAATACCGTGGTCTTAGGTCACCACATTCAAATATCGTGGTCTTAGGTCACCACATTGACTTCCCCTTTCAAACAAACCCATATGCCCCATATAATGATGATATGCATAAATATGCCAGAGTTCACATTCTTATCATATTCTCATGTTACTAATGACCTTTTTCATATTCTTTGTAGAAGTAGGAAACGTACCTGAGTACTTAGTACCATAACATGGTACCCTAGCCACTTTCATATTCTTAATATCATATATTTTAATAAAACAGGCTATGAAACATATTAAGAAGTAGTGTGGGGTACACACTGATTTGCTTAACCACTTCTTTGAAATCCCGAAATCGATCTCATCGCCTTAGATCTCAAGTTCCTACAATTGATTAATCACTTACTATTTAGCACAAAGCCTATTCGGCTAGAAAACCAAATCCTAGTAGGATTTGTATTCTTAAAGCTTACCTTGGTGTCGATTTGATGATTTTATCAAATCCCGAAACTCGTATTTTTCCCCTTTGAAATCGGCGATCACTAAATCCCTTGAATTGGTTAGTTTTCGGCTTAAAACACATAATAATAGATCTACTACTAAAATAGGCCTTGGCCGAATTTACCTTTGTTCTTACCTTCCAAATCTTAAATCTCGAATTGGATCCTTGCTTCTTTATTCTTTGTCGAAATCCCTATGTACCCATGTTAGATCCAATCTAACATTAAATCATAATAATATAGCTTATGGCGAATGGCATTCATAACTTACCTTAGATCTTAGAAGTTCGAAAGATACCTTCTTGTAGTTGACAATTTCTTAAATCCGAAAACACCCTTCCATAACTCGGCCAAAATCCATAATAGAGATTAGTCCCTAAATTTTAGATAGGTTTAAAATATAAAAGAATTGAAACCAAACTTTGGATCTTACCCTTTTTAAGAAATCGGTAGCACCCTTGTTAAAAGCCCCTTAAAGAATCGGCCTTGATGACTAGATGATAAAGTTTCGGCTTTTGGGATTTAATGGAGAAGTCGACTAGAGGTTCTCTTGGGGTATTTGGTTTCCACGAAAATAAGGAAAAGAAACTTGAGAATTTTGGCAATGGTGGACTATAGATTCGACTTGACAAAAGAAAAGAGAAGAGAAGAGAGGAGAGCACTCGAGAGAAATTCGGCGAGAGAGAGGAGGAGGAAGAAAAATTGATGAGTAGCCCTATTTCCTTCCTTTTATAGCCGAAACTACTCCTCAGAATCCCTTACTTGGCCACCACTCTTCTTTATTTGATAGCTTTATCTCTTAATTTAAAATAATTAGAGAATAATCCTTTATTATCTCTTCAAAAATAATCCAAATTAAATCCCTTATTTATCACCTTATTAATCGAATATTAAAGAGAATAAAACTCCTCCTTTCTAGAAGGCTTGTGCCGTCCACCTCGAGAGCTTTCGGAAGCAAAAATAAAACTTCTTTTATTTGCTTCCCAAGTGACTCGAACCCAGGCCCAACACCTTGCATGTGACGCCATTTCCAGAGGCCCTAAGTGGCATCTTCAGGCCACTTTTCCAAGCCTGTTTGTGTGTCAAATTTCACAAACTTTTTCTTTTAAGGCCACCTTGCCTTAATTTCCTCTTTTAAACTTTAAAACTCGACATTTCTAAGTCATTTCTAAGTTTCCAAAAATTTTCGTTCGGCTCTGTAAACTTGACATTTTCTTACATTTCCATGTTTCCAGAAATGTGCACTTTCCTATTTTGAATCATTTCCAAATCATTTCCATCCATTTCCAAGTTTCCAAAAATGTTCACTTTCCATTTTTTTTTAACTTAACATTTCCATACATTTTCAGGTTTCCAAAATTGTTCAAAATTTATTCTTAGTACATAAAACATGTTACTTCGTACAATTAAATCGAAAATGCATAGGCCCTTTCTAGGATGTTACACAAATGCAACAAAAGGATCGTAATTTTCAAATCAAATTTCTAATTTTCAAATTGAAATTTCAAATTTTTGACATAGGACAGAAAACAATAAATTTACGGCCTGACTCTCTTTATTTCCCCAGTGGAGTCGCCAAGCTGTCGTAACCATTTTTTTGAAAACGTTGATCGACTAGGGTTTTGAAAAAGCGAAAATAAAACAAGGAGTCGCCACCAATCTTTTTTGATGAGGTGTGATCGGGTCACCCCTTTATTCAATCATTTTAATAAAATTTAAATTTACTAAAACGATAATTTTTGGTCTACGAAGTTTTGAGAAATCGGGTTCGGGAGTCGGTTACGTGCGACGAAGGGTTAGCACCCTCGTCATGCCCAAACTTGGTACCTAATTGATTATTAATGTCCTAATGTCAAAAATTGGAAAAGATTTTAAAATATGAATCCTTTAGAAAATGTTTGGGTAATTCGAATTGGATACCGAAATTCCCTTGTTCCGAAAAGATGAAATACCACATCAAGCACATTAGGACATGATGTTTCAACCCTCGATACCAAGATCATTTCATGATTTCCAAAATTCATACAATGTAATTTCGAAAGGGTATTCCACTATTCGGACAAACCAAAAACCGAAACCCAGCACGATTGGGCACGATTCCTCGAATTTCCAAACATGAAATATTGTCTTACGGTCAAAATCTTAAAAGGTTATTTAGTCATTTGGACGAACAAAAATTGAAACCCAGCACAATTGGGCACGATTCCTCGAACCTCCAAATACGAAACATTGCCTTGTTTAAAAATCCTTTAGATGAAATATAGTAATTTTACAAAATGTATTTTTATTTAATAGTATAGTATTAAACTAAGAAAATAAATTTAGATAGTAAATATAATAAAACTAATAATAATAATAATAATATCAAATATTAGTAATAATAAAAATAGTATGGTTACAAAGTAATAATAGAAACGATAGTAATAATAAAAATATATGGACATATATAAAAGTAATGATATAATAATAGTAATAACAATAATAATGAAAATAAAATAATAGTAGTGATAATAATTAAATAATAAAAAATAATGGTGATAATAATAAAATAAGAGTAGTAATACTAATGATAATAGTATAGTGTAGTAATAATAAAATAATAATATTAATAAAATAATAACAATAATAACAATTAAAAATAACAATGAAAATAAAGTAATGACAATAATAATAATAATAATAATAATAGTAATAAAAATAAAATAATGATAATAATGAAAATAATAATAATATGTTAATATGAATATTAATAATGATAATAATAATAACTTAAATAGAAAATAATAACATATTAATAAGAAAAATAATAATAACAATAATAGAAAGTATAAAAGAATAAATAACACAAAATAATAATAAAATACAAGTGGTAGTAAAGCAATACTAATAGCAAATATAATAATAATAATAATAATAATAATAATAACAACTAAAAGGGATTTGGGGGGGCTAAATCGAATTTTAAACGAAAGTTTGGGGAAAATATGAAATAAAAAATAAAAGGAAAGGACTTATTTATATGAAACAAGCGGAGGGACCAAAGAGGAAATAAACCCTCAGGCCAAAAGCGCTACAGCAGACAAAGGGGACCAAATTATAACCGGAGTAAATTGTGGGGTCAAATTTGAAAAATAAACAACTTGATTAAAAAGGTAAAAAAATACGGAAGGACCTAATGGGCAATTAGCCCCATAAGCAAAAACATGCGGATCCTCCGGGCGGGTCGGGTCGACACGCGGATCTTGGGGCCAAAACGACGTCGTTTTGGCGCTTGAAAGGCTTGCCCAAAATGACGTCATTTTGGGAGGCTATTTAAGGCCTAAAATTCTGAAAAAATTTCATTTGTCACCTATTTTTAAAAAAAAAACTTTAACTGTAACACCCTGGTTTAGGGGCTGTGCATATGGGGTATAAATCAAGTGTTAGTAGGTTTTTGGGAGTGCTTGGTTGAGTTTTAGAGGCTCTAAGAATGTTGGGATGAGAAGGGAAGGCTTTGGAAAATTTAGATTTTTAGGGTAAAAAGGAATTGGGCCTAGGAGAATTGAGCCCAATGGGCCTTAGGCGTAGTAGCGTTTAAATTTTTGGAGAACAAGAGACCGGCTTAAATGCAAGTTCGACCTATTGGATAAGTGATTTTGGAAGGTTAGAAGGCTTCTATGAAGTCCCGGGATCAAATATTAGCTTTGGGGAAATTTTGGTTTTAGGTGAAAAAAAAAAAAAAACCCTGGAAGTTGGCAGGTAGGCCTTAAGAATAAAATGTGGGGAAAAATGACACAAGTGGAGTGTGTGGTGTAGTGGCAAAGTGACGCCACTTAAGAGGCAAGGGAGTGACGCCACAAGGGAAGGAAGGAGGTCCAAGGTTCAAGTCTTGGCTTTTGCATTTTGGTTTCTTTTTGCTTGGACCTTAGAATTTGGCTATAGTTTATATTTAGTTGCGCATGGTTTAAGACACAAGAGGAGCTTGTGGCCAAGTGGCTAGCAGCGTGGATTATGTTGCAAAGGAGCACAGGTTCGAATCTCATGAGAAGCAAGGGAGTATTTATTTTGCTTGATGCTGGGACGGGAAGAGTTTGATTGAATTTAAACTCTCCGACGAAGGGATCCCACATCGGAAAGATACAAAGAATGAAGGTGAAGAGCTAGCTATATAAGGAGCATCCTAGGAGGAGAGAAAACACATCTTGAGGGCGTTTGGGCACAAGAGTGATCGGGCGCGGATTAGCCCCGAGTCCACTATCGGTGTGTAACTCTCTCTACTCTAGTTGTAGAGCGGCAAATGCCGGAAGTGCGGTCCACGGCAATAGTAGCCACACACGAGCGCGCGCGCGCACGTGTGGGGCTTCGACGCGATAGTTGAGGCCATCGTAGTATTCTTGTGGGTTGGGGTCGCTGGGCGTGATGGGCCGAAGTGGGCCCAATGGGCCCGTGGGCCCTTATGAGTAAATTGTGCGATTGTGTAGTATATAGTGAACTAGACTAGGTGAATCTCATAAGCGTGGCTAGATTTGTGTTAGGTGGGCCACACGAGCGTGTGGGCCGAATGGGCGAAATTGGGCTTTAGGCCCAATAGTCCATTTCAACCGGAAATGGTAGTTGGGTCGCTCGGGGCGACACTGGGCCTTTGGAAAGGCCATTCCAGTCACGAAATTACCGATATACCCTTGGTGGGTAAATTACGAAAATGCCCTTAGTAGGTAAAATTACGATTTTACCCTTAAAGGTTGATTAGCAAGGTAAGGGCGTGTTAGTTTTCTTTGTGCTATAGTTTTTGTCTTGGCCGAATGGCCTAAGTGTTCATTGTTTTTATGCCAAGGCCGATTGTAGGGAAGAAGAGCACATCATTGGGAACCTTTTGTAAGTCCGTTAGTCTGCATGGTGAGAAGCAGAGTATAGCGTTTCGGGTTTTGGTATCATTTAGGTGCGTAATCATCGCACTATTTCTGTGGTTTGGTTTGCTAACATGTTTATGTGTGTATTATGTGTAATAGCCGTTTATAATGGCATAAGTGATGAATAACTGGTGATGGTAAGTTAATCTTGATATACATTTATATATGTACAATGTGGTAGTGATAAGTGATAAATACTCATTCTATATGATATTCTTGCATGATTTATTGACACATGGGCATGGGATTGGATTGAAGAAGGAAGAAGTGTACACGGGATGTACGTGGTCTAATGATAGCTCAGGCTACATTAGCGCTTGAGGGTTAGCTTTGTGCTACCTCAAGGAGGTGTTGGCTAGGTGCCCATCTCGGCGGTTGATTGCTATGTGCATCACCGTAGGCGATTACGATATTTGGATCACTTTGGTTGATCGGTGGCTCACCACGACCTCGGCAGCGAGAATGCCGAGGTAAGATTTATGGATCACGATGTGATCGGTGGCTCACCCACGGCCTTGTGCGGCAGTGTCCGCCGAGGTAACATATGTGGGATCACTCGGTTGTGATCGGTGGATTAGCCACGGCCTTAGGCGGAGTCCGCTAAGGTTGGTGTCACGGTTGGATAGTAGGTTGGTGAGATGCATTCTTGCATGATTTGTTTCGATGGGTGTGTGGGTATGGGCCAAGCCCATACGGATGGAAATATGTGTTGTGGTTATGCACCGAGTCGGTGGACTCACTCTTTTCATTAACCATTTCGGGTAGTGCATAAAGTGGACCAGGGATCGGAGAGGACAAGGTGGCCCATGCCGAGGATGATGTTCAATTATTCCATGCTTAATTTTGATATAAGTACTTTATTTGAATTGTTGGGTTGTAATAAAGGCCATTTTATGTTTTTGGTATTACTTTAACTATGGTTTATTTAAATTAAATTGCTACGTGAAAATGATTTATGGTTTGCAACCTATTTATTCAAATTGGATATTATAAACTAAAGTTTTAAAAATGAATGAGTTTTATAGCAAAGTTTTATTCCAAAGATATGTTTTCCAAAATTCAGCAAACTACGATGTTTTATTTTAAGATTTTCAACCGTCTTTTCCCAAAGTGACATAAATCCGATTGATCTGGTCGTAGTGAATGGGCCGGGTTTGGGGATATTTGATTTAATATCGAGCGGTTCAAAAACTCGGCTTTGAGGGTTTTGGGCCCAAAAGCGTTTCAAAATGGGTTTTTATGAAAGGTTTTGAGTTAGGTGGCATGGCACTGTACCTCCGACCGAAGTCCACAGTAAGTACCCCTTACTATTGCTTGTGAGTTATTGATGTGATCGGATGATTGCAATAGTGGATTACTTTAGAATCTGAAACTTTGATTGCTCGAAAGAACGACTTCCGAAACTTCTGTTCATAAAATTTGCTCGTGGATTAAGCGATTGGAACAAAATTTCTAATGCATAAAACTTTTAATCGATTAAATCGCGACGCTAGATATGAGTTCTAGGGGCGTGGTCGTATTTCTCGTGGACGTGGTAGAGCGCTTTTTGGTATTTGTTTGTTTTGTTGCTCGTAAAGTATGTTAGCTCTTGGAGATCGAGTGCGCAGCGATAGCGTAGTGGAGAGAATTGGATTTATTAGTTTAGACAAGTAATTTCGAGGACGAAATTATTTTAAGGAGGGTAGAATTGTAACACCCTGGTTTAGGGGTGTGCATATGGGGTATAAATCAAGTGTTAGTAGGTTTTTGGGAGTGCTTGGTTGAGTTTTAGAGGCTCTAAGAATGTTGGGATGAGAAGGGAAGGCTTTGGAAAATTTAGATTTTTAGGGTAAAAGGAATTGGGCCTAGGAGAATTGAGCCCAATGGGCCTTAGGCGTAGTAGCGTTTAAATTTTTGGAGAACAAGAGACCGGCTTAAATGCAAGTTGGACCTATTGGATAAGTGATTTTGGAAGGTTAGAAGGCTTCTATGAAGTCCAGGGATCAAATATTAGCTTTGGGGAAATTTTGGTTTTAGGTTTTAAAAAAAAAAACCCCGGAAGTTGGCGGTGTAGGCCTTAAGAATAAAATGTGGGGAAAAATGACACAAGTGGAGTGTGTGGTGTAGTGGCAAAGTGACGCCACTTAAGAGGCAAGGGAGTGACGCCACAAGGGAAGGAAGGAGGTCCAAGGTTCAAGTCTTGGCTTTTGCATTTTGGTTTCTTTTTGCTTGGACCTTAGAATTTGGCTATAGTTTATATTTAGTTGCGCATGGTTTAAGACACAAGAGGAGCTTGTGGCCAAGTGGCTAGCAGCGTGGATTATGTTGCAAGGAGCACAGGTTCGAATCTCATGAGAAGCAAGGGAGTATTTATTTTATGCGATCTGGACGGGAAGAGTTTTGATTGAATTTAAACTCTCTTGTGAAGGATCCCACATCGGAAAGATACAAAGAATGAAGGTGAAGAGCTAGCTATATAAGGAGCATCCTAGGAGGAGAGAAAACACATCTTGGAGGGCGTTTGGGCACAAGAGTGATCGGGCGCGGATTAGCCCCAGAGTCCTATCAGGGTGTGTAACTCTCTCTACTCTAGTTGTAGAGCGGCAAATGCCGGGAAGTGCGATCCACGGCAATAGTAGTTACACGAGCGTCGCGGCGCTGCGTGTGGGGCTTCGACGCGATAGTTGAGGCCATCGAGTAGTATTCTTGTGGGTTGGGGTCGCTTGGGCGTGATGGGCGAAGTGGGCCCAATGGGCCCGTGGGCCCTTATGAGTAAATTGTGCGATTGTGTAGTATATAGTGAACTAGACTAGGTGAATCTCATAAAGCGTGGCTAGATTTGTGTTAGGTGGGCCACACGAAGCGTGTGGGCCCGATGGCCGAAATTGGGCTTTAGGCCCAATAGTCCATTTCAACCGGAAATGGTAGTTGGGTCGCTCGGGCGACAATCGGGCCTTTGGAAAGGCCATTCGGTGCACGAAATTACCGATATACCCTTGGTGGGTAAATTACGAAAATGCCCTTAGTAGGTAAAATTACGATTTTACCCTTAAAGGTTGATTAGCAAGGTAAGGCGTGTTAGTTTTCTTTGTGCTATAGTTTTTGTCTTGGCCGAATGGCCTAAGTGTTCATTGTTTTTATGCCAAGGCCGATTGTAGGGAAGAAGAGCATCATTTGGGAACCTTTTGTAAGTCCGTTAGTCTGCGGGGTGCAGAAGCGATAGCGTTTGGGTTTGGTATCATTTAGGTGCGTAATCATCGCACTATTTACGTGGTTTGGTTTGCTAACATGTTTATGTGTGTATTATGTGTAATAGCCGTTTATAATGGCATAAGTGATGAATAATGGTGATGGTAAGTTAATCTTGATATACATTTATATATGTACAATGTGGTAGTGATAAGTGATAAATACTCATTCTATATGATATTCTTGCATGATTTATTGACACATGGGCATGGGATTGGATTGAAGAAGGAAGAAGTGTACACGGGATGTGCGTGGTCTAATGATAGCTCGAGGCTACATTAGCGCTTGAGGGTTAGCTTTGTGCTACCTCAAGGAGGTGTTGGCTAGGTGCCCATCTCGGCGGTTGATTGCTATGTGCATCAGTAGACGATTACGATATTTGGATCACTTTGGTTGATCGGTGGCTCGACCACGGCCTCGAGCGGCGAGAATGCCGAGGTAAGATTTATGGATCACGATGTGATCGGTGGTGGCTCACCACGGCCTTGTGCAGCAGTGTCCGCCGAGGTAACATATGTGGGATCACTCGGTTGTGATCGGTGGATTAGCCACGGCCTTAGGCGGAGTCCGCTAAGGTTGGTGTCACGGTTGGATAGTAGGTTGGGTGAGATGCATTCTTGCATGATTTGTTTCGATGTTTGTGTGGGTATGGGCCAAGCCCATACGGATGGAAATATGTGTTGTGGTTATGCCCGAGTCGGTGGACTCACTCTTTTCATTAACCATTTCGGGTAGTGCATAAAGTGGACCGGGATCGGAGAGGACAAGGTGGCCCATGCCGAGGATGATGTTCAATTATTCCATGCTTAATTTTGATATAAGTACTTTATTTGAATTGTTGGGTTGTAATAAAGGCCATTTTATGTTTTTGGTATTACTTTAACTATGGTTTATTTAAATTAAATTGCTACGTGAAAATGATTTATGGTTTGCAACCTATTTATTCAAATTGGATATTATAAACTAAAGTTTTAAAAATGAATGAGTTTTATAGCAAAGTTTTATTCCAAAGATATGTTTTCCAAAATTCAGCAAACTACGATGTTTTATTTTAAGATTTTCAACCGTCTTTTCCCAGTGACATAACCAGATTCGGTCGTAGTGAATGGGCCGGGTTTGGGGATGTTACATTAACCTTTCTTTCTTTTTTCTTTGCAGGTCTAGAACTTCGGCACCGCTCTGGCCACCGGACTGCCACGCGCCGCCGCCGCCGCCGTACGCGGCGGCCGAAAGTCGAACCGACGCCCCTTTTTTGTATTTTAAACGGTAAATTCTTTTTTGTTACCCCTTTTTACTCTTTACACATATGTTTAAACAAACATTCGAAATAGGACAAGAATAATAAAACGAAAATGTGAAAGTCACCTCTTTCGGCTTCGTTTTTTTTTATTTTTTTGATATGCTGTTTACTCTTCCTTGTTTAATCTCTATTTTTGGTGTTGATTTTTTGTGTTTTTTTTTCGAATGTTTGAATCTCTCTGCTATATTGCTATAAAAGGGGATCCTTTACAAAGAAGTTTTAATCGGCTTTTATAGCCTGAACTTTTACAATCTTATTTGCTTTCTGTCTTGTCTCTTTTAATGCCTTGCAGGTGCTAGTGGCGGTGGCCGGTGCAGATGAGACGGTGGCCGGTGGCGTCAGAATGTCAGGGGTCAGAAGCCAGACCTAGGTGCGGCGCACCTAGGGTTTCTTTGCTGTCCCTTTTTTTATTTGTTTGGGCTAGGGTTTTAATTCAGTTGGGTTAATTTTGTAATTGGGCCCTGGACATGGAAGTTGGGCTTGTACATTGTGAATAAATTTTTTTTCCTTAATTTTTTCATAGATTCTTTTAAAATTACTATTATCTACTCTATATATATATTTTTTGATTGTTCATTTTTTAAAAATTTTTTGAATACATTATCTTTGTTTACCTTAACATTATTATTGCTTGTCATTCTTTTACTTAATTGTTTATGTTAGTGCTAATTGTTAATATGAATTGTAACTTTAGTAAATTGTACTTTTTTGTAATAACTTAATGTTATTTTTTCCAAATCTTTGTTTAAAAATATCTATCTCCTTTAATTACCACATTTTATCCAAAAAGTTTTTCTAAAATAAGGCAATGTTTTGTGTTTAGGAATTCGGGAAATAGTGCCCTAACGTGCTGGGTTTCGATTTTCCGTTTGACTAAATAACTGAATATCCTTTTAATGAATTTTGTAAATCATGAGATGATTTTGGTTACGAGGGTTTAAAACATCATGTCCTAGCGTGCTGTATGTAATGTTTGTATTCTTTCGGAACAAAGGAATCTCAAGTTCCAACTCAAATTGTTCATGTTTTTAAAGAAATCATGTTTTCAAATCTTTTCGAATTTTCGACATTAGGACAATAACTAATCAATCCGGTACCAATTTTGGGCGCATGAGGTGCTAATCCTTCCTCGCACGTAACCGACTCCTCGAACCCGTTTTCTTGAATTTCGTAGGCCAAAATCAATGTTTTGAAAAAAAAATGTTTTATAAGGTGATCCGATCACACCTAAGAAAAAAGAGATTGGTGGCGACTCCCATTTTTGTTTTTTTTTTAAAAAAAGTCGACCCCGTTTTTCAAAAAAAATGGTTTCGACAGCTTGGCGACTCCACTGGGGACAATAAGAAAGTCAAGCCGTAAAATTGATTATTTTCTATCCTTTGTCGGAAATTTGAAAATTTGATTTGAAAATTTGATTTGAAAATTATGATCCTTTTGTTGCATTTGTTTGTGTCATTGCATATGATTGTTATTTTTTTTTGCGCACATTGCATTGCATGACCGTTGTGGTTGCACCTTTAAGTGGGAGTGAGAAACTATGCCTTCGTGAGGTTTTCACCTCCGCATGGGCTAGTGGATTGCTTCCGGAATACTTCTGTACCTATGTCTTCGTGAGGTTTTCACTTCCGCATGGCCATAGGGAAATGTATTCCCCTGAACTGAACTCGATCTGTATGAGCCTATAATGGGTGAAGATTGAGAAATCTGCTGGTTCAGGAACCTTTTCTTTAGAACTAAATCGTATATAGTGAACCATAAGAGCCCACCTTAGGTAGAACTATGCCAAACCCTAGTGGTCACCCAGATAGGTGCCCTTGTAACACCCCAAACCCGGCCCAGAAGTTAGGCCCGAATCTGGCGTGTCACACAAAAAAAACTCGTTTGAAAATTTCAGCCTCTTTGTTAAAACCCAAAACACTTAAGCAATTTATTAACTACTTGAAAACGTAATTATATTTAAAAACCTTTTTGGTGGCAAAAGCATATTTGAGATAAACAATTTACAAAAATGTGATGTTAGAAATAGAGTTGCAGAAGTATTCTGAAATTGTTTCGGAAACGTAGATAAAATACAAATATTTTTGAGAGGTTGATTGATGAGTCAACAATCAAGGTAGTGAACTTAAACCGTGAATTTTGAAAATATTGTTTGATAGTTCGAGAAAATAACTTCCGTGTTAAAATATTTATAAAGTTTATTATGAAATCCATTTCTTAATCGATTTTGGAAAACCTTTATTTAAGTTTTAGAAATATTCTCGTTTTAAACAATTTAAGCAAAATAATAAGTATATCAACCATAAAGCGATAATAAAATACTCCAGAGGCCTTATTACAACTTAAACCAAAATAGCAAAATAATAAAATAAGCGGAAATAGAAATTTAAAATTCAATAACACCATTTTCAAGTATGGCCTCCACCGAGTCATCCATGGGCCCAAGTCCTAAATCCTTTGAGCATTACCTACAACGTTTAAGAAAAAGGGGGTGAGTTATAAGAACTCGGTGTGAAATCCCTTACCAGTCATCCACCTGGGCCGAACCCATATAGCAATCATCTTGGGCCTAAGCCCTTTTGCATAACAATCTTAAAATGAAGCAAATGTATGAATGTATGCAACCCAACCCAACCTAGATATCCATCAGCTACACACCACCCGTACCATCCATCACACCTGTGGGGATCTTTTGTCAACTCACCCCGCCAACACACCAATCATAGGCATTTAGCCATTTATATCAAATTCGAATTGTGGACAAACCACCGGAATAACAGAATATACGTGGCTTAGCCACGGACAAAATGTGACAGAGTCACGGATTATGGCGTGAGCCACCAAATTTCACTTTCCGATCATCAATATCCCAATCCCATGCAACTTATGTAAATGCAACATACATAGTAAATCATGATATTTACAATATAACCACGATAATTAATAACTCAGAGATTTATTACAAACAATTTGGCCCATTAACACTTTGCAAAATCAGCCCATTAGGGCATTATATCAGATTGGCTCATTAAGCCATATGTCAAATTGGCCCATTAAACAATATATCAGATCGGCCCACAAAACAATATAAATCAAATCGGCCCATTAACAATACATCAGATCGGCCCATTAGGGGCATTTTCGTAATTCGGCCCATAAGGGTATTTCGGTAAATCGGTCCATAAGGACATTTCGGTAATTCGGTAATCTTACCCACTAAGGGTAATTTGATAATCTCGCAACCCAGGGTTTTTCGGCAATTTACCCTCTAAGGGTATTATGGTAATTTCGTAACCCAGACTTAACTACTAATTTGGGGCATAAAAATTGAAACTGTCCATCTATGTCATACTGACTAAACTGACCATAAATTGGATTAGGAAACTTGAAATTTAGATCCGTAAATTTTCCTTGAAACTAGACTCATATATCTTCTTACGATAATTTTTCCAGAATTTTTGACCTAACCATTTAGTACAGTTTATTCCTTAAAGTTTCCCTTGTTTCACTGTCCAACGATTCTGACCTCTCTTATCTTAATTTCAAATATCTTACTGTACGGTTTTCATATGCTGCTCCCACTTGTTTCTATTAAAAATAGGTTAAATAAGAAATCCATGAATATTAATTATAACTCTTAATTTACTTTGTACAATTTTATAAGATTTTTCCAAGACAGAACAGGGAACCACGAAGTCCATCAGAACTAGTCTCACTCAAATTAAGATATCTCAGAATATAAAATTCCTTTTCCTTCTCCATTTCTTCCATATCAAAATAGACACAGTAATATTTAATTAGATATCTTATTCACTTTCTAATTCCATTTCTCCTATTTTTCATGATTTTTCGAAATCACGTCACTGCTGCTGACTAAAACTGTTTCATTGCAAAAATATGGTTACCACTATGAACCTACGCACGCCCGAGTGATCACGGAAGCCGATTTCCAGTTTTCTTTGGTATTACGGCCAAATCATAGAACAGTTCATGTAAACAATCAGAGAGATGTGAGAACACACACCATTTCAAACATGTATTCGGAAGGGTACGGGATTACACACCTTATTTTGATTTCCTAAAGAACCACTCTCCGTTGATCCTAGAACAATACCAACCAAAAGTTAGCCTCGGATTTCCAAAAGATTCATACTCAACGCATTGCTTACACTTGAATCACTTACCACTATATCCGAAGAATTTGCAAATAGAATATATCGAGTGATTTCGTCCCTAAAACATAATCGATTAGTCGAAACTTCAATCCGATTTGCAACATAGCCAAATAGAGATATAACGAAAAATCGAAAATGACCCCTTACCTTAATGATGATAGATCCGAATTCAATCGTTTGACTCAAGACTAGAGAGGGATCAACAAGAATGTCCTTTACGAGTACACACTAGAACACTATGAAAGGAAAGATGATCACGCTTAGAGAGAATAGAAGAAATGATGTTTTCGGTTAAGAAAACCATCCCAAGACAAGGGCACAAAATTCGGCATGGAGAAAAGAAAAATACAATGATAGAATAGAGTCTCTTACCGATCTGATTAAGAAGAGTTTTTTCCCACACGATGGTGAGCGAAATGATGAAGGAATAGGATGATAATGGGTTCGGCTATCAAAGGAAAAGAAGCAAAGATGCCTTAAAGGGTTTCGGTCAAAACAAGAGAAAAAGATGCTCTCTTTTTGGCTTTGGAGTTTCGGCAAAGAGGGAAAAATTGGAGAAAGCAAAAGACACCAAAATGCTGAGGAGAAAACAACCTCTTCAAGCACCAAAAATTTGCAAATTCCTATAGAAAATTCGGCTATCACAAACCCCCCCTCCAAAACCATTATCATCTTTTCCAAAAGATGAACATTCGGCTATCACAAACCCCCCCTCCAAAACCATTATCATCTTTTCCAAAAGATGAACATTAACCAATTAAAATCTTTCCAAAACACCTTCCACACTATATGCCAACATGTTCCCTTATCCTTCCTTTTCTTTCATTTCTTTCCCCTCTTTTTCCCTTATCTTCCTCCTTACCATATTCCTTAGCCTCCCTTCCAAAATTAAAAAGTCTTCCATACCATATTAAAGCCTTGGCCGACACTTACCTTATTAGTACAAAAATTTAATCCAAAATATTTGCACTTGGTGGGATTTGAACCTCCTCCCTCAAGGTACTTCATGTGGCGCCATATCCCCTTTACCATAAGCTCCTTTATGTATGCAAATTACTCTCTTATTTCCATAAGCCTTGATGCCATTTACTATCTCTCCTTAAAGTGCTTAAAAACAAAATTTTTCCTATAACTTAACTTGAACCTGGAACTTCCTAGAAACCTCGTAACTCTCCAAAATCACCTTCCTAATAAGTCCAACTTGAAATAATGCCGTTCTCAAATTCCCATGAATTTTAAAACGCTTTTACGCTCAAGGTCCAATGGGCCCAATAGGTCCAATTCTACTAGGCCCAATTTTGGGATCTTACAGCCCTATTTTGTTATTTATTTCTCTTGTGCTAACATGTTCTTTTTTGTTTTGATTGCATTGCATTCACATCATAGAAAAGAGGGGTTGATTCAAATTCGATTGCTAAATAGAAGAGTTTGTCATGATAAAATGGATTTCTTGATAAAGTGGATTATAATACGGTCGTCCGAATATGGTCCAAGTAAACACAACGAGAGAAGACTAATAGTCCGTGAAGGAATACAAGACTTTATTGCCCAAGGATTCAAGCTGACGATGTAACACCCCAAACCCGGCCTAAACGTTACGACCAGATCTGGTATGTCACAAGGAAAGATTGTTTAAAGAAATTTTAGAAACTTCGCGTTTTGTTTTCATTTTGAAAATTAGATCCCGTTTTAAGGTTTTCATAAAAACTTTTATTAATAACACTAACAGTCGAAATCAGGTTTTGTGATACGAAAAACCGAAACTAGTGGTGTTCTGAAACGTGACATTTTGAAGATAGTGTTTGTAGTTCTAAGAAAATTTCTGAATTTAATTATTATTCTGCATGTTATCCGCTTGTCAATATTTTAGAAAAAATGATTATTTATATTTTTAGGAAAACTCTGTGTTTAGCATTTCATGATATAATAATAACCGCGTTAAATCAAAAACCCAAATTAAAATCCCGTAGGCCTTATTACATTACAAAATCCCAAATTTAAAATAAGTTCAAATAAAGAAAATAGAGTTTACGAAAGAAGTAATGCATGGCCACCGCAGAGTCCTCATCGGATCTAAATCCTCGAACTAGGGGTTACCTGCAAAATTAAGCAGAGGGGTGAGTCACGAGGACTCAGTGTGTAATTCCCCTTACAAACGAATCTGGGCCTACGCCCACAGAAGCACATTGGGCCTTAGCCCTCACGGTAATGAATTTGGCCGAAGCCCATACGAATCAAACTGGGCCGTAGCCCTAACAACCTGGCATATCAAATAGTGTATGCAATGCAACCCAATCCAACCTAGTATTCCATCCTCTACACACCACCCGTACCAGCCAAACACACCTGTGGGGATTTCTACAATCAACCCTCCAACCGCTACACTCCATATATGTGGCACCAAGCCACTGAATGTGGTACCAAACCACTGAAATAATGTGACAAAGTCACTGATATGTGTGGTACCAAACCACTGAATTAATGTGACAGAGTCACTGATATATGTGGTACCAAACCACTGACATGCTCTTCCCCTTTTAATCAATTTCATATCCCAATCCCATGCATCATATAATCATAATATAATGAATGCATCATATGTTAACATATATTTATGATAGGGTATTTACATGACACAATCAAAGGTAACTAACCTGGTATCTCCAATATTACCCCCCAAGGGTAACTCAACAGCCATTACCGATGTTTCGGCTTCTAAACAGTTCACATACTAATTAATAATCAAACAAAAGATGGTGTGAATCTTACACACCTGATTATGCGAAGGACTAAACACTCCTGATCGTTGCTACTCTCACTAGCGGGAATAACCACTATCTGCCTATCCCAGACGGATGTCGGCTCTCTACCACAACCCGGCGAAAAGTCACGAACTGCCGACACTGCACGACATTTGAATGGCGGATTAGAAACTACGAGTACACTCCCCTCAGGCTCCTTAAACGCACCCTCATTGGATCGGCTAGCACTCGCAGCAATGAAGAGAATATTTGATCAGTACAGTACTTTTAAAGAGAACGATGGTTGTCTAACAAAAAGATTGGGTTAAGGCAACGAAAGAGAAAAAGGAATAGACAACCCGAAATCAAGAGAACCTCCTTACCTTGGTCAAAGAATGAACCGAACACAGATAGACTTGGCTATAGATTCTAATCCGATGTGAACATGCCACGTTAAGAGGAGAGAAGAAGAGATTAGCCACGAACTAACATTAAGAACAAAATAGCCATTTCGACTATGACCACATAAGACCGAAAAAATAGAGAAAGCATCAAAAGAGTTTCCATTACCTTGCACAAACAGAAACCGATTGAAGAGGAGACTTTCGGTAAACCAAAGGGATGCTTCTTGATGTTCGGCTAATAGTATAAAGTGACAAAATGGATTTTGTTTGGTATAAGGGGAGATTCAGCCAGCCAAAAGAGAATGAAAATAGAAAAAAAATAAAAAGTAAAGAAAAAAACCCAATTCGGCTATGGAGGAAAACTAGTCAAGAATCACAAGGAGTAGGGGTTTCAATTTAAAGGAGAAGGTAGAGAAGTAAAGAAGAAGGATGGAGGTTCAGCTATGGTGGGAATCAAAAGAGAATGGTTCGACAAAGAGTAGCTTCAAGAGAAATTGGCTTGTGGTGAAGAAAAAAAGTAGGAAGGAAAGAAAAAGAAGAGAAGGATGGGAAGGTTGAAGTTTCGGCTA
Source organism: Gossypium sturtianum (assembly GCA_025698515.1). Classification (NCBI taxonomy): domain Eukaryota; kingdom Viridiplantae; phylum Streptophyta; class Magnoliopsida; order Malvales; family Malvaceae; genus Gossypium; species Gossypium sturtianum. The sequence goes on from CM046945.1 coordinate 108,658,398, forward strand.
TCAAGCTTGAGGGAGAAAAGAAAAAGAAATAAAACAAAGAGAATAGTCACTTATCGTTTCAGTAAAGAAAATAGAGCAAAGATATTCCCAAAATGCTATGACCGAAAATGCCAAGAAAATAAAACTCACCTATCCACTCTTGACACCAACGGCACACCACTCTTCCACTACCGAAATTGCTACCCAAAAATCTCGTATACTCCCCTACACTTTGGCCGAATTTCCCCCCTTCTCAAGTCTCCCACTTTCGGCCAACTTCATCACTCCACCACATCCCTTAATTTGCTCCTAGATTTTCTCCACCAAGCCTTCTCCATCTACCATTTGAATTATTTGACCAATTCAAACTCTTCCTAGAAGAGTCCCAGCCGAATGCCAACACTTCACCACCTTGAGCACAAAAATAAAGTTCCACAGTGCAGCAGATGGGATTCGAACTCCTCCCCCTCTGCTCCTACAAGTGACGCCACACCACCTTGCCACTAACTCTCTTGTGACATCAAATTACAACCAATCATACCTAAGGCCTGCATCCACTAGCTTTCCCCTAAAGTGCCCTAAAGAGAAAAAAATTTACAAAGCTCCTGCTCGAACCCGAGCCTTCCCAAGTTCCCAAGCACACCAAAACAACAAGCATAACTAGCCAAACGCAAGAAATAGTGCAAAATGTAGAACCCCTAATTCTAGGATGTTACAGTTCTACCCCCTTAAAGAAATTTCGGCCCCGAAATTTACCTGATCAAAAGAGGTGAGGGTATTGCTGTCGCATCACATCCTCTGGCTCCCACGTGGCTTCCTCTGAACCGTGATTACGCCATGACTCCTTGACCAAAGGAATCGACTTCTTCCTCAACACCTTGACATCTCGATCTAAGATCTGCACTGGTTCTTCTTCAAAAGACAGATCGGGTCTTACATCAATTTCCTCCACCGGCACTATGTGAGATGGATCCGAATGATAGCGCCTTAACATTGAAACATGGAATACATCATGTATCTAATTCAACTCCGGAGGTAACTCAAGCTGATAAGCTACTGGTCCCACACGTTTCAACACTCGATAAGGCCCGATAAATCTGGGGCTCAACTTGCCTTTTCGTCCAAATCTTAAAACCTTCTTCCAAGGTGAGACTTTCAGAAAAACCTGATCACCCAGTGAGAATTCTATTTCTTTACGCTTCAGACCTGCATACAATTTCTGCCTATCGGAAGCTTCCTTCAACCGAGCCCGAATCAACTTAACCTTTTCCTCCGTCTCTGAGACCAATTCCGGACCCAACAACTATCGCTCACCCAACTCTGTCCAGCAGGTAGGGGTACAACACCTATGACCATACAACGCCTCGTAGGGTGCCATCTGAATACTGGATTGATAGCTATTGTTGTACACAAACTCTACCAATGGTAGAAAATCCTCCCAACTACCCCTGAAGTCGATTACACAACCTCTCAACATGTCTTCCAGAATTTGAATTACTCTCTCTGACTGACCATCAGTCTGTGGATGAAATGTCGTGCTGAAATCCAGTCTTGTACCTAAAGCTTTATGTAACGCCTTCCAGAATCACAATGTACACCTAGGGTCCCTGTCTGATATGATAGACACTGGTACCCCATGTAACCTCACAATCCCTGCTACATACAGCTTGGCTAACTTCTGTAGTAAGTAGTCGATACGAACCGGTATGAAGTGAACGGACTTCGTCAACCGATCGACAATCACCCACATCGAATCTTTCCTAGTAGGCGTAAGAGGTAGCTCACTAACAAAATCCATCGTTATCCTATCCCACTTCCATAATGGAATCTTTACTGGTTGCAGCAACCCCGAAGGAAACTGATGTTCTGTCTTTACCTGTTGACACGATAAACACTTACTCACAAACTCGGTAACTTATTGCTTTAGACATGGCCACCAATACTGCTCACGTAAATCTCGGTACATCTTACTCCCACCGGGATGCATAGCGTATGGGCTACTATGCGCCTCCCGCAGAATCCTCTGTCTCAACTTGGAGTCCTTCGGCATACAAACCTTTCCACGAAAGCATAATACTCCATCACTGTTCAGACAAAAATCTTCTATCTCACCACCTTCCACTCGCTGAAGTCGGGAACTTAACAATCCGTCTAACAACTGCTTCTCTTTAATCTGACTTACCCATGAAGGCTTCACTTGAAGTTCGGCCAACAAGCTTCCATCTTCATACAAACTGAGATGAGCAAACATTGCCCTCAAATCCGATATCACCTTACTACTCAATGCATCTGCCACTACGTTAGCTTTACCCGGGTGATACTCGATCGAGCAGTTATAGTCTTTCAACAATTCAATCCACCTCCGCTGCCTTAAATTCAACTCCTTCTGGGTAAGGAGATATTTCATGCTCTTATGATCAGTGTAGATAATTGACTTTTCTCTATACAAGTAGTGTCTCCAAATCTTCAGGGCGAACACTACCGCAGCTAACTCCGAATCATGAGTGGGATAATTCACTTCATATGGCCTTAATTGCCGAGACGCATACGCTATCACCTTCCCTTCTTGCATCAACACACATCCTAACCCTATGTGCGACGCATCACAATAGACGACAAACTCCTTTCCAGCCTCAGGCTGAATCAACACTGGTGCCTCCGTCAAAATCTTCTTCAACTTCTCAAAGCTTTCCTGCTGTTTACAAGTCCATACAAACGGTATCCTTTTCCGCAATAGCTTGGTTAGAGGTGCAGCAATCAATGAAAACCCTTCTATGATCCTTCTATAGTACCCAGCTAACCCCAGGAAACTTTGAATTTCTGCTACTGACTTTGGCAGTTTCCAATCCAAAACAGCTTAAATCTTTCGGGGATCAACCCTAATCCCCTCAGCAGAAACAACATGCCCCAAAAAGGTAACTTCCCTCAACCAAAATTCACACTTGCTGAATTTGGCATACAGTTGTTTCTCTCTCAAAATCTGCAGAACTATCCGAAGATGCGAATCATGCTCCTCCACAGTCCTTGAATATACCAAGGTATCATCTATGAACACTATGACAAACCGATCCAGGTAGGGTTGGAATACCCGGTTCATCATATCCATAAATGCGACTAGTGCAATCGTTAACCCGAATGGCATCACTAAGAACTCGTAATGACCATAACGAGTTCGAAAAGCAGTCTTATGAATATCTGCCTCCTTGACCTTTAACTGATGATACCCCGACCTCAAGTCTATCTTCGAGAAGACCGAAGCGCCTCGCAGCTAATTGAACAAGTCGTCAATTCTTGGCAACGGGTATTTGTTCTTAATCGTCAACTTGTTCAATTGCCTGTAGTCAATACACATCCGCATCGACCCGTCCTTTTTCTTAACGAACAACACCGGTGCTCCCCACGGAGACACACTTGGTCGGACAAAACCACGGTCCAACAGTTCCTGAATCTGGGCTTCAAGTTATACCAGCTCCTTCGGTGCCATCCTATATGGGGCGACGGACACAAGAGCTATTCCCGAAAGTAGATCAATGCCGAACTCCACCTCGCGATCCGGAGGTAACCCTGGAAGCTCTTCTGGAAAGATGTCCGAGAACTCTTTCACCGTTCTAACATCCCTTGCAGACAATTCTTTGGCCTCCAAAGCACTGATGAAAGCTAAGAACGCCTCACACCCTTGTCGCACCATCCTTTCAGCCTTTAGTGCAGACACCACATTGGACAGGTAATTCCTTCTCTCACCTATCACCAGCACCTCATCATCCTCGGGAGTCTTCAATATCATGCGCTTAGCAGCACAATCCAAGTTTGCTCGATACTTAACTAACCAGTCCATGCCTAAAATCAAGTCGAACTCGCCGAACAGCAATTCCATCAAGTCAGCCGGGAAAACAATCCCTTGCACTTCTAAAGGCACATTCCTAAATAGTTTGTTCACCACTACAGATTGTCCTAAAGGGCTAATCACAGTCATTTCTCTAGAAGCAACCTCAGATTCCATACCCAAAGTCCCAGACACAGTACTAGCAACATATGAATGTGTAGACCCAATATCTATCAAAGCTGTAAAGGGCACACAAAAATAAGGAACGTACCGGTTATGACGTCCGGTGCATCGCCATCCTCTCGATGTCTAGATGCATAAACCAATCCAGGCTGTCTTGCATCTGTACTCCCAGCACCTCTGCCCGGTGCTCCACGCCCTCGACCAAATCCATTTCCTCCTCTGACCGGACCACGACCTCTCGGTGGCTACTGCCCACCTCTTCCAGAATGTGCATATCCCTGACCTACTGACCGCGCCTTGTCTGGCTCTTGTGGACAGTCCCTTATCCGATGATCCATAGATCCACACGTGAAGCATCCTCTATTTCTTACCCAACACTCCCCCGTATGTAATTTCCCACATCGAGGACACGGTTGAGGCCGACCAACAGCAACAGGCATCGCAACTCGACCCGGCAAATCAAACCTAGGCCTTTTTTGAAAACCCCCAGCAGATCCTGACGACCCAAAGTTCCTCTTATTCCTACCCCTATCCTTATCCCGATTCTGCCTCTCAGACTGCTTCACCTCTTCAGCTATTTTTGCCTTCTCAACCAAAATGGCAAACTCTTTTTCCCATTGCGGAGCTATCAGTACCCACAACTCGTCCCGCAGACCATCCTCAAACCGAACACAATGCTCATAATCAGTTGCGATGATACCCCGAGCATAGCGGCTTAAACGCAGGAACTTCACCTCATACTCAGCCACTGACTTATTCCCCTGGACCAAGTTTAAAAATGCCTTCCTCCGAAGCGTCCGGATAACTTTCGCCTCTAACATACTTTCCTCGAACGTATTTGTCTTAAAGAAGTCCCAGGTAATATGGTCTGCTGATGTACCATCCCTTACCGTGAGCCACCACTGGTATGCCTCATCTCGAAGGAGGGACATTACTCCTTTCAACTTCTCCTCTGCCGTGCAGTCCAGATCATCCATAATCCGCTCGACTGCTTCCAGCCAATATTCCGCTACGTTTGGAGCCACACCAGAAATACCTCTAAATATCTCAGCCCCGTTTGCTAAGTCTCTCAGAAATAGATTTTTGACCTACCGATCCCGTGCTTGCTCCAGCAACCCGCTCCAGAACACGCAGCATAGCTTGGGACAAAGCATCGTCCCCTCCAGTTTGGTCTTGAGACCCTGCTTCCGCTACTGGTGATGCTAGCACTTCACCTTCCTGCGTATGTCCACGATTCCGAGGGTCGGCCTCAATACCCGGGCTCTACTGGCGCGTTGCGTGTACCACGCCCACGTCCTCCGGCGCTCATGTTTCATCGAATCGACTTAACCGATTAAAAATTTTATGAATTAGTATATCTTCCACGATTTATTACGGATAGCTTATGAAGATAGAATTAGAAGTAGTTTTTCGCAAACGTATTTCTAAAGGTCTCAATCTCTAAAATTGAATCTCTAGCAATCACAACACAATATAATCTTTTCATAAGAATCAACCAATAGTCAGAAGACTTACAGTACGGATTTGGTGCCAGAGACTCGGGTGCCATACTTCCAGAAAAACATATATTTTTCTAAACCATCTTTCAAACCAACTTTGAAAAACATTTTTGAACCCATTCCACAGCCGAGTTTTGCAATCTGGCTCTGATACCATAATTGTAACACCCCAAACCCGGCCTAAACGTTACGACTGGATCTGGTATGTCACAAGGAAAGATTGTTTAAAGAAATTTTAGAAACTTCGCGTTTTGTTTTCATTTTGAAAATCAGATCCCGTTTTAAGGTTTTCTTAAAAACTTTTATTAATAACACTAACAGTCGAAATCAGGTTTTGTGATACGAAAAACCAAAACTAGTGGTGTTCTGAAACGTGACAATTTGAAGACAGTGTTTGTAGTTCTAAGAAAATTTCCGAATTTAATTATTATTCTGCATGTTATCCGCTTGTTAATATTTTGGAAAAAATGATTATTTATATTTTTAGGAAAACTCTGTGTTTAGCATTTCATGATATAATAATAACCGCGTTAAATCAAAAACCCAAATTAAAATCCCGGAGGCCTTATTACATAACAAAATCCCAAATTTAAAATAAGTTCAAATAAAGAAAATGAAGTTTACGAAAGAAGTAATGCATGGCCACCGTAGAGTCCTCCTCGGCTCCAAATCCTCGAACTAGGGGTTACCTACAAAATTAAGTAGAAGGGTGAGTCACGAGGACTCAGTGTGTAATTCCCCTTACGAATGAATCTGGGCCTACGACCACAGAAGCACATTGGGCCTTAGCCCTCACGGTAATGAATTTGGCCAAGCCCATACGAATCAAAGCGGGCGTAGCCCTAACAACTGGCATATCAAATAGTGTATGCAATGCAACCCAATCCAACCTAGTATTCCATCCTCTACACACCACCCGTACCAGCCAAACACACCTGTGGGGATTTCTACAATCAACCCTCCATCCGCTACACTCCATATATGTGGCACCAAGCCACTGAATGTGGTACCAAACCACTGAAATAATGTGACAGAGTCACTGATATATGTGGTACCAAACCACTGAATTAATGTGACAGAGTCACTGATATATGTGGTACCAAACCACTGACATGCTCTTCCCCTTTTAATCAATTTCATTTCCCAATCCCATGCATCATATAATCATAATATAATGAATGCATCATATGTTAACATATATTCATGATAGGGTATTTACATGACACAATCAAAGGTAACTAACCTGGTATCTCCAATTTTACCCCCAAGGGTAACTCAACAGCCAGTACCGATGTTTCGGCTTCTAAACAGTCCACATACTAATTAATAATCAAATAAAAGATGGTGTTAATATTACACACCTGATTACGCGAAGGACTAAACACTCCTGATCATTGCTACTCTCACTAGCAGGAATAACCACTATCTGCCTATCCCAGACGGATGTCGGCTCTCTACCACAACCCGGCGGAAAGTCACAAACTGCCGACACCGCACCACGTTTGAATGGCGGATTAGAAACTACGAGTACACTCCCCTCAGGCTCCTTAAACGCACCCTCCTTGGATCGGTTAACACTCGCAGCCATGAAGAGAATCTTTGATCAGTACAGTACTTTTAGAGAGAACGATGGTTGTCTAACAAAAAGATTAGGTTAAGGCAACAAAAGAGAAAAGGGAATAAACAACCCGAAATCAAGAGAACCTCCTTACCTTGGTCAAAGAATGAACCGAACACAGATAGACTTGGCTATAGATTCTAATACAATGCGAACATGCCACGTTAAGAGGAGAGAAGAAGAGATTATCCGCGAACTAACATTAAGAACAAAATAGTCATTTCGACTATGACCATATAAGACAGAAAAAATAGAGAAAGCATCGAAAGAGTTTCCATTACCTTGCATTAACAAAAACCGATTGAAGATGAGACTTTCGGCAAACCAAAGGGATGCTTCTTGATGTTCGGCTAATAGTATAAAGTGACAGAATGGATTTTGTTTGGTACAAGGGGATATTCGGCCAGCCAAAAGAGAATGAAAATAGAAAAAAATAAAAAGTAAAGAAAGAAACCCAATTCGGCTATGGAGGAAAACTAGTCAAGAATCACAAGGAGTAGGCGTTTCGATTTAAAGGAGAAGGTAGAGAAGTAAAGAAGAAGAATGGAGGTTCGGCTATGGTGGGAATCAAAAGAGAATGGTTCGACAAAGAGTAGCTTCAAGAGAAATTGGCTTGTGGTGAAGATGAAAAGTAAGAAGGAAAGAAAAAAAAAGAGAAGGATGAGAAGGTTGAAGTTTTGGCTACCAAGCTTCAGGGAGAAAAGAAAAAGAAATAAAACAAAGAGAATAGTCACTTATCGTTTCGGTAAAGAAAAGAGAGCAAAGATTTTCCCAAAATGCTATGACCAAAAATGCCAAGAAAACAAAACTCACCTATCCACTCTTGACACCAACGTCACACCACTCTCCCACTACCGAAATTGCTACCTAAAAATCCCCTATACTCCCCTACACTTTGGCCGAATTTCCCCCTTCTTAAGTCTCTCACTTTCGGCCAACTTCATCACTCCACCACATCCCTTAATTTGCTCCTAGATTTTCTCCACCAAGCTCTCTCCATCCACCATTTGAATTATTTGACCAATTCAAACTCTTCCTAGAAGAGTCCCAGCCGAATGCCAACACTTCACCACCTTGAGCACAAAAATAAAGTTCCACAGTGCAACAGATGGGATTCGAACTCCTCCCCCTCTGCTCCTAAAAGTGACGCCACACCACCTTACCACTAACTCTCTTATGACATCAAATTACAACCAATCATACCTAAGGCCTGCATCCACTAGCTTTCCCCCTAAAGTGCCCTAAAGAGAAAAAAATTTCCAAAGCTCTGGCTCAAACTCGAGCCTTCCCAAGACCCCCAAGCACACCAAAACAACAAGCATAACTAGCCAAACGCAAGAAATAGTGCAAAATGTAGAACCCCTAATTCTAGGATGTCACAGATGAAGACTATTCGAGAGCCGTCACGTCTCAATTTTCTAACAAGCATTGCGAGGATAAGTGAGTAATGAGTCGCGGCCCAAGAAAAAAGGAGCTAGTGGAGGCATCTATTAGAAGTTTGCAAGATTTGACCTTTGTGAAGAAGGGGATTGATGTTTTTGCTTGGAATATGAGGGCAAGGCCGCATATGTAATCCGTTTTATGTAAAAAAATTTGCTTTCGGGTAAAGTTATTCTAATGGAATTGAATTCAGAATCAACGCCTCTCTTTCTTTTGCATTCATTCCATGCATCGCATTACATTGCATCATTTGCATTAGACTTTTACAAAAGGACCTAATTAGTTGAAGTTATTTCAAAAAAGAGAAAAAGAGAAAGTTAATCGGAAACTAAACATCGTTCACGGTACTCACGCTAAGACGAAAGATATGGATCAAAGACTTGAAGCAGTTCCAAAGAGACATGCAAGACCAGTTTGCAAGAGCGATTGGCAAAGATCCAACAAGATATGAGGAACAAATGATGGAAGCCCAAAGGAATCTGGTGGCTCAAATGACTCAAACTCATCGAATGGGGCAATGGACAAGGGAAAAGGTACCATGTCTAATCTTTGGAGAGGATAATGAGGATTATCCTCCAAGTTTTACCCCACCACATGCACAAACACAACTCAAAGCATATATCCTCAGGCCATCTGTTACAATTAGGCTTCAACAAGGTCAAGGCGTCTTGGGGTGCCCATGAATGTCCAAGTTGGCTCAGGACCTAAACTGTGAGAGATAACCCCGCTAATCTGTTATCCCGATTTAGATAAAGCAGAGAGGAAGAGACAAAAATTGAATTATCGAGCGGTTAGAGGACCGTTGTAGATGGTTTGAAGAAAAGTTCAAGGCCTTGGAAAATGCTGATAATCACCATGAAATTGACGCTAAAGACTTGAGCTTGGTTCCAGATTTGGTGCTTCCTCACAAGTTCAAAATGCCAGAATTTGAGAAGTACAATGGGACTAGCTGTCCTGAAGCCCATATTACTATGTTCTGTAGACGGATGACTGGGTATGTTAATAACAATCAACTGTTGATCCATTGTTTCCAAGATAGCTTGGTGGGGGCAGCGTCCAGGTGGTACAACCAATTAAGGCGTGCTAGGATTAATTCCTGGAGAGACCTAGCACAAGCATTTATGAAACAATACAATCATGTGACAGACATGACGCCTGACAGAATCACCTTGCAAAACATGGAGAAGAAATCAAATGAAAGCTTCAGCCAGTATGCGCAAAGATAGAGGGAAGTTGCCATACAAGTTCAGCCGTCGCTTTTAGAAAAAGAAACCACGATGCTTTTCTTCAATACTCTAAAAGCCCCATTCATTAGCCAAATCTTGGGAAGCACCACCATAAGCTTTTCAGATATAGTAATGTCCGGTGAGATAATTGAAAATGCGGTAAGGAGTGGGAGGATAGACACGAGAGAAAGCGCCAAAAGATCAGCCCCGAGAAACAAGGAAAATAAAGTGAGTATCCTGAGCATGCATCCCAAATTAGTCACTGTAGGCCAACCGAGGGTTGTAACCACTAGCTATCAAGGCTCTTCAAAGCAGGAATCTAACTTGAGGCAAAATGCATAAAGGCTCCAGTTCACACCCATCCCGATGACATACAAGGAGCTGTATCAGAATTTGTTTGATGCACATGTGGTGTCTCTGTTCTACTCGGAACCCGTGCAACCTCCGTTCCCAAAATGGTATAATGAGAATGCCCAATACGAGTACCACGCGGGAATAACGGGTCACTCAATTGAAAACTGTACTACGTTTAAAAAGTTGGTCGAAAGGTTCATTAAAATGGGAATTGTGAAGTTCAACGTTTCATCAGAACCTGATCACTTTGACGAGGCAGTAAATGCGATAATTGAAGGAGGAGACAAGAAAGTTGCGACTCCTTGAAGAATTCAAAAGTGAAGAGGGAACCGGGGAACGAAGTTTCGAAGCCCTTGCATACTTGGGAGTGTTTTGAACAATGGGACTGCGGAAGAGATCCTTATATTTTTTAGAGCTAATTTAGAGTAATATTGAAAACACGCTTGTTGCCTTAAGCCTAGAGGCAATAAGAATCCTTTTGTGAAATAGGCTTGTGTCCAAAATTTTTATAAAATGCATCTTTTTGAACAAATATTCTTTTATTCTTTCCATGTATAGATTCTTTTGTTCTTTAGACTTTCTTTTATATATTCTTTTATTCTTCATTCATGATCATACCATATAAATAATCATCCTTAGAATCATTTATTCTTTGGAATCTGCCTTCGTACCTACAATAGGTTCCCAGATATCAACGACATGAGTGACGCTGCTACTGACTCAAAATCTCCTTTTGAGTGATATATGTGTCTAGAGGGATCTCAGGATTTTGAAGATGACAGAGATTGTGATCTATCTTCTGATTTGTTAAGGATGGTAGAATATGATGAAAAACAGATCCTACCTTACATAGGGTCAGTGGACTTTGCGAGCCTAGGAAAGGGGTGAAGATCGAAGCCCAGCTCACCACAGAAATAAGGCAAGACATCATTGAGTTATGTTTTCACACGATCATATCAAGACACGCCTGAGAAAATCTTAAAAGAGGTCCATAAGGGTGTTTAAAGAACATGATAATGGTTCTAAAATAGCCAGGCTAATCATAAGGTTCGGGTACTATTGGTCCACCATAAAAGGGAGATTGCTTCAGTTATGTCGTAAATGCCAAATTGAGGAAGACAAGACTTATGTGCCTCATCTATTTCTTCACAACTTTTCTATATATGGGGAATGGATATTATGGGGCCGATCTCATCAAAAGCTTCTAGTCGACATCGATTCATCGTCGTGGTCGTCGTTTACTTCACTAAGAAGGTGGAAGTAGCTTCATATGCCAATGTTACAAAGTCGATAGTCACCAAATTATCAAAAAAAAAGATCAGTTGCCGACAAAGAATGCCAAAAAGGACAATGTCAAAAGTTTGTAGTCTGTTCAAAGATCAGACGCCATATCACAGTGCAGCAAAGGTTGCCAAAAGAAAAAATATAAAGAAAAAAAAACAAAAAACAAAACAAGGATTGTAGGAAAGGTGACCGAGACTTGTAAAGATTGGCATAAAAAAGTTACCATTTATCCTCTATGATTATCGAACGTTGACCAGGACCTTTACCGGGGCAACATCTTACCCATTGGTTTATAGAATGGAAGCGTTTTTGCCAATTGAACCTAATCAAAGAAAAGGTTAAGTGTTATCCATCACGGTCAGATGATGCAAGCTTACGACAAAGAGGTTCATCCTAGAGAATTCCACGAGGGGAACCTGATGTTGAAAAAGATCTTTCCTATACAAAAGGATTTCAAAGGAAAACAGATGCCAAACTGGGAAGGACCTTATGTAGTAAAAAGGGCCTGTTCTAGAGAAGCATTGATATTGACCGAGACGGATGGCGAAGACTTGCCCAATTTGGCGTAATTGAGTTGATCAAGAAGTATTTTACCTGAAAAGGGAAAGGCCAAGGTGAAAACCCGCAAAGGGCGCCTTGAGATCAAATTCAAAAAAAAAAAAAAGGAGAGGCCAAGGCGAAAACCCGCAAAGGGCGCTTTGAGACCAAAGGGGTTTTGAGCTGAAAACCCAAAAAGGGCGGCTCAAATTTTGATCAAAGATAGGACATGTGGTAGTCTTGCTATGCCTGAATTAACAATGAGGAAGTATGCTACGTTTTGGGGCATTGACAAAGTACTTCGGATCCTCTAAACATGTATTGAGCTCAAAATGGTCCTCAAGAAGTTTGTACAGAGAAGCTCAGGCTGCGATATCTGGGGCACCTAACTTCTATCTTACTCATTTTGAATTTTCTATCTTTGATTACTTTATTCTTTTCAAGATACACCCTAATCAATTTTCTTTTATGGCCTTGGCTATCTTTGATTACTTTATTCTTTTCAAGATACACTCTAATCAATTTTCTTTTATGGCCTTGGCTATCTTTGATTACTTTATTCTTTTCAAGATACACCCTAATCAATTTTCTTTTATGGTCTTGGCTATCTTTGATTACTTTATTCTTTTCAAGATACACCCCAATCAATTTTCTTTTATTGCCTTGGTTAGCTTTGATTAACTTATTTGTTTCGAGCTATGCTCCTGATTAATTTCTTTCTCATCCATTGTTGTGATCTTTTTCAAGCATTTTATATTGAAATAACGATTAATGGACCAATAATACTTTCATAAAAGGAGTTTCGCATATTACTCTGGAAGCTTCTAAATAATATACGAATCTGAAACAGGACTATTGTTTAGAACTCACCAAGCCTAAGGGTTGGAAATATTAAAAGATGATTATCTCTTTGGATTTTTATTGGTTGAACAAAAAGATAAGACATTTCGTCAGTGATACCTTCTCGACAAATAATGAGCAATGTCAACCCAAGTGTAAAAGTGAATCATTTCTGGGGAAAGAAAAATGATACTCTGCATTCATGCAAATTTCAGGCATATACATCTGGTCATTACACCCAGGGAATGGTGTAACAGATCAAATTGATTAAAGATGATACAAATTCTATACCTCTGAGTGGCAACAGGATGGATGGAAGAAACCAAATGTTATTCCCCTGAAATTGCAGTGGGAGGTACAAACTTTATGTCCCAAGGTTCAAGTGGAGTGGACTCAGAATTACCATGGGGCAAATTATTTGAGCAGAATATGATTGATACTTCGAGAGGAACGAGGATGAAGAACAAATGAGTGATGACACCTTAAGTAGGAATCATGCTCATAACATTTCTGCATTTATATACCATAGCGCGTCTAATTAGGAGCATTTGATTCATTTCGATCAGGGCATCTTAATCATTCGACATAAGCATATACCTATTCTACAGGTTATTTCCTCTGTAGGACAATGTAGTAGGGTAGATTGAAGCTTTTCACCTGCTTCCCTGAAGTTGCAGCGGAGCAGACTGAAGACAGCAGATCTTATCTTCCTGAAGTTGCAGGAAGCAGATCGAAGATATTAGCCTGCCTCCCGGGTTACAATGAGCAAATCGAAGACAGTAGATCTTATCTTCCTGAAGTTGCAGGAAGCAGATCGAAGATATTAGCCTGCCTCCCTGAAGTTGCAGCGGAGCAGACTAAAGACAAAAGATCTTATCTTCCTGAAGTTGCAGGAAGCAGATCGAAGATATTAGCCTGCCTCCCTGAAGTTGCAGCGGAGAAGATGAAGACAGCAGATCTTATCTTCCTGAAGTTGCAGGAAGCAGATTGAAGATATTAGTCTGGCATCCCTGAGTTTGCTATGGAGCAGACCAAAAATAGCAGATATTGTCTTCTTGAGATTGCAATGAAGCGGGTCGAAGATACTAGTCTAGCGTCCCTGAGTTTGCAGTGGAGCAGACTGAAGATAGCAGATCTTGTCTTCCTGAGATTGCAGTAAAGCGGATCGAAGATACTAGTTTTGTCTCCCTGAGTTTGCAGTGGAGCAGACTAAATATAGCAAATCTGGCCTTCCTAAAGTTGCAGTGAAGCAGATCGAAGACACTAGCCTTGTCTCCCCGAGTTTGCAGTGGAGCAGACTAAAAATAGCAGATCTGGCCTTCCTGAAGTTGCAGTGAAGCAGATCGAAGACACCAGCCTTGTCTCCCTGAGTTTGCAGCGGGGCAGACTAAAAATTACAGATCTTGTCTTCCTGAAGTTGCAGTGAAGCAGATCGAAGACATCAGCCTGACCTCCCTGAGTTTACAGCGGAACAGACTAAAGATTGCAGAGCTTGTCCTCCTGAAATTACAGCGAAGCAGATCGAAGACACTAGCCTTGCCTCTCTGAAGTGGTAGTGGAGTAGATCGAAGAAAACAAATCTTACGGCAAATCTTATTTTCCTGAGGTTGCAGTGAAGCAGATTGAAGCCGTCAGACTTATTTCCCTGAAAGAGTAGTAAAGCAGATAGTCCAATACTTCTGAAGTTGCAGTAGTTGCAGAGAAGTAAAGTTAAGTTGAAATTCCAATACCCCTTAAGTTGTAGTTGGGTTGGAAGCCATTTGGAGAAGACGAGGACCAAGAAGTCAAGACTCGGTAAGATCGGGAAAAATTGGTCCTTTCATAATCTTTGCTCCATTCTCGTTACACGACAATGAGCAAAGACGGGCAGCTGTAATAGGCCCATTTTGCCCAGCCCATCCGAATCCAAAATGAAACAAAAAAAAGAAGAAACAAACCAAAATTTAAATAAAATGTCCCTTTACAGTCCATATTACAAAAATGGCCCAAATCAATAACCCTTTAACCCAATTACACCCTAAGCCCAAAAGGGCCTAAAACCCTAAAATTTTCAGCAAACCCTAGCCCTAGCAGCATGGTGCTGCCGCAGCCTCCATCATGCCTTCATTGCCGAGCGTCGCGCCGCCATCAATGCGTGAATCATGCCCTTATCACCGCCATTCGCATCTGTAGAAAAGGCAATTAACAAACAATCAGCATCAATCAAAGATTATGTAATCATTTTTTTTTCGATTTATTTTTGGTTATAAAAGCCGAGTATATCAGTGTAAAAAATAGGGGGGATATAAAAAAATAGCAATAAAAACAGATTGAAGAAAAATCAGTTTGAAGCGGATAAAGGTTGTCGTTTTATTTTTTATTTTATTTCATTTTATTTCTTTATTTTTCTTTATTTTTCCTTGAAAAAGGAACCAAATACATGTATATGTATACATTAAAATAAAAATAAAAAACTTACTTTTTTTGAATTTCCGACCACCGTGTATGGTGGTGGTCATGACGGTGACGCTGCGGTGTGGCGATGTCGTGAGTGACAATGCAATGCAGCGTAGTCGGGCCAGGAGTCTGGTCGGAGGCCAAAGGAGAGAGAGTTTTCTTAGCTCTGTTTGTTTTTTTTTTTTTTTGAAATAGTCTAAATTTTTTTTTAAACAAATTTTTGATTTTATAAGTGATCCATACGGCGCCGTTTTGGGAGCTGCCTTTAGAGCCAAAACGACGTTGTTTAAGGGCCAGGATTCGCGCGTTACCCGAAACCCGGGAAGGATCCGCGTGTTTTTATAAAAGGGGAAATTTGCCTCTTTAGTCCTTCCGCAATTTTATTACTTGTAATTTCGTTCAATTTAAATTTTCTTTTATTTTTTAATCCAGCCCTGAAAATTTGCTTTTGTCTCGATTTGGTCCCTGGCCATTTAAATACAAACATTGGAACGGTGTCGTTTTTTGGAATAGGGTATATTTGCCCAGTGAGTCCCTCCTCTGTGGTACGCGTTTCAATTAGGTTCTAAAATCGGTTCTATTCCCTTTGTTATTTTACCCCAAAATTTTACTAAAATTCAGATTTAATCCTTTTCTCCTTTATTTTGTTTTTTTATTCTGACTAGGTTCTTTAAAATTATTATTATTTATTTATCTTAGTACTTTATATATTATTTATTTTAAAACTATTTTTATCACATATTATTTTTTATATTTGTATATTATTATGTATTATATATTACTTTAAAATGTGTAGATTATATAATATTTAAATTGTTTTACCATTAACACAAATTTCTTTTATATTATCTATTTTAAATATGTATATTATTCTTTTATGTATATAATAGACTGTTATTATATTTTATATGCTTTCCCTTATATTTCTTTATAGTTAAAGTTTTTATATATTCTTTTTTTTAAAATGTATTATTTATTTTATCATGTACATATATTATTCATCTTAGTTTTTTTAGCCATATCTTTTTTATACATTTTTTTCATTTTTCTAAAAATTGTTCTAATATTCATTAATTGTTTTGAGTATATTATTTACCTTATATTATTTTTTTATACATGAATTTAATCTTGTGAATAATTTTTTTTCCTTAATTTTTTCATAGATTCTTTTAAAATTGCTATTATCTACTCTATATTTTTTATTTTGATTGTTCATTTTTAAAATTTTTTTTTGAATACATTATCTTTGTTTACCTTAACATTATTATTATTGCTTGTCATTCTTTTACTTAATTGTTTATGTTAGTGCTAATTGTTAATATGACCTGTAACTTTAATAAATTGCAATTTTTTGTAATAACTTAATGCTATTTTTTCCAAATCTTTGTTTAAAAATATCTATCTCCTTTAATTACCACATTTTATCCAAAAAGTTTTTCTAAAATAAGGCAATGTTTTGTGTTTAGAAATTCGGGAAATAGTGCCCTAACGTGCTGGGTTTCGATTTTCCGTTTGACTAAATAACTAAATATCCTTTTAATGAATTTTGTAAATCATGAGATGATTTTGGTTACGAGGGTTTAAAACATCATGTCCTAGCGTGCTGGATGTAATGTTTGTATTCTTTCGGAACAAAGGAATCTCAAGTTCCAACTTAAATTGTTCAAGTTTTTAAAGAAATCATGTTTTCAAATCTTTTCGAATTTTTGACATTAGGACAATAACTAATCAATCCGGTACCAATTTTGGGCGTTACGAGGGTGTTAATCCTTCCTCGTACGTAACCGACTCCCGAACCCGTTTTCTTGAATTTCGTAGGCCAAAATCAATGTTTTGAAATAAAACATTTTATAAGGTGATCCGATCACACCTAAGAAAAAATGGATTGGTGGCGACTCCCATTTTTTTTTAAAATTCGACCCCGTTTTTCAAAAAAATGGTTTGGACAAGGGACGTGTCGGGTTTGAAACAGTTTAATCACACAAATCTAAAAACTATGCAGATAACAGAGCTTGGTCAGAGTTGTTATGCAACCTACAATTTAATTGGGTCAGGATCTAAATTGAGCTTGCACATTTCAATTAAGTGTCCATTAGCTGTCGTCTAGTCAGGATCGCTCAGCTAATTCAGGTGCATTTCAATCACGTATGAATGAAATACAGACTTGATTTTAATTAAAAACATGATCGATTGAGGCACAAACATTATAAGCATGAATCAAATAAATATTATTTAATCAAAGCAATCATCCTAGCTTAAATAAAATTAAGCTAACATTGTTGTAAACAAGAACAAAGAACACATAGCAAACATCTTTAGATTAAATTATAGAAAAGAAAGATTAAACCCAATTCAGAGTGGCTCTCACCAAAGACTCTGACTGACGAGGCTCCTTCGTTCCTTTGCTTTGCTCCTTTGCTGATGACTCTCCAAGGTGGCCGACCAAGGGTTCTTTAAGAGGCTTAATTGCTAAAATCTCTATGAAGAGATGATGCTAGGCGTGGGAATGGAAAAGGCTAAGAGAATTTGGAGAGAAGAGAGAATGATGAATGATGAGAATGAATAAGGAATGATTGAGGGATGATTGAGGGATTGAGAGGGTCTTATTTATAGGTGAGGAGAGGGGGATAGTTTGCTAAAAATAGTGGATGTTAATCTCTTCAAATCTCCTCAAATTGTGGTCGACCATGCTTAGTGGCTTTTGACTTGATTTTTGCTTGATTTTTAAGCAATTTTGGATGCCACACAACTCAGGACTGAGACTCGGTCAATCGTAAATCTTCGGGCAAATCTCTAATTTCTTCATCACGGCAAGGACCTTGTGTAATTAAACCAAAGAATGGTTGATATGGACTGCCATGTGTAGCTGAATATTGGGTTGACTTGGTCTCCAATTTGGACGATTTTGTAATCCAGCAAAGCTATCAGATCTGTCCAAAATAAATCAACAAGTTAGAGGACCAAAGAATAAAATTTATCCAATTTAATTAATAAATTAAAACCCAAATTATTAATGAAAATATTTTAAAATGAATTATTAAATATAGTTTTATATTTTATTATTTAATTTAATCATGCATGGCCCACTTTATGTCTAAAAAAATATAATATATTCAAATTAATATAAAATAAGTCATTTATTGCATGAAAGCTATATAATAAAGCATAAAATCCCATTTTAATAATTTCTATGTCCTAATTTCATATTTTCACATATTTCATTAATTTATTGAACAATTACTTAGTTTTAACAACAGATTTAAGTAAAAATGTGATAAATTACATAGGAAAAATCCTATATATTTTTCCGTTTACACACCCCCAAACTTAAATCATTGCTCGTCCCGAGTAATGTTTATGCACAGCAAAAGGTCTTGCTAAGGCAAAATTGCTAATTGTGTAAGCAGCATCAATCTTTGTCCCATAATCATGCATTAATAACTTCATGCTTATCGATCTTCTTTATTAACAAGTAATTCATATGCAAACATTCCTTAAGATTATACTAAGCTTCAAAATATGCCAACATGAATCATAGTTTGCATGTATGTCACAGCCATAGATAACATTCTTCATTCAACATAATTTCCTATCAATCAAGCAAACAATCACAAGGCTTATTTCTGATCTTCATATGTTGAACTCAGGACTTCCTCTCCACCAATGTAGGTGACATAATCATGAAATCAATAGGTCTTTTATAAGGTTGTAATGGGGCTTGGTTAAAGGTAGGGATTTTAAGAGATAGGACATTTCGGTTATAAAAAAAATCTTAACCTTTAACTTTGTCTTGATTTTCTCGTAATACAACCTTTTTCTTTAAGTGAACCTTTGGAACACCCCCAAACTTATTTTGAACTCAAGCTCGTACATTTTTCCTTTTTGGAGACTGAGCAAACTTTTCTTCGTTTTGTTTTTCTTTTTTTTAAGCATGAGCACATACATCTTTATGAAAATTTCCTCAAATGTTGATTCCCAAGACAACTTTAGTTAAGATAGGTGCACAAAATTAGGATAACTTTAAAAAGATTGTAATTGGTTTATAATGTAGGTTCATTGCAAAAAAACAGGCCTTTAAGCTCAAAATTACAGTTTCAAGGGTCTAATATCATAGGGTTGGCTTGAAAAGGCTCAAACGGTCCAAAGAAATACTGCCTATATCATTTTAGATTTTTATGTCCCCTAGGATTTCGCCTCAAGAAAGTTACTAAGTCAATTCTAAAGATATAAACCTTCATGCATATCTAATCTCAAAAGAAACTAAGTTTTCATGGCAAACATTACTAAGGCTAAGATCATACAAGCATTCCATTCTTCATGATAACATACTTTCACTTAGATAAAATCATCATTCATACTTGCATACAAACTATCTCAGTAACAAAAAAATATTTCTAAACATTCATTTATTAAAACATACTTATGAAAGAAATGATTGAAACATACTTGAAAAATTTAAAAGTTTGAGCAATTTATTTGCCTTACCCCCTTTAAAAAGAAGCAATGTTCTCATTGCAAGAACAAAGTAATGAATGAAAACTGAACACCAGATAGGGTTGTAAAGAAAGAGAGGTGAGTCATTAAGACTGCTTAAATACCAAGTCTTCCCTAATAACCCAATCCTAGACATGTTCATTCCCATTACCACATCACTTAGTCTTATTGTTTCTAAAGAAGTGTTAAGTTTGTTCATGTTTGCTATGTTTTATTCTGCAGAAATTAAATCCTAGTTACAAAAGAAATAAATTCCTAAACCTAAAAATAATTAAATAAATAACAAGACAAGAATCCCCCCTTTTATTTTTCTGACTCATTCCTCTTGTCTTCTTTAGCTCCATCTCTGCTTGCATCGTCAGTATCTTCTATCCATGTCTCAAAGATAGCATCTGGGAACTCAGGAAAAAATGTATTAGAGATATTCTTAAAAGTATTTTGAATTGAGTCATCTCTAATTTTTGCATATTTCCAGTAAGTTTGTTGTTGATTGTGCATGAACTTGCACGTATCCATCAAAATTGACAACTCCGATTTCCTTGAAGTACTTGCAGAAGTTAGCATGAGAGTTGTATATTCAGTTTCAACACTTAGCTTGATTGGTTCTTCTTCTAGCTCAACCCTTGGTTTTGGAATGTTCAGTTCCTTATCAGATTCTTCCTCTTCAGTGTCTGTAACTGAATTAGCTTCAGTTTCAGTTCCATTTGTTGACTCCTCGGTATCTGGCTCAGTTGGCTCTTCTTGCTCACCTTGATTCAGCTCATGTACCCTCTCTACTAATCATCCAAGATCATAATTTGTAATGCATCCTTAAACATATCGCCCCTTCAGATTTGCTTGTGTTTTAACACGAGCCTTTAAGCAAAGTGAAGTGATTAATGATGGGAAATAAGAACTTCCTGCCTTTTTTTTAGCACAATCGTGAATCTCCTTGAGGATAATTTTCCTAACATTAATGGACTTTTCTGTCAAAATTGCATATAACAAAAGCATCCGTTCCATCGAGATGGTGGAACTATGTGAGATAAGCATAAAACTGTAGTGAACGAAATAAAACCATACATTTGCTATTGGTTTTAAGTATTCTCTTCAACAAGAATGGCTCCCATACTTTCTTATAATCCATTGGGATCCCGAATTTGTCACAACATCAAGCACTTTTTGAAGAAAATCCCAATTGATATTGTTCATCATAGGGTAGTACTCATCTTCTTCAACATCAGGTAAATTAAACAAATCATTGATGGACTTAGAAGTAAGAGGTACCTTTTTCTTTCGAACGATGACTTCAGTAGCATCTTGCGTAGTCAAACTAGCATAGAATTCTCGAACTATTTCATCACCGGGAAGTGAACGAGCATCATAAAATCGTTCCCACTTGAGAGCATTGATTTTCTTTCTAATCGGTATAGGAACAACCATCAAATCATTATTCTTCAAGTCAAAACCTTTTTCCAGCATCATAGGTTGATGCTTGAAGATTGAATCAAATCTCTCTTTCACTTCTTCATCGATCAAAATCGAGTTTTTAGGAGTAGTCTTTGAAGATCTTGTTCTTTTGCGAGACATGGTATCTTTTCCCAAAAATTCGGCAAAGTTTTTGCACAAGAGAGAAAAGAGAAATCGGCAAAACTTGCTACGGCATAAATCTTGCGACGGCAAGGATGGTGCGGCGATGATGATGACGTGCAACAGTAACAGCGACAACGGTGTGTGACAGCAATGGCGGTGCTTCGGTAATCTCTTTACAGCGGCAATAGAGAATTTCGGCAAAAAGGGAATAGAACTAGGGTTTTTTTGGGGATTTGAGGTTGACGGCACAAAAGGGAGATTTAAGGATTTTTAGGGTGTAAGCAAATTGCTTTGAGGGATATTAAAATTAGTAGAATGGAGAGGGGTTTATATAGGGAAAAATTAGGGCAACATGTAGCAAAAGTTTAGCAGGAAAGGTTGGAGGGGTCACAGTGATCCCGCTTAAGTTCCAATCTCCTTAGACAGAATTAATTAAATGTAATAAGTTAATAAAATAAGTTCTAATTATTTATTTATTTACAAAATTAGTTCATAAAAAATTAAGGGTCTGTTAATTTGAATGAGCATTCAACTCGCTCAACTTCACCATCCCAGTAGTGTTTGAGACGTTGACCATTAACTTTAAACGTACCTCCGTAATTGTTGTATGATTCAATAGCTCCATAAGGGTAAACTCGGTAGATGGTATAAGGTCCTTTCCATCGGGATTTAAGCTTTCCAGGAAATAACTTCAACCTTGAATTAAACAACAAAACGTTCTGACCTTCTTTAAACTCGCGAGGTTGTATATGACTATCATGCTATCTCTTTGATCTTTCTTTACACATTTTGGCATTCTCATAGGAAAACAACCTCAGCTCTTCTAACTCATCAAGTTGTAACATCCTTCTCTCACCAGCTTGCTTAAGATCAAAGTTCATCTGCTTCAAAGCCCAGTGAGCTTTATTCTCCAACTCTAATGGCAAATGACATGCCTTTCCAAAGACTAACCGATAAGGAGTCATTCCTAACGGTGTCTAAAATGCTGTTTGATAGGCCCATAATGCATCATCGAGCCTTCGAGACCAATCTTTTCTACTAGGGTGTACTACCTTTTCAAGGATACCTTTGATTTCACGATTCACTCTTTCAACTTGCCCATTAGACTGGGGGTGATAGGCAGTAGCAATCTTGTGCTTCACATCATATTTGTCAAACAACCACTTAAGCCATTTGTTCACAAAGTGAGAACCTTCATCACTAATAATAGCTCTTGGTGTCCCAAATCGTGTAAACACATGCGTATGTAGGAATCGCATGACTACCTTAGCATCATTTGTAGGGTATGCTTTAGCTTCAACCCACTTGGATACATAGTCCACAGCAACTAAGATGTATTTGTTCCCATACGAAGAAGGAAACCAGTCTAAGAAGTCAATGCCCCATACGTCGAATAATTCAATCTCCCAAATGTTTGTCAAGGGCATCTCATTCCTCCTTGATATATTTCCGGTCCTTTGGCATTTATCACAGTTCTTCACATAAGCATAAGCATCTTTAAATAGCGTAGGCCAAAAGAAACATGCTTGCAAAATCTTTGCTGGAGTACGTGAACCACCAAAGTGTCCCCCACTTGGAGATGAATGGCAATGATACAAGATCTCAGCAATCTCGCTTTCAGCTACACACTTTCAGATTATATTATCTACACATTGTTTAAACAAAAACGGATCCTCCCAAAGATAATACCGACTATCATGAAGGAATTTTTTCCTTTGTTGGTATGTCATTTCTCGAGGAATTATACCACATGCAAGATAATTGGCAAAATCAGCAAACTAGGGTATTTCATGAATTCAATTCACCTCAAATAAGTGTTCATCTGGGAAATTCTCGTTGATAGGCACACATGACTAAGTTGCCTAATCTTGCTCCAACCTCGACAGATGATCAGCTATTTGATTTTCGACACCTTTTCTGTCTTGGATCTCAAGGTCAAATTCTTGGAGTAAAAGTATCCAACGAATTAGCCTTGGTTTTGCATCTTTCTTCGTGAGCAAGTATTTAATGGCTGCATGGTCAGTAAATACTGTAACTTTGGTACCTATAAGATATGAGCGAATCTATCAAAAGCAAAAACTATAGCAAAGAGTTCCTTTTCGGTTACCATATAATTGAGTTGGGCTCCCATCAAAGTTTTACTTGCATAGTAAATAGGGTGAAACACTTTGTTTCTTCTTTGACCAATCACAGCTCCAACGACATAGTCACTTACATCGCACATCAACTCAAAAGGTGAGTTCCAATCAGGTGTAATGATTATTGGGGCCGAGATTAACCGCTTCTCTAAATCTTCAAAAGCTTCTAAACATGCTTTGTTGAAATCAAACATTGTATTTTTCTCTAACAACAAACACAACGGTTTAGAAATTTTCGAGAAATCTTTGATAAACCTTCGGTAAAAACTGGCATGGCCTAAGAAACTTCTGACTCCTTTCACATTCATTGGGGCTGGTAATCTTTCAATTACGTCCACCTTTGCTTTATCGACTTCAATTCCTTTCTTTGAGATCTTATGACCTAAGACAATCTCTTCCTTGACCATAAAATGTCATTTTTCCCAATTAAGGACAAGATTCGTATCTTCGCATCTCTTCGGTATCTTAGCCAAATTACTCAAACAAATATCATAAGTGTTACCAAAAATAGAAAAATCATCCATGAAAACCTCAACAAAATTTTCAACCATATCAGTAAATATTGCCATCAGGCATCGTTGAAAGTTGCAGGTGCATTGCATAAACCAAAAGGCATTCGCCTAAAAGCAAACGTACCGTATGAATAAGTAAAGGTTGTTTTATGTTGGTCCTCCGGGGCTACAACTATTTGGTTATATCCCAAATAGCCATCTGAAAAACAATAGAATTCATTACCTGCCAGTCGACCTAACATCTGATCCATAAAAGGCAACGAAAAATGGTCCTTCCAAGTGGCTTTGTTCAACTTTATGTAATCAATACAGATTCTCCAACCGGTAACAGTTCTCGTTGGAATTAACTTGTTACACTCATTTTCAACAATCGTGATTCCACCTTTCTTCGGCACACACTGTACCGGACTTACCCACGAACTATTTGAAATAGTATAGATGATTCCTGCATCTAACCATTTGATCACTTCCTTTCTCACAACTTCTTTCACAATAGGATTGAGCCTCCTTTGCCCATTAATTCGAGCTCTTTCACCTTCTTCTAAAATTATTTTATGCATGTAAAAAGAAGGGCTTATACCTCGAATATCAGCTATGGTCCAACCAATTACTTTCTTAAATTTCTTTAGAACAACAATTAGTTGCTCCTCTTAATCTTTCGTCAGTTCTGCTGAAATAATCACAGGCAAAGTAGAATAGTCACCTAAATAAACGTATTTCAAATAGGAAGGAAGTACCTTTAGTTCGAGTTTAGGTGGTTCTTCAGTTGACAACTTGGGTTGCACAAAATCTCTGACTTCCAACTCTAACAGTTCAAACCGTGTGGATTGAATAAAATTTCTCGGATTGGCTTCCATCAAAGCCATGTTTTCTTCACCTTCTTCATCCTCCAAAGGGTTAAGATCTAAGGCTTTCTCCAATGGATCTTCTTCAAAATTGCTTTCCATAGAAACCAAGGTTTCTATCTCTTCCATAACTGAACACTATTCTGTCGGATTGAGAAATTTCATCGCTTTAAGAATGTTAAAGGTTACCTGATCGTCTTGAACTCGCATGGTGAGTTCACCTTTCTTTACATCAATTAACGTTCTTCCCGTGGCTAAGAAAGGTCTCCCAAGGATGATTGACACTTCCTTGTGTTCTTCAAAATCTAAGACAATGAAATCAGCAGGAAAAATAAATTTATCGACTCTTACCAAAACATCCTCGAACTTTCCTTCGGGATATGCTGAAGATCGATCCGCTAGCTGAAGCGTCACAATTTTAGGTCTTACTTCACCTATCCCTAACATCTTGAAAATAAACTTAGGCATCAAGCTGATACTCGCTCCTAAGTCACACAAAGCTTTACCACAGTAAGATTCACCAATGTTACAGGGTATAGTAAAGCTTCCTGGGTCTTTCAATTTTGGTGGCAGTTTGTTCTGCAGGAACGCACTGCACTCCTTTGTCAAGGCAACAGTCTCATACTCACTCAGTCGTTTCTTCTTGGACAATATATCTTTCATAAAATTCACATAATTCGACATTTGTTCTAAAGCCTCCACCAACAGAATATTGATGTGTAACTACTTCAGAACATCCAAAAAATTCTTGAATTGCACCTTCTGTTTCTGCAATCTTTACGGATATGGAGGTGATGGAACTTTCGATTGAACCGAACAAATTTTTTGAGTAAGTAAATCTGCATCCAAAGAAGATGTTAAAATATCTGAATTCACTAAGTCAGGGTTTACCTTGTCAGACTTTGCAGATTATGATTCCTTTGGTGTAGGAATTTCAACAGATGGTTGACTCTTCTCAATGGGCTTATCTTCGACAACAATCAATCGGGGTTCCAGAATTTTACCACTTCGCAGTGCCACTGCCTTGATATGTTCTTTACCCAAATTTCTTGGATTCTCAGTATCGCTTGGCAAGGTTCCTTGTGGTCTATTACGAAGCTCCGTAGCTAACTGACCCATTTAGTTTTCCAAATTTTTTAGTGTGGCTGCTTGGCTTTGGATCAAAGCTTCACTCTTTTCCATGTACGCTTTCAACAAGTTCTCCAAACTGTTTGATACCTCAGCTCGAGGTGGTTTTGGAGCTTGCTGATTAAACCCTTGAGATTGGTTGGGTCTTTGCTGCAATAAGTTGTTATTTGGTCCATTTCCTTGGTTGCTCCAAGGAAAGTTAGGATGATTACGCCATGAAGGATTGTAGAAGTTGGACTGGGGTCCTTGTCCACTCCTATTTTGATATTGGTTCCCCACATAGTACACTGACTCGGGATTTGATTGACAATTCTCAAAAGAATGACCTTCCCCACAGTACACATAGGAAACTACTTCAAACAGGCTTGGTGGCTGAGCTGCAAAATTATTAGCACTATTAGCTGTAAATCGTTTTAACATAGAGGAAATAGATGATACCTGAGCTGATAATGAAGTGAGGATGTTGATCTTTGTTTTCGCGATGTCAAAGTTTTAAAATTTATAATGAGAATGATCGAACCTGGAAACTAACTATGACAACGATTTGCGGCAAGCGCACCTATCGAACAGTAGTATAGCTTAGGCAAGACCGGATTGTCGAACCCAAAGGAACAAAAAGTACTAATACTAACTTTCTTTTTATTATCTAGCCTAAAATAAGAGAAGTTGTTATTTAATCTAAATTTAACTAACTACTAAGCTAAAGACGCAAAGATAAAAAGAACGAATTGGGGAAATACCGTTGGAAAAACTCAGTTGATTAAGACGATACCCTTAGGAAGAATCCACCTAGACTTCACTTGTTATCTAACTCTGAACCATATGATTTATTCACTTGACTTGATCCGTAAGACTCCCTAATGTATATTAAACCCTCTCTCGAAGCGAATAACGTCTAACCCTAGGTTGATTAATTAAAATCTCTTTCTAATTAAAACCCCTAGAATTGCATTAACTCGATCTATGGACTCCCATATTAGGTTTCACCCTAATCTGGCAAAATCTTGTCACCCTAACTCTAGGCGCGCGATCAACTCCGCTTAATTATGCTAGATCTACTCTTAAGCAGGGACTTTTTCTCCTCCACCTAAGCACATCAAACTTGAATCAATATCCCGAAAATATTAACACAAGAATTAAGAACACATAATTAAGAACAAATCAAGTATTTATCATATAGTTCAGCAAACGATAACAAGATTCATCTAAGTTTCATCCCCTTCAGGTATCTGAAGGGTTTAGTTCATAACAATAAAAGAAAACATCTCAGAAGAAAAGATAAAACAAAACATAAGAAATCCCTAAAACCCCCTGAAGGAATTGAAGGAGAGATCCACCGTCTTGAGTAGAATTTCGGCTTCTAGAGATGGATCAGCTGGCTATCTTTGAGTGTTTCCCACAAATCTGACCTCTTCGGCTCGGCTCCTTGGCCTAGCTCACCGCCCCCTTCTAGGTTATACTTAGGGTGTTTATATAGGCTTTTAAAATAGGTTTCTTTGCCCCTAAGTATCCTTTTTCGAGTGAAATTGCTCTTTTCCACGACAGGGACACGGCCATGGTACACGCCCGTGTGAATCGTCTTTAGGCTGTGTTCAGACTTTAATGAGGTGACACGCCCGTGTAAATCGTGATCAGGCCGTGTTCTAGTTTATCAGGGAGACACGGCCGTGTTGGCTCAAGTCGAGGCCGTGTCAATTTTCACTTTGGCCCAATTTGGTCCGTTTGAAGCACGTTTCTCGTTCTTTCCATCCTCCGGTGCTTTCCTGAGTATAAAACATGAAAAGAAAGGATTAAGAGCACCTTTTTACACAAATCAAGGGATAAATCATCCAAAAGTATGCTAAATGTGGGATTAAAATATGTTACTTTTACGGTTTATCACATACCCCCACACTTAAGCTTTTGCTTGTCCTCAAGCAAAATTCTCAACTTACAATTAAAACAAACTTTCCATGATTCAATATTCCTATTAACAATGTCTCATCATAATTCATAGATAATTTATACATGGATAATTTAACTCAATGGGTCCTAAAGATTCAAGCAATATAAGTCATACATTTGTAGCATAAAACATAGGTGTTTCCCCTCATCTAAATAATTACCTCTGATCCAAAACCTACAAGGATTGACATCCTCACAAAAGATTCACTCAAATCACTCGAAGTGTTTAAGGTTCAGAATTAAGCACTCAAATGTCAAACCTGAAAAGTTAATCCCATAGGCTTGCATGAAAATCAAATCTCCATCACTGTAATATGAGATGATGCACAAATCAAAAGGTCTTTGAAAGGGTTGTAACGGGGCTTGGGTTAAGGTGTGGATAAAGGCTGAATTAGAGAGTTAGAATCGAGATTGAATTGACAAATTACCTAACTAGAAACAATGAACTGAATAAAAGTAATTACATCAATTGAAAACTAATAATACGAGCTTCTTTTTTTAATAATTGGAATTTAATGTATAAGCTCACCTAATCTCAAAACTAATAATGAATATACTTCGATTTTTTTAAGAAAAAATCACAAATATTTACAATAATAAGAAAGTACTTTAACAACTGAAATATAGAACATAGTTAGGCAACTGCTCAAAATCAAATCTCGATAAAAAGGGTAGTCAAGAAGAATGGTGATAACAAATACAAAGGGTTTTGGGTTAATATTAGTGGGTGAGTCAATAAAAAGGGTTGTTAAGATCAAAGGGTTCACTAGGGGTTAATTATGAAGGTAGGCTTTTTATGGAGTAAGTGGGATAAATCCTAGGCGCCTTTATCATTTCTGTATATCAAATCAAAGATGTGGTCTCAACATGTATAATCGAGGCAAGTTCTAGAATAACAGTTCAATGTTGACACACTCATAATCAAAAAGTGAGCATGAAAAAGGATATATGCTCTTATAAGGCTCAAAATATCACAAAAAATTATGGGTATTTTGATATAAACCTCGTAAATTTTAAACTTCAAAGTAATATTCAAATTCAGGTAGACAACCTAGAAAAAAATTTAATACCGAAAAATAGACTTATCATGCTTGATTCTCTAGTATCTTAGAATTTAATTATCAATGCACAATTATCAATGACTTAATCTAAAACATATCAATAAAAATCATCAATCATGGAAATTTCATTCTAATGATAATATGAGAAATTTACTTTAAGACAAGGCATAATTCAGGGATTTGAGAACAATGCAAAAAGTTAGGCACCTTTTTAGGTTGTTCACCCCCCACACTTAAGATGTACATTGCCCTCAATGTACAAAGATATATATATATTTATAGACAATTAAGTATAAATTCAAAAGATATGGAGAGAAGTGAAACTCCCTGAATGATGGATGAAATCCTTGCATTGGAGGTAAAAGATAAGTTGGAGGGGTCATTCTTTATGACGATCCTGCGCTAGATGAAGAAATTGGGTGGCTCATGGAGGATTAGCAAGGATATAATAATAATTAAAATTATACTAATTAGATAATTAAAGAAAAGCAAGCTAAAGTGAAGAAAAATAAAAAGTGAACTAATATTAAAAGAAAAGATAAATGGACCAGTAGAGTCCTTATTGTTGAGTGTGATTTCTAAGGTGTGGATATGGTGGTGGTGGTGGTGTGATTCCCAAGCAGCCTGAAGAACCTAAAACCAAGAAACTAAAATAAAATAAGTTAAATTAAGCAGAAGAGAAGTAAAGATAAGGAAATTGAAGCAAAAGAGAAAAACGAAATAAAAACTAAATGGCCTCAAATATCCTTGGCTCGTCGAATGATTGAAGCGGCTGGCAGGAACTTATATAGATCGATCTCCCTCTGGGAGACTATGCTTGATTCCTTCCTCTTCTTTGGCATTTGGTGTAGCTCAAGGGTTTTGGGAATGTATTGGAGAAGAAAAGTAGGGAGAGTTTTGGGAAAAATGAAAATGGTGGAAAGTTGAGAGTTAGTAGGAAAAGAGAAAAAGAAGGGGGTTTAAATAGATTTTCAAGCCTGGTATAACCCCACGCCCGTGTACCATGGGTGTGTTGATTAACACGGTCGCCTCGCATGGCCGTGTTGAGTGTCGTTCATGTCTCCCACGCCCATTTTACAGATTGCCACGCCCGTTGGTGATAAGTCAGTGTCGTCCACGACCGCGTCGCACGGTCGTGGCATTTTGTCGGTGCCCGTGGGGTGGTGGTTGGAGTCTGTGACTTGAAGATTTGATTCTTTCTGACTTGTAC
This sequence comes from Gossypium sturtianum, assembly GCA_025698515.1. NCBI lineage: Eukaryota > Viridiplantae > Streptophyta > Magnoliopsida > Malvales > Malvaceae > Gossypium > Gossypium sturtianum. Next base: position 108,688,521 of record CM046945.1, read on the forward strand.
CTCTTCTGCCATTGTCAGTACGAAGATTCTATACTTCCACATGGCCACAGCCACGGCCGTGTGCAAGGCCGTGTGGGCTAGAAATCTACACTTTTGGTTAGTTTAAACTAGGTGTTTAAGACTAAGAGAAGAGAAGAAAATAAAATGAAAACAAATACGAAAGTAATTAGGGTTAGTGCTCAAGGTTGCCTCAGAGAGAAGGGCTCGTTAAAGTCTTAAGCTAGACTTTCCTCGTATTCACAACAAATCAGGGTGGTTTAAAAATTTGAATATCTTCCCTCATGCTATCAGTTCTATTTCCTTGATAAAGTTTAAGTCGAGAAGCGTTTATATTGAAAGTACCAAAAATAGGATTACTTACCTCGACTGTTGCTTATGGGAAAATATTGTGTACCTCAAGAGGAATTTCTTCGTTTGTGTTCAGGTCTGATGTGATGAGGTGAGGATCTGCTTTATCTAAAAGTACCTGGTCTGCTATTTTGAAGTGGTTTGTTGTTCCTATGAGCTCTTCTGGGGGCTCATTCAGTTTTACTTCGTGTGGTTCCGGTTCTTCTTTGAATTGTGTTTTCCACTCTTCTAATTTGTCGACCCTAAGGCTTCGCCTCATGTAATTCTTCTTTGTTGTCATGGGGTCCATGATTCGCTCTCAGTTTGTAACCTTGTGGTGTTTCTGTGGTGAAAGTTGAACAACTTGGTTATCAACTGAATTTACTTTCTCACCTTCATCAATTATTGTCTGGCCGAGTCAAGAGCTTGTAAACCGATCGATTCGTCACCTACACGAAGTATGAGTTCTCTGTACCAACATCAATTTTTGTTCTATGATTTGCAAAAAGGGTCTTCCTAAAATTAAGGGAATCGAATTATCCTCATCCATGTCTAAGAGAACAAAATCTACTGGGAAAATGAATTTATCAATTTTTACAAGAACATCTTCGATAATACCCATAGGAATTCTAACAGTTTTATCAGCTAGTTGAATGCTCATCCTAGTTTGTTTGGGTTTCCCTAGACCTAGTTGTTTAAACAATTTATAAGGCATGACATTTATGCTTGCCCCTAGATCAGCTAACGCATTATCAATAGGTAAACTACCAATTAAACATGGAATCGTAAAACTCCTTGGATCTTTAAATTTCTGTGGTAGTTTATTTTGCAAGATTGCCAAGCACATTGCGTTTAGTTCCACATGTGATGCCTCGTCTATCCTTCGCTTTTTCGTCAAAAGCTCTTTTAAAAATTTTCTAGAATCTGGCATCTGTGAAAGAGCTTCAAGTAGCGGTAAGTTAATATGCAATTTCTTTAAAAGTTTAAGAAACTTACCGAACTGTTCCTCTGTATCATCTCTTTTCGTCGCTTTGGGATAAGGAATGCGAGGTTGGTACTTTTTGATTACCGGTTTTGGCTTTTTATTACTTACCTCAACCTTACCTTCTTTGACCACATTCTCTTGCCTTGAATTGGGCTCGTCTAACCCTTCACTTTCTTGAGCTGTTATGGCTTGGATTTGATCCTTTGGGTTAATCTCAGTGTTGCTTGGTAGACGCCCTTGCGGTCGTTCAGAAATTAACTTTGTAAGTTGTCTGACTGTCTTAGTAAGTTCCCCGACTTGATTCTCGATCCCTTTGATCGATTTGTTGATTCTTAAGGGTGGTTTCAGTGTCTTGGAGACGGTTATCTGTGGCTGCCATGAATTTTGTCAAGATCTCTTCAAGGTTCGGCCTCTTTTCCGTGGATAGGATCGATTTTGGAAATTTTGAGGAGGTTGTTGTCTTTGAATTCCTTCATTTCCTTGACCTCCCATGAAAAATTTGGGTGGTTCCTCCAACCTGGATTATAATTATTACTATAAGAGTTATTATTAGATCTGAAATTATTACCTATATAGTTCATCTGTTCGCTTTCTGTGCCCGGTTGGTAGGGTGGGTACTCAGGATTCGCCACAGTTCCATTTACGTCGTGATTGCATTCTTTGGATGTACCTACGAAGAACACAAACTATCAAGCTTTTTATTCATCATCTCTACCTATGTTGATAGCATGGTTACTGCGTCGAGGTTGAAAACTCCGGCTGATTTTGTTGGTTTTGTCCTTGTAACTTGCCACTGATAGTTATTCAGTGACATCTCTTCAATAAACTCGTAGGGTCGCCGGGAGTTCTCGTTGTTCAGGGTTCCACCGTGGTTGAATCAATTAGTTGCCTCGTTGAAGGGTTTACACTGTTATAGAAAGTTTGGACTTGGAGCCACCAGGGTAAACCATGGTGCGGACACCTTCTCAAGAGATCCTTGTACCTCTCCCATGCATCGTATAATGTCTCTAAATCCATCTGCACAAAAGAAGATATATCATTCCCTAATTTGGCTGTTTTGGCCGGTGGGAAATATTTTAATAAAAAATTTTCGGTCATTTGATCCCATGTAGTGATTGACCCTCGTGGTAATGAGTTTAACCACTGTTTAGCTTTATTCCTTAATGAAAAGGGAAATAACCGAAGACGGATGGCATCATCGGAAATTCCATTTATTTTGAAGGTATCACAGAACTCTAAAAAATTAGCTATATGAGTATTTGGGTCTTCGTCCCCAGTAAACCATCAAATTGAACAAATTGTTGAATAATTTGTATAGTGTTAGGTTTTAATTCAAAATTATTAGCGACTATAGCAGAGCCTAACAATACTTGATTTCGCTCTGTTAAATGAGGTTTAGCATAATCATACATAGTACGCGGAGTATTATTTTCTGCCACATCTTGTGGTGGTGGATTATTCTGGTCCATCCCTTCAGTAAGATTGGATTCGCCTTCGTCTCTTTTTCTATGTAATTTAGGGCTCGCCTAATTTCTCTGCGATTCCTGCGAGCGGTAGCTTCAATATCACTGTCGTATACTAGTGGTCCTCTCGGGTTCCTTCTAGTCATAAACTAGAGGTACCTACTAGGAAAAGAAAGAAAGAAAATTTAGCAAAGTTAAAAAAACAAAAATAAAAGTAAATTACGGAAAATAATGGCTAAAGTAATAAAAATAGAGCTTTCTTAATATTTTAGTTCCCCGGCAACGGCGCCAAAAACTTGATCGTTGTTTTCGCAATGTCAAAGTTTTAAAATTTATAATGAGAATGATCGAACCTGGAAACTAACTATTACAACGATTTGAGGCAAGCGCACCTATCGAACAGTAGTATAGCTTAGGCAAGACCGGATTGTCGAACCCAAAGGAACCAAAAGTACTAATACTAACTTTCTTTTTATTATCTAGCCTAAAATAAGTGAAGTTGTTATTTAATCTAAATTTAACTAACTACTAAGCTAAAGACGCAAAGACAAAAATAACGAATTGGGGAAATACCGTTGGAAAAACTCAGTTGATTAAGACGATACCCTTAGGAAGAATCCACCTAGACTTCACTTGTTATCTAACTCTGAACCAGACGATTTATTCACTTGACTTGATCCGTAAGACTCCCTAATGTATATTAAACCCTCTCTCGAAGCGAATAACGTCTAACCCTAGGTTGATTAATTAAAATCTCTTTCTAATTAAAACCCCTAGAATTGCATTAACTCGATCTATGGACTCCCATATTAGGTTTCACCCTAATCCGGCAAAATCTTGTCACCCTATCTCTAGGTGCGTGATCAACTCCGCTTAATTATGCTAGATCTACTCTTAAGTAGGGACTTTTGCTCCTCCACCTAAGCACATCAAACTTGAATCAATATCCCGGAAATATTAACACAAGAATTAAGAACACATAATTAAGAACAAATCAAGTATTTATCATATAGTTTAGCAAACGATAACAAGATTCATCTAAGTTTCACCCCCTTCAGGTATCTGAAGGGTTTAGTTCATAACAATAAAAGAAAACATCTCAGAAGAAAAGATAAAACAAAACATAAGAAATCCCTAAAACCCCCTGAAGGAATTGAAGGAGAGATCCGCCGTCTTGAGTAGAATTCCGGCTTCTAGAGATGGATCAACTGGCTATCTTTGAGTGTTTCCCACAAATCTGACCTCTTCGGCTCGACTCCTTGGCCTAGCTCACCCCCCTTCTAGGTTATACTTAGGGTGTTTATATAGGCTTTTGAAATAGGTTTCTTTGCCCCTAAGTATCCTTTTCCGAGTGAAATTGCTCTTTTCCACGACAGGGACACGGCCATGGCACACACCCGTGTGAATCGTCTTTAGGCTGTGTTCAGACTTTAATGAGGTGACACGCCCGTGTGAATTGTGATCAGGCCGTGTTCTAGTTTATCAGGGAGACACGGCCGTGTTGGCTCAAGTCGAGGCCGTGTCGATTTTCACTTTGGCCCAATTTGGTCTGTTTGAAGCCTGTTTCTCGTCCTTTCCATCCTCCGGTGCTTTCCTGAGTATAAAACATGAAAAGAAAGGATTAAGAGCACCATTTTACACAAATCAAGGGATAAATCATCCAAAAGTATGCTAAATGTGGGATTAAAATATGTTACTTTTACGGTTTATCACATACCCCACACTTAAGCTTTTGCTTGTCCTCAAGCAAAATTCTCAACTTACAATTAAAACAAACTTTCCATGATTCAATATTCCCATTAACAATGTCTCATCATAATTCATAGATAATTTATACTTGGATAATTTAACTCAAAGGGTCCTAAAGATTCAAGCAATATAAGTCATACATTTGTAGCATAAAATATATAATTTTTCCCCTCATCTAAATAATTACCTCTGATCCAAAACCTACAAAGATTGACATCCTCACAAAAGATTCAAGCAATATAAGTCATACTTAGGGTGTTTATATAGGGTTTTGAAATAGGTTTCTTTGCCCCTAAGTATCCTTTTCCGAGTGAAATTGCTCTTTTCCACGATAGGGACACGGCCATGGCACACGTCCGTGTGAATCGTCTTTAGGCCGTGTTCGGACTTTAATGAGGTGGCACGCCCGTGTAAATCGTGATCAGGCCGTGTTCTAGTCTATCAGGGAGACACGACCGTGTTGGCTCAAGTCGAGGCCGTGTCGATTTTCACTTTGGCCCAATTTGGTCTGTTTTAAGGTCGTTTCTCATTCTTTCCATCCTCTAGTGCTATCCTGAGTATAAAACATGAAAAGAAAGGATTAAGAGCACCTTTTTACACAAATCAAGGGATAAATCATCCAAAAGTATGCTAAATGTGGGATTAAAATATGTTACTTTTACGGTTTATCAGGCGTCAACTTCATGAACTCCGGCTACATGTCTTCCTGAAGCTGTTCGATTTGTTGGCCATTGATAGTTATTACTCGCGATCCTCTCGATGATCTCATATGCCTCATTATAGGACTTAGACAAAATTGCACCATTTGCGGAAGCATCTACCATCAATCTTGTATGTGCATTGAGACCATTATAGAATGTCTCCAACTGGATACAATGAGGAATCCCATGATGAGAAAACTTACGAAGTAACTCCTTGAATCACTCCCAAGCCTCATACAAAGACTCGTCATCCAATTGTTGGAAAGCTGTGATCTCGTTCCTCAACTTAGCGTTTTTGCTATGTGGGAAATACTTAACCAAAAATATCTCTGCTAATTCTTGCCATGTAGATATGGAACTTGGTGGCAACGAATTGAGCCATGCTCATGCTCGATCTCGCAACGAGTACGGAAACAACTTCAACCTCAATGCGTCCTCAGTCACACCGACTATCTTGAATGAATCACTCACCTCCATAAAGAATCGAAGATGGAGATGTGGATCTTCCGTGGGCATACCACTAAATTGGCCCACCGTTTGTAGCATTTGAAATATCACTGGTTTCAATTCAAATTGTGTTGCTTCAATATCTGGCCTTCTAATTCCTGGATTTAACTCACAAAAAAGTGGCACAGCATATTGTCTGATGCATCGATCCTTATCATCAGCAATGAGGATGGGATTTCGTACACGATCGGCTTCATTACCTTGGTCTTGATTCTAATTTCCAAGGTCCATCTCGACTAGTCTTTGAGCTATTCGTTCACGTCTTCTTTGTTTGAAAGTTCGCTCAATTTCAGGGTCTACAGGGAGTAAATCAATAATTCGATCTATGCTCATAAACACCTGAAAAGAAAATCACAAAATTAAAAAAGAATAAGTTAGTAATGTTAGAAATGAATCAAATTGAAAATAAATAATTTCACGAAAAAAATGACTATGGCAATAGTTGACAATCCCCGGCAACGGTGCCCAAAACTTGTAACGCGTAGGTTTGTGCAAGTGTACGCAGTCGTTATCAGGTAATAAGTAAGTATCGAGTTATCATCTCCATAGGGATTGTATTTGTGCTAAGTCACTTAATTTGTAAAATTATATTAACAATTTGGTAAATAAAAACACAATATAGTTGAGAAGTGGTGATTAAAATATATTAAACTAAATGCAATGATCCCTAATGCAGATTATCCTAAGTATGCAAAATATATGAATGAAATAGATTTTAGAAAAATTAAACACAATTTGCAACAACTATAACATAAATAAACTAGGACAATTACTTTAATTAATCTCAATTTATTATCAACATGCTTAATAACATTCAGAAAAACATTCCATGGCAACTCGATCTTTCATGAGTTTGGAAACCACATTAGGTCCTTTCAGAATCCTTTACTTAGTAAATACGCATTTTACTGATCCTTATTTACTAAGGGTTTCTTAGGATTCGTGTGAGATAACAGAGATGTGTCAGGTTTGAAACAGTTTAATCACACAAATCTAAAAACTATGTAGATAACAGAGCTTGGTCAGGGTTGTTATGAAACCTACAATTTAATCGGGTTAGGATCTAAATTGAGCATGCACATTTCAATTATGTGTCCATTAGCCGTCGTCTGGTCAAGATCGCTCAGCTAATTTAGGTGCATTTCAATCACGTTTGAAAAAAATACAGACTTGATTTTAATTGAAAACATGATCGATTGAGGCACAAACATTATAAGCATGAATCAAATAAATATTATTTAATCAAAGCAATCATCCTAGCTTAAATAAAATTAAGCTAACATTGTTGTAAACAAGAACAAAAAACACATAGCAAACATATTTAGATTAAATTACAGAAAAGAAAGATTAAACCCAATTCAGAGTGGCTGTCACCCAAGATTCTGACTAACGAGGCTCATTCGTTCTTTTGCTTTGCTCATTTGATGATGGCTCTCCAAGGTGGCCGACCAAGGGTTATTTAAGAGGCTTAATTGCTAAAATCTCTATGAAGAGATGATGCTAGGCGTTGGAATGGAAAAGGCTAAGAGAGTTTGGAGAGAAGAGAGAATGATGAATGATGAGAATGAATGAGGAATGATTGAGGGATTGAGAGGGTCTTATTTATAGGTGAGGAGATGGGGATAGTTTGCTAAAAATAGTGGATGTTAACCTCTTCAAATCTCCTCAAATTGTGGCTGGCCATGCTTAATGGCTTTTGACTTGATTTTTGCTTGATTTTTAAGCAATTTTTGATGCCACACAACTCAGGACTGAGACTCGACCAATCGTAAATCTTCGGGCAAATCTCTAATTTCTTCAACACTACAAGACCTTGTGTAATAAAACCAAAGAATGTTTTAAATGGACAGTGATCGCTGTGATTTGTCAAAGTTTTAAAATTTATAAAGAGAATGATCGAACCTGGAAACTAACTATGATAATGATTTGAGGCAAGCGCACCTATCGAACAGTAGTATAGTTAAGGCAAGACCGGATTGTCGAACCCAAAAGAACTAAAAGTACTAATACTAACTTTCTTTTTATTATCTAGCCTAAAATAAAGGGAATTGTCGTTTAATCTAAATTAACTAACTACTAAGCTAAAGACTCTAAGACAAAGAAGAATGAATTTGGGGAAATACTTGTGGGAAAGACCAATTGATTAAGACAAAACCCGAGGAAGAATCCACCTAGAATTCACTTGTTATCTAACACTGAACCAGACGATTTATTCACTTGACTTGTTCCGTAGGATTCCCTAAGTTATATTAATACCTCCGTCGAGGCTACTAACGTCTAACCTTAGGTTGATTAATTGAAATCTCTTTCTAATTAAAACCCTTAGAATTGCATTAACTCGATCTATGGACTCCCATATTAGGTTTCACCCTAATCCGGCAAAATCTCGTCACCCTATGTCTAGGCGTGCGATCAACTCCGCTTAATTATGCTAGATCTACTCTTAGGCAGGGACTTTTGCTTCTCCACCTAAGCACATCAAACTTGAATCAATATCCCGGAAATATCAAAACAAGAATTAAGAACACATAATTAAGAACAAATCAAGTATTTATCATATAGTTCAGAAAACAATAACAAGATTCATCTTAGGTTTCATCCTCCTCAGGTATCTGAGGAGTTTATTTCATAATGATAAAAGAAAACATCTCAGAAGAAAAGATAAAACAAAACATAAGAAAAACCCTAAAACCCCCTGAAGGAATTGAAGAGAGATCCTCCGTATTGAGTATGAATCCGGCTTCTTGAGATGAATCAATTAGCTTCCTTCGAGTAAATTCCCACAAATCTGCCCGCTTTGGCCTAGCTGGACGCCCCCTGACAAAAGCCTTGGGCTCCCGTCGACTCCCCCCTTTTAGGTCATACTTAGGGTGTTTATATAGGCTTCGGAATGTGTAACACTCCAAACCCGGCCCAAACGCTACGACCAGATCTGGTATGCTACGGGGTTTATTGTTAAAAACTTTGCTTTGATGGTTTTTAGAAATCTCAGTTTCTTTATTTAGGCATTTGTTAAAAATAAGATATTTGATGAAAACCTTTGCTTTTCCTTTGAACATGTTTGGAAAACCTATTTTATTACTTTTTATGACTTAAGTCCTTGAACATAAAATTTTAAACTATAAACATTAACAAATATAAAGCGATAACCTAAGCCATGGGGCCTTATTACATAAATAGTCCCAAAATTAAAACTTAAAGGAAAACCGGAAATAGTTTATAAAAATAAAAAAAACTTGATGGCCCCTCGAGTCCGCCTCGGCTCCCATGTCCACGATCTACTGCCCATCTGAAAAGTCAGAGAAATTAAAGGGGGTGAGTCACCAAGACTCAGTGTGCAAATCCCAAAAACACATAAAAGGCTTTAGGCCCACAAACACATTATGGGCCTTGGCCCATACACAATGGCAACAGAATATTTACATGCAACATGGCCCAACCCAACCTAGAAATCCATCCTCTACACACCAGCCCGTACCAGCCAACACACCTTGGGGATTTCTACAATCAACCCACCAACCGCTACACACCATATCGACAGTCATGCTGCCTATTCCTAACAATCAGGAATAAATTTAACGTGGCTTAGCCACCGATCACTATTGTGACCTAATTTCTGATTCGTGGTTTAACCACCGATCACCAAGTGACCTATTAACATGCTCTTCCCTTCATCGTATTAACCCCTATCCCATGCATACATCCATGCAAATTCAAAGCAAGATACTACCTAAAAGATCACGAGTTTTACATACATCGATACACACATAGAGAAGTTTCTATGGTTACGTGCACACGGCATCCTTTGCCTACCCTTTTTGGGTAATACGATCATCCATACATCTGACCTTTTCCCGCTTTTAGCCCATAACATATATAGTGCAGATTAATTAGTGTGATAGAGATCTACACACACGATTCTGATCAAGACGAGACCTTCTATGTCGACACTATCAGAAGCCGATACGACTGCTAACTGTCTAAGATTTTGTTCCGAAGCCAGTCCACAACCTGGCGGCCAATCCCGAATTGCTGACACCGCTCGTTTCTTAAACTTAGGGGTTGGATTTACGGGTCCAATTCCCTTTTCCGTTTGACTAGCGTTTGTATCCATGGAACAGATCTTAGTCAACAAACCGGATTAAAACATTGAATCGAATACAAACACGAATGTACATTCATAGTGCAGAGATCCCTTACATAGAAATCCCGAAAGAGATGGAGTTTAGAGACTAGCGATTTCCGGCTTTTAGATCTAGACGATCTACTTCGATTCTCGATGTGCCGCCCCAAAATGAAAACACGAGAACAATCAAAACATTACTCCAAGGATAATCCTATCACGCCAGCTAGCCCTTCAGCTTTGGCCTCCAAAAATCGGAAGATAAAAAGTTAAGAGAGAATTCGGCACTTACCTTAACACCAACAGATTCGACTAACCCTTAGAGATCTCGTCACTTAGCACGATAGAAGAAAGAAATCGACAAGGAGAAAAGAGTGGACAAGGTATTCGGCTAGTAGGAAAGAGAAGAGAAGAGAATTGAAGTGAAGAGATTCGGCTCTAGCGGAGATCAAAAGAAAAGATATAGAGAGGAACTGTGAGGTTTCAGCTTGTAGAGGGAAACAGAGAAAAGAACAATGGAATTTCGGCTTTTGCATAAAAGTGGAGATGAGAGAAAAGAAAAAAAATATAATAGGACCCAAATGCCGGAATTGAAGAGATACCCCCTACTTAAACCAAATTTCGGCACTTACTACCTAAAAACCAAAAATGCCCCTTTTAAAACAAAAACTAAGCTATTAATCAAGGGAAATTTCGGCACCCCTTGAACATACGTAACCGATTCCTCCTTCCCTCGGTGTTGGAATTTCGCCACCACCGTGACCGTGCAGATAACTCCTAAATTTTCTCCCTTATCATTATCTGATCTCCCATCCACAAGTGACCCAGATAACACCACCTCTTCTTCCCTTTATCTGCCACATTACCAGCCATATTATCTACATTATCCAAACATTTATTTCCCCTATTTCCAAGCCCCATTGCCGTCCAACTTGCTCCCCCCTCTAATGCCGAAAACAATTAAAATAAAAAAAAATTGGGCTTCATGCGACTCGAACTTGGGCCTCCTCAGTGACGCCACCTCCCTGCTCTTTAAGTGGCGCCACTTTACCACTGAGCCACAAGCCCACTTGTGCCTTAAAGCACAGATAACATCTTTTAAGCCCTATCCTCACTGGCTTTCCACTAGAGTGCCTAAGCAAAAAATTTGATTAAGGCCTCGGCCCAATCCCTGAGCCCATTCTTAACCCCTCAAACACCCTAATTAACACATTAAGCATAACAACATTTTAAACGCAAAGGCCCATTAATTCATGATGTTACAGTTCTACCCCCTTAAAGAAATTTCGGCCTCGAAATTACCTGATCAGAATAGATGCAGGTACTGTTGTCGCATAGTCTCCTCTGGTTCCTAAGTAGCCTCCTTAAAACCGTGATTCCGCCATAAAACTTTAACCAACGAAACCGTCTTCCTTCGCAGTACTTTGACATCACAATCTAGGATTTCCACGGGTTCCTCCTCAAAGGATAGGTCGGGTCTTACTTCGATTTCTTCCACAGGCACCACATGGGATGGATCCGAATTACAGCGTCTTAACATAGAGACGTGGAATACGTTGTGAATCTGGCTTAGCTCAGAAGGTAGCTCTAGCTGATAAGCTACTGGTCCCACTCGTTTCAACACCCGATAAGGCCCGATAAATCTGGGACTTAATTTACCTTTCCGTCCGAACCTCAGTACTTTCTTCCATGGCGACACTTTCAAGAACACCTTGTCACCCACTGCAAACTCTATGTCCTTACGCTTGTGTCAAGATAGGACTTACATGTCATCTAACACTTCCTTCAGTCGAGCCCGAATTACCTCAACCTTCTCTTCTGTCTCGGTAACCAACTCCGGTCCCAAAATTCGATGTTCCCCTAATTCCGTCCAACAGGTAGGAGCACGACACTTTCGCCCGTACAATGCTTCATAGGGGGCCATCTGAATACTTGACTGGTAGCTATTGTTGTACGCAAACTCCGCCAATGGTAAGAACTCTTCCCAACTACCCCTGAAGTCAATGACACATCCTCTTAACATGTCCTCTAAGATCTGGATTACCCGCTCGCATCGTCCATCGGCTACGAGGATGAAACGCCGCATCTTGAAATCTAACTTCGTACCCAACGCTTGATGCAACTCCTTCCAAAATCGTGAGGTGAACCTAGGGTCCCTGTCTGATATGATTGATACTGGTACCCCATGCAACCTCACTACCTCCGCTATGTATAGCTTAGCCAATTTCTGCAGAGAGTAATCGACACGTACTGGTATGAAATGAGCAGACTTCGTCAAGCGGTCAACAATCACCCAGACCGAATCTTTCTTAATAGGCGTGAGGGGTAGCCCACTAACAAAGTCCATTGTGATCCTTTCCCACTTCCATTGTGGAATCTTCACCTATTTGCAACAACCCCGATGGTAATCGATGTTCCGCCTTTACCGCGACGACAGTCAAACACTTCCCCACAAATTCGGTCACCTCTCGTTTCAAACTCGGCCACCAGAACTGATCTCGTAAATCTCGATACATCTTACTTCCTCCAGGATGCATAGCGTATGGGCTACTATGCGCTTCCTATAAAATCTTACGCCTCAACTCAGGATCTTTCGGCATGCACACTCTCCCATGAAAACATAATAGCCCTTCCTCATTCACACTAAATTCCGTTGATCCCTCACTTGATCCTACCTGAAACTTCCCCTTTAGCAACTCCTCAGCCTGTTGCTTCTCCTTAACCTGACTGACCCAAGAGGGTTTCACTTGGAGTTCAGCTAATAAACTCCTATCATTATATAAACTAAGGTGAGCAAACATTGCTCTCAAGTCAGAGATTACTTTACGACTCAAGGCATCCGCCACCATGTTAGCTTTACCCGGATGGTACTCGATCTAGCAGTCATAGTCCTTTAGCAACTCGATCCACCTCCTTTGCCTTAGATTCAACTCCTTCTAGGTCAAAAGGTATTTTGAGCTCTTATGATCGGTGTAAATAACAGATTTTTCCCCGTACAGATAATGCCTCCAGATCTTCAAGGCAAAAACCACTGCCGCCAATTCCAAATCATGTTTGGGATAATTTGATTCGTGCAGTCTTAACTGCCGAGATGCGTACGCAACAACCTTTCCACCTTGCATCAACACGCATCCTAGTCCCGTGTGTGAAGCATCACAGTAAATCACGAACTCCTTTCCAGCCTCTGGCTGAATCAACACCGGATCCTCCGTCAAAATCCTTTTTAACTTCTCAAAACTCTCTTGCTGCTTATTAGACCAAACGAACAGAACCCCTTTCCGTAACAACTTAGTCAATGGTGCCGTAATTAAAGAAAATCCTTCAACAAACCTTTGGTAGTACCCGGCCAGACCAAGAAAACTCTGAATTTCCGCCACAGACCTAGGCGGCTTCCAATCCAACACTGCTTCAATTTTTCGAGGGTCAACCCTAATGCCCTCTGCCGACACAACGTGACCCAGAAACGTTACTTATCTTAGCCAAAATTTGCACTTACTGAATTTGGCATATAACTGCTTCTCCCTCAGAATCTGCAGAACCGCCCGAAGATGTGAATCACGCTCCTCTTTCGATTTTGAATAAACCAGAATATCATCTATAAATACCACGACAAATCGATCCAAGTAGGGTTGAAATACTCGGTTCATCATATCCATAAACGCTGCTGGTGCGTTAGTCAACCCAAATGGCATCATCCTGAATTCTTAGTGACCATAGTGAGTCCTAAAAGCCGTCTTATAAATATCCGCCTCTTTGACCTTAAGCTGATGGTACTCTGACCTCAGATCTATCTTTGAAAACACTGAGGCTCCCTTCAACTGATCGAACAAGTCATCGATCCTCGGCAACGGGTATTTGTTCTTAATTGTTAACTTAATCAGCTGGCGATAGTCAATGCACATACGCATTGATCCATCCTTCTTCTTAACGAATAAAACCGGCGCTCCCCAAGGTGACACACTTGGTCGAATAAACCCTCTATCCAGCAACTCCTGAATATGAGCTTTTAATTCCACCAACTCCTTTGGCGCCATCCTATTCGGAGCAATAGATATTGGCGTTGTTCCTGGAAGAAGATCGATACCAAACTCCACTTCACGATCCGGGGGTAATCCCGGGAGCTCTTCTGGAAAAACATCCAGAAATTCCTTCACCGTCCTAACATCTCCGACAGTTAGTTCCTTGGCTTCCAGAGCCCGAACAAACATTAGAATTGCCTCGCATCCTTTCCTCACCATCCTTTCTGCCCTTAAGGTAGACACCACATTTGAGAAATAGTTCCCCCTTTCACCTATCACCAACACTTCACCACCCTCGAGAGTTTTTAACACCATACGCTTGGCTGCACAGTCCAAATTTGCTTGATACTTCACCAGCCAATCCATTCCTAAGATCAAATCGAACTCCCCAAATGGCAGTTCTATCAGATCAGCCCAAAAAGCTACCCCTTGAACTTCTAGGGGTACATCCTTATACAGTTTGTTCACCACTACAGTTTGTCCTAAAGGGCTCACTACAGTCCTTTCCCTAGAAGAAGTCTCATAATCTAAGTTCAAAGTTCCCGTTATAGCACTAGCAACATAGGAGTGCATCGAACCAATATCAACCAATGCAGTGTAAGGCAAACCAAAAATTAAAAACGTACCGGTTATAACATCCGGTGCGTCAGCCTCCTCTCGACTTCTGGCAGCATAGACTAACCCCGGCTGTCTCGCCTCAGTGTTTCCTGCCCCTTGGCCTGGTTCTCCATGACCCCGACCGGAACCGTTACCACCCCTGGCTGGACCACGACCTCTCTGTGGCTGCTGACCACCTCTTCTCGGCTGTGCATTCCCTTGACCCGTGGGCCCTTCACTGCCCCGTTGCTACGGACAATTTCTAACTTGGTGGTCCATAGATCCACACCTAAAGCACTTCCCACTTCCCACTGCCCGCCCAACACTCACCTACATGGAATTTACCACATCGAGCACACTTCTGTGTCTGACTAACAGCAGCAGGTCTCTCCTCCCGCCTCGGCCAATCTGACCTAGGCCTTTTGCAGACGCCCAAGCGCCCACGACGATCCAAAATTCCTCTTACTTCCACCCCTATCTCTATCCCGATTTAGTTTCTCTGTCTGTTTCACCTCCTCAGCTATCTTAGCTTTTTCCACAAGCACTGAGAAATTCCCTCTCCATTTGTGGAGCTATCAATACACGCAAATCATCCTCGGACCATCTTCAAATCGAACACAACGTTCATGGTGCGTGGCCACCATTCTTCGAGCATAACGGCTAAGGCGTAAGAATTCCGCTCGCACGCAGCCACCGACCTACTTCCTTTGCCAGATTCGAAATGCTCTCTGCTGCGCATCTACATAACTTGTCCCAATTTATTTACTCTGAAACGCCATTTTGAAGAAATCCCAGGTGATACGGTCAGCTATCGTACCATCCTTAACCGTAAGCCACCATTGATAAGCTTCGTCCCGCAGGAGAGATACAACCCCTTTCAGCTTTTCCTCCTCCACGAAATCTAGATCATCCATTATACGCTCAACCGCCTCCAACCGAGATTTCGGTGTACTCGGGGCTATTCCGAGAAATTCCCTAAACACTTACGCCCCATTAGCTCTAAGTCGCTCCGACCACATTTCCGTGCTCCTCGTGCCCATGCTCGCCCAAACAACCTCTCTAAAACCCTTAACATCGCTCGGGATACCGCATCATCTCGGCCGTGTCCGGTCCTAAAATTCCACCTCCGCACTGGTGGTATGCGGCATCTCGTTTCCAGACCCATAACCAGATCCTACTAGTTCAGACACAGCCATCCTACCCCTACCACGGCCACGCGCAGGACGTCCACGACCCCTTGTACTCATTCTACCGATTCACGTTTAACTGATTAGAAATTTTATGAATTATTAATTTCTTCCACTGATTAACCATGAACAATCTTATGGACAGTAGTTTTAAGAGTAGTTCTTTCGATTTCAAAATTATCTCCACGAGTTTCAGTCTCAAGTCTGTATCTCCTAGTTCTAGGAACCACATACATTCAACCATCATACATCAACATACAAGTAACATCCATGAACTCACATTCATCACATAAGGGTATTTTCGTCATTTCACTACCCAGGGGTTTTTCCGTAAATTTTATCCTACAGGAGTATTTTCGTAATTTCCCAGAATTGAGTATCTTGGTGTTTTTTTTCGAAATACAAATATTTTATATATATTTTTTTAAAGCAGGGGTATTTTGGAAAATTTTAAATTTTTTTCTCTTTTTTTTCCAAATCGAGGGTATTCTGGTAATTTTAAAAATTCCGATAATTTTGTAAACCGGGTGCTATTGTAAATCTAGGGGTTTTTGGGTAAATTTTCAAAACATGGGTATTTTCGTAATTTACAAAACTAAGGGTATTTTGGTCCCTTTCGGGTTTTAATTATAAATTTTGGCCCGTCAACAAGTCCTCGTGGCTAAAGTGAACATTCACTACGCACCAGGTAGGATTCCAGCGAAGAAGAGGTGAGTCACTAGGACCGCTTAAGTACTGTGCTCTCCACGAATCCAATCCTAGACATGCGCATACTGTTGCCACACCCTAACCCAGCGACTGGTTTACGGACATGTTTAGTTAGATTAAGTTTTATGAATTTAAAGAGTTTGTTTAAACTAGGCCTAGAGTCCATTAATTCCTAACATGCTAGTCTACGTCCATAAAGCCCATCAACCCAACATGCATATCACATCAAGAGTTAGAATACTTACTGCGTGGATCGGAAAAAGCCAGAGACTCGAAGGCCATATCTCAACCAAAGCATTTTCACCAACTTTATAACCTACTACTGGACCCATTTCACAGCCCGAGTTTTGCAACTGGGCTCTGATACCAAAATGTAACACCCCAAACCCATCCCAAACGCTACGACCAGATCTGGTATGCTACAGGGTTTATTGTTAAAAACTTTGCTTTGATGGTTTTTGGAAATCTCAGTTTCTTTATTTAGGCATTTGTTAAAAATAAGATATTTGATGAAAACCTTTGCTTTTCCGTTGAACATGTTTGGAAAACCTATTTTATTACTTTTTATGACTTAAGTCCTTGAACATAAAATTTTAAACTATAAACATTAACAAATATAAAGCGATAACCTAAGCTATGGGGCCTTATTATATAAATAGTCCCAAAATTAAAACTTAAAGGAAAACCGAAAATAGTTTATGAAAATAAAAAAAACTTGATGGCCCCTCGAGTCCGCCTCGGCTCCCATGTCCACGATCTCTGCTCATCCTGAAAAGTCAGGGAAATTAAAGGGGGTGAGTCACCAAGACTTAGTGTGCAAATCCCGAAAACACATAAAAGGCTTTAGGCCCACAAACACATTATGGGCCTTGGCCCATACACAATGGCAAAGAATATTTACATGCAACATGGCCCAACCCAACCTAGAAATCCATCCTCTACACACCACTCGTACCAGCCAACACACCTTGGGATTTCTACAATCAACCCACCAACCGCTACACACCATATCGACGGTCATGTCGCCTATTCTAACAATCAGGAATAAATTTAACATGGTTTAGCCACCGATCACTATTGTGACCTAATTTTCTGATTTGTGGTTTAACCACCGATCACCAAGTGACCTATTAACATGCTCTTCCCTTCATCGTATTAACCCTATCCCATGCATACATCCATGCAAATTCAAAAGCAGTATACTACCTAAAAGATCACGAGTTTTTACATACATCGATACACACATAGAGAAGTTTCTATGTTTACGCACTGGCATCCTTTGCCTACCCTTTTTGGGTAATACGATCATCCATATAGCCTTTTCCCGGCTTTTAGCCCATAACATATATATAATCTGATTAATTAGTGTGATAGAGATCTACACACACGATTACTGATCAAGACGAGACCTTCTATGTCGACACTATCGTAAGCCGATACGACTGCTAACTGTCTAAGATTTTGTTCAAGCCGGTCCACAACTCCGCGCCAATCCCGAATCTAGCGACATCGCTCGTTTCTTAAACTTAGGGGTTGGATTTATAGGTACAATTACCTTTTTCGTTTGACTAGCGTTTGTATCCATGGAACATATCTTAGTCAACAAACCGGATTAAAACATTGAATCGAATACAAACACGAATGTACATTCATAGTGCAGAGATCCCTTACCTAGAAATCCCAAAAGAGATGGAGTTTAGAGACTAGCGGTTTTCGACTTTTAGATCTAGATGATCTACTTCGATTCTCGATGTGCCGCCCCAAAATGAAAACACGAGAACAATCAAAACATTACTCCAAGGATAATCCTATCATGCCAGCTAGCCTTTCGGCTTTGGCCTCCAAAAACTGGAAGAGAAAAAGTGAAGAGAGAATTCGGCACTTACCTTAACACCAACAGATTCGACTAACCCTTAGAGATCCCAGCACTTAGCACGATAGAAGAAAGAAATCGGCAAGGAGAAAAGAGTGGACAAGGTATTCGACTAGTAGGAAAGAGTGGAGAAGAGAATTGAAGTGAAGTGATTCGGCTCTAGTGGAGATCAAAAGAAAAGATATAGAGAGGAACTGTGAGGTTTCGGCTTGTAGAGGGAAACAGAGAAAAGAACAATGGAATTTCGGCTTTTGCATAAAAGTGGAGATGAGAGAAAAGAAAAAAAAATATAATAGGACCCAAATACCGGAATTGAAGAGATATCCCCCCTACTTAAACCAAATTTTGGCACTTACTACCTAAAAACCGAAAATGCCCCTTTTAAAACCAAAACTAAGCTATTAATCAAGGGAAATTTTGGCACCCCTTGAACATACCAGAACCGATTCCTCCTCCCCTCGGTGTTGAAATTTGCCACCACCGTGACAGTAGATAACTCCTAAATTTTCTCCCTTATCATTATCTGATCTCCCATCCACAAGTGACCCAGATAACACCACCTCTTCTTCCCTTTATCTGCCACATTACCAGCCATATTATCTACATTATCCAAACATTTATTCCCCTATTTCCATGCCCCATTGCCGTCCAACTTGCTCCCCCCTTTAATGCCGAAAACAATTAAAATTAAAAAAAATTGGGCTTCATGCGACTCGAACTTGGGCCTCCTCAGTGACGCCACCTCCCTGCTCTCTAAGTGGCACCACTTTGCCACTGAGCCACAAG
Source organism: Gossypium sturtianum (assembly GCA_025698515.1). Lineage (NCBI taxonomy): Eukaryota > Viridiplantae > Streptophyta > Magnoliopsida > Malvales > Malvaceae > Gossypium > Gossypium sturtianum. The sequence goes on from CM046945.1 coordinate 108,707,546, forward strand.
CCCACTTGTGCCTTAAAGCACAGATAACATCTTTTAAGCCCTATCCTCACTGGCTTTCCACTAGAGTGCCTAAGCAGAAAATTCGATTAAGGCCTCGGCCCAATCCCTGAGCCCATTCTTAACCCCTCAAACACCCTAATTAACACATTAAGCATAACAACATTTTAAACGCAAAGCCCCATTAATTCAGGATGTTACAGAATGTGTTAGTTCTCCTCTAAGTATCCTAATCCGAACAGAATTTCTCTTTGCCACGGCAGGGACACGCCCTTGGCACACGCCCATGTAAGTCGTGGTCAGACCATGTTCGAGTCTATCAATGAGGCACGACCGTGTGGCTTTGTCCTAGACCGTGTCGATTTCGTGATTTGGCCCGTTTGGTCCATTTTAAGCCCATTTGTCATTCTTTTCATTCTCCGGTGCTTTCCTGAGTATAAAACATGAAAACAAAGGATTAAGAGCACCAAATTACAAAATTCAAGGCTTAAATCATCCAAAAGCATGCTAAATGTGGGCTTAAAATATGTTACTATTGCGGTTTATCAAATACCCCCACAATTAAGCTTTTGCTTATCCTCAAGCAAAATTCTCAACTCATAATTAAAACAAACTTCCTTGATTCATAATATTCATCCATAATTTTTTTTCATAATTCACAGATAATTTATACATGGATAATTTAACTCAAAGAGTCCTAAAGATTCAAACAATCTAAGTCATACATTTTGTAGCATGAAAACATAGGTGTTTCCCCTTATCTAAATAATTACCCCTGATTCAAAATCGACAAGGATTGACATCCTCGCAAAAGATTCACTCAAATCACTCGAGGTGTTTAAGGTTCAAGAAAAAGCACTCATAAGTCAAACATGAAAAGTTAATCCCATAGGCTTGCATGAAAATCAAATCTCCATATAATAGTCTGGTTTATACCCTAGTCGGAACAGTGGTTTCGAGACCACGAATCTGAGATCAAATAATATTTTAATATTATTTTCTGTGTCGTTGATATGTGAATAAGCATGTGCTAAATTTACGTGAGCTAATTTGTCTGTTGGTGCATTTAATTTGACAAAAGGATTAAAATGCATTAAATGTGAAAGTTGCTTGCTATTTGTTAAAGTGCTTATGTGTTGTGGCTTTTAAAAGAAGAGGCCTTATGAGGCAATTGAGCCAATAATTTGTTAGTGGATGACTAAAAGTCATTAATGGCCTTATGTTTATAGGTTATAAATATTTTGTAATAGGGATAATATGGTAAATTAGTATTAAAATGAATATAGTAAAACAAACAAAAGAAAGATGATAGTTATCATCTTTTTATGAGTGCCGAATATTGAAGAAAGAAAAAAAGAAGAAAGTTGAGCTAGGTTTTCGGCAATTGCAAGCTTAAATTCAAGGTTAGATTATGTTCCGTTTTTGATAATTTCTACGTTTTTCTAATCGTTGCTTCGAGGGCTACAAAACCCATGTCTCAATTTCATGAATTGATGATGTTTGTGTAAAATTCCATTGATGCTATGTTGAGCCTTGTGATGTTTTATGGTGTTAAATGAAAGATATGTATTTGATGAACATACTTTGTTCTTTAATTTTTGATGAATTTAGCTAATTAGGGCTAAATTGAGAAAATAGAAAATTGAGGGACTAATTTGTAAATTTGATGAAATATTTGGACTTATATAGTCCCTAGAGAGGTTCGGCCAAGCATGTGTATGTGTGGATTTTGTGAATTTGATGTTTTTAGAAAAATGGACTAAATTGATAAAATGTGCAAATGTGAGGGCTAAATTGCAAATAGCCCAAAATGTATGTCTTTGGATTGAATTGAGTGAATAAGTGAATAAAAGAGTTAATTCTAAATATGTTTAGATCAAGAATCGAGGAAAACAGACTTAGATCGCGGGAAAGCGAAAGTAAACGAGTAGCCATTTCCATTCCCGATAAATCAAATCTGAGGTAAGTCACTATGCAAATAAACATACTTGTATGATATTATATGTGTTCATATGACCAATGTTAGTTATGGATGTTAATGAGAAGCTATGCAAATGAATTCCGAGTTAAGTCCGATATAACGACTAAGTCCGAGAAGTCCCGTACGAACCTAGGAATATATAGGATTAGCTATGTCATGACATACGTATCTATTCTGTTTTATCATGTAAGACTACGTCTGGGACTTTGGCATTGATTTGAGACTTCGTGTAAGACCTCGTCAGGGACGTAGGCATCGATATGAGTTTTATATGTAAGACCACGTCTGGGACGTTGGCATCGATCTGAGCTTTACGTGTAAGACCATATCTAGGACATCGGCATTGTATTGATTCGTGTAAGACCATGTCTAGGAAAGTGGCATCGATATCCGGGTGCATGTAAGACCTCGTCTGGGACGTTGGCATTGTACGACCATTCTGAGCTTTCTGAGTATCCTACTAGATTCCTTACGGTTCAACGGGCAAGTCTGTGATATGAATTGCAAATTTGAGCTATGAGCAAATAAGTGAACGAATGTTTGTTTCAGGTACGTTTAGTATATACACAAGTGTGCATAAAAAGGTAAGTACCTATACGACTTTGACTTGAAGAAATGTATGCTTAAATGTGAGAATATGGATCTTAAAACGATGAATGTGGCCACAAGTGTATAAAACAAAGTACATTTGTGATATTATGCTTAGTGATTTGGATGTGCCAATGTATCTACTTGCAATATATGCATTTTATGCAAAGTTTATTTGTACATTGACTTACTAAGCTTTTGGGAAGCTTACTCTGTGTGTGTGTTATCTCTGTTTTATAGGTCGTCAAAGCTACTGAAGGCTCGGGACCGTCAAGGATCATCATCACACTACTAAAATCATTTTGGTACACTTTGAAAATGTATAAAGTTAGATATGGCATGTATAGGCTAGTATTTTAGTACAAGTTGTTATGTGATCTTAGCCATGTGATTTGGCTATTTTTGAATTAAGACTTTGCTTAAATGAATGTGATACATGATGCATATTTTGGTATGGTGAAAGCATGTGAAATGGCCAAGGTTTGAGTGAGTAAATGAATGAATTATGCTTGTAATGATATGAGTTTTATTCTTTGAAATGGTCATGGTTGGAAATGGTATTGAATGCATGGTTTGAATGATTATTTTGGTATTTTTTTGATGGTTATATGTGCATGAGATATGTTGGAAAATAGGGCTTGTAGGTTGACCCTTATGGGTGGCATTTTGGCCTTGTAAATGGCCTATAGTGCCACACGGTTGTGGCATACGGGCGTGCCTAAGACCGTGGTTGAATTGGCAGAATGTAGCTTTAATAGCACGGCCTCGACATGGGCGTGTCAGCTAGCCGTGGTGTATAAGTCAGTAGCTACCTAAGAGCACACGACCATGGCACACGGGCGCGCTTGGTGGCCGTGTTGAAAAAGTCAGTATATAGTCTAGTAGCACAAGGTCATGGCACACGGACGTGCCAAGTAACCGTGTTGATATAGTCAGTATGTAAACACGGATGGACACACGGGGGTGTCTAGAAGCCGTGGAGGGCACACGGTCTCCTCCCACGGGCGTGTCTCCCCTGAAAGTTAGAAAAGTTTTTAATTTTCATGAAATTTCATATGTGTTTCAGTTTAGTCCCAACTCGATTTATATGCATGCTTTGGGTCTCGATGACTCATCTAAGGGACACTATGATCGTTAATGATGAATGTAATGTGTGAAATGTTGTGTAAGTTTCTGATCTGTCCGGTAGTGCCTTTAACCCTAATCCGGCACTGGATATGGGTTAGGGATGTTACATTTGGTTGGTATCAGAGCTATGGTTTAGTCGATTATCAGACTAATGTAGCGTGTCAGAGTCTAGCTATAAATGCCATATTTCCGAATTGTGATAGTGTGATGAATCCTGACGTATAAATGTGATTTCTGTATAGTAATGAATCCTAAATGAGTCGTAGCTGACGAAGTAGAAAGTAATGCGCCTGATCCCGCACAAGGGACAGTGCCCTCCGATTCGAGACCGGCTACTAGCAGTCAAGGGGAAGAAGCTAAACAAGCTTTCTTCCAGATAATGAGTGAGTGGTTCACTCAGTTTGTAAAGAATAACCTGACTGTTTCACAACCCCCGCCCCCGGTTATTCCCCCTTAGACATCAGTTGTGCCTCCGATGATGGGTATAAATCTGTTGAATAAGCCTCTGGTTGACAAGATCCGCAAGTATGGGGCCAAAGAATTCTAGGCTACTAAAGATGATGATGCGGAAAAGGCCGAGTTCTGGATTGAAAATACTATCCGGGTATTCTACGAAATGTCTCTGACTCCGGATGAATGCATAAAGTGTGTTGTATTGTTACTCTGAGATGCAGCTTATCAATGGTGGAAAACTCTGATTTATGTTGTTCAGAGAGAACGAGTTACATGGGACTTCTTTCAGATTGAAATCCGGAAGAAATATATCAGTTAGAGATTCGTTGATCAGAAACGGAAGGAATTTCTGGAACTTAAACAGGGCAGAATGACTGTTTCTGAGTATGAACGAGAATTCGTAAATCGAAAGTCGGTATGCTCGAGAATGTGTATCATCCGAAGCTATAATGTGCAAAAGATTTGAAGACGGACTTAATGAAGACATCCGTTTGCTAGTTGGTATTTTAGAAATAAAAGAGTTCGTTGTACTCGTTGACCGAGATTGTAAAAAGCGAGGCACTCGGGAAAGATAAAAGAAAAGCCGAGTCCGATACTCGAGATATGAGAAAGAGATTTGAGTAAATCATTTCAATTTGCTCAAAGAAAAGATTCAGGATAATGTGAGATATTCGAATAGAAATCAATCTAGGCGCAAATGAGTTCCAAAACTCCAGCAACTTCGTGAGCAGTGTTGGTAATGTCCGGTGAGAGACTGAATGTAAACATTATGGAAAAAGACATCCGGGAAGTCGTAGATTGAAGCAGCGAGCTTGCTTGGATGTGGATCGCTAGATCATTTTATCCGTGATTGCCCCCGAGCACTGTTGAGCTGAGAGATGGTTCAAAATCGAGATCGATATTGCACTGTGAGGGTAGACCACCGAAGAATGTAAAGAATGTCGGTGGTAGTCGAGAACTACAAGAGACAATGTTGTCGATCCGAAGCTAGGCGCTGCCGGAGCGTATCTTTATCTGAGCTCGAGAGGAAGCTTCATCGCTCGACGTTATAACGGGTACTTTTACTATTTATGATACTTCGTGATTGCTTTGATAGACCCTGGTTCTACGCATTCATATATATGTATGAATTTAGTATTCAACAAGACTTTGCCTGTAGAGTCTACTGAGTTTACTATAAAAGTATCGAACCCCTTAGGTAAAAGTGTCCTTGTTGGCAAAGTATGCAAGAACTGTCTGTTAATGTTTCGAGATATCTGTTTTCCTGCTGATCTGATGCTATTTCCATTTGACGAGTTTGATATTATTCTGGGTATGGATTGGTTATTTTTGCATGATGCGGTTGTAAATTGTAAAAGAAAGACTGTTGATTTGAGATGTCCGAATAATGAAACTATGAAGATTGAGTCTAATGATATGAATGAATTGTCTGCTGTGATATCAGTTTTGAAAGCTCAAAGTTATGTGAAAAAGGGATATGAAGCATATTTCGCTTATGTTATTGACTCGAATGTGTCTGAAAAGAAATTTGAGTTAGTGCCTATTGTTTGTGAATATTCTGATGTGTTTCCGAAAGAATTGCCGGGTTTGCCTCCGATACGTAAAGTTGAATTTGGTATTGAGCTGTTGTCGAGTACTACGCCTATTTCAATAGCTCCGTATAGAATTGCACCAACAGAGTTGAATGAGTTAAAGTCGCAGTTACAAGAATTGACCGATAGAGGGTTTGTTAGACCGAGTTTCTCGCCTTGGGGTGCTCCTGTTCTGTTTATGAAAAAGAAAGATGGCGCGATGAGAATGTGCATCGATTACCGTCAGTTGAATAAGGTGACAATAAAGAACAAATATCCGTTGCCCAGAATTGATGATTTATTTGATCAGTTAAAAGGAGCTACTGTGTTTTCCAAGATTGATCTGAGATCGGGATACTATCAGCTGAGAGTGAAAGATTCAGACATTCCGAAGACTGCTTTCAGAACGAGGTACGGGCATTATGAGTTTTTAGTTATTCCATTTGGACTAACCAATGCACCTGCTATTTTTATGGATCTGATGAACAGAATTTTCAGACCGTACCTAGATCAATTTGTTGTAGTATTTACTGACGACATTTTGATTTACTCACGGGATGAGACTAAGCATGCTGAACATTTGAGAATCGTATTGCAAACTCTGCGAGAAAAGAAATTGTATGCAAAATTTAGCAAATGTGAATTCTGGTTACACGAGGTTAGTTTTCTGGGGCATATTGTGTCAGCTTCTGGAATTCGAGTTGATTCGAGCAAGATTTCTGCTATTCCAGATTAGAAACCTCCAAAGAACGTGTCTGAAGTCCGAAGCTTTCTGGGCCTAGCTGGTTATTACCGCAGATTTGTAAGAGACTTTTTGAAGATAGCTACTCCGTTGACAAAACTACTTTAGAAAGATGTTAGATTTGAATGGTCGGATAAATGTCAAAGAAGTTTTGATCAGTTGAAAACTCTGTTAATGGAAGCTCCAGTGTTAGTACAGCCAGAATCGGGCAAAGAATTTGTGATTTACAGTGATGCTTCGTTAAATGGACTGGGATGTGTTTTGATGCAGGAAGGCAAAGTCATAGCTTATGCTTCGAGACAATTAAAGCCGCATGAAAAGAATTATCTGACGCACGACCTCGAGTTAGCTGTGATTGTTATTGCACTTAAGATTTGGTGCCATTATTTGTATGGTGAGAAATGTCACATATTTTCAGCTCATAAAAGTCTGAAGTATCTAATGAATCAGAAAGATTTGAACCTGCGTCAGAGAAGATGGCTTGAGTTGTTAAAAGATTATGAGCTTGTGATAGATTATCATCCGGGTAAAACAAATGTTGTTGCAGATGCACTGAGTCAAAAATCATTGTTTTCACTACGCGCTTTGAATGCTCAAATAGATTTATCTGATGATAGTTCTGTGTTAGCTGAGTTAAAAGCGAAACCGTTGTTTGTACAACAAATATGTGATGCTCAGAAGGTAGATAATGAATTGCTAGCCAAACGAGCTCAGTGTGAAGTGAATTTCGAATCTGAATTTCGAGTTGTTGATGATTGTTTAAGATTTCAAGATTGTATCTGTGTTCTGAGAAATCCAGAGTTAATTCAGCTGATTTTGAGTGAAGCATATAACAGTCGTCTATCTGTTCATCCGGGAAGTACGAAAATGTATCAGGATTTGAAATGACACTACTGGTGGTCTGGTATGAAACAAGACATTTCTGACTTTGTTTGAAATGTTTAGTCCGCTGCAAGTAAAAGCCGAACATCAAGTTCCGTCTGGATTGCTTCAGCCGATTCTGATTCCTGAATGGAAATGGGATAGAATAACAATGGACTTTGTTTCTGGTTTGCCTCAGACTTCGAGAAAGAAAGATACATTTTGGGTCATAGTTGACCGACTGACAAAATCTACCCATTTTATTTCGGTAAGATCTAATTATTCACTTGATAGATTAGCCCAGCTATATATTTCCGAGATTGTTAGATTGCACGGAGTGCCACTATCCATTGTGTCAGATAGAGATCCGAGGTTCACATCAAGATTCTAGAAGAAACTGCAAGAAGCTTTGGGTACGAAATTACACTTCAGTACAACTTTTCATCCGCAAACAGATGGTCAGTCTGAATGGACCATTAGGATTCTTGAAGACATGTTAAGATATTGTGTACTTGAGTTTCATGGTTCATGGGAACAGTATTTGCCATTGATTGAATTCGCTTATAACAATAGTTTTCAGATGAGCATTAAAATGGCACCTTATGAAGCTTTGTACGGACGTAAATGTCGTACACCTTTGTATTGGACTGAGCTCAGTGAGAATAAGTTACACGGGGTTGATTTGATAAAGGATTCAGAATAGAATGATCCGAGATTGTCTGAAAGCAGCATCTGATCGTCAGAAATCTTATGCAGACTTGAAACGAAAGGATATAGAATTTGAGATTGGCGAAAAAGTATTTCTAAAAGTGTCTCCATGAAAAAAAGTGCTTCGATTTGGACGTAAAGGCAAATTAAGTCCGAGGTTCATCGGACCGTATGAGATCATTGAGCGTGTCGAGCCTGTTGCATATAGATTAAAGTTGCCATCTGAGTTAGAAAAGATACACAATGTATTTCATGTTTCAATGCTCCGTAGATATCGATCTGATCCGTCATATGTGATTGCCCCATCTGAAATTGAAATCTGATCTGATATGACATATGAATAAGAACCGATCCGTATTATTGCTAGTGAGGTCAAAGAGCTAAGAAATAAGAAAATTCCGTTAGTGAAAGTACTATGGCATCATCACGGAATAGAAGAGGCCACATGGGAGCCTGATGATTCAATGAGACAATAATATCCGAATCTGTTTAACGGTAAGATTTTCGGGGACGAAAATCCCTAAGGGGGAGAATTGTAACAGTCTGGTTTATACCCTAGTCGGAACAGTGGTTTTGGGACCACGAATCCGAGATTGAATAATATTTTAATATTATTTTCTGTGTCGTTGATATGTGAATAAGCATGTGCTAAATTTTCGTGAGCTAATTTGTCCGTTGGTGTGTTTAATTTGACAAAAGGATTAAAATGCATTAAATGTGAAAGTTGATTGCTATTTGTTAAAGTTCTTATGTGTTGTGGCTTTTAAAAGAAGAGGCCTTATGAGGCAATTGAGCCAATAATTAGTTAGTGGATGACTAAAAGTCATTAATGGCCTTATGTTTATAGGTTATAAATATTTTGTAATAGGGATAATATGGTAAATTAGTATTAAAATGAATATAGTAAAAGAAACAAAAGAAAGATGATAGTTATCATCTTTTTATGAGTGTCGAATATTGTAGAAAGAAAAAAAGAAGAAAGTTGAGCTAGGTTTTCGGCAATTGCAAGCTTAAATTCAAGGTTAGATTATGTTCTGTTTTTGATAATTTCAATGTTTTTGTAATCGTTGCTTCGAGGGCTACAAAACCCATGTCTCAATTTCATGAATTGATGATGTTTGTGTAAAATGCCATTGATGCTATGTTGAGCCTTGTGATGTTTTATGGTGTTAAATGAAAGATATGTATTTGATGAACATACTTTGTTCTTGAATTTTTGATGAATTTAGCTAATTAGGGCTAAATTGAGAAAATAGAAAATTGAGGGACTAATTTGTAAATTTGATGAAATATTTGGACTTATATAGTCCCTAGATAGGTTTGGCCAAGCATGTGTATGTGTGGATTTTGTGAATTTGATGTTTTTAGAAAAATGGACTAAATTGATAAAATGTGCAAATGTGAGGGCTAAATTGCAAATAGCCCTAAATGTATGTCTTTGGATTGAATTGAGTGAATAAGTGAATAAAAGAGTTAATTCTGAATATGTTTAGATCAAGAACCGAGGAAAACGGACTTAGATAGCGGGAAAGCAAAAGTAAACGAGTAGCCGTTTCCATTCCCGATAAATCGAATCCGAGGTAAGTCACTATGCAAATAAACGTACTTGTATGATATTATATGTGTTCATATGACCAATGTTAGTTATGGATGTTAATGAGAAGCTATGCAAATGAATTCCGAGTTAAGTCTGATATAACGACTAAGTCCGAGAAGTCCCGTACGAACCTAGGAATATATAGGATTAGCTATGTCATGACATATGTATCTGTTTTGTTTTATCATGTAAGACCACATCTGAGACGTTGGCGATGATTTGAGACTTCATGTAAGACCTCGTCCGGGACGTAGGCATTGATATGAGTTTTATATGTAAGACCACATCTGGGACGTTGGCATCGATCTGAGCTTTATGTGTAAGACCATGTCTGGGACATCGGCATTGTATTGATTCGTGTAAGACCCTGTCTGGGACAATGGCATCGATATCCAGGTGCATGTAAGGCCTCGTCTGGGACGTTGGCATTGTATGACCATTCCAAGCTTTCTAAGTATCCTACTAGATTCCTTATGGTTCAATGGGCAAGTCTGTGATATGAATTGCAAATCTGAGCTATGAGCAAATAAGTGAACGAATGTTTGTTTCAGGTACGTTTAGTATATAAACAAGTGTGTATAAAAAGGTAAGTACCTATACGACTTTGACTTGAAGAAATGTATACTTAAATGTGAGAATGTGGATCTTAAAATGATGAATGTGGCCACAAGTGTATAAAACAAAGTACATTTGTGATATTATGCTTAGTGATTTGGATGTGCCAATGTATCTACTTGCAATATATGCATTTTATGCAAAGTTTATTTGTACATTGACTTACTAAGCTTTTGGAAAGCTTACTCTGTGTGTGTGTTATCTCTGTTTTATAGGTCGTCAAAGCTACTGAAGGCTTGGGACCGTCAAGGATCATCATCACACTACTAAAATCATTTTGGTACACTTTGAAAATGTATAAAGTTAGATATGGCATGTATAGGCTAGTATTTTAGTACAAGTTGTTATGTGATCTTAGCCATGTGATTTGGCTATTTTTGAATTAAGACTTTGCTTAAATGAATGTGATACATGATGCATATTTTGGTATGGTGAAAGCATGTGAAATGGCCAAGGTTTGAGTGAGCAAATGAATGAATTATGCTTGTAATGATATGAGTTTTATTCTTTGAAATGGTCATGGTTGGAAATGGTATTGAATGCATAGTTTGAATGATTATTTTGGTATGTTTTGATGGTTATATGTGCATGAGATATGTTGGAAAATATGGCTTGTATGTTGACCCGTATGGGTGGCATTTTGGCCTTGTAAATGGCCTATAATGCCACACGGGCGTGCCTAAGACCGTGGTTGAATTGGCAGAATGTAGCTTTAATAGCACACGGCCTCGACATGGGCGTGTCAGCTGGCCGTGGTGTATAAGTCAATAGCTAGGTAAGAGCACACGGCCATGGCACACGGGCGCGCTTGGTGGCCGTGTTGAAAAAGTCAGCATATAGTCTGGTAGCACACGGTCATGGCACACGGACGTGTCAAGTAACCGTGTTGATATAGTCAGTATGTAAACACGGATGGACACACGGGGGTGTCTAGAAGCCGTGGAGGGCACACGGTCTCCTCCCATAGGCGTGTCTCCCCTGAAAGTTAGAAAAGTTTTTAATTTTCATGAAATTTCATATGTGTTTCAGTTTAGTCCCAACTCGATTTATATGCATGCTTTGGGTCTCGATGACTCATCTAAGGGACACTATGATCGTTAATGATGAATGTAATGTATGAAATGTTGTGTAAGTTTTCGATCTGCCCGGTAGTGCCTTTAACCCTAATCCGGTGCCGGATACGGGTTAGGGGTGTTACACTCCACCACTATAATATGAGATGATACACAAATCAAAAGGTCTTTAACAGGGCTGTAACGGGGCTTGGGTTAAAGGTGTGGATAAAGGTTGAATTAGAGGGTTAGAATCGAGATTGACTTGACAAATTACCTAACTAGAAAAATGAGCTAATAATTACATCAACTAAAAACTTGTAATACTAATAATACGAGCTTTTTCTTCAAGATGTGGAATTTAAATATGTAAGCTCACTTACTAATAAAACTAATAATGAATATACTTCGTCGTTTTTTTTAAGAACAAATCATTAAATATTTACAATAATAAGAAAGTAAAACTGGATATAGAACTTAGTTAGGCAACTGCTCAAAATCAAATCTCGACAAAAAGGGTAGTCAAGAAGAATGGTGATAACAAATACAAAGGGTTTTGGTTTAAAATTAGCGGGTGAGTCAAAAAAAATGGGTTGTTAGGATTAAAGGGGTTCACTAAAGGTTAATTGTGAGGGTAGTCTTTTTATGGAGTAAGTGGGTTAAATCCTAGGTGCCTTTATCATCTCTGTATATCAAATCAAAGGTGTGGTCTCGACATGTATAATCGAAGCAAGTTCTAAAATAACAAATCAATGTTGACACACTCATAATCAATAAAGTGAGCAAGAAAAAGAATATATGCTCTATAAGCTCAAAATCTCACAAAAATTATGGGCTTTTTGATGTCAACCTCGTAAATTTCAAACTTCAAAGTAATATTCAAATTTAGGTAGACAACCTAGAAATTTTTTTTGAAAAATAGACTTATCATGCTTGACTCTCTAGTATCTTAAAGTTTAATCCTCAATGCACAATTATCAATGACTTAATCCAAAGCATATCAATGAAAATCATAAATCATAGGAAATTTCATTCTAATCATAATATGAGAAACTTAGTTTAAGAAGCAAGGCATAATTCAGGATTTGAGAACAATGCAAAAAGTTAGGCATTTGTAAGATTCACCCCCCACACTTAAGATGTACATTGCCCTCAATGTACAACGATAGATAATAGCATAATAAAATCATAAGATAGGGAGAGAAGTGAAACTTCCTGAATTTCGGACGGATTCCTTGTGGAATGTTCCATGATGAATGTGATGACTAGGTATGAGTGATGTTTTTGTTCCTTAAGTAGTATATTTAATCTTATTAATCTGCGAAGTCATCAATTAAATTTTTAGGGAATGGATGTTGTTATGGAAACTTAAAGTTAGACAGCCAGTGATAAAGTGAAACCAATAAGACTAATGAAATTTACAAGTCTTTAGACAGTAAACTAAAATAGAAGCAGAATAAAAACGAAAATAAAAGTAGAAATAAAGATAGAAATAGAAATAAAAGTAAAAAGAAAGGGACTCAGAGGTCCTCTGCATCAGCTGGGTCACGAGGTGGTGGTGGCGATGAGATATAAAGGTGTTGACATATCTGGTGAAGGGTGGTGTCGATATGGTCGAAACGCTGGAAGCATTGTTGCTCAAATCGTGTTAGTCACTCAGATATGTCTGAAATAGATGCTGCCGCATGGAATGGGCGATGGCTCGGTGGTGGGGTTTCCTGTGGTGGGGGGACATCTTCATGAATGTCCTCAGGGTTCTCCTCGTCGGTGATAGGTGCTAGCCGATATTGGGGAGGATCGGTCCCACGTCAACGTTGAATCATCCTCATGTGTAGCATCGTCTGGATGCCCTGTGGGGACATCTGACCTATCAATGTGAGTGAGGAGATCTGTGCGTCAGTGTTAAGGAGACTGAAGTACCTCGCGAGCCGTGTTACGTAGGGCCCCATAGAAATGACCCCCTTTCGATGGCGCTCTGTCTGATGTTGAATGGCCAAAGCGATGAAGTATGCAAGGTCAAAGACATGGCCATTTGCCATACACCAGAGGAAGTAGGCGTCATGTGTGTTAACAACCCCGGTGCTCTCTCATCTTCCTGTCAATGTATGGGCTAAGATGGCATGTAGGTATCTCAAGGATGGGGCGAGGGCTGTCGCTTTGGAGCGACTAGGGTCATAGGTGCCTGCGCTGGGGTCTATATTATACCAACATTGTGCAGGAGATTTATGGATGTGGCGATGAAGCTCTGCAAGATTATGTTCCCTTCTGAAGTCATCCGTGTATAGGCCCAGAGCGACGCCAAATTCAGGTGTACTCATTTCCCAAACTAAGCCACCTAGATGGAACTGAATAGTGCCCGGGTCGTCGTGGTCTGTCATTACTACCTGCAAATGGAAAGTAGTGCAAGGCTCTAATGTTAGTTCGAGGTAGGTGGGTTTGATTATACCGAAAAAATGTTTCCAGGGGTCAATCGTCAGGAGTGCCCGAATATCATCAGCGAGGTGAACATGTTCCAGGGCGTCCCAATCGATACATCATCCATGACTGAGAGATCATGCTCGTAATATTTGAAAAAGTTTGTCTTGGGCTCTAGGAGGGAACCGTAGAAATGGATGTCTCACTTCGGTCGATGCGCTGGCGGATGATGAACCGAGTCCCTTTCATTTTTTGGAACTCAGAACTGCGGTTTTCTTGCTTCGGAACGATGACATTGTGTTCCTGGAAATAACATATATTCAACGATTCAAGTAGCGGTTCTAGCCAAGAAATGTCTCATAATAGTTAAGAATCCAACAATGTCAAAGATATAGCAAGGAAAATGTAATCTCAACAAGAATAGTCTAACATTTTGCATAAATATTAAACAAGGATTTAAATGACTAATCAATCTAATAGTGAATATAACTAATCCTAAGCAATAATAATAAACTAGATAGCAACTTAAAAATTTTCTAATGATAAAATAGTTCTAAGAAATGTAAAAATAAGGGTAACCGGTGTAGTGGTTGGAGAGAAATGGCGCAGTTGGGAGGAGCACGGGCGCTGAATAGCGATACATGGGCGTGTGCTGCGGAGAAAAATGGGGTACACGGCTGTGTCGCGTCTGTGTATAGGTGTGTATCCTGAAGGCACGGGCGTGTACTGGTTTTTGATGTGTATGTGAAAGAGGGAGGGGGACAAATGATAGGGGAGGTCAAGATTGGGGGTTTCTCTGATGGTGGTCGAAGTGGGGTAGAAGATTTTGAGGGAAACGGCTAGGGTTGGGAGCTTGGGAAAAGTTTTGGGGAGAACGGGGACTATTTTCTTTGAATAGGGGAATGGGGCACAGGCAAGTACCACGCCCGTGTCTCTTTTATTCAGCCCGTGTTTTTTGTGATTTTTAAATTTGGGCGCGTTTGAGATGTTGCCCACACCCGTGTTCCTTGGTTATGCGCCCGTGCTCGTAAGTCAGTATCATCCACGGTCCTGGGGCACGGGCGTGGCTTATTCCCGTGTCAGTTACTCAGTGTTCACCACGGTTTGTATGCACAGGCGTGTCGAACGCCTGTGTCTCTTAATCAGTATCGACCACGGTCGAACAGCACGGGCGTGTGTTTTTATCGTAGCCCGTGTTCTTTTGGAAAGTTCATCCACGGCCGAGTCACACGGCCATGTTGTTTAATAGGGGCCCGTGTCTTGGGAAAATTTTGTCCTATTTCTGCACGATCTCCACCACGCCCATGAATCAAATCATGGTCTCCACACGGCTTTCTGCATGATCTCCACCACGCCCATGTATCAATTCATGGTCTCCACACGGCCACGGGCACGGCCGTGTGCAATGCCGTGTGGTGTGAAAATCCTGCGCTTGATAAATTGGTTAGTTTTCACTTAGGTGCTAAAATTCAAAAATATGGACGTTAGTGGGGTTAGTGCTCGGGTTGCCTCCCGAAAAGCGTTCGTTTATAGTCTTAAGCTAGACTCACCCTGTTTTCATTTCTAAATGAAGGTTCACGGAGCTGAAGCTCCTCTCTCAATTCCTTGAAATGTTCACCATTATAAAGTTTCAGTCGATGACCATTTACCTTGAATGTCCCATGAGTTGGTTGGGTTACCTCGACTGTGCCGTAAGGAAAAATAGTTTTGATCACAAATGGGCCTGACCACCTTGATTTCAGCTTTCCAGGAAACAGTTTGAGCCTTGAGTTATACAGCAGGACCAAGTCTCCTACTTTGAATTGTTTTGATTGTTTTAAACGAGCATCATGTCGTCGTTTTGTTGCCTCCTTATATAATCGTGAATTTTCATAGGCATTAGCTCGCCATTCATCTAGCTCGTTCATCTGCATCATCCTTTTCTCACCTGCGGTTTTAAGATCGTAATTTAAGAATTTTATAGCCCAAAAATCTTTGTATTCTAACTCGAAAGGTAGATGACAACTTTTTCCGTAGACAAGCTTGTAAGGGGATGTTCCTAGGGGAGTTTTAAACGCTGTTCTATAGGCCCATAAAGCATCATCTACTTTTAATGCCCAATTTTTCCTGTTTGATTCAACTGTTTTCTCTAAGATCCGTTTAAGCTCTCGATTTGCCACTTCCACTTGCCCACTGGTTTGAGGGTGATAAGGGGTAGCTGTCCTGTGGTGTACTCCATATTTTTTTTAAAACTTTATCAAATTGAGTGTTACAAAAGTGATTACCCTATCACTAATAATCGCCTGGTGTTCCAAAACGAGAGAAGAGTTTCTTAAGAAATCTTACTACTGACTCTAGCATCGTTAGTAGGTAAAGCTTGGGCTTCTACCCATTTTGACATGTAATTCATCGCTACTAAGATGTATTTATTTCTGAATGAACTAGGGAATGGACCCATAAAGTCAATACCCCATACGTCGGATATTTCACATGATAACATATATGTTTGAGGCATTTTATCGCGTTTAGAGATATTACCTGTTCTTTGGCATTTATCACACGAAGCGACATACCTGTTAGCGTCTTTAAACAGAGTCAGCCAATAAAAACCTGATTCAAGCATTTTGTGTGCTGTCTTACTCCCGCTGTAATGTCCTCCTGAAGGTCCTGAATGGCAATGTTCTAGGATTTTGCTTGCTTCTGCCTTTTTAACACATCTCCGAATTACTTGATCTGCGCATATACGGAAAAGAAATGGGTCCTCCCAAAAATAGTTCTTCGTATCAGCAAAGAATCCCTTCTTTTGATGATGTGTTAACCTTTTTGGTAAGATGTTAGCAGCTAAATAATTTGCAATATCTGTAAACCAAGGTACCTCAGAGTTGGTTATAGAAAAGAGTTTTTCTTCAGGAAAGGAGTCGTTTATCTCACTATCATCTAGTTCTTTGATATGTGGATTTTCAAGCCTGGAGAGATGATCTACTGCAAGATTTTCAGCTCCCTTCTTATCCTGAATTTCCAAATCAAATTCCTGTAAAAGAAGAATCCATCTTATGAGTCGGGGTTTTGCATCGGATTTGGTCAAAAGATAACGAAGGGCTGAATGGTCAGTGTAAATGACTACTTCAGATAATATCAAATATTGTCTAAATTTATCAAATGCGAAAACCACAACTAGCAATTCTTTTTCTGTGGTGGTGTAATTTTCTTGTGCGACTGTTAATGTCTTGCTGGCATAATAGATCGGCTAAAAGTGCTTGTCTCTTCGCTGTCCTAAAACTGCTCCTACTGCAAAATCACTCGCATCACACATTAGTTCAAAAGGTAAATTCCAATGAGGTGCAATTATAATTGGAGTATTTATTAATTTATCTTTGAGGATATTAAAGGCATCTAAACATTCCTGATCAAAGTTGAAAGGTACATCTTTTTCTAGTAATTTTGTCAAAGGCTTAGCTATTTTAGAGAAATCTTTAATGAATCTTCTATAAAATCCTGCATGTCCTAAAAATCTTCTAATGGCCTTGACTGAACTAGGAGGAGGTAATTTTTCTATGGTTTCCACTTTCGCTTTATCTACCTCAATCCCTTTACTAAAAATTTTATGTCCTAGCACAATCCCCTCACGAACCATAAAGTGACATTTTTCCCAATTTAAAACAAGGTTCGTTTCCTCACATCTCATTAGAACTCGTTTTAAATTTTTAAGGCAGAGATGGAAGGAATTACCGAATACCGAAAATTCGTCCATGAATACCTCCATAATGTCTTCCACAAGTTCGACAAAGATGGCTAGCATGCAGTGCTGAAAAGTAGCAGGAGCATTACATAATCCAAAAGGCATTCTACGATAATAAAACGTACCGTATGGACATGTAAGTGTTGTCTTTTCTTGATCTTCAGGGGCTATTGGAATTTGGAAGTAGCTGGAGAGTCCGTCCAAGAAGCAGTAGTACATATGCCCAGATAATCTTTCTAACATCTTGTCAATAAAGGGCAAAGGGAAGTGATCTTTTCTGGTGGCGTCGTTCAGCTTTCTATAGTCAATACAGACTCTCCAACCTGTGATTGTTCTTGTAGGAATCAATTCATTCTTTTCGTTGGCTACAACAGTCATGCCTCCTTTCTTTGGAACTACCTGCACAGGACTTACCCAAGTACTGCCAGAAATTGGATAAATTATTCCTGCATCTAGAAGTTTAATTACCTCGGTCTTGACAACTTCTTTCATATTGGGGTTCAGTCATCTCTGAGGTTGCACACACGGTTTATATTCATCTTCCATTAAAATTTTGTGAGTGCAAAACGATGGGCTTATTCCATTAATGTCAGACATTTTCCAAGCCATGGCTCTTTTATGTTCCCTTAGTTCCTTTATGATCATTGTCTTCGCGATGTCAAAGTCTTAAAATTTATAAAAAGAATGATAGAACCTGGAAACTAACTATGACAACGATTTGAGGCAAGCGCACCTACCGAACAGTATTATAGTTTAGTGGCAAGAACGGAATGTCGAACCCAAAGGAACTAAAAGTACTAATACTAACTTTCTTTTTATTATCTAGCCTAAAATAAAGGGAATTTGTGTGTTTAATCTAAATTAATTAACTACTAAACTAAAGACTCTAAGACAAAGAAGAATGAATTTGGGAAAATAACTTGAGGAAAAACCAATTGATTAAGACGACACCCAAGGAAGAATCCACCTAGACTTCACTTGTTATCTAACTCTGAACCAGACGATTTATTCATTTGACTTGATCCGTAAGATTCCCTAATGTATATTAAACCCTCTCTCGAAGCGAATAACGTCTAACTCAAGGTTGATTTAATTGAAATCTCTTTCTAATTAAAACCCCTAGAATTGCATTAACTCGATCTATGGAATCCCATATTAGGTTTCACCCTAATCCGGTAGAATCTCGTCACCCTATCTCTAGGCGCGCGATCAACTCCGCTTAACTATGCTAGATCTACTCTTAGGCAGGGACTTTTTCTCCTCCACCTAAGCACATCAAACTTGGATCAATACCCCGGAAATATCAACACAAGAATTAAGAACAAGTCAAATATTTATCATATAGTTCAGTAAACGATAACAATATTCATCTAAGTTTCATCCCTCTCAGGAATCTGAGGGTTTAGTTCATAACAATAAAAGAAAACATCTCAGAAGAAAAGATAAAACAAAACATAAGAAATCCCTAAAATTCTCTGAAGGAATTGAAGGGGAGTCCCTCCGTCTTGAGTATAATTCTCGCTTCTAGAGATGAATCAACTGGCTATCCTCGAGTGAATCCCCACAACCGCTTCTTCCGGCCTAGCAAGACACCCCTAGACGATAGCCTTGGGCCCCCTTTTAGGTCATACTTAGGGTGTATATATAGGCTTTTGGAATGTGTTTCTTTGCCCTAAGTATCCCAATCCGAACGAAACTTTTCTTTGCCACGGCAGGGCACGACCATGGCACACGCCCGTGTGAATCGTGGCCAGGCCGTGTTGGACTCTATTAATGAGGCACGGCTGTGTGGTCTTGGGTCCAGCCGTGCCGATTTCGTGATCTTGCCCAATTGGCCCGTTTTAAGCCCGTTTGCTTCGTTTCTTTTCATCCTCGGTGCTTCCCTGAGTATAAAACATGAAAATAAAGGATTAAGAGCACCAAATTACATAAAATAAGGGACAATTCATCCAAAAGCATGCTAAATGTGGGATTAAAATATGTTACTTTTACGGTTTATCAAATACCCCCACACTTAAGCTTTTGCTTGTCCTCAAGCAAAATTCTCAACTCATAATTAAAACAAACTTCTCTTAAATCATAATAGTCATTAATAATGTTTCGTCATAATTCAAGGATAATTCATACATGGATAATTCAACTCAAAGGGTTCTAAAGATTCACACAGTCTAAGTCATACAATTGTAGCACAAAACATAGGTGTTTCCCCTCATCTAAATAATTACCTCTGATTTAAAATCGACAGGGATTGACATCCTCACTAAAGATTCACTCAAATCACTCAAAGTGTTTAAGGTTCAGAATTAAGCACTCAAAAGTCAAACATGAAAAGTTAATCCCATAGGCTTGCATGAAAATCAAATCTCCACCACTATGATATGAAATCATACACAAATCAAAAGGTCTTTAATAGGGTTGTAATGGGGCTTGGGTTAAAGGTGTGGATAAAGGCTGAATTAGAGGGTTAGAATCGAGATTGGACTGACAAATTACCTAACCAGAAATAATGAACTAAATAAAAGTAATCAATTGAAAATTAATAATACTAATACTACGAGCTTCTTCTTTAATATTTGGAATTCAAACGTATAAGCTCATTACAAATCTAACAATGAATATACTTCGAATTTTTTTTTTAAGAACAAGTCAAATAAGGAATAAATTACTGAAATAAAGATCATAGTTAGGCAGCTGATCAAATCAAATCTCGACATAAGGGTAGTTAAAAAGGATAGTGATAACAAATAAAAAGGGTTTTGGGTTAATATTAGCGGGTAAGTCAATAAAAAGGTTTGTTAGGATTCAACGGGGTTCACTAGGGGTTAATTATGAAGGTAGGTTTTTAGTGGAGTAAGTGGGTTAAAACCTAAGTGCCTTTATCATCTCTGTATATCAAATCAAAAAGTGTGGTCTCGACATGTATAATCAATGCAAGTTCTAGAATAACAAATCAATGTTGACACACTCATAATCAATAAAGTGAGCAAGAAAAAGAATTGATGCTCTATAAGGCTCAAAATGTCACAAAAATTATGGGTATTTTGATGTCAACCTCGTAAATTTCAAATTTCAAAGCAATATTCAAATTCAGGTAGACAACCTAGAAAAATTTTTAATTTCTGAAAAATAGACTTATCATGCTTGATTCTCTAGTATCTTAGAATTTAATTATCAATGTATAATTATCAATGACTTAATCTAAAATATATCAATAAAAATCATGAATCACAGGGAATTTCATTCTAATCATAATATGAGAAACTTACTTTAAGACAAAGCATAATTCAGGATTTGAGAATAATGCAAAAATTTTGGCACCTAATTTTAGGAATTTGCGAATAATGAAAAAAATAGGCGCCTTTTTTGGTTGTTCACCCCCCCACACTTAAGATGTACATTGCCCTCAATGTACAAAGATATATATATAAACAATAAAGTAGAAAATTAAAAGATATGGAGAGAAGTGAAACTCCCTGAATTTGGATGGATTCCTTGCGTTGGAGGTGAAAGATATGTTGGAGGAGGCGTCTCTGGTGGTGGTATGGTGGCCGTCCACATTCTCTGCGCTAGATGAAGAAATTGGGTAGCTCGTGCAGAATTAGCCAAGAAATAATAATAATAATTCAAACTATACTAATTATATATTTAAAGAAAAGCAAGCTAAAGTGAAGGAAAATAAAAAGTGAAATCAAATAAAAAGAAAAGATTAATGGACCGAAGAGTCCTTATTGTTGGATGGTTTGCGAGGTGGGTGTGATTTCTAAGGCTGTGGTGGAGTGGTGGTCGTGGTCGAGGTGTGAATCCCTAGCAGCCTTTAGAACCTAAAACCAAGAAACTAAGATAAAATAAACTAAATTAAACATAAGAGAAAAAAAAAGGAAAATAAAGGAGAAGAGAAAGGAAAAAGAAAAATAGAATGGTCTCAAAGACCCTTTGCTTGTCAAATAATTGAAGCGGTCGGCATGAACTTATATAGATCGGTCTCCCTCTGGGAGACTATGCTTGATTCCTTCCGCTTCTTCGGCATTTGGTGTAGCTCAAGGGTTTTGGGAATGTATTGGAGAAGAAAAGTAGGGGGAGGTCTGAATAATGGGATAGAATAAAGGGGATGAGGAGTAGGAAAGTGAGTAAGGGAAGAGAAAAAAGGAGGGGGTTTAAATAGATTTTTAAGCCTGGTACAACCCCACGCCCGTGTACCATGGGCGTGCTAAGTCATACGGCTGCCTCGCACGGCCATGTTGAGCATCGTATCGTTTCTCCCACGCCCATGTTCAGGGTGCCATGCCCGTGTGTAAACTACCAGTGTCAACCATGGCCGCATCGCACGTCCATGGGGTTTTGTCGGTGCTCGTGGTGTGGTGGTTGGAGTCCGTGATTTGATAATTGATTCGCTCTGACTCGTACCATCTCTGCCATGTCAGTACGGAGATTCGATACATCCACACGACCACAGCCACGGCCGTGTTCAAGGCCGTATGGCCTGAAATTCTATACTTTTGGTTAGTTTATAGTTAGGTACTATAAAGAAATGATAAAATAGAATAAATAGGAAAAAATAAAAATGTAAAAGTTAATGGGGTTAGTGCTCGGGTTGCCTCCCGAGAAGCGCTCGTTTATATTCTTAAGCTAGACTCTCCTCTCATTTGTATATTCATGGTGGTTTGAGGAGTTGAAAGTCCTTCCTCATGTTGGCAGCTCCATTATCATGATAGAATAAGTCGAGATGCGCTTATATTGAAAATGCCAAAGATAGGATTACTTACCTCGACTGTTCCGTATGGAAAAACACTGATTATCCTAAAAGGGATTTCTTTGTTAGTGTTAGGGTCAGGAGGAGATATTCGAGGGTCTGCTTTATCAATCAATACTTGATCTCCGATTTTGAACTTGTTTGCCGCGTGGAGTGGCTTTGGTTCTGCTTTGTGTATCCCTAATTTTTCCTTAAAATGTATCTTCCACTCGTCTAGATCATCGATCTGAATCCCTCGTTCCTCATGAGTTATTTCTTTGTTGGCACATTGTATAGGATCGGGTTCAGTTGTATTCTTTTGTGGTGCTTCCTGAAAAGAAGGGTTAACCGAATGGTTATCATTCAAATTTATTTTCTCACCTTGATTATTCGATGTTCTAGTTTAATCGAGGGCTTGAAGCGTGACTGTCTCGTCACCTACACAAAATATAAGTTCGCCTGCATCAACATCGATTTTAGTTCTGGTAGTTGCTAAGAATGGTCTTCCTAAAATTAGGGGGATCGTGTTGTCCTCATCCATGTCTAAAACGACAAAGTCTACGGGGAATACAAATTTGTCAATTTTTACGAGTATATCTTCAATTATGCCCTTAGGAATTCTAACAGTTTTATCAGCTAATTGAATGATCATCCTAGTTTGTTTGGGCCTCCCTAGACCTAGTTGTTTAAACAATTTATAAGGCATGACATTTATGCTTGCCCCTAAATCAGCTAACGCATTATCAATAGATAAACTACGAATTAAACATGGAATTGTAAAACTCCCTGGATCTTTTAATTTCCGTGGTAGTCTATTTTGAAATACTGCCGAGCACATTGCGTTTAGTTCCACATGTGATGCTTGGTCTATCCTTCGCTTTTTCGTCAACAGCTCTTTTAGGAATTTTCTAGAGCCTGACATCTGCGTAAGAGCTTCAAGTAACGGTAAGTTAATATGTAATTTCTTTAAAAGTTTAAGAAACTTACCGAACTGTTCCTTTGTGTCGTCTCTCCTTAATGGTTCGGGATATGGTATGCGAGGTTGGTACTCTTTGATTATCGATTTTGGCTTATTATTACTTACCTCAACCTTACCTTCTTCGACCACGTTCTCTTGCCTCGAATTGGGCTCATCTAAACCTTCACTATCTTGAGCTGTTATGGCTTGAACTTGCTCCCTTGGGTTAGTCTCGGTGTTGCTTGGTAGTCTTCCATGTGGTCTCTCGGAGATTTACTTAGCGAGTTGCCCGATTTGATCCTTGAACTCTTGTGTCAATGCCTCAAGTTTTGTTTCTATCTTTTGGAAATGTGTTTCTGTATTTTGGGAACGTATTTCTGAGGCTACTATGAAGTTTGTCAGCATCTCTTCAAGGTTTGGCTTCTTTTCCTGTGGGTAGGGCTGTTGTCGGAAGTTTTGGGATGGTTGTTGCCTTTGATTTCTTTGACCGCCCCATGAGAAATTGGGGTGGTTCTTCCAACCTGGATTATAAGTATTACTATAAGGGTTATTGTTAGATCGGAAATTGTTACCCATATAGTTCATTTGTTTTCTCTCCATTCCCTATCCGTAGGGTGGGTACTCAAGATTCACCACTCCTTCACTTGCGTCGCACTACATAACTGGATGTGCCTGCGAAGAACCATATAAACCATCAAATTTTTTATGTAGTAATTCTACCTGGTTTGAAAGCGTGGTCACTGCATCAATGTTGAAAACTCTGGCTGCTTTGGCTGGCCTTGTCCTTGTAACTTGCCACTGATAGTTATTCAGTGACATCTCTTATATAAACTTGTAGGCCGCTTCAGGAGTTTTGTTGTTTAGGGTTCCGCCGGCAGCTAAATCGATTAGTTGCCTTGTTGAAGGGTTCACACCATTGTAAAAAGTTTGGACCTGTAGCCACAAAGGTAATCCGTGGTGTGGGCACCTTCTCAGCAAATCTTTGTATCTCTCCCATGTATCGTAAAGTGTCTCTAAATCCATCTGCACAAAAGAAGAGATATCATTCCTCAATTTGGCCGTTTTAGTCGGTGGAAAATATTTTAGTAAAAAATTTTCGTTCATCTGATCCCATGTAGTGATTAACCCTCGTGGAAGAGAATATAACCACTGTTTGGCTTTATTCCTCAAAGAAAAGGGAAATAACCGAAGACGGATGGCATCATCAGAAACGCCATCTATCTTGAAGGTATCACAGAATTCTAGAAAATTTGCTAAGTGTGTGTTAGGATCTTCATCCTGCAAACCATCATACTGAACAAACTGTTGTATCATCTATATAGTGTTAGGTTTCAGTTCAAAATTATTTGCAGCAATAGTAGGCCTAACAATACTAGATTCAGTTCCTGTTAAACTAGGTTTAGCATAATCATACATAGTACGTGGAGCATTGTTTTCGGCCATCTCTGGAGGTGGCGGATGATTCTCAGCCATCCCTTCAGTAGAATTGGTTTCGCCTTCTCACTCTTTTTCTGTGTAGTTTAAGCTTCGCCTTATCTCTCTACGATTTCTGCGAACTGTTCTTTCAATATCACTGTCGTAAAGTAGGGGTCCTGCCGGGTTCCTTCTGGTCATAAACTAGAGGTACCTGAAAGGAGGAAACAATAACAGAAGAAAAATTAGCTAAGTTAAAAATTAAAATAAAAAATTAAATTAAATTGCAAAAAAATGGCTAAAGTAATAAAAATTAAGCTTTCTTAATATTTTAGTTCCCCGGCAACGGCGCCAAAAACTTGATCGTTGTCTTCGCGATGTCAAAGTCTTAAAATTTATAAAAAGAATGATCGAACCTGGAAACTAACTATGACAACGATTTGAGGCAAGCACACCTATCGAACAGTAGTATAGTTTAGTGGCAAGACCGGAATGTCGAACCCAAAGGAACTAAAAGTACTAATACTAACTTTTTTTTTATTATCTAGCCTAAAATAAAGGGAATTTGTATGTTTAATCTAAATTAATTAACTACTAAACTAAAGACTCTAAGACAAAGAAGAATGAATTTAGGAAAATAACTTGAGGAAAAACCAATTGATTAAGATGACACCCAAGGAAGAATCCACCTAGACTTCACTTGTTATCTAACTCTGAACCAGACGATTTATTCATTTGACTTGATCCGTAAGATTCCCTAATGTATATTAAACCCTCTCTCAAAGTGAATAACGTCTAACCCTAGGTTGATTTAATTGAAATCTCTTTCTAATTAAAACCCCTAGAATTGCATTAACTCGATCTATGGAATCCCATATTAGGTTTCACCCTAATCCGGAAAAATCTCGTCACCCTATCTCTAGGCGCGCGATCAACTCCGCTTAACTATGCTAGATCTACTCTTAGGCAGGGACTTTTGCTCCTCCATCTAAGAACATCAAACTTGGATCAATATCCCGAAAATATCAACACAAGAATTAAGAACAAGTCAAATATTTATCATATAGTTCAGTAAACGATAACAAGATTCATCTAAGTTTCATCCGCCTCAGGTATCTGAGGGTTTAGTTCATAACAATAAAAGAAAACATCTCAGAAGAAAACATAAAACAAAACATAAGAAATCCCTAAAACTCCCTGAAGGAATTGAAGGAAAGTCCCTCCGTCTTGAGTATAATTCTGGCTTCTAGAGATGAATCAACTGGCTATCCTCAAGTGAATCCCCACAAATCTGCCTTCTCTGGCCTAGCAAGACGCCCCTAAACGATAGCCTTGGGCTCCCCCTTTTAGGTCATACTTAGGGTGTATATATAGGCTTTTGGAATGTGTTTCTTTGCCCCTAAGTATCCCAATCTGAATGAAACTTTTCTTTGCCACGGCAGGGGCATGGCCATGGCACACGCCCTTGTGAATCATGACCAGGCCGTGTTGGACTCTATTAATGAGGCACAGCCATGTGGTCTTGGGTCCAAGCCGTGCCGATTTCGTGATCTTGCCCAATTGGCCCGTTTTAAGCCCGTTTTCCGTTCTTTTCATCCTCCGGTACTTCCTGATCGCTATGAAGTCAGAGTTTTAAAATTTATAAAGAGAATGATCAAACCTGGAAACTAACTATGACAACGATTGAGGCAAGTGCACCTATCGAACAGTAGTATAGTTAAGGCAAGACCGAATTATCGAACCCAAAGGAACTAAAAGTACTAATACCAACTTTCTTTCTATTATTTAGCCTAAAATAAGTGAAGTTGTTTATCTAGTCTAAATTAATTAACTATTAAACTAAAAATTCTAAGACAAAGAAGAATGAAATTGGGAGAATAACTTGGGAAAAACTCAGTTGATTAAGACGACACCCAAGGAAGAATCCACCTAGACTTCACTTGTTATCTAACACTGAACCATACGATTTATTCACTTGACTTGATCCGTAGGACTCCCTAACATATATTAAACCCTCTCTCGAGGCGAATAACGTCAAACCCTAGGTTAATTAACAGAAATCCCTTTCTCGAACAATAACCCCCTAGAATAGCAGTAAATCGATCTATGGACATCCCATATTTGGTTTCATCCTAATTTGGCAAAATCTCGTCACCCTATCTCTAGGCGCGTGATCAACTCCGCTTAACTATGCTAGATCTACTCTTAGGCAGGTACTTTTGCTCCACCACCTAAGCACATTCGACTTGAATTAATATCCGCAAAATATCAATACAAGAATTAAGCACACATAATTAAGAACAAATCAAGTATTTATCATATAATTCAGAAAATAATAACAAGATTCATCTAGGTTTCATCCCTCTTCAGGCATCTGAAGGGTTTAGTTCATAATAGTAAAGAAAAACATCTCAGAAGAAAAGATAAAACAAAACATAAGAAATCCCTAAAACCCCCTGAAGGAATTAAAGAGGAGATCCTCCGTCTTGAGTAGAATTCTGGCTTCTTGAGATGGATCAACTAGCTATCCCTGAGTGAATCCCCATAAATCTGCCTTCTCTGGCCTAGCAAGACGCCCCTAAACGATGGCTTTGGGCCTCCCTTTTTAGGTCATACTTAGGGTGTATTTATAGGCTTTTGAAATAGGTTTCTTTGCCCCTAAGTATCCTTTCCCGAATGAAATTGCTCTTCTCCACGGCAGAGGCACGGCCATGGCACAAGCCCGTGTGAATCGTGGCCAGGCTGTGTTCGGACTTCTAATGAGGACACGCCCGTGTAGATCGATATCAGGCCGTGTTCTAGTATATTGAGGAGGCACGGCCGTGTGAGCTTTAGTCTAGGCCGTGTCAATTTCATGTTTTGGCCCATTTGTCCCGTTTTAAGCCCGTTTTGCATTCTTTTTGTCCCCTGGTGCTTTCCTGAGTATATAACATGAAAAGAAAGGATTAAGAGCACCTTTTTACATAAATCAAGGGATAAATCATCCAAAAGTATGCTAAATGTGGGCCTAAAATATGTTAATATTTCGGTTTATCAAATACCCCCACACTTAAGCTTTTACTTGTCCTCAAGCAAAATTCTCAACTTACAATTAAAACGAACTTTCTATAATTCATAATTCCTATCAATAATGTCTTATCATAATTCGTAGATAATTTATACATGGATAATTCAATTCAAAGAGTCCTAAGGATTCAAACAATCTAAGTCATAGATTTGTAGCTCGAAAATATAGGCGTCTCCCCTTATCTAAATAATTACCTTTAATTTAAAACCGACAAGGATTGACATCCTCACTAGAGATTCACTCAAATCACTCAAAGTGTTTAAGGTTCAGGAAAAATCGCTCAAAAGTCGAACATGAAAAGTTAATCCCATAAGCTTGCCTGAAAATCAAATCTCCACCACTATAATATGAGATGATGCACAAATCAAAAGGTCTTTGTGTGGGGTTGTAAGGGCTAGGGTTAAGGTGTGGATAAAGGCTGAATTAGAAGGTTAGAATCGAGATTGAATTGATAAATTACCTAACTAGAAACAATAAACTGAATAAAAGTAGTTACATCAACTGAAAGCTAATAATACTAATAATATGAGCTTCTTCTTCAATATTGGGAATTCAAACGTATAAGCTCATTTAATCACAAAACTAGTAATGAATAATGACTATACTTCGTTTTTTTTTAAGAACAAATCAAGTAATAATAAAGAACTTTAACAACTGAAATATAGAACACAGTTAGGCAACTGCTCAAAATCAAATCTCGACAAAAAGGGAGTCAAGGAATGGTCATAACAAATATACAAAGGGTTTTGGGTTAATATTAGCGGTTATGTCAATAAAAAGGGTTTGTTAGTATTAAAAAGGGGTTCACTAGGGGTTAATTGTGAAGGTAGGATTTTAATGGAGTTAGTGGGTTAACACCTAGGTGCCTTAATCATCTATGTATATCAAATCAAAGATGTGGTCTCAACATGTATAATCGAGGCAAGTTCTAGAATAACAGTTCAATGTTGACATACTCATAATAAAAAAGTGAGCATGAAAAGGATATATGCTCTTATAAGGCTCAAAATCTCACAAAAATTATGGGTATTTTGATATCAACCTCGTAAATTTCAAACTTCAAAGTAATATTTAAACTCAGTTCGACAACCTAGAAAATTTTTAATTTCTGAAAAATAGACTTATCATGCTTGATTCTCTAGTATTCTTAGAATTTAATTATCAATGCACAATTATCAACGACTTAATCTAAAACATATCAATAAAAATCATAAATCATTAGAAATTTCATCCTAATTAGTAACATGAGAAATTTACTTAAAAACAAGACTAGATTCAGGATTTTGAGAACAATGCAAAAAGTTTGGCACCTTTTTAGGTTGTTCACCCCCCACACTTAAGATGTACATTGCCCTCAATGTACAAAGATAGATAATATAAATGTAATGGTCAGATCAGAAGATATGGGGATAAGTGAAACTCCCTGAATTATGGATGTAATCCTTGAGTTGGATGAACGATATGTTGGAGGGGTTTGTCTGGGTGACGATCCTGCGCTAGATGAAGAAATTGGGTAGCTCATGCAGGATTATCCAGGGATTATTAAGATGCAATTAAAATAAACTAAATATATAATTAAGGATAAGGAAGATAAAGAGAAAGTAAATACAAAGTAAAATAAATTAAAAATAAAAGATGAATGGACCGAGGGTCCTTATTGTTAGATGGTTCGCGAGGTGGGTGTAACCTCTAAGGCTGCGGAGGTGCTGGTAGTGGCGGAATTGGCGTGATTCCCTAGCATCCTTTAGAGCCTAAAATTAAGAAACTAAGATAAAATAAACTGAATTAAGCATAAGAGTGTTAAAGAGAAGGAAAATAGAGGAGAAGATAAAAATAAAAGAACAGATAATTGGTCTCAAAGACCCTTGGCTTGGCGAGTGATTGAAGCGGCCGACATGAACTTATATGTATCGGTCTCCATGAGGGAGACTGTGCTTAGCTTCTTTCGCTTCTTTGGCATTGTTTTGGTGTAGCTCAAGGGTATAGAGAGAAAGAAAATGAAAAGTTGAAGGTTGAAAGTTAGTAGGAGAAGAGGGTAGGGAGGGGGGTTAAATAGATTTTTAAACCTGGTACCATCCCACGCCCGTGCTCTTTAGGCGTGTCGATTCACACGGCCGCCTCGTACGGTCGTGTGTCTAGGCGTGCTGGTTCACCCATGCTCGTTTTACAGATTGCCACGCCTGTTGGTGATAAGTCAGTGTCGTCCACGGCCACGTCGCACGGCTGTGGCATTCTATCGGTGCCCGTGGGGTGGTGGTTGGAGTCCGTGACTTCAAAGATTTGATTTTCTCTGACTTGTACCACCTCTGCCATGTCAGTACGCAATCCGGGACATCCACACGGCCACGGCCACGACCGTGTGCTAGGCCTTGTGGACTGGAAATCTGCACTTTTTGGTTAGTTTAAAGCTATATACTATAAAGAAAGGGTAAAATAGAATAAATAAGAAGAAATAAAAATGTAAAAGTTAATGGGGTTAGTGCTCGGGTTGCCTCTCGAGAAGCGCTCGTTTATAGTCTTAAGCTAGACTTTCCTCTTGTTTGCATCATCAGGGTGGTTTGAGGAGTTGGAAGTCCTTCCTCATGCTATCAGCTTTATCCTCGTGAAAAAGTTTAAGTCAAGATGTGTTTATAGCAAGAGTACCAAAAATAGGATTACTTACCTCGACTGTTCCGTATGGGAAAACACTGGTTACCCTAAAAGGTATTTCTTTGTTTGTGTTAGGGTCCGGAGGAGATATTCGAGGATCTGCCTTATCTAACAATACCTAATCTCCTATTTTGAAGTGGTTTGTTGTTCCTATGAGTTCTTCTAGGGGCTCATTCAGTTTTACCTTGTGTGGTTCCGGTTCTTTGTCGTGTAACCCTAATTTTTCCTTGAAGTGCGTCTTCCACTCGTTTAGCTCATCGATC
The DNA here is from genome assembly GCA_025698515.1 of Gossypium sturtianum. Taxonomy (NCBI): domain Eukaryota; kingdom Viridiplantae; phylum Streptophyta; class Magnoliopsida; order Malvales; family Malvaceae; genus Gossypium; species Gossypium sturtianum. The sequence continues at coordinate 108,738,051 of CM046945.1, forward strand.
TTAATCCTTCGATCTTCATGAACTACTTCCTTGTTGGCATGTCTTTTAGGATCGAGTTCAGTTGTATTCTTTGGTGCTTCCTGAAAATAAGGGTTAACCGAATGGTTATCAGTAGAATTTACATTCTCACCTTGATTACTCGATGTTCTGGCCGAGTCTAGATCCTTAAGGGTGATCGTCTCATTACCTACACAAAGTATGAGTTCTCCTGCATCAACATCACATTTAGTCCTGGCAGTTGCTAAAAAGGGTCTTCCTAAAATTAAGGGAATCGAATTATCCTCATCCATGTCTAAGACAACGAAATCTACTGGGAAAACGAATTTGTCAATTTTTACAAGTACATCTTCGATAATACACCTAGGAATTCTAACAGTTTTATCAGCTAATTGAATGCTCATCCTAGTTTGCTTGGGTTTCCCTAGACCTAATTGTTTAAACAATTTATAAGGCATGACATTTATGCTTGGCCCTAAATCAGCTAACGCATTATCAACAGCTAGTCTACCAATTAAACATGGAATTTTAAAACTCCCTGGATCTTTTAGCTTTTGTGGTAGTCTATTCTGTAACATTACTGAGCATACTGCGTTTAATTCCACATGTGGATCCTCGTCTAATTTGTGTTTGTTCATCAAGAGTTGTTTTAAAAATTTCCTCGAATCTGGCATCTGTGAAAGAGCTTCAAGTAGCGGTAAGTTAATATGTAATTTCTTTAAAATTTTAAGAAACTTACCGAACTGTTCCTCTGTGTCGTCTCTCGTTAATGCTTCGGGATATGGTATGCGAGGTTGGTATTCCTTGATTACCGGTTTTGGTTTCTCTTGTGTTACCTCAACTTTACCTTCTTCTACCTCGTTTCCTTATATTGGACTGGGTACGTCTAATCCTTCACTTTCTTGAGCTGTTATGGCTTGGATTTGCTCCTTTGGATTGATCTCAGTGTTGCTTGGTAGACGCCCTTGCAGTCGCTCGGATATTATCTTTGCAAGCTGTCCAACTGTGTTAGTAAGTTGTCCCACTGTCTTAGAAACTTCCTCAACTTACTTAGTGAGGTCTCCAACTTGGCTCTCGATCCCTTTGATCGATGCTTGTTGGGTCTTAAGGGTGGTTTCAGTGTCTTGAAGACGGTTTTCTGTGGATGCCATGAATCTTGTCAGCATCTCTTCAAGGTTCGGTTTCTTCTTCTGTGGATAGGGTTGATTTTGGAAATTTTGAGGAAGTTGTTGTCTTTGATTTCCTTGATTTCCTTGACCTCCCCACGAAAAATTTGGGTGGTTCCTCCACCCTGGGTTATAATTATTACTATATGGGTTATTATTAGATCTGAAATTGTTACCTATATAGTTCATCTGTTCGCTTTCTGTGCCGGGTTGGTAGGGTGGGTACTCAGTATTCGCCACGGTTCCACTTGCGTCACACTGCATTACTGGATGTACCTGCGAAGAACACAAACTATCAAGCTTTTTATTCATCATCTCTACCTGTGTTGATAGCATGGCTACTACATCTATGTTGAAAACACCGGCTGATTTTGTTGGTTTTGTCCTTGTAACCTGCCACTGATAGTTATTCAATGACATCTTCTCTATGAACTCGTAGGCTGCTTTAGGAGTTCTGTTGTTCAAGGTTCCACCGGTGGCTGAATCAATTAGTTGCCTCGTTGAGGGGTTTACACCGTTATAGAAAGTTTGGACTTGGAGCCACAAGGGTAAACCATGGTGCGGACACCTTCTCAAGAGATCCTTATATCTCTCACATGCGTCATATAATATCTCTAAATCCATCTGCACAAAAGAAGAAATATCATTGCGTAATTTGGCTGTTTTGGCCGGTGGGAAATATTTTAATAAGAATTTTTCAGTCATTTGATTCCATGTTGTGATTGACCCTCGTGGTAACGAGTTTAACCACTGTTTGGCTTTTTTCCTTAATGAAAAGCGAAATAACCGAAGCCTTATGGCATCATCAGAAATGCCATTTATTTTGAAGGTATCACAGAACTCTAAAAAATTAGCTATATGAGTATTCGGATCTTCGTCCTGCAAACCATCAAATTGAACAAATTGTTGAATCATTTGTATAGTGTTAGGCTTTAATTCAAAATTATTAGCAGCTATAGCCGGCCTGACTATACTTGATTCTGCTCCTGTTAAATGAGGTTTAGCATAATCATACATAGTACGCGAGCATTATTTTTTCGCCACATCTTATGGTGGTGGGTTATTTTAAATCCATCCCTTCAGTAGGATTGGATCTGTCTTCTCGCTCTTCTTCATGGTAATTTAGGGTTCGCCTAATTTCTCTGCGATTTCTACGAGCGGTAGCTTCAATATCTGAAACACCCCAAACCCGACCCACGAGCCCAGACTGGATCTGGTATGTTCCTTGAGTAAAACGATTCAAATTCATGTTTATTACTTTGGAAAATTTGGATGGTTTTATAAAAAAAATGCCGAGTTGTTTTGGAGTTAATCTTTAATTCGAAAATCGTTTGTGTTTAGGTGTCTAAACATTTAAATTTTATTTTTAAGAAAAGTTGCTTAACTTTAAATGGATAAAAATTGTATCATAATAAAATAAATAAAAATGCATGCATAATCAGCTTATAGCTATGGCCTTATTACATCAAAGCAAAACCCGAAATAAATCCAAAATACTTAGAAATAAAAAGTCCAAAATTAAAATAAAGTCTGAGTTGAACATGGCCACCACTAAGCTCCTGCCGACCCGGTCCGCTACTGAGTGTCACCTGAAAAATATGCCACAACGGGGTGAGTCAAACAGGCTCAGTGTGTATAACCAACACCAATCCCAACGATTTTAGGCACATCAAATCATACACATATAACGAATATAAGTAATGATGCAATCCCGAACCCAAACCTAGATAACCATCCGCTACACATCACCCGTACCAACCATCACACCGTGGGGACTACTAAGTCGACCCTCCATCCGCTACACATCATCGAAGCGATCATGGCTGCAGAGCGACTTGCACATCGCCCTTATAAATTGTGGCATAGCCACAGATAATGTGACAAAAAGTCACGGATAGTAATTTGTGACATAAGTCACCACATTCGATTTCGTGACATGAGTCACCACATTCGAATATTGTGGTATAAACCACGGATCACTTCCCTTTTCATATAACCCATATGCCCCATGTCATACAAAATATGCAATATCATGCCATATCTCTTATTTCACATTCGTTACAATTTCACATGTGTGTCATATTCAGTGTTCATAAACATTATTAACATAGTAGTAGTAGTATGTTTACGTACCTGAATACTCTGTACCATTGAATGATACCTTTGGCCATATTTTCATATTTCCATTAACACATACATAATAATAATACCATAGATCTATTAGGAATTAGTGTAGGGCTACACACCTGGTTACCATTGTATTCACTGAATCCCGAAAGTCTACCGAAACAGATTGAACTCTTCCCTAAAAATCAAAGTTAGAATCGGCCAATCACTAACACTTAAAATGGCCTTGGCCGAATATTGATACTCTCTTACCTTGCGAATCTAAATCCCGAAAATCGTCACTTGGCTATGAAGATGTCGAATTCCTACATGGTACATGTTAGGGTCAGCCTATTGCACAAGATCTATGAAAATGGCCCTTGGCCGAATACCACACATAGCTTACCTTGGATCATTGAAATCCCGAAGATCTCCTCCTTGTAGTCGACAATAATCAGAATCCCGAAACCCTCCTTCAGAGTTTCGTCCATAGAGCAACAATGTGGTTAAAGTCTTGAATTCGACAGCCAAAGAAAGAAAAAGAATAGTAAATCGACATAGAAGAGGTCCTTACCGAAAAAGAAAGACCAAAACGCAAATGGTCACCACCCTCCAAGGGATCGATAGGAAGATCCTGAAGTAGAGAACTTGGTTCAAATGAGAAAGATGATAGGATCTTGGTGCTTAGGAGTAATCGGTTTCAATGGGTGTCAATGAAGTGAACTTTCAGCTTAGGAAAGAATAGCAAAGGGTTATAGGTTCGGCTTTATGAACACTAGGGAGATTCGGCTTCAACAAGTGAAAGAGAGGGAGAGTATGAGGCTTTAGGGAGAATCGGCAATGATGGGATTTTGAGAGAGGGATATTCGGCTTTGGTCAATTGAAGAGAAAAGGAAGTAGAAAGCAAAGAAAGCAAATTGAATTCCTAAGGATTTTCGGCACAAATGAGAAAGATGAGAAGAGCATCAATTTTCGGCACACCTATCCTATTATCATCAAACCGAAAATGCCATCCTCCAATGCCCTATATTCAGCCAACTCCTCTTCCCCCTTATCAGCTTCCTTCTTTTTCTCCTATTTCTTCTCTTCTTTACCCATTTAAAATAATTTAAATATAACAACAATTATCTCCTCCCTTTAGCCGATTTTTAAAAGGAATTTGACCACATTTAGTGCTCATCTCCTTAGTGTTTTAATGCCGTCCAACTCCCCTCTTAGCTTGACACAAAAAGCAGCTCAAAATTGCTCCCCTTGCTGCTCGAACCTAGGCCCCCTTGTACTACTTGTGGCGTCACTTACTAGGGCTTTAAGTGGCGCCTCCTTGCCACTTTAACAAGCCCATTTTTGTGTCTAAATTCTCCTACAAATTCTCTGAAGGCCTATCAGTCTTAACTCTCTCTTTGAAACTTAAAATCAAATAATTTCTAAGGCATTTTCCTACACTCTAAAGTTCTCATGATTCACAAAAACACATCAAAACACACATAGGCATACTAGCACATTCAATTTAGCAAAAATGCACAAGCCCTAAATCCCGGATATTACAGTTCTACCCCCATAAAATAATTTCGACCTCGAAATTACCTGGCTAAAATAAGTGAGGGTATTGTTGTCGCATTGCTTCTTCCGGCTCCCACGAAGCTTCTTCCGATCCATGATTACGCCATAACACTTTGACTAAAGGAACTGATTTCCTTTGTAATACCTTCACATCTCGTTCCAAGATCTGGATCGGCTCCTCCTCATAGGACAAATCTAGCCTTAGCTCCACCTCCTCAACCGGCACCACATGAGATGGATCCGATCGATAACGATGTAGCATAGAAACATGGAACACATCGTGCATCTGCTTCAACTTCGGAGGCAACTCTAACTGGTATGCCACTTGTCCAACCTGCTTCAATACCCGATAAGGTCCTATAAACCTTGGACTTAATTTCCCTTTGCGACCAAATCTCATCACCTTCTTCCAAGGCAAAACCTTAAGAAACACTCGATCTCCCACAACAAATTCTATTTCCTTTCGCTTAAGGTCCGCATACGAATTCTGCCTGTCAGATGCCTCCTTTAATCGTGCCCGAATTGACTTAACCTTTTCTTCGGATTCTGCCATAATCTCTGGACCCAAAACTTGACGTTCTCCTAATTCTTTCCAACACGTAGGAGTGCGACACTTCCGTCCATACAGCGCTTCATACGGTGCCATCCGAATACTGGCTTGATAGCTGTTATTATATGCAAATTCTGCTAAAGGCAAGTATTCTTCCCAACTTCCTCTAAAGTCTATTACACAGCCTCTCAACATGTCTTCCAACACTTGGATCACTCGCTCAGATTGACCGTCTGACTGTGGATGAAATGCCGTAGTGAAATCCAATCTGGTGCCTAAAGCTTGATGTAGTGCTTTCCGAATCGAGGCGTAAACCTTGGATCCTATATACGAGATAATCGACATTGGCACTCCATGCAACCTCACAATTTACGCCACATACAACCGCCAACCTCTGCAAAGAATAGTCAACCCGCCTTTGGAATGAAATGCGCGGACTTTGTCAATCGATCCACTATCACCCATACCGAGTCCTTCTTAGTAGGCGTAAGGGGAAGCCCACTAACGAAGTCCATGGTGATTCTCTCCCACTTCCATCTGCGGAATCTTTATCGGTGAAGCAACCACAGCGAAACTTGGTGTTCGACCTTCACTTTGGCGACACGTTAAACACTTCCCTACAAATGCGTAACTTCCCTCTTAAGACCAGGCCACCAAAACTGTTCCCTTAGATCTCTATACATCTTACTACCTCCGGGATGCATAGCATAGGGGCTACTATGCGATTCGAAGAATCCTCTGCCTTAACTCCTTGTTCTTTGGTATCTGAGACCTTACCCTTGAAACACAATACTCCTCGTCATTAATACTATAATCTTCCAACTCTCCATTCTGCACTTGCCGTAGCTTAGCACTTAGATCATCATCCATTAAGCGACTTTCCTTCACCTCATTCAACCATGTCGGTTTAACTTGCAACTCGCCAATAAACTTCCATCATCATACAAGCTAAGATGTGCAAACATTGCCCTCGGATCGACACTACTTTCCGACTTAGGGCATACGCCACTACATTCGCCTTGCCGGATGATACTCTATAGAACAATCGTAGTCTTTCAATAACTCCACCCGCCTTGATGTCTCGGGTTCGGCTCTTTACGAGTCGTGAGATACTTAAGGCTCTTGTGGTCTGTGTAGATCACTGACTTCTCCCCACAAAGATAATGCCTCCATACCTTAAGAGCAAAGACTACCACCGCTAATTCCAAATCATGCGTCGGGTAGTTAACCTCATGCGGCCTTAATTGCCGAGACGCATAAGCGACTACTTTCTCATCTTGCATTAGGACACATCCTAATCTGTGTGGGAAGCATCACGAAGACACCATAAAATCCTTTCCGCTTAAATTTGAATCAAGGCTGGAGCTTGAGTCAAGACCCTCTTAAGCTTCTCAAAACTCTCTGTTGCCTATCTGTCCATATGAAAGGTACTTCCTTTCTCAACAATTTTGTCAAAGGTGCGGCTATTGATGAGAACCCTTCTACAAACCTTCAGTAGTAGCTGCCAATCCCAAGAAACTACGAACCTCCATACGGACTTAGGTGGTTTCCAATCCAACAACGCCTCAATCTTCCTAGGATCTACTCTTATCCCATCTGCGGACACTACATGCCCTAAGAATGCGACCTCCTTGACCAAAATTCACACTTGCTTTGAATTTGGCATAAAGCTTCTTCTCCCTTAATACTTGCAACACAACCGGAGATGCTCATCATGCTCCTCTTGAGACTTGGAATATACTAAGATGTCGTCTATGAACACAACGACGAACCTATCCAAGTAAGGTTGAAAAACCCGGTTCATCATATCCATAAACGTGACTGGGGCGTTCGTCAATTCGAACGGCATTACTAAGAACTCATAATGCCTGTATCTTGTTGGAAGGTGTCTTATGGATATCCACCTCCCTATCCGGGGTATTCGGGTAATTCCTCCGGAAAGACATCCACAAATTCCTTACCGTTCTAACCCCTTCCACACTTGTTTCCTTAGTGTCCAAAGGCGACCCACATCGAGAAAAACCAGACATCCTTTCCTTACCATCTTCCCGCCTTAAGGGCGGATACTACATTCGACAAATAGTTACGTCTTTCGCCCATCACCACCATAACTTCCTTATCGTCGGGAGTTCTCAACGACATGCGTTTAATGGCGCAATCCACATTCGCATACGGTACTTCACTAACCAATCCATGCCTAAGATTAGATCAAATTCCCGAATGGTAGTTCCACTAAGTCGGTGGAAGCTGCGTCCCTGAACTTCTAAAGGCACTTCCTTAAAGAGTTTATCTACTATCACGATCGCCGCCTAAAGGACTAAATACAGTCATCTTCCTAGATACAGTCTCAAAGTTCACATGCAAAGTTTTGGATACTTCACTAGCAACATAGGAATGAGTTGACCCTATGTCTATCAAAGCAATAAAGGGTAACTCGGAATAAGGAGCGTGCCCGTTATAACATCGGGTGCATCATTGTCTTCCTCAAATTGAACTGCATATACTAGTCGGTTTGTCTAGCCTCGAGTATTACCAACGCCTGCTGGTGTTCCACGTCCTCTTCCAAAGACCACCGTTTCCTCTGCTAATCAGACCACGACCCCGTTGAGGCTGCTGTCTCCCTCTTCCAGCCTAATTAGAACCGACGACTGTTGGTCGACTCCGTCTATCTTAATAGGGACAGTCCTTAATCATGTGTTCCTTAGACCCACACTTAAAGCATCCTCCCGTCTTCTTCCAACACTCTCCTAGGTGCCTCTTCCTACACTGATCACAAGTACGATACTGCCCTCCTGTCACAACCTGCTGACCTCGCGGCCCATCAACTCTAGGCCTCTTCTGCGCATTCCCAGATGACCCTGACGATCCAAACCCTCTCTTATGCCTGTTCCGATCGTATTACGCCTTCTGATTCTTTAACCCCTTCGGCTACCTTAGCCTTTTCCACCAACACTGCAAATTCCCGCTCCTGCTGCGGAGCTATCAACAACCTTAGATCATCCCTAAGTCCGTCCTCAAACCGGACACGTCGTTCATGCTCTGTAGCCACGATACCTCGAGCATACTAGCTCAACCTTAAGAATTCAACCTCGTACTCCGCTACGGACTTGTTCCCTTGAGCCAGCCCCAGAAATGCCTTCCTCTGAGCATCAGTATAACTAGTTCCAACATACTTCTTCTGATATGCCGCTTTAACATACTCCCAAGTGAGATCCTCAAGCGTAGCACCATCTGAATCGTGAGCCACCAGCGATATGCCTCATCGCGAAGTAGCGACACCATTCCTTCCGCTTCTCTTTTCATCGAGATCCGGCTCATCCATAATTCGCTCTGTCGCTTCCATCCAATATTCGGCCCGTCTTGGGTGCCACACCGGATACGCCACGAATACTTCACTCCATTTGCTCGGAGTCGCTCGGTGCAGATTTCCGAGCTCCCCACCTCCACTGCTCGACCACCATCTCAAGAACCCGCGGCATCGCTGCGATCATCGCATCATCCCCGTCCGATCTTGCTTTGCTCAACACCAACGGTGGTGGTGGGGTGGTGGTACCTCATTTTCGGACCCTTGTCCGGACCTAACGGGTTTCGATCACGGTCATTCTGCCTCTACCACGTCCTCGCACATTACGACCACGTCCCCTAGAACTCATTTCTACGACCACGCTTTAATCTAATTTAAGGAATTTTATGCATTAGTATTTGTTCCACTGATTATCCGCGAAGAAATTTTATGAAAAGGAGCTTAGTAGTAGTGCTTTCGATCATTCTGAGGTTTTCATTTCAAGTCTTCTATCCTAGTTCGAGAGAAAGATGCACCTTCATTCAGTAGTATCTACTACACACATTCATCACTTGTACATTTTTGTCCGTTTTAATCCGTGGGTATTTTTCGTAATTTGTCCTATAGGGGTATTTTGGTAAATTTCCAAACAGGGTATCTTGATGTTTTGCAAAATAAGGGTTTTTGGTATTTTTGTAAAGTAAGAATATTTTAGAAAAAATTGAGGGTAGTGTGGTAATTTCATAAACCAAGGGTATTTTAGTAAATTTTTGTAAATCGGGAATATTTCGGAAAAATTTTGTAAAAGAGTTTTTACAAATCAAAGGGGTAATTTGGTGCTTTTAAAACTAAGGTTTTTATAAAAATATGGCTAGTCCCTTATGGGTTTTAATTATTGAGTTTAGCCTGTGAATGAGTCATCTTGGTTAGGGTGAACCGTTACTACGCACCAGGTAGGATTCGAGTGAAGAGGAGGTGAGTCACTAGGACTGCTTAAATACCAAGCTCTTCCTGAATCCAATCCTAGACATGCGCACAATGGTTGCCACACCCTAACTCGACGACTAAGTCACAGGTTTGTTTAGTTAGGCCTTAGATTTTATGTAGTTCTTGTGTTGGGGTAAACTAATCCTAGGGTTCCATAACTTAATATACTAATCTACATTCCCGTTATACCCATATACGAATCATACATTAATTTACACAATGGTTAGGGGTACTTACCTAGTGGACTTCGGGTCGGAGACTTAGGTGCCATGCCAGAAAAACCTGCTCATTTCACAAAAATTTTCACAAAACTTATTTGGGCTCTATTTTGAAAACGTTATGGGCTTTAAACCCAAGGCCGAGAGTTTAAAACTGGGCTCTGATACCAAGCTAAAACACCCCAAACCCAACCCACGAGCCTAGACCGGATCTGGTATGTTCCTTGAGTAAAACGTTTCAAATTCATGTTTATTACTTTGGAAAATTTGGGTGGTTTTATAAAAAAAAATGCCGAGTTGTTTTGGAGTTAATCTTTAATTTGAAAATCGTTTGTGTTTAGGTGTCTAAACATTTAAAATTTATTTTTAAGAAAAGTTGCTTAACTTTAAATGGATAAAAATTGTATCATAATAAAATAAATAAACATGCATGCATAATCAGTTTATAGCTATGGCCTTATTACATCAAAGCAAAACCCGAAATAAATCCAAAATACTTAGAAATAAAAAGTCCAAAATTAAAATAAAGTCTGAGTTGAACATGGCCACCACTAAGCTCCTGCCAGACCGGTCCGCTCATCGAGTGTCACCTGAAAAATATCCCACAACGGGGTGAGTCAAACAGACTCAGTGTGTATAACCAACACCAATCCCAACGATTTTAGGCACATCAAATCATACACATATAATGAATATAAGTAATGATGCAATCCCGAACCCAAACCTAGATAACCATCCGCTACACATCACCCGTACTAACCATCACACCGTGGGGACTACTAAGTCGACCCTCCATCCGCTACACATCATCGCCGAAGGCGATCCGCTGACGACTTGCACATCGCCCTTATAAATTGTGGCATAGCCACGGATAATGTGACAAAGTCACGGATAGTAATTTGTGACATAAGTCACCACATTGATTTCGTGACATGAGTCACCACATTCAGATATTGTGGTATAAACCACCAGATCACTTCCCCTTTTCATATAACCCATATGCCCCATGTCATACAAAATATGCAATATCATGCTATATCTCTTATTTCACATTCGTTACAATTTCACATGTGTGTCATATTCAGTGTTCATAAACATTATTAACATAGTAGTAGTAGTATGTTTACGTACCTGAATACTCTGTACCATTGAATGATACCCTTGGCCATATTTTCATATTTCCATTAACACATACATAATAATAATACCATAGATCTATTAGGAATTAGTGTAGGGCTACACACCTGGTTACTATTGTATTCACTGAATCCCGAAAGTCTACCGAAACAGATTGAACTCTTCCCTAAAAATCAAAGTTAGAATCGGCCAATCACTAACACTTAAAATGGCCTTGGCCGAATATTGATACTCTCTTACCTTGCGGATCTAAATCCCGAAAATCGTCACTTGGCTATGAAGATGTCGAAATCCTACATGTTACATGTTAGGGTCAGCCTATTGCACAAGATCTATGAAAATGGCCCTTGGCCGAATACCACACATGGCTTACCTTGGATCTTTGAAATCCCGAAGATCTCCTCCTTGTAGTCGACAATAATCGAATCCGAAACCCTCCTTGAGTTTCGACCATAGAGCAACAATGTGGTTAAAGTCTTGATTTCGACACCAAAGAAAGAAAAAGAATAGTAAATCGACATAGAAGAGGTCCTTCACAGAAAAGAAAGACCAAAACGCAAATGGTCACCACCCTCCAAGGGATCGACGGGAAGATCCTGAAGTAACGAACTTGGTTCAAATGAGAAAGATGATAGGATCTTGGTGCTTAGGAGTGTCGGTTTCAATGGGTGTCAATGAAGTGAACTTTTGGCTTAGGAAAGAATAGCAAAGGGTTATAGGTTCGGCTTTATAAACACTAGGGAGATTCGACTTCAACAAGTGAAAGAGAGTGAGAGTATGAGGCTTTAGGGAGAATCGGCAATGATGGGATTTTGAGAGAGGGATATTCGGCTTTGGTCAATTGAAGAGAAAAGGAAGTAGAAAGCAAAGAAAGCAAATTGAATTCCTAAGGATTTTCGGCACAAATGAGAAAGATGAGAAGAGCATCAATTTTTGGCACACCTATCCTATTATCATCAAACCGAAAATGCCATCCTCCAATGCCCCATATTCGGCCAACTCCTCTTCCCCCTTATCAGCTTCCTTCTTTTTCTCCTATTTCTTCTCTTCTTTACCCATTTAAAATAATTTAAATATAACAACAATTATCTCCTCCCTTTAGCCGAATTTTAAAAGGAATTTGACCACATTTAGTGCTCATCTCCTTAGTGTTTTAATGCCGTCCAACTCCCCTCTTAGCTTGACGCAAAAAGCAGCTCAAAATTGCTCCCCTTGCTGCTCGAACCTAGGCCCCCTTGTACTGCTTGTGGCGTCACTTACTAGGGCTTTAAGTGGCGCCTCCTTGCCACTTTAACAAGCCCATTTTTGTGTCTAAATTCTCCTACCAATTCTCTTAAGGCCTATCAGGCTTAACTCTCTCTTTGAAACTTAAAACCAAATAATTTCTAAGGCATTTTCCTACACTCTAAAGTTCTCATGATTCACAAAAACACATCAAAACACACATAGGCATACTAGCACATTCAATTTAGCAAAAATGCACAAGCCCTAAATCCCGGATATTACAATATCACTGTCGTATACTAGTGGTCCTCTCAGGTTCCTTCTAGTCATAAACTAGAGGTACCTGCTAGGAAAAAAAAGAAAGAAAAATTTAGCAAAGAAAATAAGAAATAAAATTAAATTGAAAAAAAATAAAAAAATGGCTAAAGTAATAAAAATAGAGTGTTCTTAATATTTTAGTTCCCCGGCAACGGCGCCAAAAACTTGATCGCTGTGAACTCAGAGTTTTAAAATTTATAAAGAGAATGATCGAACCTGGAAACTAACTATGACAACGATTGAGGCAAGTGCACCTATCGAACAATAGTATAGTTAAGGCAAGACCGGATTATCGAACCCAAAGGAACTAAAAGTACTAATACTAACTTTCTTTCTATTATTTAGCCTAAAATAAGTGAAGTTGTTTATCTAGTCTAAATTAATTAACTATTAAACTAAAAATTCTAAGACAAAGAAGAATGAAATTGGGAGAATAACTTGGGAAAAACTCAGTTGATTAAGACGACACCCAAGGAAGAATCCACCTAGACTTCACTTGTTATCTAACACTGAACCATATGATTTATTCACTTGACTTGATCCGTAGGACTCCCTAACGTATATTAAACCCTCTCTCAAGGCGAATAACGTCTAACCCTAGGTTAATTAACGGAAATCTCTTTCTCGAATAATAACCCCCTAGAATAGCAGTAAATCGATCTATGGACATCCCATATTAGGTTTCACCCTAATCCAGCAAAATCTCGTCACCCTACCTCTAGGCGCGCGATCAACTCCGCTTAACTATGCTAGATCTACTCTTAGGCAGGTACTTTTGCTCCACCACCTAAGCACATTCGACTTGAATTAATATCCGCGAAATATCAACACAAGAATTAAGCACACATAATTAAGAACAAATCAAGTATTTATTATATAATTCAGAAAACAATAACAAGATTCATCTAGGTTTCATCCCCCTTCAGGTATCTGAAGGGTTTAGTTCATAACAGTAAAGAAAAACATCTCAGAAGAAAATATAAAACAAAACATAAGAAATCCCTAAAACCCCCTGAAGGAATTGAAGAGGAGATCCTCCGTCTTGAGTAGAATCCCGGCTTCTTGAGATGGATCAACTGGCTATCCCTGAGTGAATCCCTACAAATCTGCCTTCTCTGGCCTAACAAGACGCCCCTAAACGATGGCTTTGGGCCTCCCTTTTTAGGTCATACTTAGGGTGTATTTATAGGCTTTTGAAATAGGTTTCTTTGCCTATAAGTATCCTTTACCGAATGAAATTGCTCTTCTCCACGGCAGAGGCACGGCCATGGCACACGCCCGTGTTAATCGTGGCAAGGCCATGTTCAGACTTATAATGAGGACTCACCCGTGTAGATCGATATCAGGCCGTGTTCTAGTATATTGAGGAGGCACGGCCGTGTGAGCCTTAGTCTAGGCCGTGTCGATTTCATGCTTTGGCCCATTTGTCCCGTTTTAAGCCCGTTTTGCGTTCTTTTCATCCCCTGGTGCTTTCCTGAGTATATAACATGAAAAGAAAGGATTAAGAGCACCTTTTTACATAAATCAAGGGATAAATCATCCAAAAGTATGCTAAATGTGGGCCTAAAATATGTTACTATTTCGGTTTATCACTTCCCTGAGTATAAAACATGAAAATAAAGGATTAAGAGCACCAAATTACATAAAATAAGGGACAATTCATCCAAAAGCATGCTAAATGTGGGATTAAAATATGTTACTTTTACGGTTTATCACTTTAGCAACTCTTCTTTCTCTTTGGGCTCTAGTTCTGAGGAGATGATTACTGGTAGCGTAGAATTATCCCCGACAAATGCATATTCTAAGTGTTTTGGCAACTGTTTTAATTCCAATTTTGGTGGCTCATCAATAGAGGGTTTTTGTTTTAGTTCGTCATTGATTTCAATACCCTCTATTTTTGTCTGTCTAGAGGAGGATGTATTAGGATTCAATTCATCGATATCGTCATCTATCCCCTCACCTTGTGTAAGACACAGTTCCGTCGTGTCATTATGCATGATTTCCTGTAAAGACTCTTGAATAACGTGATCAGTGCCATCAACAAAGTAACAAGAATCATCTTGTTCTCTAGAGTATCACATAGCATCGTAAATCTGAAAAATAATTTCCTCATCGCCTACCCTTAGCGCAAGTTTACCATCACCAACATCAATACAGCCCTAGCAGTAGCTAAAAAGGGTCATCCCAAAATTAAAGGCACCTCTACGTCCTCATTCATGTCAAGCACAACAAAATCAACAGGAAATATAAACTTATCAACTTTTACCAGAATATCTTCGATAACTCCCTAGGATATTTAACGGATCCATCCATTCTTGAATACTCATCCTAGTGGGTTTAGGTTCCCCTAGACCAAGTTGCTTAAACATTCTATAAGGCATTAAATTAATATGGCACCTAGATCATCACTAATGCTTTTTCTATGTTCAAACTACCAATTAAACAGGAATAGTGAAACTTCACGGATCTTTTAATTTAGTTGGTAGCTTGTTTTGGATGATATTGAACATTCTTCATTAAGTTCCATTGTTGAAATTTCTTGAACTTCCTCTTATTTGTTAGAAGCTCCTTTAAAAATTTTGCATATGTTGGCATCTGCGAAATAGCTTCAACAAAAGGTAAGTTAATATGCAACTGTTTGAAAAGTTCAAGAAATTTACCATATTGAGCGTCAAAGCGGTCTTTCTTCAACTTTGCTAAATATGGGATTGGTGGTTTACTTTATTCATGAATCGAGGTTGCATTTTCCTCATCGGTTTCGTGTGGTATCTTTTTCTTCGTTTCGACTAACTCCTTTCCACTTCTTAGCGTCACTGCCTTTACCTGCTCTTTTTCCCTAGGTAAACTTTCTGGTCGTATTTCAGAAACTAACTTAGTAAGTTGCCCAATTTGATCTTTGAGCTCTTGTGTCGATGTTTGCTGTTTTTCAAGTTTTGTTTCTATATTCTGGAGACGAGTTTCTAAAACTGCTATGAATTTTGTCAGCATCTCCTCAAGGTTCGGCTTCTTTTTCTGTGGGTAGGGCTAATTTTGAAAATTTGGAGGGGGTTGTTGATTTCCTTGACCACCCCATGAAAAATTGGGGTGGTTCCTCCAACCTAGATTATAAGTATTACTATAAGGGTTATTATTAGATCTAAAACTGTTACCCATATAGTTCATCTGTTCGCTCTCTGTGCCCGAATGGTAGGGTGGGTACTCAGGATTCACCACACCTCCACTTGCGTCGCACTGCATGACCAGATGTACCTGCGAAGAACACAAACCATCAATCTTTTTATTTAACACCTCTACCTGATTTGATAGCATGGTTACTGCGTCGAGGTTGAAAACTCCGTTTGCTTTTGTTGGCCTTGTCCTTGTAACTTGCCACTAGTAGTTTTTCAATGACATCTCTTCTATAAACTCATAGGCCGCTTTAGGAGTTTTGTTATTCAAAGTTCCGCCGGTGGCTGAATCGATTAATTGCCTTGTTGAGGGGTTCACACCGTTGTAAAAAGTTTGGACCTGTAGCCACAAGGGTAATCCATGGTGTGGGCACCTTCTCAACAAATCCTTGTATCTCTCCCATGCATCGTAAAGTGTCTCTAAATCCATCTGCACAAAAGAAGAGATATCATTCCTTAACTTGGCCGTTTTGGCCGGCTAAAAATATTTCAATAAAATTTTTTTTGGTCATTTGATCCCATGTAGTGATTGACCCTCGTGGAAGAGAATGCAACCACTGTTTGGCTTTATTCCTCAAAGAGAAGGGAAATAACCGAAGACGGATGGCATCGTCAGTGACACCATTTATTTTGAAAGTGTCGCAAAATTCTAGGAAATTTGCCAAGTGATTATTTGGATCTTCATCCTACAAACCATCAAACTGAGCAAATTGCTGTATCATCTGAATTGTGTTAGGTTTCAGTTCAAAATTATTTGCGGCAATAGCAGGTCTAACAATACTTGACTTAGTTCCTGTTAAACTAGGTTTAGCATAATCATACATAGTTGGAGGAGCATGATTGTCGGCTATCTCTGGAGGTGGTGGATTGTCCTCAGCCATCTCTTCGGTAGTATTAATTTCGTCTTCTTGCTCTTCTTCTATGTAGTTTAAGCTTCACCTTATTTCTCTACGATTTCTGCGAACTGTGCTTTCAATTTCACTATCGTAAAGTAGGGGTCCTATCGGGTTCCTTCTAGCCATAAACTAGAGGTACCTGAAAGGAATAAAAGAAAGAAAATTAGCAAAGTTCAAAACAAACTAAGAAATAAAAGTAAATTGAAAAAAAAAATTGGCTAAAGTAATAAAAATTGAGCTTTCTTAATATTTTAGTTCCCCGGCAACGGCGCCAAAAACTTGATCGCTGTGATTTGTCAAAGTTTTAAAATTTATAAAGAGAATGATCGAACCTGGAAACTAACTATGACAACGATTTGAGGCAAGCGCACCTATCGAACAGTAGTATAGTTAAGGCAAGACCGGACTGTCGAACCCAAAGGAACTAAAAGTACTAATACTAACTTTCTTTTTATTATCTAGCCTAAAATAAAGGGAATTTTTGTTTAATCTAAATTAACTAACTACTTAGCTAAAGACTCTAAGACAAAAAAGAATGAATTTGGGGAAATACTTGTGGGAAAGACCAATTGATTAAGACAATACCCGAGGAAGAATCCACCTAGACTTCACTTGTTATCTAACACTGAACCAGACGATTTATTCACTTGACTTGTTCCGTAGGATTCCCTAAGTTATATTAATACCTCCATCGAGGCTACTAACGTCTAACCCTAGGTTGATTAATTGAAATATCTTTCTAATTAAAACCCCTAGAATTGCATTAACTTGATCTATGGACTCCCATATTAGGTTTCACCCTAATCCGGCAAAATCTCGTCACCCTATGTCTAGGCGTGCGATCAACTCCGCTTAATTATGCTAGATCTACTCTTAGGCAGGGACTTTTGCTCCTCCACCTAAGCACATCAAACTTGAATCAATATCCCGGAAATATCAAAACAAGACTTAAGAACACATAATTAAGAACAAATCAAGTATATATCATATAATTCAGAAAACAATAACAAGATTCATCTTAGGTTTCATCCTCCTCAGGTATCTGAGGAGTTTAGTTCATAATGATAAAAGAAAACATCTCAGAAGAAAAGATAAAAAAATATAAGAAAAACCCTAAAACCCCCTGAAGGAATTGAAGAGAGATCCTCTGTCTTGAGTATGACTCCGGCTTCTTGAGATGAATCAAATGGCTTCCTTCGAGTAAATTCCCACAAATTTACCCTCTTTGGCCTAGCTGGACACCCCCTGATAAAAGCCTTGGACTCCCTTCGACTCCCCCCTTTTAGGTCATACTTAAGGTGTTTATATAGGCTTTGGAATGTAACACCCCAAACCCGGCCCAAACACCATGACCGGATTTGGCATGTCACTTAGGGAGATTTTAAAAGATGTCGCAATTTCGAAAAATATTTTTCTTGAGTTTAACACTTTATTCGAGAAAACTAAATGGTTGGATGATTTGTAAAAGATATACATTTTATATTTATGCCTTAGTGGATTAAAAACCGGAATTTGATACATGCCTTAACTTAATTAAAATGTAAAATGTAAATGTCTAATAATAATAAAAGCCCAAAACAAACGAAAATATGAAGCTAGTGGCCCATGGCCTTATTACAATGAAATTTAAACCCACTAATTAATAATATTAAAAATAAATAAACTAGTAAAGTCTTTTGCTGAATCAAAATAATCCCTCGCATGGCCACCTTGCGCTCCTCTCCAACCCAGTCCGATGGACAAGGTGCTACCTAAAAGATGTTAAATAATAGGGTGAGTCGCGAGACTCAGTGTGCAACCCTCGTGCACCATCAGATTGGGCCTTAGCCCCACAAAACAGATAACAGAGTATAATATATCAGAAAATATGCAAAGCCCAACCCAATCCTAGGTTTCCATCCGCTACACACCACCCTTACCTGCCAATCACACCATTGGGGATTTCTACAATCAACCTACACCGCTACACACCATCGATGGCGGTCATGCTGCGAGAGATAGTCGCTCATCGTCCGAGATCATGGCAATAGCCACTACAACGAGATCATGGCATTAGCCATCGCAATGAGATCATGGCAAAAGCCACTACAATGTAACACTTCCCCTTTCATCAATCACCCAACCCCATGCAATCACAGAAATCGGCATACATGTTCATCATACCAAATCAACGAAACATTCACTTTAGAATGACGAGAGATCACTAACCTGGTGATTCGCCTTTACCCTCCTCGAGTTTTCAATGACCATGCCGGTATTTCAAACATTTAGCGAATATATATGATTTATAAACATATACTAACAAGCAATCCAAATGGTGTGAGAATGTTACACACTTGATTAATACGTAGGACTACCCTCTATGTCGATACCCTCACTAATCAGATCTACTGCCCTTTGTCTACAAATTTGCTCAAAAGCCAGAAGAACGCGAAGATAAGGCCTCTCCTATATTCGGCCAAGGGTTAGTGTTTTACCCGAATTATATGCTTAAATTAACAGATCTCCTTACCTAAAACGGTTAGATCCCGGAAGTAGGATGATTCGAGTGCTACCGATTTAGAAACCTATGTGACTAGATCTTCTTCAAATCCCAGAATGCCGCCCATGAAAGAAAATACGAGATTAGTCAACCATCTAGCCATTCGGCTATGGTCTCCAAAAGCCAAAAAAGATTGAAAGAATAACATAATCGATACTTACCACTTCAGAAGATTTTGACTACCCCCTTGCAGGAAGATTCGGCAATCACAGAAGAAGATCGAAGTGTAGAAGATTAGAGATCTAGGAATTTCGGCTTTTAAGAAAATCCCGAAAAAGATGAACAAAAAGGCTGATGCATTTTCGGCTTTTAGAAGAACTGAGTGAGGAGTTTCGGTTTTGGCTTAGGAAAAGAAAACAAAAGAGCCTTGGAGATTTTAGCTAGGAAGTAATTTCGATAGAAGAAGAAAAAAGAATAGAAAAGTTTCGGCAATAGAGAAAACTGAGAGAGAGAGAGCTTTAGAGAAAAGAAGAAGAAAGGGAAAAACTGACAGAATTTGGCTTTTCCTAACTCTATCTAGCCGTCCCCCCCTTTACACACACAGTCCCATATTCGGCCACCTCTATCCTCCTAGATAGCTCCTTATCCTTTCCCTTATCCTTATCAGAACACCTATCAAAAGAGACTTAATTAGCTCCAACTCCTCCCTCCTTTATCAGCACAATATCCACATATTTTAAACATTAAAAATCCCAAAATTATAGCCTTGTGCCGTCCCCCCTAGCTCCTCTTTAAGTGCCAAATTTGGCCCAATAACTTGGGCTCCAAGCAACCAAAACTTGGGCCTTCTCCATCCACTAGTGACGCCCCACTTTCCTCCTCTATGGCGCTACCCTACTTTGGGACCACAAGCCCAAGTTGACATTTTAAACAACCAAAACCTTCTTTTAAGCCCTAGAGTATCTAAACAGAATATTTAATCAAGGCCTCAGCCCAAACCTGAACCCAATTTGCACCTCTAATACTTAAATTAACACATTAAACGTATCCACCCATTAAACACATAGGCCCAAAAATTTAGGATGTTGTTACAGTTCTATTTTCTTAAAGAAATTTCGTCCTCGAAATTTCCAACTAACTATCAATCATACTACCCAAGTCTCACCACTATGCTTCCGCTGCGAACTCTAATTCTAAAGCCAAAAGAAACACTTAGGATAATATGATAGAGTACGCACCGGTATTTGCATCTAGAGCGTCCTCGTCCCATTGTCGACGTGCTGCATAGACCAAAGCTGGCTGCCTCGCCTCAGCATAACCTGGACCTCCACCTGGTGCTCTGCGACCATGTCGTCTACCATTGCCACCATTGGCTTGACCACGGCCCCTTGGTGGTTGCTATCCACCCTTCCTAACCTGATCAGAACCTTGTCCAACTGGTTGTACCTGTTCGACCTATGGACAGTCTCTCACCATATGATCCATAGACCCACACCTGAAGCATCCACCAGTTCTCCTTCTGTACTCCCCGTAATGTACTTTCCCGCACAAGTTACACGAGCTGGCCCATCAAACCTAGGCCTTTTCTAAAAACTCCCAGATGATCCCGACGACCTAAAATTTCTCTCATTCCTATTCCGATCCTTATCCTTATTTTTCTTCTCAGTCCGCTTCACCTCCTCAGATATCTTAGTTTTCTCAACCAAAACTGCAAAGTCCCTCTCCTGCTGCGATGCTACTAATACCCTTAGGTCATCCCTTAGTCCATCCTCGAACCGTACGCAACGCTCATAGTTAGTCGCTACAATCCCTCGAGCGTAACGGCTCAACCGCAGAAACTCTGCCTCGTATTCAGATACAGACTTACTTCCTTGCAACAAATTTAGGAATGCCTTCCTCTGTGCATCCACATAGCTGGCCCCAGTGTACTTTCCCTAAAATGATTCCTTAAAGAAATCCCAGTCAATCCGGTCTGTGGTAGTACCCTCTTTTACCTGAGCCACCACTGATAAGCCTCGTCTCGAAGAAGAGACACGACCCCCTTCAACTTCTCCTCTACAGTGAAATCAAGGTCATCCATTATACGCTCACTTGCCTCTAACCAATACTCAGCTGTATTAGGGGCTACGCCAGAAACACCCTTAAACATCTCTGCTCCGTTGGCTTGGAGTCGTTCTGACACAGATTTTCGAGCTCTTGAACCCGTGCCTGCCCCAGCAACTCTTTCGAGGACCCGCAACATCGCCTGAGATACTGCATCATCTCCGGGTGCCTGATCCTGAAATTTTCCCTCTACAGTCGGCAGATCCGGCATCTCGTTTCCTGACCCGTGGCCAGACCCTACTGGCTCTGACGCGGTCATCCTACCCCTACCACGACCACGCGGTGGACGTCCTCGACCCCTTGTACTCATTCTTCTGATTGACGTTTATCTGATTAGAAATTTTATGAATTAATAGGTTTCTTCCACTAATTAACCACGAACAGTCTTATGAACAGTAGTTTAAGAGTAGTTCTTTCGAATTTGAAATTACATCCACAAGTTTCAGTCTCAAGTTTGTCTCCTAGTTCTAGAAAACACATCAACCATCAACATACAGACGACATCTATGAACCCATATTCAACACATAAGGTATTTTCGTCATTTCACTACCCAGGGGTATTTTCGTAATTCATCCTACAGGGGTATTTTCGTAATTTTCTGAAATAGGGTTCCTTGGTGATTTTGTGAAAGAATGGTATTTTGGTAATTTTTGCAATCCGGGGGTATATTGGTAATTTTACAATTCGGGGGTATATTGGTAATTTTACAAATCAGGGATATTTTGGCCACTTGTAGATCAGGGGTAATTTAGTAATTTTATAAAATAGGATGGCTGGTCCCTTTCGGGTTTTAGTTATAAATTTTGGCACGACAACAAATCCTCGTGGCTAGGGTGAGCAATCACTATGCACCAGGTAGGATTCAAATAAGAGGAGGTGAGTCACTAGGATTGCTAAGTACCAAGCTCTCCCGAATCCAATTCTAGACATGCGTATGCCTGTTGCCACACCCTAGTCTTGTGACTTGTTTACAGGTTTGTTCGGTTGAATTAAGTCTTATGGAATTGAGGAGTTGTTTAACTAGGCCTAAGGTCCATCAAGCTCTAACTAGAATAATCTACGTCCCTTAAAGCCCATCAAGCCTACATATATATATAACACACAGTGAGTTTTGAATACTTACCTAGCGGACTTGGGCTGGAGACGCAGGTGCCATGCCGAGAAAACCCTCCTGTGTTATTTATAAACATGTATGTTTCCAAAACCCATCTTTAGAAAACGTTTTGAGTCCAAAATCCCCAAAGCCGAGTTTTGAACTGGGCTCTGATACCAATTTGTAACACCCTAAACCTGGCCCAAACACCATGACCGGATTTGGCATGTCACTTAGGGAGATTTTAAAAGATGTCGCAATTTCGGAAAATATTTTTCTTGAGTTTAACACTTTATTCGAGAAAACTAAATGGTTGGATGATTTGTAAAAGATATACATTTTATATTTATGCCTTAGTGGATTAAAAACCAAAATTTGATACATGCCTTAACTTAATTAAAATGTAAAATGTAAATGTCTAATAATAATAAAAGCCCAAAACAAACGAAAATATGAAGCTAGTGGCCCATGGCCTTATTACAATGAAATTTAAACCCACTAATTAAAAATATTAAAAATAAATAAACTAGTAAAGTCTTTTGCTGAATCAAAATAATCCCTCGCATGGCCACCTTGCGCTCCTCTCTAACCCGGTCCGATGCACTAGGTGCTACCCTAGTGTGCAACCCTCGTGTACCATCAGATTGGGCCTTAGCCCCACAGAACAGATAATAGAGTATGATATATCAGAAAAAATGCAAAGCCCAACCCAATCCTAGGTTTCCATCTGCTACACACCACCCTTACCTGCCAATCACACCATTGGGGATTTCTACAATCAACCCATACCGCTACACACCATCGATGGCAGTCATGCTGCAGATAGCTGCTCATCGTCAGATCATGGCAATAGCCACTAAAACAGATCATGGCATTAGCCACTATAACAGATCATGGCAAAAGCCACTACAACAGATCATGGCAAAAGCCACTACAATAGAACACTTCCCCTTTCATCAATCACCAAACCCCATGCAATCACAGAAACCGGCATACATGTTCATCATACCAAATCGACAGAAACATTCACTTTAGAATGATAGAGATCACAAACCTGGTGATTCGCCTTTACCCTCCTCGGGTTTTCAACAGCCATGCCGGTATTTCGGCATTTAGTAGAATATAACAGATTTATAAAAATATACTAACAAGCAATCCAAATGGTGTGAGAATGTTACACACCTGATTAATACGTAGGACTACCCTCTATGTCGATACCCTCACTAATCAGATCTACTGCCTTTTGTCTACAACTTTGCTCAAAAGCTGGAAGAACGCGAAGATAAGGCCTCTCCTATATTCGACCAAGGGTTAGTGTTTTACCCAAATTATATGCTTAAATTAACAGATCTCCTTACCTAAAATGATTAGATCCCAGAAGTAGGATGATTCGAGTGCTACCGATTTAGAAACCTATGCGACTAGATCTTCTTCAAATCTTGGAATGTCGCCCATGAAAGAAAATACGAGATTAGTCAACCATCTAGCCATTCGGCTAAGGTCTCCAAAAGCCGGAAAAGATTGAAAGAATAACATAATCGACACTTACGACTTCAGAAGATTTTGACTACCCCCTTGCAGAAAGATTCGACAATCACAGAAGAAGATCGAAGCGTAGAAGATTAGAGACCTAGGAATTTTGACTTTTAAGAAAATCCCGAAAAAGTTGAACAAAAAGGCTGATGCATTTTCGGCTTTTAGAAGAACTGAGTGAGGAGTTTCGGTTTTGGCTTAGGAAAAGAAAACAAAAGAGCCTTGGAGATTTTGGCTAGGAAGTAATTTCGACAGAAGAAGAAAAAAGAATAGAAAAGTTTCGGCAATAGAGAAAACTGAGAGAGAGAGAGAGCTTTAGAGAAAAGAACAAGAAAGGGAAAAAATGACAGAATTCGGCTTTGCCTAACTCTATCTAGCCGTCCCCCCCTTTACACACACAGTCCCATATTCGGCCACCTCTATCCTCCTAGATAGCTCCTCATCCTTTCCCTTATCCTTATCAGAACACCTATCAAAAGAGATTTAATTAGCTCCAACTCCTCCCTCCTTTATCAGCACAATATCCACATATTTTAAACATTAAAAATCCCTAAATTATAGCCTTGTGCCGTCCCCCCTAGCTCCTCTTTAAGTGCCGAATTTAGCCCAATAACTTGGGCTCCAAGCAACCAAAACTTGGGCCTTCTCCATCCACTAGTGATGCCCCCCTTTCCTCCTCTATGGCTCCACCCTACTTTGGGACCACAAGCCCAAGTTGACATTTTAAACAACCAAAACCTTATTTTAAGCCCTAGAGTATCTAAAGAGAATATTTAATCAAGGCCTCACCAAACACAGACCCAATTTGCACCTCTAATACTTAAATTAACACATTAAACGTATCCACCCATTAAACGCATAGGCCCAAAAATTCAGGATGTTACACGGAATGTGTTACTTCGCCTCTAAGTATCCTAATCTAAATAGAATTTCTCTTTGCCACGGCAGGGACATGCCCTTGGCACACGCCCGTGTAAGTCGTGGTCAGGCCGTGTTCGAGTCTATCAATGAGGCACGGCCGTGTGGCTTTGGCCCAGACCGTGTCAATTTTGTGATTTGGCCCGTTTGGTCCATTTTAAGCCCGTTTCTTGTTCTTTTCATTATCTGGTGCTTTCCTGAGTATAAAACATGAAAACAAAGGATTAAGAGCACCAAATTACATAATTCAAGGCTTAAATCATCCAAAAGCATGCTAAATGTGGGCTTAAAATATGTTACTAGTGCGGTTTATCAAAAAGCCATGTGTAGCCGAATATTGGGTTGACTTAGTCTCCAATTTGGATGGTTTTGTAATCCAACAAAGCTATCAGACTTGTCCAGAATAAATCAACAAGTTAGAGGACCAAAGAATAAAATTTATCCAATTTAATTAATGAATTAAAACCCAAATTATTAATGAAATATTTTAAAATAAATTATTAAATATAATTTTATATTTTATTATTTAATTTAATCATGCATGGCCAACTTTATGTCTAAAAAAATATAATATATTTAAATTAATATAAAATAAGCCATTTATTGCATGAAAACTATATAATAAAGCATAAAATCACATTTTAATAATTTCTATGTCCTAATTTCATATTTTCACATATTTCATTAATTTATTAAACAAATAATTAGTTTTAACAACGGATTTAAGTAAAAAGGTGATAAATTACATAGGAAAAATCCTATATATTTTTCCGTTTACAATTACTGATAGCACTTGGGTAAGTCCAGTGCAATGCGTTCCTAAGAAGAGTGGCATCACTGTGGTTAGCAATGACAAAGACGAATTAATTCCTACAAGCATTCCTATGGGATGGCGAGTCTGTATGGATTATCGCAAACTTAATGCTGCCACAAGGAAGGACCACTTCCCATTTCCTTTCATTGACCAAATGTTGGATAAGCTTGTTGGAAAAGCCTATTACTGCTTCTTAGACGGCTATTCTGGGTACAATCAGATCGCTATTGCACTGGAGGATCAAGAGAAAACAACTTTCACCTGTCCTTTGGGTACTTTTGCTTTTCACCTTATGCCTTTTGGTCTTTGCAATGCACCAGCCACATTTCAAAGGTGCATGATGGCAATATTCTCGGACATGATTGAAGACTCTTTAGTGGTTTTTATGGATGATTTCTCAGTCTATGAGAATGATTTTGATCACTGCGCTGACAATTTAGATAAAGTATTGCAGCGATGTTAAGACACACATCTTGTTCTAAATTGGGAAAAATGTCATTTTATGGCAACTGAAGGCATTGTGTTAGGCCATCGTATCTCTAGTCAAGGAATTGAAGTCGACAAAGCTAAAGTGGAAATTATTGAGAAATTACCTCCACCAAAAAATGTGAAAGGTATTCACAGTTTTCTTAGGCATGAGGGGTTTTATCGAAGGTTTATTAAAGATTTCTCAAAAATTGCAAAACACTTATGCTTATTGCTGGAACAGAATCAAAAATTTTTCTTTGACGATGCATGTCTAGATACATTTATTCAATTGAAGATGCAGCTAATAAATACACCCATTTTCATTGCACCAGATTGGTCTCAACCTTTTGAAGTTATGTGCGATGCAAGCGATTTTGTTGTGGGTGCTTTTCTAGGACAACACAAAGGAAAAATATTTCACGCCATCTATTATGCTAGCAAAACTCTTACAAAGGCTCAAATCAACTATACCACTACAGAGAAATAATTTTTGGTTGTAGTCTTTACTTTCGATAAGTTACGTTCTTATCTTGTCGGCACAATGGTTACCGTATTTACTGATCACTTAGCGATGAGATACCTTTTTGTTAAGAAGGATGCAAAATTGAGACTGATACGTTGTATCTTACTGTTGTAAGAATTTAACATCGAGATAAAATACTGCAAGGGTTTAAAAAGTCAAGTTGTAGACCATAAGTCTCGATTGGAAGTTGGCAGCGAAGATGGAAACATAGTTCAAATTGTCGACGCATTCCCAGATGAGAAGTTATTTGCTGTAGATGCAACCCCTTGGTATACAGATCTGGTTAATTATTTAGTATGTGGAAAACTCTCATTGGGTGTCACAGGCAATAAAAAAGACAGATTTCTTCGTGAAGTTGTGAAGTATCATTGGAACAAACCGTATTTATTCAAGGTATGCAATGACAACATTATTCGGTGTTATGTTCTAGAAGAGGAGATGCTTTCAATCTTGAAGCACTGTCATTATGCTCCTTATGGAGGTCATTTCGGTGGCATGCGAACTGCTGCTAAGGTTTTCCAATCAGGATTCTACTGGCCTTTATTATTCAAAGACGCCCACAATTCTGTGAATCAATGCGACAGGTGTCAGCGCACAGGTTCTATATCCCAACGTAATGAAATGTTACATCAGCCTATTATGGAGGTTGAATTGTTTGATGTTTAGGGTATGGATTTTATGGGACCATTTCCAA
This sequence comes from Gossypium sturtianum, assembly GCA_025698515.1. Classification (NCBI taxonomy): domain Eukaryota; kingdom Viridiplantae; phylum Streptophyta; class Magnoliopsida; order Malvales; family Malvaceae; genus Gossypium; species Gossypium sturtianum. The sequence continues at coordinate 108,765,289 of CM046945.1, forward strand.
GTTCATTTGGAAATCTTTATATATTAGTAGCTGTTGACTACGTCTCGAAGTGGGTTAAAGCTGTTGCAGTCCCAAAGAATGATGCAAAGATAGTGCTTAAAGTTTTCCACAAGCATATACTCACCCGCTTTGGTACACCAAAAGCATTGATTAGTGATCAGGGTACACACTTTCATTACAACCAAGTGGCACTCGCACTGAAAAGATATAGAGTCCATAATAGAATGGATACTACTTATCATCTGCAAATTAATGGACAAGTCGAAGTGTCGAATCGACAAATTAAAAAAATTCTTGAGAAAGTTGTGAACCCTTCAAGAAAAGATTGGTCTTGCAGACTGGATGACACTTTATGGGCATTGCGGACAGCATACAAAACTCCAATAGGGATGTCACCGTATCAATTGGTTTTTAGGAAAGCATGTCACTTGCCAGTTGAACTGGAACACAAAGTAATGTGGGCAATTAAGCAAGTGAACATGGACTATGAAGCTGCTGGAAAGAAAAGGTTATTGGATATCATTGAACTAGAGGAGATTAGGCGAAATGCCTATGAAAATGCTACAATTTACAAGGAAAAGACCAAATGATGGCATGACAGAATTAATTTGCAGCCATAATTTATCGCGGGCCAACAAGTTTTATTATTCAATTCTAGACTGAAATTGCACCTGGGTAAATTGCGCTCACGTTGGTCTGGACCTTTTGAAGTTGTTGAACTATCTCCTCATGGTGCGGTCACAATTAGAGATTTACATGATGGACACCAATTAAAAGTGAATGGTCAACGATTGAAACATTATCTAGGGAATATTGATCAAAAGAAGGCAGAGACCATTAAATTGGTCAAAAAATTTTAATTTTTATTTGCATTTATCATTATGTTGTTTTATTTTATTATTTTTGTTCCAGTGTAACACCCCAAACCCGGCCCAAACACCACGACCGGATCTGGTATGTCACTAAGAAAATTTTGGAAGAACATGTTGTATTTTCAGAAAAATATTTTTCTAAAGTTTACCTTCTTATTCGAGAGAAATTTAATAGTTGATAGTTTAAATAAAATATACCTTTATAAATTAAAAACCCAAATTTAAATAGATACATTAGTTCAATAAGAATTTAAATAACTAAAAGTAATTAAAGCCCAAAATAAAACAAAACATAAACTAGTGGCCCATAGCCTTGTTACAACGAGATTTAAAATCTATTATTTAAAAATATAAAGTATTAACTTGAGACTTTTTGCTGGATCCAGTTGGTCTTTTACATGGCCACCTTGCATTCCTCTCCAGCCCGGTCCGAAGCACTAGGTATCACCTGAAAGGTTAATTAATAGGGTGAGTCGCGAGACTCAATGTGCAACCCTCATGCACCACTAGATTTTGGCCTTAGGCCCATAAAACAGATTAATAATTCCATTTATAAAAAAAATAACAAATAATATGCAAGGCCCAACCAATTTGCCTAGGTTTCCATCCGCTACACGCCCCCGTACCAACCATTCACACCATTGGGGATTTCTACAATCGACCCACACCGTTACACGCCAAGATGGCAGTCATGCTGCTCATCAACATATTATGGCCGAAGCCCTTATAACAGATCACGGCATTAGCCGCTACAACATATAACAGATCACGGTATAAACCGCTACGCATATAACGTATAACTTCCTCCTTTCATCAACCCAACCCATGCAGTCATAAAATCAATATGCTTTTATCATATAAAGTGAAACATTCACTGAGCTGGTGATTTGCTTCACCCTTTTCGGGTTTCCAACATTAAACCGAGATATCAGTATTTATCACAACATATAAACTTATGAGCATACATTAACAATCAGATCTAGATGGTGGGGAAGTATTACACACCTGATATCGCGAAATCCAATATTCTTAGTCAATGTCCTTGCTATCCGGATCTATTATCCTCAATGTAAAGCCTTGCTCAAAAGCCGGAAAAACACACAAAGATTTAGCCCCTTCAATAATCGGCCAAGGTTAATAAATCCCAAATTACACGTTAAAACTAATAGATCCCTTACCTTGAAATCCCGAAAGTAACACGATTCTATAACTTAGAGATCTATGCGATTGACTCCACTAAATTTCCCTTCAGATTTCGTCACAAGTAGGCACCACAGAAGTAATTCGGCAATCACATGAGATGAGATCTAGGGATTTCGGCTTTTAGGAAAATCCCAGAAAAAGTATGAACAAGAGAAGGCTGATGTGTCTTTGGCTTTTAAAATACTTGAGTGAGGAGTTTCAGTTTCTGACAGGAAAAGAGAAGAAGAAAAGAAAACAAGGTAGAGACTTGAAGATTTCGGATAGGAAGAAAAAGAATGGAAAGAGTTTCGGCTTTTGAATCAAAGTGAAGATGAGGGAATAGGCTTAGAAATTTCGGCTTTTGCAGAGAATGAAGAAGAAGATGGAACTTTAGGAGTTTTCACTTTTACTCAGAGAAGAAGAGAAAAGAATGAGAGAAAACCCAAATGCTGAAATTGAAGAGATATTCCCCTATTTATAGAAATTTCGGCACTTACCTAACCTTGCAGATAAATCCTATCTTTTCTTATTTATCTTAATCTACTAGCTCATCTAAAAGAGACTTAATTATCTCTAACTCCTCCCTCCTTTATCAGCATATTATCCACATATTTTAATCATTAAAATCCCTAAATTTTAGCCTTTATGAACTTATTATCCACATAAAATAAATTCCTAAATAATAGCCTTTATCTGCTTATTATCCACATATTTTAAACATTAAAACCCCTAAATTTTAGCCTTGTTGCCATCCACTCCACCTAATCCTAATGTCCAAAATTTAGCTAACTTAAATTAAAAGAATTGGGCTCCATGAAACTTAAATTTGGGCCCCTTACTCCCTTGTGTGGCGTCACCTCCGAAGATTGGGCCACAAGCCCACTTTGGTATTTTAAACATAGATACTACCTTTTAAACCCTATAATGCTCAAACAGATAATTTTAATCAAGGCCTCTACCTAAGCCTGAGCCCAATTTGGACCCCTAACACTTAAATTAACACATTAAACATATCCACCCATTAAACGCATAGGCCCAAAAATTCAGGATGTTACAGTTCTACCCCCTTAAAGAAATTTCGTCCTCGAAATTTCCAACTAACTAGTAATCGTACTGCCTAAGTCTCACCACTATGCTTTCGCTGCGCACTCCGATTCTAAAGCCAAAAAAATAAAATAAACACTTAGTATACTATGGTAGGGTACGCACCATTGTTCGCATCTAGAGCGTCCTCGTCCCCTTGTACTCATTCTTCCGATTGACATTTATCTGATTAAAAATTTTATGAATCATTAATTTCTTCCACTGATTATCCACGAATAGTTTTATGAACAGTAGTTTTAAGAGTAGTTCTATCGAATTCGCGATTATATCTACGATTCAGTCTCAAGTTTGTGTTTCCTAATTCCAGGGAGCACATACATTCATTCATCAATGTACAAGTGGCATCACAGTCATCATGTAAGGGTATTCTCGTCATTTCACTACCCAGGGGTATTTTCATAATTTATCCTACAGGGGTATTTTCGTAATTTGGAAAATTAGGGGTATCTTGGTAATTTTACAAACAGGGGTATTTTAGTAATCTTACAATATAAGGGTAATTTAGTAATTTTACAATATAAGGGTATTTTAGTAATTTTCCAATATAAGGGTATTTTAGTAATATTCCAATATAAGGGTATTTTAGTAATTTTCTAATATAAGGGTATTTTAGTAATTTTGCAATCAAGGGTACTTTGGTCATTTTACACATTAGGGGCAATTTAGTAATTTTTACAAATTAGGAATATTTTCAAAATAATTTTATTTTTATTTTTAAAACAAACAGGGGTATCTTGAAGGATTTGATTTCAAAAGAAAATAGTAGTGTTCAGGTGGTTGTGGATTTCTGTTTGTTGTCATGTGTTGTGTTGTTTTTTTTTACGGAAAAATTTCGTTGACTATGTAAATCGGGGTATATTTGCAAATCATGGGTATCTTGGGTTTTTTTTTTCCAAAACAAGGGTTTCTAGCAATTTTGTAAAGATAAGGTAGCTGGTCCCTTTCGGGTTTTAATTATAGATTTTGGCCCGTCAACAAGTCCTCGTGGCTAGGGTGAACAGTCACTACACACCGGTAGGATTTCAGCGAAGAGGAGGTGAGTCACTAGGACTGCTTAAATACCAGGCTCTTCCAGATCCTTCCTAGACATGCGTATATGCGGTTCACGACACCTTAGTCTTCATGGCTCGTTAACGGGTTTGTTTAGTGAAATTAAGTTTTATGACATTTTAAGAAGTGGTTTGAACTAAGCCTAGAGTCCATCAAGTTCTAATTCTAACTAATCTACGTCCCACTAGCCCCATTAAGTCCACATATACAAAGATCATACAATGGTTCAGAGTACTTACCTGGCGGACTTGGGCCGGAGACGCAGGTGCCATGCTGAGCTAACAGACCTGTATAAATATGCATGTTTCGAAAACCCAACTTTAGAAAATGTTTTGAGCCCAAAAAACCCCCAGAGCCGAGTTTTGAACCGGGCTCTGATACCAATTTGTAACACCCCAAACCCGGCCCGAACACCACGACCGGATCTGGTATGTCACTAAGAAAATTTTGGAAGAACATGTTGTATTTTCAGAAAAATATTTTTCTAAAGTTTACCTTCTTATTCGAGAGGAATTTAATAGTTGATAGTTTAAATAAAATATGCCTTTATAAATTAAAAACCCAAATTTAAATAGATACATTAGTTCAATAAGAATTTAAATAACTAAAAGTAATTAAAGCCCAAAATAAAACAAAACATAAACTAGTGGCCCATAGCCTTATTACAACGAGATTTAAAATCCATTAATTAAAAATATAAAGTATTAACTTGAGACTTTTACTTGGATCCAGATTGGTCTTTTGCATGGCCACCTTGCGTTCCTCTCGGCCGGTCCGAAGCACTAGGTATCACCGAAAGGTTAATTATAGGGTGAGTCGCGAGACTCGAGTGTGCAACCTCATGCACCACTAGATTTTGGCCTTAGGCCCATAAAACAGATTAATAATTCCATTTATAAAAAAATAACAAATAATATGCAAGGCCCAACCCATTTACCTAGGTTTCCATCCGCTACACGCCCCGTACCAGCCATTCACACCATTGGGGATTTCTACAATCGACCCACACCGCTACACGCCAAGATGGCGATCATGTTGCTCATCAACATATTATGGTGAAGCCCTTATAATGAATCACGACATTAGCCGCTACAACATATATGAGATAACGGTATAAACCGCTACACATATAACGTATAACTTCCTCCTTTCATCAACCCAACCCATGCAAAGTCATAAAATCAATATGCTTTTATCATATAAAGTTAAACATTCATCGAAAGTGGTGATTTGCTTCACCCTTTTCGGGTTTCCAACATTAAACCGAGATATCGGTATTTATCACAACATATAAACTTATGAGCATACATTAACAATCAGATCTAGATGGTGGGGAAGTATTACACACCTGATATCGCGAAATCCAATATTCTTAGTCGATGTCCTTGCTATCTGGATCTATTATCCTCAATGTAAAGCCTTGGTCAAAAGCCGGAAAAACACACAAAGATTTAGCCCCTTCAACAATCGGCCAAGGTTAATAAATCCCAAATTACACGTTAAAACTAATAGATCCCTTACCTTGAAATCCCGAAAGTAACACGATTCTATAACTTAGAGATCTATGCGATTGGCTCCACTAAAGAAAACAAGGAAGAGACTTGAAGATTTCGGCTAGGAAGAAAAAGAATGGAAAGAGTTTCGGCTTTTGAATCAAAGTGAAGATGAGGGAATAGGCTTAGAAATTTTGGCTTTTGCAGAGAATGAAGAAGAAGATGAAACTTTAGCAGTTTTCGACTTTTACTCAGAGAAGAAGAGAAAAGAATGAGAGAAAAACCCAAATGCTAAAATTGAAGAGATATTCCTCCTAATTATAGAAATTTCGGAACTTACCTAACCTTGCAGATAAATCCTATCTTTTCTCATTTATCTTAATCTACTAGCTCATCTAAAAGAGACTTAATTATCTCTAACTCCTCCCTCATTTATCAGCATATTATCCACATATTTTAATCATTAAAATCCCTAAATTTTAGCCTTTATCTGCTTATTATACACATAAAATAAATTCCTAAATAATAGCCTTTATCTGCTTATTATCCACATATTTTAAACATTAAAACCCCTAAATTTTAGCCTTGTTGCCATCCACTCCACCTAATCCTAATGCCCAAAATTTAGCTAACTTAAATTAAAAGAATTGGGCTCCATGAAACTTAAATTTGGGCCCCTTACTCCCTTATGTGGCGTCACCTCCTAAGATTGGGCCACAAGCCCACTTTGGTATTTTAAACATAGATACTACCTTTTAAACCCTATAATGCCCAAACAGATAATTTTAATCAAGGCCTCTACCTAAGGCTGAGCCCAATTTGGACCCCTAACACTTAAATTAACATATTAAACATATCCACCCATTAAACGCATAGGCCCAAAAATTCAGGATGTTACATCCAGTTTGTTTTATATTTTATATTTTATTTTTTGCAGAATAATTAGGTACCATTGTCGATGCACTTGGGCTTTATTGTCAATGCAGTTCGTACTATTGTGCTGTCACTTCTGACTTAGCAAGAATGATGGCAAATCAGAAATTTTAGATCCCACCATTTGATCAAAAGGCACTTAGCCCTCTGATCTGTCTGAGCAGGCGCAATTCTTATTGGAGGGATTTATTCCCATCAGCTTTATTTCCCTTCAAAAAATTATGTCTTTCCATCTTCTTCTTTCACTCACTATAAACCCCTCTTCAGTCTGCTGACTGTAAAACACTCAAGTAGCAATTTTTATTCACTTTTCCTTTCTCAAGTTAGTAATTTACATCTTTAAACTGTCTTCACTCTACAAACCAATCAAACTATGGCAAGAACAAGAGGATCAGTCAAGAAAGCCACCAAGCCTGTTGAAGAACACTCATCCTTTACAACTGCGGTTCATGAGTCAGAATCCTCCATGCCAACGGAGAAAAGAGCTGGTGATCTTTTTAACGAAGGCAGCCAAGGACTGGTTTCAAAACAACATCTTAAAGCGAAACTTCCACCCAGAACAGGGCATTCTCCTTTCACAACAGCAAGACTTGGGCAAACAAGTTTCCAGAACCATCTCTAAGTTGAAGTGGGAAACTTTCTGCACTCATCCTGGAAGCTATTCTCCTTCATTGGTACATGAGTTTTACGCTAACCTTTTTTACCATGATTTGGAGTTTATCTTTGTTTGAAAAGGTTTAATCCCATGGGATGCTACAAAATTAATGAGCTGTACAACACTAAGGTGGATATCAATGAACACTCCAAGTTTATTGAGGATATCACAGATGACAAAAGGGACTACTGGTGAAAGATTTATGTATTGAAGGAGCATTGTGGATGGGTTCACATCAAAGGAATTACACGATGCACCACCGCTTCCTGACACTGCAAAGTAAAATCTGGTTTCATTTTGTTAACTGTAGGCTACTGCCATCTAGTCACAGCACCACAGTCAACCTTGATAGAATGTGCCTGATACATTCAATTGTCAAGGGCAAAAATATTGATGTTGGTGCAATACTCCACCAGGAAATTACTGACTGCACTGTAAGGCAAAGTGGAATTTTGGTTTTCCCATCGTTGGTGATACTACTGTCCCAGCATAAAGGGATCGTGCCTTGTAATGATGAAGAGGACCTGGAGAATAAGAGCCCAATAAATGAAGCCTCTATTGAAAGAATGACTCGTGGCAAAGATACGCCGACAATGAAGGCAGAGACCAGCAAGACAAGGAAAGGCAAAACCACAGCAGAAAGCAAGGGAACAAACTTTACTATAAAGATATCATTGCTGTGCAAAATGAAGGATATCGAGAAGTTGGCCAATTCCATCAGCAATAAGTAGATCAGGCTTACCACTACCATAGAGGATATGGACAGATCACAAAATTTGTTCTACGCTTATACCAGGGCCTATAACAACTCTATTGTAGCCACATTACGTCAGTTAAGCCCGACCCCACTCCCAGAATTTCAAGTGTTCCTACCGTTTATCTGAGACTATGAACCCTTCTTCGAGGAAGATGACCTAAGGGACCGAGACAAATCGGTGGAATCCCCTCCCATTGTGCACATCTCTGATGTTGAGAAAGAAGAGGATTCAAGGGACGTTGAGGAGTGCATGTGAAGGATTGATAGCCTGGTCGAGGGTGACTTTATTGATGGTAAAGAAGCATCTGCTGTTGAGGATGGAGTTGCTATGGAAGAGGAAGACGACCGTGTTGAAGTTATGAACGAGAAGGCCGAGGAAGAAAATATTGCGACAGAAGCTGTCGCTTTAGGGTGCAGGAAACTAATGAAAAAGATTGGAAAGAACGAGCATCACTTGTAGAAGAAAAGAGATTCAGCTGGCTCTGGACAAAAGGCACTCAATCTTGTTAGAATTGTAAGTTTAATTTACTTATTTGTTCTATATTGGCTATAGTTTTTAGTTATGGTATGGATTTAGTATTTGAAGTTTATTTTCGATTTTTAATGATGTTTTTGTTGCATTTGTTTTGTGATTTCACTGTTACTATATACCCACTGATTGAAATCTGTTTTGTACTAATGTTGTTGAAGTTATTCTATTATTTACTAAGAACCCATTTTACTAAAATTTTAGGAGCCATTTTATTTTTTCCTATGTAAATTAGGGCTATTGTTCCTTCTGCAACCATGGAAGACTTTGGCTACTCATTAATAACACCATTTGTAGCTTGAACCAAAATTGATTTATTCGGCGAGCGGCTACTTGAACCAAACTTACTTTATTCTAGGCAACACTTTTGATTGCAATCAATTTATTTTTCCTGGCTTAATTTATATGCAGTTTTAGTTGTAATGATTATAGGCATCACCATTTGCAGTTTTAGTTTCAGTTAACGTGTTTATATTTTTCATCATTAGTCTGCTGCCCTTTTGACCGTAAGAAAAAAAAAGGGTGTAACGAAAGATAGTTTCTAAATGCATGGTGCCTTTTTGGTTAAAAGTTAGAACTTGGATGTGTTAGTTTTATTTTTTTTAATTACACATTTCTATATGACTACCTATTTGTTAATTTCTGTGGGGATAAATGCCTTCACTGAAACATTAGGTTCTTGTTTAATGGTGCTATTCTGGGGCCAGATATTTTAACTTTTGGATTACTGTTTGTAAAGAAAACAATATGTATAGAGTTACTTTTTTTTAGGAAGGGGGCAGGGAACTTAAATTTTGCATCTTTCTCTAGTTTTCTCACGCTGAAAGATTCATTGAATGATTATTTGGTGTGCTTCTACTGATTCAACCTATTTGTTCAAGATGCTATAATTTAAGCAGTGGCTGTCAGCTTGGTTATGTTTAGTATTTTCTCGAGTTAAATTAGATTTCATGAAGTCGCTGATACTCAGGTGACAAAGTGGATATTGAGCAAAGGACAAAGAGCTATGATGGGAACATATGACACCCTTCTACTTGCATTTGATATGGATAATAGAGTGGATGAGGCTGGATCATTGTGGAACATGGTTTTACATACACATAATCGTTCTATCTCAAAGCGGTTGTTTTCTAGGAACTATAGGTCCAAGCAACTATAAGACTGCTTCAATTATCTCCTTTTTACATTTATGCTCAAGCAGCCCAAAAATGATATCTTTTAACAGGTGAATGATTCAATGAGATTGTGGGAAGCTCATATTACATGGCTCCAGAGGTTCTTAAACGTAATTATAGCCCAGAGGTTAGTGTCTGGAGTGCTGGAGTTATCGTCTATATTTTACTTTGTGGTGTGCCACCATTCTGGGCAGGTTTGTCTTTCTATTTTCAAGTACTTCCCTTTTTTTCATCTGACATCATGAAGGTTATATCTCGAGATAAATGTAGAGACAATGTGTGCTTCCAGAGTTTGGATAAAGAAAAGAGAGATATAAAGAAAAAAAAAGTTTAAATTTATCTTTAATATTATGTATCAGGAGTTTGATGTATTCTTTTGTATACGGTTCACTATCTACTCTTTTACTTTTAGAAAAATAGATATAAACTAAATTTCTTGTGTTTGCATACAGAGACTGAGCAGGGGGTGGCACAATCATTTATTCGCTCTGCTATTTACTTTAAGAGGGACCCATGGCCTAAGGTTTCGGACAATGCAAAGGACCTTGTAAAGAAAATGTTTAATCCTGATCCAAAACAGCATCTTACAGTACAAGAGTGCTTGGTAACCTTTTGTACATGTTACATGCTTTATTTTTGTTGATATATATTTTCGATACATGAAAAATCATCCCAACTATTGTATGCAGAACATCCATGGCTACAAAATTCCAAGAAAGCACCCAATGTTCCATTGGGTGAAACTATGAAAGGCAGGCTCAAACAATTTTCTATAATGAACAAGATGAAGAAGAGAGCTCTAACGGTAATAATCCATATAACTATTGTAGTTTATCTAATTTTAAGTTGCATGGACCTATAGTTTCTACATTTAAGACAAGCAGAAGTTGGTTCTTAGAAGATACATGAGCAAATGGAAATTCGGTTTCTACCAGTTGATTTCCTAACATTTTAACATGCATATTGCAAACATAAATAATGATTATTTGAAGGTATTTTATTAAGCCTAATATGTCTATGTGATTTTAACCATTCAAGTTTATGGCAGGTGCAACATCCGAGAATCCAGGATCTTATGAAGACCGACATCCGTAACTTGCAAGCATTTTCACTGTACATTTAGAAGAATGATATCAAATTTGATATATTTTCCATTACCAAGGAAATAGAAAAATAAGTATCCGTATTTACACTCATGTTTCTTGCAAAACACATCTATCCTTCATATCATTCAACTTTTAACCTTGATCATATCAATATCTTATTTTAGCCATACTTATTACAGAACTAGCAGAATTTATTCTTCTTGTAACAATCCATTTATCAGTGGTGTTAGAAACAGTGGTTTGGGGACCACAATTCTGACGAGTGAGCATGTAAATATTATTTTTTAATATTCAAACGAGTCAAGTATTATGATATAGTGAATTTTATTTGATAATTTTCATTTAATTGGATAATTAGTTAAGTGCAAGTGGTTCGTCCTTAAAGTCAAGTGGTTTTGGAAAATAGGGTATTGGGACCTTGTTTCTATAAACCGAGCCCGTAAATATTTTTATTAAATATTTACGGTGATTATATTGGTGTATTAAAATTTGGTCCAAAAATTTTGACGTTTGGATAGTTGATTAAGTAAAAAGGACTAAATTGTAAAAGTTGTAAAACTTAATTGCTATTAGTTATTTGAGTTAATTGAACGCCTCCGGACGTACTAACACCCAGAGTGTGAATACTGCAACAAAATATATGGAATTTGAGGCGGTGTCCACAAGTATACGGGTCAGGTTGTAATATAGTTTGTTTACAACGAAACACTTCGTAAGTATTCCGAGTATCGTACCCAAGGGAGTCTAGTACAAATTAATTCTAACCTAAACGCCAATAGATCTAATTAGTACTTTAAATTAGTTATAGTATGAAAACATAAAATAAATGATTTTTAAGGTTTTCATAATAATAAAAATAAAATAAGATAAAAAGATAAAAATTCAAGAGACTAAAGATTAGAGTAAAGCAAATCTTGATTATGGGTGATTAGCTCACCTCGGTAATCCCCATCAACTGTCTCTTAAGGTTCCTCGTCAATTAACTAGTTGTTACCCTAGCAGGATCTTCCGATCTTCCACTATCATAACGAGTCAGCAAGGACTACTTATCTTCTGACCTTACAGTCCAGACTGGTTTGGGGTGAAGGTGTTCACGGATGGGCCATACCAATCTTGGGTTAATTCCCACCTTAATGACTTCCCAGGGTTGCCAGGCTTAGGGTTTGTTTCACGTTCTTCCTTTCCCAAACGACTGATCTGTTGAATGATCCTACAAAATAGTTAATAGATCATACTTCCACTCGCTAATCCCCCATAGAGGGATTAGTTCCATTTGGCTTCCATAGACAATATAAGATCAATATAAAGAGCAAATACGCTAATTAAATTGCCAGTTTAGAGTTGATGAAAGAGCCTGATTGTATTAAGAATTGTTTGCGAATCCACAAAGTTGATGATCTCCTCAAATCAAATCTCTTGAAAACAAACAAATGAAAATAAATTCTAAACCTAAGGAAGAAAGAAAACTAAACTAAATTAAAAGACTAATTATAAATTCTATGAATGGTCCCCATAATATGTGCCGAAGGTGCCTATTTATAGATTCTAAGTGGCCTCGTCCTTAACCCTATTTTAGCTGATGTTCTCGAGCTTAAAGTTTGATTGTGCAGACCAACATGCCCCTTTTTCGTGTTTATCTCCCGTCCAGAGTCAATGTCACAACACACCAGGACTTGTGTCGCGACATAGCAGCCAATGTACTCCTCTTGGATGTCTTCCGGGGTATGTCGCCACTAGTCTGTGTCACGACATTAAAGGTAGTTTCGTGATTTCTCAATTCTGCTCCCTATGTTGCGACATCAAGCATTCCTTGTTGCGGCAAAGTGACTAGTAGTTGTCTATTACGCCTTCTAGTGGTCTCCTTCACACTTACAAAGTGCGTTAGCTCACCCTTAGGCCTCATTCGCCCCCTAAGGTAAATAAAAGACTCAATTTGCACATTTTATTCACTTGTTAAAAACTTAAGAAAAGATAATTCAAACCTACTGAAAATTCTTGTTTTCAAGCTCCTAAAGTGCGATAATTAGTTTCTGTTGTATCGGATTATGGCAAATCATTAATTAGCTATGAAACCATGGCTTGAGGGATTTAAATTGTATTTAATCCATAATTAAGCATAGTGAACGATTATGTTGGTATTTATTATAATAATATGTTAATTTTATATTTTAAAATAGTAATAATTAAAAGTTAAATAATAAACAAAAGAAAAGAAAACATGGGCATTTTCACCATATTTATTCTTTGGCTGATTCCTCCATTAGAAAAGAACCAAAGCTTTCAGCCATCTTTCCCTGCTTTGCATGGTATGAATTTTTAATTCGTTTCTTATCATTTTTATATTTTTTAGATTGTTGCAATTAGGTCCTGCTAACTCGTATCTCCGATTTCAAAACTGTTAAAGATTTTAAAACTTTCCATTGATGAATCTTAGATGTTTTTTTATAGAAAATTGTAGATTTGGAAGCTATGAATTGTTTAAGGACTATTTTGTAAAGTTTTTTTGTTAATTTCTAACTTAAGGAAAAAAAATTTAATATCTTGAAATTGATATGTATTTGAAATTGGTTTAAAGTTTGAAGTCCAAATTTGGAAGTTATGATAAGTTTTATTTTTATGACTAAATTGAATAAAATGTAAAAGTTTAGAGAAATTGTGTAAAATAAAATTTAAAGATTATAAACATGAATTTGAGTAGTATTATGAGATTTGATATTGATGTTTTAAATCTTAAATATTATTTAGATCAAGTTGTTGACTTAGGCGAAAAAGGAATAAAACTGCTGAATAGTCCCTAGTATCTAAATTGCTATGGTTTTGTCAGGTAAGTTCATACCACCTTTTTGTAGTTAAAAATTTGTTATTAAATGTTGACAATTGTTTGTATATATTGTTGAAATAGAAATTAGAATATGAGAAAATACATTGAATTCCGAGATAATTCCTATGGACAGAGTAAAGTTCTCATATACAAGGTTTCTGAATGATTACTGTTTTGGACCAAGCTCCAGCATTTGTTGCAGACTAGGATATACATGTGACACAGATTTAGCCTGGACTGGTAACCTTACATGTATATATAACCCTGGCTAGGCTATTTTTCTGTGTTGTCACTGGTTTAGCCCGGATGGGTAACCTGACATATATATTTCTGTTTCCAATTAGCTCAGACGAGCATTACTGTTTCTAGATGTGTATTGAGTTATTTTACAAAGTTCCATCAGAAGAATAAAAGAATGTTCCGTTTGAAATTGTCTCTGTAAAGCGAATGAAATAAAAATTCTAAATATCCATATGTTTATTATTTATTAACCCGAAATTGTTGAACTATGTCGTGACAAGGTTAATACTGATAAACCATAATTTACACATATTTTAACCCCATGCTTGGCTTAATTTTGGATGAATATTCATTAGATTTGTTGAATTCAATGCTCCTAATCTCTTGGTTTCATGTTTTATACTCAGGAGAGCTTAGAAAATCGAAAAGAATGAGAAACGGGCCAAAAAGGGACAAAATGGGCCTACTTTAGAGACTCACACGGCCTGGGTTATCACCCACTGCCGTGTGTTTCGAGCAACAACCGAGACACAGCCTGGATCAACGTACACAGCCAGATCACACGGCTGTATATGGCGAGCAGGATTGACCACGGCCAAGAGAGTCGACCACGGGCGTGTCACACGGGCGTGTCCTTGCCGTGGCCAAGATGAGTTTCATTCGGATTAGGATACTTTTGGGCCAAGTAAGGCATCTCAAAGCCTATATAAACACCCTAGGGGGCAACCTAAAAAGGGAGCTTGAGAGGACGTCGAATAAACGTTGAGTAGAAGGAGAAAATACTCCAAGACAGCCGTCGGGAACAGCTTAGGAGAAGGATCTCTATCAAGGCGGGGGATCTCCCATCAAGTTCTCTAGAAGTTTTTGGGTTTTCTTATGTTTTGTAGTTTTCCTTATTCCATGATGTTTCCCTCTTTTAGTATGAACTAAATCCCTTAGATATCTAAGGGGATGAAACCTAGATGAATCTTATTATTATTTGATTTATGAGATAAATACTTGAGCTTATTCTTAATTGTGAGTTCTTATTCTTGTTTTGATAATTCAGGTTATTGATTCAAGTTCAAATGTGCTTATTCAGTGGATCAAAAGTCCCTGTTTAAGAGTAGATCAACACAATTAAGCGGAGTTGATCGCAACCCTAGAGATAGGGCGACAAAAATCTGCCGGATTAGGGTCAAACCTAATAAGGGAATCCATAGATCGAGTTAATGCGACAATAAGGGTTTTAATTAGAAAGAGATCTCAATTAATCAACCTAGAGTCAGTTGTTAGTAGCCTCGAGAGAGGTATTAATATAATTTAGGGATTTCTACGGATTAAGCCAAGTGAATACATAGCATGAATCAAAAGTAATAAGTGAAGTCTAGGTGGATTCTTCCATTAGGTATTGTCTATCTCATATAAGTTGTCCAAAAGTATTTTCCCAATTTACTCTCTCTTTCGCGTTCATAGTTAGTTAAATTAGTTAGTAGATTTTAGATTAAAGATAAATCCCCTTAATTATTAGGCTAGATAATAAAAAGATAGTTAATACTAGTACTCTTGGTCCTTGAAGATACGATATTCCGGACTCACCACAGCTATACTACTATTCGATAGGTGCGCTTGCCTTTGTCGAAATAATAGTTAGTTTCGAGGTCCATCAAATACATTGAATGGCTATTTACAATTAACTATTAAATGAATATGGCAAGTTATTGAATTGAATTGTATGAGCTTACTAAGTATTTTATATACTTACTTCATTTATTATGTTATGTCGATTTTTGGATAACTGGAATGTGACAATCGGATCGACGGAGCTCAAATCTACCATCTTCTGACTTGGTAGATTTTGAAGTTTCATTTGTGGTTACTTGTGGCATGTATATAGGTTGCTTATGTTTTCAAGTGGTGAACATGTTTGGTACTTGGTTGTAAATGAAATTTTGTGCCATTTTGATGTATGCTTTGTCTAGTGCATATTTGGTATTCTAGTAATGTGTTAATATGAATAAGTTTGATAGTTAATAGTGGTGTTTTTTGTGTTAGCAAGTTGAGGCATGAATGTCAAAAATTTTTGAAAGTTAGAACCAATGAATTGTATGAATTAATGGTTAGCTATTTTATGGTTGTAATATGTTGTTATTGTGGTTATAATGAATAGGTATAATTGATGAATGAATTTGGTATGTTTTAGGTATAATTAAGTGCATGTGAACATGTGAATATGGTAAGAATTATCTTGGCTTGGTACCTAAGAATAGGTTGATGTTTTGGCTTGATTTGGAAGTAATTTTAGGTTCACACGGCTTGGGACACGGGCTGTCACACAACCGTGTGCCACACACAGTTTCCTCACACGACCGCGTATCTTTTTAAATTTTGGTGCAGGTTTGTCCACACGGCATCAGTTGACTTGGAGATATGGTCGTGTGATCCTTATTTCGAATTATACACGGTTTGAGGACACGGGCATGTGGAGTGGCCACACGACAATGCTTGGAGCTACATGGGCTGGCCTCTATCACACGGCTGTATGACCCCTGTTTACACTTTTTATTCAAAGTTTTGTAAAAGTTTCATTTGAATTCAGAATTGATTCTAGTTTGTTTTAAGTGTTCCATAAGACCAATTAAGGTTCTGATATGATTGAATAACATGGAAATGATTGTAATTTATTATGAATTGATCTTTTTGGCTCTATTTGAGTGGTTGGTAACCCATGTTATGAATTTTACCTATTATTTTTAAATGTTTTAGATTGGTCCCGATTTAGTTTTGAACTTGTTCAAAGGTTTTTGTAAGCTTGCATAAGACTCGGTTTTGATTGTAATGCATGTTTAACATGGAATTAACTTGTATTTAATGATTATTGAATAATATTAAATAATTTTCTTGTGAATGTTCCAGTTTACTATTGTAGCATCCTAAAGTTCGGGTCTGGCGATTGGACCAGATATATGATGTTACACCTATCTTACCAGACATTTATGACAGGTTACGCCACATAAGCCAAACAGTACATGCCATAAAGGCTTTATACATGACCTCGTGCTTACTGTCCCGGTGGACTTCACATATACTACCATAGGTTTCTTCCTCATGGACTTATTCAGAGTTTCATGTATCATGATCTGCCAATTTGATTTTCTCATTATCGAAGGCTACACTATGAACATTCATAATAGTCATATCATATCATGTCATGGGTTATAACCACATTTTCTTACACACATTCATGTATCGTGTTCTGCCATTCCAGTTTCTTTTTTTTCTAGAGGCTACACCATGAATGGTTCCAATTCATTCCAAGCTTCCATGGGCCTATACCTCATGGTCTTACACCCGTTTCTAATTTGTGATATTTCAGTCTAGTTAGTAATATAACTGCCTACCAGAAGCTTCACAATGGAACATTTCTCATTTCTTACTTACCCAAATGTGATCGTATTCTGGACTGACATTCTTTTCATATCACAACTATACCGGCATTCTTACCAATCAGTATTCTTCTCAATAGAACCTTACACATATAACCTTAACACTACTTCACTTTTACCAAAATCATACATTTATTGATTAATATAGATATCATCATGTTTATATATAAACACTTCTACTTTAAAAGTTTACACAAAAGAGTCAGGGTAGAGAATCACCTGATTCTCACCTACTATAGTTCTAAGCTCCAAACTCAGTAATCTCTCTCGAACCAGCAACAACCACTGCTTATAAACAAAATTTCACTGTTACAACTCTTATACATACAATTTACTCATCCTTTCAATTGATGACAACTTCATTCAAAACCTTTCATTTACAACTTACTATTCAAATACCACATATAGACTTACTCATTCAGAACTTAACATACAAAGCTGAATTACTTACCTTGAGATGGAATAACTACTCATCATTAAATAACCGTAACTTTCGAATTATTGAGGAAAAGATACATTCAAATTTAAGGAATGACGTAAGGAAGAAGAAGAAGAAAAGAAGAACCTCCTTCAAAACTCATCTTACACATATAAATATGACTCAACTTACTTATTGGAATTTAACAAGTGTCATACGTTTCAGAATTTTCCTTATTAATGGCTTACAATTTCTGAGAGAAATAAAAATAAATACCTTGCATTCATAATTATCAAATTAGGATATCCAGTTGATTTCTAACCATGTTACTTAAAATTTAACTAACACAATATTCCATACAAACCAGGTGTATTATAACCTTGGTACTCTTTATCACATAACACATATATCTCCTTAACATAATAGAATATCTTGGTATAGAATATTTACTCACTAATGTGGCGGTCACAATACGCCTACACGTATACGCCATAATAAGTCATTGGGTGGATTATACTTCGCCATACAAACTATTCTACTACTATACACCAAAACCTTAGACCCGCTAGACCTGGGGTGTTACACTTTCCTTCCCCAATAGCCTTTTACCATTTCGTAATCTTTCTAAGAGTACTTTTATCCATGATGTACTCTTCTTTCAAGGTTCCTCTTCATATGAGAGATTCGATTTAACTTTTAAAGTTCACAATTTTTCCCATGATCTGAGTCGATGCAATACGCATAATAGTCATACTTTGATTGAAGGGGGTTAGTGACCAATACGCTCGTTTTTGTGAGAACAATATTTAGGCTTTCCTTATTTGCTAGCTTAAGGCATGAGTGTGAATGCATCACCCTTTTATCAATTTATACACAAATGGCTAACATTAAACAAATAAAAGTTACCCGCAATAGCGTCCAGGCTCTCGGTGTCTCCCTCGGATCGCATCACGTATTCTCTAGTTATGGTTTTCAAACCTGAAACACCGAGGATCCTCACATTTTCATATGTGGAACCCAACCTCGCAAAAGCTAATAGAACCACCGGGCTTACTCTTGCGGTTTTTTTGATGCTTCTATTAGCTCACTATGGCCAGTCCCTCTTGAAGTGACCCTGTTCTCCACACTGGAAGCAAACACCCGATGCCTCTAAGATATTACCCTTCTAGTTCTTCCCACATTGATCGTAAGTGGGGCCGGACATCCTTATTGATCCTCCCGTGCTAGCTACTGACGTGGTTTGGCATCTACCACGGTCTCGTCTAACAACATTGGGCTAGAAGAGAATCCTCTATTGTCACACCCGATTTCCTTGAAGTCCAGAAATTAAGAATAATTGAAGGTTAAATTGAAAGAAACTGTAAGTTGGCAGCATATACTAAAACATCAATAGAATTTAGTAACTGCCTTTGGACATGGTTAAGATCAAATTCTAGTTTAGTTGGATTAAAACCAGTTGGTTCTTTAGTGGGAGATAAAATTATTATCAATGGATAGTTTCTGTATGGTTGAAGATCATGCATGAAGGGCTATAAATAGCTAAGAAGTGACTTCATGGGGAGGATTAATCTCAATCTTGTTTCATTTTCATCTCTTTTTCATCTTCTTCCTTGGTTGCTTCGAATGAGAGATAATTATGGGAAGCTCTACATGGAGTGGTGATCGTGAGGATTTAATCAGAAAAGTAGAGAATCTAGGGAGCTGATAAGGTTTTAAGTCCTTCGGTGTACGTAAGATTTAGAAAAACAAAGTTAAGGGTTTTAGAACCATTTTAGGGGTTCTGCATGTTTCTGGAAAATTGAGTTTTAAACTAAAAATGCTAATTTTAACTTATGACCTTGGTTGTAATGCTTAGCTGCCAAAAGTATAAAAGTTATAACGCTCGAAAAATCTAAGCTGAGGAGGCAAAGAAGCAATAGGTGAGTTTATGTAACACCCCAAACCCGGCCTAGACGTCACGACCGGATCTGGCATGTCACATGGAAAGGTCGTTAAAGAAACTTTGTGATTGTTTAAAAATTCTGAGTTTTGTTATTTATTGCTTGTGATCCGTTTGTTAACATTTTGGAAAATAGTTATTAATGTTTGAGGAAAACCCCGTTTGAATATTTAACATTAGATAATAACCGAATTAAAAATTAAAACCAAAATAAAATCCCAGAGGCCTTATTACATAACAAATTCCCAAATCTAAAATAAGTTTCAAATAAAGAAAACTTATTTACGAAAGAAATACTGGATGGCCACCGCAAAGTCCTCCTCGGCTCCGAATCCTCGAACTAGGGATTATCTGCAAAATTAAGCAGAGGGGTGAGTCACGAGGACTCAGTGTGTAATTCCCCTTACGAACAAAATCTGGGCCTAAGCCCACAGAAGCACATTGGGCCTTAGCCCACTCAATATAGCATATATCACATGTATGCAATGCAGCCTAGCCCAACCTAGTTTTCCATCCTCTACACACCTGAATCATCCAAACGCCTGTGGCACCAAGCCACTATGGTACCAAACCACTGGTGGTTCCAAACCACTGGTGACAGAGTCACTAAATATAATATGTGGGGCCAACCCACTTGTGGTACCAAACCATTGGTGACAATCTCTGATAAATATATGTGGGGCCAACCCACTGTGGTACCAAACCACTGAGACGAGTCACTGAAATAGTATATGTGGTGCCAAACCACTGGTGGTGCCAAACCACTGGTGGTGCCAAACCACTGAGACATAGTCACTGGATAAAATATGTGGGGCCAACCCACGTGTGGTACCAAACCACTGGTGACAGTCTTTGAATCACACTTGCCCTTTTAGTCATATCCCAATCCCATGCAATATGTCATAATAATTTGTGTATGCAGTATGTCATGTATGCAAAACATATATCAAATATAACGTATGAAATGAATTACCATCATAATCAAATAACAAGTTGCAACATAATCAAGCTACTCAACCTCTAAGGGTATAACCGTAATTTTTACCTACCAAGGGTATTTCCGTAATTTACCTTCCGGGGGTACTTTGGTAATTTACCCTACCGAAGGTATTTTGGTAATTTCGCACTTGCAATGGCCTTTCCAAAGGCCCAAATTCGCCCCGAGCGACTCGGCTACCATTTCCGGTCTTTACCAGACTATTGGGCCTAAAACTCGATTTCGGCCTACTCGGGCCCACATGCTCGTGAGGCCCATCTAGCACCAATCTAGCCACGTATATGCGATTCACCTAGTCTAGTCTAATACATACTACACAATCATACAATCTACTCTTATGGTCCCACGGGCCCATTGGGCCCACTTCGACCCATCGTGGCCCAAGCAGCCTCAACCCACAAGAACACTAATGAGGCTTCAACTATCGCGTCGAAGCCCCCACACGTGCGATCGCACGCTCATGTGGCTACTATCGTCGTGTGACCGGTATTTCAGCAATCCGCTCTACAACTAGAGTAGAGAAGTACACACCTGATAGGAATCTGGTGCTAACCTGCGCTCCGACTGCTCTTATGCCCAAACGCCCTCCAAGGTATCCTTCCTCCCATCATAGATAGCTCTCTATATAGCCAGCTTCTCACCTTCATTCTTTGTATCTCTCCGATGTGGGATCCCTCCGCTAGCAGATTTTAAATCCAACTCAAACTCTGGCCGTCCAATCCGCAAAATAAATACTCCCTTGCTGATCCCGAGACTTGAACTTCAGAC
The DNA here is from genome assembly GCA_025698515.1 of Gossypium sturtianum. Taxonomy (NCBI): domain Eukaryota; kingdom Viridiplantae; phylum Streptophyta; class Magnoliopsida; order Malvales; family Malvaceae; genus Gossypium; species Gossypium sturtianum. The sequence goes on from CM046945.1 coordinate 108,786,753, forward strand.
CTCTTGCCAGCTGTAACGCCACCTTGCCACTAGGCCACAAGCTCCTCTTGTGTCTTAAAACATGCCCAACTAAAGATAAGTCTATGGCCAAGGTCTAAATTCATTTAATAAAATAATCTAAAAGAAATGCAAGTTCCACGCCTTGAACCTTGGACCTCCTTCCTTCCTTGTGGCGTCACCTCCTTGCTCCCTAAGTGGCGTCACTTTGCCACTACACCACACACTCCACTTATGTCATTTTCTCCACATTTTATTCTTAAAGCCTACCTACTAACTCCCAGGGTTTTTTTCCACCTAAAACCAAAATTTTCCTAAAGCTCAAGTTTGATCACGGGACTTCATAGAAGCCCCCTAACCTTCCAAAATCACTCACCTAATAGGTCCAACTTGCATAAGAGCCGATCTCTAGATCTCAAAAATTTTAAACACTACTACGCTCAAGGCCTATTGGGCCCAATCCTACTAGGCCCAAATTCAGGATGTTATAGTTTATATAATTCATTTTTAGGAGGCTGTATAGCTAGTATGAACAATTGTTGAGTTCTTTGATGATGTATGAACTCTACTATTTGAGCATGCTTTGTATGCATAAAATTTGCATAAGTAAATGAGTATCAACAAGTGTGTCGATACATATAAAAAAAATGTTGTGATTTTATGCTTTAAAAGTAGCGTACATGATAATATGTATATGAATTGCATGTATTGCATATTTGTGACGGTGGAGTACAGAGGGGAAATTATTGACGAGTTAGCTGAAGTTAGGATTTGAAAAATAATGTTTCCGTTTACCACTATACAGTATTGCTGAGTGTAAAGCTTGATGTGCAAAGCTCCGAGACTTACAGAGGGGACACTGTGGTGTTCGAGCATCAAGGTTAAAAGTGGAAAAATTGAGGAATAGGTGGATGGATAGGGAATGTAACAGCCCATTTTTGGGTCAAATCAGAATAGTGGTTTCGGGACCATAAATCCGAGGTCAAAATATTTATTTTATTATTTTATTAAAGTTTACAGCATGATAGTATTATTGGGTGAAAGTTTCGTAAAGAAATTTTACTGTTTGAATGCTTAATTCGGTAAAAAGGACTAAATCGCGTAAAGCGTAAAACTTGTGTTCTTTTAGCTAAAAGTGTCAAATAGCTATAGAACATTAAAGTAAAGGTCCTTAAGAGGTAAATAGATCATTTATGGTTAGTGGATGATGATAGCATGGTGATTTGGTGTAATTTTTAATATATTTAAAGGTTATAAAGGTAAATTAGTAATTATGTTAATATTAATAAAACAAAAACCTATTTTCTCATTATCATCTTTACTTAACCGATTTTGAAGAAGAAAAAGAATAAAAATTTTGCTTCCTAGGGTTCAGTCATTTGGAAATCAAATTGGTAAGTGATTTTGATTCGGTTTTTAATGATTTCTATGTTTTTGGGATCGTTACTTCGTATTCTAGCTAGCCCGTACCATAGATTTTGAAATTGTTAAAGATTTTTCATGTTTCCATTGTTGAATGTTTGAGTAATTGGATGGTTGATGATGGATTTTGATTAATTGTTAATAGTTAAACTAGTTTTGTAAAGTGATTTTTTGACAAAAATGCAAAATAGGGATTAAATTGTGAAAATGTAAAATGTGGTGGTTAAAAGTATGAAATAATGAAAGATATGGGCTGCTAGGAGTCCCTATGAAATTCGGTTAGGCATGGGTTGGTACTAAATTGCATGAATTTGCAATTTTATGTGATAATGACTAAATTGTAAATAATATGAAAGTATAGGGGCAAATGTGTGAATTTTCCAAAATATGAATTATGGACTAAATTGAAAAGATTGAATGCTGAATGTATTAAATTTGATAAAATATAGATCAAGAAAAGCCGAGGTCAAGTTTAGATCGGGGAAAAGGGAAGATTGGCGAATAGCCGATTATTTTTATCCGAGCAATACGAGGTAAGTTCGTATAATTAGAATCGAACTTTTAAATACTTGTAATTAATTGAAATGTATGTTTATAATTGAGTATTTGATACACTTGGAATACAAATGCTTAATTGATATAGACTGATTATTACCGAGCCCCGTTTGAACCGTATGAATTCGTAGGATACGAGTGACATGTCACTAGGGTTACCATTTTGGTCGAGCTCTTGCATTTGTTGCAGACTCACCACAGCTCGTATGAGCTTACCGATATATCAGCTCGTAAGAGCTTACTGTTTTCAGCTCGTTAGAGCTTACTGTTTCAGCTCAATAGAGCTTACTATCTATCAGCTCAGGAGGAGCTTACTGTTCATAGCTTGAAAGAGCAGTAAATGATAAGGAATTGACGGATTACTGATTTATATGTACTGTATATCACCCTAGTATCCCTCGAGATTCTAATAGGTTCAACGGGCATAAATTCCGTGATATGGTAAAGTACTGTTTATACAAATGAATTTCTGTTTATATGATTGAAAGTAAAATGTTATAAATGATGTATATGATGTATGTAAGTTTAATATGATACAATGTAATAAGTATTTACATTGAGTTAATGGATGGTTTCATGAATTTTGGTGACTAACTTATGATTAATGTTTGTTTTTAGGCATTTGTTAATTGAATTGAATACTTCTTAATTGTTGCCTTGATTATGTATAAATGGTAAGTTTAATTCTGAATTATACGGGCTTACTAAGCTACAAAGCTTACTCTATTTCCTTTTCTATGTTTTATAGAGGTTCGTTAGCTCGCTCGTTTCGGACAAGTCAGAGTTACACATCACACTATCCAGTTGCCGATTGGTACTTTTGAACTTGTGGATATATGTAAATATGGCATGTATAGGCTAGTTTTAAAAGTGATAGTTATGGTTACTTGAGATTATGATTTTGGTACATATTGTGGATAAGTTGAGCCATGGGATTTGGCTAAACTTGATGCTATGTTTTGGTATGTTTGACAAGTAGTAGATGGAATGGAAATATGCAAATGTGTCTTGTTATATAGAAGGCTTATGAATAGAAAATGTATGTGATTTATTATGCATTTGAATTCCATGTTGAAATGGGATTAATATGTGTATCAGATATTATGTTTTGGCTGCCAATTGAGTTGTGAAATGTTGTAATTTATGCTTGTGTATGCATATCAAAATAGGGTGGAAAAATGGCTAAACAAATGGCCTATTTTTTTCCACACGGGCAAAGACACGGGCGTGTGTCTCAGCCGTGTGCGACACACGGTTATGTTGCACGGTCGTGTGTCCCCTGGTGTTGGAGTTAAATTGTAGTCAGTATGCTCCACACGGTCTCACACACGGGCTTGTGACTAGCCGTGTGGCACAAGTCAGTATACCCCCCTAAATGGCACACGGCCTAGCATACGGGCGTGTGACTTGGCCGTGTTACATAAGTCAGTATACCCTACAGTTTTGACACGGCCTGATACACGGTCATGTGTGGCCATTTCGAAGGGTACACAGGCTAGACACACGGGCGTGTGGTTGGCCGTGTGACCCATGTCAGTATACTCTCCAGTTTTCACATGGCCTGGCACACGGACGTGTCCTTGTCCGTGTGATGCAAGTCAGTATGTATGCCTTGTTTTCACACAGTCTGAGACACGGGTGTGTCTAGAGCTGTGTGAGGCACACGGTCTTTTCACACGGGCATGTGACCTCTGAAATGTTGAAATTTTTCTTATTTTTCAAAATTTTCATATGTTATCGGTTTAGTCCCGAACCACTTCTAAAGCATGTTTAAGGCTTCGTAAACCTTATAAAGGGACAAGATGATTGTGTTGTATGGTATTTGAATATGATTGCATAAATGTATGGGTTATACATGTTAAATTAAGTGTATTGATCGGTAATACCTTGTAACCCTACTCCGGCGACGGACACGGGTTAGAGGTGTTACAGGGAAATGGAATTCCATTAAGATTCTATCATACGGTGTTGTTGGGTGCAAACTGTGATGTGTGAAGCTCTGGGCCTTGCTGAGGAGACACCGCAGTTTTCGAGCATCAAGGTTAAATGTTAAATTGAATGACATCGACAGGTCCTTCAAGGCGACACCGTGATGATGGTTATTAAGTTCCATAGAGAAACACCGTGACGACGATCAACAATCTCCATGGGGTGACACCGCGATAGTGATAAGGTCCTTCGGGGTGACATCTCAAAGAGGTCTAAGGTATAAGACCATAGCTCAGCTATGGAAACCAACATAACCCGTCGAGACATTAAACAAAGGGTAGTCCACCAGGACGCTAAACATAAGGTAAAAATGTGTAAGACCATGGCTCGGTTATGGCAACATAGAGAGTCCTCCAGGACATTAAAAATGGGGATTACAGGTGTAAGACCATATCTTGGCTATGGAAGCATATGGGGACTACCGAGACATTAAACGCGGGGTAGTCCACCGGGACATTAATCATGGGGTGGACCATCAAGATGGTAATTATGGACCAACAAGATGATATTTTTTATATGAATCAAATCATAATAATTAACCGGATATAATAATTATAATTACCATAATTAAAATAATGCTTGACCACAAAAATTACAATTACAGTAATTATAATCATATTTGTCCTAAATTATAACTACAATAATTATAACAAGGATTTCGGTAAATTATTTTTAGTTAAATTTTATACGAATCAAATTCATATATTAATTTAACCATATTTTTCATTATGTGTACAACATACTTGTACATATAATTCCTTCGATATTTAACTGCCCAATTGAATTAATTCTATAATCAATTTAATCCATGTGACAACTAAACTCAATACCAACTATGTTTGGATTCCGTTCGTTTCAACCATAAGGTGTGACCCTGTAGGTTATTGTAATTTTAGCAGTAATACTAGAACGATTCTAGCATTACAAACAATGAGTGGCATCTAGCAATGCATCATTGCTACCTAAGTTACAAGAAGTCATGATTCGACATAACCTCTCTATGATTAACCCTTCATGTATTAAATCCTTTTGTCCTTTATATCTAGAATGGACACAAGTCATGGAATAGTCACACTGTCATAGCCCATCTAATGTTTCTTGATATCCTGAGTAGACTATGAAAAAAAATAAGTATGATATCTCATATCAACTTATTTGAGCATGGCCATGCATTTCTAGTCTCACTCAATCAAGTGGCCTAGGATATTACTCCCATTATGTAGGAGGGACAAATTCTATATTGATTAACTATATCCCACTACATAGATTGTGGTACATCCAACATCAACCTTTATATAACAACCAGTTACGGTGGACGTTTGACTGTATCAAAATATACAACTCACAATGTTGAGATAATGATGATCTCAAGTCTAGGGATCGTATACATATTAATCACTATGAGTACTGTTGTGACTATTACATAATAATCTAAGAAACATACTCATAATGGGTCTGTCCAATATGTTGTTCTCTAACAAATATACTCATGTATTGATTTTGACATCTCATGTCAATGACAACACTTTGTCATCAATCAACTACACGTTAGTCTTAATGCATTATTGTTGTCCAAACCCACAATAATACTCGACTAAGGACCTTTTAATAGTAATCATATTATTCTCAGGACATTATTATAAAATAGTTTATTGATATACACAGAAAATAAACTGAAATAATAATGGCTATGCCTTGTATTAATGATAAACCATAATAATAACATGTTTTAAACCCACATTTAGCATACTTTTGGATGATTTATCCCTTGAATTGTGTAATTTGGTGCTCTTAATCCTTTAATTTCATGTTTTATACTGAGGAGAGCACCGGAGGATGAAAAGAACGAGAAACAGGCCTAAAACAGAGTAAATGGGCCATAACATGAAATCGACACGGCCTGGGCCCAAGACCGCATGGCCGTGCTCCTTCAGCAGGTTCAAACACGGCCTGGCCACGATTCACACGGGCGTGTGCCATGGGCATGTCCCTGACGTGACAAAGAAGAATTCTATTCGGATTAGGGTACTTAGAGGCAAAGAAAGCCATTCCAAATGCCTATATAAACACCCTAGAGGCCAACCTTCAGGGGGCGTCCAGCTAGGCCAATGAGCCGAGCCAGAGAGGTCAGAATTGTGGAATTTACTCGAAGAAAGCCAGTTGATTCATCTCAAGAAGCCAGAGTCATGCTCAAGACAGAGGATCTTCTCTTTAATTCCTTCAGGGGGTTTTAGGGTTTTTCTTATGTTTTTTTTTATCTTTTCTTCTGAGATGTAATCTTTTATAATTATGAACTAAACCCTCAGATACCTAAGGGGGATGAAACCTAAAACGGATCTTGTTATCGTTTACTGAACTATATGATAAATACTTGATTTGTTCTGAATTCTTGCTTTGATATTCCAGGATATTGATTCAAGTACTGATGTGCTTAGGTGGTGGAGCAAAAGTCCCTGCCTAATAGTAGATCTAGCATAGTTAAGCGGAGTTGCTCACGCGCCTAGACATAGGGTGACGAAATTTTGCCGGATTAGGGTGAAACCTAATATGGGAGTCCATAGTTCGAGTTAATGCAATTCTAGGGGTTTTAATTAGAAAGAGATTTCAATTAATCAACCTAGGGTTAGACGTTAGTCACCTCAAGAGAGGGATTAATATACATTAGGGAATCCTACGGATCAAGTCAAGTGAATAAATCATCTGGTTCAGAGTTAGATAACAAGTGAAGTCTAGGTGGATTCTTCCTCGGGTATTGTCTTAGTCAATTGGTTTTTCTCACGAGTATTTTCCCAAATTCGTTCTCTTTGTCTTAGCATCTTTAGCTTAGTAGTTAGTTAATTTTAGATTAAACAACAAATTCCCTTGTTTCTTAGGCTAAATAATAGAAAGAGAGTCAGTATTAGTACTTATGGTTCCTTTGGGTTCGACAATCCGGTCTTGCCACTAAGCTATACTACTGTTCGATAGGTGCACTTGCCTCAATCGTCGTCACAGTTAGTTTCCAGGCTCGATCATTCTTTATATAAATTTTTAATACTCTGACGTGCACGATCAAGTTTTTGGCGCCGTTGCCGGGGAACCAAAATATTAAGAACGCTCACTTTTTATTACTTTAGCCATTTTTTTTTTATTTTTGCAATTTACTTTTGACTTTGCTAATTTTTCTTCTTTTATTCCTTGCAGGTACCTCTAGTTTATGACTAGGAGGAACCCGACAGGACCCTTAATTTACGATAGTGATATTGAAGGTACTGTTCGTAGAAATCGTAGAGAGATAAGGCGAAGCTTATCTTACATAGAGGAAGAGCAAGAAGACGAAACCAATACCACCGAAGAGATGGCTGAGAATAATCTGCTACCTCCAGAGATGGTCGAAAATCATGCTCCTCGAACTATGTATGATTATGCTAAACCTAATTTAACAGGAACTGAATCGAGTATTATTAGACCTACTATTGCTGCAAATAATTTCGCATTGAAACCTAACACTATACAGATGATACAACAGTTTGTTCAGTTTGATGGTTTGCAGGATGAGGATCCTAACACACACTTAGCAAACTTTCTAGAATTTTGTGATACCTTCAAAATAAATTGCGTTTCTGATGATGCCATACGTCTTCGGTTATTTCCCTTTTCGTTGAGGAATAAAGCCAAACAGTGGTTGCATTCTCTCCCCCTAGGATCAATCACTACATGGGATCAAATAACCGAAAAATTTTTATTAAAATATTTTTCGCCGGCCAAAACGGCCAAGTTAAGGAATGATATCTCTTCTTTTGTGCAGATGGATTTATAGACACTTTATGATGCATGGGAGAGATACAAGGACTTATTGAGAAGGTGCCCTCACCACGGGCTACCTCTATGGCTACAGGTCCAAACCTTTTACAACGGTGTAAACCCTTCAACTAGGCAGTTGATTGATTCAGCCACCGGCGAAACCCTGAATAATAAAACACCTGAAGCAGCTTACGAATTTATAGAGGAGATGTCACTGAATAGCTATCAGTGGCAAGTCACGAGGACAAACCCCACGAAAGCTGCTAGTGTTTTCAACCTCGACGCAGTAACCATGCTATCAAACCAGGTAGAGATGTTAAATAAGAAGGTTGATGGTCTATGTGGTTCTTTACAGGTACAACCCGTTATGCAGTGTGAAGCAAGTGGAGGTATGGTGAATCCTGAGTACCCACCCTACGGACATGGCATAGAAAGCGAACAAATGAACTATGTAAGTAATAATTTTAGATCTCAAAATAATCCTTATAGCAATACTTACAACCCAGGTTGGAAGAACCACCCCAATTTCTCATGGGGTGGTCAAGGAAATCAAAGACAACAACCCCCTCCAAACTTCCAACAACAGCCCTACCCACAGGAAAAGAAGTCGAACCTTGAGGAGATGCTGAAAAAATTCATAGCGGTGACAAAAACACGTTTCCAAAACACCGAAACAACACTCAAAAAGCAAGAAGCATCGATTCAAGAGATCCAGAATCAAGTAGGTCAACTTACCAAGATCATGTCAGAACGACCACAAGGTAGATTGCCAAGCAACACTAAAACTAACCCAAAGGAGCAACTTCAAGCCATAACAGCTCAGGAAAGTGTAGGGTTAGATGAGCCTAAGGTAAGCCAAGAGAATGTGGTAGAGGAATGTAAGAACGAGGTAAGTCATGATAAGTCGAAACCGATAATTAAAGAGTACCAATCTCGTATACCCTACCCTGATGCATTGAAGAAAGACGACACAGAAGAACAGTTCGGTAAGTTTCTTAAACTTTTAAAGAAACTACATATTAACTTACCGTTTCTTGAAGCTCTCTCGCAGATGCATGATTCCAGGAGATTTTTAAAGGAGCTGTTGACAAACAAACGAAGGTTAGACGAGGCATCGCACGTGGAACTAAACACAATGTGCTCGGCAATTCTACAAAATAAACTACCACAAAATTAAACGATCCAGGGAGTTTTACAATTCCATGCTTAATTGGTAGTCTATCTATTGATAATGCGTTAGCTGATTTAGGGGCAAGCATAAATGTTATGCCTTATAAATTGTTTAAACAACTAAGTCTAGGGAAACCCAAACAAACTAGGATGAGCATTCAATTAGCTGATAAAACTATTCGAATTCCTAGGGGTATAATCGAAGATGTGCTAGTAAAGATTGATAAATTCGTATTCCCAGTAGACTTTGTAACACCCCAAACCCGGTCAATACACCACGACCGAATCTGGTATGTTACGGGGAAAACGTACTTGAGAGGTTTAGGTTTTTCGTTTAAAAGCAGGATGTAAACACTTCACTATCTAGTGTATCTGAAGAAAATTTGAGTAGGCTTGTTTGAAATCAGGTGGTGTATTCAGAAAACCCAAATTTGAAAGCTTAACCAAAAGATGTAATTAAAACGAGTTTATTCCATTTCATTATTCAAATAGTTTCTAATGCAAGTCATGGTGAGATACCCGATGGTATAGTTTAAAACACTTTGCGTTATAGTTTTTAAATCATTGTCTTTCCAAATTTTAATACAATTCCAACCCACTTATTTTGTTAAGGCATATTAAAGTCTATTTAAAGCATAAACATCATAAAACATAAATTAGAGGCCTTTTACAATCCAAAACCAAACCCAAGTAATAAAAAAAACAAGCAAAAGTACCCAAATTTATAAAGTCTGAGTAAAACTTTATTAAGCGTGGCATGAGCACTCCGAGTCCATCCCGGCTCCATGTCCGCGTCTAAATGTCACCTGAAATGTCAAAGGAGAGGGTGAGTCGAATGACTCAGTGCATAAATCCCGCTCCCGATGAAACAACATGCTAACACACATCATACATAGCAACATGATTAATGCAACCCGATCCTAACCATCCATATCGCCTTTTCTACCCCGTGGTACCAAACCACCGGTGGTGCCAAACCACTGGTGACCCAAAGTCACGATATCCATAAGTGTGGTGCCAAACCACCTGGTGACCCAAAGTCACGAATAATCCAATGATGGGGCCAACCCATCGTGTGATACCAAATCACTAGCGAGGCGATCCCATATCTCAAAGTGGGGCCAACCCACGGTGTGGTGTTAACCACAGGACGAGTCGCAATGAGGTGCCAAACCTCCGTGTCCCAAAGACACAAATGTGATACCAAATCACTTTGGTGACCGTAGTCACAAATCCGATGATGGGGCCAACCCATCGTGTGATACCAAATCACTAGCGGACGATCCCATATCTCAAAGTGGGGCCAACCCACGGTGGTGTTAACCATTGGGACGAGTCGCAATGAGGTGCCAAACCTCTCCGGTGTCCCAAAGACACAAATGTGATACCAAATCATTGGTGACCGAAGTCACAAAATCAATCGTGGTACCAAACCACCTTTGGAGGTGCCAAACCTCCGGTGTCCCAAAGACACGGTGTCCCAAAGACACGGATATCATCATCATCCTCCCTCCACTCATATCACCCATCATCATGCCATACTCATGTGATCATGCATCTCATACAAGTCATGCATATCATGCCAACATGCCAAGCATTATATCTCATAGCATACATAACATAGATCATAATATTGAGTATACATCATGAGAACTCGTAATGCTACGGACTTACCGGATCCGTACATATACCCCACTTGGGTATCAATTAATCCATCATACTGTTTTGTTTTACAAAGCAATCGAGTTATTAATAATATTACTAAGTGTGGGTGTGTTAGTTACACACTGTTCAAACACAAGCTTAAAACTCAACGAACCGATCTAAGGCCCTCGAATCCTTGCTCCTATGATCGGCCAAACATAGATTAGTCACCTATACCATTCGGCCAAAACCAAATAGATCAAGAGGGTTAACGCTTAACCCTTACCTTACACTTGATTTGGTTTCCTACCAAACCCGAACCAATAATGGTTCCTCCTAAAGCAAACGGCACACCCTATTAAGAAGAAATATTAGTCTCTTGTAACTTGACTAAACGAGAACTAAGAGAATAGACTTGATAACATCAACTCTTGCCACCACTTACCAACGATTAACAGAGAAAGAAGACTCCCCTTGCTTGCTTCCAAAATCCAAAGGCCCTATAATGCAATGATTAACAAAAGATTAACTCCTTTCAACCGAACCCACAATCGGCTCTTAACCAACCCAAAACGATAAAGCACAATAGAGAGGAGAAATGGCCATTCGGCCAAGCACTTACCTAACTCCAATCGATTGAAAACAAACCCCAACAAGATCAACACTTCTCTAGAATTCGGCCAAGATGAACACCACTAGGAGAGAGGGGAAATTCGGCTACACACTAAGCAAAAGAAAAGAGGATTCGGCCAAGGTGTTTAACACACCTATGTTCGGCTTTGAGTGAGAAAGAAAAAAAAATATGAGAGAAAGAGAGAAGCTAGTTTCGGCTCAACACAAATGAACAACAAGTAAAAGAAGTGGGAGGGTTCGGCCAAAGTGAATGACAGAGATTAAAGTTTGAAGGCTCAAGAGCATTCGGCTAACAAAGAATACACAAAGGAAACAAGCAACTTTCGGCAAGCTATAGGAGTTTGGTCTTCCGGTTTCAAGAAGTAAAAAAAATGAGAGACTTACTTTGGAAGAAAAAAATTCGGCTAGCTTTTTGTCAAAAGGAGAATTTGGCTTACAAATTATTTTTGACCGAAAACACCAAAATGCCAAAATGAAATTCAGCACCACCCCACACCCACACTACCAAGCCGTCACTCCCCACTCCAAACTCCCTCAAATTCGCCATAATCCCCCAATAGCTCCCAACCACACATTTCAAATGTGTTTACCAAGTCTTCCTCCTAAAATCCCTCTCCACCCACCATTCAAATGGGTAGACCAAGTCCAAGGCAGAGTTTGAACTGCCTACAAACTCTTCCTTCCATGCCGTCAAAATGGAAGCCAAAATGTGAGCATTCTGCGGCTTGAACACAGGACCTCTCCCTCCCGCAAGTGACGCCAATCCAAGCTCTTAGTGGCGCCTAGCTTGCCACTCCACCAGCTCCTTTCTTGTGCTAAGATTCACCAAAGAATACTTATTAACTTGATTTCTTGACTCCTCTCACCTAAGCCTAAAAACTGAAATTTTCCTACCTACTCAGGCAAACTCCTAGCCTACAATTAAGCCCCGACACTACACAAACTGCAACACAGCTCACCAACACATGCAATATCATGCAACAACAAAATAGCCCCCTAACCCGGGATATTACAGTTCTACCCCTTAAAAATAATTTCGGCCTCGAAATTACGATCAAAAAAAGAGTTATGTATCTATTGTTTCATCATATCCTCGGGTTCCCACGTGGCTTCTTCCACGCCATGATTCCGCCACGCATACCTTAACCAAAGGCACAGACTTTCTTACGCAGAACCTTCACATCCCGATCTAGAATCGCACGAGTTCTTCTTCCAAAGTCAAATATGGATTTACCTCGATCTCTTCCATGCTACCACATGCGACGGATCCGAACGATAACGCCGAAGCATCGGCGTGAAATACGTTGTGAATCGACTAAGCTCACTGGCAACTCTAGTTGATACGCCACTTTGGTCTCACTCGTCTCAAAACCTTATACGGCCCAATAAACCTCGGACTTAGCTTGCCTTTCTTTCCGAACCTTAAAACCTTCTTCCATGGCGAGACCTTCGAAACACTTGATCCCCACGAGAAAACTCTATGTCTCTTCGCTTAAGATCGGCATAAGACTTCGTAGGTCCAAGCTTCCTTCAACCGAGCTCGAATCAACTTAACCTTGTTTTCGGTCTCAACCAACCAACTCGGGTCCTAACAATCTGGCGTTCACCCAACTCCGTCCAACACGTAGGTGATCGACACTTCCTACCATACAACGCCTCATATGGTGCCATCTTGATGCTCGCTTGGTAATCGTTGTTGTAGGCAAACTCACTAATGGTAGAAACTCTTCCCAACTACCTCTAAAATCCAGGACACAACCTCTCGGCATATCCTCTAAGATCTGAATAACTCTTTACGACGCGCCCGCCGATCATGCGGGTGAAAAGTCTTTGAAATCCAACCGCGTACCCGCGAGCTCGATGCAACGCTTTCGGAACCTTGATGTAAATCGGGATCCCTATCCGAGATTATCGAAACCGCACACCGTGCAACCTTACTATCTCGAAACATACAACCGCCAACCACAAGTGAATAGTCAACCCTCACCGGAATAAAGTGAGTGATTTAGTCAGTCGATCCACCACTACCCAAACTGAATCCTTCTTGCTTGGCGTAAGCGGTAACCCACTAACAAAATCCATGGTTATCCTTTCCCACTTCCACTGAGGAATCTTCACAGGCTGAAGCAAACCCGACGGCAACTGATGTTCAGCCTTGACCTGCTGACAAGTCAGGCACTTCCCAACAAACTCTGTCACCTCTTTCTTCAAGCCAGGCCACCAAAACTGCTCTCTAAGATCTTTATACATCTTGCTACCTCTAGGATGCATAGCATAAGGACTGCTATGTGCGTCCTGAAGAATCTTCTGTCTCAGCTCAACATCTTTAGGCATACAAGCCTTACCTTGGAAACACAGAACCTCATCACTAGACAAGCTGTAACCCTCCAAACCACCATCCTGCACTTGCAACCTTCGCGCACTCAGAACCTCATCCCTAGCTGTTTCTCTCGATCCGCTCAACCCAAGTAGGCTTAACTCGCAACTCGCTGAATACTCCCGTCGTCATACAAACTCAAGTGGGCAAACATCGCTCTTAAGTCCGAAACAACCTTACGGCTCAACGCTGCGTGCTACCGCGTTAGCCTTGCCCGGATGATACTCAATCGAACAGTCGTAATCTTTAAGCAACTCAACCCATCTGCGCTGCCTCAAATTCAAATCCTTCTGAGTCAAGAGGTACTTCAGACTCTTATGATCGGTGTAGACTATTGATCTCTCTCCGTACAAGTAGTGCCTCCAAATCTTCAACGCAAAGACTACAGCCGCTAACTCCAGATCGTGCGTCGGATAGTTGACCTCATGTGGCCTCAGCTGCCGAGATGCGTAAGCCACAACCTTACCTTCCTGCATCAGCACACAACCCAACCCCGTATGTGATGCATCGCAGTAGACCGTGAATTCCTTACCAGCCTCGGGTTGAATCAAAACCGGAGCTTCTGTTAGAATCTTCTTAAGCTTGTCGAAACTCTCCTGCTGTTTCTCAGTCCAAACAAACGGAACCTCTTTCCTTAACAACTTGGTCATTGGCGCTGCTATCAACGAGAAACCTCAACAAACCTTCGGTAGTATCGGCCAAACCAGAAAACTCCGAATCTCGACCATCGACCTAGGCGGCTTCCAATCCAAAAGCGCCTCAATCTTACAAGGATCTACTCGAATCCCCTCACCGACACTACATGACCCAAGAAAGTCACTTCTCTAAGCCGAACTCGTGACTTACTCGAACTTAGCATAGAGTGCTTTTCCCTCAAAATCTGCGAAGACAACTCTCAAATGCGCATCATGCTCTTCCTCTGTTCTTGAATACACCAAGATATCGTCTATGAAAACCACGACGAACTGATCCAGATACTACTAAAACACCCTATTCATCATATCCATAAATGCTGCCGGTGCGTTAGTCAACCCGAACGGCATTACCGTAAATTCGTAGTGCCCATACCGAGTCCAAACGCATTTGTCTTGTGGATATCGGCCTCCTTAACCTTTAAGCGGTGATACCGGACCTCAAGTCGATCTTCGAGAATACCGCAAAGACCTTCCGGTGATCAAACAAGTCATCTATCCGTGGCAGCGGATACTTTTTTTAATCGTCACTTATTCAAGCTGGTGGTAGTCTATGCACATCCGCATCGTACCATCTTTCTTCTTAACAAAGAGTACCGCGCACTCCCACGGCGAAACACTAGGCCCGATAAAACCTCGATCCAATAATTCCACGAATCGAGCCTTAAGCTCCACCAATTCCTTTGGCGCCATCCTATACGGAGCAATAGACACCGGCGCGATTCCGGGTAATGAGATCTATCCCGAACTCTACCTCACGATCTGGCGGCAAACCCTAAGCTCCTCAGAAACACATCGGCAAATTCCTTAACGAAGACGGACCTTCTCTACACAGCAGACTCTTTAGCCTCCAAGGCATACACATGAACCACATACGCCTCACGGCCTTCACGACCATCTTCTGCGCCTCGCGAGTAGATACCACATTTGATAAGTAATCTCTCCTATTACCTATCATAGCCACTTCATCACCCCTCGTCGCCCTTAGAACCATGCGCTTAGCCGCGCAATCCAACTTCGCCGGTACTTAACCAACCAGTCCATCCCAAGAATCAAATCGAACTCCCCAAACGGCGGTTCCATCGGATCAAGCGGCAAACACTACCCCTTGGAGTTCTAGAAGTACGTCTCTAAACAACTTATCTACTACCACGAGTGACCTAAAGGGCTAATCACGGTCATCCGCCTAGAAGATATCTCGAGTCTAGATCCATGGTCTCTACTATACTCACGGCAAAATAAGAGTGCGTTGAACCCACATCAATCAAAGCGTATAAGGAAAACCAAAGATCGAAACGTCACGGTTATGACGTCCGGTGCGTCGCCCTCCTCTCGGCGCCTCACGCATACACTAATCCGGCCGCTCGGCATCAGATCTACCGCACTTTCTCGCCCGGTGCTCCACGGCCCGACGGATCCATTACTACCTGCTGCCATTACCACGACCCTCTGCGGTGGCGGTCCACTACTCTGAACCGAGTACGGCCACGACTCTCGGGATGAATCTCGCCAACTTACGCGGACGGTCCCTCACACGGTGATCCGAGAACCACACTCAAAACAACCTTTTCCACCGGTCCAAGAAGCCTCCCCAATGATATCTCCCACAATGGTTACACCGCGGCGGTCCCCGACTAGCAAAGCAACAACCCTACCCAGGACCGATTGGCCCCTCTGTCTAGCCTTTTTTTCGAGGATTACCCGACGATCCGAAGACCCAAAGCTCCTCTTATGCCTGTTCCTATCCATACCCCGCCTCACGGACTCCTTAACACCCTCGGCTACCTTAGCCTTCTCAACCGGGACAAACAAACTCACGCTCCTGGCTGGGAGCAATCAAGCGACCTCAACTCGTCTCTCGGACCATCCTCGAAACGAACACACCTCTCATGTTCAGTAGCCACAATACCCCTAGCATACCGGCTCAGCTTCAAGAACTCAGCCTCATACTCGGAAATAGACTTACTCCCTTGGACAAGCCTCGAAATGCCTTTCATTTGGGAGTCAATATAACTAGCCCCAATGTACTTCTTTTGATACGCGACCACTGAAATAATCCCATGTCGGATCTCTCACGCCACCTTCGCCCCGAACCGTGAGCCACCACCGATATGACTCATCCCGGAGAAGCGATACTATGCCCTTGGCTTCTCTTGGTAGTCAAGTCCAGTCATCCATGATCCGCTCCGTTGCCTCCAGCCAATACTCAAGAAAGATCGGGAGCAACACCGAAACACCTCGAAAGAATTCGCCCCGTTTGCGGAGTCGCTCAGAGCAGATTTCCTAACTCGCACCACCACCTACACCGGCTACCCTTTCCAACACTCGCGCGCGATCGCTGTGACGCTGCGTCATCTCGATCGATCTTGGAACTCACCACCCCCAGCTGGTGGCGGAACCGGTATCTCATTTTCTGACCCCTGACCAGATCCTACGGGTTCAGAAACCGTCATCCTACCACGACCTCGTCCACGACCACGTCCACCTCTAGCGCTCATGACTAAACTCTCTACGTATCTGATTAAAGAGTTTTATGCATCAGTATTTATTCCACTATTTTAAAGCAAATCTTATGAATATTTAAGGAGATTTGTTCTCGCGAGTTCACAGAATCCTATCAGTTTCAATCTCTAAAGTAATGTACTATTGCTAATCATCAAATCACCTCACATCCAACAAATCACAAGCAATAGTAAGGGGTACTTACCTGGGCGAACTGGTGCCGGAGACTCGGTGCCATGCCTTACAAACCATATATTTAAAAACAAAGACTACCAAACAAACTTTTAAAACGTTTTGGGCCTTGGGCCCACAGCCGAGCTTTTGAACTTGGCTCTGATACCAAAATTGTAACACCCCAAACCCGGTCAATACACCACGGTAGAAACGGTATGTTACTGGGAAAAGCGTGCTTGAGAGGTTTAGGTTTTTCGTTTAAAAGCAGGATGTAAACACTTCACTATCTAGTGTATCTGAAGAAAATTTGAGTAGGCTTGTTTGAAATCAGGTGGTGTATTCAGAAAACCCAAATTTGAAAGCTTAACCAAAAGATGTAATTAAAACGAGTTTATTCCATTTCATTATTCAAATAGTTTCTAATGCAAGTCATGGTGAGATACCCGATGGTATAGTTTAAAACACTTTGCGTTATAGTTTTTAAATCATTGTCTTTCCAAATTTTAATACAATTCCAACCCACTTATTTTGTTAAGGCATATTAAAGTCTATTTAAAGCATAAACATCATAAAACATAAATTAGAGGCCTTTTACAATCCAAAACCAAACCCAAGTAATAAAAAAAACAAGCAAAAGTACCCAAATTTATAAAGTCTGAGTAAAACTTTATTAAGCGTGGCATGAGCACCCCGAGTCCATCCCGGCTCCATGTCCGCGTCTAAATGTCACCTGAAATGTCAAAGGAGAGGGTGAGTCGAATGACTCAGTGCATAAATCCCGCTCCCGATGAAACAACATGCTAACACACATCATACATAGCAACATGATTAATGCAACCCGATCCTAACCATCCATATCGCCTTTTCTACCCCGTGTGGTACCAAACCACTGGTGGTGCCAAACCCTTTGGTGACCCAAAGTCACGATATCCATAAGTGTGGTGCCAAAACCTTTGGTGACCCAAAGTCACGAATAATCCAATGATGGGGCCAACCCATCGTGTGATACCAAATCACTAGCGACGATCCCATATCTCAAAGTGGGGCCAACCCACGGTGGTGTTAACCACGTGGACGCAGTCGCAATGAGGTGCCAAACCTCTCGGTGTCCCAAAGACACAAATATGATACCAAATCACTTTGGTGACCGTAGTCACAAATCCGATGATGGGGCCAACCCATCGTGTGATACCAAATCACTAGCGCAGACGATCCCATATCTCAAAGTGGGGCCAACCCACGGTGGTGTTAACCACGAGGGACCAGTCGCAATGAGGTGCCAAACCTCGGTGTCCCAAAGACACAAATGTGATACCAAATCACTTTGGTGACCGAAGTCACAAAATCAAGCTGTGGTACCAAACCACCGGAGGTGCCAAACCTCACGGTGTCCCAAAGACACGGTGTCCCAAAGACACGGATATCATCATCATCCTCCCTCCACTCATATCACCCATCATCATGCCATACTCATGTGATCATGCATCTCATACAAGTCATGCATATCATGCCAACATGCCAAGCATTATATCTCATAGCATACATAACATAGATCATAATATTGAGTATACATCAAGAGAACTCGTAATGCTACGGACTTACCCGGATCCGTACATATACCCCACTTGGGTATCAATTAATCCATCATCTTGTTTTGGTTTTACAAAGCAATCGAGTTATTAATAATATTACTAAGTGTGGGTGTGTTAGTTACACACCGGTTCAAACACAAGCTTAAAACTCAACGCACCGATCTAAGGCCTCGAATCCTTGCTCCTATGATCGGCCAAACATAGATTAGTCACCTATACCATTCGGCCAAAACCAAATAGATCAAGAGGGTTAACGCTTAACCCTTACCTTACACTTGATTTGGTTTCCTACCAAACCCGAACCAATAATGGTTCCTCCTAAAGCAAACGGCACACCCTATTAAGAAGAAATATTAGTCTCTTGTAACTTGACTAAACGAGAACTAAGAGAATAGACTTGATAACATCAACTCTTGCCACCACTTACCAACGATTAACAGAGAAAGAAGACTCCCCTTGCTTGCTTCCAAAATCCAAAGGCCCTATAATGCAATGATTAACAAAAGATTAACTCCTTTCAACCGAACCCAAAATCGGCTCTTAACCAACCCAAAACGATAAAGCACAAGAGAGAGGAGAAATGGCCATTCGGCCAAGCACTTACCTAACTCCAATCGATTGAAAACAAACCCCAACAAGATCAACACTTCTCTAGAATTCGGCCAAGATGAACACCACTAGGAGAGAGGGGAAATTCGGCTACACACTAAGCAAAAGAAAAGAGGATTCGGCCAAGGTGTTTAACACACCTATGTTCGGCTTTGAGTGAGAAAGAAAAAAAAATATGAGAGAAAGAGAGAAGCTAGTTTCGGCTCAACACAAATGAACAACAAGTAAAAGAAGTGGGAGGGTTCGCCAAAGTGAATGACAGAGATTAAAGTTTGAAGGCTCAAGAGCATTCGGCTAACAAAGAATACACAAAGGAAACAAGCAACTTTCGGCAAGCTATAGGAGTTTGGTCTTCCGGTTTCAAGAAGTAAAAAAAATGAGAGACTTACTTTGGAAGAAAAAAATTCGGCTAGCTTTTTGTCAAAAGGAGAATTTGGCTTACAAATTATTTTTAACCGAAAACACCAAAATGCCAAAATGAAATTCGGCACCACCCCACACCCACACTACCAAGCCGTCACTCCCCCACTCCAAACTCCCTCAAATTCGGCCATAATCCCCCCAATAGCTCCCAACCACACATTTCAAATGTGTTTACCAAGTCTTCCTCCTAAAATCCCTCTCCACCCACCATTCAAATGGGTAGACCAAGTCCAAGGCAGAGTTTGAACTGCCTACAAACTCTTCCTTCCATGCCGTCAAAATGGAAGCCAAAATGTGAGCATTCTGCGGCTTGAACACAGGACCTCTCCCTCCCGCAAGTGACGCTAATCCAAGCTCTTAGTGGCGCCTAGCTTGCCACTCCACCAGCTCCTTTCTTGTGCTAAGATTCACCAAAGAATACTTATTAACCCTTGACTTCTTCAGCTCCTCTCACCTAAGCCTAAAAACTGAAATTTTCCTACCTACTCAGGCACACTCCTAGCCTACAATTAAGCCCCGACACTACACAAACTGCAGCACAGCTCACCAACACATGCAATATCATGCAACAAAAAAATAGCCCCCTAACCCGGGATATTACAGACTTTGTAGTTTTAGACATGGATGAGGACAATAGTATCCCCTTAATTTTAGGGAGACCCTTTTTAGCAACTGCCAGAACTAAAATTGATGTGGGTACAAGTGAACTCATACTCCGTGTAGGTGACGAATCAATCAGTCTTCAGGCTCTCGACTCGGCTAGGACATCAAGCAATCAAGGTGAGAAAATAAATTCTATTGATAACCAATTAGTTAAACCTTCTTTTCAGGAAGCACCACGGAACAACACAACTGAGCCAGATCCTATATCTCATGCCAACAAGGAAATAATTCATGAGGATCGAAGGCTTCATATTGATGAACTAGACGAGTGGAAGACACACTTCAAGGAGAAACTAGGGATACATGAAGCAGAACCCAAGCCACTCTATGGGACTAACAAATTCAAAATCGGGGATCAGGTTTTATTAGATAAAGCAGACCCTCGAATATCTTCTCCTGACCCTAATACAAATAAAGAAATCCCTTTTAGGGTAATCAAGGTTTTCCCATGCGGAACAGTCGAGGTAAGTAATCCTATATTTGGCACTTTCAAAATAAACGCTACTCGACTTGAACTATACACGGATAATAGGACAGATAGCATGAAGAAAGATGTTCAACTCTTCAAACCACCCTGATTATGCGAATGAGAGGTAAGTCTAGCTTAAGACTATAAACGAGCGCTTCTCGGGAGGCAACCCGAGCACAAACTCTATTAATTTTTACATTCTTTTATTTTTATTTTTATTTTTACTTCAGCATCTAATTATAAACCAACCAAAGTTCAAAATTCCATACCACAAGGCCTTGCACACGGCCGTGGCTGTGGCCGTGTGGATACTACGGACTCCCGTACTGACATAGCAGGGGTAGTACGAGCCAATGATGAAAGATTCCCAGATCACGGACGACTATAAATTGCCACGGCCGTGCGATATGGCCATGGCCGACACTGAGGGAAGTCACACGGGCTCCGACTGAACACCACGGCCGTGCGATACAGCCGTGGTCAACACTGTTTCATCAAACATGGGCGTGGTGACCACGAAATAGGCGTGGGAGAAATGAACGAAGCACAACACGGTCGTGTGATACGGCCGTGTGACTCAACACGCCCATGGCACACGGGCGTGGGGGTGTACCAGACCTGAAAATTCTATTTAAACCCCCCTCCTTCTTCTCACCTACTCCCCACCTCCTTTCTCCCATCCTATTCTTCAGACCCCTACCCTTCCATACTTTTCTTCTTTAGTCCTTCCCAAAACCCTTGACCTCCACCAAATCTATGTCGAAGAAGCGGAAGGATCCAAGCACAATCTCCCTGTGGGAGATCGATCTACATAAGTTCATGCCGGCCGCTTCAATTATTCGACAAGCCAAGGGTCTTTGAGGCCATTTAACTCTTATTTTTCTTTTCTCTTCTCCTTTATTTTCCTTATCTTAACTTCTCTTCCACTAAATTTAGTGTATCTTATTTTAGTTTCTTGTTTTTAGGTTCTTCAGGCTGCTTGGGAATCACACACCACGGCCTTAGAAATCACACCCACCTCGCGAACCATCTAACAATAAGGACTTTTCAGTCCATTTATCTATTCTTTTAATTTAATTTTACTTTCTATTTTCTTTTTCTTTATGTTTCTTGTCTTTAAATACATCATTAGTTTATTTTAAATATGTCTTACTATTTCCTGGCTACTTCTTCACGGGCTACCCAATTTCTTCATCTAGCACAATAATAGTGGGCGGCCACCACACCACGACCACTCCCAACTCAAGGAAGCCATCTAGAATTCAGGGAGTTTCACTTCTATCCCTAACTTTTGATTGTTTACTATAATGTTTTTATCTATCTTTGTACATTGAGGGCAATGTACATCTTAAGTGTGGGGGGGGTGAATATTAAAAGTGTCTAACTTTTTTCATTATTCTCAAATCCTGAATTATATCTTGTCTCTTAAGTAATTTTCTCATATTACGATTAGAATGAAATTTCCTTTGATTTTTGATTTTCATTGATATGTTTTGGATTAAGTCATAGTTAATTGTGCATTGATAATTTAAACTTTAAGGTAATAGAGAATCAAGCATGATAAGTCTATTTTTCAGAAATAGAAAAATTTTTAGGTTGTCTACCTAAATTTGAATATTACTTTGAAGTTTGAAATTTACGAGGTTGACGTCAAAAGCCATAATTTTTGTGAGATTTTGAGCCTTTTAGAGCATATATTCTTTTCCTTGCTCACTTTATTGATTATGAGTGTGTCAACATTGATTTGTTATTCTAGAACTTGCATCGATTATACATGTCAAGACCACACCTTTGATTTGATATATTAAGATGATAAAGGCACCTAGGTTTTAACCCACTTACTCCACTAAAAGCCTACCTCCATAATTAACCCCTAGTGAACCCCTTTAATCCTAACAACCCATTTTATTGACTCACCCACTAATATTAACCCAAAACCCTTTGTATTCGTTATCACTATTCTTCTTGGCTACCCCTATATCGAGATTTGATTTGATCGATTACTTAACTATTTTCTTTATCAGTTGTTAAATTCTATCTTACTATTATTACTTGATTTGTTCTTAAAAAAAACGAAATATATTCATTATTAGTCTATGTTCTATGAGTTTAAAACAGTTAAATCCACATCTTTAGAAGAAGCTCGTGTTATTATTAGTATTATGAGTTTTCAATTGATGTAATTATGTACTATTAGTTTGTTGTTTCTAGTTAGGTAATTTGTCAAGTCAGTCTCGATTCTAAACCTCTAATTCAGCCCTTATCCACACCTTTAACCCAAGCCCCGTTACAACCCTGTTAAAGACCTTTTGATTTGTGTATCGTCTCATATTACAGTGGTGGAGATTTGATTTTCATGCAAGCCTATGGGATTAACTTTTCATGTTTGACTTATGAGTGCTTTTTCTTGAACCTTATACACTTCGAGTGATTTGAGTGAATCTTTAGTGAGGATGTCAATCCTTGTCGATTTTGAACCAGAGGTAATTATTTAGATGAAGGGAAACACCAATGTTTTCATGCTACAAAATGTATGACTTAGATTGCTTGAATCTTTAGGACTCTTTGAGTTGAATTATCCAGGTATAAATTATCTATGAATTATGACAAAACATTATTGATGAATATTATGAATTGAAGAAGTTTGTTTTAATTGTAAGTTGAGAATTTTGCTTGAGGACAAGCAAAAGCTTAAGTGTGGGGGTATTTGATAAACCGTAATAATAACATGTTTTAAACCCACATTTAGCATACTTTTGGATGATTTATCCCTTGAATTGTGTAATTTGGTGCTCTTAATCCTTTAATTTCATGTTTTATACTCAGGAGAGCACCGGAGGATGAAAAGAACGAGAAACGGGCCTAAAATAGAGTAAATGGGCCATATCACAAAATCGACACGGCCTGGGCCCAAGACCGCACGGCCGTGCTCCTTCAGCAAGTTCAAACACGGCCTGGCCACGATTCACACGGGCGTGTGCCATGGGCATGTCCACGACGTGACAAAGAAGAATTCTATTCGGATTAGGGTACTTAGAGGCAAAGAAAGCCATTCCAAATGCCTATATAAACACCCTAGAGGCCAACCTTCGTGGGCGTCGGCTAGGCCAGAGGCCGAGGCAGAGAGGTCGAATTGTGGAATTTACTCGAAGAAAGCCGTTGATTCATCTCAAGAAAGAGAGTCATACTCAAGGCGGAGGATCTTCTCTTTAATTCCTTGAGGGGTTTTAAGGTTTTTCTTATGTTTTGTTTTATCTTTTTCTTTCGAGATGTATTCTTTTATAATTATGAACTAAACCCTCGGATACACGAGGGGATGAAACCTAAAGCGGATCTTGTTATCGTTCTTGAACTATATGATAAATACTTGATTTGTTCTTAATTATGTGTTCTTAATTCTTGCTTTGATATTCCAGGATATTGATTCAAGTACTGATGTGCTTAGGTGATGGAGCAAAAGTCCCTGCCTAAGAGTAGATCTAGCATAGTTAAGCGGAGTTGCTCGTGCGCCTAGACATAGGGTGACAAAATTTTGCCGGATTAGGGTGAAACCTAATATGGGAGTCCATAGTTCGAGTTAATGCAATTCTAGGGGTTTTAATTAGAAAGAGATTTCAATTAATCAACCTAGGGTTAGACGTTAGTCGCCTCGAGAGAGGGATTAATATACATTAGGGAATCCTACGGATCAAGTGAACAAATCGTCTGGTTCAGAGTTAGATAACAAGTGAAGTCTAGGTGGATTCTTCCTCGGGTATTGTCTTAGTCAATTGGTTTTTCTCACGAGTAGCTTCCCAAATTCGTTCTCTTTGTCTTAGCATCTTTAGCTTAGTAGTTAGTTAATTTTAGATTAAACAACAAATTTCCTTGTTTCTTAGGCTAAATAATAGAAAGAGAGTCAGTATTAGTACTTATGGTTCCTTTGGGTTTGACAATCCGGTCTTGCCACTAAGCTATACTACTGTTCGATAGGTGCACTTGCCTCAATCGTCGTCACAGTTAGTTTCCAGGCTCGATCATTCTTTATATAAATTTTTAAGACTCTGACATACACGATCAATTAATAAACGAGGTAAAATAAATATGTTATTACAATCATCTCATGATTGGTCTTTGGGCATACTCTAATAATCTCCCACTAGAACTAAGACCAATCACTCATATATCTAATACCAAGTGACTTAGTGTGACGATCATGCTTCTGTTGTGTCAGAGGCTTCGTTAGTGGATCAAAAATGTTATCATCTATAGGTACTCTGCATATCTCCACATCCCTCGATCGATCATCTCTCGAATAAGATGATATCCTAAGTATCTGTTTGGATCGTTGGTGAGATCTGGGTTCCTTGGCTGGTGCAATAGCTCCGTTGTTGTCACAACAGAGTTTTATAGCATCTGATATGCTAGGCACTACCCTTGGTTCAGTAATGAACTTCTTGGTCCAAAAAGCTTCTTTTGCTGCCTTACTGGTTGCAATATACTCGGCCTCTATTATAGAATCAGCTACTGTATCTTGCTTTGAACTCTTCCAGCTCACAGCACCACCATTAAGGTAAAATACAAAACTTGATTGCGATCGAGAATCATCCTTATCGATCTGGAAGCTAGCATTAGTGTAACCTTTTAAACTTAGCTCTTCCTCACCTCTATACATAAGAAATGTATCCTTATTCCTTCTCAAGTACTTAAGGATGGTTTTAACTACCACCTAATGACTTTTACCGGGATCTACTTGGTATCGACTTGTCATGCTTAAAGCATACGACACGTTTGGATGAGTACATAGCATGGCATACATGATAGACCCTATAGCTGAAGCATATGGAATCTTACTCATGCTTTCTCTCTCTTGTGGAGTTGAAGGACATATTTTCTTCGAGTGTGAAATACCATGTCTCATAGGTAGGAATCCTCTCTTAGATTCTTCCATGCTGAACCTTTTCAGTACTTTATATATGTATGTTCTTTGGCTTAGACCTAGGAGTCGTCTTGATCTATCTCTATAGATCTTGACTCCTAAGATGTAAGTAGCTTTGCCCAAGTCTTTCATAGAAAAATAACTTTCTAACCAAGTCTTAATAGACTGTAAGGTAGGTATGTCATTTCCTATGATAAGTATGTCATCCACATACAATACCAAGAATGTGATAATGCTCCCACTAACTTTCTTGTAAACACAAGGCTCATCTTAATTTTTGATAAAACCAAACTCTTTGATTGCATCATTAAAACAAAGATTCCAACTTCGAGGAGCTTGCTTTAATCCATAAATGGATCTTTGTAGCTTGCATATTTTTTAACATCTTTTGGATCTACAAAACCTTCAGGTTGTGTCATGTACACATCCTCTTCAAGTTTTCCATTAAGGAAAGCAGTTTTGACGTCCATCTGCTAGATTTCATAATCATGAAATGCAACTATTTCAAGCAAGATTCGGATGGATTTAAACATAGCAGCAGGAGAAAAAGTTTCATCATAGTCGACACCATGAACTTGGCGAAAACATTTAGCGACCAATCGCCCTTTGTATGTTTGTATATTACCATCCATGTCAATTTTCTTTTTGAAAACCAACTTGCACCCTATGGGTTTAACCCCTTCTGGTGGGTCAACCAAGATCCATACTTGGTTTTCTGACATGGAATCTATCTTAGACCTTATGGCCTCTAACCATTTCTCAAAATCTGGGCTCGCCACCACTTCTTGATAAGTCCTAGGCTCATATTGATCCATAAGTAGAACATCACCCTGTGTTGTAATGAGAAATCCATATCTCTCAGGTGCTTGGCATTCTCTTAAAGATCTATGCGATGGTTATGTTTCTACAGCAGTTACTTGTTCCTCAATTTCTTGTGGAACCTATTGTTGTTCTATCTCTGGTTCAGTAGTATTTTGTGGTTCTCAAATTTCTTCAAGTTCAATCTTTCTCTCATTTCCTTTTCTAGAGACAAATTCTCTTTCTAAGAAGATGCTAGTCTGAGCAACAAACACTTTGTTCTCAGTAGGATTGAAGAAATAGTATCCTTTAGTTTCCTTAGTATATCCTACAAAGATGCATTTTTCTTATTTGGATTCAAGCTTAGTAGACGTCTAACGTTTAACATAAGCTTCACAACACCAAATCTTCATAAAAGACATACTGATACGTTTCCCAATCCACATCTTATATGGCGTATTTTGAACCGATTTAGATGGAACATGATTCAGTGTGAAAGAATTGTCTCAAGTGCATGTCCCCAAAAGGAAGTTGGTAGATCAGCATGACTCATCATTGATTGAATCATGTCTAACAGAGTTCGACTTATTCTCTCAGAAACTCCATTCCATTGAAGAGTACCAGGAAGAGTAAGTTGTGAGACTATCCCGCATTCCTTCAAAAGGTTATCAAACTCTAGGATAAAAAATTCTCCACCTTGATCAGATCAAAGTGTCTTGATAGTTTTTCCTAGTTGATTTTGTACTTCACTTTTTAATTCTTTGAACTTTTCAAGTGTAACACCCCATACTCGATTCCGAGGCTAAAAGCGGATACGAGACATTACTATGCTTAAACTTCCTTAAACATGAACTTACGGGCTATAAAATTTTGTTCCGAATTAAAAACTTCTATTTCTTAGTCAAATCATTCATATTGTGGGATTACGAGGCCTTAAACTTGCGTTCGAAAACTTTTACAAGTTAAAAGAAACTTTTCTTTAAAACAGGGGCCACACGCCGTGTTGGTATAGGGACACGCCGTGTGCCATTAAGACATGCCCGTGCCTTCCACCCGTGGTCGACATCGCCCGAATCCACACGGCTGGACACGCCCGTGGCCACGCCCGTGTGACAATTAAATTTCTAAGTGTCAAGTGCGGACTTCACATGGCCTTGGCACGCGCCGTGTGCCAAGCGTGTGTATATCCACGGCTTTGAACAAGCGGCCGTATGACCAGCCCATGGTCTATTCTCGACTTAATACACTAAGGTGCAGGAGACACGGCCTAGACACACGCCGTGTGTCTAACTGCAAGCACTTAGAGGCTATCTACCAAGCCCTTTTTCCACCCACATTTGCATACATACATACCTCATCACATAACTACACATAGTACCAACATTAATCTTGAATTAAAGACATTTGATTATAAAAGAATAAGGTCTTTATCCCATACACTAGGGAGAACTAATTCCCATATAATTACAAACAACTTAGGCCATCATCTGCGGCTATACACAAACAACATAAGTTCTCTTAGGCCAACATAATTTGGCTACATCAACAATGACTCAATCAACCTTAAGTACTAGCCCTATACATGCCATAACTTATAGAGACTTGATACATCATACCAAGTGTCTGCTCGATAGTGTAAAAACATCTCCGGCGATCTCCAATTCGAGCTAGCTAAATTTACCTATAAGAGATGAGAGAAATAAAAGGAGTAAGCAAAAATGCTTAGTAAGTTCATCTGCACACAACTTATAAACATTGATATTCATTGAATATACATGACTGCAATTTATTATGAAGAGCTTTTCTCATGAACTCATGGTTACTTACTCAATCATCCTTAAAGCTTACTCATTCTATCTCTTACCATATTCTTACCATACCATAAACCAAATGCTCGTCTAATTAGCATACATTCCTGGACTGATCAACCCAAGATCATATAAATCAACACATCACGCATTCTCAATAAGCCACTCATACTACTAATCTCTCGGTGGTTACGCACCTAGCCCACCATTGAATCTCTTATAGGGTGGTATCGCTTTACACCCACCAATCATTTATACCTATGGTGATTTCGCACTTAGCTCACCAATCATTTATAAGCGATGGTATCGCTTTACGACCCATCGATTACTAATTTATCAGGTGGTAACGCACATAGCCCACCGATAATAATATAGTTGATGGTATCGCACACAGCCCATCGATTACTAATTTATCAGATGGTAACGCACATAGCCCACCGATAATAATATAGTTGATGGTATCGCACACAGCCCATCAATTAATAATATATCAGGTGGTAACGCACACAGCCCACCGATAGTAATAAATTCACAAATACTTTTTCTCTAATTCAAACGTTCATCCGTAAACATCCTCACTCACTATCATTCTTACTTAACTTTCTACGATTCTCATTCGCGTTCACACAATACATTAACAAATCTCTCTCATACACTAAGGTGTATTGATTACACTCATCCCACTAAAGGTTCATCATGCACTGAATTCATCTCAACTGTTAAATAATACTATTCGGTCACATACTCATATTGTCACATTGACATCATACCCCTGATAGGATCATACATGGATTATCATATCGATGCCATGTCCCCGACAAGGCCTTATACGAAATATCACATCGTTTCCATGTCTTTGACATGGTCTTATTTAATATCTCTCACTGAAGCCATATTCCAATATGGTCTTACACGGAACCTTAATTATCATCATTTCATACTATTTACGTTTCTTACCATTCTTAGGTTCAATTCTCTTAACAACCCATCGACAAGTATTTAATACATTCATTGTGTAATTATACATTCCATAAAACATTGGAATATTAAAATAACTCATACGTAATTACAACATTTGCACATGAACTTACCTCGATGCCGAAAGGGCCGAAAAGGGACTTTTGCCCACCTTTCTTTTTTCACTCGTTCTAGGTCCGAAACTCGATTTCTTTAATCTAGAACAACGGAATTTTCCGATTTAATCACTTATAAATCATAATATATCATAATCTACACTCTAGGCAAAAATGACTATTTTGCCCCTACACTTTGGCAAAATTATGATTTTGCCCCTAGGCTCGTAAATAAATTTTCATCACATTTTCTTGTTAAACAAGCCTAGCTGAACATTTAATCCTCTTACAACTATCCACAATTCCATCTATTTCAAGCCTTAATGAACAAATTACAACTTTTGCATTTTAGCCCCAATTAGGTGTTTTCATGACAACACCTTTCACAAAAGTTGTTTCTCATCATCCTATCATTCATTTTCTTCCATAAAACTCATCAAACAACATAAAATCTATCATGGTAAGTCCCTAGACTTTCCACCATATTGCAAACTAGTCCCCTCTTTAGAAAGCTTAAGCTTTGGGGACTCCAAAAGTACAATTTTTATCAAGGAAAGTCATAAAAATCACTTACTTGAAGAGGAGATGAGCTGCTGAAATTTTCAAGCTTTCAAAACGCTCCCTTTGCTGATATTTTTGGTTGTAGAAGAAAAGAAAATGAAAAGATGATAGCTTTTACTTATTTCATCTTATTTTATTCATTTAGTCAACTAATGTCACCAACCCTTGTCAAAATTTTCATTTCTTGTCCCCTTGACCGTCCATCACTTATAGAAAGGCATAATTGCACTTTAAAGACCTCCAATTCACATTCTATAACTATTTGGCACTTCTAGCAAATAAAATAGAACTTTCACACTTTATGCGATTTAGTCCTTTTTCGCAATTAAGCCCTCAATCGCTAAAATTAAAGCACCAAAATTCTCATGCCTCTTTATAAACATTTTATAACACATAAAATAATATCAAAATATTTTTCTTCAACCTCGAATTAGTGGTCCCGAGACCACTGTTCCGACTAGCCCCTAAATCGGGCCGCTACATCAAGGGCTTCAGACTTATGGCGCATGAGATAAACATACCCATATCTACTGAAATCATCAGTGAAAGTAATGAAGTACTAAAATCCACCTCTGGCATGTGTATTCATTGGTCCACATACATCAGTATGTATTAGGCCCAATAAATCATTAGCTCGCTCACTTTTACCAATAAAAGGAGCTTTAGTCATTTATCCCAATAAGCAAGATTCACATACTTCAATTTGTTAAAAAAAAATGAATCCAAGAGACCATCTTTATGGAGTTCGGATATGCGTTTCTCACTTATGTGGCCTAAATGACAATGCCAAAGATAAGTTTGATTTGAGTCATTTATTTTAGATCTTTTAGTATTTATGTTGTAAATGGGATTAACTTGATCTAAAATATAGAGGTCATTTACCAATTGTGCCGAAGCATAGAAAACATTATTGAGATAAAACGAACAACAATTATTCTTAATTATTATCTCAAAACCAATTTTGTCTAAACAAGAAATTAAAATAATGTTCTTAGTCAAACTGGGCACAAAAAAAACAATCCTCTAAACATAAAACAAGTCCATTAGGCCAAGAAAAAGTATATGTTCCTACAGGTAA
Source organism: Gossypium sturtianum (assembly GCA_025698515.1). Taxonomy (NCBI): domain Eukaryota; kingdom Viridiplantae; phylum Streptophyta; class Magnoliopsida; order Malvales; family Malvaceae; genus Gossypium; species Gossypium sturtianum. The sequence continues at coordinate 108,817,683 of CM046945.1, forward strand.
TGCAGCAACTCTTGCTCCATTTCCAACTCATAGTTCCACATCTCCTCTAGCCAGAGTCCTACTCCTTTGCAGTCCCTGTACAGAAGTACAAATGTAACAGCCCGTTTTTGGTCAAATAGGGACAGTAGTTTCGGGACCACAAATCCGAAGTTGAAATGAATATTTTATTATTATTTTATTTTCTACAGCATAATAATGTGATTGTGTGAAAAATTCGTTAAGAAATTTTATTGTTTAATTACTTAATTTGAGAAAAAGGACTAAATCGCGTAAAATGCAAAAGTGCTGTTCTATTAGCTAAAGGTAGTAAATAGCTATAGAACCTTAAAGTAAAGGTCCTCAGGTTGTAATTAACCCATTTGAGAGTTAATGGATGATAGTGGAGTGGTATTTGGTGTAGTTATTAAATATTTTTAAGATTAAAATTGGTATTTAGTAATTAAAGTATAGTAAAATAAAACAAAAATCTATTTTCTTCCATTCATCATCTTCATAGCCGAATGTTAGGGCAAATAAAGCCATGAAAATGGTTTGAAGATTCGGCCAAGCTCATTTGTGCAATTGTAAGTCCGTTTTTGTCCCATTTTTAATGATTTATATGTTTTTGTGATCGTTGCCTCGTATTCTAGCTAGCACGTACCCTAGATTTTGAAACTGTTAAAGATTTATCATGTTGCCATTGTTGAATGCTTGAGTAATTTGATGATCTAAGATAGATTTGGAAGGTTTAATGTTAGATTAATAGCTTTTATAAAGTGATTTTTGACAAAAATGTCAAGAAATGGATTAAATTGAGAAAATGTGAAATATGGTGGTTAAAAGTGTGAATAAATTGAAAATATGGGCTGCTAGTAACATGTATTAAACTCGGCTAAGCATGGGTACTAAATTGCATGAATTTGCAATTTTATGTGATAAAGGCTAAATTGTGAAAATGTAAAACATTAGGGGAAATGTGTAAATTTGACAATTTGTAAATTATAGGCTAAATTGAATAGACCGAATGCTGAGTGTGCTAAATTTGATAATTGTAATGCCCCGAATTTGGGCCTAAAAGAATTGGGTTTGGGCTTTGGATCTTAGAAAATTTTTAAGTGAGCGAGAAAATGACAAATGACATGACGGCTTTAAAGGTTTAATGAATTTGGAGTGTGTAGGTGTGTTGGAGAAGCTCTGGGTTCGAGTTTTGTGGTGGACAATTTTTAATTTAATTAATTAAGGAATCAGGGTTGTGAGTAGTGGGCTTTTAAATAAAAATAAGTGAAAAATGGCACAAAGAAGCCTGTGGTGAAGTGGCTAAGTGACGCCACTAGGGTGTAGAGAGGTGGCAAAATATGCATGCAGGGAGGTCTGAGGTTCGAGTGCTAGCTTAGTTTTATTTTGGAATTTAATTTTAGGCTTCTAGAAGGCTGGAAGTGGCGTGTAGAGGGACTCTAAGGAGAAGTGATCAGTAGAGAGAATTTAGGAGAAGGATAAGGGAGATATCATGGAGAAAAATTAGGAGATGAGCAGTGGATGAAGTGGTGCCGAATTGGACTTTAGGGGTGGAAAAGTTTCGGCTATAGGCTATATAAATGTGTGTGTGCCGAATCTGAGGTCCTAGGTAATGCCAAATTTTCCATTCTTTTTCTTTCTTTTCTTCCCCTCAATCGGTTCCTCCCATAGCCAAACTCTCCCATTGCCGAAATCTTCTAAAGCCGAAGTCCTTTGTGCCGAATTCTCTCATAGCCAAACTCTTCTGTAGCCGAATTACCACCATCTTTTCTCTTGCCGAAATTCCTATTAGTGTCAAATCTTGGTGGTTGTTCCTCCATCACAAATCGATTGTTACCTACTCTCAGTCAAGTGTTGAAAGCCGAATCTAGTTAATAGCTATCTAGGCCGCAGGATCGAAAGGGGATTTGGTAAGTATTCGGTTAACCTTTTTTGTACGTTTTGCTAATAGCCGAAAGGCTATTTAACTATCCTATCATTAACTATGTGATAACAAGGATAAGGTTCAAAGATCGCAAGCGTGGTAGGATCGTTAGCAAGGGTAAGTGTACTCAACTCGATTGTGGTTTAAGTGAATGGCCGAATGTGAGTTTGATCTATAGGGGTGACTTGTGTGGATTATGAGTCACTCTAATCATGATGGTGTGTGTGTGAGTGCAAATCTAGGGGATACTCCTGATTAGTAGCTAAGGAAGGGCTATTAGAACCCGGTGGCACACGGTAAGGTTACGGCAAGGTTTCAGCTTTTGGTAGATATTTTGTTTAAGTATGGGTGATTGATTGAAGGTTGGTTGGTTGTAGGTTCAAGACCAAGGATAGTATAGCACGTCGCAGTAACCAGGTGTGTACAAACACTACACACACATGATATCGGCAAAGTCGGAAAGCCAAAAAGCCGAAAGTGGCTAAATGGGCCCGGTGGGCCCTGAGGCTAGGTTTGATGAAATTGTTTGGTTTGGTCATACGTATTGAGTTAGTTATGCATGTTACATGATTTGGAATTTTTTTGGGTCTAATAGGCCATATGGATGAGATTTGAGCCTAATGGGCCATAAGGATGTGATTTGGGCTTGATGGGCTGCGTGGGGACGTAGAAAAGTATGCTAGGGTTTAATGGACTTTAGGCCTAGTTCTGAACAACTCTTAATCTGCATAAGACTTAATCTAATAATTAAACATGTCTGTGGACAAGTCGCAGGGTTAGAGTGTGCCAACGGACATATACATGTCTAGGATTGGATCTAGGGAGAGCTTGGTACTTAAGAGGTCCTAGTGGCCCACCTCCTCTTCTCTAGAATCCTACCTGGTGCATAGTGTCTGTTCACTTTAGCTGGAAGGACTTGTTAATGGGCCAAAGTTCATAACTAAAATACCCCTGATTTGAAAATTACCAAAATATCCTTAGATTTGAAAAATTACTAAAATACCCTTAGTTTGAAAATTACCAAAATATCCTTAGATTTGCAAAATTACTAAAATACCCCCGAATTGTGGAATTACTTGAATACCCTTGATTTGCAAAATTACCAAAACATCCCTGATTTACAAAATTTCCAAAATACCTCTGTTTTGCAAAATCACCTAAATACTCCTATAGAGTAGATTTACGGAAATACCCTTAGGTAGTGAAATGACTAAAATACCCCTCAGTGGCGAATGTGTGAGAATGTGTATGTTGCATTCATGAAATATATGTTGCACTTGGGTGGGTTTTGATGATACGGAGGAAGACTTGAGGATCGCATAGTCGCTTGACGATCGTGGATCCACCGGTGGCTTTAAGCCTATTATAGCAGCTTTGCTACAACGTTTGAGTAGTGCCGCTGTTGGTGCTACCTTTGGTGTGTAGGGATGGGTGGGTTGATATTTATATCCCCACATGTGTGTAGGGTTGGAAGGGAAATGGTGTGCAGGATTGGATTTGGGATGGGTGCATTGCATTCATGTGATACTAATATGGTATGAGGTCATTGTGGGCTAAGGCCCAAGACCACTGATTTTGATAGGGCTTAGGTCCAATGTAAATTTGTATGTTGATTTGATTGCCAAGGGTCATACACACTGAGTTTCGAAACTCACACCCTTTTTATTAAATGTTTCAGGTGATCCTCAGTAAACGGCTCGACGTGGGAGAGGACTTGGAGATGGCCACGCTACAAGACATTTAGAAGTTTTATTTATTTGTTTCAAAAGACATGATTTTAATTACTTTATTTTCATTAGATGTAATAAGGCCTCGTACTCTGATTTGACTTTAGACTTTGGGTTTTGTTGTTTCAACTGTTTACTTAATTATTAAACATGAGTAAATTTCTTATGTTTAAACTTGATTTCCGAAATACTTAAAATAATTAAATGGGCTTTTATCGCTACTTAATAAGGTGTCAAGGATTTTGGGCTTTTAGGCCTTAAATTTTAACTTAGCAAAATCGTTTTGAATTATGCCTTTGATGTGACATTCCCAGATTCAGCCATAACGTCTGGGTCGGGTCTGGGGGTGTTACATTTAGTGGTATCAGAGCCTAGTTGCAAAGCTCGAGCTGTGAAATGGGCCTTAGATTTTGGTGTTTAAAGTAAGTAGATTAAAATGTTTTGCAGGATTCTTGAAGTGTGGTTCACCGAGCCCTCGACGTCGAGCCAAGTAAGTTTTCTGTGTTTACCTTTGTTTAAATTACGGAACTATATCTAGATATGGGCTACTTTAAAATAGGTTTTTAGAGGCTAAAGCCGTAGGAAACTTAAGCCTGTAGTGGATCTTCGATCGCGAAACAACTTTTAAATTGTTCCTTGCATAAGACATGTGTTTTAAACAGTGAAACTATGTACTAAATTAATAAAAATTCCTAATTCAGATAATATGAGAATCAGCGATGAGCACTAGAAGAAGTGCAAGGGGTCGCGGTAGAGGCCGTGGAAGTGTTAGGGCTGATTTACTGAATCAGCTAGTTAGGGAGGTACTGGAAGAGGTTAAAGAAATTGGTGAAACACTTCGGGTTAGGTGCATGGACTGTAAGAAAAAAAGAGATCGCAGTTTTCTAGTGCCGCAGTCTCGTTCTGTGAAGCATGTTAAGGTACGTCCAAACTTTTCAGCTTGCAAATATTACAGAAGGTGTCATCCGGGTGAATGCTGGAGGAAGTTAGGAGCGTGTTGAAGATGCAGGTCTGAGGAGCATAAGGCTCGGGATTGTTTAATCACCATTAAGTCGGGTATGTTTTGTGTGGATGCGATATTTTTGGGTATAGAAACTGTATGCTTGCAATGTTTATGTGTTAATAAATCAGAGTGCGCAGCAAAAGCATAGTGTGACTTGAGCGGTGCGTTGAGTAGTTAGTTGGAAATTTTGAGGACGAAATTTCTTTAAGGGGGTAGAATTGTAACACCCCGAAGTTGGGCCTAGAAGAATTGGGCTTTGGGCTTTGGATCTCAGAAAATTTTTAAGTGAGCGAGAAAATGACAAATGACATGACGGCTTTAAAGGTTTAATGAATTTGGAGTGTGTAGGTGTGTTGGAGAAGCTCTGGGTTCGAGTTTTGTGGTGGACAATTTTTAATTTAATTAATTAAGGAATCAGGGTTGTGAGTAGTGGGCTTTTAAATAAAAATAAGTGAAAAATGGCACAAAGAAGCCTGTGGTGAAGTGGCTAAGTGACGCCACTAGGGTGTAGAGAGGTGGCAAAATATGCATGCAGGGAGGTGCGAGGTTGAGTGCTAGCTTAGTTTTATTTTGGAATTTAATTTTAGGCTTCTAGAAGAAATTTGGAAGTGGCGTGTAGAGGACTCTAAGGAGAAGTGATCGATGAGAGAGAATTTAGGAGAAGGATAAGGGAGATATCATGGAGAAAAATTAGGAGATGAGCAGTGGATGAAGTGGTGTCGAATTGGACTTTAGGGGTGGCTAAGTTTCGGCTATAGGCTATATAAATGTGTGTGTGTCGAATCTGGGGTCCTAGGTAATGCCGAATTTTCCATTCTTTTTCTTTCTTTTCTTCCCCTCAATCGGTTCCTCCTATAGCCAAACTCTCCCATTGCCGAAATCTCCTAAAGCTGAATTCCTTTGTGCCGAATTCTCTCATAGCCAAACTCTTCTGTAGCCGAATTACCACCATCTTTTCTCTTACCGAAATTCCTATTAGTGCCGAATCTTGGTGGTTGTTCCTCCATCACAAATCAATTGTTACCTACTCTCAGTCAAGTGTTGAAAGCCGAATCTAGTTAATAGCTATCTAGGTCGCAGGATCGAAAGGGGATTTGGTAAGTATTCGGTTAACCTCTTTTGTACGTTTTCCTAATAGCCGAAAGGCTATCTAACTGTCCTATCTTTAACTCTGTGATAATAAGGATAAGGTTCAAAGATCGCAAGCGTGGTAGGATCGTTAGCGAGGGTAAGTGTACTCAACTCGATTGTGGTTTAAGTGAATGGCCGAATGTGATTTTGATCCATAGGGGTGACTTGTATGGATTATGAGTCACTCGAATATTGATGGTGTGTGTGTGAGTGTAGATCTAGGGGATACTCTTGATTAGTAGCTAAGGAAGGGCTATCAGAACCCGGTGGCACACGGTAAGGTTACGGTAAGGTTTCAACTTTTTGTAGATATTTTGTTTAAGTATGGGTGATTGATTGAAGGTTGGTTGGTTGTAGGTTCAAGACCAAGGATAGTATACCACGTCGTAGTAACCAGGTGTGTACAAACACTACACACACACATGATATCGGCAATGCCAGAAAGTCGAAAAGCCAAAAGTGGCTAAATGGGCCCAGTGGGCCCTGAGGCTAGGTTTGATGAAATTATTTGGTTTGGTCATACGTATTGAGTTAGTCATGCATGTTACATGATTTGGAATTGTTTTGGGTCTAATAGGCCATATGGATGAGATTTGAGCCTAATGGGCCATAAGGATGTGATTTGGGCTTGATGGGTTGCATGGGGACGTAGAAAAGTATGCTAGGGTTTAATGGACTTTAGGCCTAGTTCTGAACAACTTTTAATCCGCATAAGACTTAATCTAATAATTAAACATGGCCGTGGACAAGTAGTAGGGTTAGAGTGTGGCAACGGACATATGCATGTATAGGATTGGATCTAGGGAGAGCTTGGTACTTAAGCGGTCCTAGTGGCCCACCTCCTCTTCTCTGGAATCCTACCTAGTGCATAGTGTCTGTTCACTTTAGCCGCAAGGACTTGTTAATGGGCCAAAGTTCATAACTAAAATACCCTTGATTTGAAAATTACCAAAATATCCTTAGATTTGCAAAATTACTAAAATACACTTAGTTTGAAAATTACCAAAATATCTTTAGATTTGCAAAATTACTAAAATACCCCCGAATTATAGAATTACCAGAATACCCTTGATTTGCAAAATTACCAAAACATCCCTGATTTACAAAATTTCCAAAATACCTCTGTTTTGCAAAATCACCTAAATACCCCTATAGAGTAGATTTACGAAAATACCCTTGGGTAGTGAAATGACTAAAATACCCCTAAGTGCCAAATGTGTGAGAATGTGTATGTTGCATTCATGAAATATATGTTGCACTTGGGTGGGTTTTGATGATATGGAGGAAGATTTGAGGATCGTATAGTCACTTGATGACCGTGGATCCACCGGTGGCTTTAAGCCCATTATAGCAGCTTTGCTGCAACATTTGAGTAGTGCCGCTGCTGGTGCTACCTTTGGTGTGTAGGGATGGGTGGGTTGATATTTATATCCCCACAGCTGTGTAGGGTTGGAAGGGAAATGGTGTGCAGGGTTGGATTTGGGATGGGTGCATTGCATTCATGTGATACTGATGTGGTATGAGGTCATTGTGGGCTAAGGCCCAAGACCACTGATTTTGATAGGGCTTAGGTCCAATGTAAATTTGTATGTTGATTTGATTGCCAAGGGTCGTACACACTGAGTTTCGAAACTCACACCCTTTTTATTAAATGTTTCAGGTGATCCTCAGTAAACGGCTCGACGTGGGAGAGGACTCGGAGATGGCCACACTACAAGACATTTAGAAGTTTTATTTATTTGTTTCAAAACACATGATTTTAATTACTTTATTTTCACTAGATGTAATAAGGCCTTGTACTCCGATTTGACTTTAAATTTTGGGTTTTATTGTTTCAACTGTTTACTTAATTATTAAACCTGAGCAAATTTCTTATGTTTAAACTTGGTTTCCGAAATACTTAAAATAATTAAATGGGCTTTTATCGCTACTTAACAAGGTGTCAAGGATTTTGGGCTTTTAGGCCTTAAATTTTAACTTAGCAAAATCGTTTTGAATTATGCCTTTGATTTGACATTCCCGGATTCGGCCATAACGTCTAGGCTGGGTCTGAGGGTGTTACAATAATATATAGATCAAGATAAGTAGAGATCGGGATTAGATCGGGGAAACGGAAAAGTGGACGAATAGTCGATAATTTCCATCCGAACAACTCGAGGTAAATTCGTATAATTAGAATCGAATTTTTAAATACTTGTAAATTATTTGGAATGAAAGTATAATTGAGAAAATGGTATTACTGAGTTCGAATGCCTAATTGATGAGAATTATTGAATACCGAGTCCCGTTTGAACCGTAGAAAGTCATGGGATACGAGTGACATGTCACTAAGGTTACCGTTTTTGGTCGAGATCCTGCATATGTTGCGAACTCACCACAGCTCGTATGAGCTTACCAACATATCAGCTCGTAAGAGCTTTTTGTTTTCAGCTCGTCAAAGCTTACCGTTTCAACTCAATAGAGCTTACTGTCCATCAGCTCAGGAGGAACTTACTGATCATAGCTCGAAAGAGCGGAAATGATAATGAATTGACGGACTATTGATTTATACACGTAATGTATATCACTCGAGTATCCCTCAATATTCTAATAGGTTCAACGGGCATAAATTTTGTTATTGGTTATATGAAAAGGCTATGTGTTTATACGGATGAGTTACTGTTTATATGGATGAAGTACTGTTTATACGGATGAATTACTATTTATATGGATGAATTACTATTTATACGGATGAGTTACTGTTATCGAATGAATTATTGTTTATATGATTGAGAGTGAAATGTTACAAATGTTGTACATGATATATGAATTTAATATGATACAATGTATTGAGCATTAAATTGAGATAATGGATGATTATATGCACTTATGTGACTAACTTGTTGATGAATGCTTGTGTTTAGGCATTTGGTAATTGAATTGAGTACACCTTATTTATTGTCTTGATTATGTATAAATGGTAAGTTTAATTCTGAATTATACGAGCTTACTAAGCTATAAAGCTTACTCTGTTTATTTTTCGTGTTTTATAGAGGTTCGATAGCTCGCTCGATTCGGATAAAATCGGAGATACGCATCACACTATCCAGTTGCCGATTGGTACCTTTGAACTCATGGATATATGTAAATATGGCATGTATAGGCTAGTTATAAAGATGATAGTTATGGTTACTTGAACTAGTGATTTTGGTACATGTTGTGATATAAGATAAAGCCATTTGATTTGGCTTAACTCGGTATAATGCTTTGGTTGCGTATAAGTATTCAAATATGTGTATTCAAATATGTCCTTCTCAAGGACTCGTCGCAATGAAAGTGAATTTGTGTTTGCAGCCATAATATATCTATAACAATGAAATATGCGAGTGAGTAAATTTACCAAGTTTATACTAATCATTACAAAGACTCTATTAAATTATGCTCCCACTATTTTATTCAAAATTAATAACCATCATATTTTAATTTCGAAAAGACTTTCTTAGAAGTTTTTCTAGTGGGTAAAGATCCATATATCACCTCCTCTTAAGTCAACTTTGGCTTTACTCTCAAGATTAAGGTTATTTAGGTAAGCAACTCTTGCTAATTACATCATATGTAGCTGATCACTGTGATGTCAAAGTTTTAAAATTTATAAAGATAATGATGGAACCTAGAAACTAACTATGACAACGATTGAGGCAAGTGCACCTATCGAACAGTAGTATAGCTTAGGCAAGACCGGATTGTCGAACCCAAAGGAACTAAAAGTACTAATACTAACTTTCTTTCTATTATTTAGCCTAAGAATTAAGCGAATGGTTGTTTTAATCTAAATTAATTAACTACTAAACTTAAAGACTCTAAGACAAAGAAGAATGAATTTGGGAGAATACTTGAAGAAAAACCAATTAATTAAGACGACACCCAAGGAAGAATCCACCTAGACTTCACTTGTTATCTAACTCGAACTGCACGATTTATTCATTTGACTTGATCCGTAGGATTCCCTAATTTATATTAAACCCTCTCTCGAGACGAATAACGTCTAACCCTAGGTTGATTAATTGAAATCTCTTTCTAATTAAAACCCCTAGAATCGCATTAACTCGATCTATGGACTCCCATATTAGGTTTCACCCTAATCCGGCAACGCCTCGTCACCCTATCTCTAGGTGCGCGATCAACTCCGCTTAACTATGCTAGATCTACTCTTAGGCAGGGACTTTTGCTCCTCCACCTAAGCACATCAAACTTGAATTAATATCCGCGAAATATCAACACAAGAATTAAGAACACATAATTAAGAACAATTCAAATATTTATCATATAGTTCAGCAAACGATAACAAGATTCATCTAAGTTTCATCCCCCTCACGTATCTGAGGGTTTAGTTCATAACAATAAAAGAAAACATCTCAGAAGAAAAGATAAAACAAAACATAAGAAATCCCTAAAACTCCCTGAAGGAATTGAAGAGGAGATCCTCCGTCTTGAGTATAATTCCAGCTTCTTGAGATGGAACAACTGGCTATCCCTGAGCGAATCCCCACAAATCTGCCCTCTCTGGCCGAGCAAGACGCCCCTAAACGGTAGCTTTAGGCTCCCGTCGACTCCCCCCTTTTAGGTCATACTTAGGGTGTATTTGTAGGCTTTTGGAATGTGTTCCTTTGCCCCTAAGTATCCAAATCCGATTAAAATTGCTCTTTTCCGCGGCAAGGACACGGCCATGGCACACGCCCGTGTGAATCGTCTTTAGGCCGTGCTCGGACTTTATTAATCAAGCATGGCCGTGTATTTCGTGGCTTAGACCGTGTTCAATTATTGAGGAGGCACGGCCGTGTGGTCTTGGGCCGAGGCCGTGTTGATTTCGTGCTTTGGCCCATTTGGCTCGTTTTAAGTCTGTTTCTTGTTTTTTTCATCCTCCGGTGCTTCCCTGAGTATAAAACATGAAAAGAAAGGATTAAGGGCACCTTTTTACATAAATCAAGGGATAAATCATCCAAAAGTATGCTAAATGTGGGATTAAAATATGTTACTTTTATGGTTCATCACATAACCCCACACTTAAGCTTTTGCTTGTCCTCAAGCAAAATTCTCAACTTACAATTAAAACGAACTTTCCATGATTCAATATTCCTATCAAAAATGTCTCATCATAATTCATAGATAATTTATACATGGATAATTTAACTCAAAGAGTCATAAAGATTCAAACAATCTAAGTCATACATTTGTAGCACAAAACATAGGTGTTTCCCCTCATCTAAATAATTACCTCTGATTCAAAACCTACAAGGGTTGACTTCCTCACTAAAGATTCACTCAAATCACTCGAAGTGTTTAAGGTTCATAATTAAGCACTCAAATGTCAAACCTGAAAAGTTAATCCCATAGGCTTGCATGAAAATCAAATATCCACCACAGTAATATGAGATGATGCACAAATCAAAAGGTCTTTAACAGGGTTGTAACAAGGCTTGGGTTAAAGGTGTGATTAAAGGCTGAATTAGAGGGTTAGAATCGAGATTGACCTGAAAAATTACCTAACCAGAAACAATGAACTAAATAAAAGTAATTACATCAACTGAAGGCTAATAATACTAATAATACGAGCTTCTTCTTCAATATTTGGAATTCAAACGTATAAGCTCATTTAATCACAAAACTAATAATGAATAATGAATATACTTTTTTTAAGAACAAATCATAAATACATAACAAAGGATTAATTACTGAAATAAAAAACATAGTTAGGCTATTAATCAAATCAAATCTCGATATAAGGGTAGTCATAAGGAATGGTGATAACAAAAACAAAGGGTTTCTGGGTTAAAATCAGTGGGTGAGTCAATAAAAAGGGTTGTTAGGATCAAAGGGGCACTAGGGGTTAATTATGAAGGTAGGTTTTTAGTGGAGTAAGTGGGTTAAATCCTAGTTGCCTTTATCATTTCTGTATATCAAATCAAAGGTGTGGTCTCGACATGTATAATCGATGCAAGTTCTAGAATAACAAATCAATGTTGACACACTCATAATCAATAAAGTCAGCAAGAAAAAGGATATATGCTCTTATAAGGCTCAAAATCTCACAAAAATTATGGGTATTTTGATATCAACCTCATAAATTTCTAACTTCAAAGTAATATTTAATTCAGGTAGACAACCTAGAAAATTTTTATTTTCTTGAAACATAGACTTATCATGCTTGATTCTCTAGTATTCTTAGAATTCAATCATCAATGCACAATTATCAATGACTTAATCTAAAACACATCAATAAAGATCATGAATCATAGGAATTTCATTCTAATGATAATATGAGAAACTTACTCTAAGAAACAAGACATAATTCAGGATTTGAGAATAATGCAAAAAAATTAGGCACCTTTTTAGGTTGTTCACCCCCCCACACTTAAGACGTACATTGCCCTCAATGTACAAAGTTAGATAATAACACAATGATACTAAAATCATAAGATATGGGGAGAAGTGAAACTTCTTGAATTATGGATGAAATCCTTGGAGGATGTGGAAAATACGTTGGAGGGGTCGGTCTGGATGACGATCCTGCGCTAGATGAAGAAATTGGGTAGCTCGTGGAGGATTAGCCAGGATATAATAATAATAATTAAAACTATACTAATTAAATAATTAAAGAATAGCAAGCTAAAGTGAAGAAAAATAAAGATGAAACTAAAATTAAAAGAAAAGATAAATGGACCGTAGGGTCCTTATTGTTGGATGGTTCGCGAGGTGGGTGTGACCTCTAAGGCTGCGGAGGTGCTGGCGGTGGCGGAAGTGGCATGATTCCCTAGCAGCCTTTAGAACCTAAAATTGAGAAACTAAGAATAAATAAACTAAATTAAGCATAAGAGTGTTAAAGAGAAGGAAAATAAAGGAGAAGAGTAAAGAAGAAGAAAAATTAAATGGTCTCAAAGACCCTTGGCTTGTCGAGTGATTGAAGCGGCCGGCATGAACTTATGTAGATCGGTCTCCATGAGGGAGACTGTGCTGGGATCCTTCCGTTTCTTCGACATGTCCAAAAGATTGAGAAGAATGCTATAAGAATGAAGAATGCTAAGAAGGTATGGTGTAAGGGTATAAAGGAGGAAGAAGGGTGAAAGTTGCAAAGGGGTGAAAAGTTGAGAGTTAGTAGGAGAAGAGAAAAAGGAGGGGGTTTAAATAGATTTTCAAGCCTGGTACAACCCCATGCCCGTGTACCGTGGGCGTGCTAAGTCACACGGCCGCATCGCACGACCGTGGTGGGCTTCGTTTGTTTCTCCCACGCCCATGCTCAGGTCGCCACGCCCGTTGGTGCTAAGTCAGTGTCGTCCACGGTCGCGTCGAACGGTCCTGGCGTTTTGTCGGTGCCCGTGGGTTGGTGGTTGGAGTCCGTGACTCAAAGATTTGATTCTTTCTAACTTGTACCCTCTCTGTCGTGTCAGTACGGTGATTCTGTACTTCTACACGACCACGGCCACGGCCGTGTGGCCTGGAAATCTGCACTTTTGGTTAGTTTAAAGCTAGGTGTTTAAGACTAAGAAAAGAAAAGACAAATTATAACAAAAGCAAAAGTAACTACAGTTAGTTCTCGGGTTGCCTCCCGAGAAGCGCTCGTTTAAAGTCTTAAGCTAGACTTACCTCTCGTTTGTATCATCAGGGTGGTTTGAGGAGTTGAAAATCCTTCCTCATGCTATCGGTATTATCATGATAGAATTTAAGTCGAGATGCGTTTATATTGAAAGTGCCAAAGATAGGGTTACTTACCTGGACTGTTCCGTATGGAAAAACACTGATTACCCTAAATGGTATTTCTTTGTTTGTGTTAGGGTCAGGGGGAGATGTTCGAGGGTCTGTTTTTTCTATCAATACCTGATCTCCAATTTTGAACTTGTTTGATTTGTGGAGTGGTTCTGGTTCTGCTTCGTGTATTCCTAATTTCTTCTTGAAATGCGTCTTCCAGTCGTCTAGATCATCGAATTGAATCCCTCGTTCCTCATGAGTTATTTCTTTGTTAACACTGGGTCTAGGATCAGGTCCAGTTGTATTCTTTTGTGTGTTTCCTGAAAAGAAGGGTTAACCGAATGGTTATCAATAGAGTTTGTTTTCTCACCTTGATTACTCGATGTTTAGCCGAATCAAGAGCTTTGAGAGTGACTGTCTCGTTACCTACACGAAGTATGAGTTCTCCTGCATCAATATCAATTTTAGTCCTGGCAGTTGCTAAAAATGGTCTTCCTAAGATTAAGGGGATCGAATTATCCTCATCCATGTCTAAAACGACAAAGTCTACTGGGAATACGAATTTTTCAATTTTTACGAGTACATCTTCGATTATACCCCTAGGAACTCTAACAGTTTTATCAGCTAGTTGAATGCTTATCCTAGTTTGTTTGGGTTTCCCTAGACCTAGTTGTTTAAACAATTTATAAGGCATGACATTTATGCTTGCCCCTAGATCAGCTAACACATTATCAACAGTTAGTCTACCAATTAAACATGGAATTGTAAAACTCCCTGGATCTTTTAATTTCTGTGGTAGTTTATTTTGCAAGATTGCTGAGCACATTACATTTAGTTCCACGTGTGATGCCTCGTCTATCCTTCGGTTGTTCGTCAAAAGTTCTTTTAAAAATTTTCTAGAATCGGGCATCTGTGAAAGAGCTTCAAGTAACGGTAAGTTAATATGTAATTTCTTTAAAAGTTTAAGAAACTTACCAAATTGTTCCTCTGTATTGTCTCTCCTCAATGCTTCAGGGTATGGTATGCGAGGTTGGTATTCTTTGATTACCGATTTTGGCTTTTCTTGTGTTTCCTCAACCTTACCTTATTTGACCTCATCCTCTTGCCTTGAATTGAGCTCGTCTAACCCTTCACTTTCTTGAGCTGTTATGGCTTGGATTTGCTCCTTTGGGTTAATCTCAGTGTTGCTTGGTAGACGCCCTTACGGTCGTTTGGAAATTATCTTTGCAAGCTGTCCAACTGTGTTAGTAAGTTGTCCAACTGTCTTAGTGAGTTCCCCGACTTGGCTCTCGATCCCTTTAATTTATGCCTGTTGATTCTTAAGGGTGGTCTCAGTGTCTTGGAGACGGTTATCTGTAGCTGGCATGAATTTTGTCAGCATCTCTTCAAGGTTCGTCTTCTTCTCCTGTGGATAGGGCTGATTTTGGAAATTTTGATGAGGTTGTTGTCTTTGATTTCCTTGATTTCCTTGTCCTCCCCATGAAAAATTTGGGTGGTTCCTCCAACCTGGATTATAAGTATTACTATAAGAGTTGTTATTAGATCTAAAATTATTACCAATATAGTTCATCTGTTAGCTTTCTGTGCCCGGTTGGCAGGGTGGGTATTCAGGATTCGCCACAGTTCCACTTGCGTCGCACTGCATCACTGGATGTACCTGCGAAGAACACAAACTATCAAGCTTTTTATTCATCATCTCTACCTGTGTTGATAGTATGGTTATTGCATCGATGTTGAAAACTCCGGCTGATTTTGTTGGTTTTGTCCTTGTAACCTGCCACTGATAGTTATTCAGTGACATCTCTTCAATAAACTCGTAGGCTGCTTCAGAGTTCTATTGTTCAGTGGTTCCACCGTGGTGAATCAATTAGTCGCCTCGTTGAGGGGTTTACACCGTTATAGAAAGTTTGGACTTGGAGCCACAAGGGTAAACCATGGTGCGGACACCTTCTCAAGAGATCCTTGTATCTCTCCCATGCGTCGTATAATGTCTCTAAATCCATCTGCACAAAAGAAGAGATATCATTCCGTAATTTGGCCATTTTGGCCGGTGGGAAATATTTTAATAAAAAATTTTCAGTCATTTGATCCCATATGGTGATTGACCCTCGTTGTAATGAGTTTAACCACTGTTTGGCTTTATTCCTTAATGAAAATGGAAATAACCGAAGCCTTATGGCATCATCAGAAATGCCATTTATTTTGAAAGTATCACAGAACTCTAAAAAATTAGCTATATGAGTGTTTGGATCTTCGTCCTGCAAACCATCAAATTGAACAAATTGTTGAATCATTTGTATAGTGTTAGGCTTTAATTCAAAATTATTAGCAGCTATAGCAGGCCTAACAATACTTGATTCGGCTCCTGTTAAATGAGGTTTAGCATAATCATACATAGTATGTAGAGCATTATTTTCTGCCACATCTTGTGGTGGTGGATTATTCTCATCCATCCCTTCAGTAGGATTGGATTCGTCTTATTGTTCTTCTTCTTGGTAATTTAGGGCTCGCCTAATTTCTCTGCGATTCCTGCGAGCGGTAGCTTCAATATCACTGTCGTATACTAGTGGTCCTCTCGGGTTCCTTCTAGTCATAAACTAGAGGTACCTGGAAGGAAGAAGTAATAAAAGAAGAAAAATTAGCAAATAAAATAAGAAATAAAATTGAAGTGCAAAAAATATAAATGGCTAAAGTAATAAAAATAGAGCTTTCTTAATATTTTAGTTCCCCGGCAACGGCGCCAAAAACTTGATCGCTGTGATGTCAGAGTTTTAAAATTTATAAAGATAATGATCGAACCTGGAAACTAACTATGACAACGATTGAGGCAAGTGCACCTATCGAACAGTAGTATAGCTTAGGCAAGACCGAATTGTCGAACCCAAAGGAACTAAAAGTACTAATACTAACTTTCTTTCTATTATTTAGCCTAAGAATTAAGCGAATGGTTTTTTTAATCTAAATTAATTAACTACTAAACTTAAAGACTCTAAGGCAAAGAAGAATGAATTTGGGAGAATAGTTGAAGAAAAACCAATTAATTAAGACGACACCCAAGGAAGATTCCACCTAGACTTCACTTGTTATCTAACTCTGAACCAGACGATTTATTCATTTGACTTGATCCGTAGGATTCCCTAATTTATATTAAACCCTCTCTCGAGGCGAATAATGTCTAACCCTAGGTTGATTAATTAAAATCTCTTTCTAATTAAAACCCCTAGAATCGCATTAACTCGATCTATGGACTCCCATATTAGGTTTCACCCTAATCCGGCAACGCCTCGTCACCCTATCTCTAGGCGCGCGATCAACTCCGCTTAACTATGCTAGATCTACTCTTAGGCAGGGACTTTTGCTCCTCCATCTAAGCACATCAAACTTGAATTAATATCCGCGAAATATCAACACAAGAATTAAGAACACATAATTAAGAACAATTCAAATATTTATCATATAGTTTAGCAAATGATAACAAGATTCATCTAAGTTTCATCCCCCTCAGGTATCTGAGGGTTTAGTTTATAACAATAAAAGAAAACATCTCAGAAGAAAAGATAAAACAAAACATAAGAAATCCCTAAAACTCCCTGAAGGAATTGAAGAGGAGATCCTCCGTCTTGAGTATAATTCTGGCTTCTTGAGATGGAACAACTGGCTATCCCTGAGCGAATCCCCACAAATCTACCCTCTCTGGCTGAGCAAGACGCCCCTAAATGGTAGCTTTAGGCTCCCGTCGACTCCCCCCTTTTAGGTTATACTTAAGGTGTATTTATAGGCTTTTGGAATGTGTTTCTTTTCCCCTAAGCATCCAAATCCGATTGAAATTGCTCTTTTCCGCCGCAGGGACACGGCCATGGCACACGCCCATGTGAATTGTCTTTAGGCCATGTTCGGACTTTATTAATGAGGCACGGCCGTGTATTTCATGGCTTAGACCGTGTTCGAGATTATTGAGGAGGCACGGCAGTGTGGTCTTGGGGCCAGGCCGTGTTGATTTTGTGCTTTGGCCCATTTGGCTTGTTTTAAGCCCGTTTCTTGTTCTTTTCATCCTCCGATGCTTTCCTGAGTATAAAACATGAAAAGAAAGGATTAAGGGCACCTTTTTACATAAATCAAGGGATAAATCATCCAAAAGTATGCTAAATGTGGGATTAAAATATGTTACTTTTATGGTTCATCAGTAACTCCTAAATATTTGGTGAACAGCTCTTGTTCTAATCATCTTATGATTTATCCAAATTACTTGCCTCTAGGTTTCTGATCCTATTAGAGTAACCTAGTTAAGTCGCTAACCAATGTTTTAACCAGTGAATATCACTTGCTTATTCTTCCCGTTTAACCAAGATAGATACTAGTACTTCGCTTTAGAAGAACCTACATAGTATCGATCGAGGCCTTAACGAGGGAAATAATTGGAATGCAACATCGACCTAATATTTTGATTGAGGGAATTTTATTAAGGTTGCATCTCACCAATTCTTATCTACTTTAGTCCATTTAGTCCTTTAATTGATCTCATCAATTAATGTTTTTATTGTTATCAAATTTTAAGATACTTTAATTGATCTCCTGAATAAGTAAAGCAATAAATATATGCAATAGTTATTTCCCATAAACTAAGGTATTTCCTCCCAAGACAAAGGGAGAACCAAAAGGAAACCTAAAGCTGTAAGCTGCTTCACAAGCTTCTCGTCCACTTTAATTGGCCCATCTTTCTTCTCGTCTGGCCTACAGCAACTAATGCAACTTACAATTTTTAGAAACTTGTTTTACATATGAGGGAGTAAGATGAGAAGACAAATAAAAGAGAAATGTAGTAAGGCATGACATGCAAGTTGTATTTATAAAATTTACAGCCTTTTCAAATGGTTATTGGGCTATAACTATGCATTTCAAAAACCGTGTGTAACAGCCCGATTTTGGGGCTAGTCGGAACATTGGTTCCGAGACCACTAATCCAAGGTTGAGGAAAATTATTTTAGTATTTATTTTATGTGTTATAGCATAAATATATGGCTACATGAAAATTTTGATGCTTTAATTTTAACGATTGAATGCTTAATTGTGAAAAAGGACTAAATCGCATAAAGTGTGAAAGTTCTATTTTTCAAGGTAGAGGTGTCTAATAGCCATAGAATATTAAATTAAAGGTTCTTAAAGGGTAACTAGGCCATAAAGAATGTGTTGGCTGGCCATAGGAAGCTAGGGGGACAAGAGCATTAATTTTAGTCAAAATTTGGTGACTTTAGGTGATAAAAGATGAATAAAATATGATAAAAAGGAAAGATATCATCTTTCACTATTCACCCTTCTTCTTCCACCAAAAATTGAAGAGAAAATAGAGGGTTTTGGGGTTCAAACTTTCAGCTAAGCTATCTCCTTGCAAGTAAGTGATCTTAGAGGTCTTTCTTGATGATTTTTTGTATTTTTGGAGTCCCCAAAGCTTAAGCTAGCTAATAAGGGGACTAATTTGCAATATGGTTGAAAGTCTAGGGACTTGCCATGAGAGTTTTTATGTTGTTTGCTGAGTTTTTATGGAAGAAAATGAATGTTAGTGAGATGAGAAACAACTTTTGTGAAAGGTTATAGCATGAAAACACCTAAATAGGGCTTGAATGCAAAGATTGAAAATGTGTAATAAATGCATGAAATAATTGGATTTATGAGTAGTTGTAAGATTAATAAATGTTTAGCTAGGCTTGCTTAATGAGATAATGTGATGAAAAATGATTTACGAGCCTAGGGGCAAAATCATAATTTTGCCATAGTATAAGGGCAAAATGGTCATTTTTGCCTAAGTAAAGATTATGAAGCATTATGATTATAAAATGATTGAATGAGTGAATTTTTGTTGTTATAGACCAAGAAGAGTGCGGAATTAACCTTGACCGAGGAAAAGGCAAGGTTTCAAATTAAACCGTAAATTAACACATTTTGCACCGAGGTAAGTTTATGTGTAAACTACTCATTTTGAATATACATGTTGTTAATGAATGGTGCATTGTATGAATGAAATTATTCATGATTGAGATGAATTGAATTCGATAGATGTTGAGTAATTTTCGTATGAGTTCAATTATAGATTAATGGTGGGCTATGTGCGATGCCACCGTAAATACTCTTCATAGTGGGCTAAGTGCGATACCATTTTACTATTCATTCACGATGGGCTGTGTGCAATGCCATCGTTTATATTATCATTTGGTGGGCTAAGTGCGATACCACCATAATTATTCTTGTTGGTGGGCTATGTGCGAAACCACCCTAATTATAGATTAATGGTGGGCTATGTGCGAAACCACCGAGTGTTTGTTATCATTTCAATAGTTCATCGAGGAATTGTTTAAGTGCTTGTTTCATGAGGCTTTGTTGTGATAAGTGCAGGGAATGTATGCCATTAAATGTGAGCATTATGCTTGTTATATGGTGGGAATGTGGTAAGAGGTGATTTGAGTAAGCATGAGTTTAGATTGAGGAATGATCTTGCTTAGTACATATTGCTATATATTGACTAGCATGTATTATAATGCTTATTGTTTACATGTAAACTTACTAAGCTTAAAGCTTACTCCCTTTCCTTTCCCATTGTTTTATAGTGTCAAAGAGCCAGGTCGGGATACGAGGATAATTGGAAGACCACCTACACTATCAGCTCATCTTGGTATATCTAGACTTAGTATTTTGAGTCTGGCATGTATAGGGGCTAGACTAGGTGAATTGTTTTGTTATTTTAGCCAAGTATGTATTGGCTCCCTTAAGGATGAATTCTTTTGTATATTGCCATAGTTAATGACTCATTATGTTTAAGTTATGAAATATGAGGCTATACAAGAAAGTGTTGTTGCACAAATTGAGTTGTTTGATGATGTGTTGAATGGAATTATGTTGTGTGAGTTAGGGTGGCAAAAAGAGCTTGGCAAATAGCCTTGTTTATGTCCATACGGGTAGGCACACGGGCATGTGTCTAGGCCATGTGTGATACACAATCAGTCCCATGGGTGTGTGACTAGGCCGTGTGTCCCATGCATGTTAGTATTTCAAGTCAGTGTCGACCACGAACTAGCCACACGGGCGTGTGCTTAGGCCGTGTGTCACTTATGAAATTGCTGACGTCACAAACAGAATACCCAAGTTTTTACACATGGGCGAGAACACGGGCGTGTCTAGGCCGTGTGGAGCACACGGGCCATGAACACGGGCGTGTGTCCGGTCGTGTGAAAACCCCTGTAGGTTTGAAATGAAAATAAATCACACACGGGGTAGGGACATGGGCGTGTGCAACCACACGGCCTGCCCACATGGGCGTGTCCCATTTCACACAGGCGTGTGACCCCTGTTTAGGTAAAAAATTTTAAGTGCACAAAAGTTCCCGGTTGGGTTTCGAGACCCTCCGTATGCTTGATTAAGGCCTCGTAGGCCCTTAATGAGAATGTTTTGATTGTGAAAGAGATCTTTTATGTTGGAATGAAATTTTATAGACCAAAGATACATGACCAAGCGAGTTAAGTTTGGTAACGCCTCATACCCGGTTCCGGCGTAGAATACGGGTAAGGGGTGTTACATTTAGTGGTATCAGAGCTATGGTTTAGTCGATTCTCGGACTACTGTAGCGTGTGTTAGAGTCTAGCTATACATGCCATAGGCGTATATTGATAGTGTGGTGACTTCTGAAAAATCTAAACTTTGTTTTTATATAGCAAATGGATCCCGATCGAACGGCTACTGATGACGCAGCTAGTAATGCGCCGGCTCCCGCGCAAGGGACCACGCCTGTAGAGAGTGGACCCGAGACTAGGGGTTAGGGAGAAGAGGCTCGGGAAGCCTTTCTCCAAATGATGAGTAACTGGTACACGGAGTATGTATGAGCAAACCCTAATGCTCAACCTCCTCCACCCCCTCCTATACCTCAGCCAGTTCCAGTGGCTTCTCAAGGTATAGATTTAGTAAGAATGACTAAGCCCCCGGTAGACAAAATTCAGAAGCAAGGGGCCGAGGAGTTTAGAGCTAATATAGACAATGACCCCGAAAGGGAAGAGTTCTGGCTTGAGAACTCGATGAGGGTATTTGATGAACTCTCCTGCACACCTGAGGAGAGCTTAAAATGCGCTGTGTCATTGCTAAAAGACTCGGCCTATCGTTGGTGGAAGACGTTAACTTCGGTTGTTCCAAGAGAGAGGGTAATGTAGGACTTCTTATTGGAAGAGTTCCGAAAGAAGTATATAAGTCAGAGGTTTGTGGACCAGAAACGAAAAGAATTCCTTGAACTGAAGCAAGGAAGAATGACTGTGGCAGAATATGAGTGCGAATTTGTTAGGCTCAGCAAGTATGCACAAGAATGCGTGTCTACAGAAGCTATTTTGTGCAAGAGGTTTGAAGATGGGCTAAATGAGGACATCAGACTTCTAGTTGGGATTTTGGAGTTAAAAGAGTTTGTGGTGTTGGTTGATAGGGCATGTAAGGCCAAAGAACTAAATAAGGAAAAGAGGAAAGCTATGAATGAGGCCCGGGATGCAAGAAAAAGACCGATGAGTAAATCATACCAAGCTCAATCAAAGAGGTCCAAGGAAGTAAACCCTCGAATGACTGCATCAGTTGGATACTCACATAGAGACCGAGGTAATACCCACTCGGGCTCAAGAGTTCAAGCCACTTCGATGACAAGTGTGGGCAATCCGAAGTCTAAACCAGAGTGTCCAAATTGTGGTAGGCAGCACACTGGGGAGTGTTGGGGAAACAACCGGAATTATTATAGATGTGGTTCCCCCGATCATTTTATTCAAAATTGTCCTGAGAGCGATGACAAGGAAAGGAAGCAAGAGATAAGATCCAACAATGTATCTTCAAGGGGTAGATCACAAAAGAACCCGGGAGGAGGGACCAGTAGTAGAGGTACGCCTCGAGATTCTGCTGTGAGACAGGAGGGTTGGGCACCTGCAAAGACTTATGCCATTCGCGCTCGCGAAGAGGCATCATCTCCAAACATGATAACGGGTACTTTTTCTCTTCATGACACTTTTGTTATTACTTTAATTGATCCGGGGTCTACCCATTCTTACCTTTGCATGAAACTGGCATCTAGTATGAGCATGGTTGTTGAATCTATGGAATTTGTAGTAAAAGTGTCAAACCCATTAGGCAAACATGTGCTAGTTGACAAGGTGTGTAGGAATTGCCCTTTGAAAATTAGAGGTCATTATTTTCCAGCAAACCTTATGTTGTTGCCGTTTGATGAATTTGACTTGATTCTTCGTATGGATTGGTTGACTGCCCATAATGTTTTAGTGAACTGTGGTGGCAAGTTTATTGAATTGAAATGTGAAAATGGAGATGTCATTCGGGTTGAATCAGGTAAATCGGATAGTTTGTCTGTGATAATTTCAACTATGGTAGCCGAGAAATACTTGAGGAAGGGATATGAGTCCTATCTCGCCTTTGTGCTGAATACTCAAGAGTCAGAGGTAAAGATTGAATCAATGTCGGTGGTATGCAAGTATTTAGATGAGTTTCCGGAAGAGTTACCCGGGTTACCTCCAGTTAGAGAGGTAGAGTTTGGGATTGAGTTAATTCCGGGTACAACACCTATCTCGATTGCTCCGTATAGGATGGCACCATTGGATTTGAAAGAATTGAAGGTTCAGTGGCAAGAGTTAACGGACAAGGATTTTGCAAGATCGAGCTATTCACCGTGGGGTGCTCCGGTACTTTTTGTGAAGAAGAAAGATGGGTCGATGAGATTGTGCATAGACTACAGATAGCTTAACAAAGTAACCGTGAAAAATAAGTATCCTTTGCCAAGGATAGATGACTTATTTGACCAACTGAAGGGAGCTACAGTGTTCTCCAAGATAGATTTAAGGTCTGGTTATTATCAGTTGAGGGTTAAAGAGCAAGATGTGCCGAAAACTGCATTTCAGATGAGGTATGGCCATTATGAGTTTCTTGTCATGCCATTTGGTTTAACGAATGCTTCTACGATTTTCATAGACTTGATGAATCGCATCTTCCGACCGTATTTGGACAAGTTTGTAGTCATTTTTATTGACAACATATTAGTCTATTCTCGGGATGAGAGTGAACATGCGGAGCATCTGAGAATTGTTTTGCAGACTTGAAGAGACAAGCAGTTGTATGCTAAATTTAGCAAGGGTGAGTTTGTAACACCCCAAACTCGGCCCAAACACCACGACCGGATCTGACATTTCACTAAGAAGATTTAGTAAAACATGTCACATTTTTTAAAAAAAAAAACGTTGGTTGAGTCTAAACATTTATACCAGAAAACTTAATAATTTGATACTTTATATAAGATATAAATTCTATATGATGATTTTATGAATTACAAACCGAAACTTAGTACATGCCCTGGTTTCAATTTTATCGGATAATTCAAGTGTCTGAAAGTAAAGCCCAAAAATCGAAAATATAAAACTAATGGCCCATGGCCTTATTACAATGAATTAATGAACCAAGGTAACTAAAAATATTAAGAATAAATAATTCTAACAAGCCCTTTTTCTAAATCAAATAAACTCCTGCATGGCCACCTTGCGCTCCTCTCTAGCCCGGTCCGATGCACTAGGTGTCACCTGGAAAAAAAATGTTAAACAACGGGGTGAGTCACGAGACTCAGTGTGCAACCCTCATGCACCATCAGGTTGGGCCTTAGCCCACAGAACAAAATAGTAAAATATCACATATCAGAATTAAGCAAAGCCCATCCCAAAGCTAGATCCATCCGCTACACACCACCCTTTCATGCCAATCACACCATTGGGGATTTCTATAATCACCCCCACCGCTACACACCACCGATGGCAGTCATGCTGCAGTTAGTTGCTCATCGTCAGATTTGTGACATAGTCACCAGAACAGATCGTGGCAGAGCCACTACAAGAGATCATGGCAGAGCCACCAGAACAGAACACTTCCCCTTTCATTAATCACCCAACCCCGTGCATACATAGAAATCGGCATACATACAAAACATATCATCTCAACAGAAACATTCACTTATGAATGACAGAAATCACTAACCTGGTGATTCGCCTTTACCCTCCACGGGTTTTCAACAACCATGCCAGGATTTCGGCATTTAATAGAATATAAGATGATTCATGCATATATATATCGGACAACAAAGATGGTGTGAGAAATTACACACACCGATTACGCTTAATGCTATGCTATCGAAATTGATGCTTTCCTAGCGGAATCGTGATTATCAGATCACTATGCCGCCGGTCAAAGACTTCACTTTAAGAGATTGATTTGAGTAACCACCCAACAAGGTTAAATGTCAGATTGGAGATAAACCAATTTAATAAAACGAAGAAGATAAATCTCCTTACCTAAATTGATTGAATCCCGAAAGTAGTATAATTCGAGTGCTACCGATTAGAATCCTAGGCGATTAAATCTCCTTCAAATCCCGGGATGCCGCCCATGAAAGAAAACACAAGATTAGTCCACCATGTAGCCATTCGGCTATAGTCTCTAAAAGCCGGAGAAGATTGGAAAAATATAGCACAATCGACACTTACCTCTACAGAAGGTTTTGGCTACCCCTTTGCAGAAAGATTCGGCAATCACAGAAGAAGATCGAAGCGTAGAAGATTAGAGATCTAGGAATTTCAGCTTTTAAGAAAATCCCAAAAAAGATGAACAAGAAGAATGCTGTCTTACAAGGGATATTCGGCCAATGTGTTTGAAAGAGAAGAGACAGAAAAAAATGAGTGTTTGGCGATTGATGAGACTTCAGAGGGTTTTGACTAGAAGGAAAAAGAAAAGAAAGTGGAGAGGGAGAATGAAGTGGTGATTTTGGCAGAAAAGAAAAAGATAACAAGAACTCAGTAGGCAAATTTTCGACACACTCCTTGCCTATACTAAACCGATTCTTCCCCCTCTCATGTGTTTGATTTTCTGCCAACACTAGCCTCCTTGATAGATCCTCATCCCATCCCTTATCTTTCTCAAAACACCCATCCAAAAGTGTCCTACATCACACCACTTCCTCCCTCCTTTATCCGAATAATATCACATATTTTAAAACATTAAAAAACCCCTATATTTTAGCCTTGTTGTCGTCCCCCCCAGCCTCCTTTAGGTGCTGAATTTAGCCCAAAACATGGGCTTCTTGCGGCCAAAATGTGGGCCTCTTCAACTACTATTGACGCCACCCTCTAGCTCCCTTGCAGCGCCACCTAATATTGGGCCACAAGCCCACTTTGGTCTTTTAAACACAAATACCACCTTTTAAACCCTATATGACGCCACTTACCACTGGACTTCAAGCCCATTTGTGTCCTCTCTTCTCTAAATCTGCTTATGAGGCCTCATGCTTGAGACTAGGGTCCACTAAGTGAGAAAAATAAATTTTTCCCTAAGGTCACCCCTAACTCTAAGGCTTCAATTAATCCCGATACTATCTTAATGATATTCTAAGAGATACTTACATCTCAAAAATTTTAAACGCTCCCATTCCCAAGGCCCATTGGGCCCAATTCTTCTAGGCCCAAATTTGGGGTGTTACAATTCTACCCTCCTTAAAGAAATTTCGTCCTCGAAATTTCCAACTAACTATTAATCGTACTACCCAAGTCTCACCACTATGCTTTCGCTGCGCACTCTAATTCTAAAGCCAAAAGAAACACTTAGTATACTATGGTAGAGTACGCATCGGTATTCGCATCTAGAGCGTCCTCGTCCCCTTGGCGACGTGCTGCATAGACCAAAGCTGGCTGCCTCGCCTCAGCATAACCTACACCTCCACGACCATGTCCTGTGCCATTCCCACCATTGACTTGACCACGGCCCCTTGGTGGTTGTTGACCATCTCTTCCTGGCTGTGCATTCCCTTGGCCCGTGGACCCTTCACTGGCCCGTTGCTGCGGACAGTTTCTAACTTGGTGGTCCGTAGATCCACACCTAAAGCACTTCCCACTGCCTGCCCAACACTCGCCTACATGGAATTTACCACATCAAACACACTCCTCGTATCGACCAACAAAGAAGCAGGTCTCTCTTCCCGCCTCGGCTCGTCTGACCTAGGCCTTTTTTGAGTACGCCCAGCTGCCCCTGACGATCCAAAATTCCTCTTACTTCCATCCCTATCTCTATCTCGATTTAGTTTCTCTATCCGCTTCACCTCCTCAGATATTTTAGCTTTCTCAACCAGGACGGCAAAGTCCCTTTCTCGCTGCGGTGCTACCAACACTCTCAACTCATCCCGTAATCCATCTTCGAACCGTACACAGCGCTCATAGTCAGACGCTACAATTCCCCGAACGTAACGGCTCAAACGCAGAAATTCTGCCTCATACTTGGACACAAATTTACTTCCCTGCACCAAATTTAGAAATGCCTTCCTCTGTGCATCCACATAGCTGGCCCCAACGTACTTTCCCTGAAATGATTCCTTAAAGAAATCCCAGTCAATCCGGTCTGCGGCAGTACCCTCCTTTACCGTGAGCCACCACTGGTAAGCCTCGTCTCGCAGAAGAGACACGACCCCTTTCAACTTCTCCTCCACCGTGAAGTCGAGGTCATCCATTATGCGCTCACTCGCTTCTAACCAATACTAAGTTGTGTTAGGGGCTACGCCAGAAACACCCCTAAACATCTCTGCTCTGTTGCCTCGGAGTCGTTCCGACACAGATTTTCGAGCTCCTAAACCTGTGCCTTCCCCAGTAACTCTTTTGAGGACCCGCAACATCGCCTGAGATACCGCATCATCTCCGGGCGCCTGGTCCCGAAATTCTCCCTCCACAGCCGGCATATCCGGTATCTCGTTTCCTAAACCGTGGCGGACCTTACGGCTCGACACTGATCATCCTACCCCTACCACGACCACGCGGCGGATGTCCTCGACCCCTTGTACTCATTCTTCTGATTGACGTTTATCTGATTAGAAATTTTATGAATTAATAGGTTTCTTCCACTGATTAACCACGAACAGTCTTATGAACAGTAGTTTAAGAGTAGTTCTTCGAATTCGAAATTACATCCACAAGTTTCTGGGTCTCAAGTTTGTCTCCTAGTTCTAGGAAACTACATACACTCAACAATCAACATACTGAGACAACATCCACGAACCCACCTTCAACACATAGAGTATTTTCGTCATTTCACTACCGTGGGTATTTTCGTAATTTATCCTACAGGGTATTTTCGTATTTTTTCCAAATAGAGTTCCTTGGTGATTTTGTGAAAGAAGGGTATTTTGGTAATTTTGCAATCCGGGGGTATTTCGGTAATTTTACAAATCAGGGATATTTTGGTCACTTATAAATCGGGGGTAATTTAGTAATTTTACAAAATAGGATCATTTGGTCCCTTTAAGGTTTTAGTTATAAATTTTGGCCCGTCAACAAGTCCTCATGACTAAGGTGAACAGTCACAACGCACTGTAGGATTCTAGCGAAGAGGAGGTGAGTCACTAGGACCGCTTAAATACCAAGCTCTCCCGAATCCAATCCTAGACATGCGTATACTGTTGCCACACCCTAATCTCGCGACTTGTTCACTGAGTTTGTTTGGTTGGATTAAATCTTATGAATTTAGAGAGTTGTTTATACTAAGCCTGAAGTCCATCAAGTTCTAATTAAAATAATCTACTTCCCTTAAAGCCCATCAAGCCCACATACATATATAACACAGTGAGTTACGAATACTTACAGCGGACTTGGGTAGGAAACGCAGTGCCATGCCGGAAAACCATCCTGTATTATTTATAAACATGCATGTTTCCAAAACCCATCTTTAAAAAACGTTTTGAGCCCAAAATCCCCAAAGCCGAGTTTTGAACCCTGCTCTGATACCAATTTGTAACACCCTAAACCCGGCCCAAACACCACGACCGGATCTGGCATGTCACTAAGAAGATTTAGTAAAACATGTCGCATTTTTTTAAAAAAATATTGGTTGAGTCTAAACATTTATCTTAGGAAAACTTAATAATTTGATACTTTATATAAGATATAAATTCTATATGATGCCTTTATGAATTACAAACCGAAACTTAGTACATGCCCGGTTTTGCTTTTTATCGGATAATTCAAGTTAATCGAAAGTAAAGCCCAAAACCGAAAATATAAAACTAATGGCCCATGGCCTTATTACAATGAATTAATGAACCAAGGTAACTAAAAATATTAAGAATAAATAATTTTAACAAGCCCTTTTCTAAATCAAATAAACTCTGCATGGCCACCTTGCGCTCCTCTCGGCCGGTCCGATGCACTAGGTGTCACTGGAAAAAATGTTAAACAACGGGGTGAGTCACGAGACTCGGTGTGCAACCATCATGCACCATCAGGTTGGGCCTTAGCCCACGTAAGCAGAATAGAAAAATATCACATATCGAATTAAGCAAAGCCCATCCCAAACCTAGATCCATCCGCTACACACCACCCTTTCCGCCAATCACACCATTGGGGATTTCTACAATCACTCTCACCGCTACACACCACCGATGGCGGTCATGCTGCAGCTTAGTTGCTCATCGTCGATTTGTGACATAGTCACGAGCAGAGATCGTCGTGGCGAGCCACTACAGCGCATCGTGGCGAGCCACCAACGTAACACTTCCTCATTCATCAATCACCCAACCCCGTGCATACATAGAAATCGGCATACATACAAAACATATCATCTCAACGAAACATTCACTTATGAATGACGTAAATCACTAACACGGTGATTCGCCTTTACCCTCCACGGGTTTTCAACAACCATACAAGGATTAGACATTTAACGAGAATATAGACGGATTCATGCATATATATATCAGACAACAAAGATGGTGTGAGAAATTACACACCTGATTACGCTTAATGCTATGCTATTGAAATTGATGCTTTCCCTAGCCGAAATCGTGATTATTAGATCACTATGCCGCCGGTCAAAGACTTCACTTTAAGAGATTGATTTGAGTAACCACCAAACAAGGTTAAATGTCAGATTGGAGATAAACCGATTTAATAAAACAACGAAGATAAATCTCCTTACCTAAATTGATTGAATCCCGAAAGTAGTATAATTCGAGTGCTATCGATTAGAATCCTAGGCGATTAAATCTCTTTCAAATCCCGAGATGCCGCCCATAAAAGAAAACACAAGATCAGTCCACCATGTAGCCATTCGGCTATGGTCTCTAAAAGCCGGAGAAGATTGGAAAAATATAGCACAATCGACACTTACCTCTACAGAAGGTTTCGGCTACCCCTTTGTAGAAAGATTCGGCAATCACAGAAGAAGATCGAAGCGTAGAAGATTAGAGATCTAGGAATTTTGGCTTTTAAGAAAATCTCGAAAAAGATGAACAAGAAGAATGTTGTCTTACAAGGGATATTCAGCCAATGTGTTTGAAAGAGAAGAGACAGAAAATAACAGTCTTTCGGCGATTGATGAGACTTCAGAGGGTTTTGACTAGAAGGAAAAAGAAAAGAAAGTGGAGAGGGAGAATGAAGTGGTGATTTCGGCAGAAAAGAAAAAGATGACAAGAACTCAGTAGGCAAATTTTCGGCACACTCCTTGCCTATACAAAACCGATTCTTCCCCCTCTCCTGTGTTTGATTTTCGGCCAACACTAGCCTCCTTGATAGATCCTCATCCTATCCCTTATCTTTCTCAAAACACCCATCCTAAAGTGTCCTACATCACACCACTTCCTCCCTCCTTTATCTGAATAATATCACATATTTTAAAACATTAAAAAACCCCTATATTTTAGCCTTGTTTCCGTCCCCCCTAACCTCCTTTAGGTGCCCAATTTGGCCCAAAACATGGGCTCCTTGCTGCCAAAACGTGGGCCTCTTCAACTGCTAGTGACGCCACCCTCTAGCTCCCTTGCAGCGCCACCTAATATTGGACCACAAGCCCACTTTGGTCTTTTAAACACAAATACCACCTTTTAAACCCTATATGACGCCACTTACCATTGGACTTCAAGCCCATTTGTGTTTTCTCTTCTCTAAATCTGCTTATGAGGCCTCATGCTTGAGAATAGGGTCCACTAAGTGAGAAAATAAATTTTTCCCTAAGGTCACCCTTAACTCTAAGGCTTCAATTAATCCCGATACTATCAAATGATATTCTAAGTGATACTTACATCTCAAAAATTTTAAACGCTCCCATTCCCAAGGCCCATTGGGCCCAATTCTTCTATGCCCAAATTCGGGGTGTTACAGAGTTTTGGCTCCGAGAGGTCGGATTCTTGGGACACATTGTGTCGGGTGATGGTATTAGAGTTGATCCGAGTAAGATCTCGGCTATTGTAGAGTGGAAACTGCCAAGAAATGTGTCAGAATTCAGAAGTTTTTTGGGTTTAGCGGGGTACTACAGACGGTTCGTAAAAGGGTTTTCCATGATTGCTACCCCAATGATGAAACTGTTGCATAAAGATGTCAAGTTTGAATGGACTGAGAATTGCCAACAGAGCTTCGAGAGATTGAAAACCTTGTTAACTGAAGCGCTGATTTTAGTGCAACCTGAGTCGGGCAAGGAGTTTGTAGTATATAGTGATGCATCATTTAATGGACTCGGCTGTGTGTTGATGCAAGAGGGTAAGGTAGTAGCTTACGCCTCGAGACAGTTAAAACCACGTGAGAATAATTATCCCATTCACGACTAGGAGTTGGCTGCGATCGTTTTCACTTTGAAGATCTAGCGCCATTATTTATATGGTGAGAAGTGCTGAATCTTCACCGATCATAAGAGTTTGAAGTATTCGATGGATCAAAAGGATTTGAATTTGTGACAACAGCGGTGGCTCGAATTATTGAAGGACTATGAGCTAGAAATTGATTATCATCCGGGGAAAGTAAATGTAGTGGCGGATGCCTTGAGTAGAAAATCCTTGTATGCTTTGAGGGCCTTGAGTATGAGCTTAGCGTTGTCTGATGATGGTGCTATATTGGCCGAGTTGAGGGTTAGACCGCTATTTATTCAGCAAATCTGTGAAGCTCAAAAGAATGATAATGAGATGCAGGCTAAGAGAGCTAAGTATGAATCGGGAAATGATTCTGACTTTCGGGTGAGTTCCGATGGTTGTTTGATGTTTCACGATAGGATTTGTGTACCTAAAGATGATGAGTTAATCCGGAAAATTTTACATGAAGCACACAGTGGTCATTTGTCAGTACATCCCGGTAGCACGAAAATGTACAATGATTTGAAGAAATTTTATTGGTGGCTGAGTATGAAAAGAGACATCTCTGAGTTTGTGACAAGATGTTTGATCTGTCAGCAAGTGAAAGCCGAGCATCAAGTACCATCGGGATTGCTTCAGCCAATGATGGTTCTCGAGTGGAAGTGGGACCGGATCACCATGGATTTTGTAACGGGGTTGCCTTTGACTCCGAAAAAGAAAGATGCTGTGTGGGTTGTTGTTGATAGACTAACGAAGTCGACTCACTTTATACCGGTGCGTGTTGATTATGCACTTGATTAGTTGGCTGAGCTGTATATTGCTAAGGTGGTGAGATTACAAGGAGTGCCCGTATCTATTATCTTGGATAGAGATCCAAGATTTACTTTGAGGTTTTGGAAGAAGTTACAGGAAGCCTTTGGTACAAGGTTAAATTTTAGTACTGCGTTCCATCCGCAAACTGACGGCCAATCTGAAAGAGTGATTCAAGTTCTTGAGGATATGCTCCTATGCTGTGTGTTAAAGTTTTGAGATAGTTGGGAAAGATATCTACCTTTGGTTGAGTCTGCTTATAACAACAGTTATCAGTTGAGCATACGGATGGCACCGTACGAAGCTTTATACGGTTGCAAGTGTCAGACTCCCTTGTATTGGACCGAACTTAGTGAGAAACAAATTCATGGGGTTGATTTAGTTAAAGAGACCGAGGAGAAGGTGAAATTGATCCGTAATAGTCTGAAAGCTGCATCGGACCGACAAAAGTTGTACGCGGATTTGAAAAGAAAAGAAATCGAGTTTCGAGTAGGCGACAAGGTATTTCTGAAAGTATCCCCATGGAAGAAAATATTGAGATTTGGTAAAAAGGGTAAATTGAGTCCACGATTCATAGGGCCGTACGAGATTACCGAAAAGATTGGGCCAGTGGCATACTGGTTGGCTTTGCCGGTAGAGTTAGAGAAAATACACAACGTGTTTCATGTATCGATTTTGCGGTAATACCGTTTCGATCCTTCACATGTAATCCCTCTATCGGAAATTGAGATACGACCGGACATGACTTATGAAGAGAAACCAATTAAGATTATGGCTCAGGAAGTTAAACAGTTAAGGAATAAGAGTATAGCTTTAGTGAAGGTGTTATGGAAAAAACACGGTGTAGAAGAGGCTACGTGGGAACCGGAAGAAGCCATGAGAGAACAATATCCAAACCTTTTTACCGGTAAGATTTTCGAGGGCGAAAATCTCTAAAGGAGGGGAGAGTTGTAACAGCCCGATTTTGGGGCTAGTCAGAACAGTGGTTTTGAGACCACTAATCCGAGGTTGAGGAAAATTATTTTATTATTTATTTTATGTGTTATATCATAAATATATGGCTACATGAAAATTTTGATGCTTTAATTTTAACGATTGAATGCTTAATTGTGAAAAAGGACTAAATCGCATAAAGTGCGAAAGTTCTATTTTTCAAGGTAGAGGTGTCTAATAGCCATAGAATATTAAATTGAAGGTCCTTAAAGTGTAATTAGGCCATAAAGAATGTGTTGACCGGCCATAAGAAGCTAGGGGGACAGGAGCATTAATTTTAGTCAAAATTTGGTGACTTTAGGTGATAAAAATGAATAAAATATGATAAAAAGGAAAGATATCATCTTTCACTATTCACCCTTCTTCTTCAATCGAAAATTGAAGAGAAAATAGAGAGTTTTGGGGTTCAAACTATCAGCTAAGCTATCTCCTTGAAAGTAAGTGATCTTAGAGGTCTTTCTTGATGATTTTTGTATTTTTGGAGTCCCCAAAGCTCAAGCTAGCTAATGAGGGGACTAATTTGCAATATGGTTGAAAGTCTAGGGACTTTTCGTGAGAGTTTTTATGTTGTTTTCTGATTTTTTATGGAAGAAAATGAATGTTAGTGAGATGAGAAACAACTTTTGTGAAAGGTGATAGCATGAAAACACCTAAATAGGGCTTGAATGCAAAGATTGAAAATGTGTAATAAATGCATGAAATAATTGGATTTATGAGTAGTTGTAAGAGTAATAAAAGTTCAGCTAGGCTTGGTTAATGAGATAATGTGATGAAAAACGATTTACGAGCCTAGGGGCAAAATCGTAATTTTGCCATAGTACAAAGGAAAAATGGTCATTTTTGCCTAAGTAAAGATTATGAAGCATTATGATTATAAAATGATTGAATGAGTGAATTTTTGTTGTTATAGACCAAGAAGAGCACGGAATTAACCTTGACCGGGGAAAAGGCAAGGTTTCGGATTAAATCGCAAATTAACACATTTTGCACCGAGGTAAGTTTATGTGTAAACTACTCATTTTGAATATACATGTTGTTAACAAATGGTGCATTATATGAATGAAATTATTCATGATTGAGATGAATTGAATTCGATAGATGTTGAGTAATTTTTGTATGAGTTCAATTATAGATTAATGGTGGGCTATGAGCGATGCCACCGTAAATACTCTTCATAGTGGGCTAAGTGCGATACCACTTTACTATTCATTCACGATGGGCTGTGTGCGATACCATCGTTTATATTATCATTTGGGGGGCTAAGTGGGATACCACAGTAATTATTCTTGTTGGTGGGCTATGTGCGAAACCACCCTAATTATAGATTAATGGTGGGCTATGTGCGAAACCGCCAAGTGTTTGTTATCATTTCAATAGTTCATCGAGGAATTGTTTAAGTGCTTGTTTCATGTGGCTTTGTTGTGATAAGTGCAGGGAATGTATGCCATTAAATGTGAGCATTATGCTTGTTATATGGTGGGAATGTGGTAAGAGGTGATTTGAGTAAGCATGAGTATAGATTGAGGAATGATCTTGCTTAGTACATATTGCTATATATTGACTAGCATGTATTATAATGTTTATTGTTTACATGTAAACTTACTAAGCTTAAAGCTTACTCCCTTTCCTTTCCCCTTGTTTTATAGTGTCAAAGAGCAGGGTCGGTGTAACATCCTAGAAAGGGCCTATGCATTTTCGGTTTAATTGTACGAAATGACAAGTCTTAAGTAATATGAATAAATTTTTAATATTTTTGGAAATTCGGAAATGTATGAAAATGAAAATGGAAATGAACATTTTTGGAAACCTGGGAATGCATAGACATGAACATTTTTGGAAACCTGGAAATGTAAGGAAATGATTCAAAAATGGAAAGTACACATTTCTGGAAACTTGGAAATGTAAGAAAATGGCAGGTTTACAGAGCCGATCAAAAATTTTAGGAAACTTAGAAATGACCCAGAAATGTCAAGTTTTAAATTCTAAAATAGGAAATCAAGGAAAGGTGGCCTTAAAAGAAAAAGTTTGTGAAATTTGACACACAAACAGGCTTGGAAAAGTGGCCTGAAGATGTCACTTAGGGCATCTGGAAATGGCGCCACCTGCAAGGGGTTGGGCCTGGGTTCGAGTCACTTGGGAAGCAAATAAAGGAGGTTTTATTTTTGCTTCCATAAGCCAAGGAGTGGACGGCAAGGCTTCTAGAAAAAGGGAGGTTTATCCTCTTTAAAATTTGGCTATTAAGGATAAATAAAGGTTTTTTTTATTGGAGAGATAAATGATGATTTATCTTAAGTATTTTCAAAAAGGAATTTATTTATCATAATTTCCATGAGATAAAGGCTGGATTAAACTCTTTTATTTTATGATAATTAAAGGATAAAGCTATCAAATTGAAGAGTGGTGGCCAAGTCAGGGACTCCTTAGCTGATAATTTCGTCTATAAAAGGAAGGAAGGAATGAGGATACTCATCAATTTTCTTTTTTTCTACGCCTGCTCAGAAATTCTTAGGGTTCTCTCCTCTTCTTTTCTCTTTTCCTTTGTCTAGCCGAATTCCCTAGCCTCCTCTCTCTTTTATTCAAAACCAAAAACACAATCCAACCAAGCCGAAATTCTGCCAAAGCCGAATCTTTGTTGTGACAGAAGGGTGTTGCCGATTTCATTCAAAAAGGTAAGATCAGCCATTATTTGATTTTCAATCTCTCTTTTTAGCCGAAATATAGGAATCTAACTCCTTTAGAATTCCATGGCGAAATTTGGAAGGTTTTCTTGGATTTCTAAGACTCAAGGATTTTCATGGACTTATAAGGCAAGGTTTCGGGATTTGGACAAAAAGGAAATTGACACCAAGGTAAGTGTATAAATCCTACTAGGATTTGGATTGTGGTTGAAAAGGTTTATTAATATGTTTAAATGACTGATCGAATATAGGAGTTAAGGATCTAAATCAAGAGATCGGTTCTTGGGATTTCAAGGACTTCATTAAGCTTAATCAGTGTGTAATCCCCACTATCATTTAATATGATACATGGCAATATTTAATCTATGTATATATATATTTTAATGTGAATATGGCTAAGTACCTAATGTGGTACAAAAGTACTCAGAATGCACGTTTCCTACTCCCATTAGGATTATGAAATATGTTATTTTATAACATGTGAAAATATATATGAATGTGAATTTAAGTATGAGATGCATGATATAAAAAAATATGGGTCATTCGGGATTTATGAGAAAGGGGAAGTGAATGTGATGACTTCGGTCTCACTATCTCGAATGTGGTGACTTCGGTCACATTATCCGAATGTGGCAACCGGTTACATTATCTCGAATCGTGTCTTTTGACACAACTATATCTGGTGGCTATGCCACAAATTTTATATGGGCGATGAGCACGCCGTCATTGCTGCGCCGCTTCAAGGTGTGTAGCGGATGGAGGGTCGACTTAGTAGTCCCCACGGTGTGCAAAGTTGGTACGGGGATGTGTAGCGGATGGCATCTAGGTTTTGGGTTGGGTTGCATCATCATTGTTATCTCGTTGTATGAATAAATGTTTGATATGAATAGGTATGCCTGATCTATTGAATGTTAGTGTTGGTTACACATTGAGTCTGTTGACTCACCCTGCGTTGTGGGAATATTTTTCAGGTGATGAGCATTAATGGACCGGCCTGGCGCAGAGTGAAGGTGACCATGCATCGCAAGGAGAAATTTAAAGATTTGGACTTTTATTTTTACTAAGTACTTTAATTTTATTTTTGGGTTTTGATTGATGTAATAAGGCCATAAGGCCCAAGTTGGATTTCTTTATACATTTATTTTTTTAATTTATTATGTTAAGAATTATTTTTGATTAAAGTTTAATTAAAATTATTTCTTTCAAAATAAACCCTAAAATTGTTTTGTCACCATAATTAAATGATTTCTAAGTAAAATAAATGGGTTTCCAACTTAAGCCAACCCAAAACGATAATTTTCTAAAATTACACAAATTTTCTCTAAGTAACAAAGAACTTTGAAACCGGTTTACTTAAGGAGCATACCAGATCCGGTCTGTGCTCGTGGGGTCAAGTGTGTGGGGTGTTTCAATTTGGTATTAGAGCCAGCTTTTAAAACTCTCGGCTTTGTGGGCTAAGGCCCAAAACATTTTCAAATCGAGCCAAGTAAGTTTTTTTTTTTTTTTTGAAACTATCTTAAGAAATAAGCGTGTTTTTTCGGCATGGCACCTAAGTCTCCACCCGCGATCCACGGTAAGTACCCTATCCATCCAGTATGATTATGTGATTTATGAGTTATGGAAGGGTAGAAAAGGCATGGAACGTAGAATAGTATGATAGGAACTTGAACCCTAGGACTAGTTTACTCAAACACAAACACATAAGACTTAATGCACTAAAACAAACCTATGGCTAAGTCACTGAGTTAGGGTGTGGTAACCTCTGTGTGCATGTCTAGGATTGGATCCGGAAGAGCCTGGTATTTAAGCAGTCCTAGTGACTCACCTCCTCTTCGCAGAATCCTACTGCAGTGCGTAGCTTCGGTTCACCCAAACCCGCAGGGCTCGGTGAGGTGTGGCAACCCTGCTGTGCGCATGTCTAGGAATGGTTTGGTAGGAGCTTGGTATTTAAGCGATCCGCGTGACTCACCTCCTCTCCACTCAAATCCTGCCTGGTGCGTAGCTTTGGTTCACCCTGACCAAGAGGACTCGGTCATAGGCTAAACACGATAACTAAAACCCGAAAGGGAACTAGCCGTGTTTTCTATAAAAACAACAAAACCCTAGTTTTAAAACTCTCTTCTAAATTCATGAAAACCATCTTTACAAAATTTCTGAAAAATTTCTGCTTTATGAAATTACAAAAATGCCCCTAGTGATAAAATTACCAAAATACCCTTGGTTTATAAAATGACCAACTACCCAACAGTTTTGCCAAAATTTCATTATTTTAGAAATGTTCAAAAACCCTAATTTGCAAACTATCAAAAATACCTTGAATTGTGGAAAATTACAAAATTTCCCCTAACTTACAAAATTACCAAAATGACCCTGATTTCCAAAATTTTTGCAACATCATCGTTTTGAAAAGAACAATTCACAAAAAGAACCCTCAAAGTCTTACAACTTTTAAAATATCCCTGATTTGTTAACTTTTACAAATGTGCCCCGGTTTGCGAAAAATTACCAAAATACCCCTGAGGTCAAAAATTACCGAAATACCCCCGGATTTCAAAATTTTTCCAAATTACTCCGGGACTTTGAAATTACCAAAATAGTTTTTGACGAAATCACCAAGGAACTTTTTCTTTTGAAAAAATTACGAAAATGCCCCTGTAGGACAAATTACGAAAATACCCCTAGGTAGTGGAAAAACAATAACAATGAAAACTACAACCTTTCTCTGAATGAACGAGAGTTCATAATTGTTTGATGGATGAATGAATGGAAAGACTGTGTGCATACGAAAGAACCACTCCTAAAACTCTTTTCATAAAATTCCTTCGCGAGTAATCAAGTGAAACAGAAGCACTAACTCATAAAACTTCTGAATCAGATTTTGACGTTAGAAATGAGCTCTAGAGGACGTGGTCATCATGGACGAGGTAGAGGAAGGATGACTGTGTCAGAACCCGTTAGATCAGGTCAAGGGTCTGACAATAAGATACCACTGCCACCACCACCCCCAGCTGTTAATGTTGAGCAGCAAACTCAGACGGGGATGATCTTTGTGTCGCAGTCGTGGCCGCTGCGAGTTTTGGAGTTGGTGGCTGGTGCAGGAGGAAATTCGGGAAATCGAAAGTCTGTGCCTGAACGGCTCCGAGCTAATGGAGCGGAAATGTTTCGTGGAGTGTCTGGAGAGCACCCAGTACAGCTGAGTACTAGTTGGAAGCGATGGAGCGTATAATGGATGAGCTTGATCTGATCCCTGAGGAGAAGTTGAAAGGGATGGTGGCATTGTTACGCGATGAAGCGTATCAATGGTGGTTAACTGTTCGGGATGGTGCCACGGCTGAGGATCTGACCTGGGAGTATGTTAAGGAAGCATTTCAGTAGAAATATGTGGGAACCAGGTATACAGATGAGCAAAGGAAGGCTTTTCTGGGGCTGGTTCAAGGGAACAAGTCCGTGGCGGAGTATGAGGCTGAATTCCTGAGGTTGATTCGCTATGCTCGAGGAGTAGTGGCAACTGAGCATGAGCGCTGTGTCCGTTTTGAGGACGGACTAAGAGACGATCCGAGACTGTTGATAGCCCCGCATCAGGAGCGGGAGTTCTCTGCTTTGGTAGAAAAGGCCAAGGTGGCTGAGGGAATCAAGGATTCTACCAAGCAGGCTGTGGATAGGAATAAGCCCAAAAAAGGTTTTGGACCATCTGGAAAGGTTCATAAGAGGCCTAGAGTTGATGGGCCGCGAAATTAGCAAGCTGGTACAGGATGGCAGTATCGTCCTTGTGAGCATTGTGGAAAGAAGCACTTAGGGGAGTGCTGGAAAAAATGGGAGGATGTTTTCGGTGTGGGTCCAAGGACCATATGCTCAAGGATTGTCCCAAGAAACCAGATGAGAGTCGACCGGCAGCTCAGACTGTTAGTTAGGCTGGTAGAGGCGAACAGCAGCCTCAACGGGATCGTGGTTCGGGCAATAGAGGTAATGGTGCTAGCAGAGGCCGTGGAACACAGGGCCGAGGTGCTGCTAATGCTGAGGCAAGGCAACTGGGTTTAGTTTATGCGGTTCGCCGGAGGGAGGATGGTGACGCGCCGGATGTTATAACCGGTACGTTCTTTATTTTTGACAGGCCTTATTATGCCTTAATTGATGTGGGCTCGACCCATTCCTATGTTGCATGTAGTGTAGTTTAAACACTAGGCCTAGACTCTGAACCTTCTGATAGGCAGATGACTGTAGTAAGCCCATTAGGCCAAACTGTAGTGGTAGATAAGATCTTTCGGAATGTACCCCTAGAGATTCAGGGAGTGAACTTTCGGGCTGACTTAATGGAGTTACCCTTCGGAGAGTTTGAACTTATACTCGGAATGGACTGGCTAGTAGAACACCGAGCCGTGTTGGATTGTGCGGCTAAACGAATGGAACTAAGGACTCCGGAGGATGAAGTAGTAGTAATGATCGGAGAAAGGAGAAATTTCTTGTCTAATGTAGTTTCAGAGTTAAAGGCTGAGAAAATGGTTAAAAAAGGGTGCAAGGCGTTCCTAGCCTTTGTAAGTGCGTTGGGTGGAAAGGAAGAAGGTGCTAGCGGAGTTAGAACGGTGAAGGACTTTGAAGATGTATTTCCGGAGGAATTACCAGGAATACCCCCAGATAGGGAGGTGGAGTTTGGAATAGACTTACTACCGGGAATAGCTCCTGTGTCAATCGCTCCAAACCGAATGGCGCCAAAGGAGTTAGTTGAGCTCAAGGCTCAAATCCAAGAGTTGTTGGATCGTGGGTTCATACGACCTAGTGTGTCTCCATGGGGAGCACCAGTTCTGTTTGTAAAGAACAAGGACGGAACTATGCGTATGTGCATAGATTACCGTCAGTTGAACAAGCTGACCATCAAGAACAAGTATCCTTTGCCAAGGATCGATGACTTGTTCGATCGGTGAGGGGGCCGCAGATTCTCAAAGATAGACTTAAGGTCGGGATATCACCAGTTGAAGGTGAAGGAGGCAGATATCCATAAGACCGCTTTTAGGACAAGATACAGCCATTTTGAGTTTGTGGTGATGCCGTTTGGATTGACGAACGCTCCAGCCGCGTTCATGGATATGATGAATCGGGTTTTCCAACCCTATTTGGATAGGTTCGTCGTTGTGTTCATCGACGATATTTTGGTGTATTCCAAGTCGGAAGAGGAGCATGATGAGCATCTCCAAGTTGTGTTACAAGTGTTAAGGGAGAAGAAGCTTCGTGGGAGTCAGAGGAGACAATGCGACAGCAATACCCTCAGTTATTTTAGTTAGGAAATTTCGAGGACGAAATTATTTTAAGGGGGGTAGAACTGTAACATCCTGGAAAGGGCCTATGCATTTTTGGTTTAATTGTACGAAATGACAAGTCTTAAGTAATATGAATAAATTTTTAATATTTTTGAAAATTCGGAAATGTATGAAAATGGAAATGGAAATGAACATTTTTGGAAACCTGGGAATGCATAGACATGAACATTTTTGGAAACCTAGAAATGTAAGGAAATGATTCAAAAATGGAAAGTACACATTTCTGGAAACTTGGAAATGTAAGAAAATGGCAGGTTTACAGAGCCGATCGAAAATTTTAGGAAACTTAGAAATGACCCAGAAATGTCAAGTTTTAAATTCTAAAATAGGAAATCAAGGCAAGGTGGCCTTAAAAGAAAAAGTTTGTGAAATTTGACACACAAACAGGCTTGGAAAAGTGGCCTGAAGATGTCACTTAGGGCCTCTGGAAATGGCGCCACCTGTAAGGGGTTGGGCCTGGGTTCGAGTCACTTGGGAAGCAAATAAAGGAGGTTTTATTTTTGCTTCCATAAGCCAAGGAGTGGACGGCAAGGCTTCTAGAAAAAGGGAGGTTTATCCTCTTTAAAATTCGGCTATTAAGGATAAATAAAGGTTTTTTTTATTGGAGAGATAAATGATTATTTATCTTAAGTATTTTTAAAAAGGAATTTATTTATCATAATTTCCATGAGATAAAGGCTGGATTAAACTCTTTTATTTTATGATAATTAAAGGATAAAGCTATCAAATTGAAGAGTGGTGGCCAAGTCAGGGACTCCTTAGCTGATAATTTCGTCTATAAAAGGAAGGAAGGAAGGAGGGATACTCATCAGTTTTCTTTTTTTCTCTCGCCTGCGAAATTCTTAAGGTTCTCTCCTCTTCTTTTCTCTTTTCCTTTGTCTAGCCGAATTCCCTAGCCTCCTCTCTCTTTTATTCAAAACCAAAAACACAATCCAACTAAGTGAAATTCTCGCCAAAGCCGAATCTTTGTTGTGACAGAAGGGTGTTGCCGATTTCATTCAAAAGGTAAGATCAGCCATTATTTGATTTTCAATCTCTCTTTTTAGCCGAAATATAGGAATCTAACTCCTTTAGAATTCCATGGCCAAAATTTGGAAGGTTTTCTTCGGGATTTCTAAGACTCAAGGATTTTCGATGGACTTATAAGGCAAGGTTTCGGATTTGGACAAAAGGAAATTGACACTAAGGTAAGTGTATAAATCCTACTAGGATTTGGATTGTGGTTGAAAAGGTTTATTAATATGTTTAAATGATTGACCGAATATAGGAGTTAAGGATCTAAATCAAGAGATCGGTTCTTGGGATTTCAAGGACTTCATTAAGCTTAATCAGTGTGTAATCCCCACTATCATTTAATATGATACATGGCAATATTTAATCTATGTATATATATATATATATTTTAATGTGAATATGGCTAAGTACCCTAATGTGGTACAAAAGTACTGTGCACGTTTCCTACTCCCATTAGGATTATGAAATATGTTATTTTATAACATGTGAAAATATATATGAATGTGAATTTAAGTATGAGATGCATGATATAAAAAATATGGGTCATTCGGGATTTATGAGAAAGGGGAAGTGAATGTGATGACTTCGGTCTCACTATCCGAATGTGGTGACCGGTCACATTATCCGAATGTGGTAACTTCGGTTACATTATTCGAATCGTGTCTTTTGACACAACTATATCTCGTGGCTATGCCACAAATTTTATATGGGCGATGAGCACGCCGATCGCAACGCATCGCCTTCGAAGGTGTGTAGCGGATGGAGGGTCGACTTAGTAGTCCCCACGGTGTGCAGGTTGGTACGGGGATGTGTAGCGGATGGCATCTAGGTTTTAGGTTAGGGTTGCATCATCATTGATATTTGTTGTATGAATAAATGTTTGATATGAATAGGTATGCCTGATCTATTGAATGTTAGTGTTGGTTACACATTGAGTCTGTTGACTCACCCCGTTGTGGGAATATTTTTCAGGTGATGAGCATTAATGGACCGGGTCGGCAGGAGCTGAAGGTGACCATGCATCGCAAGGAGAAATTTAAAGATTTGGACTTTTATTTTTACTAAGTACTTTAATTTTATTTTTGGGTTTTGATTGATGTAATAAGGCCATAAGGCCCAAGTTGGATTTCTTTACTTCTGTTTATTTTTTTTAATTTATTATGTTAAGAATTATTTTTTATTAAAGTTTAATTAAAATTATTTCTTTCAAAATAAACCCTAAAATTGTTTTGTCACCATAATTAAATGATTTCTAAGTAAAATAAATGGGTTTCCAACTTAAGCCAACCCAAAACGATAATTTTCTAAAATTACACAAATTTTCTCTAAGTAACAAAGAACTTTGAAACCGGTTTACTTAAGGAGCATACCAGATCCGGTCCAGGCTCGTGGGCCGGGTGTGGGGTGTTTCAGTCGGGTGGAAACACAGAAATTTATATACTTTTTCATGCCCTTTTTGACCCAAATTCATGCGGTTTCGAGTAAATTCTTGTCGGAAAATAATTAAATATTATAAAATAATTAAATTGTGCTAAAAATATGAAAATGATGAATTTTAATTAATTTTATAGTTAATTTTGACTTATTTTGACTATTTTCGACAGAATCGAACAAAGGGCGAAAATTGGCTCGGCAGACACTGCTCGAAGAATAAACCCGAGAAGCAATTTGAAGTATCGAGGCAAATTTATTTCCAGCCCAAGACGGTCCAATTATGAATATTTAATCATAACATAATTAATTTTAATTTATTCCCAATTTAATTTGGGTTAAATAAAATAATATTAATTAATTATGAAAAAAGCCCAGCTGAACCGCATCAGTTGAACCAAACCAGTTGAACCGAACCAGCCACTAATTGGGCAGCCCAAACCGTCCACATTGCTGGCCCAAATCAGCTTATTAGCTGATTAACTAAGCTTGCAAAGAAGCCCTTGAAGACCTTTCAAAATTGCATTCAAACCCCTCCAAAAATTATGGCTTTGTAGATTTGCCCCATGCTATTTTTAGTAAAGTTGAATCCATCAACTTTGCCACATAGGTGGCCGGCCAAGGGAGGCCACTTTTGCTGCTGCTATTTGCTATTTTTAGCAGCCTTGATCAGCTATAAATACACCCCCTTGCTTCTCATTCAAAACACATCTCAAGCATCCAACATTCTCTTCTCTCACTTTCTCTCAATTTCCATTTTTTCCATTTTCCCTTTGTGTGTTCTTGTGCCGATTTCTCCTCTTGGAAAAGAGGTATTTTTCCAGCCATTTGGA
Organism: Gossypium sturtianum; assembly: GCA_025698515.1. Lineage (NCBI taxonomy): Eukaryota > Viridiplantae > Streptophyta > Magnoliopsida > Malvales > Malvaceae > Gossypium > Gossypium sturtianum. Next base: position 108,861,905 of record CM046945.1, read on the forward strand.
GCAGCAATTGGAGTGTTCATAAGCCACCTTGATAGCCGAGGCCAACGAAGAATGAAGAACGGAGCAATCAGTCAAGCCACGGAGAAACACCGGATTTGCTTCTTGTTCCCTATCTCTTTTAATTTTCGTTGTTGTTTTGACAAATATGTTTATGAATATTTATGCTTTTGGAATGATTAATTTAACCAATTTAGCTTGAATTTAATTCGTGTTGGGTTGATTTCATTTCGTCCTATTAAATTATTAAAATTGTGTTTATACTGTTAAAAGGCCTCGGTAAAATGCTTGATTAAGTAAAATCATGTTTAAGTTATCTAGCATTCTAATTGTTTAGATAGCTAATGAATTAATTATTTAAACGCATTGGAATTGTAATTAATGGACACAATACTTAATCTGTGCATGTTTAATTCTTCTAAGGTAGCTGAAGATTAAATTAGCATTGTATTTGGAGATACATATGCCTTGCATAACTTGCAGGATTTTTGTGAATAAGTGTTTCAAGGTAAAAATACTTTGTTAACTCGCATGATCTTTTATATGCTTATTAGGTTGAATTGATCAGTTGAATCACATAGGAATATGTGAGAGATTGTTTAATTTAATAAGCATGTATGTGCAATAACATGTTTACTTTTAGAAGTCTGTTTAATCGATCGAATTTGCATAGAAATATGTACAAGAGATGAATGGATTTTTATTTGTAAGTATGTTCATAAGTTAGCAAAATTACCGAGTTGCCATGTTTTAATAAGTATAAACACGAGTTTAATAATTCTAAGGTAAGAAATGTGATTAATCCAACACAATTATATCATCTTGATTAAAACCAGCTTTTGAAGTCGTGCACTAGAACTTTGTTTTATTTTATTTTACTTTGTTTTTTTTTTAGTTTTTAAATTTTTATTAAATCCAAATATTTTCCCTTCACCAAAGTGTTTAAAATCATTTTCATAAATAATTCTTTTACAGTCCCTGTGGGTACGATAACTCGACATTTACTTGTAACTTTATTACTTGTTACGATTGTGTACACTTGCACATTTCCACCGTTCAAAGTTTTTGGCGCCGTTGCCGGGGACTGTTTTTCAAAAGTCATTGTTTGTGAATCTGTTTTACATTTTGGTTTATTTTTGTATTGAAATTTTTTTTTACTTACTTATTTTTTCTGTGAATATTTCAGGTGTTTATGAGTATTGACCAATTTATTGATTTACTCCCTGTGGACCTTGAAATAGAACAAACCTTTCGACAACGAAGAAGACAAGTAAACCAGAGAAGGACCAAAGAAATGAAATTCGAGAATATGAACCAAGGAAACGGAGCAAACCCTGCTCAGAATCCTATCCTTATTACTGATGATAGGGATAGAGCCTTAAGACAATATGCCATGCCAGTATTTAACGATCTTAATCAGGGTATTAGGAGACCCGAAATTGAGGCACAACAATTTGAGCTGAAGCCAGTCATGTTCCAGATGCTTCAGACAGTGGGCCAATTCAGTGGAATGCCTACTGAAGATCCTCATTTCACTTAAGACTATTTATGGAAGTGAGCGATTCTTTCAAGTTAGCCGGAGTTTCCGAAGATGTCTTACGATTGAAGTTGTTCCCATATTCGTTAAGGGACAGAGCTCGTGCCTGGTTGAATTCATTGCCACCGAACTCCATTTCTACATGGCAAGAGTTAGCCGAGAGATTCCTCATGAAGTATTTTCTGCCAAGCAAGAATGCTAAGCTGAGGAACGAGATCACTGCTTTCCACCAAATGGATGACGAGTCCTTGTATGAGGCATGGGAAAGATTTAAAGAGTTATTACGAAAATGCCCTCATCATGGAATCCCTCATTGCATTCAACTTGAGACATTCTATAATGGTCTCAACGCCCACACAAGGATGGTAGTGGACACCTCTGCTAATGGTGCTCTTCTTTCTAAGTCTTATAATGAGGCTTATGAAACTATTGAGAGGATTGCCAGCAACAATTATCAATGGCCAACCCTTGATCGGGCGTACGGAAGACAGTCTGGAATTCATGAAGTAGACGCTCTTACTTCACTCGCATCTCGTATCATCGATATCCTCAATGCTTAAAAATCTTACTACTAATGGGTCTAATAGTTTTGCAAAGACAACCGCCTAAACAATTTGAAAATATAGCCTGTGTTTCTTGTGGGAGGGACATTTGTTGAAGAATGTCTGTTTAACCCAAAATCAGTATACTACATGGGTAATCGTAACCAAAACCGAGGAAGGCAAGGGCTGCAATCAAATTTTTATAACCCATCGTGGAGGAACCACCCAAATTTCTCTTGGAGTAACCAAGGGGCTGGAACCAGTACCACTTACACTCAACCTGCACCAACCCAGCCGCCTAATTTTCGCAACAAGTTGTAAACCGGTTCAAGCTGAGGCATCCAATAGCCTGGAGAGTTTGCTAAATACATACATTGCAAAGAACGATGCCTTGATCCAGAGGCAAGCAGCTACATTGAAGAATTTGGAGAATCAAGTGGGCCAGCTTGCAACTGAACTTAGAAACCGACCACAGGGTACCTTACCCAGTGATACAAAAAATCCGAGAAATCTGGGAAAGGAGCATTGCAAATCGTTGACATTGAGGAGTGGAAAGATAGTAGAGCCCAACACCGCCGGTTGAAAAGGAGCAAGTCGATGCTCAAGAAGAAGTTCAACCAAGTGTTAAAACCCAGTTTCACGTAACCAAAATCGCAAAACCATGCAAAGTAACCTCAGGACCAGTCATTTCTGATCAACCAACAATTTCATCAGATGCAGAATTACCGCCAAAGGCGAATCAACCAGAATTAGTTCCAGTAATGAAACCACCACCACCCTACCTGTAAAAACTTCAGAAGCCGAAGCAGGAGATTCAATTCAAAAAGTTCCTTGACATACTCAAGCAACTTCACATCGACATTCCATTGGTCGAAGCACTTGAGCAAATGTTGAACTACGTCAAGTTCATGAAAGATATCTTGTCTAAGAAATGAAGACTTGGAGAATTTGAGACGGTAGCTCTGACGAAGGAATGTAGTGCATACCTTCAGAACAAACTACCCCCAAAATTGAAGGATCCTGGATGTTTCACCATACCATGCAACATTGGATCAACAAATTGTGGTAAAGCATTATGTGACTTAGGCGCAAGTATCAACTTGATGCCTATGTCAATATTTAGGAAGTTGGGGATAGGAGAAGTTAGACCAACTACGGTTACACTTCAACTAGCAGATCGATCCTTAGCGCATCCAGAAGGAAAAATCGAGGACGTATTAGTGCGTGTAGATAAATTTGTCTTCCCCACGACTTTGTAATTCTAGACTTTGAAGCGCATAAAGAAGTGCCAATTATCCTAGGAAGACCATTCTTAGCAAGCTGGAAGGACCCTTATTGATGTGCAAAAGGGTGAGTCGACTATGCGTGTTCGTGGATGATCGGGTAACATTTAATGTTTTTAAGTCAATGCGATTTCCGACACAATGGATGATTGTTTCGCAAAGAGCCGATTTAGAGGAATTAATAGTAGAGAAGGAACTTAATCGTGTTGAGGACCCACTGGAAAGAATTTTGACATCAGATCCCCCAAATGATGAAGAGGAGGATGAATACTTAGCTTTGCTAGAAGCTAATCAAAAGGGATTTAATCCGCAATCCCGTTTTGAATCTTTGGAATTAGAGAAAAGAGATTACAGCCAGCCAAAAGCATCAATCGAGGAGCCACCTAAGTTAGAACTCAAGGTATTACCTTCACACTTAAAATACGTTTATTTAGGTAACGCTCTACTCGCTCGTCTGTGATTGTTTCAGCAGAATTAACTCATCGAACAAGAAGAGAAACTTATCATAGTTTTGAAACAATTCAAGAAGGCTATCGGATGGACCATAGCCAATATTCGCAGATTAGCCCATCCGTATGCATGCACAAGATCATATTAGAAGATGGCGAGAGAGGAACGATTGATGGACAACGGAGACTGAACCCCATCATGAAAGATGTAGTGAAAAAGGAAATTATCAAGTGGTTGGATGCGGGTATAATTTACCCCATCTCAGACAGTTCATGGGTGAGTCCAGTCCAGTGCGTGCCAAAGAAAGGAGGTATCATGGTCGTGGAGAACGAAAACAACGAGTTGATACAAACGAGCGACAAGCATGGATGGAGAATCAGACGACACGGAAGTCGAACAAGGCGACTAGGAAAGATCACTTTCCTCTACCGTTCTTGGACCAGATGCTGGATAGACTCGCAGGACGAGATTACTACTATTTTCTTGACGGATACTCAGGGTATAATCGACATTCAGAGTAATTGGAAGATCAACACAAAATGACATTCACCTGTCCGTACAGTACATTTGCATTTAGACGCATGCCATTTGGTTTATGTAATGCACCTGCTACATTTCAAATATGTATGATGTCTATTTTTACTGACATGGTTGAGAAGTATTTGGAAGTTTTCATGGACGATTTCTCAGTATTCTGAGATACTTACGATGATTGCTTAGCCAATCTAGCTAAGGTACTAAGGCGATGTGAAGAAACGAATCTCGTACTCAACTGGGAAAAGTGCCATTTTATGGTACGAGAAGGAATTGTTCTAAGGCATCGGATAACGATACATGGGATCGAGGTGGACAAAGCAAAAGTAGATGTTATCGAGAAACTCCCACCTCCAACATCTGTAAAAGGTGTTAGGAGCTTTTTGGGCCACGCCGGTTTCTATCGAAGATTTATCAAGGACTTCTCCAAAGTGGCTAAACCCTTATGCAAGCTATTGGAGAAAGACTCGGTATTCAAGTTTGATGAGGAATGTTTAAAAGCCTTCAACGATCTAAAGAGTCGTTTAGTCACGGCACCCATCATCGTCACACCAGACTGGGATTCACCATTCATATTGATGTGTGATGCAAGTGACTTCGCCATTGGAGCTGTCATGGGCCAGCGAAGGAACAAAGTTTTTCATCCCATCTACTATGCAAGTAGAACTCTAATCGGAGCTCAACTGAACTATACGGTAACAGAAAAAGAGTTACTTGCTATTGTGTTTGCCTTCGACAAGTTTTGATCTTATCTTGTAGGTACCAAAGTGATTGTCTATACGAACCACTCCGCAATCAAGCCAAGAAAGATGCTAAACCGAGATTGATCCGGTGGGTGCTTCTACTTCAAGAGTTCGATCTAGAAATTCAAGATCGAAGGGGAGTAGAAAACCAAGTAGCAGATCACTTATCCAGATTAGAGCCGCAAGAGGGAAATTCTCCACTTTTACCGATCCAAGAAACATTTCCAGATGAACACATACTGAAGGTAAATCATGTCCATAATATTCCGTGGTTTGCTAATTTTGCTAACTATTTAGCTTGTGGTTTGATGCCGATTGATAAAACATATCAGCAAAGGAAAAAGTTTCTTCACGATGTGAAGTACTATTTCTGGGAAGAGCCATATTTGTTTAAAAAGTGTGCAGATCAGATGATTAGGAGATGTGTGACAGAAGATGAAATACCGAAGATTTTATACCACTGTCATTCAGCTCCAAGTGGGGGACACTTCGGAGGTACTCGTACAGTGGCCAAAGTATTGCAAGCCGGATTCTTTTGGCCAACACTATTCAAGGATGCATACGCTTACATAAAGAGCTGTGATCGATGTCAGAGGGTTGGAAATGTCACTAACAGAAATGAGATGCCTCGAACAAATATCATCGAGGTAGAATTGTTTGATGTTTGGGGTATTGACTTTCTTGGTCCTTTCCCTCCGTCTTTTGGTCACAAATACATATTGGTAGCAGTAGATTATGTGTCCAAGTGGGTCAAGGCTGAAGCTTATCCGACGAATGATGCCAAGGTTGTGATGAAATTCTTGCAGAAACATGTGTTCACAAGGTTCGAAACCCCAAGAGCTATTATCAGCGATGAAGGGACCCACTTTGTGAACAAGTGGTTAAAATGGTTGTTAGACAAACATGGAGTGAAACATAAGGTTGCTACAGCTTACCATCCGCAGACAAATGGGCAAGCTGAGCTAGCAAATAAGGAGATCAAAGGCATACTTGATAAGGTAGTTTGCCCGAACCGACGAGATTGGTCCAAGAGACTAGATGATGCTTTATGGGCTTACAAAACAGCATACAAGACACCCTTAGGAATGCCACCCTATAGGTTGGTCTTTGGGAAAGCATGTCATCTACCTCTGGAGTTAGAGCATAGAGCTTACTGTGCTCTTCGACAACTCAATTTGGATCTCAAGCTTGCTAAAGAGAAACGAATGCTCCAACTCAACGAGCTAGAGGAATTTCAAATGTTCTCATATGAAAATTCCAAATTACTCAAAGAAAGACTCAAGAAATGGCATGACAAGCATATCCGAGTTTAAGAGTTTGAAGCAGGTCAGCAAGTCTTGTTATTTAATTCCAGATTGAAGTTCTTTCCATGTAAGTTAAAATCACGTTGGTCCGGTCCATTTACGATTCATCTCGTCTATCCATACGGAGTTGTTGAACTCCAAGGTAAGAAAGGTAATTTTCGAGTCAATGCTCAGCGTTTGAAACACTACTACGGAGAAAAACCTGAACGGGATAAAATCTCGTTCAGTTTATCTGATCCTTAGATTTTCTTGCTTTCAATAAATTATTTAGGGTATATTTTCGGGTTTATTATGTTCAAATAAATTCTGTCTAGGAGATTGGAACTTAAGCGGGACCGCTTGTGACCCCTCCAATCTTTCCTGGGAATTGATTTTTACATAATTTTCCAAGAAATTAGCCCCTAAATGACAAAATAAATTTTTGGTTGTTCAAATAAAAAGGTCAATTTTGACCCAAGTCTTAAATTGCAACTCAATTTCAAATTTTCATTAAGTCTAGGGACTTAATTGAATTATTTTCAAAATTTGGTTGCTATTTTCGTAAATAATAAACACTAGGTGCCTTTCTTTGTAAATATTTTTAAAAGGGCATCTAGAATAAATATTTTTATTTAATATCATACTTATAAATTATTGATAAACTTTAATATATAATTATATTCATTATAATTTATATATTAACTTTTATCAACTTAGCTTAGGATTAGAATTAATTTTATTTTATATTTATCTTGGCAATTTAATAGCAATTGATAATTTTATACATGTATATTTAATTATTAATTGTTGTTAATCTTGAGTAAATTTAGAATTGGACTCTTATTTTTAATTCTTTAATTGTTCTAAGAGTTCTACTCTAATTCATACTTCTCCCTCTATAAATTGCACCCTTGTTCTCCCCATTTACTCATCATTCAAATCCCCTATCACCAAAACACCAAAATGCCGCAAGCCCCTAGCCACAACAAGCATTCACCAAAGAACTGCCTCAAAGACACGCCGTGACGCCTGGCGCCAAGTTGCCAGTCGTGGCCTTCACGTCTGCTGCCTTTAGACCGTGTGCTTGCTGCACACCATCACCCCACACACTCGACCAGCCCATGGCCTACCTACCGCAAGGCCTTGCACGCCACCTGCTCGCAGCCCCTCGCACCTTGCTGCCTTGTGCGCCTATGTGCACACTCCTCCTTCACCCAACCTAAGCCAAAAGCCTTCTTTAATTTCCCATCTTTTGTTCATTAGTTATTTTATTTTCAGAGTTCTTAATTTTTACGAGGAAGGTGGTAAGAAATCTTTTTTTCCTTAAGTTTAATTTTTATTCAATTATTTAATTTTTCAATTTATTGAAATATTAGTAATTGTTATTAAATTTTCAAGAAACTAATTTTTTCTTTCCATCCGATATTCAAAGTTAATCATGTCTCATGAAAAGAACTCGTGCCTCACCAAATCGACAAAACACAAAGCAAATTTCTTTGTGAAGAAGCCAAAGTAAGATACGAAAGTATCTTCAAAAATCAACAGATGCATCCAGAGAAAGGCTTCACATTGAAGGAAAGCAACTACAGAGATTTTATGGCTCGATTCGTCAAGTTCTTTGAAGCCCACAATTGGGAATTGTTTTGTGAAAAGAGACCAAGTGTGGATGAGGAATTAGTTCGTGAATTCTACGCTAACATAACTTCAAGCTTAATTGATCAAGTTCCAATCAGCGGAATCAAGGTACCAATAAATTCTAATGCTATTAATGAGTTCTTTGAATTACCTGATTTCGACAATGACGAATATTCCTCTCTGTTGAGAAACATTAAGCCTAAAAATCTGCAAGAAATCCTCGAAGAACTCACAGTTCCAGGTTCTAAGTGGACTGTGTCAAAGCAAGGAATCCACACGTGTCGAAGAGAGTATTTGACACCACTTGCGAAGGTATGGTTCTATTTCATTCGTTTTAGCCTTACGCCTAGTTCGCATGGGACTACAATCTCATTAGAGTGAATGGTCTTATTATATTCGATTCTAACTGGAAAGACCATTGATGTGGGCAAAATCATTCTGAGAGAAATGCAAAATTGTGCCGTTAGACGCTCTAGCCCAGCCTATTTCCTCTTTACGATCACAATTTTGTGCTTAAAAGCAAAACTCCTTGCGGACGTAAAGAAAATAGAGTATAGTCAAGGCACATTCACCGATTAGGACATTTACCGAGTAGCCGGAGATTCTGTTCTTCAGCAACGAATTGAAGAGAGCGAGGATCCCGAAGAGGCAGAAGATGATCCCACAGAAATCCAGCCAGAGCAATCAACTGAAGTCCCTAATGAGGCAGAAGCAATGAAACCAAAAGCTGAACTTGATATCGAACCCTCAATGTTTGGAGCTCCACCGCCTAGCCCAGATCTTCGTGATGAGCTGTTAAAGCTGATGGACTTAATGCAACACATGCAATGGCAAACAACAAGCCTCACTGGAGATATGCAAAAATAAGAGATGACTCGATGAGGAGCGCCTAAAGAAAATTTATAATGACCCATTTATTTTTGTGCCTCGAGTTTCCAGATTTCATATTTGAACCATGGGTGTCATCATCAAAGAGGAGCAAGGCGATTCATGCAAAGATAATACTAATGGAGCAAAAAGTGAGTCAAATTACGAAGGATCGCTGAACAAATAAAAAAGGGGAGGACTTCAACTTTCGTCTATTTCTTTCTTAAGTATTTTAGGATTAGGTTAATTAGGAATTTTTATTTTTGCAAAATAAAATAAGAGATAGGAATCATGAATAAAATCTGAACAAGTCACAACGGCTAAAGTGTGGCAATAGATATATACATGTCTAGGATTGGATTTTAGAAAGAGACTGGTACTTAAGCAGTCAATTTGACTCACCTCCTCTTTTCTAATTATCCTACCTGGTGTATATTATCTATTCACTTTAAAAAATGAGGACATTGTTCACTTTAAGTAGGGGGACCGAAAATTTGAATTGATTCCACTCAGAATAAAATTTTCTTTTAATTATGATTAGGATATATTTTGTTCAATAATTTGAAATTTTGTTAAGTATGCTGAACTTTAGTATTAATAAAGTTCTATTATTTCAATAATTTATTATGTTAGCTTAATAAAGATATGAATGTATTTTTAATAAAGCATGTAAATTCGTATCATAAAATTTTTAATTCCCTACGAAAAAATTAGGCATGCATGAAAGTTTAAGTCTTTAGAATTGACTTAGTAATTTCTTGAGGCGAAATCCTAGGAAGCATGGAATATTGAAAATGATTTAGGCAACTATTGTTTGGACCGTTTGAGCCTTTCAAGCCGACCCTGATAAAATTATCCTTTGGAACCCAACTTTGAGACTATATGGCCTAATTTTATTTGGACCTATGCAATATCTAGCCATCAATTTTCTCTTCATTACTTCTAAAATTGTCCCAAACACTAGACTCAGTACTATTCAGAAGATCATTTGAAAATAAGTTTGGGGGAGTTGAAAAGGAATATCAATTGCTCGAAAAAATTGTAGTACATGAAGCAAGTGCTCGAATGTGAGCTTGAAAAATCGAATTTAAAAAAAAACATGTACTCGAATGGTCGAAAGAGCAAAAGTTGGTGTATCAAGGGTGAGAATTCAAGGAAGGTTCGATTTTAAGTCGAGTCTAGGGTTTTAAGCCAAAAATTGTCTATCTTGTACCTACCCTTAAGCCCACCACGTGCATGTAGTATTAAAGACCTATTGATTCAAAATTCCAATGTTACCTACATTAGTGGAGAGAAATTGCTCTGCATTCAACATATGAAGACATTAGTTAAGCTTAATGATTGCAGTTTACTTTTTGAATAAGGAATTAAAATCAAATTGGTAGCGAGTAACATGTCTTTATTAAGAAACATTTAGTCTAATTCTGCTAGTATAATAATTGTTGGAGGTAATTTGAACGATATATATACTTAAGTAGCAGAATTATCAAATTTCTTATTTTTGAGCATAAGTATATTAAATTCATAATTTTGAGAAAAAAGTTGTTCTGAAGGAGTTTTTCAAAGAAGTTTCCGAGAAAATTCTTTTCAAATTTGTGCATTACTCGGGATGAGCAATGAATTAAGTTTGGGGTGTGGAAACACAGAAATTTATATACTTTTTCATGCCCTTTTTGACCCAAATTCATGCGGTTTCGAGTAAATTCTTGTCGGAAAATAATTAAATATTATAAAATAATTAAATTGTGCTAAAAATATGAACATCATGAATTTTAATTAATTTTATAGTTAATTTTGACTTATTTTGGCTATTTTAAATGTAATCGCACAAAGGGGCTTAAAATTGGCTCTGCAGACTTTCGTCAAGAATAAACCCGAGAAGTAATTTGAAGTATCGAGGCGAATTTATTTCCAGCCCAAGACGGTCCAATTATAAATATTTAATCATAACATAATTAATTTTAATTTATTCCCAATTTAATTTGGGTTAAATAAATTAATCTTAATTAATTATGAAAAAGGCCCAGTTGAACCGCATCAGTTGAACCAAACCAGTTGAACCGAACCAGCCACTAATTGGGCAGCCCAAATCAGCTTATTAGCTGATTAACTAAGCTTGCAAACAAGCCCTTGAAGACCTTTCAAAATTGCATTCAAACCCCTCTAAAAATTATGGCTTTGTAGATTTGCCCCATGCTATTTTTAGCAAAGTTGAATCCATCAACTTTGCCACATAGGTGGCCGGCCAAGGGAGGCCTCTTTTGCTGCTGCTATTTGCTATTTTTAGCATCCTTGATCAGCTATAAATACACCCCCTTGCTGCTCATTCAAAACACATCTCAAGCATCCAACATTCTCTTCTCTCACTTTCTCTCAATTTCCATTTTTTCCATTTTCCCTTTGTGTGTTCTTGTGCCGATTTCTCCTCTTGGAAAAGAGGTATTTTTCCAGCCATTTGGAGCAACAATTGGAGTGTTCATAAGCCACCTTGATAGCCGAGGCCAACGAAGAATGAAGAACGGAGCAATCAGTCAAGCCACGGAGAAACACCGGATTTGCTTCTTGTTCCCTATCTCTTTTAATTTTCGTTGTTGTTTTGACAAACATGTTTATGAATATTTATGCTTTTGGAATGATTAATTTAATCAATTTAGCTTGAATTTAATTCGTGTTGGGTTGATTTCATTTTGTCCTATTAAATTATTAAAATTGTGTTTATACTGTTAAAAGGCCTCGGTAAAATGCTTGATTAAGTAAAATCATGTTTAAGTTATCTAGCATTCTAATTGTTTAGATAGCTAATGAATTAATTATTTAAACGCATTGGAATTGTAATTAATGGACACAATACTTAATCTGTGCATGTTTAATTCTTCTAAGGTAGCTGAAGATTAAATTAGCATTGTATTTGGAGATACATATGCCTTGCATAACTTGTGGATTTTTGTGATTAAGTGTTTCAAGGTAAAAATACTTTGTTAACTCGCATGATCTTTTATATGCTTATTAGGTTGAATTAATCAGTTGAATCACATAGGAATATGTGAGAGATTGTTTAATTTAATAAGCATGTATGTGCAATAACATGTTTACTTTTAGAAGTCTGTTTAATCGATCGAATTTGCATAGAAATATGTACAAGAGATGAATGGATTTTTATTTGTAAGTATGTTCATAAGTTAGCAAAATTACCGAGTTGCCATGTTTTAATAAGTATAAACACGAGTTTAATAATTCTAAGGTAAGAAATGTGATTAATCCAACACAATTATATCATCTTGATTAAAACCAGCTTTTGAAATCGTGCACTAGAACTTTGTTTTATTTTATTTTACTTTGTTTTTTTTTTAGTTTTTAAATTTTTATTAAATCCAAATATTTTCCCTTCACCAAAGTGTTTAAAGTCATTTTCATAAATAATTCTTTTACAGTCCCTGTGGGTAGATAACTCGACATTTACTTGTCACTTTATTACTTGTTACGATTGTGTACACTTGCACATTTCCACCGTTCCATCGGGATACAAGGATAATTGGAAGACCACCTACACTATCAGCTCATCTCGGTATATCTAGACTTAGTATTTTGAGTATGGCATGTATAGGGGCTAGACTAGGTGAATTGTTTTGTTATTTTAGCCAAGTATGTATTGGCTCCCTTAAGGATGAATTCTTTTGTATATTGCCATAGTTGATGGTTGATTATGTTTAAGTTATGAAATATTAGGTTATTCAAGAAAGTGTTATTGCACAGATTGAGTTTCTTGATGATGTGTTGTATGGAATTATGTTGTGTGAGTTAGGGCGGCAAAAAGAGCTTGGCAAATAGCCTTGTTTATGTCCACACGGGTAGGCACACGGGCATGTGTCTAGGCCGTGTGTGACACACAGTCAGTCCCGTGGGTGTGTGACTAGGCCGTGTGTCCCATGCATGTTAGTATTTCAAGTCAGTGTCGACCATGGGCTAGCCACACGGGCGTGTGCTTAAGCCGTGTGTCCCTTATGAGATTGCTGACGTCACAAACAGAATACCCAGGTTTTTACACACGGGCGAGAACACGGGCGTGTCTAGGTCGTGTGGAGCACACGGGCCATGAACACGGGCGTGTGTCCGGCCGTGTGAAAACCCCTGTAGGTTCGAAATGAAAATAAATCACACACGGGGTAGGGACATGGGCATGTGCGACCACACGGGCGTGTCCCATTTCACACGGGCGTGTGGCCCACGTTTAGGCAAAAAATTTTAAGTGCACAAAAGTTCCCGGTTGGGTTCCGAGAACCTCCGTATGCTTGATTAAGGCCTCGTAGGCCCTTAATGAGAATGTTTTGATTGTGAAAGAGATATTTTAAGTTGGAATGAAATTTTATAGACCAAAGATACATGACCAAGCGAGTTAAGTTCGGTAACGCCTCATACCCGATTCTGTAACACCCCTAACCCGTATCCGTCGCCGGATTAGGGTTAAAGGTATTACCGGATAGATCAAAAACTTTAATAGACAATTTGTAAAATAAATCATCAATCACACTCATCATCTGACATCATAGTGTCCCTTTCTTAGATCTACGAAACCTTAGTCATGCATTAAACAGAGTCGGGACTAAACCAGAACACATACGAAAATTTTTGGAAATTTAAAAATTTTCTACGTTTAAGAGGTTACACGCCCGTGTGGGCAGGCCGTGTGCCTCCCACGGCTACTAGACACGCCCATGTGCCTTCCCTTTGGTCGAATCTGACTTAACTCCACGGCCACCAAGCACGTCCGTGTACCTTGGCCGTGATCAATTCTGACTAAACCACACGACTACCAAGCACGCCCATGTGTCGTAGCCGTGTACCCTTAGTTAAATACTGACTTACACCCACGGTCATCAGGCACGCCCGTGTGCCACAACCGTGTGGCAAAATGGGCCATTTGCAAGGCCAAAATGCCGCCCACATAAGGGTCAAACCTACAAGCATATGACCAAAGCAAATCATGCACATTTGACAACCAAGAACATACCAAAATAATCAACCGATATCTACATTCCAATCCAATTCTATTCATGCCAATTTACAAGACTAAAACACATGTGTACATAAGCATAATTCATCCATATTTACTAACCAAAAACTTAACCATTTCAAAGGCTATCAAGTCATACCAAAACATGCATCATATATCATTTTCATTAATACATATTGCCAATACATAACTAGCCAAATCACATGGCTAGATTCATCTCCGAACTTATACAAATTAGCTAGCCTATACATGCCATAGTTTCAAACGATGTACTACTTATAAAGTACCAAAGATAGCTGATAGTGTGATAGACTTGATGATGATCCCCGAGCTCGAGCATAGACTTCAAAACCTAATAAGCAACACAACAACCACACAAAGTAAGCTATCTTAGCTTAGTAAGTTATAAGCAATTACATATAACAATGCTTTTAAACATTTTAAAAGAAAATTTACACATTTCATAACCCCTTTAACCGAATATACCAGCATTCAATAATAGGCATCACACAAGTATATAATCCATTCCTCAATTTAATATAAATGCATACCAAACTATTACCTTTCATAGCTCCAAAAACCGCATATGCATACATTTAACAATTGATATCTTATACATATATTACTTACAAAATCTATACTTACAAATCAAATAATAATCTCTCATAGCATCGAAACTTACCAAAATCAATCTTGAATTTATATTTACTCCTACCTTTATTGCTCATCAACCGAATTTAAGCACCCGAAATGTCCTGAAGTTCAATTTATACACTTAAAGTTTTCATATCCGATTTCGCACACTTAGTGCTCGGAAGATCAACTCGCACACTTAGTGCTCATTATCCGATTTCGCACACTTAGTACTCGGAAGTTTAATTCGCACACTTAGTGCTTATTATTCGATTTCGTACAGTTAGTACTCGGATGTTAAATTCGCACACTTAGTGCCACTTAACCGATTTCACACACACAGTGCTCGGTGTCTGAATTCACTTACTTGGCACATTACTTGAACTTGATACTTATCTAAATAAGCACATATATGTAACAAAAACTTGAACCCCAATCACATATACATTTATACATATACAATTTAACTTATTTCATTTCTATATCAATTCATATTCGGCTAAACACTATGAATAAACAAATATTCATCACTTCCAACCAAATTCATCTCTTAAATTAATGTCTCACATAGCTATCTCATTAACATATATATATATATATATCTCACATTCGGCTAAATATACCTTCCACTAAACCTTACATTCGGCATAATGATAATATACCTACTAATCTCTATCAATACATATACATCAATATAGATAAAAATTCAATTCAATCCAATTGCTTAATAAACTTACCTTGAATATCGACGGACTTTGTTTTCCGACTATTCAATTAACTTCTCCTTTCCCCGATCCTTTTTGTTCTTGGTCTAAATCAATTTCAAATTAAGCTCATTCAACATATTTTCATTCAATTTAGTCCAAAAACACATAAACGGGCAAATTACATTTTTACCCCTAACTTGGTCTAAATCAATTTCAAATTAAGCTCATTCAACATATTTTCATTCAATTTAGTCCAAAAACACAAAAACAGGCAAATTACATTTTTACCCCTGACATTTTACACTTTTCACAATTTAGTCCCTATTGTACAAAACACACAATATGCAAAATCTCACAACAACATAGCTAGGCCGAATCTTCCTTATAATCATATAAGTCCATACATTTCATTTATTTTACATTTTGGCCCCTCAATTTATTATTTTTTCAATTTAATCCTAATTACTCAAAATCATCAAAAACTCCAATACAAAACATGTTAATCTAAAACATATCTTTAATATTTTATCATCAAACAACACAAAACACATATATTCATCAATGACCGAACTCCCAATATGCATCAAAATCAGAAATTCTAGTATGAGTCAGATAGTATTCGAAGCAACGATCTCAAAAACGTAAAAATTATCAAAAACCGAACAAATTACATACCTCAATCAAGCAAAACCAAGGCCGAATGTAACTTGTTCTTATTTCTTTCTTTTTTTTCTTTTTGTTTCGGTTGAAGAAAGATGAACATGCATGTTTTGTTTCCTTTCTTTTATGTTTTATTTATTATTATAACTTTATATTATAATAATTATTATAATTATTAACTTAACCATTATAAATAATCATATAATAGCATAATGTCTTCTTAATGCCGTCCACTATACTTGCAAAAATGGATAATTTACAACATAAGGCATTCTCTTTATAAAGACACATCAATTTAACCACTCAATCAAGCAAAAGGCTACTTTTACCACTTATGCGATTTAGTCCTTTTTTTTCTTAAATTAAACACACAAACAGACAAATTAACTCACAAAATTTTAATACATGCACAATCATATATTATAGGCATCGAATATAATATTAAAATATTTTACTAACTCGGATTTGTGGTCCCGAAACCACTATTCCGATTAGGGTCAAAATCGGGCTGTTACAACTCCCTTAAGGGATTTTCGTCCCCGAAAATCTTACCGATGAATAAATTTGGATAGCGTTCTTTCATTGAATCCTCAAGCTCCCAAGTTGCTTCCTCAACCCCGTGCTTATGCCACAGTACTTTCACTAACGAGATTTTCTTATTACGCTACTCTTTCACTTCGCGTGCCAAAATACGAATCGGTTCTTCCTCCTAGGTCAGATCAGAATGAATCTCAATTTCTGACGGATTAATCACATGAGTAGGATCGGATCTATATCGTCGAAGCATCGAAACATGGAAAACATTGTGGATCTTTTCTAACTCCGGTGGCAACATCAACTTGTACGCAACCGGCCCGATACGCTCAATAATCTAGTACGGCCCAATAAATCTTGGACTCAGCTTTCCCCTGCGACCAAATCTAAGTATTTTCTTCCACGGCGAGACTTTCAAAAATACTCGGTCGCCAATCTGAAATTCTATATCTTTACGTTTCAAATCCGCATAGGATTTACTTGATCCGACACGCTTTCAAACTTTCGCGGATCACTTTTACTTTCTGTTTAAGTTTCTTTGATTAGATCAACCCCGTGTATCTTGCTTTCACTTAGCTCGGTCCAATACAAAGGTGTACGACATTTACGTCCGTACAAAGCTTCGTAAGGTGCCATATTGATACTCGATTGAAAACTATTATTGTATGCAAATTCAATCAAAGGCAAGTATCGTTCCCACGTACCCTCGAACTCGAGAACACAACATCTCAACATATCCTCAAGTATTTGAATAATTCTCTCGGATTGACCATCCATTTGAGGGTGGAAAGCGGTGCTAAAATGCAATTTAGTACCTAATGCATCTTGCAGTTTCTTCCAAAATCGCGATGTAAACCTCGGATCTCTATCCGAAATAATAGAAATAGGTACTCCGTGTAATCGTACAATCTAAGAAATGTACAATTTAGCTAGCTTTTCGAGCGAGTAATCTGTACGAACCGGAATAAAGTGAGCCGACTTCGTCAATCTATCAATAATAACCCGAATTGCATCTTTCTTGCTCGGTGTCAACGGTAATCCAGATACGAAATCCATTGTGACTCGATCCCATTTCCATTCGGGTATCATAATTGGCTGAAGCAACCCGGATGGCACCTGATGCTCGACTTTTACTTGCTGACATATCAAACATTTCGTCACAAATTCTTAAATATCTCGTTTCATACCGTGCCACCAGTAATGCTGTCTCAAATCATTATACATTTTCGTACTACCCGGGTGAACAGAAAATCTACTATTATGAGCTTTATTACAAAGCATCGGAATCAACTCAGGATCCTTTGATACACATATTCGGTTTCTGAACTGCAAACATCCCTCAGTATCAACCCGAAACTCTGAGTCAGCATTCGAACCATATTGATTCTTTTTTTTTGCTAATAAATTATCATCCATCTTTTGAGCTTCGCAAATCTGTTGAACAAATAACGGTCTCGCTTTCAATTCTGCTATGATCGCACCATCGTCAGTTATGGCCATATCTGCGTTCATTGCACGCAGAGCAAACAATGATTTTCGGCTTAGGGCATCAGCAACCACATTAGCCTTCCCCGGGTGATAATCAATCACAAGCTCGTAGTCTTTTAACAATTCCAACCATCGTCGTTGTCTTAAATTCAGATCCTTCTGAGTCATCAAGTACTTTAGGCTTTTATGATCAGAATAGACATGGTATTTTTCACCGAACAGATAGTGGCGCCATATCTTCAGAGCAAAAACTATAGCGGCTAATTCAAGATCGTGCGTCAGATAGTTCTTTTCGTGTGGCTTTAACTGTCTCGAGGCGTAGGCTACAACCTTACCCTCCTGCATCAAAACACAACCCAAACCATTCAAGGATGCATCACGAAAATAACGAACTCTTTACCCGACTGGGTGAACAAGCCTTTGGAGCTTCATCAACAAAGTTTTCACCGATCGAAACTCTTCTCGCACTTCCCCGTCCACTCGAATTTAACATCTTTTTGAAGTAACCTTGTCATCGAAGTTGCAATCATCGAGAAACCTTTCACGAAGCGTCTATAATAACCGCAAGTCCCAGAAAACTCTGAACTTCAGAAATATTTCGCGGGGGTTTCCAATCCAGTATAGCCGAGATCTTACTCGAATCAACTCGAATACCAAATGCTGAAACAACATGCCCCAAGAAGCTAACTTCGCATAACCAGAACTCACATTTACTAAATTTTGCGTACAATTGCTTATCACGCAAAATTTGTAACACAAGTCTCAAGTGTTCGGCATGCTCGGTTTTCATCGCGCGAATAGATCAGAATGTCATCTATAAATACAACTACAAACCGATCTAAATACTGTCTGAATACCCGATTCATCAAATCCATGAAAACAACAGGGGCGTCAGTGAGTCCAAACGGCATCACCAAGAACTCGTAGTGGCCGTATCTCGTTCGGAAAGCAGTCTTAGGCACATCAGAATCTCTAACTCGCAGCTGATAATAACCCGATCTTAAATTAATCTTCGAAAATACTGGGGCTCCCTTTAACTGATCGAATAGATCATCAATGCGCGGCAACGGGTATTTATTCTTTATGGTTACTTTATTGAGCTGTCGATAATTGATACACATTCTCATAGTTCCATCTTTCTTCTTCACGAATAACACTGGCGTACCCCAGGGAGAGAAACTCGATCGAGCAAAACCTCTATCTATTAATTCTTGCAACTGAGCTTTCAACTCTTTTAATTCAGTCGGTGCCATTCTATACGGAGCTATCGAGATCGAAGTCGTCCCTGGCACTAACTCAATACCAAACTCTACTTCCCGAATAGGTGGCAAACCCGGCAATTCTTCCGGAAACACATCCGGATACTCACATACAATAGGTATAGATTCGTATAGATTCAATCTTCTTTTCGGTCACTTTATTATCAATCACATAAGCAAAGTAAGCTTCGCAACCCTTTCTCATATACTCTCGAGCCAACATTGAAGATATCACTGCTGGTAGCCCATTTAAATCCGCAGATTCAATCCAAATTATCTCATTGTTCTGGTACCGCAGATCAATAAACTTTCGGCTACAATTCACTACGGCATCGTGCACAGTTAACCAATCCATACCGAGGATGATATTGAACTCATCAAATGGTAGTAACATCAAATCAGTCGGGAAACATAAATCTCGAATCATCAAAGGAAAATTCTTGCACATCTTATCCACTAGCACACACCGACCCAGGGGGTTCAAAACCCGAATCACAAATTCAGAAGACTCAACAGGTAAAGTCTTACTGAATACTAATGTTTCACACACATAAGAATGAGTTGAACCGGGGTAAATCAGAGCAATTACACTAGTATTAAATAGAGTAAATATACCGGTGATGACATCTGGAGATGAAGCCTCCTCTCGAGCACGAATGGCATAGGCTCTAGCAGGCACACGAGCCTCTGATCGAATAGCTGTATCCGAATTCCCTCTCTGAGTGCCGCTCCTACCTCTCACATTTTGGGGTGGTCTACCTCTAGCTGCAGTATCGCTCGGTCTTGCACTCTGAGCATTATTCTTCTCATCTAACTCCGGGCAATCCCGAATGAAGTGATCCTGTGAACCACTCTTGTAGCAAGCTCGGTTGTTGGACTTGCCCCAACATTCACCAAAATGTCGCCTACCATAATGTTGAAAATCGGGTTTATTTGGTCGAGTATTGCCAACACTACCAATCAAGGTGGCTCGTGAACTCACTGGTGGTCGCTCTCGTATGGAAATCCCTGCATTAGTCTTAGATCGATTACTGTCATTTCGGAACTTCTTTGATGCCATCGGAGAAGTTTTACTTGCTGATCTCTTGTGAAAATCTCTAGCTTCAAATTCAGCTTTTCTTTTCTCTTTTCCGAGCTCTTCGGCCTTGCAAGCTCGCTCGACAAGTTCTACGAACTCTTTTATTTCAAGTATGCCGACAAGCAATTTTATGTCTTCGTTAAGTCCCTCCTCGAATCTTTTACACATAGCATCCTCGGTTGCAACACACTCTCGAGCATAACGGCTGAGTCTCACAAACTCACGCTCATAATCAGATACAGTCATACGGCCCTATTTTAATTCAAGAAACTCCTTGCGTTTCTGATCAATGAATCGCTGACTGATATACTTTTTGCGAAACTCCGTCTGAAAGAAATCCCAAGTGACCCGTTCCTTCGGAACAATCGAAACTAAAGTGTTCCACCAATAGTAGGTAGAATCCCGTAATAAAGATATAGCACACTTCAAACACTCTTTGGGTGTACAAGATAGTTCATCGAAGACACGAATAGTATTATCGAGCCAAAATTCAGCCGGTTTAGCATCATCAGTAGCTGTGGCTCTAAACTCTTCAGCTCCGTACTTTCTGATTTTATCAACAGGAGGCTTACTTAACCTCTCAGGATTAACAATCAGGGGTACCACAGGTGGAGTATTTGGATTCGGGGGTTGTTGAACAGCCGGATTGGTCCGGATATATTGGTTAAACCAATCATTCATTATACTAAAGAAGGCTTGCTTAGCCCCCTCATCTTGATTACTCGTAGCTGGTCGAGATTCATCCAGCGCAGTCCCTTTAATAGATCTACGAAACCTTAGTCATGCATTAAACAGAGTTGGGATTAAACCAAAACACATACAAAAATTTTCAAAAATTTAAAACTTTTCTAAGTTTCAGAGGTTACACGCCCGTGTGGGCAGGCCGTGTGCCTCCCACGGCTACTAGACACGCCCATGTGCCCTCTCTTTGGTCGAATCTGACTTAACTCCAAGGCCACCAAGCACGTCCGTGTACCTTGGCCGTGGTCAATTCTGACTAAACCACACGGCTACCAGGCACGCCCATGTGTCGCGGCCGTGTACCCTTAGTTAAATACTGACTTACACCCACGGTCATCAGGCACACCCGTGTGCCACAACCGTGTGGCAAAATGGGCCATTTGCAAGGCCAAAATGCCGCCCACATAAGGGTCAAACCTACAAGCATATGACCAAAGCAAATCATGCACATTTGACAACCAAGATCATACCAAAATAATCAACCAATCTCTACATTCCAATCCAATTCTATTCATGCCAATTTACAAGACTAAAACACATGTGTACATAAGCATAATTCATCCATATTTACTAACCAAAAACTTAACCATTTCAAAGGCTATCAAGTCATACCAAAACATGCCTCATATATCATTTTCATTAATACATATTGCCAACACATAACTAGCCAAATCACATAGCTAGATTCATCTCCCAACTTATACAAATTAGCTAGCCTATACATGCCATAGTTTCAAACGATGTACTACTTATAAAGTACCAAAGATAGCTGATAGTGTGATAGACTTGACGATGATCCCTGAGCTCGAGCTTAGACTTCAAAACCTAATAAGAAACACAACAACCACACAAAGTAAGCTATCTTAGCTTAGTAAGTTATAAGCAATTACATATAACAATGCTTTTAAACATTTTAAAAGAAAATTTACACATTTCATAACCCCTTTAACCGAATATACCAACATTCAATAATAGGCATCACACAAGTATATTATCCATTCCTCAATTTAATATAAATGCATACCAAATTATTACCTTTCATAGCTCCAAAAACCGCATATGCATACATTTAACAATTGATATCTTATACACATATTACTTACAAAATCTATACTTACCAATCAAATAATAATCTCTCATAGCATCGAAACTTACCAAAATCAATCTTGAATTTATATTTACTCCTACCTTTATTGCTCATCAACCAAATTTAAGCACCTGAAATGTCCTGAAGTTCAATTTATACACTTAAAGTTTTCATATCCGATTTCGCACACTTAGTGCTCGGAAGATCAATTCGCACACTTAGTACTCATTATCCAATTTCGCACACTTAGTGCTCAGAAGTTCAATTCGTACACTTAGTGCTTATTATCCGATTTCGTACACTTAGTACTCGGATGTTAAATTAGCACACTTAGTGCCACTTAACCGATTTCACACACACAGTGCTCGGTGTCTGAATTCAATTACTTCGCACATTACTTGAACTTGATACTTATCTAAATAAGCACATATATGTAACAAAAACTTGAACACCAATCACATATACATTTATACATATACAATTTAACTTATTTCATTTCTATATCAATTCATATTCGGCTAAACACTATGAATAAACAAATATTCATCACTTCCAACCAAATTTATCTCTTAAATTAATGTCTCACATAGCTATCTCATTAACATATATATATATATATCTCACATTCGGCTAAATATACCTTCCACTCAACCTTACATTCGGCATAATGATAATATACCTACTAATCTCTATCAAATCATATACATCAATATAGATAAAAATTCAATTCAATCTAATTGCTTAATAAACTTACCTTGAATATCGACGGACTTTGTTTTTCGACTATTCAACTAACTTCTCCTTTCCCCGATCCTTCTTTTTCTTGGTCTAAATCAAATTCAAATTAAGCTCATTCAACATATTTTCATTCAATTTAGTCCAAAAACACATAAATGGGAAAATTACATTTTTACCCCTGACATTTTACACTTTTCACAATTTAGTCCCTATTGTACAAAACACACAATATGCAAAATCTCACAACAACATAGCTAGGCCGAATCTTCCTTATAATCATATAAGTCCATAAATTTCATTTATTTTGCATTTTGGCCCCTCAATTTATTATTTTTTCAATTTAATCCTAATTACTCAAAATCATCAAAAACTCCAATACAAAACATGTTAATCTAAAACATATCTTTAATATTTTATCATCAAACAACACAAAACACATATATTCATCAATGACCGAACTCCCAATATGCATCAAAATCAGAAATTCTAGTATGAGTCAGATAGTATTCGAAGCAACGATCTCAAAAACGTAAAAATTATCAAAAACCGAACAAATTACATACCTCAATCAAGCAAAACCAAGGCCAAATGTAACTTGTTCTCATTTCTTTCTTTCTTTTCTTTTATTTTCGGTTGAATAAAGATGAACATGCATGTTTTGTTTCCTTTCTTTTATGTTTTATTTATTATTATAACTTTATATTATAATAATTATTATAATTATTAACTTAACCATTATAAATAATCATATAATAGCATAATGCCTTCTTAATGTCGTCCACTATACTTGCAAAAATGGATAATTTACAACATAAGGCCTTCTCTTTATAAAGACACATCAATTTAACCACTCAATCAAGCAAAAGGCTACTTTTACCACTTATGCGATTTAGTCCTTTTTCTTAAATTAAACACACAAACAGACAAATTAACTCACAAAATTTTAATACATGCACAATCATATATTATACGCATCGAATATAATATTAAAATATTTTACTAACTCGGATTTGTGGTCCCGAAACCACTATTCGATTAGGGTCAAAATGGTCATTATAACTCTCTCCTTAAGGGATTTTCGTCCCCGAAAATCTTACCGATGAATAAATTTGGATAGCGTTCTTTCATTGAATCCTCAAGCTCCCAAGTTGCTTCCTCAACCCCGTGCTTATGCCACAGTACTTTCACTAATGAGATTTTCTTATTACGCTACTCTTTCACTTCACGTGCCAAAATACGAATCGATTCTTCCTCATAGGTCAGATCAGAATGAATCTCAATTTCTGACGGATTAATCACATGAGTAGGATCGGATCTATATCGTAGAAGCATCGAAACATGGAAAACATTGTGGATCTTTTCTAACTCCGGTGGCAACATCAACTTGTACGCAACCGGCCCGATACGCTCAATAATCTCGTACGGCCCAATAAATCTTGGACTCAGCTTTCCCCTGCGACCAAATCTAAGTATTTTCTTCCACGGCGAGACTTTCAAAAATACTCGGTCGCCAATCTGAAATTCTATATCTTTACGTTTCAAATCCGCATAGGATTTCTGACGGTCTGACGCTGCTTTCAAACTTTCGCGGATCACTTTTACTTTCTGTTCAGTTTCTTTGATTAGATCAACCCCGTGTATCTTGCTTTCACTTAGCTCGGTCCAATACAAAGGTGTACGACATTTACGTCCGCACAAAGCTTCAGAGGTGCCATTTTGATACTCGATTGAAAACTATTATTGTATGCAAATTCAATCAAAGGCAAGTATCGTTCCCACGTACCCTCGAACTCGAGAACACAACATCTCAACATATCCTCAAGTATTTGAATAATTCTCTCGGATTGACCATCCGTTTGAGGGTGGAAAGCGGTGCTAAAATGTAATTTAGTACCTAATGCATCTTGCAGTTTCTTCCAAAACCGCGATGTAAACCTCGGATCTCTATCCGAAATAATAGAAATAGGTACTCCGTGTAATCGTACAATCTGAGAAATGTACAATTTAGCTAGCTTTTCGAGCGAGTAATCTGTACGAACCGGAATAAAGTGAGCCGACTTCGTCAATCTATCAACAATAACCCAAATTGCATCTTTCTTGCTCGGTGTCAATGGTAATCTAGATACGAAATCCATTGTGACTCGATCCCATTTCCATTCGGGTATCATAATTAGCTGAAGCAACCCAGATGGCACCTGATGCTCGTCTTTTACTTGCTGACATATCAAACATTTCGTCACAAATTCTTAAATATCTCGTTTCATACCGTGCCACCAGTAATGTTGTCTCAAATCATTATACATTTCCGTACTACCCGGGTGAACAGAAAATCTACTATTATGAGCTTCATTACATAGCATCCGAATCAACTCAGGATCCTTTGGTACACATATTCGGTTTCTGAACCACAAACATCCCTCAGTATCAACCCAAAACTCTGAGTCAGCATTCGAACCATATTGATTCTTTTTTTTTTTGCTAATAAATTATCATCCATCTTTTGAGCTTCGCAAATCTGTTGAACAAATAACGATCTCGCTTTCAATCGCACCATCGTCAGTTATGGCCATATCTGCATTCATTGCATGCAGAGCAAACAATGATTTTTGGCTTAGGGCATCGACAACCACATTAGCCTTCCCCGGGTGATAATCAATCACAAGCTCATAGTCTTTTAACAATTCCAACCATCGTCGTTGTCTCAAATTCAGATCCTTCTGAGTCATCAGGTACTTTAGGCTTTTATGATCGGAATAGACATGGTATTTTTCACCGAACAGATAGTGGCGCCATATCTTCAGAGCAAAAACTATAGCGGCTAATTCAAGATCGTGCATCGGATAGTTCTTTTCGTGTGGCTTTAACTGTCTCGAGGCGTAGGCTACAACCTTACCCTCCTGCATCAAAACACAACCCAAACCATTCAAGGATGCATCATTGAAAATAACGAACTATTTACCCGACTCTGGCTGAACAAGCACTGGAGCTTCAGTCAACAAAGTTTTCAGCCGATCGAAACTCTTCTGGCACTTCTCCGTCCACTCGAATTTAACATCTTTTTGAAGTAACCTTGTCATCGAAGTTGCAATCATCGAGAAACCTTTCACGAAGCGTCTATAATAACCGGCAAGTCCCAGAAAACTCTGAACTTCAGAAATATTCTGCGGGGGTTTCCAAACAAGTATAGCCGAGATCTTACTCGGATTAACTCAAATACCTGATGCTGAAGCAACATGCCCCAAGAAGCTAACTTCGCGTAACCAGAACTCACATTTACTAAATTTCGCGTACAATTGCTTATCACGCAAAATTTGTAACACAAGTCTCAAGTGTTCGGCATGCTCGATTTCATCGCGCGAATAGATCAGAATGTCATCTATAAATACAACTACAAACTGATCTAAATACTGTCTGAATACCTGATTCATCAAATCCATGAAAACAACAGGGGCGTCAGTGTGTCCGAACGGCATCACTAAGAACTCGTAGTGGCCGTATCTCGTTCGGAAAGTAGTCTTAGGCACATCAGAATCTCTAACTCGCAGCTGATAATAACCCGATCTTAAATCTATCTTCAAAAATACTGGGGCTCCCTTAAACTGATCGAATAGATCATCAATGCGCGGCAACGGGTATTTATTCTTTATGGTTACTTTATTGAGCTGTCGATAATCGATACACATTCTCATAGTTCCATCTTTCTTCTTCACGAATAACACTGGCGCACCCCAGGGAGAGAAACTCGGTCGAGCAAAACCTCTATCTGTTAGTTCTTGCAACTAAGCTTTCAACTCTTTTAATTCAGTCGGTGCCATTCTATACGGAGCTATCGAGATCGGAGTCGTCCCTGGCACTAACTCAATACCAAACTCTACTTCCCGAACAGGTGGCAAACCCGGCAATTCTTCCGGAAACACATCCGGATACTCACATACAACAGGTACAGATTCAATCTTCTTTTAGGTCACTTTATTATCAATCACATAAGCAAAGTAAGCTTCGCAACCCTTTCTCATACACTCTCGAGCCAACATCGAAGATATCACTACTGGTAGCCCATTTAAATCCGCAGATTTAATCTGAATTATCTCATTGTTCTGGCACCGCAGATCAATAGTCTTTCGTCTGCAATTCACTACGGCATCGTGCACAGTTAACCAATCCATACCGAGGATGATATCGAACTCATTAAATGGTAGTAACATCAAATTAGTCGAAAAACATAAATCTCGAATCATCAAAGGGAAATTCTTGCACATCTTATCCACTAGCACACACCGACCCAGGGGGTTCGAAACCCGAATCACAAATTCAGTAGACTCAACAGGTAAAGTCTTACTGAATACTAATGTTTCACACACATAAGAATGAGTTGAACCGGGGTCAATCAGAGCAATTACACTAGTATTAAATAGAGTAAATATACCGGTGATGACATCTAGAGATGAAGCCTCCTCTCGAGCACGAATGGCATAGGCTCTAGCAGGTACACGAGTCTCTGATCGAATAGCTGTATCCAAATTCCCTCTCTGAGTGGCGCTCTTACCTCTCACATTTCGGGGTGGTCTACCTCTAGCTGCAGTACCGCTCGGTCTTGCACTCTGAGCATTATTCTTCTCAGCTAACTCCGGGCAATCTCGAATGAAGTGATCCTGCGAACCACTCTTGTAGCAAGCTCGATTGTTGGACTTGCCCCAACATTCACCAAAATGTCGCCTACCACAATGTTGAAACTCGGGTTTATTTGGTCAAGTATTGCCAACACTAGCAATCGAGGTGGCTCGTGAACTCACTGGTGGTCGCTCTCGTATGGAAATCCCTGCATTAGTCTTAGATCGGTTACTGTCATTTCGGAACTTTTTTGATGCCATCGGAGAAGTTCTACTTGCTGATCTCTTGCGAAAATCTCTAGCTTCGAATTCAGCTTTTCTTTTCTCTTTTCCGAGCTCTTCGGCCTTGCAAGCTCGCTCGACAAGTACTACGAACTCTTTTATTTCAAGTATGCCGACAAGCAATTTTATGTCTTCGTTCAGTCCCTCCTCGAATCTTTTACACATAGCATCCTTGGTTGCAACACACTCTCGAGGATAACGGCTGAGTCTCACAAACTCACGCTCATAATCAGATACAGTCATACGACCCTGTTTTAATTCAAGAAACTCGTTGCGTTTCTGATCAATGAATCGCTGACTGATATACTTTTTGCGAAACTCCGTCTGAAAGAAATCCCAAGTGACCTGTTCTGTCAGAACAATCGAAACTAAAGTGTTCCACCAATAGTAGGTAGAATCCCGTAATAAAGATGTAGCACACTTCAAACACTCTTCGGGTGTACAAGATAGTTCATCGAAGACACGAATAGTATTATCGAGCCAAAATTCAGCCCGCTCAGCATCATCAGTAGCTGTGGCTCTAAACTCTTCAGCTCCGTACTTTCTAATTTTATCAACAGGAGGCTTATTTAACCTCTCAGGATTAACAATCGGTGGTACCACAGGTGGAGTATTTGGATTCGGGGGTTGTTGAACAGCCGGATTGGTCCAGATATATTGGTTAAACCATTCATTCTTTATACTAAATAAGGCTTGCTTAGCCCCCTCATCTTGATTACTCGTAGTTGGTCGAGATTCATCTGGCGCAGTCCCTTTATTAGATCTACGAAACCTTAGTCATGAATTAAACAGAGTCGGGACTAAACCAGAACACATACGAAAATTTTCAGAAATTTAAAACTTTTCTAAGTTTCAGAGGTTACACGCCCGTCTGGGCAGGCCGTGTGCCTCCCACGGCTACTAGACACACCCATGTGCCCTCCCTTTGGTCGAATCTGACTTAACTCCACGGCCACCAAGCACGTCCGTATACCTTGGCCATGGTCAATTCTGACTAAACCACACGGCTACCAAGCACGCCCATGTGTCGTGGCCATGTACCCTTAGTTAAATACTGACTTACACCCACGGTCATCAGGCACGCCCGTGTGCCACAACCGTGTGGCAAAATGGGCCATTTGCAAGGCCAAAATGCCACCCACATAAGGGTCAAACCTACAAGCATATGACCAAAGCAAATCATGCACATTTGACAACTAATATCATACCAAAATAATCAACCAATCTCTACATTCCAATCCAATTCTATTCATGCCAATTTACAAGACTAAAACACATGTGTACATAAGCATAATTCATCCATATTTACTAACCAAAAACTTAACCATTTCAAAGGCTATCAAGTCATACCAAAACATGCCTCATATATCATTTTCATTAATACATATTGCCAACACATAACTAGCCAAATCACATGGCTAGATTCATCTCCGAACTTATACAAATTAGCTAGCCTATACATGCCATAGTTTCAACCGATGTACTACTTATAAAGTACCAAAGATAGCTGATAGTGTGATAGACTTGACGATGATCCCCGAGCTCGATCTTAGACTTCAAAACCTAATAAGCAACACAACAACCACACAAAGTAAGCTATCTTAGCTTAGTAAGTTATAAGCAATTACATATAACAATGCTTTTAAACATTTTAAAAGAAAATTTACACATTTCATAACCCCTTTAACCGAATATACCAGCATTCAATAATAGGCATCACACAAGTATATAATCCATTCCTCAATTTAATATAAATGCATATCAAACTATTACCTTTCATAGCTCCAAAAACCGCATATGCATACATTTAACAATTTATTTCTTATACATATATTACTTACAAAATCTATACTTACCAATCAAATAATAATCTCTCATAGCATCGAAACTTACCAAAATCAATCTTGAATTTATATTTACTCCTACATTTATTGCTCATCAACTGAATTTAAGCACCCGAAATATCCTGAAGTTCAAATTATACACTTAAAGTTTTCATATCCGATTTCGCACACTTAGTGCTCGGAAGATCAATTCGCACACTTAGTGCCCATTATCCGATTTCGCACACTTAGTGCTCGGAAGTTCAATTCGCACACTTAGTGCTTATTATCCGATTTCGTACACTTAGTACTCGGATGTTAAACTCGCACACTTAGTGCCACTTAACCGATTTCACACATACAGTGCTCGGTGTCTGAATTCACTTACTTGGCACATTACTTGAATTGATACTTATCTAAATAAGCACATATATGTAACAAAAACTTGAACCCCAATCACATATACATTTATACATATACAATTTAACTTATTTCATTTCTATATCAATTCATATTCGGCTAAACACTATGAATAAACAAATATTCATCACTTCCAACCAAATTCATCTCTTAAATTAATGTCTCACATAGCTATCTCATTAACATATATATATATATATATATATCTCACATTCGGCTAAATATACCTTCCACTCAACCTTACATTTGGCATAATGATAATATACCTACTAATCTCTATCAATACATATACATCAATATAGATAAAAATTCAATTCAATCCAATTGCTTAATAAACTTACCTTGAATATCGACGAACTTTGTTTTCTGACTATTCAATTAACTTCTCCTTTCCCCGATCCTTTTTGTTCTTGATCTAAATCAATTTCAAATTAAGCTCATTCAACATATTTTCATTCAATTTAGTCCGAAAACACATGAATAGGCAAATTACATTTTTACCCTTGACATTTTACACTTTTCACAATTTAGTCCCTATTGTACAAAACACACAATATGCAAAATCTCACAACAACATAGCTAGGTTGAATCTTCCTTATAATCATATAAGTCCATACATTTCATTTATTTTGCATTTTGGCCCCTCAATTTATTATTTTTGCAATTTAATCCTAATTACTCAAAATCATCAAAAACTCCAATACAAAACATGTTAATCTAAAACATATCTTTAATATTTTATCATCTAACAACACAAAACACATATATTCATCAATGACCGAACTCCCAATATGCATCAAAATTAGAAATTCTAGTATGAGTCAGATAGTATTCGAAGCAACAATCTCAAAAACATAAAAATTATCAAAAACCGAACAAATTACATACCTCAATCAAGCAAAACCAAGGCCGAATGTAACTTGTTCTTATTTCTTTCTTTTTTTCTTTTAGTTTCGGTTGAAGAAAGATGAACATGCATGTTTTGTTTCCTTTCTTTTATGTTTTATTTATTATTATAACTTTATATTATAATAATTATTATAATTATTAACTTAACCATTATAAATAATCATATAATAGCATAATGCCTTCTTAATGTCGTCTACTATACTTGCAAAAATGGATAATTTACAACATAAGGCCTTGTCTTTATAAAGACACATCAATTTAACCACTCAATCAAGCAAAAGGCTACTTTTACCACTTATGCAATTTAGTCCTTTTTCTTAAATTAAACACACAAACAGACAAATTAACTCACAAAATTTTAATACATGCACAATCATATATTATAGGCATCGAATATAATATTAAAATATTTTACTAACTCAGATTTGTCGTCCCGAAACCACTATTCCAATTAGGGTCAAAATCGGGCTGTTACAGGTTTCGGCGTAGAATACGAGTAAGGGGTGTTACACCGTGCATGTCCTACATAGCAAACAGAATACAACATATTTTATCCAATGATTTTTTAAGTGAATAATTAAAAGTCTCTTCTACTTTTGTGACCTACACTCGGGGTCCTTGTTTTCATCCGGCCCGAAAAGCTCGCGGTGCGACCTGCTTAGTGGAAGAAATAATTTGAGAAAAAAAAAGGGATCTGTGGTGGATGCGGAGGAAGCGGGCCGAATATATTATAATTAAACAATTCCCTTAGAGTTAGAAATTAGAGATAGTTATGTTTTTATTTTAATTTAAGGTTTCCGTTGCAAGAAGTATTTATTGTTACGTAATAAAGACAATCCTCAAAATTGTTAAGTATAAAAATTTGTGTTAGGTCCAAACCGGTCCGTTTGTGGTACTCTATACCTTAATTCGATGATCAAGTTGGGTGAGGGTGTTACACCATTCTGTAGGATCACTTGTACACCCAATGGCATAGCGAAAAAAATAAATATGACGATCACATCTAGGGGTCCATGTGCAAGGAACAAATCAGGGTGAAAAGGGTATGATTGATTACCTTTAATCGTCTAAAAAATCGAAGAAATAGATTACGCTATTGTATGTCGATTCTAAGCCACTACGAAAAGTTTTGGCCTCTACGTAATCGACCCGGTGTGACAACGAACGGTAAGCACTCTCTAAAACTTTTTCAGAGAGAGAAAAATCTCTTCACGGCTGCTAGACCTCACACACTTTATTTTTAAGGTATAAAAACCCTATATTTCCTAATTCAGGAATAATTAATATTTTTTATATGAATCAAATCATAATAATTAACCGAATATAATAATTATAATTACCATAATTAAAAACTACTTGACCAAAAAAAATTACAATTACAGTAATTATAATCATATTTGATCCTAAATTATAATTACAATAATTATAACAAAGATTTTAGTAAATTAGTTTTAGTTAACTTTTATACAAATCAAATTCATATATTAATTTAACAATATTTTCATTATGTGTACAACATACTTGTACATATAATTCCTTCAATATTGAACTGCCCAATTGAATTAATTCTATAATCAATTTAATTCATGTGACAACTAAACTCAATACCAACTATGTTTGGATTCCATTTGTTTCAACCATAGGGTGTGACCTTGTAGGTTATTGTAACTTTAGCAGTAATACTAGAACGATTCTAACTTTAGAAACATAGAGTGGCATCTAGCAATGCATCATTGCTACCTAAGTTACAAGAAGTCATGATTTGACATAACCTCTCTGTGATTAACCCTTCATGTATTAAATCCTTTTGTTCTTTATATCTAGAATGGTCACAAGTCATGGAATAGTCACACTTGCATAGCCCGTCTAATGTTTCTTGATATCCTGAGTAGACTATGGAAAACATATAATTATGATATCTAATATTAACTTATTCGAGCATGGCCATGCATTTCTAGTCTCACTCAATCAAGTGGCCTAGGATATTACTCCCATTATGTAGGAGGGACAAATTCTATATTGATCAACCATATCCTACTACATAGATTGTGGTATATCTAACATCAGCCTTTATAGAACAACTAGTTATGGTGGACGTTTAACTGTATCAAATATATGACTCACGATGTTAGGATAATGATGATCTCAAGTCTGGGGGTCGTATACATAGTAATCACTATGAGTACTATTGTGACTATTAGATAATAATCCAAGAAACATAGTCATAACGGGTTAGTCCAATATGTTGTTCTCTAACACACATACTCATGTATTGATTTTGACATCTCATGTCAATGACAACACTTTGTCATCAATCAACTACACGTTAATCTTAATGCATTATTGTTGTCTAAACCCTCAATAATACTCGACTAAAGACCTTTTGGGAATAATCATATTATTCTCAGGACATTGTTATAACACATTTTATTTATATAAACAGAAAATAAACTAAAATAATAATGGCTATGCCTTATATTAATAAACGAGGTAAAATAAGTATGTTATTACAATGATCTCATGATTGGTCTTTTGGCATACACTAACACGTTCACCCTGGGTTCTCTTAACTCCAGGGCTCAAAGACGGACTTCTAGCTCCCCGTTTTTTCTTGATCTTTTGTCTTGTTCCTTTCTTGTATCATCATTTCCATCCTCTGAGCTTTACCTGTCAGATCATCCAAGTCTTGAATTTCAATTGTTGCTAACAACATACGAATCTCTTCATTTAAACCCCACTCAAATCAGACACAAAGGTCCTCCTCATTTGGTGCCAACTCTCAAGTGTACTTGATTAGTCTAACAAATTCTCGCTCATATTCAAATACTTTCATCCGCCCTTACTTAAGGTTCAAGAACTCTCTTATCATCTGATCAAGGAAAATTCAGTTGATATATTTTTCTCGAAACTTCCAAGAAAAGAAATCCTAGTTAATTTGCACACTTGGGGAAATGCTTAGAAGGATATGCCACCACTGATATGCCTCATTTTCGAGTAGAGACATTGCACAAGGAAAGCTATCAGATGATGTACATTACAATTCTTCGATAACTCATAACACTCGGGATAGCCAGCTTTCAGCTACTACAGAATCATCATTCTTTCCTCCCCTAAATTCCTTGGCACTGCACTTCCTAATTTCCTTAACTGGATCACCATGTAATACTGCTGCAACTTGGGTGGGAGGAGTAGGAGCTTGTGGTTAGGGCAGATTATTCTGTGGCTGTGGTGGCGTTAGTGGTGCAACTTCCATGAAGCGGTCAAACCATTGCCCCATCATTTCTAAAAGAGTCTCCTACGCTTCAACACCTCCAGCCGTTCAATTCCTTATAGCAACAGGGTTTCTGGATTGGGAAGGAGAAGCATTACTTTCCATTGTGTATAAACTACACATTAAAATTTAGATTTAATAACAGTGTGAAGGATTGAGCCACAAAGATGTAACATGTATATATTGAATTCATGACTTCCAAAGATCGACTAAACCAAAGATTTAATACCACTAATTGAAACACCCTCGCCGATTAGTCAGACGACCGACCAAGTCGAGGTGTTGCTCGGATAGATTTCAGACTTGGTGAATAGTTTACCTAAGTTTTAGAACTTTTCACTCAATGTACTATTCACAGTGCTTCAAACCAAAACAAATACTATTCTTATAACTTTTTCCTCATTCATATGCCCAACATTAAATATATACACATCATAGTTGGAACAAGACTTTCAATATTTGCAATTTCATAAGCTAAGCCTATAGATCGCCCCTAATATGTACATGTTTAAACTCAAAAGTTTTTAGGCTCACGCAAGATACAACAAATTCTGGCTTAGTCCCTCACTCTGAGTTCAAACTATCTTTTGTTACCTGAAAACAAAATAAATCAAGTATCATGGTAAGTTCAAGGTGAACTTAGTGAGTTCACAAGATGCTTACTCGCCCACACATATAGCTTGCGAGGAATATAATTTTTGCATAAAGACAAATAATACATTAAATAGTTCACGTATGAGTATAAGTAACATGCATACACACATTTTGCTTATATAAATAGATTGCCTTTATTTTCGAAGGACATACACATTACGAAATATCTAGGCTGATTTATCCAAGGCAACTTATACAGGGTAAAAAAATCTCGGCGAAGTCTTACTTGGCTAATATACACCAGGCACATGCTCGTGAATTCACATTTGTGGCTTCATGTCTGCGGACACATACTCTTCGGACTCAAGTTTGCGGATTCATACCTGCACTCATATATACCAATTTATACTTACAGATATTTCTTGCGGACTCTTGCCTGATGAATATTTCTCGTGCAATCATGCTTGGATAACCTTGCAATAAGCAATTTCTTCACGCGGACTTGTACTTGGCGGACTTATTTCCATTAACTTTCATATAGCGGAGTCTCAGTGGACCGACTTAGCCTAGAAGCTTAAAGACAAGACTTACCGACTGTCTTACTTACAACATTGTCCTTATGGACTCAAACTTGGATGATAATCCATGAAGATTCAAGCTTGGCATATTATTATGTGTACAAATTCATTCTAGAATGGTTACACACTCATGAGCTTAAAGAAAGTGTGAATTATCATGACAGGTGCAAACTATAATGACTTAAACCCTGAGGGCATGTCCCTATGGATTGTCATAATTTATAAACACGAGAACAAGTTTTTGCAGACACTAGTCCTCCTGCATAAACATCTCAGCACAACACCAATGCTTTTTTCAATTACGTCCCGCCACAACACCAGAACTTCTTTTATCAATCATCCACCCATAATGCCAAAACTTCATCTATCAATCATCCCGCCACAACACCAATACTTTTTTTCAATTAAATTTTCACCACAACCCCTATACTTAATTCAATCAACATCCCGCCACAATGCCATAACTTCATTAATAAATATCCCGCCACAACGCCAATATGTCATAACATATCTCATTCCTGGACACAATAATTACTACCAAAATGACATTAGCATGCCTCCCATTCTAAGTTTTACAACTCGCCAACACAATAGCAATTCATATACCAATAAATACCTCAATGGTATGAGGTTTACATACCCTTTCACATTCAACTACTCATGTAGACAACAATTATACATGCAAGAAATTTCCACTTTAAATCGCGTATTCACACTCAACAGAACAACATCAACAACAACATCAGTAACAACAAAGTTCAACATCACCAAATGTTATAGCAGAATTTACCAACAACATAATCCAATTATCACAGCCCTATAACATGCAAAATGAAAATTGAGAGTTGGAGTTCAGAAACTCACCCAAAAAAACACCCAGATGCTAAAACCCCATACATGATTAGCCTTTCCTTTTTTATGCAGGCCTCTTCTTTGGTTAGCTAAACAAAATAACCATTCGTCAATCCAAATGACAACATTCATAAGTGAAACAATCGAAATCCATTAACATGCAAAATATTTTTACAAGCAATCTAAGATTTTATGTTCACAGCCATGAACTTTACAGTAACTTACAAGTTTCTTACCTCTTTTCTTCAATCAAAAAGCTACAGAAGGGTTAGAAAGATTACCAGCTCGCTAGATTCTTAATTTTTCAAGTTAATATGTCTATATTTTCCTTCATACAAATTGCTTCTTACTTCCTTACCATTCCAAAAAAGAAAAGGAAAATGAAGAAGACGAATGCCAGAACAAGAGAATGAGAGAATAACATCTTCGGTTCTCCTACTTATACCCCTCTCATTGTCGCTCACCAATTCCAACATTCAATATAAAATATTAATGCTATAATAATGTTGTTCCCAGTTATACTATCTAGTTCAAATGTAATGGAACCAGAATTGTAATCTAACTTGTCTACCAATTGGTTCACAAGATTCAATAATTCACACTAAATCCCTCATGAACTGAAAGTTTCTTAATTTGATACCTCTGCTTACCATGGAATATAATTCAATATAATCATTTTAATCAATGCCTTCCCTGCAATAAAGACCAATCTTTAATTTTAACAGTTTCGGGTGTAACACAAACCTAAACATGTCCTTAGTCTAATAAAAAATAAGCAAACCTATTGAAAGACTAATATGTTGTCTATCACGTCCATTGGAGAGATTCTTTGTCTTGGGCATCGCAGCGGATGATGCTTAGAAGATAGAGATATAGATGTGATTGACTAGACTGACAGTATATCGGATAGGACCCAAGAAGAATATATCTGAAAGTCGTTTATGGATTTATTCACTTGTGATGTTATAGTGTGACATACCTAAATCCTGAGTGGATGACGGACTATGCATGTATGAGTTGTACACTATGATGTAAGTAAAAGCCTAACTTCGAATATATAAGGAACCGAAAGCTGGTGCGTTGGGTGTACGACTTCTGCAATATGCAGCGTCATTCACAACAATAGAATTCATAGCTCGAGAGATGGGTAAATGATATACTCTCATTGGCATTAGATGGTTGATGAAAAGTAAATGTGGCCACGGGTCGTTCATATTTGTGATGAATGACTTGATTACTATTTGATAGTAATTGACTTTTCATGAAAGAAGATGTAATGGTTACCATGAGATAAATCAGGATCATATTGGGAGAGCAAATATTATCTGAAAGAGATTAAGGATATCCTATAAGGGTAATACACTTATGACAAGGTCAATGGACGAGTATTGAGTAGATGCTTTTGTAATGGTATGTCGTTAGGGAGAGCTCAATCATGGTACTATAGTGAAACAACTTTGTGGCTAAATGAGATTATAATTAATAGGCGAAAAGTAGAAACTTAATTATAAATCAATTGAGCCCTAACTGCATATGTCCAATTGGTCCCTCCGCCAGCTCGTTGAAACCAAAAATGAATTGTGTGTTTAAATCAAAATGAACAGAATGAATAGAAACATAGAAATGGGAAACATTCAGGAATGATTATGGTTTTATCTGAAATGGAGAAATGGAATCGTTTGGAAATGAACGTGGTTTTCTCAAAATGAAAATGAGAAATGATTCATTTGCAAATGTAAATGAATTAGTTAAAAATGATCAGGAAAATGAGTTTATGTTTTTTAGCTATTTTAAAGCTCGAAAATGAAAATAAATCATTTAATCATGGTGAACAAGTTGGATTGTAAAATATAAAATATATTTTTTCAAAAAATTTACCAAGCGTAAAATCGTTATAATTTTACTAGGGGTAAAATTAGGATAAGAAAATTATTTAATATAAATATGTTGAAGTTTATTTTGGGAAATAGAAAAATAGAATTGTGTTAGTTCAAATTAAAAAGTACTAGGTCGAAAAGTTTGGGAAGTACTCATAATTGGACCTGATGTGAGAGAGGCCCAAAGTCCCCTCAGGGAATATGAAGGGGAGGCAACCCTAGTAGGAATACTATGGGATGTCATCCACCCTACTCCTACTCTAAGTAGGAAGTTGTTTTTCTAGTTGAAATAAACCTCTACAGTTCAACAAGGGTTCTACCTTCTCTTCCTATAAATAGATGACATCGGTAGGGCTATTAACATGACTTTGAGAGATTGTTACTCTTCTAAAAAAATAGAGAGAATTTATTCTCAACTTTTAAATATATTTTTCCAGAATAACTATTCTACCGGTTTCTATTAAATATAGAGAGTTTTCATTTTCACCCCAAAATGAAAAGAAAACTTTTTCTAGTTTTGTGTTTTGATTCAATTGGTTCAAGCCCACACTCGAAGTAGTTCGTGGTATAAGAATTGTGGAGAAGATCATTTGGTTGAAAGCCGAAAACATCATGAATCTACTTTTTTGAAAATACATGTACGATTTTGGTCTAAGTTTTATTGCTATAAATATCACAAATCGGGTCAATTTTCAAAATTTTAATTTTTCGTTGTGCAAGAAAATCGTTTTCAAATAAAAAAAATTTCCAACATTTTGAAGTACTATGTTAACCTTAGGAGGCGACGTCCACTATACTATTACACCGATCAGGGTGAATTTTGTTCTGAGGCAGTGGTTCTTTCATGACACAATTATTATTTCATTTATTTACACATGATTTATTTATCCAGTCAGTGCTAATGGTTTTGTTTTGCAGTAGTATATTTCCTACAATTTAGAAATAATTTTTTTACTACTATTAAACATGTCTTCTATGATGAACAAATGCATTCCTAATCTCTCCAAGCACGAGCCTCTTGACGGAACCAACTACCGACACTAGTCTCAAAGGATGGTTATATTTTTGGGCAACTTGAAGTCGACTACGTCCTCTTCAATCCACCTATCACCGAGGAAGCCACAGATTCTACTACTGTTACCAGATTTTCATACATCGATGCCATAACAAAAGCCAAATTTGATAAAGGAAAGAGAATGGTAAGATGTCACATGTTAATTCACATGTCTAACAACCTTTTTGATCTGTTTGTTAGGAATAAATCAACCAAGCCCATCTGGGAAACCATGGAGAAGAAGTATGGAGCTAATGATGCTGGAATCAAGAAGTATGTTATTGGAGAGTGGCTCAAATTCCATATGACTGATGATAAGCCAATAATGGATCAAGTACATGCCTACGACAAGTTAGTTTCTGACATCCTAGCTGGAGGGATGCAAATGTGCAGAATTCTCTAAGCAAATGTCTTAATTGAAAAGTTGTCGAAGTCCTGGTCCGACTAGCGGGGCATTTCGTTGGAGGAACTGATTTCCCATATGAACATTGAAGAAGCCAATCGTCTTAAAGATAAGGCTTTATTTACTTCAAGTGAATTTCATTTAAAAGCTAATCTAGCGGAATATGGTTCTAGTTCCAAGTTTAACAGGTCATAAAGGACTGAAAACTTAAAAAAGATTGGAAAACTCTACAACAAGAAGGCTATCAACTTCAAGAAATTAGGGATGAATAAAAAATCCAACAAATCTGTGAACTACTACGTGTGTGGCACGCTCTGACAGCCAGAATGAGAACAAACCACAAGCACATCTACTTGAAAATCCATATGACATAATAGTCGAGGTGGTTTCTGAATTAAACCTAGTCGAGAACAATAATGAATGGATTGTAGACACAGGTGCTTCCAAATAGTTCTGCGCCAACAGAGAAATGTTCATCGAATTTGGAAGTGTAGGTAAACAAGTCTACATAGGTAATTCTAGCTATTCAGAAGCACTTGATAAAGGAAATATCTTACTTAAACTTACTTCTGGAAAAATATTAGCATTAAATAATGTTCTTTATGTACCTACCCAACGTAGTAACTTGACCAGTGGTGGATTATTGAATAAGGCAATCATTAAACTAGTCTTTGAATCTTATAAAATTGTACTTTCCCGTAATGGAGCTTATGTTGGGAAAAGTTATTTGAGTGGAGGTTTATTTGTGATTGAGACTATGTTTAATGATAATAAAACCACCAATTTTGCTTATATTGTTGAATTCATTGATATGTGGCATACTAGATTAGGTCATGTGAATGTTCACTCTTTAAAAAAACACATGAAAATGAATTTATTCCCTAATTTAGATTATAGTAGTTTTAATAAATGTGAAATTTATGTTGAAACCAATCATGCTAGATCTTCCTTTAAAACTCTTCCTAATAGGAAAGTTGAACTTTTAGAGTTAGGTCATACTAATCTAGAAGACTCTAAAAACACAGAGAGTAAGAGTGGAAAACACTACTACATCACCTTTGTAGATGACTACTCTAGATATATAAAAGTTTATCTCCTAATATCGAAAGATGAAGCTGATAAAACTTTTCTACTTTATAAAGAAGAAGTGGAAAATCAGCTTGATAGGAGAATAAAACGTCTTAGATCCGATAATTGTGATAAATATGGCACTAATTCCTTAAATAGGTTTGTGAGAAAGACAACGTTATATATGAATTTTATGCTCCTTATTTTATACAACAAAATGGCATAGTTGAAGGAAAAACAGAACTCTAAAAGAAATGACGAAAGCTTTACTACTCAATTCTAGTTTACCTAACAATATGTGGGGAGAGGCCATACTTTATGCAAACCATATTCTTAATAGAGTGTCTCATAAAAAAATTATATTGTGCACCATATAAACTGTGGAAGTGTTATGTCTCTAATATGCAATACTTGAAAGTGTGGGGTGCTTAGCAAAAGAAAGCTTGCCTACTTTTAAAAAGAGCACCATCAGATCTAAATTGTTGATGTTGTATTTGTTGGTTATGCTCTTAATAATGCTGCATATAGATTCATGTCTTTACATGATCATTCCATATGTGAATCTAGAGATGTTGTTTTCTTTGAGAATGTTTTCCTCTAAAGAGATCTAGTATAAGTACTGATATATAGTTAGATGAGCATGTTTCTTCTAGTGCACATAATAGAGATGTTCTTAATGATGATGTTGAACCTAGGAGGAGAAAAGGACAAAAGACTGCCACTAGTTTCAGACCTGATTTCCTCACTTTCTTTGTAACTAAGATTAGTGATTTAGACATGATTAGTGATTCTATTGCTCATGCCTTTTTGATAGATGAGGATCCA
The DNA here is from genome assembly GCA_025698515.1 of Gossypium sturtianum. Lineage (NCBI taxonomy): Eukaryota > Viridiplantae > Streptophyta > Magnoliopsida > Malvales > Malvaceae > Gossypium > Gossypium sturtianum. The sequence continues at coordinate 108,903,278 of CM046945.1, forward strand.
AAAACCTATGATGAAGCCACAAAATCAATAGATGCTAGTTTTTGGAGAGATGTCATCAATAATGAGCTAGAGTCTACTATGTCTAATCACACTTGGGAACTAGTAGACTTGCCTAGAGGTTTTAGACCTATTAGAAATAAATATGTATTTAGAAAGAAACTTAGACCAGATGGGTCAATACAAAGGTATAAGGCAAGATTAGTTGTAAAAAGGTTCACTCAAAAATTTGGAATAGATTATTATGATACGTACTCTCCTGTGACTAAGATATCAACCATTCGTGTTTTGTTTTCTTTAGCTTCCTTTCACAATTTACTGGTACATCAGATGGATGTAAAGATAACTTTCTTAAATGGTGATTTGGACGAGGAGATCTACATGGAGTAACCTCTAGGATTTGTAGCACCTGGTATGGAAGATAAAGTTTGCAGACTCAAAAAATCTTTGTATGGTCTCAAACAAGCTCCAAAACAATCGTATGAGAAATTTCATAAAACTATTTTTAGTTTTGGTTTTATTGTTAATGGTGCAGATGCATATGTGTATTCTAAAATGTTTGGTTCTGATTGAGTCATCATAAGTCTATATATGGATGACATGTTAATTTTCAGCACTAATATAGAAGCCATTAACAGAACCAAAAATTTCTTATCTACCAAGTTTGATGTGACTGATTTAGGAGAGGTAGATGTAATCTTAGGAGTTAAATTTACTAAATCAGAAAAGGGATTTGATTGAAACCAATCTAACTATATTGAGAAAGTGCTAAAGAAGTTTAATAGCTTTGATGTAATCCCTGTGAAAACTCCTTTTGATTCTAGCATACAACTACTGAAGAATAAAGGAAATAGTGTTTCTCAATCAGAGTATGCTAAAATTATTGGAAGCCTTATGTTCTTGATGAACTACACTCGGCCTGATATTGGTTATGCAATCAGTAGACTAAGTAGATATACCTATAATCCTAGCAATGAGTATTGGAATGCTCTAAAGCGTTTGCGTAAATACCTTAAAGGTACTATAACTTGGAAATTGGAATTTTTTTGAATACCCTGCAGTTATAGATGGATATTGTGATGTAAACTGGGTAACTGATAATGATGTAGTTAACTCTACAAGTGGGTATCTCTTTACTCTGGGTGGAGCAGTTATTTCTTTGAAGTATGTTAAACAGGCGTGTATTGCTCGCTCCATGATGGAATCAGAGTTTATAGCTCTTAACTTAGCTGGGTAAGAAGTCGAGTGGCTTAAGAATCTACTTGAAAGATTCCTTTACGAGGAAAACTAACATCTCTCGTATCTCTATTATGTGACTCACAAGCTGCAATTTGTGTTGCTAAGAGCCAAGCTTACAATGGTAAAAAGAGGCACATTCGAATAAGACATGAATCTGTGAGACATTTAATAAAGAGTGGAGTACTTCTTTTGGAGTACGTGAGGTCTGAAAGGAACCTAACTGATCCACTAACCAAAGGTTTAAATAGGAAAATGGTTCTTGATTCGTTGATGGGGATCGGTCTTAAACCCAGTGGTTGAGGAATTCACGGTGGATACCCAACTTAGTTTTCCAAGTTTAATGTGGTCAAATGAAACCATGAAAAGACTCATAGTGTACATTTTACCTATCCCTATGACGAACGATGTACATGCATAACGTTGAGTTCTTACTCTTAATGAATTCATAGCCCCGAGTTTTGGTGGTCTTATTGAGACGAACTTGATGAATTCACCAACATGTGAGGTTGAGTTTCTTACTCTTAATGAGTTCATGTCCCAGAGTTTGGGTGGTCCTACTGAGACGTACTTGATGAATTCACCAAATTTAAAATTTAGAGGATGACCTTAATAAACGCTCTTAATGATTTCATAGTCCTGCTTCGGGTAGTCTATATTGAGATAGACTTGATGAAATCACATACGTAAGTGTGAAGAATTAGCCACCTTCTATGAAAGACATTGGGCGGTCTTTCTAGAGCACTTACTAGCACCTTAAGGTATATTGGCTAAAACTTGTTGATATATCACTGAACATATATTTGATCTGAGATAAGTCGTGTGCCATGAGTTAGCCCCTATCTTAACAAGTTCAAGATTTGTTCACTTGTTAAAAAGAAAAATCACTCATTTCACTACGTATTACTTCACATCCACAAGATATTAGTGCTTAAGCGACTAATTTCGTTGTTGCTCTTCCCACATTTTACCTTTTCTCATGTTTACAAAATTTCCAATTCTTTTGCATTAATGGGGGAACGTTTGTATTGCAAAATGGCACATCACACATTGGTTGAGGAAAGACTTATAAAATAGTTTAAATATAGTATTGCCTCTTACCCTCATTGAGTAATTGGGGCTAAAAGCCCAACACACGTGCGTCACTGCCCGCTTGGCTGGCCCGTGTCCGTGTTAACACGTACCTAGCCATTTCTAACCATTGACTTATGGCTACTTCTGGTCGTTGGACCAACCTTGTAAATTACCGCTTTTCCCCTTTAGAATGTCCTATAAATTGCTCAGATATTCTCCTCATTGTATACAATAATACTCAACAACAACCTATCTTTTCTCCCATAGCCCACATGTTTCTTTTCAGTATATTTTCCTATCAGTTTTTCAACTCTATTTTCCAGTTATTTTCTATTTTTTTAAGAAAAGCAACACCAATTTTGTTTCATCCTCTTTATTCAAGTGTACGAATATTGAAGTACTGTGCTAACCTTGGAGGGCGACGTCCACTATATGATTACACTGATCCGGGCGAATTTGCTTTTAAGGCATTGGTTCTTCCATGACATAATTATTATTTAATTTATTTACACATGATTTATTTATCCAATCAGTGCTAACGATTTTGCTTTGCAGTAGTATATTTCCTACAATCATAAATAAAGATTGGTTTTTTTATTTCTTCTTTCCTTACCTTACTTACTCTTGCATTCTGTTTTTGTTCTATTTATCGTTGCAACGAACTCTGAGTTTAGTAAAATTCTCGGTACTGCAAACTAATATTTTTCATAAACAATTCAAAAAATTAGCATGATATATACGTGCATTACCATGCGGGCTATTTAAAAATATAACTTTCTAGTTGATATTTCCCTTAAGAAAACAACGACTCGTCTCTTTTGAAAATTTGATGGTTAAATTTGACTCTTTTTAAAATGTTGAAGATCATATTTATCTAAAAAAAGAATAATAGCTAAATTAACAAAAAAAAAATGTTAAAGGCTAAATTTATCATTATACAAAAAAAAACTCGATCTTTTAAATGTTTTATTTGGAAAAATATAATTATGTCTTTTACCATTTTAAAATTAAAAACAAAATTATTAAAAAAAAAAAAAAAAAACTATTCATGCAGCCACCTATATGTTTTAACGATGGATGTTGATGAAACAAAATCCCAGCCACGTCCGCAATTTCAACAAATGAGGGGAGGAACCCTTTTTATGGCTATAATCCCAAAATCAGAAAATCAAATTTAAGCGGGAATTATAATAACCATAACTAATTTTAATTGGCAGTTAGAGAATGCCAGGCTGGCACTTCCTTAACTAACAATAACGACAACCAGCTTTTCGCTGGCATCATTAACCGCGGTTAACTAACCCTGGTTTCTCTACCCCAATGATTTTATCCTTCTTCTACATCCTCCCTCTCCCTATATAAACCCCCTCCCAATAACTTCGAATCCCATATCCACAGCGGCGTCTTGATACACGCCCCCTCTTTTATCATTCAATAATTTTCATCAACGAAGAAAAATGAGAGAGTGTATTTCGATTCACATTGGCCAGGCCGGAATTCAGGTCGGAAATGCTTGTTGGGAACTTTACTGTCTCGAGCATGGCATTCAGGTGATTTTTCGTTATTCTTGAATTATTAGATTCATTTCTCCGATTCTAGATTTCTTGTCTTCATTTTTTTTCTTGGTTTACTGTGAATTTGTTCGATTTTATCTTATTTGATTGCGGTTAATTAGTATTCTTCTCTTCTAAATTGTAATTGAACTTATGAAATTAACTGATTTGAACCAATTTTAATATTAGATTAACGGTTTCCATTACGTTAGATAATTTAGGCGAGATTCGGTTTCTAAATGTTGATTATGTTTCGTTGCATTTCTGTTTGTCTTATTTGTTTTTATCTTTTGACAGTTTGATTTTGTTCGATTATATTTGAATTTATTGCGGTGAATCGAAACGCTGTTGTTGTAAATTGTAAAATTATGATGGAACTTATTAAATCAACAGATTTGACCAATTAAAATGATTTCTGTTTGTAGCTGAACGATTTCTGTTTTTTTAGATCGTGATTTTTTTTTCTGTTTTTGAAATGTATCTTTTCAGCCTGATGGCCAAATGCCTAGTGACAAGACTGTTGGTGGAGGAGACGATGCTTTCAACACCTTTTTCAGCGAAACCGGTGCCGGAAAACACGTCCCTCGAGCTATATTTGTTGATCTGGAGCCTACTGTTATCGATGAAGTGAGGACTGGAACATACCGCCAACTGTTCCACCCTGAGCAACTCATCAGTGGTAAAGAAGACGCTGCAAACAATTTTGCTCGTGGCCATTATACAATTGGAAAAGAGATTGTTGACCTCTGCTTGGATCGTATCCGAAAGCTTGCTGATAATTGTACTGGGCTCCAAGGGTTCTTGGTTTTCAGTGCTGTTGGAGGTGGTACTGGTTCAGGTCTTGGGTCTCTTCTCCTTGAGCGTCTCTCTGTTGACTATGGAAAGAAGTCGAAGCTTGGTTTCACTGTCTATCCTTCACCTCAGGTTTCTACATCTGTTGTAGAGCCTTACAACAGTGTGCTGTCCACACATTCACTCCTTGAGCACACTGATGTTTCTGTGCTTCTCGACAATGAAGCGATATATGACATCTGCAGGCGTTCCCTTGACATTGAACGGCCCACTTATACCAATCTTAACCGCCTCGTCTCTCAGGTAATGATAAGAATTCTTGCACAACTTCTAGTCTTTTATGTTATAAATGTGAAGAAATTTGTTCATTGATCGTGCTGTTTGGCGTTAATGTTTTCAGGTTATATCATCTCTTACCGCCTCTTTGAGGTTTGATGGAGCCCTGAATGTGGATGTGACCGAGTTCCAGACAAACCTGGTCCCTTATCCCAGGATCCATTTTATGCTTTCCTCCTATGCTCCTGTTATTTCAGCTGCAAAAGCTTACCATGAGCAATTATCTGTGGCTGAGATCACCAACACTGCTTTTGAACCCTCTTCCATGATGGCCAAATGTGATCCACGCCACGGAAAGTACATGGCTTGCTGTCTCATGTACCGAGGTGATGTTGTGCCCAAAGATGTGAATGCAGCTGTGGCTACCATCAAGACCAAGCGCACAATCCAATTTGTCGATTGGTGCCCCACCGGATTCAAGTGTGGTATCAACTACCAGCCACCAACTGTTGTTCCGGGTGGAGACCTTGCCAAGGTTCAGAGGGCAGTATGCATGATCTCTAACTCAACCAGTGTTGCGGAAGTGTTCTCTCGCATTGACCACAAATTCGATCTCATGTATGCCAAACGTGCCTTCGTGCACTGGTATGTTGGTGAAGGCATGGAGGAAGGAGAGTTCTCAGAGGCTCGTGAGGACCTTGCTGCCCTGGAAAAAGATTATGAGGAAGTTGGAGCTGACTCTGCTGAAGGAGATGAAGAGGATGAGGGAGATGAGTACTGAGCGAAGGTCAGGGACGACTACACCTTTACGACTATGATGTTGCTTTGGATTTTCAATGTTTTTTTTTTTCGGTTTTGGCAACTTTGGGTGATATTTCCAGTTCATGGTATTTTCAATAAACAGGTTTATCAAGGCTTTTACTATGCCAGGAACTCCATTGATTGAATGTGGAATGTTGATTTCCTGCTTGGGTATGGAATTCCAACTTTGATAAAAATGTATATGTATTTTATTTAAATAGTTTATATATATATATATAAGGCTTTAGTAAAACATATTTTTAATTTAGTTATAAAACATATTAGTATAAAAATAATATTAATCTAGTTATATAATCAGTAAAACCAGTAGAGGGGTCTGTTGGGCATGAAATGTTTTTCGAATCCATGACTTCCCCAGTCAAAGTATATGCAAAGATTATATATATATAATATATAGCAAGCAACCAATTGATATAGAAAAATGTAGAAGAGCACAACCATTTCAGATTGAACTCCGAGGAACTTAGACACCCGAATCCGAAAGAAAGTTTATTGTTTGTGGACATTTTATTACAAAGCTGTCATGAGCTTTTGCCGCCTTCATTTCATAAAACTGACTTTAGTTTGAACCGCCAAGGCTCCTCTCGATTTCCATTCTCTTCTTCATCAGTAAGGCATACTTGAAAGCCATATTCTGGTCCCCCGCAGGCGCTGCGAGATTGGTACAAAAGGTTCTCCTGCAACACCTTGTCCTGGAACAAAGATGAGATTGGCTTATTACCTTTTGTGTGGCAAGACCAACCATGAGCAGCCCTCAATGCAGCTCCTGTGGAAACCATATCCGTCACTGTTGAAATAATGAAGTACAAGGTAATCAGCTAACTCAGATATTGGACTTATATGTCATACGCATCTATGGTCTAAACCAAAATATAACAAAAGAAACTGATAAAGGTTCAAATTACAATATAAATTCATTGTCAACCCAGAGTGAATGACAACATACCGGACCATCCGTTGGTATAAACATCACAACCAAAAATGGATTTGTTTTCCGTTGCTTTACCAGTAACAATAATTCGATTTGGAGAAGGCATTCCGATTCTTTCTGCATGAGCATAAATAGCAAGAAGTTAGCCCTCCATCAATGCACAAATCTCCAAGTAAAAATCCATTGCTTTTCAACAAAGTGGCACGGTAAAAACTCTAAACCCATGTTGCTCGGACTTGTTAGTATTTTTAAAGCATCTGTGTTTAACACCGATGTCCGTTACATTTTCAGACATGGGTATCTGGGACACTCCAAATATAAGGAAAAACATGGAGAAACCCATGGCGGACGCATGCTCATATCTAATACTTGCAAAATTCAAGTAACATAGGTAAAATGTCATCAGTATATAACATCACATCTATTTTATGTATGATTAACCCAGAAGGTTTATCAAACTTTTCCTCTTCTTTTACATTCTAGCCATCCAGTGTTCAAAAGTGAAGTTTTTGTTGGGTTTTTTTACTTCTTTTCTCATATTTCATCCAGCAAAAATACCATATGTTGGATTTTTGACAGAAAACAAAGGAGAAAAGAAAAACGAATGCAAAGAAGTTTGAACAAGAAGAAAATTGAATTTGATCTCTAAAATTTGATTTTTCATTAACTTGAATAACATATAAGTTACAATGAAACTATGACAGTTACCTAATGTATAACTGCTCCTACTAAAGCTTAGCTAAAATTACACACAAAATGTAGCTGACATACCAGCTATTACATCAAACATAAATCAACAACAACTCCTACTAACTTGAAGTACAAATTACAAAAGAACTAAATCAAGTTACAAATGAACAAAAGTTGCTGCTGCACTGGTTTGGCTTCCATGCTGCTTCCATGCTGGTCTGATGTTGCATTGCAGGCCAAAGTTTAACACTCCTCCTTGGACTGTATGCAACAAACACCAATCTTCCTCCTTAAGGCATCAAATCTTGTAGCACCGAGACACTTGGTTAAGATATCAGCAAACTGATTTTCTAAGCTGCAATGAATCAGATTTACTTCCCTCGATTGTTCAGCCTCTCGAACAAAATGAAATTTAATCTTAAAATGTTTAGTTTTGCCATAAAAAACAGGATTTTTGGCTATGGCAATTGCTGACTGATTATCAACTCTGATCTCAGTAGCTTGAATCTGTTCTTCATTCAAATCACATAACAGCTTCCTAAGCCAAATGGCTTGATTAACAAATTGCAAGAAGTGCAATGTACTCGTCTTGGCTATTGATTGAGCAACAGTTTGTTGCTTCTTTGAGCTCCAACAAAAGACCCCTGAGCCAAGAGTAAAGAAGTAGCCAGAAGTGCTCTTCATGTCATCAATGGATCCTGCCCAATCACTATTAGAATACCCTATCAGCTTGAGCTCTTTTCACTTCTCAAACTTCACTCCAAAATTCAAAGTCCCCTTTACATATCTAAGAACTCTCTTAGCTGCTTTAAAGTGGACAATATCACAGTAATGCATGAATCTGGACAGTAAATTAACAGCATACATAATATCAGGTCTGGCAGCTATTAAATAAAGCAAACAACCTACCAGGCTTCGATATTCCTTCTCATCAACTCTTGCATGACTGCTATTGCTTGTTAATTTTTCACCTTGAGCCACTGGTGTGCTGACAGTTTTGCAATTAGACATACAAAACTTGTTTAAGATCTTCAGTGCAAAAGCATGCTAACTTATGAAGATGGCTTGATCCATTTGAATTACTTCCATGCCAAGAAAATATGTTATTTCTCCCAAGTCGGTCATCTCAAAAACATTCTGCATTTGCATTTTGAACTCATCAATCAGCTCTCCCTTGCTTCCAATTACTAGTAAGTCATCCACATAAAGTGACACAATCAGAAGAGTTTCATGCTCTGATTTCTTCACATAAAGTGTAGGTTCACTAACACTTTTCTCAAACCCGAGCCTACACAGGTGTGTATCAACCCTGTCATACCAGGCCCTAGGTGCCTGCTTCAGACCATATAAAGCCTTTTTCAGCTTATAGACCTTGTTCTCTTCATCAGGAACCTTGAACCCCTCTGGTTGTTCAATGAAAATCTCTTCCTTGAGGAAGCCATTTAGAAAAGCAGACTTGACATCTAACTGATGCACTCTCCAACCCTTTTGAGCTGCTAAGGCAAACAAAAGCTTTGTTGTGTCCAGCCTTGCAACAGGAGCAAAAGTCTCAATAAAGTCGATCCCATACTATTGGATGTATCCTTTCACCACAAGTCTTGCCTTGTGTTTGTTTAGAGAGCCATCAGCATTGTACTTGACTCTAAACACCCACTTTACACCAATAACTTTCTTCTAGTCTGGTCTTTCAACTAATTCCCAAGTGTCATTCTTGTGTATCATCTCCATTTCAGATTGCATGGCCCTTTTCCAACATTCTTCTCTTGCAGCTTCATCAAAGTTTGAAGGCTCAACTATTGCAACATCACACCTTTGATAGATGTCAGCAATGGTTATTGTGCCTCTCACAGGTGCATCATCAAAATTATCATCAACTGGCCCTTCTTCAACTGGTTCCATATTGCTATCTAGTTGATCTTCCTCACTCAAGCTTGCATCTGTCTAATTCCAATTCCTTACTCTTCCTTCATCAAATTTCACATCTTTGCTCACCATGATCTTCTTTTTTGAAGGATCAAACACCCTATAGGCTTTCTTGGTGCTGCTGTAACCAACAAAGACCCATGGTACAGATCTTTTTTCAAGTTTGGTTCTCTTCTCAGCTGGTATGAGAGTATAGCAGAAACAACCAAACACCTTTAGATGTGACACTGTTGGTTTGAGATCATGCCAAGCTTCAAAAGAGGTTTTATCTTTGACAGCATTAGTAGCAACCTGTTGAGCAGATACACTGAAGTGTTTACTACTTTAGCCCAAAATTTGCTTGGCAATTTGCTTTCAAACAGTAAGCATCTAGCCATGTCAAGTACTGTCCTATTCTTTCTCTCACACACTCCATTCTGCTAAGGAGTGTAAATGGTTGTTAGCTGATGATGAATTCCAGCTTGCTCACACAACTTCTGAAACTTCTCAGACAAATATTCAGTTCCATTGTCTGATCTTAAAGCCTTCATTTTGCAGCCTGGTTGATTTTTAGCTAAGGCTTTGAATTTACAGAATGCCTCAAACACTTCAGAATTTTGCTTCAGAAAGTAGATCCAATAGAATCTAGAAAAAATCATCTATGAACAGCACAAAGTATCTACTGTCATTTAAAGAAGAAGTCTTCATTGGTCCACAAATGTCAGTGTGAACTAATCCGAGCTTGTCTCGAGCTCTCCATGCCTTATTAACTGGAAAAGGCAATCTTGCCTGCTTCCCAAGCTGGCAAATTTCACAAACATTGTCACTGACTTCAACTTTAGACATGTCTTCAACCAAATTCAATCTGTGCAACAAACCAAGTGATCTATAACTGGCATGGCCTAACCTCTTGTGCCATAAACTAGCTGTGTCAGTAGCACTAGTATAGGCTGATGTGTCTCTAACTAACTACGATCACAATAAAGGCAAGCGCACCTATCGAACAGTAGTATAGTTATGGTAAGACCGAAAATATCGTATCCACAAGGACCAAGAGTACTAGTAATTACTATCTTTCTATTATCTAGCCTAAGAATTGGAGTGATTTCTTTTTAAACTAAAATTAATTAAAAGCACGACAGAGAATGAATTAGGAAAATACTTTTTAGACAACTTTATGAGATAGGCAATACCCAAGGAAGAATCCACCTAGACTTCACTTATTACTTTTGATTCATACAATTTATTCACTTGACTTAATCTGTAGAAATCCCTGACTTATGTTAATATCTCTTTCGAGACTAAAAACAACTAACTCTAGGTTGATTAATTGAAATCTCTTTCTAATTAAAACCCCTATTGTCGCATTAACTTGATCTATGGATTCCTTTATTATATTTAACTCTAATCAAAGCAGATTTTTACGCTCTATTTCTAGGGTTGCAATCAACTTCGCTTAATTGTGTTGATCTACTCTTAAACAGGACTTTTGCTCCTCCTGAATAAGCACATTCGACTTGAATCAATAACTGAATTATCAAAACAAGAATAAGAACTCACAATTAAGAATAAGAACAAGTATTTATCTTATAAATCAAATAGTAATAAGATCCATCTTAGGTTTCATCCCCTCAGGTATTTAAGAGATTTAGTTCATACTGATAGAGGGAAACATCTTAAAATAGGAAAAACAACCAAACATAAGAAAACCCAAAAACTTCAAGAGAAATTGATAGGAGATCTTCAGTCTTGATGGAGATCCTTCTTCCGAGCTATTCCCGATGGCTGTCTTCGAGTATTTTTTGCTTTCTACTCTGCGTGTCTTTTTAGGTCCTCCCCTAGGGTGTTTATATAGGCTTTGGAGCACCTTTCTTGGCTCTCGAGTAGTCTTTTCTGAATAGAATTAGACTTGGGTTCGGCAGGGACACGCCTATGTGACACGCCCGTGTGTGATAACTTAGGCCGTGCTCAATTCTGCTCATCACACACGGCTGTGTGATCTGCTCGTGTACAATAGTCCAGGCCGTGTTGATTTCTGAGGTAGGCATATTTTGTCCCTTTTTGGCCTGTTTCTCGTTCTTTTCGACTCCTTAAGCTCTCCTGAGTATAAAACATGAAATTAAAGGATTAGGAGCATCGAATTCATCAAATCTAATGAAAATTCATCCAAAAGTAAGCCAAGCATGGGGTCAAAATATGTATAAATTATGGTTTATCATAGGCCTTCATTTCCAACTGATTCATATTCAACACAAAACATCTTTCAATCATAGCCATTGTAACCAGTTTTTGACCAGATGAATCCTCAATAACACAGTAGTTATTTTTGAAAATGAGTGAATAACCCTTCTCAATTAGCTGACAACACTGAGTAAGTTTTGGTCTATGTCAGGCACAAAAAGTACATCTGAGATTACTTTGTTACCTGAGTAAGTGCTGATCACTACATTTCCTCTGCCTTTGGCCTCAATGAGGTTGCCATTTCCAATTCTGACTTTGGAAGAGAAGCTTCTATCAAGATTTTTGAACATCTCTTCATCAGATGCCATGTGGTGAGTGCAGCCACTGTCTACTAACCAGTTCTTTCTCACTTTGGCTAAGGTTGCATGATAGGTTGCTGTGAAAACATGCTCCTCCTGAGCCTGAACATCCTCAGCAGCCTGAGCTTGATTTTGCTGCTGAGTTTGTGCCCTTCCTTTGTTCTTGCACACCTTCTAAATATGGCCAAACTATTTGCAGCTTCTGCACTGGATATCTGGCCTGTACCAGCAGTACTTCTCCAAGTGTATGCTTCTTTTGCAGTGAATGCATGGTGGAAATTTCTTCTTTCCAGCATCCCTCTTTGATTTCTCCTTTTTGTCAAGCCATGGTTTCTTTCCTTTGTAGCTCGAACTTGAGCTTTCTTTGGCTCTTGCTTGGAAAGCTCCTTCTGGATGCTCCTCCAGCCTGTTGGCCCTTCTCTTCTCAAGTGCATATAGAGAGTTTACCAACTCAGACAATGAGATGGTTGATAGGTCCCTCGAGTCCTCCAATGAGGAGATCTTTGACTCAAATTTTTCAGGGGGAGTTGTAATGACCTTTTCAAAAACTCTGCTTTCACTAAAATCATCACCAAGGAGCCTAATGTTGTTGACTGTGGCCATTATCCTATCAGAGTACTGCTTGATGGTCTCTAACTCTTTCATCTTCAAGTTCTCAAAGTCTCTTCTGAGGTTGATCAGTTGCTGCTGCCTTGTCTTGTCTGACCCCATAAACTCTTCCTTTAGCTTCTCCCATGCTTGTTTTGGTGTGTCACAAGCCATTATCCGAGTAAAAATCACATCAGATACACCATTTTGCAAGCAAGCCATTACTTTGTGCTTCTTAGCACATTCTTCACTATGTTGCCTAATCTATGCAATGGTGGGATTGGCCCTCAGTGGAGCTGGTTCAGTTTCATTTTCAACCACATTCCATAAGTCATGTGCTTGCAGGTAAGTTTTCATCTTTACTACCCAAATGTGGTAGTTTTCACCAGTAAACACAGGTGGTGGTGGTGGTGGTGGTGGTGGTGTGAAACTCATTTTGCAGCAACAGAAACAACAACTTCAGTTTTTTAAGCTTTCTTCACAAAAAAATACCAACAAAAGAGGCCCTCAAAGATGACAGGCTTTGATTACCATTTGTTGGGTTTTTTTACTTCTTTTCTCATATTTCATCCAGCAAAAATACCATATGTTGGATTTTTGATAGAAAACAAAGGAGAAAAGAAAAACGAATGCAAAGAAGTTTGAACAAGAAGAAAACTGAATTTGATCTCTAAAATCTGATTTTTCATTAACTTGAATAACATATAAGTTACAATGAAATTATGACAGTTACCTAATGTATAACTGCTCCCATTAAAGCTTAGCTAAAATTACACACAAAATGTAGCTGACATACCAGCTATTACATCAAACATAAATCAGCAACAACTCCTACTAACTTGAAGTACAAATTACAAAAGAACTAAATCAAGTTACAAATGAACAAAAGTTGCTGCTGCACTGGTTTGGCTTCCATGCTACTTCCATGCTGGTCTGATGTTGCATTGCAGGCCAAAGTTTAATAGTTTTCAATACAGGTAGCGATATTAGCCAACTAAATGTGCAAAAGAGGCTTTTAGATGATTATTCAAGGCTTGGGAAACAAGCAAACTTAAACAAATTGAAGATCGATTGATACTTAAGTTATTACTACATCGAATTTCTTGATTGTTATATGTTCATAAGAATTACAATATTTAATTGGTTGAAGTGCATGCTAATCAATGATCATCATGTATTAGTAGCAAAATAACTATGCAAATAAACTAACTATTCAACAGGTGATCTCCTCACTAACATGGAAAAAGAAAAGGCTCAAAACCCACCAGGCACAGGAGGAAGAAATTCATCTTCCTTCCTTATAACAGAAACCGATCTTCCCATCTATTGCAGGAAATTGGAATGAGAAATAAAGAACAAATAACTTTGACATCAAGAAATGTTAGTAGGAGGACATATGTTAAGAATTGGCTTACATGCAGTTAAGGTTTTTTTTTTTTGGTAGTTGCAGCACGATAGCATGTTGTCTTTTGTTGTTTTTGTTACTTAGTTACATTTGAATTAAGTTAGTAAGATCTTTGTTGTGATTAGATGCTGATTGACTTGATTAAATCAACTTAGCTATGTGTACAAGTTTAGTTTTATGAGTTTCAAGATGTATCAGTGGTGTTAGGTAAGTATTAGGTGATAGTTTTCTTTTCACTCAAGCTAATTGCTTGTTTATATGTAAGCTTCAATTGACATATATTGATGATGAACTTTTCAGCCATTTTTCATCTCTATTTTGGTCCTAAAACAAGCACTTGTTCTTCTTTTGTTATTCAAAAACACCAACAATTGGTATCAAGAGCTTGTTTCTTAGAGGGCCATTTTTTCTTTTCTGTTCTCAAGTCAATATGTCTTCATCTAGTTTCTCTCCAACTCCACCACCAATGTTCAATGGTGAAAGCTACCACATTTGGGTAGTAAAAATAAAGACATACCTGCAAGCATTTTACTTATGGGAGGTAGTGAATGCTGATCTTGAACTACCACCCTTGAGAGCTAACCCCACGGTAGCCCAGATCAGACAACACTCTGATGATAGAGCCAAGAGATACAAGGCAATGTCTTGTCTTCAAAACAGTATGTCAGACTTGATTTTTACAAGGGTTATGGCTTGTGATACTCCAAAGCAGGCTTGGGACAAGCTAAAATAGGAGTTTCAAGGCACTAAGAAAACAAGATAGCAACAACTTATCAATTTGAGGAGGGACTTTGAAAATTTGAAGATGAAGGAGACCGAAACAGTTAAGCAATACTTAGATAGGACCATGACTGTTGTGAACAATATAAGACTACTTGGAGACCAATTCAGTGAAAGTAGAATAGTGGAAAAGGTTATCACAACCTTACCTAAAAGATATGAAGCCAAGATATCTTCCTTGGAAGACTCGAGAGATTTATCAACAATCTCTTTAACTGAGCTAATTAATGCTCTCTATGCTCAGGAAAAAAAGAAGAGCCAACAGACAGGAGGAGCATCATGAAGGTACATTTCAAGCCAAAAGCAAAGGAAGTTCTAGCTTCTCTAGTTACAAATGGAAGAAGAGTTGGGCTGACAACAAATAGAAGTCTAAAAGAAGAAAAAATATCCATCATGCTCTCATTGTAAAAAGACTACTCATTTAGAAGCATATTGTTGGTTCAGGTCTGATGTGAAATGCAAAGCTTGTAAGCAGTTAGGCTATGTTGAAAAAGTTTGCAAAAACAAAGGCCAAAAAAAGCAACAAAAACTACAACAGCTGATCACTCAAGCTAAAATAGCTGAAGAAAGCCACGCTCAGGAGGAGCAAGTGTTTGCAGTTTCTTATTCTGCAATCAAGAGAAAGAACATAAAATAGTGGTTGATTGATAGTGGTTGTACCAACCACATGACTCCTGATGCTAGTATCTTCAAGTGGATTGACAGCAACTTCAACTCCAAGGTGAAAGTTGGAAATGGACAGTACATCAAAGCAAAAGGACAAGGACATGTGCTGATTGACATTCCTTCAGGTACTAAACTTGTCTCAAATGTTCTTTTAGCACCTGAAATAGATAGAAATCTGCTATGTATTAATCAGTTACTTGAGAAAAGGTATTCAATTTTGTTTAAGATCAAAGAATGCTTGATTTGTAATCCAAGTGGATGTAAACTTATGTCAGTGGCCATGACTAATAGGAGCTTTGTTGTTGACTAGAATAAAGCAACTGCTAGTGCTTATACAACTACATTGGATAAGTCTGAATTATGGCATAGGAGGATGGGTCATGTCAATTATAGATCCTTACTCCAGTTATCCAAGGAGGATTTGGTTGACAATTTTACAAAAATGGTTTAGCAACATGGTGTTTGTGAAGTATGCCAATTGGGAAAGTAAGCTAGGCTCTTATTTCCAACAAACAAGGCCTAGAGGGCCTCTGAAAAACTGTAGTTAGTTCACACTGATGTGTGTTGTCCTATGAGGACTCAATCTTTGAATGGCAACAGGTATTTCATCCTTTTCATTGATGATTATTCCAAGTTTTGTTGGGTTTATTTCCTTAAGATGAAGCCAGTAGTTGTGACACCCCAAACCCGACCGGGACGAACCGGTCTGAATTCGAAGCGTTACATTAGCCACCTAAGTGACTTTCCGGCTAACAACCACCCAAGACACACCCCAACCTTATAACACCTCAAACTTATCTAAATATTAGTTATCTATTAACGCGGAAGCAACTTATGAGCCAATTTTAAACTTTTCCTAGGTAATTTAACCTAAGGGCAATTTCATCATCTTACCACCTATGATAAAACTAATTTGATTTTAGATCTAAATATTTACCGACCTTCTTTTAGTCAAAATTTTTCGATCCAAAAAATTTCAGCTTAAACTGAGTTCGTTTGCTATGTCTAATTCAAGTTTTACTATTATGGACTAAATTATAACAAATACAATCTATCAGAATCTATTCCAAATCACAAATTAAATGTGTTTCTAACGAATTTTACTCATTACGAGACTAATCCTAAAATTTTACCAAGTTTCCTTATCATCAAGGGCTCTAATTAGACTAATCAATTTTCAGACTAAATAGTAACTTTAACAAGTTAGAATATCAATTTAAAAAGACAAAAATTCAAATCCCCAAAAACCCACACGGTCGTGTGCCCTAGCCCGTGTGTCATTAAATGCCCGTGTTCGTGTCGTGAAAAACTTTTTGGCAGATCACACACGCCCCTGTGGAAATTTCACACGCCCGTGTGCAACCCCTCACACGCTCGTGTGGACAGGCACACACCCGTGTGAAAACCACTGCACCTATTTTTGCGAAAAACTCGATTTAAAACCCAATTTTGCATATTTTAAAGACCAATTAAACCCGATTTAACTACAATTAATTAACATAAATATACACATAACTTCAATTAAATTTATTAACATCAATTAAACCTCAATTAAATATAATTAAGCAATTAATTTTATGCACATCAAACACCGAATAAATCAAACAAGTGGCATACCTTAGTCGCTAGTAAACCACTCCATAGAAGCTTCATTTAAACAATTGTTAGTATAAATTTCATGCTTCACACACCGTGTTATCAATCACCGTGTTATCAAGTAACAATGCACCGTAAATCAATCAATAACTAAACTCAAACATGCCTCAAAATTATTATAAAACCATTCAAAATAAATGTTCAATATCCAAAGTCCATTTACAACCAAAAATCAAACTAATTCCCGGGAGTTCCACAATGCCCGACTACAGTCTCTAAAATGCGTAATAAAGTCTCTACCAAGCCTAAATCACTTGGAACTCTCTTGCTCGGCTCCTCAACTCCTCAATCCCTACGAATATCTACACGAATGTGAGGGTGTGAGCTTTAAAAAGCTCAGTGAATGTTAATAAAAACAATAAGTAAATTAACATCCAATTCATGCTTAATTCACAACCAATCATTCACCAATTGTCAGCCAAAAATAATTAAACATGTCAAGTTTATTTCTATAAGCATTTTCAATACCAAAAATCAATCATTCATGGCTTTCAATCATCAATTGATATAGCAACAATCATACATAAATATATTGGCATTCATTTCTCATGGCTTAATCGGGTGATCATACATCGGATAAATGGATCTCTGAACTCCCAAAAATATCAAATACAGTCCATCGAGTTAAGCAGGCCGAAGCATGCGCTCCCTTATAGTGCCTCAAATAACTCATTGAGTGGAGACTCATGCTCAACACTACTTTATCTACTCCAACAAATCAGTCCACCTAGAGCCATATGCTCACAATGTCACAAATAAAGGTGAGTACCCACAAATCCTATCGCATGCCAACTATATCTAATGGATCCACCATGCATGTTGCCAATATATTCAATCAAACATAGCATAGAAATCAATCATTAGTGTGCTCTGTAACACCCCTTACCCATATCCGACGTCGGAATAGGGTACGAGGCATTACCAGACTTATTCACAAGCAAACATTCAAAATCGAGATATGAATTTCCACTCAAATTTAAAACTTTTCAAAAACATTCATACCATCCCTAAAACGATCCTATGAGGCCCGAAACATACATCGGAAGTGGTTCGAGACTAAACCGAGAACTTTGGAATCTTTTGGAAAACTTAGAAAAATTTTCATGAAAAAAGGGTCACACGCCCGTGTGGGTTCAGGACACGCCCGTGTGACCCTATGACACGCACGTGCTTTAGGCCATATTCAAATTAAGGAGCATTCTGTTTATGACATCATCATCAAATTAAGGTTACATGGCCAAGTCACACGCCCGTATGCTTAGGCCGTGTAATCGATTAAATTTTTATAATTTCTTCATAAAATAGGTGCAGACTTCACACGGCCAGGGCACACACCCATGTTCAAGGCCGTGTCGTCCACACGGCTAAGGCACACGCCCATGTCTTTGCCCGTGTGCTCATTATTGAACATTCTGTTTTGCAACAATTAAGGTGCAGAGGACACACGGCTGAGACACGTGCCCGTGGGGCAGACCGTGTGTCGCACACGGCCTAGACACACGCCCGTGTGTCTACCCGTGTGGACAAATATAAGGCTATTTACCAAGCCTTTTTGCCACCCTTCCATGCACCAACCTACACAACAAAACATAGCACTAATCTAAGCATATTCCTACAACCAATTCAACCACAAACAAGATATCAATATATATCATGCTCACGACGAATATTAAGCCACAATTGACTACTTTCAAGATACCTAATTGTACACCACTTTATCATCTCATCAATAAACCACATTGCCAAACATTTCACATTCATGTCATAAATCACATTTCTATCATTCAACAAATATACCATGACCATTTTACCAAAGACATTAGCATATATATATATATATCTATACTTAGGCTTACAACCATGATAGCCCAAATAAGACAATCTACATGGCCAAATACCAAAACAAGCCTTTGACAATCACAAGCCAACACATTGGCTACAATCACAATGACACATTTAACAAAATGACTAAGTCCCTATACATGCCATAAACTCAAAATACTTGAATTCATCAATACCCAAAGTGATAGCTTGATAGTGTGATAGGATCTCCAGCAAACTCCAATCCGAGCTAGCTTAATAACCCTATAAGACATTGGAAAGGAAAGGGGTAAGCTATATATATAGCTTAGTAAGTCCGTATGAAAATAATGAGCAACTCTTACAAATCTTTTATCAAGTCCAACAATTTTAAACACAAGATAATACAATTTACTATAAATCTTACAGTTACAATCCTTATTCAATCATAATGTTTGCTCTGTCAACTTATAAGCATATTTTAACATATCTTGGCATCAGCCTAACAACCATAATTTCTCCTTTGTAACATATTACAGCAATTCAACAATTCATTTCAAACCACATAGTAAACATGCACATTAATTATGAGTATTTACATTACAAGCATATACTTTAACATCTTTCCATTTCTTAATCTCTTATCTTCATATACTTCCATAACCTTTTTAATAGGCAATTATGCCAAACTTCCCTTTTTCTCATATCCGATAAAATACAATTTGTGTGAATAAAACATGCTGTATCATAACTCAATTTAGCCCGAAAGCTAAACACATAATCGTCAACCGAATTTACCATGCATTTCATACATCACAAGTATTGACCAATAATCACAAGGTTTTCATAAAAACATCACTGTGGAAATCATGAACTCACAATTTCATGAACGTAACATACTCAATCACATTCTTACCAATGGTTCATCATATACCGAATTCATTTCCTTTGAGTTTTTCGTACATACCTGTACCAACTCGTAACATAATCACATACTTTCTCGTCTTTGACATACCCGTTGAATTTCCCGTTGAACCATTTGGAATACTAAAGGATACTCGGGGATCTCATTCACAAAGTACCGTACAAATGCCATATCCCAGATATGGTCTTACATGAAATCTCATATCGATGCCAATAGCCCAGCTATGGTCTTACACGAAGTCTCACATCGATGCCATATTCCAGATATAGTCTTACACGAAGTCTCATATTGATGCCACATCCCATATATGGTCTTAAACGTAATCTCAGTAACCCTAATGTCATGACATTTGTATCCTATCTATTCCTAAGGTTCAACCGGGATTTACTAGTTTGTCGAAATCTCTGTCAGTCATTTCCGTAGTATCGTACTCAATAGCATTCATATTTCATTTCAATAATATAGCATTTACCACAATTATATCAATTAAGCATTTATACACATATAATTTAATGCTTATTAAACATACGAACTTACCTTGGCATAAAAACGGCAAAAAGGACTAAATTGTTAAATACTTATTTTTCCCCCGTTCTAGGTCTGAACCTTGTTTTTCTTGATCTATAATACCAAATTCATCTCATTTAATCAACACATTATTCATTTCAGTCCAAAAGTCACATTATGGAAAAATTACATTTTTGCCCCTTAACTTTTGACATTTTACAATTTAGTCCCTAGGCTCGTAAAATGATTTTCATTCAATTTCTTCAAAACCCAAGCCTAGACGAACCATTTTCATACTCATAACATCCCACATTTGTCATTTATTCACATTTTTCTACTCATTTTATAACTTTTACAATTAGGTCCTTTTTGACATTTTTATCGAAAATCACTTAGCAAAAGTCGTTTAACAAACAAAAAACATGCATTTTCTACCATCAAACATCAAAATATATACGTGTTCAACATGGTTAAAATTTTAGACTTTGACATCTCTTCAAATTAGTGGTAGAAATACATAGATCATGTTACAAGGATTTCAAAAACATAAAAATCATTAAAAACGGGGCTAGAACGGACTTACAATCAAGCTTGGAAGTGGCCAAACCCTAGTTATGGCTTCCCCCTTGTAAAATTCGACCAAGGAAGAAGAAGATGGACAAATTTGGCTTTATTTTGGCTTTTTAATTCATTTTAATTACCAAATTACTAAAATGCCCTTAATGAAAAACTTTGAAAACATACCAAACCATGTCCATTTTTGTCCACTAACTTAACCAATGGTCTAATTACCATATAATGACCTCTAATTTAAAATCCCATAGCAATTGGACACCTCTAACATATAGAATTCAAGTTTTTCACTTTTTGCAATTTAGTCCTTTTGACTAAATTGAGTGCTCAAACTTCAAAATTTTCGAACGAAATTTTCACAAAATCATTCCATAAAATTGTAGACCATAAAAATATAATAAAAATGAATTTTACTATGTCGAATTTGTGGTCCCGAAACCACCGTTCCGACTAGACCCAAAATCGGGCTGTTACATGCTCAATTTAATGTGGCAAGACACTTATGTGTAACATGTAACATAACATTTAATATCCAATTAAATCAAGCAATTCATTTGCCAATTTTCCATAATCAATTACCAATTGAAACATCAACATATTATGATAAAAAATTTCAGTACACATGCTTAAAATCATCCTTAATTTAATTTAATTAAATAGCACAACACCACCCAAAAATTCACTTACTATTTTTTTTCAATACAAATTCAATTATTTGCACATTTAATACCAATCTTGCAAAATCAACCATTCATCCATAATTAATTAATTTTAATCATTAATCAAGGTACTAATTAAACACAATTGAGGGTCAATTTACCAAATCGCCCTTTGAAACACTCACCTCACAATTTTATTCTATTACAACAAGTGATCAACTAGGCAATTTCGAGCTTCAATTCTGGTTTATGTAGCCCCCCTTCAAGATTCGGAGCTTCAACAGAGGTAAAGTAGACATTACCACCTTTCCAAAGCTATATTAAACACAATTTTTAATTAACTATGCTAATAGAAATTCACTCACAAAGATACTTTATCGAATTTGTAACATCAAGTCGAAAACTCGATTCCTCACAAAATCGACCTCTCCAACCCTCCTAATAACTTCCAAACATCAATACTAAACCAATTACACATAAACTAAGCATCAATTTCACATTTACACAATTTCACAAAAATCCGGAAAATTAATTCAAGAAGATGATGAAATTTAGATTTCTTCAAATTACCTCACAAATCATGTTTAATCTTGATAAATAAGACCAAAAGCCTTCTAATAAATCCATTTTGAGTTGGAACATCCATTGATTTGTGGATTTCCTCTCAAAATTCAAGATCCACCATTAAAGCACCTTAAGCTTTTGAAGAAGAAGACATTGATAAAAAATCCTTTAATTGACTCTCAAATCATGTAAAAATGTTTCTAATCTTCATAGAAACAAGTTTAGGAATAATAATTACCTTTGATTCGTTTTAAATCCTTTGATTGAAAATCTTGATTCAAGAATGTTGAGAAATTTCAGAATATTTTTTGCTACTTTTGAGAATAATTTCGGGTGAATTGAGAGAGTATTTTGAGAAGGAAAATTGTTGGATCTATTCTCTAATTATACATCTTTAAAACCATGCAAATAAAATGAAATTTATAGCTCTCTAATATGATGTAAATGATGTGAAAAGTAGGCTAGATGCATTGTTTTTATAGCTGAAACAATCCACCAGAATTTAAAAATTAGAAAATTTGCCTAATGGCCACTATCACATTTCTCTTGTTTAACCATTTAATCATTTCCCTCCAAAATTCTGAATTTTAAGGTTTATTTTTCAAATAAATACTCTAAATTTTCCCTTGTTTTACAATTAAACCTAATTTAATTAATATTTAAATTTAGCTCAAATTAACTCCCAATAAAAATTATTTTAAAATTCTTTTTTGACCCAAATTAATTATTTTCACTTATAATTATTTAATTACTTTATAATTAATTTTCCAAAAATATTTTTATTTTTCTAGATTATTGTTTAATCGATTTTAGATGAAATTAACCTCCTAAATTAAATTAAAAATTACTAGAAACCCTATAAATTTCTAGTTTCACTCTCAGAACCTGAAAATTATACCTGAAACTTCTAGACCCAGTTTAGGGATATTACAGTGGTTGCTTCTGTATTTTGGGAGTTCAAAGTAGTAGTTGAAACTCAATCAGGTTGCAAGCTTACAATTGTAAGGTCACACAATGGGACATAATACACTTCTGATTTGTTTTAAAAGTTTTGTGAAGCGTCAAGGGTTAAACATCAACTCACCAACACCTACACACATCAGAAAAATGGTGTTAGTGAAAGAAAGAATTGAACCCTGATGGATATGGCCAGATGTCTCATGTTTGAAAGAACTTTACCAAAAAATTTATGGGCTGAAACAGTAAACACTACTGTCTATCTTCAAAACAGACTACCAACCAAAGCCTTGCTGGACAAAACTTCATTTGAAGCCTGGTTTAGACTCAAACCCTCGGTTGCACACTTAAAAATCTTTTGTTGCATCTGTTATGCACATGTTCTTGCTGTTAAGAGGGAAAAATTGGAAAAGAATGCTTAATCAAGCATTTTTGTGGGATATAAAAATGTCAAGAAAAGCTACAGAATACTTGATCCATCAACTTACAAGGTGTTTGTAAGCAAGGATGTAGTGTTTGATGAGAAGTTAACATGGAACTGAGATAAAGCTGAGCTAGAAAATGTTATTGAAGATTTAGTAACTAGGTCGAATGAAGTTGATCAGTTTGAGCAAGAAATGGATTTTGATGATTTGCCTGTCAGAGGAACCAGATTAATCAGTTAGGTGTATGAAAGGGTTTATATAGATGCTATTGAGCCAATCAATTATGAAGAAACAGAAGCATTACAAGTCTGGAAGGAAGCAATGTTGTATGAAATGAAAATGATTCACAAGAATTAAAACTGGGAGTTGGTTGAAAGGCCAGTTCACAAGAAATTCATAGGGGTAAAATGGGTGTTTAGAGCCAAACATAATGCTGATGGAACCTTGGACAAGTTGAAGGCAAGGCTAGTTGTGAAGGGTTTCAGAAAAAAGTATGGTGTTGACTACTTTGAAACCTTTGTACCTATGGAAAATTAGATACTATAAGACTTTTGCTTGCCTTGGCAGCTAAAAGGAAGTGGAAGATACATCAACTTGATGTGAAGTTTGCCTTCCTTAATGGATTCCTTAATGAAGAGATATACGTTGAACAACCAGATGGCTTCAAGGTGGCTGGTGAAGAAACAAAAATGTACAAGCTTAGAAAGACTTTGTATGGCTTAAAATAAGCACCAAGGACCTGGTATGACAGAATCGATGGCTATATGTCAAGCTTGGGATTTGAAAGAAGCATCAGTGAGCCAAATTTATATGTGAAAAAAGTTGAAGATGAAACTCTTCTAATAGTGTCCTTATATGTGGATGACTTGCTAGTGACTAGTGGGAGTGATGAATTGCTAGTAAAGTTCAAAAAGATAATGAAGAATGTGTTTGAAACATTTTATATTGGTGAAATGACCTACTTTCTTGACATGGAGGTATCTCAAACCCAGCTGGGCATTTTCATAAGTCATAAGGCCTTTGCCTTGAAGATCTTGAACAAATTTTGCATACAAAATTGCAAAGCAGCTAGTACTCCAATTATTATTGGTGAAAAACACACGAGCCAAGGTGATTTTGAAAGGGTAAATGAATCTGGTTATAAAAGCCTTGTAGGGTGTTTACTCTATGTAACAACCTCAAGGCCTGATATTGTATTTGTTGTCAGCCTTTTGTCTAGATTCATGCATTGTTGCAATGTGACTCACTTGCAAGTAGCAAAGAGGGTTCTGAGATACATCAAAGGGACTCTAAGCTAAGGAGTCAAGTTCACAAAGGTTGATGACATGAAACTTGTTGGTTTTGTAGATAGTGATTAGACTAGATTCGTTGATGATATGAATAGTACTTCAGCGTACTTTTTTACCTTAGGATCAATTATTTTCTATTGGAGTTCAAAAAAGCAAACCACAGTAGCTCAATCAACAGCTGAGGTTGAATATGTTGCAGCTACTATAGTTGTTAATCGAGCCATTTGGATTAGGAAAATATCGGTTGATTTGAACTTGGAGCAAAAAAAAAAGCAACAGAGATTAAATGTGACAGTCAATCTGCTATTGTAATTGCAAAGAATCCAGTGTTTCATGGTAAAACTAAGCACTTCAAGACTAAGTTTCATTTTGTCAGAGAAGTAGAGCAATCACATAAGATCAAGCTGGTTCATTTCCATTCTGAAGATCAATTGAAAGACATCTTAACAAAACCTCTCGGAGCAGCAAGGTTTGAGAACTTAATAGCCAAGTTGGGAGTTTGCAGCATGAAAGCCAATGAGGAGTTTTAAGAATTGGCTTGCTTGCAACTAAGTTTTTTTTTTTTTTTTGTAGCTGCAGCATGATAGCATGTTGCTTTTTGTTGTTTTTGTTACTTAGTTACATTTGAACTAAGTTAGTAAGATGTTTTTGTGATTAGGTGCTGATTGACTTGATTAAATCAAATTAGCTATGAGTACAAGTTTAGTTTTATGAGTTTCAAGATATATTAGTAGTGTTAGGTAAGTATTAGGTGATAGTTTTCTTTTCACTCAAGTTGGATGCTTGTTTTTATATAAGCATCAATTGACATATATTGATGATGAACTTTTTAGCCATTTTTCATCTTTGTTTTGGTCCTAAAACAAGCACTTGTTCTTCTTTTGTTATTCAAAAACACCAACAACATATTTACTAACCAGTTAGTAGAGGATTTTGTTCTAGATAATATTTAAAAATCTTCCAAGAGTTCTCAGCAAAGTGTTCTAATATATATAAGTTAACAATTGAGGAGATGTTAGAAAAATAGACAACTAGCTTAATCCCAAACAAATAGGAAGGGTTTTAGGTACCTTCACACGTTAGAGCCTCATTTTTGTAGGTCAACATTACCATGTAGTCTTCTGGTTCAAGATGACTAAGAAAAATTTGCCCTTCTAAACTAGGCTGAGGCTCTTTAGTGAGCACAAAGACCTGCAACATAGAAGCATAAATAACATTTTACAATATAAAGCAACAGAAAAATTGAACATAAATACTTTTTGTCATTGCCTAAGCCAAATGCCAAAATCAAATATTGTTACACTACTGTTGAGCATGTCAAACCACCAACGAGGTCGTTGAATTTAGCCGTATGAAAAATTGAAAAAATTCAAAGTTTTCTAAATACTCGAAAACCTCATTAGATGGAATATTTTCAAAAATTTGTTTTTGGTGCTCAGGGACCTTTAAGCTAGTTAAAATTTATAGTGGTGGTTCCCCATCAAAAACCATAAATCCCATATCACACATATACCCACTACCACATAAACAAAGTAGTGGGCAACAAAAGTGGGAGGCATGGGAAACGTGGGAATGACCCTACGAACCATAAGGAGTTTCAACATTCTCCCACTTGGTTCGTATTGCCCATGAAAACTTAAAGTCGAAACATAATGCACAAATCATGGCGATATTTTCTCTTAGAACTTGAGTAGTATCTTCCATGTATCACAATATACCATGTCTCAACACTTTATCCCAAATTTCTTAATGAATAAACCCAATATTTGTGCCAAGTCCAAACATTAGTGACATTTATCAAAATAATCAAATTAATGTGCACATAAAATATGAGAAACATCAAACTTAACAGAGTTTCTTTATAATAGTTCTTATAATGAAATTTACAATGAGGGAACACATCCCATAGTGACAACATGATCCTTAAATTTGTATAGTGGCATGCCTTTAGTCAAAGGATGAACAAACATCTGCTCAGTGTTAATGTGCTCAATGACCACTTTTTTTTTCTTTAACACGTTCCCTTATGACTAGATACTTAATGTCGATATGTTTACTTCGACTTCCACTTTTGTTATTCTTAGTGACCGCCTATAAACGAGTTATCATTTATAGTAAAAATAACACCAAAATATATATTAATTAATTTGGCGACATCCACAAGTCCACGGATCAAATTGTAATATAGTATAGTTTACAATGAAACACTTGGAAGTATTCTTTGGATCGTACCCAAGGGAGGATGAAATAAATCTATAAAAACCTTTTTACAATAAAAACTTTAAATAGTAATAATTAATTCCTATATTACGACAAATCATCAAATAGATTAATAAAAGAAATTAAATAATTAAAATAAATAAAAAATGATAAAATAAATAAACGACTTAAATCACTAAAACCAATCAGGAAGATTAACTCGTTGTAGGGTTTAATTAACTTCATATTAGGGTTTTAGGGGGGACTAACTATCGATTAACCAATTATTACCTCCCAGCCTCTAACTAATTAATTGATTGGTTGATACTTGTTTACCTCTCGACCTCACTTTATCAACTAGGATAAACTACGATTTACTCAGTTCGACTCATCCCCTGATCTCGTCTAACCTATGATATCTTATTAGGGTTTAGGGTTTAGGGTTGTCAAGCCTAAAGTTTAAGAACACGTAATCTATACCAACTAATCCTCTCGAAAAACCCTAAATCCTCCGTTAATCACATTCACATCCACTTGTTAATCTCCTCTAAGGGATTTAGCCACTCATGTTCTTAATAATTATAATCTCAATTGAAATAAACATGTAAAGAACACAAATAAATCGGAAGAGATAAAAGATTAGAATAATCCTGGATTGATTTCGAGTAGAAGAACAGAGTAGTAAATCATTTGATTGGAATAACGGAATATGTCGCTTGCAAAGAAGAAATAATTCGAATACTTTAATTAAATAAAAGAACTCTTGAATCGAAACTGATTCCAAGAGGAAAAATAAAGAGTTTAGAAAAGCCAAAAGAAAATTAATCTAATCCTAATCCTAAACTGCTAGGGTTTTTTATTGCGTATAAGATGACTTGGTTACATCAAACCCCTAAGGTCTTATTTATAGGAGTGCTGGCAGCCCAAATTAGGTCTTCGACACGTCCTAGGTCTTTGTATAAAGTTGATCAATGCGGACTAAAATAACTCTGACATACTTGGTCAGCAATTCAACCTATGTCACACCATAGCCCTTGCATGGCGTGACACGACATGTGTTTTGTGCCTTGTATCGTCTGTTTCATGCATTGACAGCTCCAGAAGCTTGTGCATCACTCGTCTTTTGCTTCTACTCAATTGGTCTTATAAATCATCTGTTGAGTATGATTCATATTTCAATCAAATTTGAGAGATAATCTCCCAGTTAAACTCTATTTATTTGTTTCAGTTGAACGCTGATTAGTCTAGATTATTTTAATATTATTTGACCTACGAATTTAGCCTATAAATAGGCTCTTTTACAACCTTAGAAAATACACTTATTAAATATTAGAACTCAAAACACTTTTAGATAATTTTGTGTTTACGTTTTTCGGGTTCTTTGTTTTCGGGTTTCGGGGTTTAGTTTTTATCTCCATCTTTTGTACTCTTCGTTCTTTTTCCATTATAGTAAAATTATCTTTACCCATGGTTTTTTATCCTATTTGAAGGGGGTTTTTCCACGTTAAATTTATGTGTTCAAATTCTCAATTTCTTCCACTATTTTTACTTGTTCGTTGCTTAATCGGGTCAATCCCCAACATCATCATCCTAAACACTCAATTCAACATATTAGCACTACCTAAGGCCCGTGTCGGCTTAATAGGTCAAAATACTGACAAAATGTGTTAAAAAACACTTATTTTACTAATATTTAATCTTAACTACTAAATACTGAAAACATACTATTACATACTAAATTGGCTATAAAACAAGCTCCTCAAGTGCGGAAATAAACCAAATTAACTACTACATTTGACGGTAGGTCAAATACCCCCATATTTAAGTCTTTGCTTGTCCTCAAGCAAACTAAACGAGAAAAAAATAAAAACCAAAAATAAACTAAACTAAAAACAAGAAATAAACTTGCAAAGAAAAGAAAATGTACTCGAGCTAACTTGATACAAGAAATTAGACAGAAATATATTAGCAAGACAATGTAAATAAATATATAACTCTAGAGTGATATACAATTGACTCACAATTTCTAAAGTTAGACGGGTTAGTTCAATAAATTACAAAGTAAACAAATAAAAAATGTTAAGTATAGGTTTCCATCAAAACAAATATACAAATGTACACATATGTTCAAATGAATATAAGTGGTAAAAACATCAAAACTTGGCACAATTTCATCCATATAAAATACTACCTAAGTCACATAGCACTTTTCAACTTGTAACATTCTGCGACTTAGGTTGGTTTGAAATTTAAAAAACAGGCTCGACAAAATGGTTAAGCATGAAATTAGTTTGGCACATTGTATTCTCCTCTATACTCCCCCGAGTATACATATAGCTCACCACCTTATATCCACTTCTCTCACCTTCCTTATCTCTTCATTTACTAAGGCATCGTATAGTATTCATGAGTACAATCATCCGAGCTCGTAATAATTTGTTTTAACAAATGTGAGCGTACTTATTTTCCAACTCACTTTGTTTTTATTTTTCATCGAGATTTTCTCGATTGGCATTTTATCTTATTTTTCTATAAGCTCAAAAACTTATACTCACTATACCATACAATTCCTTATTTCACTTAATTTTTTTTTCTCTTTTGAAATCACCGAGATGTATCTACCTAACTTCTCAATATCAATGGCCAGGCGTCTAAATCCATGCAAGGACCAAGAATTAAATGATCAAATAGAATATAAGTTAGGCTTAAGGTTTCATTTTTGGTTAATCAATAAAATGGATTCAAGCTCAAAATAGGTATTAGGGAAAATATTAACAAGATAGCTTTTTGGCTCAAAAATGTCTACCAAACAATGCCTTAGGTTGTCCCTAGGTAATTCTATACATGGATTAAATCGGCCAAGTCTATCAATTTCTAAAACCTATAATTAAATTAAACATGCATGCTATTTATATACCTATTGTAACACCCTCACCCGACCCTGCGTCGAATCCGAGTATAGAGTGCCACAAATGGACCGGTTTGGACTAATGACCAAATTTTAATCTTAATATTTTTAAGACGGACTTTGTTAAATAATATATATCCCTTACAATAGAAACTTTAAATTAAAACAAAAGTTACTAACTCAAATTTCAAACTCTAATGAAACGATTTATCTACAATATATTCGACCCCGAGGCGAAGCTTCTAATGGTACCCACACCTTACCGACATTGATTCTTGATCCAACACTATCTGGCTTTATCCCTCCTCAAGTTCCTTATCTGACGAATCTTGCAAAAAAAAGGTCAAAACTTTGGTAAGTTCAATGAACTTAATGAGTTTCTTCACTACCAAAATACATAGCTTGCCCTTTTTTTACTAGGGTATAATCTTAAAAGAAAATATATGCTTTCGGTCCCTGTTTTTACTTAGACTTTAGCGCCTTATCTGCATTGGAGGACTCTCGTATACCTTCCGCCTTTTTTTATTGGCAATTCGACCGCTAATACCATAAGATCCTAGTCAATCTTATGTTCCGTCGATAGGGTTTTGGTGGTTTCTAAAAGTTTTGTTATCTTGGTGGATTCTCACTTTACCTACATGCTTCTAGGTATGAATCATCATTTCCTATTACCACGATTCTAAGTTTCAAAATCTCAAAGCTTATTGAGATGTACCCCCGTCGCCCTCCTTAGGACAGGTTTCAATTATACACTCTATCCTCAATAGAGCTCCCAATACATTGTTCTAATTTTTACTGATTCTCTTATCTAATAATAGTTTGGTGCATTTATTGTCATTTCTTCAATAAGGCTACTAGTAAGCCCCATTCCACACTGGCTGACTTAATCTTATCTTACCCTTCTTTATCCTACCCTACACTTGGGTTGCAAAGGCTTTCCAGATAACTTCGCCACAAAGGCTTCCCAAATAATATGACACATAGGCTTTTCAGATAACTCGCCACAAAGGCTTTCCAGATAACTTTGCCACTAAGGCTTCCCAAATAATAAGCCACATAGACCTTTTAGATAACTCGACATTAAGACTTTGTTTGGTTTGCCACCAAGGCACCACATAAACTATAGTGTTCGACGATATGAATTTGCCTAAACTCAACATCACTTGAGGTTTGCCCATCATCGTCCCTGAGACACGTAAAAACCCTAGTAGACAAATGTGGCTCATCTGTCATTTCCAAAATTCGCCATGGCCATGATCTTTCAACATATTTGCTACACTGCCTTTTTCTCATGTTTTCTGTCCCGTCGGATGTCATCAAACACCACCGTGGGGTATATTGTCATATCAAATATTTTTCCCTACACTTCAGCCGAACCCCTATTTCTCCAACCATACTTTTTCATCCATAATTCATTTAACATAATGGGCATATTTACATAGATTTCACTCATATCCATAATAGAGTCATACTTTCCAACACATAATTTCTTATGCATGATTACCATATATCATCATATTCATGCAGCACATTGTACACTTCATTTATATACTTGTTGATACTTCACAAAAAATACACACACACATACATAAAACAACTCCTCAAGCACAACTACAGCAACATCAACCATACAAAGAATCATCATAAAATAACACGCAGGAGTAGGTTCTAGAACCTCACTAGAGACCCACTTTTACCTCGGCCCGAAGCTTCTAATTCGATTGCCCCTCCTGATTTAGTAGTAGCAATTGCTTACAAGATAATGGAATTTCCATTAAAATCCCCATTTACAAATAGTTTACTAATGTTTCAACTACACGCGACCCTTCATTTAAGGCCTTCCTCTCACACCTTACTGTTCTTACATCTTTTAACAACTTTACTCTTCAATAATTGTAACACACAAAGCTATAATATTTACCAGAAGATTGAATCATCCATTGGTTAAAAAAAATCTTAGCTCTAGCTTAACAAAGAAGAAGAGAACATTTAGATTAGAAAGAAAACCCATCTCGAATGTCCCCTCCCCTTTCACCTTATATATACTCTCGCTCCCCTTGATTTCCTTACCAAATTCAGAGGTAGGTAAAAGAAAATCTGTCGAATATCTACGTTACTATTTGACTAGTCATGGGGAGGGTCAAATAAATTTGATTGACTCCCAACTAATCTCGTTACAAGAACCAATTTGAACAATTCTTACGCAAACCGAGCGTACTATACTTTGGTAGTGACTCACGTATTGGTTGGTCTTAAGACAGTTAAGTCTCCTACAACTTTCTTATACACTTGGTAGGCTCTTCGTGCTCAGCCAAAACTCTTAGGCGTACTCTTCTTTAGGCATACTTTCTTGAGTGTATTCTTTCTTCACTTGAAGATACCTTGTAATTAAATCCTTAGATACCGCCAACGGGTGGATATTTTACCCTAGCATGCGCCAATACTCTTATTTTCCAGTAAGCCAGCATGGTGGCAGATTATGCTACCATAGTGCACTAAAACAGTTAACATGCATACCTCACTAGCCTTTTTGGATCCGTCATTTTTGGGGTGTGATAGTTTCCTCCTCCTAAGATGTTGTTTCTTCTAGTAAGGTCCATTCCTATCCTGAGCTCTTCAATTATTTTCTCATTCTAGGAATTTTCAAGTTCAACAAGCATTAACACTTTTGTTGTTCCTCGTAAAGGCTTCGCCATTTAGAAAGTTGGGCCTCAAGGTGACACACCTTCTCTTGCATCTCTCTAAATTGCTCTGTAGAGAGTCGGGGAAGTGTCTGGTGGAGGCTGAAACTAATGTTAGGTCGTCTGGTCGAGTTTGAGAGGTGACTGCTAAGTAACTTGTACAGGTGGTTGAGTCTATACTTGGGACGAAATGAGCTCTCGGTTAAGGTTTTTTGTTGGGTTAGCAAGGGTATCTATTGAAGAATGAGCCATGGTTTTCGACCTATGCTCATTATGCCAATTGTTGATACAAAGGATCCATAAGGAGGAGATGGCAGTAGTTTTCTAGAGGTTGGTTCACCTATGAAAAATAAAGAATTGAAGGAAATGGCTAGGAAAAGAAGAAAATATGATAAGGGAAGGAGAATGCTGGAGAGTGCTAAGTGTTCAAGTGGAATGCTTGAAGAAGAAGAAGATCCTTGGCATATCGTGTGTTGGGGTAAATATAAGGGAGGTCCCCTTGTCACGCAGTGCCATGTAATCGATGATATAAATGGTGGTTTGTTTGTGTGGTCTGCTAGGTGGCAAGTCAGTTGTATGTCAGTTGTTGCCAAACGCAATACTATGTGGTCCTGTTTTGACATTCTCCTTGTTGAGGTAATACGAGGTTGTTATGTCTTGGTGGTTATTTAATGACCCCACTAGGAGGATAAAAGCGAGTCATTAGAAACAAGTGGCCTATTGATAAGTGATAAAAATAACATGTTTTATCCTCATTCTTAATGCGTTTTTGGGTGATTATTCAATTTTAATAGTGAATTTTATGCTCCTAATCCTTTAAATTCAAGTTTTTATACTTAGGAGAGTATTTGGGAGCAAAAGGAGCAAAAAATGAGCAACAATCGAAAAATTGGAGCAAGGTACAAGGGCCACACCAGCTGGGCACACAACCGTGCGCGCCACACGACCATGTGCCAGACCGTGTGGAAATCACGAATTGCACTTCAAACTTGAGGGAAAACGCGCTTTTTAGGTTTTTTGGGCATTCTAAGACCTATATGTGACACAAATAAGAAGATAGAAGGGAGCCGTCATAGTATACTGAAGAAAACGACTCGAAAAACACCATGGAAGCTGACTCTGAAGCAGATTTCCATCAAGATTGAAGATCTCCTTTTGATTTCTTTGAAGTTTATTATGAATTTCTTTATTTCTTCTGGTTATACTGTCTTTGAGATGTTTTTATTTGCTATCATGAACTAATTTTCCAAATACCTAGGTAGATTAACCCTAGGATGGATTCTGTTGTTTGATTTATATTTTTCGCAATAAATATTTGGATCTTGTTATCAATTATGTGTGCTTAATTCTTGGTTTAATATTTCCCGACTATTAATTCATGTTTGATGTACTTAAATCAGAGGAGGAAAAGTACCTGTTTAAGAGTAGATCTAGCATAATTGAGTGGAGTTGCATTTAATCCTAGAAATAGGACGACATAAATCTACCAGATTAGAGTAAAATCTAATTGGGGGATTCATAGATCGAGTTAATGCGAAAATAGGGGTTTTAATTAGAAAGAAATTTCAATTAATCAACTTAGATTCAGTTGCTCTTACTCTCGAAAGAGATATTAGCATAATTTAGGGATTTCTATGGATCAAGATACTAAGTGAAGAAATTGTTTAAATCAAATTGATAATGACAGATGAAATCTAGGTGGATTCTTTACTGGGTATTGTTTCACTTCTTGGTTGTTAATAATTTGTTTTCCTGATTCGTTCTTTGTCGTGTTCTTTAATTAATTAATTTAGTTAATTTTAGTTTTAATCAATCTCTCCAATTTTTCGGTTAAATAATAGAAAGACAGTAATTACTAGTACTTTTAGTCCTCGTGGGAATGATATCTTTGCTCACCGTAGCTATACTATTAATTGATAGGTACACTTGTATTTGTCAAATTTTTAGTTGGTTTATGATTGCAATCACCTGTTGGAGACCAAAAGTGGGTGGTGTGAAATGTGCAGGTGGTTGGTTGGTCACCACTGAAGATACAAGGCAAAGGGCCATCTGCGAGTATTTGTTGAACCACTCCTCATGCCGTCACATACCCAAATTGGGGTTGGAGTATAATAGGAACAATTTCTCATTCACTTGCAATTAATTTTTAAACATATCAATTTTGGTGTTAAATTTCACAAGTTAGAATATAAAATCCAATAACAATTTAACGGTAAATTTTATATTTGAATTTTTTTATTTTAAAAATGCCATTAGACCTCTTTTGTAAAACCAATTTCCAACATGTAGTAGCCGAGTCACTTATAGATTAAAGGAGGGAAGTTTGTGATTGAGCTAGGCGGTGGTTCGAGGCTGGGGGGTGCAACATCTCCGACGTGTAGCCTGAGGAGTGTGGTTATTTTTAATGGATGGTTGGTGTTTGTTTTGAATGAAGAAAAGTGGTAGGGCCTTCAAGAGTGTGCTTATATAGATTGTTGGGTCCTTTAGAGTTTCTATTGACGCTCGTGTGCTTGTAGTTTATTCAACACTCGCACTTAAGGAGAAGGATCAAGATTTTAACCAAGGAAGAAATAAGTTTGTTGTTCAGGCTCATGGAGACAAGTTGCTCCTTTTGTGTGGCAGTGCGTGCCAAGTCAGAGATCCCAAAGTTTGGCGATTTTGTGAAGATTCCTAGTAAAAACGTTACCTTTTATTGCTTTGGGTAGAATTCCCTACATTCTGATGTGTTTATTGATTAAAACCTACTCTAATTTCTGATATCCAAAAGAAGCATGCTTTGAACAATATGAAGTTATACTTTTACAAGTTACACTCTTCTTCATACAACACTACACAGGTTTTGTTTACTTCTTGTTGTTGAGCTTAAGAGACCTCTCACGGGGTTGACCGTCCGTGGCGTTGGATCAATCTACTAGAGTGGGCCTGGAAAGGATTGCTAAAAGATTTTATAAAGAGTATAATAGTCTTTATGCCCAGTCACTCATTAGATAAGAGATAAAGGTAGGGGATTATCATTCATTGCCAATCTTGACAAATGCTAAACCATTTTGTGCAGTTCTGCAGCTGCTATAGTCTTATAATTCTGAGGAAAGAAGAAAAAAGCAGCATCATATACATGTCAACCTTGTCTGCTATTTGCAAGAAAGAATCAATTCTCTGCTTCTTAGTGATAGTATGATTCCCATTCTATTCTGTGGTCTTATAGCATGGGTTGAAAGAGCTGTGATTTTGCTTTACCACTTTGTTTTTCATCATTCTAAACTATTTCCTCCATAACTAAATCCACAGTTTCGTTTTCCTTGTCGGTATCTTCTTCATCGATTAGATCCTCAACTTCATTTTCTTCTCCTTCGGCTTTCTCTCCATCTATCTCACCTTCAACATCTCCGGTTCCGTTGTTCACCGCAGACCACCCTTGTACTTGAGGATCAAGGGCCTTCCTCCCAAGTTTAATTGCTCCATCTTCATTCATCCCATTTTGGACAATTCCAATGCCCTTCTTTTCGTAAGTGTTTCTAAATTGGTTCAGCAACCAGATGCAAAGGGCAAGCAAGGCACACATATGCACAAAATGCTTGACCTTGAACCCTTTGTACCTCTGGTTTCTAGTAGCTGATTGCTTTATCATGCTGAACCCTCCAATATCCTCCCAATCTGAACCAAAACAGAAGGCAGTCGAGTCTAAGTAAGTAATATAGAGTTGTAATTAGAATGCAAGATATTGGAAACCCATCGAACTAAGAACCAACAGCTCCAAGAGTTTTTCATTTTGGGGGCATTGGGCCATGGTGAAGACCACAACAAAAGCCATATTCAACTTTGCACAAACAAAATTGATACCAACATTTATCTCTTTCTACTTGAAAAACCAGACAAATCCATTCGCCTGAAATTAACAAAGAACAATATTCGACCAAAAAAGACATAATGACAGAAAATCCAAAAAAGATAGGAAGAAATTGTAAGTAAACTTGGAAAGGAAAGATAAAGAAAAACAGTACCTTTTTTATAACCTGGAATCTTGGGTTCACCTATATCAAAGGCAGAAGCAGCAACAATGGTGTTTCTGCAATGAAGCTTGTGGTGGATACAAGTGAAGTGAGGGGTAGCTGAGGAGTGAATGTGAGAAACAGAGTGAAGGAAGGTGAGCATATAAATAAGAATACACTTGGCAACAACTTGATGGCAGGCAATTGTTTCTTCTATTCATTGGCTTCATTACATTGAACATGTGGGGGTGCATTACGTTGACAAGTATACGGATCACATCACATAATGATAGTATCTAATGGATAATTTTACAGACGACCTTGTTTCAAAATTTGTCCATTTATTTATGGCTTCAATTTTATGGATGTTGCTTTCATTGGTGTAGTGTCACTGTCACATTTCCAAGTTCCTATACAGACTATCTTCTCCACAGGGAATACAACTGTTTTCTTTAGGGGTAAAGTAAGGATTGTCGACTCAATATTTCAACCCAAAGTCATTTCACTCTTCCCTATCCTTCAGCCGACACATCACTGTTGGGATAGCAATAGCATTCTCTAAAAGAAGGTTGGAGTACAGTCTGTATTTAATTTTTAAACATCACTGTGAAAATCTGTGTCTTCAAATCTCAATTTTCATTCATTGTTTAGTTGTTTTCAGCTTTCTTCGAGGGATGAGAATCTGGGATAGATTTTCCTGCCTTTTTATTACCATTAAATATGAATATATAATAAAATTCTGTTAGTTTATCCATTAAAGCCCAACTGAAACCTAAAAAACCCAACACAACCGACAAGACATTCCCGGGTCCTTCTGACTATAACTCTGGGCTCATACCAAAAATCCAACCCCCACATACGTGGTGTAGCTTGTTGCCATTTGCCAAGCTATTAACGGTTACAAATATTTTCTGACTGGAAATAAACCAGGTTGAGAGCCCTGTGAACTAAGCAATGGTTTACAATATTTGAACACGTATAAGACAGATACGGTTATTAAATACCTATATACATATGCCAATAATAAATTTACATGTACGCCTTTGATAACGACCTCTTTGTAATAAAAAATTTTCCACGTTCCAACCTCGCGCCGACAGTTTGGCAATTTATGATATGGTAATAAATAACAAATGTGGACCTCTTATAAGAGAAAATTGTCAATCATATGTTGGACTACATCAGCTCCATCCGAATTAACCCAGTAGCTTTTAACCTGAAAAACCAGATGGTGATAAAATAGTACCACTCTGTCAGACACTTTCGGGGAGGTAACCCGTGAATACAAAATGGGGTTGGGAAAAAACATCAACATAAAATCTATTTGTAACATACTGACTAGTTAGATTTGTTTTTTTTTTTTTTTTAATTTAAATTCGGATTAAGTAAACTTCTGTTTGGACCGATTATCTGATCCTAAGTTAAAAGAGGGTCCTTATTTTAACCGAATTCTATATTTATATTTACTTTTTATAATATAAAAATATACTGTATTTCTAAATTAGATAAACTTGAAAATTTTACTTAAAATGAGAAAGATAACTTGAACTAATCTGAACCAATGGAATTCGATTAAGGTTAGTCAAGTTATTTATAGTATTTAGTTTGATTTTTTTAATATATATATAGAGAGAGAGAGAGAGAGAAAGACAGCTAATTCTACCCGCAAGACGATGAGTTTGTAAAGAATAACTTGCCTGAATGGTAGTATGTGCAAGAATCCTTTGACGGCTTCCTTTGAAGTATACATCAACCCGTTCCCAGCTGAGTTTTGTTAAACCTCTGATCATTTCCTCTGTAATATTGATAAACACAAGTGGAATTTTAGCCACTGGATAATAACTAGTTATTCAACTAGCACCTCGGCTTTCAGCTTTAAACATGTAATGGATGATTTAGCTCCCAACAACTAAATATTGTCATCTCGAGAAAATTTCTTCCCCTTTTTCCATTAACAAATGTTTGTATGTCCAATGATTAACAACAATACACCAAATCAAGGGAAAAGATTACAAAAATGCATATGTTTCACAATTTAGCAAGTATCTTATATGTGAATCACTGCGGAAGAGGAAAGCAAACAGTAATTATCGTTAAAGACCTCAGACACTTTATTTTCCTTAAAGCATTTGTGTATGACACTCATGTCATGGGGATATGACCCTCTAAACACATAGTTGTATTGAACACATACCCGTATTAGACACTCGCACCAAAGTCCAAACACCATAGCTTAAAAGAATAACTCTCACCATTGAATTATTGACAACTCCTATCCAGAATTTTGGATATTACATTTGTTGACTTCAAAGATTAGCTATAACCTAGATAGCCCTATCTGCCACTAGAATGGAACAGTCTAGATATTATAAGCTATTGAAAATCCTATGATGATATCATGATATACTTTGCTAATCCTAATTCAAAATGAATACAAAGTCTGATATTTTAAAGGAAAACATTTTGCTACTTCAGGATAAAAGAAATTTGAAATCTGAATCCAATTTGTTTATTGGCTCGAAGTTAATGCCATCCTAGCTACCTCTTCACTAACAATTCCATAAGCATTGCCGATTGACATTGGGAAGAGTGTTGTTTTTATGCTGTCGTTTGATCTTTTACATCTGCTAGAACTCTCTGTGACTACTAAGAATTATTACAAACCAATTCTAGTGAAGTGAAAGATGCCACCAACCAAAAATAACAAAGGAAATTTTATAGAAAGTTATTTGATTACTAATTTTAAAATATAAATAATAAGCAAACCTTCCATGTTTATCTTCTCATCTCCATTGATTTTGGCCTCAGTGGGGGTTTCATCAAGGGTGGCTGTTTTTGCTGGCTCCACATTAATGACATGTGGGTATCTGTCACTTCTTGGAAGATGTTTGATCTGATATGGACAGAAATCCAAGTTGGCATTAGGTTCATAGCAGGTTATACCAATTAAAAGCTTCCACGAATATGCTTGATGGTTACCTTAGGAAGTTCATTTCGTCGCCGTAAGGAAGAGGTACTCCACCCAACAATATCTAAGAACAGCGTCAAGTTCTTAAACAGGCAGAATAGTTTCGATGAGAATAGGTCATGTCCTAGAGCCTAAAACATCTAGTTCAATTATTAAATCTTCCGTGAAGAATTGGTAATGCAGAGAAAACATAAATGCAGAACCAACTGATATAATAAAAGGATACGGTCGAAACTTGCATTTGCATACGCAACACGACGCCTGAAGGACCCCAGAGCAGAACTGCATTTAAAGAAAAAATACAGATATGAGCCTGTAATTTACCATCCGCTCTCTCATGCTTTAATATAACAAAGGAATCTTGCAAAAACTCACATAAATTTAAGATCTTCACAATCGTTGACCATCCGAAGAAGAAGTGGTGGTTTTCCATCCTTTCCATCAGTCAAAAACAAATGCTTTCCAGTTCTACCAAGCAACCATGATATTCGAGCAGCAAATTTTTCAAGTGCACGGGAGCCACAGAACAATGGAACCTGAATAATGCAAAGCCATGACAAGAATACTATTACCAACCTGTAATGTAAAAAGTGTTAACACATACTCAATGGTCAAAGACTTCATTGTTCAACGTTATCACTCAATTGCATTCTATTGCATACCTGCACAGAAGATGAATCAGTAGTCTCAATCAGAACTTAATTGAAGACTAAACTTCAAAAATGTATTTCATCATCAAATAGTGAGGAAAAGAAATCTATCCAATAATTCTTGGAGCATGAATGAACTACCTGTTTATGCCACAGAGACCCGAGGTGTGGACTTGCAAATGTAATGAAATTCATGGGCTCTAGTCCAGCAATTTTGCCTTTTAATTGCCCTTCAGGGCATAAATCTTTATCTCCCAAATGGTCAGTTCCACAATCTCCATTTGTTTGAGAAGTTTCTTGAGTTAGGTCTTGTTCATAAAGCCGCGCAATGGCATACCTTGCTACAAGGCCACCTAATGAATGACCAACGAAAGAAATCTTCTGAACACTTGGGTGACAGCTTATGACATGTTTAACCTGAAAAAGGTAAACTTAAATTAATATAAATGGTTTCTGTCAAATATATATATATATATATATATATAAATGGTAAAAATGGAAGTACAGAGTATCAAACTACAGAACAATAACATATCAACGGTAAGCGGCAGTTAGCAAAATTGGAAAATAATCTGAGTTGCAATCATGAATAATGAACCTTATTGAAGATAAATAAAATTGATAGCACACATACCTCCTCTGCTAATCTGTCGCCCATTACATCGACACCATCAAATGTCAACGTTGAAGAATTGCGCTCACTGCCTGCATTGCGCATTAAGTCATTATCCATTCAGTACTTATTTCACCATGAAATTCATCAACAATATCATTAACTCATTATCACGAATATTCATTTAGTGAATGGGTCTTGCGTTCACTTCACCAATTAATTAGGATGGTAATAATCCAGCAAAATATTAAATAAGAAAATAACACAATTTGATGAATAACAAACAAAATTTGAATCCTGGATCAGCCATTGGTGAGACTTATCTACTTATAACTTCGGATAGATCTAAAGTCTAGCCCAGGTTAAATTAATTCAACAGCATTGGAGTATAAGACTCCAAATTACTTAGCAGACTACTTATGAAATTATATTAGAGATTAATTATGAAACAGTTCAAAAAAATAACTTTGTAAGAACGAAAGGGTGAGATGAGTAAATCGTTAACTTGAAACAAATTAGCATTTAGCATTTAGCATAATCACAGTTAATACATACAAAAAAAATGGAGTACTGAAGAACTCACAATGAACAATAACATTCTCAGGATACGTCTTTAAAAGCTGCTTCGCTGCATATCTCCAATTCTGAGCACTGCAAAGATACCAATCCAAAAATCAATCAAGCCGTTCGAAACACATAAATAACATTAATTAAAAAAACGATTAAAACCGAGATTAACCTGCCAATGATGCCATTAACCATGATAACTAGATGAGTAGGATTGTTACGCTCTCCCGGAAACAGGACTTCCATATCGACACCTCCGTTCTCGTGGGATTTCGTTCTCAAGCATCCAAATCTCGGCAAACTCAATGATCTTCTATTCTTTTTTTTCTTCATCTTCTTCTTTTTCTCCTGCTGATTCAGTATCTTATTACTAGTATTATTGTCTTCCCTAACCTTGATCTCTTCAGCAGCATCAACTTCCTTCTCCGGTACTCCTCTACAATCTCCCTCCATATCCGCCATTTTGAAGTAAAAACAGAGCTAAGGTAATAAGAAACGATCTTAAAGTGTTGTATTAAGCTAGATTTTTGTGTTGGATTTTGATAATGAGAAAATGGAGGGAGTCAAAATACGCTAGCCAGGATTTAAAGAAGTGAAGAGGGAGGCAATGAAGATGGTGAGGGCGGGCGGTTTTTGTAGTTACGGGTTTGTTAGCTAAATGGGGCGACCCGCTGGTCCCCTCTCTTTCATTTTAAGACATTGCCCTTGATTGTATGGTTTTATTACGGGATAAATTTGTTTCCATCGGCTGATGGGTTGAGGATAAAATCGTCATCCTCTAAGTTGCTTCAATCATGATGTTTCTTCTAGAAGGAGACAGAAATTGACACGTTTAATCTTCGGAAACTTTTGTCTTCAAATTTTAAAGCCTCGTTTTTTCAACTCGGACGGCTATTTCTTAATTACCAAATTTATTTTAATTTTTTTAATTCTTAGATCATCTATTTTAATTTTTACAACCGATTGATATTTTATTTTGATAATTGAAAGAGGGGAGTGAGTTTGTTTAGAATTGATTTTGTTACTGAACAAAGAGATTGTTGACAAGAATCAATTAATATTGAAATTCTTATTCGAAACAATATGAGTGAATACAATTAATAATTTAAATACAAATATAGTAATAATTCATATTAAAAAAATAACATATTTTTATAATTAGTATGATGCTATGTTTTAACAAACTTTTTATACATATATCTTTGTGGCATAAGAATATTAAATACCAACTTCAAAGTTGGCATACATATGAATATGGTATTATATGCTATGTTCTAACTTTAAATTAGGTTGGAAATGATATAATACCAAATAATATTATTCTTCAAGCCAAGTAATTAATATATATTTTGTGCAAGTCTGTACTAATGGAACATACATTCATATGTAAAAAGACTATATTAAGAAAATAAATAAATTAATGTTGAAAAATCAAATGTGTATGGTCCTAAGTCTATGCCTCTTAATGTCAAGCTATCTAGAAGTCCCCCAACCTTTTTTGGTCAATGACAATAGGGAGAGACTCTTCAAATGTTATCAACATTCCAACATACATAACCTTTCTAGAAACTATTTAACATCTGTCTTTCACCAATCATCCATTAATTCTCACTTCTTGTCATCAACTTCATGGGTTGTTTCCAAAATAAATGGGTAAATGTTTAATTTACTCATTTTATTATTTTAGTTTTAACTCTCTTTTTTTAAATTATTTTGATTTTAACATTTAAAATTTAGTCAAATTATTTTTCATGACTCCCCTATTAAAATTTTACTGTTATTGGCATAATAGGCAACGCAACTTTCTTTGTGTACTTTACTAGTAAATTTGTGAATCTTTTTCTAAAGTTGTTGAAATTTTTTTATGAAATATACATAGATTTCCACACAAATAGTCATATCAGTATTGTTAAAATTTCAATGGTTTAGTTTATTTTCCCATTTAAAAATAAACAATTTAACTAAATTTTAAAAATAAATAAATTGGGATCAAAATGACAAAAAAAATAATAAATATTAAAAACTAAATTTATCATTATATCAAAAAAATTCACTCAGTCATATAGGAAAAGAAATAAATATAAGAAATTAGCATCTGAATTATTATTTTTTTTATTAGCAGCTACCCATGTCTTTGACTTTTCAATGATATGGGTGTCAGAAAGTTGGCACCGGAAATCAGAAAATTTAAGGCACTTAAAGCTAGTGTTGAAATTTGGCATGAGATAATTACAATTTTGGTCCTTAATTGTATAGGGACTTTACAAGTTGATCCCTGAACCCCAACAATAAATAGGCCTAACCATTTCTCATTTTCTTCATCACACATTTGTCATTCTCTACTTAAGGCATTGTTCTCTCTCCTTATTTGTAAATTTTCACTTGTATTTTGGAGTGAAATATATTTGGTAGTGCCCGAGGACGTAGGCAAAATTTGCTGAACCTCGTTAAAATTCTGGTGTTCTTTATTGTTTATTTTGCATATTTTGTGAGTGTGATTGTAGTGATTTATTGTGCTATTAAATTACGATAGAGGGATATTCTGTCTAGAAAAGACCTGGTACTTAAGTGATCCTTGTGATCCACCTCTCTTTCCTGAGAATTGAACTTAGTGTGATTTTTCAGTACAATAAT
Organism: Gossypium sturtianum; assembly: GCA_025698515.1. Lineage (NCBI taxonomy): Eukaryota > Viridiplantae > Streptophyta > Magnoliopsida > Malvales > Malvaceae > Gossypium > Gossypium sturtianum. The sequence goes on from CM046945.1 coordinate 108,947,094, forward strand.
TTTACTCTTTTACACGCTTCCGTGCAATAATTGGTATCAGAGCTAGATTCGTACTTGGGGAATACGACCGTTTACGATACTATTTATGTATACGGTATTGTTCATCCACGGCACTATTCACGTAAACGGTACTGTTCACGTATACAGTAGTTGGGATTGAAAAAAAAATGGCTAATGCATCGTCATCAGCAAAGACTACTGTGACCAATGCAAAATTTGAAGTAGAGAAATTTGATGGTACCAATAATTTTAGTATGTGGCAATGTGAGATCCTGGATGTCTTATGTCAGCAAGAGCTGGATATAGCCCTTGAAGAAAAACCTAACAAGATGGATGACAAGGAGTGGGCCAAGATCAATAGACAGGCGTGTGGTACAATCTGCCTATGTTTGGCCAAAGAGCAGAAGTACTCTGTCATGAGGGAGACATCAGTGAAGAAGTTATGGGATACACTGGAGGAAAAGTTTCTAACGAAAAGTCTTGAAAATAGGCTTTATATGAAAAAGAAACTTTATCGATTCACGTATGCACCCGGTATGTCGATGAATGACCATGTGAACTCATTCAATAAAATTTTAGCAAACTTGCTAAATTTGGATGAAAAATTTGAAGATGAAGACAAGGCATTATTATTTTTGAATTCCCTTCCTAATGAATATAATCATCTTACCACCATATTGCTTCATGGGAAGGACATGATCACATTTGATGCAGTCTGTAGTGCGTTGTATAGATCTGAGACTCGAAAGAAAGATAAAAGAGATCACAGAGATACAACTGCAGAAGTCTTAACAGTAAGATGTCGTTCACACAGCAACAAACCTGGTTGAAGGAGTAAGTCCAAAGGGAGACCTGCCAAAGATGAATGTGCTTTTTGTCGTGAGAAAGGGCATTGGAAAAAGAATTTTCCTAAGTTACAAAAGGGCAAGGCTATTTCTGATGCATGTGTAGCAGAGCATAATGAAGAGTCAGACTTTAGCTTGGTTGGCATGGAAATGGCATGCCATATGGATGAGTGGATTTTGGATTCGGGATGTACTTACCATATGTGTCCTAATAAGGACTGGTTTTCTAGTCTTAAAGAACTAGAAGGTGGAGTTGTTTTTATGGGCAATGACAGTGCTTGTAAGACAATGGGAGTGGGTACAATCCAATTGAAGAATCATGACGGCTCAACCCAATTCTTGACAGATGTTCGCTACGTACCTAGCTTGAAAAAAAATCTCATCTCATTAGGGGTCCTAGAATCTAAAGGGATCACAATCACTTTGAGATATGGATTACTAAAGGTAGTAGCTGGGGTATTGATGGTGATGAAAGGCACAAGAAGGAATAACTTGTACTATTTAAATGGAAGTACAGTCACTGGATCAACATCAACAGTTTCTGCGAAAGATGCAGATTCAGAGGCTACCAGGTTATGGCATATGCGATTGGGACATGCTGTTGAAAAAGCTTTGCAGACTTTGGCGAAGCAAGGCTTGTTGAAAGGTATAAATTCTTGCAAATTGGAATTCTATGAACATTGTGTTTTGGGCAAGCAGACGAGGGTAAAACTTGGTTCAGCAATTCACAATACGAAAGAAATCCTGGACTACGTTCATAGTAATGTGTGGGGACCTACCAAAGTGGCTTCTTTGGGAGGTATGCACTATTTTGTTACTTTTGTTGATGATTATTCAAGAAAAGTATTGGTGTATCTAATGAAAAGAAAAAGTGAAGTTTTGGATGCATTTCTGAAATGGAAGAAGATTGTGGAGACTCAGACTGGTCGAAAGGTCAAACGACTTCGATCAGACAATGGTACTGAGTACAAAAATGATCTATTTCTACAAGTATGTCAAGATGAGGGCATTGTGCGACACTTCACTGATCGGGATACACCACTGCAGAATGGGGTGGCAGAACGTATGAATCGGACTATACTGGAGAAAGTTCGATGTATGTTGTCCAATGCTGGATTGGGCAAGAAATTTTGGGCTGAGTCAATTACATATGCGTGCCATCTAATTAACCGTTTGCCATCAGCTGTAATAAATGGAAAAACTCCTATGGAGATGTGGACTAGTAAATCTACTACTGATCATGATTCTTTACATGTTTTTGGTTCCACTACATATTATCATGTAAAAGAATCAAAGTTAGACCCAAGAGCAAAGAAAGCATTATTATTAGGTATAACTGGTGGAGTAAAAGGATACCGTCTCTGGTGTCCTGATACAAGGAAGATTGTTTTCAGTAGAGATGTGACTTTTGATGAATCAACCATGTTAAAGTACAAGGATTCACAAAAGGATGACAAAACCAGTAGTACTTTGCAGTAGGTGGAGCTTGAAAAGGTTAATGATGATTCAGCTAATATTGGAGGGACAAATGATGAAGAAGTTTCGACCCAAGAACTTCTACAGCAACAAGATTCAATTTTATATAGGAGGCCAAGAAGAGAGATTCGTAAGCCTCTCGCTTTGATGATATAGTGGCCTATGCACTTCCAATTGCAGATGATGATGTTCCTTCTACTTACACAGAAGCAACAAGTAATGAATGAAGAAATGCAATCTCTTCATAAAAATAGGACTTGAGAGTTGGTGACACTGCCCAAGGGAAAGAAGGCAATTGGATGCAAATGGGTATATGCAAAGAAGGAAGGATTTCCTGGTAAAAATGAAATTTGATACAAGGCTAGATTGGTAGCAAAGGGTTATGCTTAGAAAGAAGGAATAGACGACAATGAAGTGTTTTCTCCAGTTGTGAAGCATTCGTCTATTCGGATTTTGCTAGCCTTGGTTTCGCAATATGATCTTGAACTAGTTCAGCTTGATGTAAAGACTGTGTTTTTACACGGTGATTTGGAAGAGGAAATCTATATGACTCAGCCAGATGGATTCAAGGTTGTTGGTAAAGAAAATTGGGTTTGCAAACTGACAAAGTCACTTTATGGATTGAAACAATCTCCGAGGTAATGGTACAAGCGATTTGATCAATTCATGAAAGGGCAAAGGTACACAAGAAGTAAATTTGATCATTGCGTGTATTTTCAGAAGCTACAAGAAGGAATTTTCATATACTTGCTCTTATATGTTGATGATATGCTGATAACATCTAAGAGCAAAGTTGAGATTGAGAGATTGAAGACTCAACTCAATCTCGAGTTTGAAATGAAAGATCTAGGTGAAGCTAAGAAGATTCTTGGTATGGAAATATGTAGAGATAGAGCTCATGGCAGAGTTAGCTTGTCTCAGAAGCAGTATTTGAAGAAGGTACTACAGCAGTTTGGCATGAACAAGTAGACAAAACCTGTAAGTACCCCGTTGGCTTCTCATTTCAAGCTTTTTACACAACTATCTCCTTCAACGAATACGGAACGAGAATACATGTTGCAAGTTCCGTATTCTAATGCAGTGGGTAGCTTGATGTATGCAATGGTGTGTACAAGACCCGACATTTCACATGCAGTTAGTATAGTGAGCAGGTATATGCATAATCCTGGAAAAGGACATTGGCAAGCTGAGAAATGGATTCTACGGTATATTCAGAAGACTGTGGATGTTGGATTACTATTCAAGCAGGATAATACACTTGGTAAAGGTGTTATTGGGTACGTTGATTCTGACTATGCCGGTGATTTGGACAAACGAAGATCAACCACCGATTATGTGTTTACACTTGCTGGAGGACCAATAAGTTAGAAGTCTACACTACAATCTACAGTTGCGTTGTCAACCACAGAAGCCGAATACATGGCTATAACAGATGCTGTAAAGGAAGCTATTTGGTTACAAGGTATGGTTAAAACCTTAGGATTGGTTCAAGAGCATATTAACGTGTATTGTGATAGTCAAAGTGCTATTCATTTAGCAAAGAATCAAGTCTATCATGCACATACAAAGCATATCGACGTACGATTCCATTTTGTGCGGGAAATTATTGATGAGGGGAAAACTCGTCTTCAGAAGATTAAGACTGCAGATAATCCCGCAAATATGATGACCAAGGTGGTAACAGCAACCAAGTTAGAACATTGTTTGAACTTGATCAATATCCTGCAAGTTTAACAGTTGAAGAAGGCACTATCAAGTATTGTTGTCAAAGGCAGAAAGAATTGTGTGAAGATAAGTTTATCCTAATCAAATCTTCAAGGTGGAGATTATTAGCAGCTACCCATGTCTTTGACTTTTCAATGATATGGGTGTCAGAAAGTTGGCACCGGAAGTCAGAAAATTTAAGGCACCGAAAGCTGGGTTGAAATTTGGCATGAGATAATTGCAATTTTGGTCCCTAATTGTATAGGGACTTTACAAGTTGATCCCTCAACCCCAACTATAAATAGGCCTAACCATTTATCATTTTCTTCATTCCACATTTGTCATTCTCTACTTAAGGCATTGTTCTCTCTCTTTATTTGTAAATTTTCACTTGTATTTTGGAGTGAAATATATTTGGTGGTGCCCGAAGACGTAGGCAAAATTTGCTGAACCTCGTTAAAATTCTGGTGTTCTTTATTGTTTATTTTGCATATTTTGTGAGTGTGATTGTAGTGATTTATTATGCTATTAAATTACGATAGAGGGATATTCTGACTAGGAAAGACCTGGTACTTGAGTGATCCTCGTGATCCACCTCTCTTTCCTGGGAATTGAACTTAGTGTGATTTTTCAGTACAATAATTTTACTCTTTTATACGCTTCCGCGCAACATTTTTTAAATTCAATATCATACTTCCATATACTTGCATATATTAAAGGGCCAAGCAACATATTTTGGCACTCAACTTTAAACACTAAGGTTATATATGTTTTACAGTAAACTACATGATTAGTCACTCTAAGGTCGTTTCTATTTTGATTACTTTAATTTTTTTTTATTAATTTGGTTATTTAAAAAAGAAATTGATCAAATTGGTCACTTTATCGTTAAATTATAATAAACGGCTCACGATGCATTTGTACGAAAAAAAAATTTGAGTAATCAAAATAGAAATAACTTCTATTTAAAGTGACTGGTTGGTAGTTTACCCTAATTTTAGAGTGACTAACGGGTAATTTACCCTATTTTTTAAGTAAAATATTTTATTATATATTAAATAAAAATTATAAAACCATAAAATTACAAGGAGGAGGAAAAAAATACATGAATTATCTAAAATCGTAAACGACCTTCTCTGAAAGAAATCAAATGTTCGAGAATTAAAAAATCTGTAGCAAATGTCTCAACAATATATTAAAGTTATATTAACCAATTTCCATACCAATTTTTTTATTAAACAAAGCTTATTAAAAAAAATTTGTTGTGGGTAAAAAAAAAAAAAAAGCATTTTTACACTTAAAATTATTCATTCACAATCAACAAATATTCGGTGAAATAAACTTTTAGAAAAAAAACTTAGATTCGAATCCTAAATATAATATCATTGGGAGGATTAGTTACGAAATTTAAAAAGAGCTTTCTTCATAAATAGTAAAACAAACATAAACATGATTTGGAGCCTCGTTTATTAAAGGTTTAATTTATGATTTAGCCTCTAAAGTATATATGTTTTCGTACTTTGATACTTAAACTTTTTTTTTGTCTCAATTTTGTACCTAAAGTGTGCCTCCAATATAGATTTTAGTTTATTTTTTGACAGATGTTAAAAAAATTTTATAGCTAATCACAAAGCGCCACATGGCGTCTTTATGTAAAAAAAGTAAATATTTTCTTTTATTAAATGTATATACACATTAAAAAATATAAAAAAAATAGAAATGAATATATAAAAATTCAAATATATATATATAAAATCTAAAAAAAACATATAAATTATAAAAATAAAATTTACAAAAAGAATACGATAATTGAAAAGAAATTTGTTGAAATAAAATAATATTATTACAAAAATTGTAAAAATTATAAAAAACTCAAAAAGGTTTAATTTTTTTTTATAAAATTCTAAAAAGGTTTTTAAATTTAAATTTTTTTTTTCAATTATTTGAAATTTAAATACTTTTTTTAAAAATTTTATAACATTTTTCCATTTTTTATATATTATTTTGAACTTTCAAATTTTAGAATTTTATATTTTAGAATTTTATAAAAAAAATTATTTTTAAACTTTTTAAAAAAATTATATTTTATATATGATTTTTTACATTTTTAATCAATATATTATATATAATACTAAAAAAAGGACATGTGGCATGTTCTAATAGTGCCATGTGGCCGATCAATGCTAGTCAACATTAGGTCAAAGTCAAAAGTATTTTTATATTTAAATATTTAATATTATAATTTTTTAATTTAAATTTAATGTTTTTATTTTAAATAAACCTAATTATCACATGGCATTTTTTCATTAGCCAAAACATGCCATGTGACACATTTTCATTTGTCAAAGTTGCCTAATAATTATTTTTAACATTCGCTACAAAATGGTCCAAAAATAGAGGAAATTGATACTTTAAATACCAAATTGAAATAAATATCAAAGTGAGAAAATGAGTATACTTCAAGGGTTTAATAGAGAATTAAGCCTTTATTAAACAACTTGAACACCAACATTCATTTATGTTTATTTAAAGCTTATTTAAAACTCATTTATTATTTGAATATTATATAATTAATAATATTATTGTTAGTGTGCTTATTTTATTTATTTATAATATAATTATTAATATTTATATTTGATCATTTTACATTTTAAAAAAATATTTATATATATGTATTTATTTATTGTTTGCTTGTTTATAATTATGGGCATTGTTTATGACCTTGTTCAATTATATATTTCTGAACATATTTATTAACATGTTTGTTTAATGTTTATAAAAATCTTTGTTTAATACTAATGAATAAGTTCATTTAACCTCAAAGAATGAACATAAACATAAATAATTTAATAATAGAATATAAACATGAATTTGAAAATTTTAACAAACATATAAACCCTATGTGAGCAAAATTAAAATTAAACAATTTTAATTCAAGTTAGTTTATTTACAACAATATGAATCGTGGCTTACCACTAAAAAGGAAGTGTGGTTGTATTCTTTCCTTCATGCTTTCACAAATCCATATTTGTTTTTTCGTTTTTTATCTTTTAGAAAAATAAAAAAAATTATTATAAAAAATTTTAAAAGAAGACATAATATCATTTTGAAAAAAAAATAATAACAAAAAAAATATAACAAAAGCAAAATCAAAATTGAGAACATGAATGTTTAAAATTTACTTAACGAGCCAATTTTCAGTGGTACTAGAAAATGTGGTTTCGAAACCCCATTTCCGCAAATCAAGTCCATAAATATAAAATAGGAATATTTACGGAGTTAATGTGAGAATAATAAAGAATGGTCAAGTAATTTAGCCAATAAATTAGTTAATTAAAACTCAGGGATCTTGTAAAAGTTCAATTGCTATAGAGTTTTAATTAAAAAAAGACTTGAGGACCTAGATAACAATTAACCACAGGGCCAAAATAGTTATCAAACCATTTTTAATAAATAGTTAGTGGATGATGATGACATTTTCCATTAAGTGTAATTAATGGTTGGATTATGTTAATTAACAATGATTAAGTTAATTAAGTTAAATTAATTAAGTCTTAATCAATGTATATATATATTAAAGATAGTGGAAATGATAATATCATCTTCTTCTTTTTTTCATTTCATTCATGCAGTCCAAAGAAAAACAAAGAAGAAAAGCTTTCAAACTCCTTTAGCATTTGACCATTAAATTAGGTGAGAAAATTAAGCCATTTTCTTGTAATTTTTATAGATTTATGATCATAAGAGCTTGATTTAGTTAGTCCATGTATCAATTTGTTCAATTGTTGAATTTTTAGCAAGTTATCATTGTTGATAAATTGATGAATTTGGCTTGAAATTGATAGATATTGAGCTTAAATTATGAAAAGGACTAAATTGTAAAATTAGTTAAGCTTGTTTGTTAGCTTTGTAACATTAGGGACCAAATTGAATAAATGTAAAACCTATCATGAAATTATGATAGAAATAGAAAGTATAGGGTCTTTAATGAAAGAATGTGCAATCGTATTTTAGTCCGAAGCTAGGAATCGAAAGCTATGCTTATCCCGAGTTTGGCTATTATGTGTTAATATATGATATTGATTGGTATATATAATTGTATAAAATCGAAATTTGATAAGAGTGAAGCTAGTAAAGGAAAAGCTAAAATTGTGAAATAATCCCTGAGAAATCTGCCCGTTTTGTGTTTTGAAAGGTAAGTTCATACATAATTTATTACCCTTCCTTGTTTAATAGGCTTTCTTGTGTTTATTTTCATTATATCTATGCTTGAACATAAGTGAAGATTTTGATGGAAATTGGCATACATGGGCAGCAAATGTGATTGAATTAAAATGAATTGAGATAAGTGATTGATGTTATATCTGTTGGAAAGTCCAATTTGAAAATGGTTTTCTTTCACAGGAGAAATTTAAAAATTTCAAAACCAACCTGATTTGTGATATTTATAGCAATAAACCTTAACCGAATTCGTACCTGTGTTTTCGGATAAGCAAATCGTTGATGTTTTCTGACTTTCAACCAAATTATGTTCTCCGTTATTCTCATACCATGAACTACTTCGAGTGTGGGCTCAAAGCAATTGAACCAAAACACAGAACTAGAAAAAGTTTCCTTTTAGGGGTGAAAACAAAAATTCTCTCTTCTTTAATAGAAACCGGTAAAATTGTTATTCTTAAAATTATGTTTATAAGTTGAGAATAAATTCTCTCTACTTTTTGGCAGAATAACAATCTTTCTAAGTTGTGTATATAGCTCAACTGGTGCCATCTATTTATAGGAAGAGAATGTAACACCCTTGTAGAGTTGTAGATGTTTATTTTAAATAGAAAAACATCCTACTTAGAATAGGAGAGGGGTGAACAACTCACCATTATATTTATACTGGGGTTGCCGCCCCCTTCATGTTATATGAGGGTTTTGGGCCTCTTTCACATCAGGTCCAATTATGAGTACTTCTTGGGCCTTTTTGACCCAGTACTCTATAATATGATCTAACCCGATTCAATTTTTCTATTTCCCAAAATAAACTTGAATATCTACATATTAAATAAATTTCTCAACCCAATATTACCCTAGTAAAATTTTGACAATTTTACCCCATTAAAATTTCAATAAAATTTGTTCAATATGTCACAACTCAATATGTTCACTATGACTGAATGATTTATTTTCATTTTTGGGCTTCAAAACAGTCCAAAAACATAAACTCATTCTTCAATCATTTTTTAAGTAATCCTATATAGGATTCCAAGTTTCCATTTTCATTTTCATTTTCATTTCCATTTTTGGAAACCTACATTCATTTCCAAATGATTCCATTTCTCCATTTCGAAGAAAACCTGAATCATTCATGAATGTTTCCCATTTCTCTTTTTCTATTCATTTCGTTCATTTATATTCAAACACGCATTTCATTTATGGTTTCAACGAACTCGTAGAGAGATCGATTGGGCATATGTAGTTGAGGCTAAAATGATTTATAATTAAGTTCCAGTTTTTCACCTATTGTTTATAAATTCATTTAGTCACAAATTCATTCCACTATAGTATCGTGACCGAGCTCTCCTCAATGGCATACCATTACGAAAGCAACTACTCAATACTCATCCTATGGCCTTGTCATAAGTGTTTTACCCTCATAGAATATCCTTGATCTCTTTGGAATAATATCCATTCTCCCAATATGATCATATTTTATCTCATGGTAACCATTACATCTTCCTTCATGAAAAATCAATCACTATCAAATAGTGATCAAGTCATCCATCACAAAGATGGATGACCCATGACCATGTTTACTTTTCATCAAGCATGTAATGGTAATGAGAGGATATCATTTACTCATGTTTTGGGCTATGAATTCCACTGCTGCGAATGATGCTACTGATAAACCATAAAAATAACATAATTTAATCCCATTCTTGGCATATTTTTGGGTAAATTATCATAAGAATTAGTGAATTTGATGCTCCTAATCCTTTGAAATTACTTTTTTATACTTAGGTGAGTATAGGGAAGTGAAAGGAGCGAGAACTGGGCCAAAACCAGAAGAAACGGGCTGATTTTAGTATCGCACATGGACTGGGCACTTTAACACGGGCCTATCACACGCCCGTGTGAGACACACGAGCTGGCCACACGCCCGTGTGCCAGCCCGTGTCAATTTCAAACCATGTCAGTATTGCACACGACCTGGGCATTCTTACACGGGCTGATCATACGCCCGTGTCCCTGTCGAACCCTGTTTCATTTTCACGCGAAAAAAGCCAATTTTTAGGTATTTGGAGCATTCCAAAGTCTATAAAAACACACGAGAAGAAGACCTAAAGGAGGACGGAGAGCTGAACGAAGAAAAGACTCGAAGAACGCCAGCGGATTCAACTCAGACGTAGGATCTTCTTCAAGACTGAAGATCTCCATTCAATTTCTCTCGAAGTTTTTGGGTTTCTTTATGTTTTGTTGTTTTCCTAATTTTGAGATGTTTTCCCCCAAAAGTATGAATTAAATTCTCTAGATACCTAGGAAGGATGAAACCTAAGACGAACCTTATTATTTGATTTTTCTGAATTACATGATAAATATTTGTTCTTGATCTCAATTATGTGTTCTTATTTCATGTTTTAATGTTTTCAGGATATTGATTCATGATTGATGTACTTATTCAGTGGAGCAAAAGTCCCTGTTTAAGAGTAGATCTGGCATAATTGAGTGGAGTTGCATGCAATCCTAGAAATAGGACGACATAAATCTACCGGATTAGAGTCAAATCTAATAGGGGAAACCATAGATCGAATTAATGCGACGATAGGGGTTTTAATTAGAAAGAGATTTCAATTAATCAACCTAGAGTCAGTTGTTGTTATTCTCGAAAGAGATATTAACATAAGTTAGGGATTTCTACGGATCAAGACAAGTGAATAAATCGTTTAATTCAGATTTAGAATAATAAGTGAATTCTAGGCGGATTCTTTCCTGTGTATTGTCTCTCTCATCGGTTTTCTTCAAATATTTTCCTACTTTATTCTCTGTTTCATCTAAGTAATTAGGTTAGTTAAGATTAGGTTAAAATAAATCCCTTCAATTTATTCGGCTAGATAGTAAAAAGATAGTAACTACTAGTACTTTTAGTCCTCGTGGATACGATATTCCTGACTCACCATAGCTATACTACCATTAGATAGGTCACTTACCTTTGTCGTATTTTAGTTAGTTTGTGACGTCATCAAGTTTTTTGCGCCGTTTCTGGGGACTAAGATATTAGGAACGCTTAATTTTTATTACTTTAGCCATTTTTTTATTGTAATTTATTTTTGTTTTTAGTTTAATTTTCTAATTCTTCTTTTATTTGTTTCTGGCAGGTGTCTCTAGTTTATGACTAGAAGAAACTCGTTAGGACCTTTATTGTTTGACAGCAAGATCGAGAGCACAGCTCGCAGAAATCGTAGAGAAGCGAGGCAAAGTCTACAGTATATAGAGGAAGAGCAAGAGGACGATACCAATCTTAATGAGGAGATGGATGAAAATCATAACAATCCGCTACCTCCTGTGGTTGCCGCGAATCCTGTGAATCAGAATCCTACTCCTCATACTATGTACGACTATGCCAAGCCTAATTTAGCTGGGGCTGAATCGAGTATTGTGAGACCTACTATTGCTGTAAATAACTTCAAACTGAAGCTGAACACCATTCAGATGATCCAACAGTTTATTCAGTTCGATGGTTTGCAAGATGAGGATCCAAATACTCATTTGGCTAACTTTCTGGAGTACTGTGACACTTTCAAGATTAATGGCGTTTCTGGTGATGCCATTCGCCTTCGGTTATTTCCTTTCTCGTTGAGAAATAAGGCTAAATAGTGGTTGAACTCTTTACCACGAGGGTCTATCACTACATGGGAACAAATGACCGAAAAGTTTCTGTTGAAGTATTTTCCACCGGCAAAGACAGCTAAGTTGAGGAATGATATCTCCTCCTTTGTGCAGATGAATTTAGAAACTCTTTATGATGCATGGGAGAGGTATAAGGACTTATTGAGAAGGTGTCCTCACCATGAGTTACCTCTATGGCTACAAGTTCAAACCTTCTACAACGGTTTGAACCCCTCAACTAGACAATTGATCGATGCAGCCGCCGGTGGGACTCTGAATAACAAAACACCTGAAACAGCTTACGAGTTTATTGAAGAGATGTCACTGAATAATTATCAGTGGCAAGTCATGAGAATAAAGCCAACAAAAACCGTTGGTGTTTTTAACCTTGACGCGGTCACCATGTTATGCAATCAGGTAGAATTCTTAAATAAAAAGATTGATGGTTTCTGTGTTTCTACGTAGGTACATCCGGTGATGCAGTGTGATACGAGCGGAGGAGGACTGAGTAATCCAGAATGCTTACCCTGCGGTCCTAGCACGGAAAATGAACAAATCAATTATATGGGTAATAATTCTAGACCTCAGAAAAATCCATATAGTAACACTTATAATGCAGGTTGGAGAAACCACCCCAATTTTTCTTGGGGTGACCAAGGAAATCAGAGACCACAACTTCCTCCAAGCTTCCAACCACCTTATCAGCAAGAGAAGAAGTCGAATCTTGAAGAGATGCTTGCAAAATTTATTTCTCTAACAGCCCAATTTTGGGGCTAGTCAGAATAGTGGTTTCGACACCAAAAATCCGAGGTTAGAGAAATTATTATTTTTATATATTATTTTATGTGTTATAGCATGATTATATGAGTGTTTGAAAATTTTGGTGAATTAATTTAGTGATTGCTTGCTTAATTTTGAAAAAGGACTGAATCGCACAAAAGGCAGAAGTTTTGTTTTAATAGCTAAGGGTGTTAATTAGCTATGGAACATTAAATTAGAAGTCCTTATTGAATAAATAGACCCCAAAGTGATTAGTGGCTGAACATGGAGACAAAGAAATTAAAAAGTCAAAGGTTTGGTGGCATTAGGTGACTTAATTGATAAAATAAAAGAAAGTTTTCATCTTTTTCATTCTCTCTTTCTTCTCCACCGATTTTCACTCAAGAAAAGGGCCATGGAAGCTTGAAAATTTCAGCAACCTTTAATCCTTGCAAGTAAGTCATCTTGATGGTCAGTTTTGATGATTTTTGTGTTTTTGAAACCCTTATAGCTTAATCTAGTTAATGATGGGACTATTTTGCAAAATGGTTGAAAGTCTAGGGTTTTGCCATGGGAGCATTAATATTGTTTGCTGATTTTTTATGGAGGAAAAAGAATCTTGGTTGTTTAATAAACAACTTTTGTGAAAGGATTTTTCATGAAAACACCTAAAAGGACTATTTTGTAAAAGTTATAAAATGGGTAGTAAATGTGTGAAATAATTGGAACTTTGAGTTTCTATAAGCTTAAAATAGATTTGGCTAGGCATGGTTAATGAGGAAATTTGATGAAAATCGTTTTACGAGCCTAGGGGCAAAATTGTAATAATGTGAAAGTCTAAGGGCAAAACGAAAATTTTTCCAAAGTAGAAATTTTGAAATGTTTTGATTAATGTGGTGATTAAATGAGTAAATTTTGTCGTTTTAGATCAAGAAAAATGGGATTCGGACTTAGACCGGGGGAAAACCAAAATAGTGGACTAAATTAAACTAGTCACCCATATTTTGTATGCCGAGGTAAGTTGTACGTAAATAATACAACTCTATTGTTATTATGCCTTAAACAATTGATATTGCATAAAATGTTTGATTATTGTTATAAATATGCATGACGAAATTTGATGTGGTATACTCCCGGATGAACCTTAGGAATAGATTGGATATCCAAGCCATGACATTTGGTTGATATGTGTGCTAGTGTAAGACCATGTCTGGGACATGGCATCGGCCACATTATGAAAGCCAGTGTAAGACCATGTCTGGGACATGGCATCGGCGATGAGATGTGTGCTAGTGTAAGACCATGTCTGGGACATGACGTCAACCACAATACGAGAGCCAGTGTAAGACCATGTCTTGGACATGGCATCGGCATTGAGACGAGAGCTAGTATAAAACCATGTCTGGGACATGGTATCGGCCTCAATATGTGAGCTAGTGTAAGACCATGTCTAGGACATGGCATCGGCATTGTACTCTCTTGTGTGAGGCTTGTCGAGTATCCTTTGGTTTTCCAACTGGTTCAACGGGTAATTTAAAGCTTGTGTCAAAAGTAAGAAAAGTTACGACTATGTTGTAAGTGTGTAACACCCCTAACCCGTAACCGTTGCCGGAATAGGGTTAAGAGGCATTACCGGTCAATCGGAACATTTCATATCCATTTCACAACACAAAGTTAATTATCAATCAATCATATTTAAATATAATCATATAGTCCCTTAATAAGGTCTACGAGACCATAAACACATGTTAAAATGGGGTTGGGACTAAACCGAACACATACGAAATTTTTTGAAATTCAAACATTTTTCAAGACTGTAGAGGTCACACGCCCGTGTGGGTAGGCCGTGTGCCTCACACGGCCTCAGACACGCCGATGTGTCCAAGTCGTGGCAAAACAGGGCATACCTACTGTCTTGTTTACACGGCCTGAGACACGCCCGTGTGCCTCACCCGTGGTCGAGCCTGACTTGCACCACACGGCCAGTCACACGCCCGTGTGTCCTGCCCGTGGTCGAGCCTGACTTGAATCAAATTACAAATTCGAGAGACACGGTCGAGCCACATGCCCGTGTGCTCAACCGTGTGGGCAATTATAGGCCATTTTCAAGGCCAAACTTGCCTCCCACACATTGAATCACCTACAAGCCTCAAATCAATACCAATTCATGTCTCAAAATTGCAACCAAACATGCCAATATAAGCATCAATCCATCATTAACCATACCATCTATAGCCATGCCCAAACTCATCTCAAATAAGTCCAACTAAAATACAAATTTCACATCTTAAATCATGTTAGCAAAACATCACTTAATCAAGCCACAAATTCATACATAAAACATTATATCCTTCAACTAATTCAAGCATGAAAAATACCATTTCCAACCTCACTAATTCATACCACTTTCATCATTTTCATTGCCTCTCATATGAACCATCAACATTCAACTTTCTAGCCACATTACATGGCAAGATCCAACATTACAAAACATATCATGACTTCTAGCCTATACATGCCATATACCAAATATGTACATCATTCAAAAGTACCGAAATAGATGGCTGATAGTGTGATTAAGTCGCTGACAATTCCCGGATCCGAGCTAGCTTTACTGACACTGTAAAATAGAGAAACAAATCACATAGTAAGCTTTCAAAAGCTTAGTAAGTTCGTAATATAATACAACTAACTCATTAAATCAAATCAATCTACAAATTGAACCGTCACATAGATAATTTACCAATGATACACAAGCTCAACTATATCCAATACTCACATAACCTTCCATTCATCTACTTTCAAATTCACCCACCACATAGGTATCATACATACCTTTGCCAACACATAGTTACTCACCAATCATACTACCCAACCTCTCGAATTTACATTTCGATTAACCTTTGCTATTCTTTTGATTGATTTGCACACTTAGTGCCATTTTCGTAGTCAAACATAATTGTCATCGCACACTTAGTGCCAATACGTTAAACCAAAATTATATCGGTATCGCACACACAGTGCCAACTCAATAAGCCAAAGCTTCTATTGTTTCGCACACACAGTACTAATCGTCTCTGTCTCGCTTCTAAATTCGCACACTTAGTGCCTCAATACTCGAGTTCATATATAACACATTTCCATTTCATTAATATAAATTCATTCATTTCTCATCACATAGATACAAGTTTAATGGTAAGTATTATATACGAACTTACCTCGGACGTCGAAATACCGAAACAGTCGATTAATCGAGCACTTTATCTTTGCCTCGATCTCGATCTGAACCTCTCCTTTCTTGGTCTATACACATTTAAATTTAACTCATTCAATCACCAATTCATTCAATTTAGTCCACACACACATATTTAGGGCATTTTGCAAAATAGCCCTCACATTTTCACATTTCGACACTTTAGTCCCTAATTCATCAAATCACAAAATACACCAAATTTCTATTCACATAAGCTTAGCTGAATTCTTCCCATGCTAATACAAGCCCACACATTTCATTTATTACACATTTTAGTCCCCCAATTTCTCATTTTCACAATTAATTCCAAATTACTCAATTTCACTAAAAATTTAAAGACAAAACATGTTCATCCTTCACATATCTTCCATATTTCAACATCAACTATCACAAATCTCAAACATTCATTAATGGCATATGTCAAAATCACCATTAAATTCTAAAATTAAAGCATGGGCTAGCTAGAGCACAAAGCAACGATCGCAAAAAACGTAGAAATTATCAAAAACCGAGTCAAAAACTTACCTTAATCAAGCTAAGCCCTAGCCAAATTTATCAAAGCTTCAAACTCGCTTCTTTGGTTCTTATTTCGGTGGAAGATGGGGAATAATAGCCACTTTCATGTTTTAATTTGATATAATATAACCTATTTTAACATTATTATTGTTTTACCTATTTAACCTTTACTAAATATTACATGAAACATATATTATAAGGTTAATTTAGTCCATTGCTGTCCACTACCTTCATTAATGGCCAAATTGCATCATAAAGCCTCCATATTAAAAAGACAACAATAATTAGGCATTTATAAATCAGCACACAGCTTTTGCATTCTACGCGATGAAGTCATTTTCTCATAATTCGACACACAAACGATAAAATTTTCACACCAAATTTTCACACATGCTCAATCACATATTATAAACATCAAAAGTAATAATAAAATATTTTTTTGACCTCAGATTTGTGGTCTCAAAACCACTGTTCCAACTAGGGTCTAAACCGGGTTGTTACAACTCTCCCCCCTTAGGGATTTTCGTCCCCGAAAATCTTACCAGTGAATAGGTGTGGATATTGCTCTCTCATAGCATCTTCAGGCTTCCACGTAGCCTCTTCAACTCAGTGTTTGTGCCATAAAACTTTCACTAAGGAAATTCTTTTGTTTCTCAACTCTTTGATCTCTCGTGCCAAAATTCGGATCGGTTCTTCACTATACGACAAATTTGACTGAATTTCAACCTCAGTAGGAGCAATCACATGCGACGGATCAGATTTGTTCTCGAAGCATCGACACATGAAACACATTATGAATCTTTTCTAACTCGAGTGGCAACATCAATCTATAAGCAACCGGCCCGATGAACCTCGGACTCAGTTTGCCTTTTTGGCCAAATCGAATTATCTTTTTCCACGGAGACACTTTCAAAAACACTTTGTCACCAATCTCAAATTCAATATCTTTCCGTTTCAAATCTAAATAGGATTTCTGACGATCTGAAGTCGCTTTCAAACTTTCACGAATCACTTTTACTTTCTATTCGATCTCTTTTATCAAATCAACACCGTGAATCTTACTCTCACTCAGTTCAGTCCAATACAATGGAGTTCGACATTTTCGACCGTAAAGAGCCTCATACGGTGCCATTTTAATGCTAGATTGAAAACTGTTATTGTACGCAAATTCAATCAACGGTAAATGCTTTTTGTAACATCTCGAAATAGGGCTTAAATGGAACAGTGGTTGCGAAACCACGAATCTGAGTTAGAAAAGTTTATTTTGATTAATTTTTATGATTTACCGATTGATTGGATGCATGTGTTAGAGTATCAATAGAAAATTTTATGAATTTCATGTCTAATTTGCTTATTAGGGCTTAATTGAAAAAGTTGATAAATGAGAGTTCTAGATGCTAAAGGATTAAATTGAAGTGTATATCTAAAGTAGGGGTCCTTAAATGGTAATTAGACCATTATATTTTCATGGACAAAAATGGACATGCATAGGTAGAAATAACTAAAATTTTAATGAAGGGTATTTTAGTAAAATGTCAAATAAAAGAAATTAAATGGGAAAAAGATGGAAAAAGGTTGTCATCTTCTTCCTTAGGCCGAATCTTCAAGGGGGGACTCCATAGCTAGGGTTTTCAAGCTTCCAAGCTCCATAGTAAGTCAATCCAAGCCTCGTTTTTCATGTTCTTTACGTTTTTGGAATCCCGATAACTTGGTTTAGCTTATTCTAGCAATAATTTAACCTAGGGTTCATATTTGGAAAAATACCCATAGGTGAAATGTGTTTACTTTGATGTTTTATGATATAATATGAAGGCTTAAATTATGTTAAACAACTTTTGTTAAGCGATTTTAGGTGAAAACGAGTAAAACGACATAATCGGTAAAAATACCTAATGTTCATAAGTACATGCTAGAGTGAGAATTTGATGTTGCCATAGAAGGGAAAAATGATCATAATGTCATAAAATATAAGAAAATAGGATGAAGTTTAATTTTCGAGCTTAGGGGCAAATTTGTAATTTTGTGAAAGTTAGGGGCAAAAATGTAATTTTTCCATAATGTGATTTTTGGACTGAATTCAATAGTATAAATATTAAATAAGCTAAATGTGTTATTATAGATCGAGAAGAACGCGGAATCGACCTTGAACGAGGTAAATGCAAGGTTAAGGACTAAATTGCAAATTTGGCCATATTTTGCACCGAGGTAAGTAGTATGCAAATAATTCATTACTTTTATTGAAGTTTTTATAATTCAGCATATTTTATGTATTGTAACTGATTTTTTAATCAAAATTGACTATTGCAGGAATGAAATAAATTATTAGAAAGTGAAGTACTTCCCGTTTGAACCTTCGGAAAACCGAGAGATACGGACAATATGTAGCTAGGTCACACAAGTGATAAGGGACCTTCACCGTGTGCACAAGAAAGCTGCGAGATGGAAAAATTTGATATGTAGCTAGGCCACATGGATGATAAGGGACTTTCACCATGTGTCCAAGAAAGCTACGGGTTATGAGTAGCTAGGTCGCATGAGTGGTTCCTAGTGTTGGACGCCATGTAGACAAGAAAGCTACGAGATGGCTAAGTCACATGAGTGGTACTAAGTGAAGGCCACTATGTGTACAAGAGAGCCAGAATTATGTGTACAATCGAGCTAGGTCACATGAGTGGTACTAAGTGAAGGCTACTATGTGTACAAGAGAGCTTCAATTTCAAAGGTGGGCTGTGTGCGAAACCACCGTGTATCCGTTATTATTTCGAAGCGTTCAATGGGAAAATCGATTAAGTGAAATTATGTGTGAATTTGTAGTAAAGAGTGTGGGTATGTGCATGTATAACGTATGAGCAATATGCTCGATATGTAATCGGAAATTGGAAAGATTGGTATAGGCAAGTGATGAACACAACTAAAGTGAGAGAGAGCAAAAATTTACAATAGAAGCTGCTTTGGATGAAGAGCAGTGAAGTGAATTTGAAAAATCACCAAAAATAGTAGAAATTGAATTATAAGTTGGATGAGATATTTATTTAAATCTTATTGAGTTTATTTTCATATAAAATAAACATAACAAAAAAAATGATTTGTATATTTTGAGATATTTGAATTTTTGTGAGATTGCTTCAGAATGATTATGTGATCCCCTGTTATGTCTTGGAAAAATCATTAAAAATTGTAAAAAAATAATTATGAGATATAATTTATATTACTAAAATTCTGAATGAGCCTAGTTTCAAATGAACTAAACAAAAAGGTCATCTGAATTTTGTACGAGGAGAAAATTGATTCGTAGTGAAGAGAGGTCAGAATAGTCGAATAGTGAAACAGGGGAAATTTTAATGAATAAACTATACTTATTGGCTAAACCAAAAATTCTAAAACTTTTATGGTAAGAAGATAAATGATTCTAGTTTCAGAGAAAATTAACGGACCTTAATTTGGGGTTTCGTAGCTCCAGTTAAAAATAATTTAGTGACTGTGACTCGAATAGACAGGATGCTTCAAACTTGAATAAATAGTAAATTTGAATGTAGATATGATTGTGTTATATTGTAAATATGTTAAATCCATTATTTATTATTTATATACTTACTTACTAAGCTATATGCTTACTCTCTTTTCTTTTCCTTGTCCTATAGTGTCACCAAGCTAGCTCGGGATTTGGTGATCGTCGGAGATTCATCCACACTATCAGCCTTCTTTTGGTATTTTGAAAACAATATTTTGGGAATTATGGCATGTATAGAAGGCTTAATTGTTTTGTTACTTGTAGTCACGAATTAGGCTAAAATACTGGCCTTTAAAAATTTGATGGTTTATTTTGTTTATGGGTATTGATAATGTTCAATATTAATCAAGTTATATGTTTATGATAATGCTTGAATTGGTCGAATGAGAGTGTGATGACTATGTATGGAAAAGTTTTAATTTATATGGATTTTACATTTTAAATTTTGTGAAATTGCTTGAATCATGTTTGGTAATGCCTCGTACCCTGTTCCGACAACGGACCCAGGTGAGGGGTGTTACACTTTTCCCACGTACTTTCAAATTAAAGAATACAACATCTCAACATATCTTCAAGAATTTGAATGATCCGCTCGGATTGACCATCCGTTTGCGAATGAAATGCAGTACTGAAATGCAGCTTTGTGCCTAACGCCTCTTGCAGTTTCATCCAAAACCGCGAGGTAAATCTCGAATCTCTGTCAGACATAATAGATAGTGGCACCCCGTGCAATCTCACGATCTCAGAGATATACAATTCAGCTAACTTATCAAGTGAATAATCTGTTCTCACCATAATAAAATGAGCTGATTTTGTCAATTTTTCAACTATCACCCAGATTACATCTTTCTTTCCCGGAGATAAAGGCAATCCCGACACAAAGTCCATAGTGATCCTCTCCCATTTCCACTCAGGAATCATAATAGGTTGTAACAAACCGGATGAAACCTGATGTTCAGCTTTAACTTGCTGACAAACTAAACATTTCGACACAAAGTCAAAGATATCTCTTTTCATACCATGCCACCAATAAAACTGTTTCAAATCGTTATACATTTTTGTACTTCCAGGGTGAACAGTCAAACGACTATTGTGAGCTTCATTTAAAATCATCTGAATCAACCCTGAATTCCTCGGAACACAATTCTGATCTCTGAATCTCAAACAATCATCATTATCAACTCGAAATTTTGAATCAGAATTCAAACCACATTGAGTTCGTTTTGCTATCATCTCATCATCACTTTTCTGGGCATCACAAATCTGACGTATAAACATCGGCCTTACTTTCAACTCTGCCAAAACTGAATCATCATCACATAAATCTATCTGAGTACTCATAGCTCGCAAAGCACATAAAGACTTTCGACTTAAGGCATCAGCAACAACATTAGCTTTGCCCGGATGATAATCAATCACAAGTTCGTAATCTTTCAACATTTCTAACCATCTTCTCTGTCACAAATTCAATTCTTTCTGAGTCATCAAGTACTTCAAGTTCTTGTGATCGGTATAAATATGACACTTCTCACCAAATAGGTAGTGATGCCAAATCTTCAATGCAAACACAATCGCGGCTAACTCAAGGTCGTGCGTCGGATAGTTCTTTTCATACAGCTTTAACTGCCCCGAAGCATAAGTGATGACTTTGCCTTCTTGCATCACCACACAGCCCAGTCCATTCAACGATGCATCACTGTAAACTATGAATTCTTTGCCCGATTCAGGTTAAACTAACACTGGTGCTTCGATCAACAATGTTTTCAACTGTTCAAAACTCTGCTGGCACTTTTCTGACCACTCGAATTTAACATCTTTCTGTAGCAAATTTGTCAACAGAGTCTCAATCATCGAGAAACCTTTCACAAACCGCCTATAGTATCCTGCCAGTCCCAGAAAACTACGAACTTTAGACACATTTCTCGTTGGTTTCCATTCTAAAATAGCTGAGATCTTACTCGAATCAACTCATATTCCCGCAGCTGATACAATATGCCCCAGAAAACCAACGGGTAGACACACGGGTAGATAGCCTTGTTAAATAGCCTTGTTTTTGTCCATACGGGTAGACACACGGGCGTGTATCTAGGCCGTGTGTGACACACGGTCTGCCCCATGGGCATGTAGTCCAGCCGTGTGTTCCTCTGCACCTTGATTTGGTAGAACTGAATGCCCAGTAGTCACCACACGGGCTGAGACACGGCTGTGTGTCTCAACCGTGTAGAAGACACGGCAATAGGACATGGGCATGTGCCCTGGCCGTGTAAAGTCTACACCTTGAACGTGAAATTTAGAATTTTTACACGGCCTAGCACACGGGCATGTACCTTCGCCTTGTGACCCTAAATTATTGCTGACATCAGAAACAGAATGTCAAGGTTTTTGCACACGAGCCGAGACACGGGCGTGTCATGGCTGTGTGAGGGACACAGGCCATGGACACGGGCATATGCCAAGCCGTGCGAAAACCCTTGTAGGTTTGAATTGAGAAATAAATCCACACGGACACGGGACACGGGTGTGTCCCTATATGCTGAGGCCGTGTGAGTTACAAGGTCCTTCAACATGGCCATGTTATTAAGTCACACGGGCGTCTCGCCCATCCACACGGGCGTGTGCCCCTGTTATTAGTGACATTTTCCAAAGTTTTTCTAAAGAACTCGGTTTGGTCCCGAACCATTTCTAAAGTGTGTTTTGGGCCTCGTAGACTCATATTAGGCATTTTAAGACAAATTTTGAATTTTTTTTAAATTTGAACGAACTTTTATGACCGGAAATGTATGTTAGTATGTGTTTGAGTTAGGTAATGCCTCGTACCCTGTTTCGGCGTCGAACATGGGTAAGGGGTGTTACAATTTCGGTGTCAGAAATTCATTTCCAAAATACGAAAACAGCGTTAAAGAATCAGCAAGCTTTAATTCAATGACTTGAGAATCAAATTGGACAGCTAGCCAAATTGGTTTCTGAAAGACAACAAGGTAGTTTACCGAGTAATACCGAACCCAATCCAAAAGAGCATGTGAAAACAGTTACATTAAGGAACGGGAAGGTTTTAGTTGAATCAGAAAAGAAGCTGTCACAGAAAGTTGATAAGGCAAATAACGAGGAGGTGAATTATGAAGAAATCCAAACACTAGTGCTTAAAGAATATAAACCACCAATCCCATATCCAGCAAAGTTGAAGAAAGACCGCATGGATGCACAATTTGGTAAATTTCTTAAACTTTTTAAACAATTGCATATTAACTTACCTTTTGTTGAAGCTATCTCGCAGATGCCTACATATGTAAAATTTTTAAAAAGCTTTTAACAAATAAAAGGAAGTTTGAAGAGCTATCAACTGTGAAACTCAACGAGGAATGTTCAGTTATTCTTCAAAATAAACTACCAACCAAATTGAAAGATCCAGGATGTTTTACTATTCCTAGTTTAATCGGTAGTTTAAATATTGAGAAAGCATTAGCTGATTTAGGTGCCAGCATTAATTTGATGCCTTGCAAAATGTTCAAGCAGCTTGGTCTTGGGGAACCAAAACCACTAGGATGAGTATCCAATTAGCTGATAGATCTATTAAATATCCTAGGGGAATTATTGAAGATGTTTTGGTAAAAGTAGATATATTCATATTCCCTGTTGATTTTGTTGTGCTTGACATGGATGAGGACGTTGAGGTACCTTTAATTTTAGGTCGCCCATTTTTAGCCACTTCTAGGGCTGTCATTGATGTAGGCGATTGTAAACTTGTGCTTAGGGTAGGTGACAAAGAAATTATTTTTAAGATTTATGATGCTATGCGATACTCTAGAGAACAAGATGATTCATGTTACTTTATTGACTCTATTGATCATTCTATTCAAGATTCTTTTCAGGAAATCATTTATAAAGACACGTTGGAACTGTGTCTTGTCCAAGGTGAGGAGGCAGATACGATACCACTGAGATAGGGAAGATAAAAATTGAGTTAAACTCTAACGAGTCTTCCCCAAGACAAAATAAGTATGAGGGCATTGAAATGAACGATGAACTGAAACAAAAACCCTCTATTGAAGAACCTCCCAAATTGGAACTGAAGCAATTACCAAATCACTTAGAGTATGCGTTCCTCGGAGATAATTCTACACTACCAGTAATTATTGCTTCAGACTTGCAACCCAATGAGAAAGATGAGCTACTACAAGTACTAAGGGAGCATAAAAGAGCCATAGCTTGGAAGATTTCTGACATTAAAGGGATCAGCCCTTCGTTTTGCACCCACAAAATTCTAATGGAAGATGAATATAAACCGTGTGTGCAAGCTCAAAGAGGACTAAATCCCAACATGAAAGAAGTTGTTAAAGCTGAGGTAATTAAACTTCTAGATGCTTGAGTTATTTATCCTATTTACGCGGTGCTTGGGTGAGCCACATGCGAGTTGTTCCAAAGAAGGAGGCATGATTGTTGTAGCCAACGAGAAGAATGAATTAATTCCAACAAGAACAGTCACAGGTTGGAGAGTTTGCATTGACTATAGGAAGTTGAACGATGCCACGAGAAAAGATCACTTCCCCTTACCATGCATTGATCAAATGTTGGAAAGATTATCTGGGCATATGTATTATTGCTTTCTAAACAGACTCTCTGGCTACTTCCAAATTCCGATAGCTCCTGAGGACCAAGAGAAGACAACATTTACATGTCCATATGGTACGTTTGCTTATTGTAGAATGCCTTTTGGATTATGTAATGCTCCTGCTACTTTTCAGCGTTGCATGTTAGCCATCTTTGATGAACTTGTGGAAGATATTATGAAGGTATTTATGGACGACTTCTTGGTATTCGGTAATTCTTTCCACGTTTGCCTTAAAAATTTAAAACAAGTTCTAATGAGATGTGAGGAGACGAACCTTGTGCTTAATTGGGAAAAGTGTCACTTCATGGTTCGAGAAGGGATTGTGTTAGGTCAGGAAATTTCTGATAAATGGATTGAGGTTGATAAAGCAAAAATTGAGACCATAGAAAAATTACCTCCTCCAAGTTCAGTTAAGGCTATTAGAAGCTTTTTAGGACATGCTGGGTTTTACAGAAGATTTATTAAAGATTTTTCTAAAATAGCTAAGCCTTTAACAAAACTATTAGAAAAAGACGTGCCTTTCAATTTTGATCAGGAATGTTTAGAAGCATTGAATACACTCAAAGATAAATTAATCAATGCTCCAATTATAATTGCACCTGATTGGAATTTGCCCTTTGAACTAATGTGTGATGCGAGTGATTTTGCAGTAGGTGCAGTTCTTGGACAGTGAAGAGACAAGCATTTTCAACCTATTTATTATGCTAGCAAGACATTGACGGCCGCACAAGAAAATTACACTACCACGAAAGAAGAATTGCTAGCTGTGGTTTTTGCATTCGATAAATTTAGACCATATCTGATATTATCTAAAGTTGTCATTTACATTGACCATTCAGCTCTTCGTTATCTCTTAACTAAGTCTGATGCAAAACCTCGACTTATAAGATGGATTCTACTTTTGCAGGAATTTGATTTGGAAATTCAGGATAAGAAATGGGCTGAAAATCTTACGGCAGACCACCTTTCTAAGCTTGAGAATCCACATCTCAAAGAGCTCAATGAGAGTGAGATAAATGACTCATTTCTTGAGGAACAACTCTTGGCTATATCTGACTCTGAGGTACCTTGGTTTGCAGATATTCGAATTACTTAGCTGCTAACATCCTACCAAAAGGGTTGACACATCATCAAAAGAAGCGATTCTTTGCCGATGTGAAAAATTATTTTTGTGAGGATCCTTTTCTTTTTCGTATATGTGCAGATCAAGTAATTCGAAGATGTATTACAAAGTCAGAGGTAAGCAAAATCCTAGAACATTGCCATTTAGGACCAACGGGAGGACATTACAGTGGGACTAGGACAGCACATAAAATGCTCGAATCAGGTTTTTATTGGCCCACACTGTTCAAGGACGTTAACAGGTATGTTACTTCTTATGATAGATGCTAGAGAACAGGTAATATCTCTAAACGCGATGAAATGCCTCAAACATATATGCTATCATGTGAAATATTTGATGTATGGGGCATTGATTTTATGGGTCCATTCCCTAGCTCATTTGGGAATAAATACATCTTAGTAGCGGTTGATTATATGTAAAAATGGGTGGAAGCTCAAGCTTTACCTACTAATGATGATAGAGTGGTAGTGAGATTTCTTAAGAAGCTCTTCTCTCGATTCAGAACACCTAGAGCGATTATTAGTGATAGGGATAATCATTTTTGTAATGCTCAATTTGATAAAATCCTAAAAAAATATGGAGTGTACCACAGAACAGCTACCCCTTATCACCCTCAAACTAGTGGACAAGTTGAAGTGGCAAACCGAGAACTTAAGCGTATCCTAGAGAAAACCGTAGAATCAAATAGGAAAGATTGGGCAATAAAAGTAGACGATGCTTTATGGGCCTATAGAACTGCTTTTAAAACTCCCATAGGAACATCTCCGTACAGACTTGTTTATGGGAAAAGCTGTCATTTACCATTTGAATTAGAGCACAAAGCATTTTGGGCTATAAATTTCCTAAACTATGATCCTAAACTTGCAGGTGAGAAAAGATTGATGTAGTTGAACGAGCTAGATGAGTGGCGAGCAAATGCTTATGAGAATTCACGATTATACAAAGAAGCGACAAAGTGACGCCATGATGCTCGTTTGAAGTAACCTAAGCAGTTTGCAGCCGGAGATCTTGTTTTGCTATATAATTCAAAGCTCAAATTGTTCCTTGGAAAGCTGAAATCAAGATGGTCAGGTCCATTTGTAGTCCAAACCGTCTTTCCCTACGGCACAATAGAGGTAACTCACCCGACTTATGGCACATTCAAGGTAAACGGTCAACGACTTAAACTTTATAATGGTGAGGATTTTAGAGATGACATAGAGGAGCTTTAGCTCCGTGAACCTTCGTAAGTAATGAGCACAAGGAAAGTCTTGCTTAAGACTTCAAACAAGCACTTCTCGGGAGGTAACCCGAGTACTAACACTACTAATTAGTTTATTTTTATCTATTCTTAGTGTTTAAAATACAAGTTTTTAACTCACACGGCCTGGACACACGGGCATGTCCTTGGCCGTGTGCAAACAGGACTTAATTTTTTCCCAAAAATAACAGAGACACGACCTACGATTAATCCCCACAGCCGTGTTGGACACACGGTTTGGACACACGGGCGTGTCTTAGGCCGCGTGAACCCTGAAGCTAAATTTTCCAAGTTTAAAGCAAGTCAAGAAGGAACACGGGCAAGGCACACGGCCGTGTACGAGACACGACCGAAGCCCACGGGCATGGAAGAAGTCACACGTGTAACATCTCAATTTTAGGGCTAGTAGGAACAGTGGTTTTGAAACCACTAATCTGAGGCCAGATAAATTATTTTTAATATTATTTTATGTGTTATAGCATAATTATATGAGTACATGAAAATTTTGGTGAATTAATTTTAGTGATTTCTTGCTTAATTTCGAAAAAGGATTAAATCGCATAAAGTGCGAAAGTTTTGTTCTACAAGCTAAATGCGTTAAATAGCTATAGAACACTAAAGTAAAGTTCCTTATTGAGTAAATATATTAATGAAATTATAGTGGCTGGACATGAATTTTTAATTCATGAAATTGGTCAAAGTTTGGTGGCATTAGGTGACTAAATGAATAAATTAAAATAAAACAAAGAAAAAGTTATCATCTTTTCCCATCTTCTTCCTCTTCCACCGAAATTTACAGCAAACTTAAGGGTTTTGAGAGCTCAAATTTCAGCCAAGCTTTTCTCTTGCAAGTAAGTGATTTTGGTGGTTGTTTTTGTTAATTTTTGTGTTTTTGGAACCCCTATGGCTTAATCTAGCTAATGAGGGGACTATTTTGAAAAATGGTTGAGAGTCTAGGGTCTTTCCATGAGAGTATTTATGTTTTTTGCTGAAAATTTATGGAAGAAAATGAATCTTGGTTGTTAAATAAAAAACTTTTGTGAAAGGGGTTTTCATGAAAACACCTAAAAGGACAATTTTGTGAAGTTTATAAAATAGGTTGTAAATGTGTGAAATAATTGGAAATTGTGAGTTGCTATAAGATTAATAAAGGTTCGGCTAGGCTTTATAAAGGAGGAAATTTGATTAAAATCGTTTTACGAGCCTAGGGGCAAAATCGTAATTATGTGAAAGTCTAAGGGGAAAACGGTAATTTTGCCAAAGTAGGAATTTTTTATTTTTTTTATTAATGTAGTGATTAAATAAGTGAATTTGTCATTATAGATCAAGAAAAACAGAGTCCGGACTTAGACCGGGGGAAAACCAAGCAATTGGACTAAATCAAACTAGTCACCCATATTTTGTATACCGAGGTAAGTTGTACGTAAATAATACAACTTTATTGTTATTATGTATTGAACAATTAGTATGGCATAAAGTGTATGATTATTTTTGTGAATTTGTATGATGAGAATTGATGTAGTAAAAACTCCCGGTTGAACCTTAGGAATAGATTGGATATCCATGCCATGACATTTGGGGTGTTATGTGTGCTAGTGTAAGACCATGTCTGGGACATGGCATCGGCCACATTATGAGAGCCAGTGTAAGACCATGTAACAGCCCGATTTAGGGGCTAGTCAAAACAGTGATTTCAGGATCACTAATCCGAGGTTAGAGAAAATTATTTTCATGTCATTTTACGAGCTAGAGCATGATTATATGTGTGCATAAAAATTTTGGTGCCTTAATATTAGCGATTTCTTGCTTAATCGCGAAAATGGGACTAAATCGCATAAAGTGCAAAAGTTCTATTTTATAAGCTAAAGGTGCCTAATAGCCATAGAATATTAATTTGAGGTTTTTAAAGTGCAATTAGACCCCTTAGGAAAGGGTTGTCGGCCATAGGAGACAACAATTGACAAATTGGTCAAAGTTGGTAAAAGTTGGTGACTAAATTGACTTATATTAATAAAATAAAGAAAGAAAAGATATCATCTTTTCTCTCCATCTTCCTCCACCGAAAATAGCAAGAAAAATAGGGGTTTTGAAAGCTCAAAATTTCAGCAAACTCTACTTCATTCAAGTAAGTGATTCTAATGATTTTTCTTGATGATAGTTGTACTTTTAGGACCCCTAGAGCTTAAGCTTTCTAAAGAGGGGACTAATTTGCAATATGGTGAAAAGTTTAGAGTTTTTCCATGAGAGCTTTCATTGTTATTTGCTGCATTTTTATGGAAGAAAATGAGTCTTAGTTATTAGATGAACAAGTTTTGTGAAAGGTGTTGCCATGAAAATACCTAAATGAACCTTTTTGTAAAGGTTGTGAAATTGGTAGTAAATGTGTGAAATGTTGGGCTTTGATGATAGCCATAAGAGAAATAAATGTTCACCTAGGCTCATTAAAGGTAGAAATTTGATTAGAATTGATTTCCGAGACTAGGGGTAAAATGGTTATTTTGCCAAAGTGTAAGGGCAAAATAGTAATTTTGCCAAAGCATGGTTATTAAAATGCTCTTATTAATGTGATGATTGAGACGAGATAAATTGCTATTATAGAGCAAGAAGAACCAAGAATCAACCTTGATCGGGGCAAGAATAAAGTCTCGGACTAGATTGACGATCTAGCTTATTTTGAAATCGAGGTAAGTTTGTATGTGATAAATTCAACAATTATGCCAGCATGTTTGGGAATGTTTAATATTATGATGATACATGATATTTTATTAAATTGAGTAATTTATGTTGAATGAGTAAGTTGATGGATGAGGTCCCGTATAAGACCATGTCGGGGACATGGCCTCGGCACCGAATTGAAATATCATATAAGACCATATCTGGGATATGGCATCAATGCTTGAGGTGAGAATTCCGTATAAGACCATATCCGGGATATGGCATCGGCACTCAGAGGTGATCCCATGTAGGACCACATCTGGGATGTGGCATTGGCTTCGCGCTTATAATAATGACGATGAGTATGCGTCTTTGAGTATCCCTAGTGCTTAATGGGATAAGTAGATAAGCTCGGGAATAGAAATGGGATTAGTACTAAAGTCATGTGATTGATTAAATACAGGTACCCATGAGAAATTCACGAGGAATGTTACGATATGTGGCATGGTATGTTCTAGATAAGAACGAGTACGAGTAAGTTATGGCAAAGTGTTTATGACCTTGTGTGTTTATCTAATGCCATGGTTTGATGTCATTATGAGCCTATTGTTGCTATTTATTTTCATGCAAACTTACTAAGCTTTATGCTTACCTCTCTCATTTCCCTTTTCCTTGTAGTATTGCCAAGATAACTCGAGGATCGTGGGACGCAGGAGTTCGGAAATCACACTATCAACATCACTTTGGTATAACAATTTAGACTTATTTTGAGTATGGCATGTATAGGACTTGGGTATTTTGTTAGGTCGTAATTGTTAGCCAAAGTGTTGGCTATGTATGTTATCAAAGTCATTTTGTAAATGGTCATTGGAAATGGGCCAACACTTGATAAGTTTATATATATATTCAATGATGATGAAATTATGAAGTTTATGCTTGTGTGAATGCTTTGAATTGAGTTCTTAGAGGTACCATGTGGTTAGCTTATGTATTGAATTGTTTTAGTATGAGTGTGATTGCTTGTAGGGTGGCAAATGGCTTGGTAGATAGCCATATAATTGCCCACACGGGCAGACACACGGGCGTATGTCTAGGCCGTGTGTGACACACGGTCAGCCCCATGGGCGTGGTGCTCGACCATGTGTCCCCTTGCATGCTAGAGTTGCAAGTCAATAAGCTCAGTAGTAAGCACACGGGCAGAGAAACGACCGTGTGTCTCAGCCGTGTGGGAGGCACGGCCAGGAACATGGGCCTGTGCCCAGGCCGTGTGAAGTCTGCACTTAAAATGTGGAATTTAATTCGACACACGGTCTAAGGACATGGGCGCGTGCCTTGGCCGTGTGACCTCAGTAAGGTGATGACATCATAAACAGAATGCCAAGGTTTTGGCACACGAGCTAAGAAACGGGCGTGTCGAGGCCGTGTGAGGGACAGGGGCTAGGGACACGAGTGTGTGTCCGGCCGTGTGCTTTAAGTCAGTGTCGACCACGGGTAAGGAGCACGGGCATGTCTGAGGGGCACACGGGCGTGTCCCTTGAGCAACACGGGCGTGTGGACCCTATTTAGGCAAAAAATTTCTATGTGCGTAAAAGTTTCTGATTAATTCCCGAAACCTTTCGGAAGTATGTTTAAGGTCTCGTAGGCCTAGGATGAGAATGTTATGGGTTTAAATGGAAAGTTTTTGAAACGAAATGAAATTTTATAGCCCGAAACGTCATGTTTAAGCAAGTTAAGTTAGGTAATGCCTCATATCCAGTTTCGGCTTCGAACACGGGTAAGGGGTGTTATAGACCATGTCTGGGACATGGCATCGACATTGAGACAAGAGCCAGTGTAAGACCATGTCTGGGACATGGCATCAGCATTGAGACGAGAGCTAGTGTAAGACCATGTCTGGGACATGGCATCAGCCTCGACCGGTGAGCCAGTGTAAGACCATGTCTGGGACATGGCATCGGCATTTTACCCTCTTGTGTGAGGCTTATAGGATATCCTTTAGTATTCCAAATGGTCCCACGAGTTATTTAAAACTTATGATAAAGATATGAAAGGATATGATCAGGTTGTGAGTGGTACAGGTTCTTACTCGAAACTCATGAGATATGACCTTAGTTATGATGCCTTAATGGTAAGGATGAAATTGAGTAAGTTCTATCTATGAGAATGATTTCGGGATGATTTTGTAATCTTTGGCTTATATTTGTGATGTGTAAATATGTAGTAAATCTACCATTGCTAAATCAAGAATGATGTGTTGGTTTATATTATACTATGTGTTTAAAGATGCTTTATGCTTTATGCTTTATGCTTTATGCTTACTCCCTCTCTTTTTCATTTTCTTATAGTGCCGCCAAGCTAGCTCGGGGATCAACAGACATCGGAGGCATCGATCTATAACACCCCTAACCCGTATCCATCACCAGACTAAGGTTAAGAGGCGTTACCGGACATATCAGATCAAAACATAAACATTTCATTAACATCAAACATTCATAAACATTGCATAACAAAAAATACACATAGAGTCCCTTTAGAAAGTCTACAAAACCTTAAACATGCATTAAGAATGAGTCCGGACTAAACCGAGCACATACAAATTTTTCCTAAAAATTTAAAAAAATTTCAAAGTTACAGAGGCCACACGTCCGTGTGGTCAGGCCGTGTGCCTCACACGGTCACAAGACATGCCCATGTCTAAGACTGTGTGAAACAGGGCATACATTCTGACTTGCACCACACAGCCTAAGACACGCCCGTGTGCTTGACCCGTGGGCAACACTGACTTAATTCACACAGCCTGTCACACGCCCGTGTGTTTGGCCCGTGTACAAGTCTGACTTGTTTTGAATTACAACATTAAGAGACACGGTCGAGACACACGCCCGTGTGCTCAACCGTGTGGGCAAATATAGGCCATTTACAAGGCCAATTTGCCACCCAAAAGTTGGGTTAAACCTACAAACATCAAACAAATCTAAATTCATATCCCAAAGACATCCAAAGCATACCAAAAGGTACACAATTTAACTCTTAACAACAACATTCATTTCTATATACAAACCCAACTCAAACATACCAATTCAAAGCATAGATTTCACATCAAAACATATGATTAATACTTCATTTAAAACCGTTTCAATTCATAGCATTTCTCTTCTTATCAATTTTCCCCAAATCAACCATGAACTTACCAATATAGACCATTTCATTTGGCCATTCATATGCACATCAAAACATTCGAACTTATGCTTCATAAAGCAAGAACTAAACTCATCCATAAACACATTCATTAACAAGCCATATCACATGGCTATATTTACACATCTTAAAACATAATCAAAGTTCTCTAGCCTATACATGCCATACTTGAATATATACATTTTCAAAAGGTACCAAAATATAGTTCGATTGTGTGGTGATGATCCTTGATGATCCCCCAGCTTTCCGTAGCTTTGATAATCTATAAAACAATGAACAAACACACACAGAGAGTAAGCTTTCATAGCTTAGTAAGTCATAAGCAAATAATAATCTAATAAACATTAAATTAACTAGCCAAATCAAACAAACCTCAACCAAATGTATATTAGTTATGCTTTCAAACTCAAACATTGTCACATATACAATAGCATTATAACATCAATGACCAAATGCATATTTACTCATAAGCACAAATAAATATCTCTTTTATCATATCTAAATCATATATTCATCTCAAACACATAATTACCTTATTTTCATAATCACATAACATAGCACGTACCTGAACCTTTTAGTTTGTTTTTCACATTTGATCTTATCTCGATAATGCTCGTTGAACCATTCAAAATTAAAAAGGATACTCGGATAGTCGGAAATCTCGTACAATGACAACGTCCCAGACGTGGTCTTACATGTAATCACATATCGATGCCACTGTCCCAGACAGGGTCTTACACGAATCAAATATGATGCCGATGTCCCAGACATGGTCTTACACGTAAACACAAGTCGATGCCAACGTCCCAGACGTGTCTTACACGAAAACACATATCGGAATCCTATGTCATGACATATGTATCCTAACTATTCCTAAGGTTCGTACGGGGCTTTCGAACGTCGTAACTCGATCGATTCAAGCTCGTAAATATTGTTCCCACGTTTAATTCAATTCGGCATATACATATACACAAGTAATAATTCAATTCAGCACTATTAAAATAATTACAATTGAATTTAACGATATTTATTTACTTATAAACTTACCTCGTACAAAAACGAACGGATGGATTCGACTACTCGAACACTTTCGACTTCCCCCGATCTAATTCCGTTTTCTTTTGTTCTTGATCTAAATAAATTAAAATTTGACTATTTAATAACACAATTCATTCAATTCAAACCACAAACATATAATTAGGGAATTTTACACTTAAGCCCCTAAAATTCACATTTTTCACAATTTAATCCCTATTTCACAAAACACAAAATTCACAAAATTTCTTTATACAAATGCCTAGCCGAATTTTCCTCTAGTTCATATAAGCCCACATATTTTATTTATTTCACATTTTAATCCCTCAAAATAACATTTTCACAAATTAATCCAATTTACTCAAATTCATAAAAAAAAAATCCAAAGACAAAACATATTAATCAATCACATATCTTTTATTTTCCATCATCAAACAACAAAAACCACAAGCTTTCAACAATGACAAAACACAAAATCATCATAAAATTCAAAAATTGAGACATGGGCTTGATAGATTACATAGCAACGATATCAAAAACGTAAAAATCATCACAAATGGATCAAAACACATACCTTAATTATGCTTATCAATGGCCGAACCCTAACTATCTTTTTCTTTTTCTTTTTCTTTTAATTTTCGGGTAGATGAACACATAATGGCTTAATTTTATGCCCTTGTTTTATTTAATTAACATATAATTTACAAATTACTTAAATACCTTTAATGAAACTTTAATAACATCATATTTTTCATGGACATAAATGTCCACTAACTTAACAATGGCATATTAATCTTATAAGGACTTCCAACAATTCAAATCATAGCAATTTAGCACATTAACATTTGGAATGCCACTTTTACTTTTTATGCGATTAAGTCCTTTTTCTCAAATCGAACACTCAAACGATAAAATTTTCATACGAAACTTTCACACATGCTTAATCACATACTGTAGTCACTAAAAATAATATTAAAATATTTATATGACTCAGATTTGTGGTCCCGAAACCACTGTTCCGACTAGAGTCTAAACCGGAGTGTTACAACTTTCCCCCCTTAGGGATTTTCGTCCCCGAAAATCTTACCAGCGAATAGGTTTGAGTAACGTTCTCTCATAACATCATTGGGCTCCCACATAGTTTCTTCAACCCCGTGTCAATGCCATAAGACTTTTACTAAAGAAATTTTCTTATTTCTCCATTCTTTCACTTCACGATCTAGAATCCAGATCGGTTCTTCCTCGTATGTCATATCAGATCGAATCTCAATCTCAGACGGGGAAATTACATGCGATGGGTTGGATCGATATCATTGAAGCATCGAAACATGAAATACATTATGGATCTTTTCTAACTTAGGTGGCATCAACAGTCTGTAAGCAACCGGCCCGATACGCTCAATAATCTCATACGGCCCAATAAATCTCGGACGCAAGTTGCCTTTACGACCAATACGGCCCAAATGTAGGGAAGAACAAACCGAAAGGGAGCAAAACAAAGTGTAGCCGGGATTACCTAGCAAGAATCGGCCAAGGAATACAGCAAAAAGAGAAATGAATGATTGGCTTGAGGGAAGAAAACGAGTGTCAAAAGAATTGGGGGAAGAAAAGGAGGAACCGAAAATTTTGAAAAGAAAGAAAAATCAAAAAATGGGGGATTCGGCCGAACAACAAAGATCACTCCCTAATCCTAATATTTTCTCCTAAAAATCGGCAACTAAACTTCCCCCACACCTCAAACACTTAGTATTTCGGTCCAACTCCAACACCTCCCCGACCAAGCAATAAAAATAAGTCCCATGTTTGCGCAAGCACTCAAACTCTAGACCTCTTGCAACATAACACTCCACTTAACCACTAGACCAGCAGACCCATTCTGACATGTTCTACCAGTATTTATTTATAAGCCTACTGTCTAAAGATAGGGGTTTATTCACATAAAAAACAAAATTTTGCCCAAGCTAAGGCTTGAACCCAAGACTTCCCAGACACTCCAGAACACTTAGCCACTGAAGCAGATACACATTTGTGTCACAAACATACAAAAATAAATATTAAATATTTTTGGAACATTACACATAACATTTGGACCGGGCCTAGGGGGTTACATTAATAAGTTCAGTTAAATTAGGCTATGATTGTGTGTTGAGTAAAACATTGTTTTATGCATGATAAAATTTTAATTTGTGAATTTTTCTGTATTTTGGGTAAATGTATCGATTCTCGGGATACGAATATTAATACCTCAAAGTTGGGACATTTTCAAAATTTGACAGGATCTAACCTTGGTATCGACACTCATATACAAGTATTGATACTCGTGATAACAATATCAATACATGCTCATTCGGTATCTATAACTACGTGGTTTTTCAAGATTTATTAAAAATGAAAATTAATTACAATTAAAACTATTTCTATTGTAGTTTAAATGTTTCAATTAGCCTTGAAATTTTCTTTAAATGTTAATTTTAGTAGTTATCGCTCTTATTTGAAACCATATATGCATTTGATTAAGTTCCATTGGTTGATGTAGCATCCTGTAACTCGGATCCAATAACCGGACTGGGTGAGGGGTGTTACAATTGCTACCAATTCTCTCATCTCTTCACATTTATAATAAATTCATAAATTCTCAATATAATACTCATGAAAGGTCCCCTAATATCCTTTAATAGAGAATTTGCATTTTTAGTCTCTTTATCTTATCACTTCATTTATTAGTACCAAATGTGACACTCAACACATTAAGTCTTCACATAGCATCATAAAAGTCCATAATACTATCCAACCATACAAAAATTGCACTTTAATCCTTTCTAGGCCAAAAATGGAAATTTTGTAGTATGGTCCTTGTACTTTTTATTTTGTTCAATTTAGTCCAAAGTCAATTTTCTCGATACAAATACATTTCCCATGTCATCTTAATATCAAAAAATCATTATCAATCCTTAATTTCTCTAATTGGTTACTTTACATTTTAACCCTCAAACTTTTCCAATTTTTCAATTTAGTCATTTTCCATATTTTCACATTCAAAATTTACTTCATTGATGTAACACCCATTGCCCGGTCCGGTCGCTAGACCTGAGCTACAGGAGGTTACCTCTAACCCCCTAGACCCAGCCCAAACGTTATGGCCAAATCTTGAAGATTACATTGGCCATGATGATGGCCTAATAAAACATTTTAGAAATTATATCTTGAAAATCCCTTTGTGAAAACCGAAGGTTATGTGATTTAAGTGTTGTTTTAGAAATTCGATCTTATGTTCAAATCAAAAATGTCAAGATTCAAAAAAAAAAATCGCAGCGGAAAATATCATTTTGAAAATCATAAGATTGATATTGGTATTTTGGAAATCATTGATTTTGCAAACATTTTGTGATGGATTTTTAAAAAAAAAATCAAGTATTCAGTTTAAAATCATTATTTGGAGTCTAATAAATTTTGTTATAAAAATAGTCTGTCGTTTTAGTTTTATTTCTTCAAATTATTTAAATTATAATTTAACATAACAAATCATGCAGAAAAGAAAAACCCCAAAACATTATCCAAAATTCCCAAATCAAAAATCCAAACCAAAGCCCCAAAATTAAAGTCCATAAAGCATAAACACAAACCAAAATGTCCAATACCACTACTTGCAAGGTTTTTCGAAAAATAACCAAGAGTACCTCCGTAGCCAAGCCCATCCTAGCCTCGATTATCTGAAATCAAAGTTTGAAGGGGGTGAGCTTAAAAAGGCTCAGTGTAGGTCTTAAATAGTAATTATTTCACAAAAATAATTCATTACAACATCATATTAATCAGTCCATAACATATATAAATCACTCAATTATAAATCAGATATGGCAGATTGTGTAATGATGTAATCAATGCAACATTTTCATAATACAATACATATATTAGAACTTAAATCCTACCCAACTTTGCTACACACCATACAAAGTTCCTTAGAACTCATCCAACCAATAACACATCAAAATGTGGTCGAACCACCAGAAATTGCAGATTTACTGCCAGATACATAATATTGTGGACAAGCCACATCCAGAAATACAGATCTACTCCCAGATACTTCATTCATACATTTTTCCCACCCCATGCATGTGTTATGGCAACAGAATAAATTTTTCAGTAGCATGCTTTACATGCGAATCAGATTATCAAAGTATGGCATGCTTAACATGCGAGTCAGATCTCATATTTTTACACATAATTTTACAATAGCATGTTTTATCAAGCAAATTAGAGCATCATAGTAGGGCATAATCAACATACAAATCCTTAAATCAAGATTTAGTAACATATATTATTTCCATATAAATAAGTATACCATATTTTTATAAGCCATAAATCACATGACATGAGTGATGGAAATCATATATTATAGTACATCTTAGAATAATCCAATAAACCAATCACACCACAGAATCACAAAATTTCAGGATTTACTTGTTATCCTCGCTTATCGGTTTTACCATTTTTTATGAATATACTTGTATTCACATAATGACAATATTAAATATCAATATCCATAAGTAATACACTTACTATATATATAAAAATATATTATTCATCATTATTTAATTAACTGTAATATCAAATAATATCACTTAAATCCCCACACCTTAGATTTTATGGATTAGATCTCGATTCCACTTCGAAAGATATGAATCCGATTTTCCTTAAGTCACTTTGTTAAATCAAAATACGTGTTCGTACCGATCTAACGAAATAATAATACTCCCTTAAATAAATAACACTGATTCGGCACTACTTACGCAAAAAGATCGCCAACTATCACCCCTTTCTACAATTGATGCGTGTATTCTGGGATTTAGGAGTATTCTTCAATGATGCACGAAACCAAATTGCTAGATCCTTGTTAAATAAAAAATAATACTTCAAAAATATAATGCTTACGATAATTCTTCATACTTACATTTAAGCAGAGAGAAAAGGGTCTGCCAACGAAATTCCAAAAAATCGATCAAAGAGGGGGATTAGACCCTATAATTGAAAAATAAAAGAGTTTAGATAAAATAATAATTTGAAAGATGATTTTTAATAAAGAACAATCAGATTTAGGAGTTTACAAGAGGATTTTTTGAAAGAGAAGAAAATAAGAAAAATGATAAGAAAGAAAAATCGACGATGGCGCGACAACGACAACGGCGACAGTGCGGCGATGGTAACTGTAGGGAAGGGAAGTGGTGCGGCAGCCGAGTATGGTGGATGAGGGGAAAAGATTTGAAGAAAAATAGCTTCAAAAATGTTGAAAAATAATTGAAAAAGTCGAAAACGGTTGAGGAAAAGGTGGTGGACGAAAAAGGAGGAGATGAGAGAAAAAAATAGTAACAAAATGAAAAATGAAGTTTTGGGAGAGCTAAGGCCGGCCAAGGGTAGTCAACAACTCATTTTGGGTAAATTTGGAGACAAAGGGAGTGAAAAGGGGGATTTTGCACAAAAATAAAAGTAGAAAGGGGCTGTGGAAGGAAAAATTTGACTCAATAAAAGGAAGGAAAATCTCCCCCTTTTATGGAAAGAATTGGACGGCAAGGGGAAATGTTGACCTTCTAGAATGGTCAACAATTGCGGCTAGGATGAGAAAATAAATAAAACGAGTGTAGGGAAATTCGAACATGGGACCTCTAACAATCAACTAACACACTAAACTACAAGGCCTTTTTTCTCCATTGTGATACAAATCTGCACAATTTAATAAATAAATTCTAGGGTGTGACATTACCACACGAAACTCACATAACATACGCATACTTCAAGCAAATATGGCGGACCATGTCGGGAACTAAATAAGCGGCAGATTGTCTTGTAACGCCCCAAAATATTTGTTTTTGTATCAGTAAATATTTGACACAACTGTGTATCTGCTTCAGTGGTTAAGTGTTCTGGGAGTGTGTGAGAGGTCACAAGTTTAAGCCTTAGCTTTAGCAATTTTTCTTATTTTTGGAATTAAGCCTTATCTTTGTTTAATAGGCTTATAATTAGTTGCCTGTAATCTTATATCAGAATGGGCATGCTGGTCTGGTGGTTAAGTTGAGTGTTAGTTTGTTGAAGATCTTGTGTTCGAATCCCTGCGCAAGCAGGGGGTATTTATTTTTGCTCGGTTCTGCATAAGAGTTTCAGTGGAGATTAAAGTCTGGG
The DNA here is from genome assembly GCA_025698515.1 of Gossypium sturtianum. Taxonomy (NCBI): domain Eukaryota; kingdom Viridiplantae; phylum Streptophyta; class Magnoliopsida; order Malvales; family Malvaceae; genus Gossypium; species Gossypium sturtianum. The sequence goes on from CM046945.1 coordinate 108,987,061, forward strand.
AGAGTTATGAGTAGTGGGATTAGTGGAGAGATTTGAGGGATATGGGGAATTGGAAATTATCCTCATTATTTGCATTTTCAAAAAATTTAGTGGCTTTTCCCAAAATTTCTAACGTGGTTCTCTGCTTTTCTACCGAAATTTTGTCTCCCTTTTTCCTCTTCATTTTTGAATTATATTTCAATTCGTTTTCTTTTCGCACACCGTCTAATTTTGTTGATTCGGTAAGTGGAATTAAATGCTTTTGTAATCTTGTTTTCCAAATTGCCGTTTGCAGACTTATTCACGGTTTTGGCAGCGAAAAATTGTGAAGTTTCGGGTTCTCCTCCTGCGAATTTGTAATCAAATTGTACGAAGTGTTGGGGTAAGCGTTGAACGCTGTTTTAGACTTTTGTAAGTATCGAGTTTTTGATCAAATCTTGTTTTAGGACTAATTTTCAAGTGTTGTTAGGTCGAATATAGGCTTTGGAAGGCTTGGGAGTGGTTTTTACATCGAACCGGTACCAAGTGTGTACCTGAAAACGCAGAAAACGGGATTCGACGAAAGTCAAAAATAAAAACTGTCGACGCCACACTGACGTGTGGTCGTCCGTGTGGTAGGCTATGTGCGACAGCACGGCCGTGTGATCGACGAAGGCCAGGCCGTGCGCAAGACATAGCCATATAATGGCCAAGGTGTGGCTGTGTGGGCCACACGGGCTAAATCGAACTGGGCATGTGGGCCCAAACAGATACGCCACACGGGCGTGTGATATCTGGGTCAGGCCATGTGATCCACATGGGCAAGGCCAATCTGGGCGTGTGGGCCACACGAGCGTGTGGGCCCACAGGGGTAAACCACATGGGCGTGTGCGCCCATTTAGCTAAAATGTATCCTAGGGTTGCACGGGTGGACCAAGACGACTGTGAACCTACAGTAGGATCGGTAAGCGCTACTTAGACCCTAAATCGTGTGACCTGACTATATACTGTATGTATTGAACATGTTAAATTTATGCATGTTTACTGATCCGTATGTATAACTGATAACTGAATTGTAGCATGTAAGCATGTAATCCTGTATGTCTGCATTGAGCATGTTTAGTTGCATCTGCATTGGGGTGGGATGATTGATTATTGGAGGAAGTGTACTGAAAGGCTTTCATACCTATTATCTGGCATCTCAGCTGCAATATTACTGATATGTGTCGCATTCGGTACGACTTGCAGTGTAGGGCTGGGTGGGTGTTTTAAACCCCACATGGTGTGTAGGAATGGTCGGAGATGGCGTGTAGAGGCTGGTGGGTAGGCTACTGATTTCTGTTACTGTATGCATATTGTATTTGAGATGGGTTAAGGCCCTAATTTAAAACTAAAACTGTATCTGAATAGGCTAAGGCCTAAACTGTATTTGAATCTGTAATGGGCTTAGGCCCCAGACTGCATTTGACTGATAACTGTTGTTCGACTGTATGTATGTCTTCTGTGGGGATTACACACTGAGTTTACGTAAACTCACCCCTTTCTGTTTTATCTGTACAGGTAATCCTCAGACTTAGACGGATCGGTGCGGCGGAGGACTCAGCGGTGACCACATGACTATTGAACTGTTTTAAAATTCATTTATGGTTTTTATCTCCAATTTTGTTTGAGGTATTTTGATGTAATTTGGGACTTTTAGACTGTCTGCTTTTATTTTGGATTTTAACAGTTTTCGTAGACTTTTTAACTGTAAAACTCAACGAAAACTTGGTTTAATTAAAAACAATGTTTTTCCTAAACGCGAATGGCTTTCTTAAAAAATCACGATTTTAAAAGCTTTCGCTACAGAACATGTTTTTAAAAGAATCAAATTAACGAGAAAATAATTTTGAAATTGACGAGGGACAATTAGAAACTAATATATGGAAAACGATCTTAACTTGATAAATTCGTTTTCAAATCCCATTCCATGTACATCGCTAGATTCGACCATAACGTCTAGGCCGGGTTTGGGGTGTTACATTTAGTGGTATCAGAGCCAGGTTGCAAAACTCAGTTGTGGATTTTGGGTTTTAAAACTTATTTTTTTAAGAACTGATTTTCAAATGATTTGAAATGATTTGACTGATAATGTGGTACATCGAGTCTCCGACGCTGATCCTGTAAGTATTCTGATAAACTATTATGGTATTATAGATAGTCTGTTCTGAAAACAATCTAGATAGTGTATACTGAAACGGTAGTGAAACTGAAATTGATAGAGACTGTACTTGCGAAAAATAAAATCTGAATTTATGATACTGTTTACATAAAACATCTGTTAATAAATACTGAAATTGTAACTGATTCATAAAATTTGTAATACAGATAAATCTTAATAGACATGAGCGTACGAGGTATCCGTGGACGTGGTACTCGAGGCCGAGGTAGAGGCCGTAGAGGGGTTCGAGCTGAGTCCTCTTCTCTGGGTAGCATGCCAAACCTAGATACTAGTGAGACGCCGATGTCACCTGTTACAGAGACTTGGTCTCAAGATTGCATGGTTGGGGACGACGCATTGTCCCAAGCTATGTTAAGGATACTGGAGATGGTCGCTGGGCCCAACACTAGATCTGGGGCCGAGGGTCGGTTACGGAACGACTCTGGTCCAATGGAGCTGAACTTTTTAGGGGTGTCACTGGAGTCGCCCCTAATGTGGCTGAGTACTGGATGGAGGCTACTGGGAGGATAATGGATGATTTAGACTATACCCCCGAGTAGAAATTAAAGGGTGCAGTCTCGTTGCTTCGCGATGAGGCCTATCAGTGGTGGCTGACCGTTAAGGAGAGCACTCAGCCCGATCGTCTATCTTGGGAGTTTTTTAAGTCTGGCTTCCAAGAAAAACATGTGGGAACAAGTTACATCGATGCACGTAGGCGTGAGTTTCTAAACCTCACTCAGGGAGACCGGTCAGTGGTCGAGTATGAGGCCGAATTTCTGAGACTAAGCCGCTATGCGTGAGGTATGGTGGCGACTGAATATGAGAGATGTGTCCGTTTTGAGGACGGTCTTAGGGATAATCTGAGGGTACTGATAGCTCCGCAGAGGGAGCAAGAGTTCTCCGTTTTGGTAGAGAAGGCGAAGATCGCCGAAGAGGTTAAGCGCGCTGAGTGCCAAAACAGAGATCGTGAGAGGGGTAAGAACAAGAGGGATTCGGAGCCTTCGAGTTCAGTACAGATGCCTAAAAAAAAGGCCAGGACTGATGGGCTGGTTAGAGCTGGGCCCCCTGTTGCTCCTACTGGATTGCTGCCATGTGGAGATTGTGGTAGACGCCATCAGGGCGAGTGTTGGAGGAGGACTGGGGCGTGTTTTAGGTGTGGGTCATTAGAGCACCGCATTCGGGAGTGTCCACGAGGGTCGATCAGTGCAAGCTTTGGGTTTTGGTGCTCGCGACCCACGAGGGTAGTTCAAAGACCATCGAGGGTCGTGGTCAGGCTAGGAGTGGTAACGATATGGGCCGTGGACAGAGAGCACCAGGCAGAGGTGCTAGACAGATTAAGGCCAAGCAGCCTTCTCTTATTTATGCTGCTCGTCACCGAGAGGATCGAGATGCTCCAGACGTCATTACCGGTACGTTTTTAATTTATGATGTACCTTACTTTGCCTTGATAGACATAGGTTCCACATATTCCTATATAGCTAGCACTGTGTCTGAAAACTTGGGAATTTTGGTTGAAAGTACTTCTAGTGAGGTGACTGTGCTGAGTCCACTGGGGCAATCAGTTCGGGTTAGCAAACTGTATAAAGATGTTCTATTAAAGGTTCAAGGGTCGGTATTTCTGGCTAATTTGATGGAGCTTCCATTTGGGGAGTTCGACCTGATTCTAGGTATGGACTGGTTGGTCAAACACCGTGTCAGTCTGGATTGTGCGACCAAGAGGGTCATCTTGAGAACTGAGGAGGATGATGAGATAGTCATGATTGGAGAACGTCAGAATTATTTGACTAGTGTGATATCTGCACTGGTGGCTGAGAAACTGGTTCGTAAGGGATGTGAGGTGTTCTTGGCCTATATTAGTGTTTTCGGTTTTGGGGACTCTACTGTAAAGGATATCAGAACTGTAAGGGATTTTTTGGACGTCTTTTCTGAGGAGCTACCGGGATTGCCTCTGAATCAAGAGATTGAGTTTGGGATCGAGCTTCTTCCCGGTACAGCTCCGGTGTTCATCGCTTTCTACCGTATGGCACCAAAGGAGCTTACAGAGTTTAAGGCTCAACTGCAGGAACTTTTAGACCGTGGTTTCATCCGTCCTAGTGTGTCTCCATGGGGAGTACCAGTTCTTTTTGTTAAGAAGAATGATGGAACCATGAGGATGTGCATTGACTATCGGCAGTTGAACAATCTGACTATTAAGAATAAGTATCCACTTCCAAGAAATGACGACTTGTTTGATTAGTTCAGAGGGGCTTCCATATTTTCTAAGATCGATCTTCGTTCAGGGTACCATCAGTTGAGAGTTAAAGAGGTGGATGTGCACAAAACGGTATTTAGGACTCTTTATGGACATTACGAGTTCCTAGTCATGCCTTTCGGGTTCACTAATGCTCCGGCTGTATTTATAGATCTAATGAACCGAGTGTTTCAGTCCTATCTGGATCAGTTTGTCGTGGTCTTCATCGACGGCAGTCTGGTATACTCTAAAACTGAAGATGAGCATGATGAGCATCTTAGAGTTGTGCTTTAGATTCTGCATGAGAAGCAACTGTATGCTAAATTCAGTAAGTGTGAGTACTGGCTTCGTGAAGTGACTTTTCTGGGACACATAGTGTCTGCTGAGGGGATTCGAGTCGATGCTAGGAAGATTGAGGCTGTACTGGATTGGAAATAGCCTAAGAATGTGTCAGAGATCCGTAGTTTTCTGGGTCTGGCGGGTTATTATCGGCGGTTTATGAAAGGTTTTTCATTAATTGTAGCGCCCTTAACTAAGCTGCTACGTAAGGGGGTTCCGTTTGTCTGGAATGATGTGCAGCAGGAGAGCTTCGAGAAGCTCAAGACTGTTCTAACTGAGGCTCCTATTTTGATACAGCCTGAACTTGGAAAGGAGTTTGTGGTTTACAGTGATGCGTCGCATGTGGGCTTGGGTTGTGTTCTGATGCAGGATGGTAAGGTTGTGGCATATGTAGTCTTTGCTTTGAAAATCTGAAGGCACTATCTGTACGGTGAAAGGTGTATTATCTATACTGATCACAAAAGCCTCAAGTACCTCTTGACTCAGAAAGAGTTGAATCTTAGGCAGCGTAGATAGATTGAGCTGCTTAAGGTCTATGACTGTACTATTGAGTACCATCCTGGCAAGGCCAATGTGGTGGCCGATACGTTGAGCCGTAGGGCGATGGCGGATCTGAGAGCGATGTTCGATCGACTTAGTTTGTTTGACGATGAAAGTTTATTGGCTGAGCTGCAGGTTAAGCCGACTTGGATAGAACAGCTTCAGGATAGGCAGTTAGAGGATGAATCGTTGGGTCTCCGGTTCCGTCAGATTGAGAGTAGCAGCACTACGGACTTTGGATTGAATAGTGATGGGGTACTCTATTTCTGTGGTCAGATTTGTGTACCGAATGATACTGATCTGAGGCTATCTATTCTGAGAGAGGCGCTTAGTAGCCCTTATGCTATGCATCCCAGTGGGAATAAGATGTACCAAAATCTTTGAGAAATATACTGGTGGCTAGAATTGAAACGGGAGGTTACTGATTTTGTGGCACGATGTCTGACATGCCAACAGGTTAATGCTGAGCATTAGTTACCTTTGGGTTTGCTGCAGCCGGTTAAAATTCTGTTATGGAAGTGAGAGCGAGTAACGATGGACTTCGTTAGTGGGTTGCCTCTAACACCCACAAAGAAGGATTTTATTTGGGTCATCGTGGATCGATTGATCAAGTCTACGCACTTCATTCTAGTTAGGACCGACTATTCTCTTCAGAAGTTGGCGAAGCTCTACATTTCTGAGATAGTGAGACTGCATGGGGTTCCAGTGTCGATTATTTCTGACAGAGATCCTTGCTTCACGTCTTGATTCTGGAAAAAGTTACTTGAGGCTCTGGGTTCGAGATTGGATTTCAGTACTGCGTTCTATCCTCAGACCGATGGTCAATCTGAGAGGGTGATTCAGATACTGGAGGACATGTTGAGGAGTTGTGTCATCGATTTTCGAGGCAGTTGGAAGGATTATCTGCCGCTAGCGGAGTTCGCCTATAATAACAGCTTCCAGTCTAGCATTCAGATGGCACCATACGAAGCTCTGTATGGACGTAAGTGTCGCACTCCGTTATGTTGGACTGAGTTAGGCGAACGGCGAGTTCTGGGTCTAGAGTTGGTTTTTGAAACTGAGGATAAGGTTCGACTGATTCGAGATCGACTGAAAGCGGCTTTTAATAGACAGAAGTCTTATGCGGATCTAAAGAGACGTGATATTGAGTATTTTGTGGGGGACTTCATTTTTCTCAAGGTTTCCCATGGAAAAAAGTTATGAGATTCGGTCGCAAGTGCAAGTTGAGCCCTAGGTTCATTGGGCCATATCGAATTCTGAAGTGAGTGGGATCGGTCAATTATCAGTTAGAGTTACCTCCAGAGTTAGACCGCATTCATGACGTATTCCATGTCTCGATGTTGAGGCGTTACCGCTCTGATCCTACCCATATTGTCCCTGTTGAGGAAATTGAGGTTAGGCCAGATTTGACCTTCGAGGAGGAGCCGGTTCAGATTCTGGATCACGATGTAAAGGTTCTTCGGAAGAAGTCTATCCCTTTAGTGAAGGTGCTGTGGCGGAATCATAGCACTGAGGAGGCCACGTGGGAGCCTGATGATGCGATGGGTCAGTAGTATTCTCATCTGTTCTGACCAGGTAAATTTCGAGGTCGAAATTTCTTTTAGGGGGTAGAGTTATAACGCCCCAAAATATTTGTTTCTGTATCTATAAATATTTGACACAACTGTGTATCTGCTTCAGTGGTTAAGTGTTCTGGGAGTGTGTGTGAGGTCCCAAGTTCAAGCCTTAGCTTTAGCAATTTTTGTTATTTTTGGAATTAAGCCCTATCTTTGTTTAGTAGGCTTATAATTAGTTTCCTGTAATCTTATATCAGAATGGGCTGCTGGTCTGGTGGTTAAGTTCAGTGTTAGTTTATTGAAGGTCTTATGTTTGAATCCCTGCGTAGGCAGGGGGTATTTATTTTCGCAAGAGTTTCAATGGAGATTAAATTCTGGGGGAGTTATGAGTAGTGGGATTAGTGGAGAGATTTGAGGGATATGGGAAGTTGGGAATTATCCTCATTATTTGCTTTTTCAAAAATTTTCGTGGCTTTTCCCAAAATTTCTGACATGGTTCTCTGCTTCTCTGCCGAAATTATGTCTCCCTTTTTCCTCTTCATTTTTGAATTCTGTTTCAATTCGTTTTCTTTTCGCACACCGTCTGATTTCACTAATTCGGTAAGTGGAATTAAATACTTTTGTAATCTTGTTTTTCAAATTGCCGTTTGGAGACTTATTCCCAATTTTGGCAGCGGCAAATCGTGAAGTTCCGGGTTCTCCTCTCGCAGATTTGTAATCAAATCGTACGGAGTGTTGGGGTTAGCGTTGAACGATGTTTTGGACTTTTATAAGTATCAATTTTTTTATCAAATTGTGTTTTAGGACTAATTTTCAAGTGTTGTTAGGCCGAATATAGGCTTTGGAAGGCTTGGGAGTGGTTTCTACATCCAATAGATTCTAGGTGTGTACCTAAAAATACAGAAATCGAGATTCAACAAAAGTCGAAATTACAAACTGTCGACGCCACACGGGTGTGTGGTCACCCGTGTGGTAGGCCATGTGCGATAGCACGGCTATTTGGTAGGCCATGTGCGAAAGCACGGCTGTTGATTGACAAAAGCCAGGCCGTGCGCAAGACACGGCCGTGTGATGGCCGCGGTGTGGCCGTGTGGGCCACACGGGCTAAATCAAACTGGTCGTGTGGGCCCACACGGACACGCCACACGGGCGTGTGATATCTAGGTCAGGCCGTGTGATCCACACGGGCAAGGCCAATCTAGGCTTGTAGGCCACACGGGCATGTGGGCCCATTTAGTTAAAATGTTTCTTAGGGTTGCACGGGTCGCCCAAGATGACTGTGAACCTACACTAGGGTCGGTAAACACTACTTAGACCCTAAATCGTGTGACCTGACTATATACTGTATGTATTGAGCATGTTAAATTTATGCATGTTTACTGATCCGTATGTATAACTAATAACTGAATTGTAGCATGTAAGCATGTAATTCTGTATGTCTGCATTGAGCATGTTTAGTTGCATCTGCATTGGGGTGGGATGATTGATTATTGGAGGAAGTGTACTGAAAGGCTTTCATGCCTATTATCTGGCAACTCAGTTGCGATATTACTGATTTGTACCACATTCGGTACGACTTGCAATGTAGGGCTGGGTGGGTGTTTTAAACCCCACATGGTGTGTAGGGATGGTCGGAGATGGTGTGTAGCTGGTGGGTAGGATACTAATTTCTGTTACTGTATTTGAGATGGGTTAAGGCCCTAATTTAAAACTGAAACTGTATCTGAATGGGCTAAGGCCTAAACTGTATTTGAATCTGTAATGGGCTTTGGCCCCAGACTGCATTTGACTGATAACTATTTTTCGACTGTATGCATGTCTTTTGTGGGGATTACACACTGAGTTTACGTAAACTCACCCATTTCTGTTTTATCTGTACAGGTAATCCTCAGACTTAGATGGATTGGTGCGGCGGAGGACTCAGCGGTGACCACATGACTATTGAACTGTTTTAAAATTCATTTATGGTTTTTATATCCCATTTTGTTTGAGGTATTTTGATGTAATTTGGGACTTTTAGACTGTCTACTTTTATTTTGGATTTTAACAGTTTTCGTGGACTTTTTAACTGCAAAACTCAACGAAAACTCGGTTTAATTAAAAACAACGTTTTTCCTAAATGCGAACGGCTTTCTTAAAATATCACGATTTTAAAAGCTTTCGCTACAGAATATGTTTTTAAAAGAATCAAATTAACGAGAAAATAATTTTGAAATTTACAAGGGATAAATAGAAGCTAATAGATGGAAAACGATCTTAACTTGATAAATTCGTTTTCAAATCCCATTCCATGTGACATCGCCAGATTCGGCCATAACGTCTAGGCCGGGTTTGGGATGTTACAGATCTAGCGGGTCATTCATCTACGCATTTAATTTCAAATGACCAAATTGCGGATTATTCGCAAACACAATCATTTCAGAAAGTTAGGCGAACATTTAATTTGGAAAATTTCTTGCAGATACCTAAAATGGCGGACTGTTCCGCAAATACCCCATACTACGATAAGTCCCGTGAAACTTAAAACGCGGAACATAACATAACTGAGTTCATTTTATTTTCATACACCATGACAGTCTAAGTCATCACCTTCAAAATTTTAACATGTTTGTTTACAAATAATCAATCTACTATATACATGCCACTTAGTTAGAACCTAACAAAATCAAGAGTTTACCACAATTCTTGGTGGATAGTGTGAACTTCTTATTAATCCGATCAACACGCTCTAAACTTTCAAAATCTACAAGATAAAAATAATCTAGGCGTAAGTATTAAAAATAATTAGTAAGCTTATAAAAATTCGATAGTTAACTTACCTCACATAATAATTATATGTTAATTTAATATGCAACGCAGATTACCTATCAGCCAACACAATCTGTCAACAATGTAAGTGTGTATACTTTATCTCATACAGTATATCAAGTATGCTACATGATAAAATAACACTCTTTATATCTAATTCATTCCCATACCTTTCACTGGTGCGAACTCTTATTTTAATAGTCAAGTCTTCCATTACCCCTCCTTTCTTAATTCGCCAATTTCACAACTCGCATATTTTATATTATCCGATGAACAACGTAAAATAACTCAAAACACAGGTACATTTCACATTAGGGGCTCATCTGAGCTAATCATGTGCAGAGGTGTTAGGTTACCTGTCAAGGCTAAACCTTTATCAACACAATGGAAGTCTGGCCAGGACTATATGTACATGTAAGGTTACCAGTCCAAGCTAAATTTGTGCCACATGTATCTTCAAGTCTACAACAAATGTTGGATCTCAGAATCATCAGGAAATAACATATAATCATGTGTATGAGTCTTTTACTAAGTTCATCAAGATGCATTCATTTTGTAAACTCATTCGCATTCCTTTGTATCATAATTCAATATATCCTCTCTATATATTTAACAAATCAAATTTGACTTACCAAATTTTCAATTGTACAATTAAAGAACAAAAGAAAAGAAAGTTAAACAACGTTTAAATTTTATGAACTTACCTGGAGGAATGATAACACGCCACGATAAATCTACTTAACAACTTTACTTTTCCCGCGATCTTCTCTCGGCGGGTTCAAATCTTGATCTAAAACATAATTTAATTCATTTTTTATCAACCATTATCATTGATCAGTTTATGAAACATATAAGTCAGTTTAATTCCGTCATTCTAGATTTCCCTTAAACCTAACACATTAAACAGCAAACCCTTTATAACAAAGTTTATAGAAATCTTAAGCTAGTTTCGAAATGTCTGCACTTTAGTCCTGATATTCGAAACTAAAAATATCGCATTATACTAAGTGACCCTTTTTTTTCATAACCTCTCTTCTAAACTAATCGTTTAACACCACAATTTCAAGCATTCAATAATGGTAATCCCATGAAATCTTTAACAGTTTTAGAAACAAACACCACTATTAGCTAGATTGGAGGACGACCATTTTAAAAACATCAAATTCAAGCAAAACGGTCTCAAATTAGCTTACCATGTAAGAGCACAAAGTTTGGCTGAGTTTTCCTAATTTAACAACGAAGAAAGACGGTGATGAAGAATATTGAAAAAAAGAAAAATGAATTTTTCTTCCCTCTATCCACTATGTTACGGTATATATATACCTCTAATCTAATTATTAATTAAAATTAACATCATTACATGTAAAGTAAAGCCAACACTTGTCCAGCCACTATCTACAAAATGGCTAAATTACCATTTTAGTCCCTAATCAATTAACGTGTTATCATTAGCAAAAAGAAATCCATAATGGTCAACTTTTTCCATTTGTACGATTTCATCCCTGTACTATGATTAATTCCCTAATCAATCAAATTTTCTAAACTAAAATTTCATATAACAATATATTGAACCATTGACTATTAAATTTTAATATCTATGGACTCGGTTACTGGAAAACGAGATTTCGAAACCTTCATTTTCAATACCATTAAAAATAGACTATAACAATTGATGTCCAACAATAAATTATCATGGTTCCTTTAAAACTTCTCTTTAATGATCTTATTTTTGAATTTTCTCATAAATTCAGAATAACGAATTTCAAAATAGTACTGAATTTGGGATGTTAAAGAAAATGACTAAGTGACAATCCGTTAGTTTCATTTCAACTTACGGACAGCCACAATGAGAAAACTTTGTAATTAGTTAATTTTTAAAATGCAAGTTAATATTATAGATAAATTTAAGGCTTAATATTTAGTCTTTTAAAGTTTAGGATTTATGTCTTAATTTACTATTATAATTTATTGTTTAGGGTTTTAGGATTTCATTATTTAGAATTTAGGACATAAAATTTTAGAATTTAAGATATAAGGTTTATATTTTAAGTTTAACCCATAAATTGGTATCTAAATTATATCTTTTTTTTCCATCTTAGTATCTAATTACACAAGTGATACATGAACTACTTTTTTTTCCCAATGTGGTACATTCAGTAATCCAATTGTTAAGTCTATTTTGACATAATTGCACTCTGTCAACCAAACATGTATAAAAAATTATAATTCCTTATAACTACAAGAGGATGTGTTCAGGGACGAAGCTAAGGAGGTTGGCAGGGCCCCCAACAATTCCTAAAATGAAATATTTCTCTTTTAGTCCATTTATAATTTATTAATACCATTGCAACATTTCTTTTATGATACATAACCATGGTAACATTTTGACATATATTTCATGCTTAAATAATTGAAGTGAATAGAAAATACTTCACTCAATCCGTTATATAAAAAAAATACTTATTTTTATCCACTATCCCTAATTTTTTGGTTTGATTGAATAGGTTTATGGAATACCCAATCCGATGCGAATAGTGGAATAGAGAAAGAAAGAGGGCTGACCCAAACATTGGTGTGAAGGTAGCCCACTTTTATTTCTTTTTTGCCTAATATATTATAATGATTTTGTATTGAATTTTAAATCAATTTATCGTCTCGTCTCCTTCAAATCTTATGTGAAAAGAAAATTAATTTAATTAAAAAAACAAAAATAACTGTCTTTTCATCAAATTTAACCCATCGAACTAAACTATTTTAATTAATCAATTGGTCATCGTATTTAATTCAGTCGAAGATTAATTAAATTTTTTTAAAATTTCAGTTAATGATTACTTCGGCTCAAAACTCTATATTATGTAAGCCCAAAATATAAAAATTAAAGAATAAACTTCAAACTAATTTGATTTATACAAATTATTATAATGGGTTTAAAATCATAATAAATTTATATATTTTTAACCTAAAAAAAATAAAAAATAAAAAGAAAGAAGTCCTATTTTTTTATTCTTCCCATCCTCAAACTCAAAACAAAATTTAGGTGGGCGTTGCTTGACATCGGACCATCTTCTATTCTTCTAGACTTCTTCCAATCTTTTTCTTTTTTATTTCATTACTAAAGTCTTAAACTTTCTTTTTTTTAATGTAGTGTTTATTATGATGATTTTAAAGTAGTGTTGTTATTAGGTTATTGGTTGTTTTTGTTTTGTTTTTTTTTTTTTTTGAATTAAAAGCAAAGAAAAATAACATTGCAATTGTAATTTTTTCATGTTTCAAACTTATTTGAACAAAACAAATATATATATAAAAATTTCGATTAATTAGATTAACCGTCTAAATTAATCAAAATTATTTCAGTCGATTAAAAGATTTTGAAAAAATTTTGGTTCTATTAATGGTTAAAGCTTTTATTATTTCAATTAATTCAATTAATAGTAATTTTATTCGAATTTTAATTGAATTGACCATTTGAACACCTCTACTTTAAATCACATTATAATTTTAAAACTATAAGGATGGTAGCTACTGTTCATTTCTTACTATATATTTAAGTAATTTTTTTTAAAAAAAAAATAGTAACTATTGCTAAGATAAAAAATGTAAATAATTTTGTAAATGAGATTTTGAGAGCTCTTGTAAGTTTTTAGGAGAGTAATTTTTATTTTATTTTAAAAATTAAATTACTTATATAATTTTACTAATATATTTTTTGTTATATAAATTTGGTTTATGTGTATTTTCTTAACTGAGTTAATATTCGATTAATTTTTTATATAATATTAGAGATAAGGGATGGGGGTAATACGGTTCAACTTCGTGCTAAACGAATGTCTGATAAGAGCTTTAATCATCACTCCATTCAAAGTCAAGATAGTATTCGATTAATTCTTGACACCAATTCAATTAGTGTAACGCCCTGATTTATTAAACTCTGTTTTTATGAACTTTTTCATAAATAAGCATCTGCTTCAGTGGTTAAGTGATATGAGTGTGTACTTGAGGTCTTGGGTTTAAGTTTCACTTTTTGAAATATTGCTATTTTTTTGTTCCTAGCCTTATCCCTAGTGGTTGGGCTTATGTTATATTTTCGGTCAACTCATATCAGAATGAACCTGCTGGTTCAAGTGGTATGGTGTTAGCTTGTCGTAAGGTATTGTGTTTGAACCCCCCGTGTGAGTTCTCTTCCCCTTTTGACGTTCTTCTCTCTTAGTTTCTCTGCCTTTTCTTTTTTCTACTTTCATCGATTTTGGTCACAAATTCTTGTTCTTCGTTGTGTTTCGAATCTTCGGTTTCTTCGTGTGGCTTCGTAGGTAAGGGTTCACTGTGGTTTTGGAAGGAATATTTGTTGATGTCTTAGTATTCGATTTGATGTATAAGTTGAATCTGTGTATCGTTTTGCTAGGTGATATTCAAGAAATCCGAGGCTCTCCGGTTGTTTAGTAAAGTTTACGGGCTTCCGTGGACGTGGGTAAGCATTTGAAACGATTATGAGTGCAATCTTTTAGTTGAAATTGTTTATGGTTGCATTGTAGTCGAATGGTGACTCGATTGAAATTGAGGAAGTAAGATTGATTTTGGGTGTTTTATTGACGAATTTTAGGTTCTGGTTATCTCGTGGGAGCATTCGCATCAAATTCGAGCCAGCTGTGTAACGAGAAACTCGAAAAACAGTGATCGGTGAAAGCTGAAAATTGGGTCTGTCGATGCCGCACGGCTGTGTGCCTGGCCGTGTGGTAAGCCGTGTACGAGACACGGCCATGTGACGGGTGTGTGTTAGGCCGTGTGTGACACACGACCTAGGCCATTTTGGGCCGTATGGGCCACATGAGTGTGTGGGCAGTAAGACAGGCCGTGTAGGCCACACGGGCAAAGCGATTTTGGGCGTGTAGGCCCACACGGGCATGTAAGCCCAAATTTAATAATTTTTCCCTAGGGTCGTACATGTCGTCTCGATCGACTGTGGGCCTCCTGTAGGGTCGGTATGTGTGGTATAAGCCTTAAAGCATGAAATTTGCTACTCTGTTAGATTGAAATTGAAGTAAATAACCTTAATATGAGTATTATGAAATACGGTATGTATGATATGTTCTGTTACGTATAAGCATGTGTAATATCTATTATACGAGCATGCATGATATGTTAATTCTGATATCTGTTAATCCGTTTCATCTGATATTCTGTCTGTATCTGGCTATGGGGCGGGTTTTGTATTATGAGGAGGAAGTCTTCTGTATAAAGCGGTATCTCGCCATTATACTGACAGCATTGCTGAGATTATTCTGAAAAGTGTTGTATAGACACTATGCGGTGTGTAGGGTTGGGTGGGTGTTTTATACCCCACGTGGTGTGATGGGATGGTCAGAGTTGGTGTGTAGAGGATGGGGGTAGGATTTTGCATATTTGTATCTGTATAATTCTGATTTTGTAAAAGGTTTACATCTATATCTGTTCTGCATGAGATTGAATCTGAATTTCTATTTATATATGCGTTACACACCGAGTTTCAAAACTCACTCTTTGTTTGTTTGTTCTGTTCAGGTAACCTTCAGATTTAGGCGGGTCGGTGCGACGGAAACTCAGTGGTGATCACATTTCCGTAAATTTCATTCTTTTAAAATTAGTTTAAACTTTTTTGGTTTTTTAGAGTTTTGTAATTTTGGGACTCTCTGGACTTTTTAGGACTGTCTTTGGTTTTGGATTTTATTTTGGTTTTCTAAGCGTAACAACTGATAAAACGGTTTTTTTTTTAAAATGCAACTTTTTTGAAATAACGGTTTTCAAGAAACAATTTGATTTGCCAAAATATGACATTTTAAAGAAACTCCACTGCAAAACATTCGGTTTAGTAGAAAGGCCTAAACAAACAACGATTTTAAATCAAATAAGTATATCAATAAATTTTCCAAACAAATCGGACGTACTAGGTAACAACGGTCACGATGATTTACGAGTAATAAAGAAGTTGTTTTTAAATTTTCTTTGTAACACTTCCAGATTCAACTATAACGTCTAGGCCGGGTTTGGGGTGTTATAATTAGATAGCTTATTTATAACTAGATTTTTGTTACACCCACGATGTGGATGAAATAAAAATACAATATTAAAATTATATTTATAAAAAAATTAATTAACAATCCAATTATGAGTTAAATGGTGAAGTGTTTATAAATAGATCTCTTTAAGCTTAAATTCAATTCTTAAACCCTTTAATTTTAATTATTTTATTTAAACATTTCATAATAAAAATATTATTATTCATTACTTTATTAAAAAATAAATTTTAAATAATTCCCTTGAGTTAGAGTAGATACATGTCACACCAACACATCATATATGGTGTTGATATACATATAAATATAGATATAAGATATTTGGTTAAAAAATCACTTAATATCATTAATAATATATAAAAATAGTCTCATCAATTGATTTTAAAATTAAAAGGTAGCATCGGAAATATAAAAATAATTCTAATATTGAATGAGATGATTTAGCATCGGAAATATAAAAATAATTCTAATATTGAATGAGATGATTTAACATGAAATATCATTATTCTAGTCTTCATTTCAAAGACCTTTTTAGAAAGACTCTTCTTTCAACTTAATCTTTTATCCTAACTTGACTTCCTTAGGCCATACCATTTCCGATGACTCTCCACCTTGCCTTAATCACTCATCCTCGCCTCTTTTTTCTTTAGGAATAGCTATATCTTGATTCGATTTCACAAAAATTGAATTGTGTTATTCAAATTATTTAATTTTTTTCAAGTCAACTCGAATAAGTAATTCGAGTTTCGAATTCGGGTCGAGTTAAATTTTACAATTTGAATAACTTGAATAATTTGAATAATTCAAATAACAGATTAGTATAAATACCTCTTTGGTCCCTGTCAATTTTGAGAATGACCAAATTAGTCTCTTTCTCAACAAAAATTACAAAAAATTCAAAACAACTTTCAAGAGTTCAACATAAATTTTAAAATTCAAAATTTATATTTTAAAAAAATTTAAAAAATTCTAAAAAATATATAAAGAAAGTTAAAATTTTAAAATTTTTCTAAAATAATAATTTTGAAACCTAAATAAGTTAATTAATGATTCAAGTTTATCATTATTTTGCTTTAAAAAAGTCTTCAAATATATATGGTTACGAATTTATGTGGTTTAACATTGAATTAGTTACACTGCAACAAAATTTTAATTTGACATGTTTAATTTTTTAATTTCACTCGATTCGACTTGACTTAAATTTCATTTCACATTTAAAAAAAATTAAAATCGAGTTACGATGATAAAATAGGATTCCTCAACTTAATTAACTCAAAAAAAAAAAATTCACCTTTATTTTATCCATACATCAATATATCTGATAAATAAATAATATAGAATTTTAGGTATGGTTAATAAATAAAAAGATAATACATGATTAAAAAAATTAAAAAGAAAATGCATCATATACACAAGTAGCCGCGGGTGCCATTAACCATAAAAGTTCGTGTGTTGTTAAAGGAGGCAAGAGAAAAGCCGGATCCCACTAATAAATACTTGGACCCATTTTCCACATGGGTCTAGTAGCAGTGTAGGTTAATGGGTTACTTCCCCCATGTGCACATTAGCTTGGGTTGAGTAAGAACTAAGAACCCGTGATCTTTTCTCCATTACGCGTAGAGATGGAAATAGTGAAAGAAGCAAAACAACTAGAAAACGAAAAACACTATTGCACTGTGTTTGAGAGCAGGGGAGTGATGATGTCGGGTCCATGGGGAAACAGCTCCCGCGCTGTTTCCGGGCGCCTCTCTCGAAACCCCACGCCTCAGAAATGGGACCCCTACCATATAAACACGCACAACTGCACAACTTGGATTAATCCATAGTAAAAATTCGATGGTAATAGTTCACTGGAAAAACATTTTTTTTTCTTTTTTAAATTAAGTAATAATATGAGAGGGAGAAACAAATTAACTAAGGACTTGATATAACATAATAAAGAAATAACACAAATATGATATTTAAAATAGGATTGTAATACCAAATTCGTGCTGGACGACGGTGTCCACGTACAAAACAAGACAAGTGTGCTTGAGACAGTCAGGCACTGAACTCAGCACTGTTGTTTTGTATTGTAATTTTCAGGGTTTTTTATTTTTTATTTTCAGGTAATAGTAATTTTGTCTTGCCTCTATGTCTAGTCTCCTTCACTTGAGGACCCCAGCTTTTTGTGTTTTGCAGGTCTAATTGCCTAACTTTGTCTGCCTAACTTTGAACAAATATTTTGGTTATTTTTATTTTTATAAATTTAATTCAAGTTTAATTATTAATATTATTAATTTTTTTTTTAAATTTGTTGATGTGTCATTTTAAAATTAAAAACAATAATCACTTGGTAACCATATAACTAAAAATTTATGTTGTAATAAATATGAATTTAACAAAATAATTTTAAACTTAAATTTAAAAAAACTAAATTTCAAATTTTTATTTAAATTTTTTTATATATGTATAAGATGTGCTTCCATATGTATTACTAGTCGGATTGCATGTTGCTTTCTCTTTTTAAAATATGGGTAAATTAGTTTTTGTATATTAGATCAATTGATCATTCTATTAAAAATTTCATCCAATACTACTATTAAAAGCTAGTCTCTATACGTTAGTATAGGGTACACATGTCACTGTCTGGTTATTTCATCAATCAAGTCAATTTTTAATTGTACAAATAGATCAAATTTTAATAGAAATGACCAATTTGCTCTTTGATCTAACGTATAAGGACTATTTTTCCTATTTTTTTGAATAGAGAGGACAAAATATAAACTGACTCTTAATATAAGGGCCTTCTTGATACTTTTAATTATTGAATTTACAAGTTAAAATCAATTTTATATCAATTCGGTTGATAATTGATTCTGATATACTAGTTTTTTCAAATAAATTTTAAATTTTTAACTTAATCAATTGAATTCATCAATAAACTAATATTTTAATCATTGGAATTTAGTTTACTCTAAACATTCATTTGACCACTTCAAGGATAACATTGCCTGTCAAAATTTAAAGGTAGAAAGACTTTAGACAAAAATATTATAGTTAAAAAATAGATTTAGATAAGTAAAATTAGGTCCATTTTTAAAATATGAGTCGAACTCTAATATTCAAGTCTGAACTTAACTCTACTTATTTTCAAGTTTACAATATGATTTTTTTTTTTTACTTTGTGTTTAACTTATATTATACGAAAATATAATATAATATTAAATAATTGATAAATTAATTTATATTTAAATTTGTAATAAAAGAAAAAAAGAACGATGGTTAAAGAAATATAAATATATAATTTTTAAATATTAAACAAAATAATGAACAAAATTAACAAGTTTAAATTAATCATTTATAAATATGTATTTAAGGTTTAAACAAAAACCGAAACTCATAATGAAGCTGATCGAGCTTGGACAACTATGCCCAACAACCTAAACGAAGTAAGTGTCTTATAATCTTATTTTTATATACATCTCTAATTTTTGCTAAATGGAAGTTAATAAGAGAAAGTTCCAAAGTTAAAAGAAAATTTATAATTAAATTGGTTTTACGAGTTAATAGGCATATGTTATTGAATAGTGGTTACGACTAGTAAATGGTAAAAAACAATGCAGTTCTGAAATTTTTTTAAAAAATTCCAGAAAAAAAAACTTCCCTAATTTTTTATAGAAAAATTGGTGTGTATAATAGTATAATTTCTAATCGGTCAGTTGGGAGCCAAACTATTGTATAATTTTAATATAATATATGCTTTTTCAAATTTGGTCAATTTAAAATATGGGTTTTTAATTTTGGTATAATGACTTTTTGGTCTTTTAATTTTATAAAAAAAAATAATTTTAGTCATTCATTTAATTTTTTTACCTTTTAAACTTACATTTTTTTGTTAAATCACTACGATATGAATGAAAAAGTTAATGTTTTTTAAATTTGCCAATATGGCATACATGTTGATTGCCACATGGATAACATGTCAACATTTAATTATTATTTTAAAATTTTAAAATTCAAAAAATATATTTTTAAAAATAAAAATCATTAAATTTTTTAAAGATAGGAAAAAATATTTTAAATATTTTTAAAATTTAAAAAATTAATTAAATACTAACATGTCATCCACGTGTATGTCACGTCAACAAAGTTAACAAACGTTAACTTTTTCATTCATTTTGGGGTGATTTGACAAAAAAAAAACACAAGCTCAAAGACTACAAGAAGTGAAAAACTAACTGGATGGCTAAAATATTTTTTTTAAAAGTTAGAGGGTCAAAAATATCGTTATGCCTATAATAGTTCTCAATTCCCCTATATTTATAGTTAGTTAACCTAAATTTATTTTAAGGCTTCTCATATTTTTTAAGAAAATTTTAAATATTAATTTATGTTATTTTAAATTTAATGTTTAATAATTTTATTTTTTTAATTAAAGTTTTAAATATAAATAATTTAATTTTTTTAATGTTTACTTTAGCATATATATATAGATTTAATAATCATTTTATGTGATGTAAATTACTTCAAAAAAATTTCAAAAAAGAAGATAAAATAAAATAAAATTTTCGAGCCATAAATGTTGGAGTCCAAGCTCAACCATATTTTAAATAGATTTAATTTTATTATTTAAGCTTATTTTTGGGCTTAATATTTTATCCAAAAACTTTTAAATATTAAGTTGGATTTTAGGTTTGAACAGATAACCTGACCCTCGAACAAGTATACTTATACCAAAAACATTAAGTGCCTTCCCTTGATCAATGCTAAATTATTGATCATAACTATGTTTAGATTTCTATGATTTTAGGGGCTTAAATATAAACAAATCTAAATAGTTTTTTTTTTTTTGTGAATTACAATAATAGGGCAAAGCTCAAACAATTAACGCGACTAGCACGACTCAAACACAGGCCATACATGGAGCGGTGAACACCCTTAACCATTAGGCCATCACATGGGTTCAATCCAAATATTTCATTCTCAAGAAAAAAAAAAGACTTTTATTAAAGTTAATTTACCTTAATCCTCTTTTCTTAAGAACGAATCTTAATTAGCTTCATTAATAGACATAAAGGTTGAATATATTTAAGTAAGGAATAATGATTTTTTTGGTTTCAACTTTACAAAAGAAAAAAATATTTTAGCCCTCCGTTTAATTTTTACATTTTTTAGTCCTTAATTTTTTTTTGTCAAATCACTTCAAAATGAATGAAAAAGTTAATGATCATGTTTGGCAATTGGTTGATAGCTGATTGCAGTAGCTAATTTGACCAAATGATTTTATTAACTGATTTGACCAACTAATTTTATTAACTATTTATTTAAAAATGTTTAGTAAAACTTAGTTGATAACTGAAAGCTAATATGTGTAAAATGACAAATAAAGGCGTGACACATTTTATTGTTAAGTATTTATTTGTTTATAATACTTTTGTTTTTATTGGGTGAAATTATTAAAATAAAACACTATTATCAAGGAATTAAAATATCCATTATGAAAATTAATTAGTGAATATTTTTGAAAATTTAAATAAACAAATTTCTTAAGTTATTTATTTGCAAATATTAACCTCGTGGAAATTGATAAATATTAATAGTGTATCAATATAATTGTAAACTATATTCTTAGTTATAATTATGTCATGTTCTTAGTATATTCTGAATAAATTTGTCAAGTAGCATATTTCAATTAATATAAAGTTGCATAAGAAATCATTTTATACAAGTAAATTGAAATAAATTAAGACTACATAAAATATTCAACGATGAATGGGCTGGATTGAAAATTCCCGCGACAATGTTGATTTTCGTAGATTCATGGTGAAGGTTTTTTTTTTAGATTTACTTTAGACTTTGGAGGTAAAAGTGAAAATGAGAGAATAGAGGCTACTGATACCTTGTTACCCTTATTAGGTTTGAGAGCATGTGGCAAAGGGAGTAATTTTTGAGTAAGCATGATCAGATATGTCATTCAACATATCTCATTTCCAATCAGCTATTGAAAAAAAGTTACCCATCCTACAATTTTTTGTTTTGAGGGTTTTAGCTCAACAAGTTCTTACAAACCTCCATTCACCAAACACTATAATTAGAGGGTTTGACTACCTAATCCTCCATTTGTGTCCAACCAAATCAGTTAAAAAAGACCCAAAACTCTGTTTACCAAACACCCCCAATGTTTTTTTAACTTTGTTGATGTGGCATACATGTGGATTACTATGTGGATGACACATAAACATTTAATTAATTTTTTAAAATTTAAAAAAAATATAAAAAACTATTTTTAAAAATTAAAAAATCATTAAAATTATTAAAAAAATATGAAAATTAAAAATATATATATTTTAATATTTTAAAATTTTAATTAAATATTGACATGTTATCCACGTGTATGCCACATCAGCAAAGTTACAAACGTGAACTATTTCATCTATTTTGGGGTAATTTAACAAAAAAAATACAAGATTAAGGGCTAAAAAAAATAAAATTAAATTAAATAGAAAGTTAAAATAATTTCTTTTGTAAAGTTAGAGGTGTAAAATAATTTTATGCCTTTTTAAGTAATTAATAAAGCAAAAAAGATAGTTGTCTTCACTTCAGCTTTGTTGCCAATATTGAATTAAATGCTAAGCAACTGGAGCGAGGGTAAAAGAAGTGAGAGAGAAAAGTTAATTTAAAAGATAAATGAATTTCAGTTGAATTTATAATCTTAAATAATGTATTCAATGTAACACCCCAAATTTTGAGTGTTTAGTTGCAGATTTCTACAGTAATTAAATTTTTGTATCTGTGGTTCTGTGTTCTGCTATTGTGTTTAAGGTCTGGAGTTCGAGTCGCATTATTAGAAGTTTTATTATTTTAAAACAACTCCTATCTATGCATTACATAGTTAAGTTCAATTCAGTGTAAACTTGTGTCAAGAATGAACCTGTTGGTTCACTGGTTAAATGTATGTATTTTGTTAGGTCCCGTGTTCGAGTTCTGGAAAGGATGATAAGGAACATATTTGTCAAATGCTAGAAATCTCCTTGAAGTTAATTTTTAATTAACGTTAGTTCTCTATTTTAATTTTTCTTTAGTTTTCTTCTCTTCTTCTTCGTTACCCTTCTTTTTCTTCTTCTTTGTTCTTTTTATTTTCTTTTTATTTTTGCTGATCGTGGTCGTAAGTTGAAATTTTGCTAGTAGTCATTAGTCGAAAGGCTATCGAGTAAGTCACTATCAATTCGTGCGTTTCCACGGTTTTCCTTTGTTATCGTAACTTACTTTGAATTGGGTATTTTGTGTGTTGTGAGAATATCTGATATACGATCGTTTATTTCCCTATTAGGCAGGAATATTGGAACTAGGGAACATCAACACGACAATTTCAGTGATTGCCATTGAATTTTCGGTAAGTTTTGGGTTCATTGAAGGTTTCGTGTCGAAATATTCGACATAGGTATTATGCGCGTAATTGGGAATTGTTGTCGATTAAATGGCTTAATTGTGTAACTGAATGATTATTTTAGGCTTTGAAGATCCTCTACGATGTCTTTGCTTCGAAATCTCTTCAGGTGCATATCGAAAACCCCTATTTTTGTGAATTTCAGATGCCGAAAAATGTGGCTATCGATGCCACACAGCAGTGTGGTTGGCCGTGTAACTCATCGTTCATTGAATTCGAGCCACACGGGCAAGGGACACGGGCGTGTGTCCAAGCCGTGTGTGGCCATGTTAGTGTAGGGTTAACTCACTGAGTTGAGAATAATGACCATACGGACGTGTGCTGAGGCCGTGTGAGCCTCATGGGAAAGGACACGGGCATGTGTCCAGGACGTGTGATTAACTATTTACGATTTAGAACCACACGAGCAGATGACATGGGCGTGTGTCAGGCCGTGTGGCATTTAAATAGGGTCTGAACCTTATGCCTGAGGCCGTGAGTGTTGTCTAACACGAGCACTGACCTCCACAATGTATTTATGATCTGAATTTGATTGTATGAGGACTATTTGATACTCTGAGACTGAGATATGAATTATATAAATGTATATAAATTGTGATGACTGTTAATGATGCTGATCTGTATTAACTATTATGAATTGAATCGGAATGACTGAACACATGTTGTTGATATCTGTAATCTGCATTTGTATGGGTTGGGATATTTGTAAAGGAGGAAGTAATTTTCTATGAATCAGTGGCTAAGCCACGATACATATATATATATATATATGAATCTGGCGTTTTGTCGCGTTTCGACCTAGCAGCTAGTCTACGTCTCAATAAACGTGTCAGACAAATACTATATGGTGTGTAGTGATGGTTGGGTACTAAATGCCCTTAATGGTATGTTGAGATGATCATAAATGGTGTGTAGCAGATAGAGGTAGGAATAACTGCATATAGATTTGATCTGTTTTGTATCTGAAACTAGAATCACTTCTGTCATATAATTGAATTGTTAAATTTGTACTGCATATTTCTAATCTCGATCAAAACTTAGGATTTGAGAATCATTTATAAATATGCTTTAACTAAACGAATGTCTTTTATGCACTGGTTTTACAAACTCATTTCATTATTGATTGGATTTCAAGTGGCTCTCAGACTTGAACGGGTCGGTGCTACGGGAGCTCGGTCAATCTGTTTATCTTTCCTTTTAACTTTACTATTAGTAATCTCAGCTTTATACAATATTATGATGTTTGGAAAGATTAAATAGATAGTTAATTGCTGTGATAATTATAACATGTTGAATGGTTTCATTTTGACTGCGTTTATAAATGTAGTTTTCCTAATATCATCAATGTAACCCTTCGGACTTGGTCTGGACGTCTAGGTCGGGTTTAGGGTGTTACATTTAGTGGTATCAGAGCCAGGTTTGTCAATACTTGAACTGTGTTTGGGCTCATAATGTGTGATAAAGAGTAGTTAAATGAAAATATTTGGGTTAATCTGAAACTTGAAATATTAATAAATGACTGAACCTCTAACACCGAACTTATAAGTATTTCTGTTTTGTTATAATGGTTAACTGAAACACTGTATTACATGAACTATTATCTAGTTAAATGATTTGATGTGAACTAGTGAGATTATTCTGTTGGAAGTTAGAACTGATATGTACGCTCTGACATTATAGATAGATTACTATTATGAGTTCACGCGATAGTTGTGGACGGGGAACTCGTGGGCGTCGAGGACGCCGAGGAGGAGCTTGAACGGAGTCATCCTCTATGGGTAGTATACCTAACTTGGAGACTAGCGAGACATTTGGTACTCCTATTGCTGAGATGAAGTCTCAAACTCCGATGGTTGGGGATGATGCACTGTCTTAGGCCATGATTCAGGCATTGAAGAGGTTCACCGGGACCCATTCTGAATCTAGAGGCCGAGGGTCGGTTACTAAACAATTCCGGTCGAATGGGGCTGAATTGTTTAAGGGCGTCATTAGAGTCGCGCCTACTGTTGTTGAGCATTGGCTCGAGGCCACTGAGTGTATCATGACCGACATTGATTGCACTCCCAGTTAGAAATTGAGGGGTGTTGCGTCCCTACTTCATGATGAAGCTTACTAGTGGTGGTTGACGGTTGAGCAAAATGCTTGGCTCACACAGGTTAATTGGGATTATTTTAAGAACGCCTTCTAGAGCAAGTATGTAGGGGTGAGTTATGTGGAGGCTCGCCGACTGATCTGTGGCTGAATATGAAGCTGAGTTTCTATGACTGAGTAGATATGCGCGGGCTCTAGTAGTGTCTGATTATGATAAGTGTGTCTGATTTGAGGAAGGGTTACGATATGATCTGCGGGTTCTGATAGCTCCTCAGAGGGAGCGGGTTTTTGTTGTTCTAGTTGATAAGACAAAGATTGTAGAAGAGGTGAAGTGCAATGAGCGCGAGTGGCATGACCGCGAGAGGGATCAGAGTAAGATTAAGAGGGATTTAGGTTCCTCTGGTTTTGGACAGCGCCCTAAGAAACGGGTGAGATTTGATAGGCCCCCGAGTTTCGAGACACTAGCTGTAGTAATCAAAATTCAGCTCTATAGTGATTGTGGGAAATGCCATCCGGGCGAGTGCTGGAGGAAGTTAGGATCATGCCTCCATTGTGGGTCGATGAATCATCGGGTTAGGGATTGTCCCCGTCGACCAGATCAGGTGCCAGCTGCGGCACAAACTCTGGCTCTAGGTTTTGTTCAGCCTCCGAGAGTGGTTCAGCAACCACCTAGGGTTCGTGGTACTGGTAGAGGGCGTAATGGTACTGGAGAGGATAGAGAGCATCGGGTAAATGTGCGGGTCTGACTGAGGCTCGAGACTCGGTACTGGTTTATGCGGTGAGACACTACGAGGATAGTGATGATGCCGACATCATAACAGGTACATTCTTTATTCATTCTGTTCTGTGCTATGCTCTAATTGATATTGGATCTACTCACTCGTATATAGCCAGTGTGGTTTCTGCAAATCTGGGTATAACTGCCAAAAATACTACTAGAGGGTTTTCTATGATTAGTCCTTTGGGTAAGTCAGTTCGGGTTGATAGAGTATACAAGCGGGTACCCTTAGAGATTTAGGGTATTGTATTCCTGATTGATCTAATGGAGTTACCCTTAAATGAATTTAATTTGATTCTAGAATGGATTGACTCGTAGAGTACCAGGTCAGTTTAGACTGTGCAACTAAGAGAGTCACTCTGAGAATGGATGGGAATGATGAGGTTGTTATGGTTGGTAAGCGTCGAGATTACTTCTCCAATGTAATCTCCACTCTTGTGGCTGACAAGTTAGTCCAAAAGGGTGCGAAACATACCTTGCCTTCGTATCTGGTTCTATTCCCGCAAAGCTTTCTGTGGAAGATATTCATATTGTGAGGGAATTCACGGATGTCTTTCTTGAGGAATTGCCTAGAGTACCTTCGGATAGAGAGGTGGAGTTTGATATTGATCTGTTACCAAGTATTGCTCCGGTGTCTATTACACCCTACCGCATGGCACCGAAAGAGCTAGCCGAGCTAAAAATGTAGCTTCATAAACTTCTTGATAGGGGGTTCATCCGACCGAGTATGTCTCTGTAGGGGGCATCGGTGTTATTTGTTCAGAAGACAGACGGATCGATGAGAATATGCATAGACTATCGACAGTTGAATAAGTTGACAATCAAGAATAAGTACCTGCTACCGAGGATTGACGACTTGTTCGACCAATTTTGAGGGGCATCTGTTTTCTCCAAGATTGATCTACGTTCCAGTTACCATCAGCTCAAGGTTAAAGAGACTGATTTGTACAAAACCACCTTCAGGACTCGTTATGAACACTACGAGTTCCTGGTGATGCCTTTTGGGTTAACGAATGCCCCGACGGCGTTCATGGACTTAATGAATCGGTGTTCCAACCGTATTTAGACCAATTTATTGTAGTCTTTATTGATGACATGCTGATTTATTCTAAGACTGAGCTTGAGCATGATAAACACCTATGAATTGTACTTCAGATACTCCGAGAAAAATAGTTGTATGCTAAGTTCAGTAAGTGCGAGTTTTGGTTACAAGAAGTGGCTTTTCTGTGTCATGTGGTAACTGCAGAAGGGATCCGAGATAATCCAAAGAAAATAGAAGCTATAGTTGAGTAGAAGCAACTGAAAAATGTATTTGAGCTTCGTAGTTTCTTGGGCTTAGCCAGTTACTACTGAAGGTTCATCGAGGGATTCTTTCTAATTGCACCATCTCTGACGAAGCTACTACGTAAGAACGCTCCGTTTGTATGGTCTGAGGCACAGCAGTCTAGCTTCGATAAGCTCAAGTCCGTTCTGACACAAGCTCCTGTTCTAGTTCAACCGGAATCAGGTCGGGATTTTGTGGTATACAGTGATGCGTCACACATCGGGCTTGGATGTGTTCTGATGCAATACGGTAAGGTGGTTGCTTACCCGTCGTGACAACTTAAGACACACAAGGGTAACTACCCTACGCATGATCTTTAGCTGGCTGCGGTTGTGTTTGTTCTAAAAAATCTAGAGGCACTATTTATATGGTAAGAGGTGTATCATTTACACCGATCACAAGAGCCTCAAATATCTATTAACTCAAAAGGAGTTAAATCTTCGACAGCGTAGGTGGGCTGAATTGCTTAAGGATTATGACTGCACGATAGAGTATCATCCGGGAAAGGCTAATGTGGTAACTAAAGCTCTTAGCCGTAGAGCAATTATTGATCTGAGAGCGATGTTAGCTCGTCCGAGTTTAGTTAAAAATGGTGGACTATTAGCTGAATTTTAGGTTAAACCGACTTGGGTTGAATAGATTCAGGTTAAACAATTGAGCGATGGTTCTTTGGTGTAACGACTGCAACAGATTGGTTCAAGTGAAACTTCAAATTTTAGTTTGAACAATGACAAAGTTTTGTGTTTCAGGGGTCAGATTTGTGTGCCTAATGATAAGGAATTGAGGTAATCAATCTTTCAGGAGGCGCATAGTAGCCTTTATACTATGCATTTGGGTGGAAATAAAATGTATCGGGACCTTCGAGAACACTATTGGTGGTCCGGACTGAAACAGGAAATGGTTGCTTTTGTGTCCCACTATCTAATGTGCTAAAAAGTTAAGGCCGAACATCAGTTTCTTCAGGTTTGCTTCAGCCAGTTAAGATTCCTCAATGGAAGTGAGAGCGTGTAACAATGGATTTTGTTAGTGGGTTGCCTTTAACCCCTATTAAGAAAGATTCAGTTTGGGTCATCGTTGATCGATTGACCAAATCCTCTCATTTCATTCCTATCAGGACAGATTATTCTCTGCAAAAACTCGCCAAGTTGTATATTGTTGAAATCGTGAGGCTACATGGGATTCCAGTCTCAATTATCTTTGATAGAGATCCACGATTCATATCTCAGTTCTGGAAGAAGCTTCACGAGGCTTTAGGCACCCAACTTCATTTCAGTACCGCGTATCATCCTCAGATCGACGGACAGTCTGAACGAGTTATTCATATTTTGGAGGATATGTTTCGGGGTTGTGTAATAGATTTTCGAGGTAGTTGGGAAGATTACCTACCGTCAGCTGAGTTTATGTACAATAACAGCGTCCAATCTAGTATTCAAATGGCACCCTAAGAGACTTTGTATAGTCGTAGGTGTCGTACTCCTCTATGTTAGACTGAGTTGAGTGAACGTCGAGTTTTGGGCCACGAGCTAGTTTCTAAAACTGAGAATACTATCAAGTTGATCCGTGACCATCTTAAAGCGGCGTCTGATCGACAAAAATCTTATGTCGATTTAAAAAGAAAGGATATTAAGTTTTCTGTAGGTGACCAGGTGTTCCTGAAAGTGTCACCGTGGAAAAAGGTTCTCCGATTTGGACACAAGAGCAAGTTGAGCCCGAGGTTCATTGGATCTTATCGAATTTTAAAATGTGTTGGACCCGTTGCATATCAATTAAAATTAAAATCAGAGTTAGAGCAGATTCATGATGTATTTCATGTCTCGATGCTGAGACGGTATCGGTCTGATCCGTCGCATATTGTTCCTGTTGACAAGATCGAGTTGTGACCGGATTTAACGTTTAAAGAAGAACCTATTCAGATTATAAATCATGATGTTAAGGTGTTGTAGAAGAAAATTGTTCCTCTGATTAAGGTTTTATGGCGAAATCACGACACTGAGGAAACCACTTGGGAACCTGAAGATTTGATTCAGCGGCAATACCTGTATCTGTTTGAGTCAGGTAAATTTCGAGGTCAAAATTTCTTTTGGGGGGAAAGTTGTAATGCCCCAAATTTTGAGTGTTTAGTTGCAGAATTCTACGGTAATTAAATTTATGTATTTGTGGTTCTGTGTTCTGCTATTGTGCTTAAGGTTTGGAGTTCGAGTCGCATCGTTAGAAGTTTTATTATTTTAAAACAACCCCTATTCATGCATTACATAGTTAAGTTCAATTTAGTGTAAATTTGTGTCAATAATGAGCCTGCTAGTTCACTGGTTAAGCGCCTGTATTTTATTAGGTCCTGTGTTTGAGTTTTGGAGAGGACGATAAGGAACATTTTTGTCAAATGATAGAAATCTGCTTGGAAGTTAATTTTTCATTAACGTTAGTTCTCTATTTTAATTTTTCTTTAGTTTTCTTCTCTTCTTCTTCGTTCCCCTTCTTTTTCTTTTCTTTTTATTTTTACTGGTCGTGGTCGTAAGGAATACAGGATTAGTTGAAATTTTGCTGTTAGTCATTGGTCAGAAGGCTATCAAGTAAGTCACTGTCAATTCGTGCGTTTCCACAGTTTTCCTTTGTTTTCGTAACTTGCTTTAAATTGGGTATTTTGTGTGTTGTGAGGATCTTTGATAGACGATCGTTTGTTTCCCTGTTAGGCGGGAATATCAGAAGTAGGGAGCAACAACTCAACAATTTCAGTGATCGTCGTTGAATTTTCAGTAAGTTTTGAGTCCATTGAAGGTTTTGTGTCGAAACTTTCGACATATGTATTGTGCACGTAATTGGGAATTGTTGTCGATTAAATGGCTTAATTGTGTAACTGAATGACTATTGTAAGCTTCGGAGATCCTTTAAGTTGTTATTGCTTCGAAATCTCTTCAAGTGTGTACCAAAAACCCTTATTTTTACGAATTTTGGATGCCAAAAAACGTGGTTGTTGACACCATACGGTCGTGTAACTCACTGTTCATCGAATTCGAGCCACATGGACAAGAGACACGAATGTGTGTCTAGGCCGTGTAACTCATTGAGTTGAGAATAATGACCACACGGGCGAGTATTGAGGTCGTGTGAGCCACATGAGCAAGGACACGGGCGTGTGTCCAGGCCGTGTAATTCTCTGTTTGCGAATTAAACTCACACGGACAGATAACACAGACGAGGATTAGGCCGTGTGAGCCACATGGGCAAGGACACGGGCATGTGTCTAGGCCGTGTGACTCACTGTTTACGATTTAGAACCACACGAGTAGACGACATGGGCGTGTGTCAAGCTGTGTGGGCTACATGGACGTGTGCCAGGCCATGTGGCATATAAATAAGGTCTGAACCTTATTCCTGAAGCCGTGAGTGTTGTCTAACACGAGCACTGACCTCCACAATGTATTTATGATCTGAATTTGATTGTATGAGGACTATCTGATACTCTGAGACTAAGATATGAATTATATAAATGTATATAAATTGTGATGACTATTAATGATATTGATCTGTATTAACTATTATGAATTGAATCGGAATGACTTAACACATGTTGTTGATATCTGTAATCTGCATTTGCGTGGGTTGGGGTATTTGTAAAGGAGGAAGTAATTTGCTCTGAATCAGTGGTTAAGCCACGATACATATATATATGAATATGGCACTTTGTCGTGTTTCGATCTAGCAGCTAGTCTGCATCACAGTAAGTGTGTCAGACAGATACTATATGGTGTGTAGTGATGGTTGGGTACTAAATGCCCTTAATGGTGTGTTGGGATGGCAGAGATGGTGTGTAGCGGATGGGGGTAGGAATAATTGTATATGGATCTGATCTGTTCTGTATCTGAAACTGGAATCGCTTCTGTCATATAACTAAATCGTTAAATTTGTACTGCATATTTCTGATCTCGACCGAAACTTGGGATTTAAGAATCATTTATAAATATGTTTTAACTGAATGGATGTATTTTATGCACTGGGTTCACAACTCATTTCATTATTTATTGGATTTCAGGTGGCTCTTAGACTTGAATGGGTCGGCGCTACGAGAGCTCGGTCAATCCGTTTATCTTTCCTTTTAACTTTACTATTAGTAATTTCAGCTTTCTACAATATTATGATGTTTGGGAATATTAAATAGATAGTTAATTGTTGTGATAATTATAACATGTTGAATGGTTTCATTTTGACTGCGTTTATAAATGTAGTTTTCCTAATATCGTCAATGTAACCCTCTGGACTTGGTTTGGACGTCTAGGTCAGGTTTAGGGTGTTACATTCAACTTTTATTAAATAAAAACAATATTAATTATGTGTTTATAGAAAAACCAACTCGTGGTTGATGAATACTTGTACTGGGCCAAATTTGAAAATTAATTGTTTTAATGATTCATATTGATTATAATATTTAAATAATTATAAAATATAAAACTTAGCATACATTATTATTAAGACATTAATTTAAATAATACTAAAAGTTCTGGTCGAAGGCCAACAATCTCTTAACCTAATGGCAAGAGGAGTTTAGGTTCGATCTCAAAAAACCCCATTCTCCTCTCCAATTTTAAAAAAAATAAGTTCTGGTCGAAATGGACTTATTATTAACTTAATTAACATCGATACTATTCTATATTCTCAAAATTATGAATTGGAGTGAATTTAACGAATATCTTATTTATTTTTTAAGATAAGGGTAAAGGTAGGATTTTAACCCAAACTTCAAATGAATGTAATTAATTGTGAGCTTAGAGGTAGAATAGTAATTTTTAAAATGTATTAAATAAAATTCAGACTTG
Organism: Gossypium sturtianum; assembly: GCA_025698515.1. NCBI lineage: Eukaryota > Viridiplantae > Streptophyta > Magnoliopsida > Malvales > Malvaceae > Gossypium > Gossypium sturtianum. Next base: position 109,019,172 of record CM046945.1, read on the forward strand.
ACTCCTAATTTTATCTAATTTTAACCACATTAAAAATAAAATTGAAGCCTTGTCTTAAAAAGTTATAAAATATCATTAAATTATTTGAAAGTTTTCATTTTAAGTTACTGAATTATTCCAAAGTTTTTATTTAAACCACTGAGTTGTTAAGTTTTTTTTTAAAGTTTGACAAGCAAGCTCCAAGCGACAATTCAATGATTAGTACGGTGGATCAATACCCATTGACAAGTAGAAGAATGTACCTTAGATCCAAGTCAATCTTGACAGTTAGTGTCGAAGATTGGAGAAGAAAGCTGCTTAGATTTTGGCACATAGATTCTTAACATTCAAATTTGTTTCATGAAAAAAAAAATTAAATTGTAGAAGAGAAGGGGAATGAAAGCTTTTAATTAGTGCAGACAGTGCGAGTAGAGAAGGCCATATAACAATGATTTTAACAGCCTGATGACTCAAATGAAAACTTTAGAATAGTTAAATGATCTTTTTGAAAATTTTTGAAGTTGAGTAACTAAAACATAAACATATTAATAGTTTAGTGACAATGAATGTTTCTTACCCAAAAAATTAGTGTCTGTTGGGTTGAATAATGAGGCTAAAAGAAAAAAAAAGGTAAGAAATTAAAAACTTCAAATGATAACTTTACCAATTATTATTTGATACATAAGTGATTGTATCACACCCCGAATTTAGCGGATCCGAAAATGTGTGTAGATTTGAAGTTATATGTTTAACTCACTATAGTGATATAGTCTGCCATTATAGACTTTTGGTGAACTGAAGTTTGGTGTAAAGTGTCCGCCATAGAAGTATCTAAGGATTTATTTTCACAGTACTCTTCAATTGAAGAAAGAGTACAACAAGCAAAGCGTACACCAACCGAAAGTTTATGCCCTAGAATTTTGTATGCTGAGAACCTATCAAATGTATGAGGAAACTATAGAAGACTTAATTATCTTTAAGAGCATGCCTTATAAGAGTTCCGCCAAAGGTATAGTATGCCAGTTTACTCGAACGATGTGTAAAGTGGGCTTTGTAACATGATGGGTTGAGAGTCAACTAAAAGGATTGACTGGTCAAATAGCTACGACATCAGACTTTCTTTTATATTTCCTCCGATTTTTGGAGGACACTTAAGGGAAAATTTTTGTATGCATTTGACACTTGTCAAGATCCACTAAGAGGTACTGGGTATATATATATGGCAAGAAGGGAACGTTTGGATGATTTTCTTCCTTCTGTGCTACGCTTTAGTTTTCTTAAGCCTAAAATATTCTCTTCTTCTTTGTTAAACTAGAAGATGAGGTTTCTAGGGTAATCGGTGGATGTTTTAACCTCCTAGTAAGTCTGGTAACTCTACATGTTAGGATTTGAAAGAGTAAGGATTTTATGAAGCATATAAACAATAAGATATGAATAAGAGGCCCTGCATGAAGGTCGTCTGTAATTGAGATAATAGTAAATTTTCTGTAAATGGGTTTTTACTGGTGATTCCATGTTTTTTTTAGGTAGCTGCTGCTGTTGGTTCGAAAAGGACGATTAGATTTGGAACTTCGAGCTATAGTAAAGGTGAGTTTTAGATGAGTTTTCATCCTAACTCATGCATATTAATTTACAATGGAAAATCGTATGTTAATGTCATTTCGAACGTTTGGTGAGTGTAAGTGTGTGTGAAGTATCATAAATTTGTTGCATGTTTACAAATGAAATATATAAGTTATTGCATGAACAAGAAGATATGTGGTATTTATGCATATGAAATCAAGTATGGGATAGTATGAATTAGTCAGGTAAGTGAACGAATATGGGTAAGTGAATTCAATGGAAGTAAGTAAAACATCCATTTTTAATGCCTCTAGTAGGGCAGGTACATTGCTAACCGGATAGGCAGATCACGGCGACAACAAAGACACTCATGGTGTAGCCTTCGGTGAGATGTAAACCAGACTGGTAGAACACGACATGAGGATGTGTAAGACCATGTGGCTAAGACCCATGGCATTGTATGTCAATAAAAATATTCATGGTGATGCCTTCGTTGAGATGTAAACTGGACTGACAGATCACAACATGAAGATATGTATAAGCCCATGAGGAAGAAACCCGTGATACCTTCTGAGTTAGTTCGTCGGAACAGGAAACACGTAACTCTCTGCGAAATCTGGAGAATCGCTCTTGGGGGCAAGGATCTAAGTCTGAGGACATCTTAGTTGGATAGCCTTATGATGAAATTTGATATTGACCTAAGGGTATTTCCTGAAATAGTTCTCAGATGTGTTTATGAAGAGTGAATCTGCCATAGTAGCCGCCAGTATAGAGAATTTGGTGTATACGTAAACGGTCTAAGTGTTCGCCAAATTTGAATTTGTCTACACTATGAATGCAAGTTATCAAAATTCTATGGTATTCATCAAATTGAGTATTTTCATGTTACGTGTAGAGGTTATCTGGAATCTAAGTTGTCTGCTAATATGGGCGTTCTCGCCATATATATATATAACATGGTTGTCTGGAATTCTTGTAGATGACTTAGATCGCTTCATTCATCCAAATAAGTTATGATTTGGGGCTGTTTTAAGGATTTGATTGGTATTCTGATAGTTGCCAACTACAGTATGAGAGTTCGCCAAAGGTAGGATTCGTATGAGAGTCAAATTAAAAGATCAATTAGTATAAGTAACCGCCAAGAATAATATCTGTGAGAACATCATCCTAAAAGATTTGTGAGAACACCCCCTAGGTGAAGTATTCTACATTCGTCTGATTGAGAATCTGCCGAAGGTAGGTTCTGTATGGATATCTGTAACACCCATATCTCGTCTTCGTTTTCGAATTAGGGTTTCAGAGTATTATAGAGCAAAACAGAACATTTAACTTTCCAACAGAAACAATTATACAATTAAATACCTATATATATCAAATGAATCTAATCAAGACAAATATTACACTTATGGACATTGAATTGAGCCTATGGGACCTTAAAAATAGTTTAGGAACAATCTGGGTCCAAATCGAAACAAATTAGAACATTCTGAAAAAGAAAACATGAAAATTTGGGAAAATAGGGGTCATACGGCCGTGTGACATAGCCCAAACCGTGTGAACATTTGAAGTCAAGATACACGGCCGTGTCGTAGATTGTGTGCCAAACTATGTGTGTATTCGAAGTTGGGTCACACAACCGTGTCGCAGGCCGTGTCACAAACTGTTTTGAGACACACGGTTATGTCTCAAGCCGTGCTAGACACTGACTTGGGTCACACGACCGTGTCGTAGGCCGTGTGGATCCTGTACCTGAAATTAAAATGACACACGGCCGTGTGATAGCCCGTGTCACAGGCCATGTACAGTGTATATTACCCCTAAAACAAGCCAAAGTAAGTCTAAACCTTGCACATCAAGACACATAGACCCCATTAACCTTAATATGACCAAAACACATACCATTATATTCAACCTATAAGACCTAACCAATATGTCATATTAAGGCATCACAATCAACAATCATTCAACCAAATTATCCAACTAAAAAAAACACATGAACATTAAACAACCATCCATGCTTAAACTATTAATCCATTTTGGACAAAATATAACATACACAAGAAGTTTACCATTCCATAGTTTCAACACCTAATTCTTGACATTAAGAATTATCCTAATCAAAGCCAACCACTTTAACTAAATATACCATCATAACATAACATTTTACATATTAACAACAAACCACCTATATACATGCCATATTCCAAAATGATAAACAAAAGCTACCGAGAAGACTGGATAGTGTGAGCTCCAAATCGATTCGTCCAATCAGTCCGCAAAATGCCAACTATAAAAGAGACACAAATGAAACAAATAAGCTTAAGAAGCCTAATAAGTTCATTGCATATATACCATTTAACTTACCTCAACCAATTTAGATAAACAAGAAGATAAGTTTCTAATTCTTGATATCTAAATACAGGATCACATAACATTAGTATATAACCATTTACATCATAAATGATACCTTCCAAGAGTTATAACCAATTCAGCTCATCCACAATTTCTCAATATGATCCTTAACATTTATAAACAAGAACTTCATAGCTACATTTATCATTTAGTAGTAATATAATTACTCAACAAAATTGAACAAATAAATGAGTTTTAAGAAAATCGATACATAACCCGTTGAACTATAACAATTTGACTTGGATACTCGGGAAACTACACCACACCAAAGGCATTGGTGATGCATAGTAGAGGCACCAAAGTGCAGACAGAGGCACCAAAGTGAAAACCTGTACAAACGCGCTTTCAACCCTATTGGTATGCCAATCGTATCCTAATCGATTACTACATTCACACAGGCACTTAGCAGACTTTTTAACATTATAATCTCAGAGGCACTTCCACAATATTCATACACATGCTATGAATCAAATACATTCGTTTCAATATCAACTAACCATATTATACGTCAACTGCTGAATAATCACTTTTCATCTGTACTTAATTGTAAATATTTTATAATCTCGATTTAATATCATAATTCAATTCGAATATAGTTTAATCAAATCACAATATCATAAGTTATATAAATATATATAAATATATTTATCTATACTATGAACGTACCTACAATCCGCTTTCGGTTAATTCGCAGGGACTACTCAACAATTTTTCCTTTTCCTCGATTATTGTCTTTTTGACTCGGTTCTTGATCTGTATAATAATTAAATTCAATTTATTAAATACACATACACTACAAACTCAATTCAATGCATGAGAACCTTAAGTTTTTATTATTTACACATTTCCCCTAAACTTTTACATTTCTCACAAATTAGTCCCTAAACCCGAAATTTCAAATTTATCAAAATTTCACAACTTCCCATGCCAATCAAACTTTTTCCTAAACCAATAAATTCCCTAATTATTCACAATTCACAAAATTTCTATTTAAATTTTAATATTTTAACACTTTAATCCTTTAACTAAAAACTAACAAAAATCCTTTTACAAAATGATCTTAAACAGCAACTAAGACTACAAATTTACTAATTAACATCAAGAATAACTAAGAATCATCAATGGCACAATTCGAAATCCTTAACAGTTTTAAAAATGAAGCTACAGGTTAGCTAGACCTAGTTGCAACGATCTCAAAAACATTAAAAATTACAAGAAATGAGTTTAAAACGTGTTTACATGCAAGGGATTTGTGATGGCTAAATCTAAAGCTCCAAATATGGAGATTTACTTCTTAATTTTTGGTGGAGACCTTAGGAGAAGATGACAAAAATGTTTATTTTTATTATTCTTTAATTTGTTTATTCTTAATTACAATTTTACCCTTGTTAATAAACAAACAATTTAACAATTTAAAGGTCTTTAACCATCCATCTGTATCCAATATGGTATAATTACTTCACAAGTCCTCTCTCATTTGCTAATTAAGCTATCAAATCATTCCAATTTAATTATGACTAAATTTTATGACTTTTACAAATTAGTCCCTTTTTTTAAATTAACTAAGTAAACAATAAAATCAGCTGACCAAATCTTAATACAACAATCACATAACCTTAAAAATATTAAATACCAATAAATTACAGACTCATTATGTAACACCCCCTACCCGTATCCGTTGCCGGAATAGGGTACGAGGCATTACCGGAGTTTACTAAACATTTTCGAATAATTCCAAGTCATTTATTATTCATATTCTGAAAATAATCATAACGTCCCTCTGTTGGGTCCTCAAAGCCCAAAACATACATTAGGAACCAACCGAGATTAAATCGGGATTATAGAAAATTTTTCGCAAAATCCTAAAATTTTCCTACATTGGTTAGCGTACTTTAATATTAACAAACTTATTTTCTCAACATGTCTCACTTGAATTTACTACTTGTCCTAATATACATAATTTTCCTTGTATCGACGTATCAAAGATAGTCTTATATTTACATGTCATGATACAAATCATTCTCTTCTTTGTTTCTTCATAAATATAAATTATTCAATTTATTATGACAATATTTCATGTACCATCATTTTCATGAGTTTAGTGTATATTTAGTCTAGTAGCAATTCATAATCTTGAATATGCATAATTATCGAGCAAATTTCACATACATGTATTTTCCATGTCATATTTCAATATATCAAATAATTATCATTTCTATGTATTTCAAGTTTAATTTCATGATTTCAAGTACTTGCCATTTTCTATATTTATCCCGTTGAATTTCTCGGAATTTCGATGGATTTTCCGAGAGTACACTTATAGTGTACAATTCGGATCCGTCAATTCGTACACATATGGGTATATCCTTTTTCCGAGAGAGCACACTCCGCATGAACCTCATCCTTACAATGGGATTACAGTCCAGAGCTAAATCCCTATAAGAGAGCACACTCCCGCGAACCTCATTTCTTACAATGGGATTACAGTCCGAGCTAAATCTCTGTAACATATGCTCAAAGAGTATTGTCGGGATTACGAGTCAAAGCTAAATCACTGCGCGACAATTACTCTAATGAGCTTGGATCCGAATTACAGTCAAGGCTAAATTCGAGATCCTAATTCGGATTACCCGTCCGGGCTAAATCCATTTTCCACATATTCTTCTGGGAGGGCTATATCAGGATCACCCGTCCGGGCTAGATCCTTTTCACACATATTCTTCGGGAGGGCTATATCAGGATAGGATCACCCGTCCGGGCTAGATCCTTTTTACCGTCAATTCCTTTTCAGAGATCCATCGAATTTTCCTTTCATTCAATCGGGATTTATTTTCCATTTTCATCAAGAATATCAATGCTTCATCAATTATCATACAATAAACATCCAAATCATATTCACATCAATAAAAATATATTTCAAATATTTAAGAATATAATTCAAGTTACATGAACTTACCTCGTTGCTTGTTCACGTTTATAATTTCACTAATCTGATGTCTTTTCTTTTCCACGTTCAAGTCTCGTATTTGAATTATCCGAATCTTTATAAATAAATTTGATCATCATTTTCATTCATTTCATATTCTTATACATTCAATTTATGCTCTAGGCAAAATTACCATTTTGCCCCTAAACTTTTAATTAATGACAATTTCATCCTTAGGCTCAGAAAAATAAAATTCCTGTAATTTAATCCTTGTTTCAAACCTAATTATTCTCATATATATTGATAATAGCCCATGAATTCTATGAAATATCGAATTTTCATAATTTCAACACTTTTCAATTTAATCCTTAAAACATGTTTTCACCCGATCTTGATCTAAATTAATAATTTCATTCAATTTTGTAATTTAAATAATAAAATAATCCATTTCATGCAATTTGGTCATTTCTGACATTTTTACAAAATTGCCCATAAAATTTTACTTTTATTCAATTTAGTCCCTGAGCTTAGAACATGCAAATTAGCCATGCTAGTTGAATATTCATATATATTTTTTTCCTCCTCCTCCTCTCCATACCACATCCTTAGTACAAATAACACACTTGTAAGTAACATTATCTATAATTTTCACTATTTACTTATATGGATATTCAAGCTGTCCATCCGTGTCACAGTCTCTAAATTATTTTTAACTTGAGCTAAAGAACTCAAAATTAAGATCCACTAATTTTCCCTGAAACTAGACTCACATATATTCTTACCATAAAATTTTCATAATTTTTGGTTTAGCCAATAAGTACAGTTTATTCTTTAAATTCACCCCTATTCTGCTGTCTGACAGTTCCGACCCTTCTTCACTAAAAATTAATTATCTCCTCATACGGGATTCGGATGATGTTCCCGTTTGTTTTTATTGAAAATAGACTCATTCAGAATTTTAAAAATATAAATTTAAGCCCATAATCATGTTTCTCCAATTTTTGATGATTTTACAAAGTCAGAACAGGGGAACCCGAAATCATTCTGACCTTGCCTCACAAAACCTATTATATCTCGTGATTTAAAATTCCATTACTTACAAAGTTTCTTCTATAATAAACTAGACTCAATAAGATTTAATTCCATATTTTATTCATCCTCTAATTCGATTTCTACAATTTTTGGTAATTTTCTAAAGTTAGACTACTGCTGCTGTCCAAAACTGTTTTTGTGCAAAATGTTAATTACCAAGTTTATAACACCTTTATTTCCTTTCTCTACAATATTTCCCATCACTTTCTCTTATTTCTAACATATCAAGAGTATAAAACCTTATATAAGAAAACTCTACATTAACATCAATTCCATGCTTTTCCACAATATCAAACTTAAAAATATATTGGAAACTTGATGTTCTTACCTTGTTTTATTGATTTCAATCTTTAACTTGATTTTCTCTCTCCTCCAGCTTCTATTTCTTGAATCTAACTTGATATTCTTGCTCCCCATAGTCTCCTTGTCATCTTTCTCTCTTGATGGCTATGGAAATTCTTTTGAATTTCAAGTGAAAATGGTGGATTTTTGGTAAAAGGACCAATTTGTAAAGAAAAGAAAACTTCTTTTCTTTCTCTTCTTCTCACGTTGGATTGCATGGGAAAGAGATGATGATAATTCATCATCTTTCCTTCCTTATATACTACATAAATAATAAAATAATGATAAAATAATAAAATATCTTATCAAAATATTAATAAAATAATATTTATCTAATAAAAAAATTATAAAATATCATCAACATCATCATTACTTTCTAGATTTATCTCTCTTCTAATTGACCATTTTGCCCTTTGTGATCTTTTAAAATTCCATCCTTGAATCATCATATAATTTGGTAAAATTATAATTTAGTCCCTCATAATTCTTTACCTATTCAATTTGGTCCTAATTCATCCGATTTCCTTAGTTTCTAGATCATTCCACCCTTAAAATATTTTCACTATTGGTCCTTCAACTTTTTTATATTTACACTTTAACCCCTCAAGTTTTGAATATTTACTCTCGGGCAACAAAACTTTTCTCACTTTTACAATTTAGTCCTTTCTTGAATTAATATTGTAATATATCATAATATACTTCTCAATGTTGTCATAACTCCAAAATTCCCCTTTTTGTCGCTTTATTTCCTTATTTTACTATATCAAAGATAATATCTTACTGTAAAAATTTTCGGGGTATTACACATTAGCCGGAATTGTGGTCCCCAAACCACTGTTTCTGGTATCACTGAAAAATGGGATATTACAATATCATTCTGGGAAGTACATTTGTCTTTCTAAGAAGGAAATGAGATATGTATCGACTGGTGAAATCTGGAATCAGCTCAAAGAGTGACTTGTGAGTGGATTGGTCAAGTATGGAAGTTGATGTATATGTATATATAATATTAGGAAAGTATTCGCCAAAGACAAAGATGAAATCCAAAGACTTCAAGATGAGGAATTCAACCATAAATGCTTCAAGGTAATCTAGGTTAAGACTCACTAAGTTCTTTTGAACTTATAAATGTTTGATTATGTTTCAGGTTCTCCTGTGAGAATGGGTACACCAAGAGGGGCCAAGCCAGGATTGTGCGACGGTAGTAGTGTGAGTTGCAATATTATGCATATAGAGGGCATCATAGGAGTATGACGAATAGTATGCTACACCAAGAAGAGTCTGCTATTAACAAAGTTTTATGTTGTAATATTGCACATTGTTTAAAACTTTAATGTAATTATTAAACGTCCTGTTTTATATTCTATTAACAAAGTTTTATGTTGTAATGTTGCACACTGTTTAAAACTTTAATGTAATTATTAAACGTCTTCTTTTATATTAAAGAACATTAATAAAAGAAATAAGAAATGTGATTTAAAATAGTTGTACGTCGGTTGTAAAGATTTCTGTTAAGAGTTTATGTGTTGTAACATCTTATATCCGGATTTAGCGATTCGGGTCGAGTAAAAGGTGTTGCAGATTGAATAATGAGCCATAATATCATCTACACGATTTAAATAATGAAAGATCCGATATTTAAAATTTGTATTTAGAATGACTAGAAAAGTAGAAACAAGACTAAATATAATTTGATCATTATGAGCAAATCCAAAATCTTTATAGATAGAACCAATCATTAATTCCTAACTGTGGGATGAATGGAATCCAATACATTAATTGTTAACAAAAGAATAGAAAAAGCTTTATTGTATCGCTTCAATTCTATAGGAATTCTTGAACCCAAAAAGTTAAGAATAAGTTTTTCATTCCCTAAGATACAATAAGCATTTAGAATATAGAAACAAATTAGATTTGTCGAGAAGTACAAATTCATATGGGTACGATTTTCATTGTGCAACTTAGTTAAATCATTTTGTTGTAGATTCCTATATGAAAATTTATAGATGTAATAATATTTATAAATTTTTTAACTTTACTTATAAAATTAAACTATTTCTTTATCAAATAATTATCTTCTCCGACATAACAAAAGTATAAAAATAAAAAGTGAAAATTTTGGTACGTCCGTGAGAAGGAAGTGCATTGATAAATACAATAAATGAGATCAGAGAGAAAGAAGAGTAATTGAAAAAAAAAGAGAGTAATAAATAAAAGAAAAGAAAAATTAAATAAAATAAAGAGATTCAATAGCCTTATCTTTTGGCCTTCATTTGCCTTTAATAATTTCCATTTTCTTTTCTTTCAACAATGAACGTCTTGTCAACGACCCAACACGCAGTCGCTTGCCGGTTCTGGTTTAAGCTTACCCTTTTTTTCCTTTCCTTTCCTTTCCTTTCATCTTCAGCTTCTTTTCCAGATAACCTCTACTTTACTCTCAGTGTAAGTCTTGTTTCTTTTTCGGATTTTAGTTTTTGGGTATCGTTTTTTTCAAATATTCTCTTAACATGTACAAGTCTTGGTGCAATTTTACTTCAAGTCCTTGACATAAAACTTCAAAGATTTTGAATATTTTCCCATTTAACCCAAAGTTCAAGTTAATTTACTCCATCTCATGAAAATGGGAATTTTTTTTCCTGCAGTAAATGAGTAGGTCGTTAGAGTTTCCATTCCTTTAGGGTTTTACGTTTTCCTTGTTTGGTTTCCGAGAAAATTTTTGTTGAAAAAGAAGAATTAAAAATGGAAGAATATAATCGAGTAAACGGGAACAGTATCCCGAAGGGAAATTTCGTGTATGCATCTCCAGTTGTAGCAACTGAAACCAACACCTCACAAAATCCACCAAAGCTCCACTTATTGAGAGACCAACAAGAAGCGGAAGATATGAAAGCCAAGATCATTGCTCATCCTCACTGCTCTAATCTCTTTGAAGCTTACATGGATTGCCAAAAGGTAAATTGCCCATAAAAGTATATACAATGTTGTATTTATATATAATGTTTGTCAATGTCATACAGGTAGGAGCTCCGCCTGAAGTAGCAGCCCGGCTAGCAGCGACTCGACAAGAGTTTGAGGCAAGGCGGCGATCTGCAGTGTCATCGACAAGAGACACCATTAAAGACCCGGAACTTGATCAGTTTATGGTAATATTTTAACATTTGTTCTGTCATAAACTTTGTTGTCTTTGGCTAACATTGTGGATGCATTTATTTAATACAGGAAGCTTATTATGGCATGTTGGTCAAATATCGAGATGAACTGATGAGGCCAATGCAAGAAGCTTTGGATTTCACTAGGAGGACCGAAGCTCAACTTAACAGGGTCAGCAATGGCCTAGTGCAGATCTTCAATTCTGGTATACTTTTTTTTCTTTTCTTCATTTGAAGACCCAACAGTGAAGAGAAACCCTAGCTAATCACGTGTCTATAGTAATAAATTTGATTGCAAATTGCAAATCAAACTAATATTTGAAAAGAAGAACAAAGACAAAAACACAATTGGGTTTACGCTATAGTTGGTGTAATGTAAACAATAATGATGAAAAAATAAAATAAAAAATTCCCACGTTGGCTTCTTTTATGGGTTACCTTTTTGTTTTATATTCTAAACGATCTCTGACCAAACAAAGCCATTCTTATTTGTTTTTCTTTTTGGAATGAATCTGATTCTCTTTTTGTTAGTTATTGTTCATAAATACGTACCTGGAGAGATAGTGCTACCTCATACTAACTGCTATGGCTATGGCAAAGATGCTTGTCTTTTATATCCTCGGACCATGGATGTCGAATACGTTAGATCTTGTATGTTCACATAGATGATTTTATCTTTATATTATTGTTAAAGAATGCATTAAACACGAATACTTTGAAAATTTTGGTGATATGGAATTGGAGATGGTTCTTTTATTAGCTTCACTGTTGTGGTTGTCCTGGACACTGTTTGGTGAGCTTATAAAGTTATAATCTTGATCGGTCAACTTTCACTGAATTGTATAGGCAAATGCATTCAATTTTCCTTCACCTTATTTCCACTACGGCCTACAGTCTTTACGACTTTAGCTATTTGTGGCTTTACATGTGCCATCTCTCTACTAGCCATCTTTGCTAGGACTTTTGTTTGAATTAGTCACTTGGACTTTTTATCTTTTTTTAAGTATTCATGTTCAACTCATAATAAAATATGATGTACAAGTGTTAGAGACACTCCTATCTGAGACTCACGTAGAATGACTGATTCTGTGAATACATATTGATGATGTTGTTGAACATAACAGATGAGAAGTGTGACGGTGTTGGTTCATCTGAGGAAGAAGAAAACAATAACCATAGTAATGGAGAAACCAAAACCAACCCTCGAGCCGAAGATCTAGATCTGAAGAACCAACTCCTGAGGAAATATAGAGGCTATTTAAGTAGTCTAAAGCAAGAACTTTCCAAGAAAAAGAAGAAAGGGAAACTACCCAAAGAATCTAGGCAAAAATTGCTTACTTGGTGGGAGTTGCATTACAAATGGCCATACCCTTCTGTATGTATATGTTACTGGAATACTGAATTGATTTTTTTTTTTTTTTAATCCATTGATTGCTAAAATGAATGGTAAATGGTACAGGAGACAGAGAAGGTGGCATTGGCTGAATCAACTGGGTTGGACCAAAAACAGATAAATAATTGGTTTATAAATCAAAGGAAACGCCACTGGAAACCTTCTGAAGACTCGCAATTCATGGTGATGGATTGCTTGCATTCACCAAATGCAGTTCTTTATATGGATGGTCATTACATGGGTGGCGGCCCTAATCGTCCGGGCCCATCTTAGTTTGCAATCAACCCTTCATACTTACATATTTATCATGGAGAACTCAATATTAAAAGTTAGATTCTATTTTATTTTTTCAACTCAAAAGTTAGATAAATTAGTCTATGTACATTAAGTCAAAAAGTAAATTAGTCTTTTCTGTTAAAAAAAATCATTCATTTATATTGTTAAAAATTAACGTGATTGACAGAATAACTTGGCAATGACACGTGACGTATCATATGTACCTCATATTGACGTACATGAATCGATTTTTAACAATAGAATTTGATTTTTTTTAAAAAGATTAATTTATCTTTTAATTTAACGTATAAGGGCTAATTTATTTATTTTTTTAATAGAAGAGGTAAAATGCAATACAATTTTTTAGTACATGAGCCTTTATGATATTTTTACCAATATAACGTAATATCTTATAACAACTACCATTTCCATGTTCTATATATTTGAATTCGAGTGCAATTAATGTCGGATAATAATGTGATATTTTTTTATAAATATTATATATATAAATGAAGTGCCATATTTTCATATTTACGTCGGAAAATGATAATGTTTTTTAGATTAAAATTGAAATTAAAATTTTTAATATTAATTAAAAAATATAAAAAAGCTTAATCTAATAAAACATTGGACTACTTAAGGTAAATATAAATATCGAAATTCAATTTAGCACTTAAACTAATTAATGGTGGTCATCTAATTATGCCCACATTCTTGTTTTAGTCATTTAATTTTAAAATTTTCTAATTTAGACACTAAACTTTGTATTAAACATGTGACTTTTTAAGCCTTACTTAAAAAAAAAAACTGTCACTATCCATATATGTGATGATAATCCTTGAATCAAAAGAATTTTTTTATTAGCATATTTAGTATAATTAGAAAAGTTTTATTTTTGGGGTTTTATAAATTTATAAACATGAAATGTCTTTATTTTAAAAGCTGAAAGCTTTGCTTAGGAAGAATGAGTATCAAATTAATAGAATTTGTAAATGTGAAGTGTTAGATTTGTTGAATTATTTAGAATTAGGATAAAAATGATAGAATATGTAAGTACTGATGAATAAATGTGTTATTATATTAGTTAAAAAAAGGTAATGCTATTATTTCCGTTACCAATATAATGGTGAGTGACCAAAACAGAAATGAATACAAAGTTTAGTATCCAAATTGAAAATTTTCAGAATTAAATGATGAAAACAAGAATGGATGACAATTCACATGGCAGCTTGGCCTTTTTTCACACACCTAGAAGGAAGTATTTATTTGTAAAGTCGAACTTCATGATAATTTATTTACAATGATTGAATGCCAAGCAATGAATGTTATTAAATCATTCTAAGCATTAATTCATACTATATATTTAGAATATATCAAAATGAATCATTATTCTACAAATAAATAAAAAAACGAAATTCAATAATGATTATTTGGTCACTGACCAGTTTAAAGTTTAATTATTAATACATTATTCAAACCCATAATTAGAGACTCACTAATCATATCTTAATTTTATTTATTTTAAATGTTCCTTTCTATAATGTCTGCCTTTTCTTAAATATTTTGTTCATCATTTAGGAGCAAAAGTGGCTGTCGTCCTTGCTTTCCTTTCTATGTTTTACTTTCCTTGAGCAACATAATTAGGGCGATTTCATTTCAGTTCTCTTTCCAACAATACATGAATAAAGGAGCTCCTGGGAGATGAATTTTCTTTTTTAGACAATTCCTATTTAATATTTTTTAAAGGTCATGTAATTAAAAAAAAAAATATTGTAATTAAGTTGAATTTAACAAAAAAAAATAACAGTATTAATAGCTAAAATTGAATTTTAAAATTTAAAAAATAAAGGAACTAAATTCCTAGAAATACAAGTATATAAACTAAATTTCTAATTTTCGAAGAGTAAAAATTATAGACATATTTTAACATTTTTTTAAATGCTAGTATCATTGTGTGTTTATCTCAAAAGTCGGTACTATGAATTCGAATCACAAAAATCTAACATTATTTGTGGTAAGTAAATTGGCGGTGATTTATTCTTACTAAAAATATGTGAATAAATTGTAAAAGTAAAACACACACATTTAAAATAATATTCCATTCATCTATGCCTCTTACAATGTACCCTAGCTTCACTACATGAACAAAAATCAATCAATGTAATATATAAAAGTTTCATATTATATTTAAAAAAAAAGTTAAATTCAATTTTTTTGAGATAATATTATTATAAAAAAACATAGAAGGGAGTTTGATTTCGAAAGAGAGGAACAACGATACTCATCTCAGTTTTTGCAAAGTATGTACAAATTAATATTTAATTTATACGACAAACATATAGATATATATCTATTAACATTTAATCTCTACATTGAGTTCATATATGTGATGGTCACAATAAGTAGGCCTAACAAGCTGCAGATGGGTGAGTGAAGGGAGTGATGAAATGAGATTTCTGTCCCAAGGTAAAAAGGGTGGTGGAAGGGTTTTCACCCACATTGTCAACCCTCTCACAGGAAGGGCACATGGTGAGGGTAGCTGCTCCCACCTGCATATAGCATGGAGCTGTTACTTTCAATGATTTAAGCTCTTCCACTTCCTTCTGCAACCTCTTGTTCTCCTCCGTTAGTGTTTCATAACATTTCTTCAATAACTCACAGTTCACTTCAGTCTGTTTAAGCTTTGTCCTGCATAAAAATAAAGGTAAAATAAAAAACCCATTCTTGGAAATATCAAATACTAAAACTTCCCGAGCTACATGGTCAGTACAAAAACCTGGCTCTCCTATTTTGGAACCATACTTCCACTTGGCGTGGCCTTAGATTCAGCTCCTCTGCTAAAGCTTGCTTCTGTTTCTGTTAACACATAAGGGAACAAAAGTTATAGATATAAAACATTAAATAGAATAAAGATCAAATAAGGAAGATGGGGAGTACAGGACTGAGAGTGCTGTGTTGTTTGAATTTGTCTTCTAAAATGGAAGATTGTTGTCTGGTGAGCCTAAGTTTCTTTCTGGGGCTACCTTCGTCGTCTTCATCACTCACCCTTGAACAAATTCTCTCCAATTCTACCTCTTCACCACCTAAATCTCTCTCTCTCTTAACACTCGAGTTTGAAAATGAAGATGCTGCACTGAGAGATGAGGCTTGTTGTTGGTGGGCATCAATAATAGCGCATGTGTCATACGATGGAGCTAGAGAAAGAAGAGCTGGTGAAAAGTGGTCATGTTTGAGGAACAATTGCTTCTTCTTTTGTTGATGATGATCCAACTGCGAAATGTTTTCTTCCTTGACAAGGCAGCCTAGGCCGAGACCTAGGGCAGTGTTACAAATATCATCAAACCCCATCGTGGTTAAAGCTAAAACTAAGCACTGATTCTTGATGCTAAAAGGTTTCCTTAGAGAGCAATGGATGAAGGGACATATAGAGGGTGAGACGGTGGGAGGTATTCTTTTTTGGTACAAAAGAGACATAATTTATTTCAATGTATTGTTTAAATTAATTCAACTAAGTTTTTGATAGTTTCTACAAATGAATTATTAATAGAAAGAAATAAATATGCAAATAGTTAAAAATTCCCATCTCTCATTGTCAATTGACCTTTTTTTAATAATACTCTCCTTTTTCACTCACCATGTCCATCCAAGAACCAAGAATTCAATGTATAAAGTGCATAGTATGGATTGCATATGTGGAATCATATGGAAAGTGGTGATGTACACAAGCGCATATAAAAGAGAAAATAATTGGACCTCTCTTTTTTACTTTACTTTTTTTTTTTTTTTTTTCCTTTATGGACTTTTCTTCTGATTTTCACTCTAAATTCACACCTTTAGATACGTTGATATTTAAATACATTGATAAAAAATACACAATTTTTGTTTGTAAATGTTGAGGGAGAATAAACTTTTTTTTATTAAGAGAAGTTTTTGAAGTTTTGTTTTTTGGGATATCGACTCAGACCTTGAATAGAAGAGGTATTGCTTCCGAGGTATCTATGCTTGGTTTTAGCTCGGGGTTTTTGTCTCCCTACTTTGAGGAGAATTCAAAGGGGTCCACGGAGTTTAGGCGTGAGTTCCTAAGTCCACCAAGAAAATGTTTTATCATTTTCGCCTTGGTGGGGTTCGAACCCATGCCTTTAAAGGGCCTTAGTGGATCTAGACGCTCCAGTATAAACTCTGTGAACCCCTTTGGACCCTCCTCGAAGTAGGAAGATAAAAACCTGAGGCTAAAACCGAACATAGACATCTCAAAAATAATATTTCTATCGTTTGAGATTTAGATTAACGTCTCAAAGAACGACACTTCAAAAACTTCTCTCAATAAGAAAAATGATTCTCTCTCAATAGTACATAAACCTAGTTCATTTACTTCATAGTTCAGACATCTACTTTTAATATATATAAATCAACATTTAGTGGAAGATTATTGTCACTAGAAAGTAAATATAATTACTTTCTTTTTCTGTGTTAACACCAAATGGGTGGTGATTAATTAAAGATAGGGGTTCAAAATTATTATCAGTTATAGGCAAGGATGTTGATTTTAGTGAGGTAAATCATAGGAGACAACGTTTTATATATATATATATATATATATATAATAGAATTATATAAAGACCCATCATCAACTATGTGTTTGTATGTATACCTAATTGCAGACCACCCAATTGTTCCCCACTTTTACATGCCTTACTTCTCTAACAAGACATAGACTCTTCGTTAAACTTGCCCAAAACCCCAAATATTCTTGCACGACATCACCTTATAACTTGATTCCTACAAGCAGGCAACAACACCAGACAACTTGGTATGGTCAGAAAAACAAAGAAATAAGCTCTCACAATATAGAAATTCAATTAATTTATGTAATCATCTTTTAAGAAATAACATTAAATGAGTCTGAGATTTAAGTCATTACTAACAATCAATTTTTCGAGTTTATTCAAAGATATATTCAAGATGATTCTGGACCGTTATTAGTTGCACTGCAAATAGGGGAAACGACATATAGCTACCACTTTCACTCAAAAATTTGGAGGAAGAGAAAGAAAGAGATGTGCACCATAATGTTGGAAATGGCAAAATGGGACCTCCCTGATTTCAAATCATTGAACATTTGGTATAGGATGTATATAATAATGAAGATTCCATGTTAAAAATTTCAAAGATGATATAATACCACTCGAATACAATTCCTTATCACAAACTGCCCTTTGAAAGTTGATTTTGAGTTCCAGCAATTTCATGTTGTAACTGTATGTACCTATGCTATGCACATGTCTTCCGTTTCTTTTTGTTATTTTTAATAATTATATACCCATTAAAATCTTTGGTTTACCAGTGGCAGGACAAGAATTAAATTATATGTTTTTATGATAGTAAAAATATAATTTTACCATTTTACTAGTCTATATCTTTATAGTTTTTAAAGGATTAAATTAAAATTTTATCATTTTTGGGGGCCAAAGTGTAATTTTACCATTACTAATTTAAAATTTTATAAACTATAAAGGGACGTAAATAAAAAAAAAATTATTTTAGGGAGGACGGGTCCTTGTTAGCCCCCTGAATTCGTCACTACTATCCATTCACTAAAGAATTATATGTAAAATATGGATAATTCTACAACTATTTTAATTTTGATGCTATTATTATATTTGTTATACCTCACTTGGATTGGATATGTGATATTTCGAGGGAGCTCTCTAAAGATGTTTGCGAATGGTTCCTCTCCTCTCATCCTCTAGATCATCACTAGTTGCTCAACCTTCTGAATGAGTTACCTCTCGTGGGGACTATCTGCTAGTAACAGGAATAGGAATGTACCCAACATTAAGCCACTTGCTGCTAGGATCCTTTACGCCACCATTTTCTCCTCTTTATTTCTTCCCTTGTTAATATCTCTCATCAATAATATTTTATTTATTTTGTCTTTTTGGTAAACTATATTCTATTTATTTTTGTCTTTGTCAAGTGAGTGAGTGACATTAAACTCATATTTGCTCTTTTTTGATACAATATTTAAAATTATCTATAGTCCCTCTCCAATCCTTAAATAAAAGGATAATGTTGTTCAGCACACTCAAACCTACGTCTTTTTACACTGGCAACAATACTGATGCCAATCGAACTAATATTCAATCCATAGTTGTTTTTATTATTTTAAAATTTAATTTAAAGCTTAAAAGTAACTTTTTATTTATTAAAATGAAAAGACTTAAATACCACTCTTTTCCTTTCTTTTTTATTTTATTTCTGTTATTGTAATTTTAATTTAAACTTAGATAAAATAGTAATTAACATAAATCATCTACGTCAATGATAGGTAAGTAAACGTTGATTGAAGATTCGTAATTCTTTTTATAAGAAAACCTATAATAATGGAATTCCAACATAAAAGAATGTATTAAGCGTACGGATTGTATTGTGCATATCTATATTACCATATAAAAAGAAGGCAGTACACCTGTTTTTAGTTTTTAATTATATAAAAATAGTTAAATTTTATTTAATCTTTATATTTTAAAATTCTTTTATATAGTTTGGCCCTCAATTAGTGTACATATTTTATAAAATTATTAACATCGTTAAATTTTTATTAAATTCAAGTCTATTACAATATCATTTTTTGTGACATGATTATCGAGTGAGTATTTTTTTTAAACTTTAGAATGTCACACCAACAAATTTAACTGAATATTTTTAACGATATTAACTGTACAGACCCAATTTAGCCTGGGCTCGCTACACCTAAATCACAAACAATAAAAAAAAACAAGAAAAATAAAGTAAAGAGTCCAATACAAAAGTCCAGATTACAACCCAAAAAAAATCTACCCTAATTCCCCTGGCCCAACAGGCCCAAAAGCTAAACCAACTCAGAAACCCTAGGGTTTTTGAGTCCCAAAGCGCCGTACCCCCCTCCCATGTGCTGCCTTCGGTGTGCACGTCGCCCGAGGACCGCCATCACCAAAATGGCAACCTCAGCCTAGTTGACCTCCTCTCTGACACCTACAAAGCAGCAAAATAGCAACAACAGGGGGCAAACAACAGCAGAGAAAATAGCAAGCAAAGATAATAATTTTTTGTATTTCTTTCGGCTATAAAAGCCTTCATGCCAAACGATGTAAGTTTTTACACAGAAAAAACACAAAAAACATATATCAAATACAAAAGATTTAAAAGGTGATTTTTCACAAGTTTATTTACGTCATTTTCTTTCCTATTCTAATATAATAAAAATAAATAAAAAACAAGAGGGAACAGGGTTTACCCGAGTCAGTATACGCCTTCATCGGCAAACGCCGTCGTCGTTTGGACTCCTTTGACCCGTGAGGGTTCGGACGAGGATTCGAAAAACGCCCCTATTTTCTTATTCTCATTTTTCTTTTTTCTTTTTTATTTCTAGGACGAGTAGAGGACTCGTGTTTTTTTTTTTAAAAGGGAACTAAAAGAGGCATTTCTATCGCCGGCCACCGTTTGTGGCGGGGCTACGGCGGGCCACGGCGGAACCCTAGGCCGGAGCCATAGCCGGACGGGGCTGACTACAGAGAAAAAAAAGAGTCCCCTTTTTGTTTTTTTTAAAGAACGATTAAAAATGATTTTTTTTAGATTTTTGGCCTTAAATAGGGGCCATGGAACGACGTCGTTTCACTCGGGCTTTTTAAGGCCAAAACGGCGTCGTTTTGAGCTGGGTCGGACCGACCCGACCCGACCCGCCTAGGATCCGCGTGTGTTTTTTAGCGAAAGGGTTATTTGCGCTTTTGGCCCTTCCGCTTTTTTATGGTTTTGCGATTAAGTTTATTTTATTCTTAATTTTGCCCAATAATTTACTTCGATTTTCAATTTGGTCCCCCCTGATGCTGTGCGTTTTGGAGGAGAAGGGAAGATTTCTCTTTTAGTCCCTCTTTGTTATTCGCGCGTTCAATGGGGTTCTTTTCTTTTTTTATTTATTGCAGATTTGCCCCGAATTACTTTTTTAAGTTCAATTTAGTACTTTTTGGTTATTTTTGCTATTTTATTGTTAAAATTAATTAATTTAATATTTCTATTATTTTTATTATTATTATTATTATTATTACTATTGTATTTACTATCATATTTATTATTACTATTCATTATTTTTATTATTTTTATTTTTATTACTATTATTATTATATTATCATTACCATTATTTTATTTTTATTACTATTATTATTTTATTATTATCATTACCATTATTTTATTTTTACTATTATTATTATTATTACTATTATTTAGTTGTTTTTTACTACTATTAATCGTATTATTATTTTTATTTATTATCATCGCCATTATTTTTATTATTATTATAATTATATTTTCTTGTATTATTATTACTATTATTTTTATTTTTATTATTATTCCTTTTATTACTATTATTATTAATGTATTGTTATCATTATTCTTTATTATATTATTATTATTGTATTATTATTGTTATTATTATCATTATTATATCATTAAACTAGTTAACTTAGTATTATTATTACTTACATCATTTTTATTTATTTTATTTATTTAGTTTACCTATTATTTTTCTTTTTATAACTCGTTTGTTTTATTTCTTTATTTCATTTTATTTTCGTCTTTGTTATTACCGTTCACATTAATGTATTAATAATCATTCTATTATGCAATCTAAACCGTCGTAATTCATCTTTTTTATTTTACTATCAAATCGTATTACATTTTACCTCGACACATAAAAATAATTTTTTTAAATAAAGGCAATATTTCATGTTTGGAAATTCGAGGAATCGTGCCCTATCGTGCTGGGTTTCGGTTTTCCGTTTGACCAAATAACCAAATATCCTTTTAAAATTTTGTCCATGTTTTCTAAAAAAAACAAGGCAATAGTTCGTGTTTAGAAATCCGAGAAATCGTACCCTACCGTGCTGGGCCTCGATTTTTCGTTTGTCCAAATAATTGAATATCCTTATAAAAATCTCAATGCATGAACTTTGGAAATCACGAGAGGATCTTGGCATCGAGGGTTTGAAACGTCATATCCTATCATGCTGGATGTGATATTTTATTCCTTCGGAACAAGAGAATCTCAATATCCAATTCGAGTTATTTAAAATTTTTTAAAACGGAATTGTATTTTAAAATCGTTTCAAACTTTTGGCATTAGGACATTAAATAATCAATTAGGTACCAATTTTGGGCGTCACGAGAGTGCTAATCCTTCCTTGTGCGTAATCGACTCCCGAACCCGTTTTTCTAAATTTCGTAGACCAAAACTGTTGTTTTAATAAATCAAATCTATTATTAAAATGACCGAATTACGAGGTGACCCGATCACACCTCATCAAAAAAAGATTGGTGGCGACTCCCGTTTTTCATTTTCGTTTTCAAAACCAAAGTCAATTCCCGTTTTTACAAAAATGGTTTCGACAGCTTGGCGACTGCACTGGGGACAATAAGAGAGTCAGGCCGTAAAATTGATTAATTTTTGTCCTTTTGATTAAAAATTTGGAAAATTGTTTTGAAAAATCATATTTTTTTGATGCATTTGTGCTATGATTACAATAATGTCGAGTCTCGTAAAATACTTTGGCATTACATTGCATGACCGTCGTGGTCATACCTTTAAGTGGGAGTGAGAAACTATGCTTTCGTGAGGTTTTCACCTCCGCATGGGCTAGTGGACTATTTCCGGGATACATCCGTACCTATGTCTTCGTGAGGTTTTCACCTCCGCATGGACATAGGGAAATGTATTCCCCTGAACAGAACTTGATCCATATGAGCCTATAATGGGTGAGGATTAAGGAATCTGCTGGTTCAGGTACCCTTTTCCTTAGAACTGTACCTCATATAGTGGACCATAGGAACCCACCAGATGAAATAGTGGTTATCCATATAGGTGTTTGATTATTTTCTGTTTGCCTTGGATCTTATTATTTGATACTGACTTGTGTGTTTTGTTTGTGATTGCATGGCATTGCATATTTAAAGAGGAGTCGATTCGTGTTCGGTTACTAAGTTAGAAGACTTAACATGGAGAATGAATTTCTTGATAGAGTCGAGGATAATGCGGCTGTCCGCACATGGTCGGAGAAGTTACAACTAGAGAAAGGGGACAGTCTAGCTGAAGGATACACATCGGAGCTGTGGGACTTTACACACGTCAGTATGATACAAAATGAGCTGCAAGAGTTGAGAGATATATAGGCCCATTGGGATGAGGGAACTAAGCAATTGTTCTACCAGAATTATGGCGATATACCCTATTTGCTGGATGTCAAGGTAGACAAGCATCTGTTTCGGGCTATGACTCAGTTTTGGAACCCTGCCTATAGCTGTTTCACTTTCGAGAAGGTGGACTTGGTGCCCACTGTGGAGGAATATACGACCTTGCTGCGTTTTCCAAAGATCCAAGTTGATAGAGCTTACTCTAAGGCCGCTAATGCCCCGACTTTTATGAAGAAGTTAATAAGTATTACTGGGATGAGTGAGCCTTGGGTTACGGCTCGAATTCAGCAGAAAGGGGATGGTAAATGTATTCATTGGGTGATCTTGAGAGACTTGATCTTGGCGCATCCGGATATAAAGAGGAAAGTTGATATCTTCGCCTTGAGCATTTATGGTTTAGTGATTTTTTCTAAAGCTCTGAGGCATATTGATGAAGCAGTTACTGATTTATTCGATCGCCTTGATAAAAGAGTCACGCCTGTACCTACAATTCTGGCTGAGACGTTTAGATCTTTAAGCCTGTGTCGGAGGGTAGGTGAAGGTAGGTTTATTGGATGTGCGCAGCTATTATTGGTATGGTTTCATGGACATTTTTGGAAGGTGGACAGGGTATCTTATCGGGTCTTCTCTTAGAGTTATTCCCCATTAAAAGAGAAGGTTGCCATGCAAAGGAGAGATGATATTACAGAAGAAAGTGGATGACGATTCTTCAAAATCTCAAAGAGGAAGATTTTGAATGGAGAGCCTTTTGGATGGTCCCTAACGAGATCCTCTATCGGTGCGAAAATTTCGATTACGTGCCTTTGCCTGGAATTTGGGGGCCACTGGATACACTCATTTACTTGTATTAAGGTAGTATAAATCGAGGCAATTTATACCGACAACTTACGGGCTTGCTCAATGTGAATTCTCGTATAAAGCAGACAATTATAAGAAAAGGGTTCGGGAGATTTATGATGCTTGGAAGCAGACTCGCCGGATGAAGAGATTGGTTGTTGGTTCTATGACGACGCCTGAGTACAACGAGTGGTTTAGCAAAAGGATTAATGATAGTGTTCCTGGGCCGAGTTTAGAAGGTGCTCGATCAATGGAGGAATGCTTGCAAGTTGTCCCGTCAGAACTAGAGATTATAAGACAGGACTTTGAAAAGTAGAGTCTCGAGTTCGGGAAAAGGATCGAGCAGCTAGAGGAAGAGAAAATACACCTGAGATTAGATGTGAAAGTACAAAAGTCAGAAGCTGAGAAATTAAGAAAATGGAAGAATAGGGTTGAAGAAGATCTTAATAGTTTAAAGACAGACTATAAGAAGATGCGTCTGTCGATGAGGACTGCTGGCTTAGGAAAAACTTCGGAGCAGTGGTGTCAGGAGATTCGAGACGAAAGGACTAAAGCTGATCAATGGGAGGAGAAATTCCGAGAGGCACAAGCACAAAATGAATATGTGGAAAAAAACCTCTCAGAAAGCCGAAATGAACAAAGTGAGTTAAAGGATAGAGTTGTGAAACTCAAGAGATCTCTTCATCATCATCGAAGCCGTAACTCTGTGAAAGAATTAAGAGCAAGTTTGAGCAAAATTGAAGAAATGAAAAAGAAGATTGAAGAATTAGAAATGGCATTGCAGAATTGTCAAAACCGTATTGAGTCCCTAGAGGTGAATGAAGAGCATTGGAAAGAGGAGCTTCACTACTCTCAAAATCAAGTTGGAAATAGGGATCACATCATGGAAGAAGCCATAACCCAAATTCGAGAGATAGCTGATTACTTGCAGACTTTGGCGGTACAAGCGGATATATTAAGCGTGCAGTACGAGTCGCGGTCAAATCGTAGACAAGAGCTAGCTTCACTACTTAGGAAAATTAAAGCTTTAGGTACTAGGGCAAGGCCTTATTTGTAACTTGATTTTATGTAAAGGACTTTGTTATCTAGTAAAGTTTTCTAAATGAAATTGAATCAGAACACATTCTTTGCATTCATGCATTGGAATTTGTTTTCATTTCATATGCATTAAAGGTCGTTAAAAGATTCTAATTGAATAAAAATTATTTCAGCGTTAATCTGGACAACAACAAGAATCAACCAATTGAACACCATTACAGTACTCGCTCTAGATCTAAAGTGATGGATCAAAGATTAGAAAGACTAGAACAAATGCAAAAAGAGATGCAAGACCGGTTGCAAGCTTAATCGCAAGAACAATTAGCAAAGGTGCAACAAGAAATGAGGATCAAATCTTGGAATCCCAAAGAAGCATGGTGAATCAATTGGCGCAGTTGCTAGCCGGAGAGCGAGAAAAGGGAAAAAGGCACTGCGGTTAACTCGGGAGACGATAATGAAGATCCCACTTACCCCCCAGGTTTTGCCTTGGTAAACGTTCAGGCACAACCGGATGTGTACCCACAAAGGGCACCAGTGACGATCAGACCCCAATAGTACCAAGTCGGTACCTCAGCACCTATGAATTACCAAACGGGCTCAGGCTCTAACCAGGGGGATAACCCGACTAACCCTGTGGTCCCCGACCTGGATGAGGTGACAGAAACGAAAAGGGTAAAAGCGGAGCTACCGAAACAACTCGAGGATAGGTGCAGGTGGTTAGAAGAAAAGTTCAGGGCCATGGAAAATGCTGATTGCCATGGCAGAATTGATGCCAAGGATCTCAGCTTAGTTCCAGACCTAGTGCTCCCGCCAAAGTTTAAAACTCCGAAGTTCGAGAAATATAATGGGACAAGCTGTCCTGAAGCTCATATTACCATGTTCTGTCGAAGGATGGCAGGATATGTTAATAATGATCAGCTATTGATCCACTGCTTCCAAGATAGTCTAATTGGGTCAGCAGCCAAATGGTACAATCAGTTGAGCCGTGCTCAAGTCAATTCATGGAAAGACTTAGCACATGCTTTTATGAAGCAGTACAGTCATGTGACAGACATGACGCCCGATAGGCTTACATTGCAAAATATGGAGAAGAAGCAGAATGAAAGCTTTAGGTAGTACGCCCAAAGGTGGAGAGAGGTGGCAACACAAGTCCAGCCACCTCTTCTGGAGAAAGAAACCACGATACTTTTCATTAACACCTTGAAAGCCCCATTTATCAACCACATGTTGAGGAGTGCCACAAAGAGCTTCTCGGACATAGTAATGTCCGGTGAAATGATCAAAAATGCGGTGAAAAACGGCAAAATAGATGCGGGGGAAAGCTCCAAGAGACTAGCCCCGAGAAAAAAGGAAAGTGAAATAAACAATGTGGGCACGTACAACAAGGGCTATTCAAAGCCGATTACTGTTGGCCCACCAAAGACGATAACCACTAGTTTTCAAGCCCTTCTAAGACAGGAGTCGAATCAGAGGTCGAACACAAAGAAACTCCAGTTTACGCCCATCCCGATGACGTACAAGGAATTGTACCAAAGTTTATTCGATGCACACGTTGTATCCCCCTTCTACCTAAAGCCAATGCAACCCCCATACCCTAAATGGTATGACGCAAACGCCCAATGCGAATATCATGCGGGAATTACAGGGCACTCGATTGAAAACTGCACCGCTTTCAAGAAAACAATCGAAAGGTTAATCAAAATGGGCATTGTAAAATTTGATGATCAATCTAGTGTAGAAAATCCGTTACCCAACCACGCTGATAAGGGGGTAAATGCGATTGCCAAAAATGCGGGGAGAAGAATTAAGATGAATATTGCAGAAATAAAAACCCCGATGAGAGAAATCTAGAAAAAGATGGTAGAAAGAGGGTTGATCAGGAAAGAGGAACGGGTCCCAAAAAACAAAAAAATATTGCGAGTTTCATGATGAAGAAGATCATGAGATTCAGGAATGTAATGAATTCGGGGCTTTAGTATAGGGTCTAATGGACAACAAAGAGCTTGGATTCTTTGAGTATGTTGAAGAAGCAGAGGTGTGTGCCTTTGAAGAAGGATCAACCAAGAAGGTCTATGGGGTCAATCACCCTATTTTAATTATCTCACGACCAAGAGTTGGTGAAGCTGGAGTACCAATCGCACCAAAGGTCATCATTCAGAAGCCTGTAGCTTTCCCCTATAAGGACAGTAAAAGGGTTCCGTGGAGTTATGACTGTAATGTAATGATCCCGAGAGAGGAAAACCCGGCTAACACTCCAGAGGAAGGTCAAAATGCGGGTTTTTTTACATGCAGCGGAAGGTGTTATACCCCAAACACAAAGGTAGAACCGGTTAAAGGAAAATTCGTGATGGTTGAGCAAAGGAAAGAAAATACGATTGGACCTGAATCACCTGTCAATGAGCTGGTGACAGAAAAAGAGGCTAAAGAGTTCTTAAAATTCCTAAAGCACAGCGAGTACAATGTTGTGGAGCAGTTGCACAAACAGCTGCCTCGCATATCAGTACTAGCCTTGCTCATGAGCTCAGAAGCCCACCGAAGTGCATTAATGAAAGTATTGAACGAAACATACGTCGCTGATGATATCTCTGTCAACAAGCTGGACTGTCTGGTCAATAACATCAGTGCCGACAATTTCAGTTTCTTTAACGACGATGAAATACTGCCCGGAAGCGTGGGATCTACAAAAGCTCTACACATAACCACACGCTGCAAGGGATATACGCTGCCAGGGGTGTTAATTGATAATAGATCAGCCCTGAATGTCTTACCCTTATCCACGCTAAATAGGTTGCCCGTGGATAGTTCTCACATGAAAAAATGCCAAAATATTGTGAGAGCTTTCGATGGTACTGAAAGAAAGGTCATGGGAAGGATCGAGATACCTCTTCAGGTTGGTCCAAATACATATGAGGTGGACTTCTTGGTAATGGACATCAAACCCTTCTATAATTGCCTGTTAGGGAGGCCTTGGATTCATTCGGCAAGGGCAGTGCCGTCATCACTATATCAAAAGTTAAAATTGGTAATTGAAGGTAGATTGGTCACAATAAACGCGGAGAAAGACATCATTGCATCTGTTACCAGCGACGGCCCATACATAGGGGCAGACGATGATGCAATAGAATGTTCCTTTCGATCATTGGAGTTTGTCAATGCAACATTCATTGTCGAAGGGAGCAGGATCCCAATGCCCAAGATGTCCAGAACCACCAGGATGGGCCTACGATTGACGGTTGGAAAAGGAGCCTTACCAGGAAAAGGACTCGGGAAATTCCTTCAAGGGAAGACCGAGGTACCAATGCTAAAGGAAAAACGAGATCGCTTTGGCTTAGAATTCAGGCCAGATGTGAAGCAAAAGAGGAAAGAAGAAGAGAAAAAGCAGGAGAGAAGAAGGGTACGCTTAAGCGGAGAAGAGGTCAAATTGGAGCCAATGACCTTTCCCCATCTATCTAAAACGTTTGTTTCGGGAGGAACTATATACCCTGAACAAAGGATGACAAGAAGAGAAGTAGCAGAAGAAAAGTTAGGAAGTTTGAACATTAACGCCGTATCCGAAGAAGGGACTGAAGAAAGAAATTTATCTGAAATTCGCCCTTACACTCCTGGAAGTGTTCTGAACAATTGGACCATGGAGGAGATTCTTGTTACCTTTTAGGTATAATTCAGAGTAATGTCAAAACACACTTGTCGCTCTAAGCCTAAGAGCAATAAGAATCCTTTTGTTAAATAGGCATATGTCTGAATATCTTTACTTAAATAAAATGCGTCTTTTTTATATCATTCCGAGCAAATATTCTTTTATTCTTTTCATTCATAACCAAAATATTCTTTACATTCCATTCATAACCAATCATGCAAATAATCATTCTTAAGATTCTTTTTGCACCTTTCTTCGCTCTTCTAACAGGTCCCCAGATATTAATGATATGAGCGACGCTGTTATTAACTCAGAATCTCCTTTTGAGCAAGAGGCGGGTATGGAGGATTCTCAGGATTTTGAAGATGACCAGGACCGTAACATATCTCTTAATTTGTTAAGGATGGTAGAGCAAGACGAGAAACAAATCCTACCTCACAAAGAGTCAGTGGAAATTGTGAGCTTAGGAGAAGGAAAAGAGCTGAAGATTGGAGTTAGCATTTCCGCAGAAACGAAGCAAGACCTCATTGAGTTACTCTAAGAATTCAAGGACATCTTCGCATGGTCATACCAGGACATACCCGTGTTAAGTACTGATATCGTGGTACATCGACTCCCCATAAAAGAAGAATGCAAACCGGTTCAACAAAAGCTCCGAAGGATGAGGCCTGACGTTTTGTTAAAAATAAAAGAAGAAGTCAAGAAGCAATTCGATGCCGGGTTCTTACAATTGGTTAAATACTCAGAATGGGTAGCCAATATTGTCCCCGTCCCTAAGAAAGACGGAAAGGTATGAATGTGTGTGGGTTACAGAGATTTAAACAAGGCCAGCCCAAAGGATAAATTCCCGTTGCCTCACATTGACACATTGGTGGATAATACGACGGGTTTCTCGTTATTCTCCTTCATGGATGGTTTCTCTGGATACAATCAAATAAAGATGCATCTTGAAGACATGGAAAATACAACATTCGTGACCTTGTGGAGAACCTTTTGCTATAAGGTAATGCCATTTGGGTTAAAAAACGCAGGGGCGACGTACCAAAGAGCCATGGTAACCTAGTTTCATGACATGATGCACCAGGAAATCGAGGTTTATGTCGACGATATGATTACGAAATCTCGAACAGAAAAAGAACATATATAAGTTTTGAGGAAATTGTTCTTGAGGTTGAGAAAATTTCAGCTAAAGCTCAATCCAACAAAGTGCAGTTTTGGGGCTAGATCAGGAAAACTGCTAGGCTTTGTAGTCAGCGAGAAGGGAATTGAGATCGACCCAGACAAAGTCAAAGCTATACAAGAATTGCCTCCGCCGCGCACTCAAAAGGAAGTTCGAGGTTTTCTAGGAAGACTAAATTACATTACCCGGTTCATTTGACAATTAACGGAGAAATGTGACCCCATATTCCGTCTCCTTAAGAAACACAACCCAGGCGTTTGGGATGAGGAGTGCCAGAAGACTTTCGATAAGGTCAAACATTACCTATCCAGTGCCCCAGTACTGATGCCACCTAACCCGAATAGGCCACTGATACTATACTTGACAGTATTCGAGAATTCCATGGGATGTGTGCTTGGTCAACATGACGAGTCGGGAAGAAAAGAAAGAGCAATATACTATCTAAGTAAGAAGTTCACTGAATGCGAGACGAGATATTCGCCGACCGAGAAGTTATGTTGCGCCTTGATTTGGACAACCCAAAGATTGAGACAGTACATGCTGTACCACACGACTTGGCTCATCTCGAAGCTGGACCCTTTGAAGTACATGATGGAGTCGATTGCTTTAAATGGAAGGATGGCCCGATGGCAAATTCTACTTTCCGAATTTGACATACTCTATGTGAACCAGAAGGCAGTTAAAGGAAGCGCAATAGCCAACTTTCTGGCCAGTAGAGCTCTAGAGGATTACGAGCCTTTGAAATTTGATTTCCCAAATGAAGATCTGATGTATGTTGCAACCACTGAAGAAGACTCGCAAGAAAGTCATTCTTGGAAGCTAAAATTTGACGGTGCCTCAAACGCTATGGGTAATGGAATTGGAGCAGTCTTGGTATCCCCAAACGAAGATCATTATCCCTTTACTAGCAAACTGGATTTCGATTACACGAATAATATGGCAGAATACGAAGCATGCATCATGGGTATCCGTGCGGCCATAGAACGTAAGATCAAAGTACTAGAGGTTTATGGAGATTCCGCTTTGGTAATCTATCAACTCAAAGGAGAATGGGAGACAAGAGATCCTAAGTTAATCAAGTATCGAAAGTTGGTTCTTGAGTTAATTGAGGATTTCGACGACATCACTTTCTATTATCTCCCACGAGATGAAAATTAGATGGCTGATGAATTAGCTACTTTGGCTTCGATGGTCAGAGTGAACCAACAAGAGGATGTGCAGCCTATCCGGATGAGTATTTATGAAACTCCAGCTCATTGTTGCAACATCGAAGAAGAAGAAGAAGAAAATGATGATCACCCTTGGTACAACGATATATTACGATATGTGAAGAATCGTGAATACCTCGACCAAGCAACTGAGAATGATAAAAGGATGTTGAGGAGGTTGGCCAATGACTATGTCTTGGATGGGGAGATCCTATACAAAAGGACAAAAGATCAGGTGCTACTAAGATGCGTAGACGCCGTTGAGGCTAAAAAAATCTTGGAAGAGGTCTATGAGGGTGTTTGCGGGACACATGCCAATGGTTTTACAATGGCCAGGCAGATCATGAGATTTGAGTATTATTGGTCCACCATGGAAGGAGATTGCATCAATTACGCCAAGAAGTGCCACAAGCGTCAAATTTATGGAGATAAAATCCATGTACCTCCTTCACCTCTTCATGTTATGACTTCTCCTTAGCCTTTCTCTATGTGGGGCATAGATGTCATCGGGCCAATTTCGCCTAAGGCTTCTAACGGGCATCGGTTCATCTTCGTGGTCATCGATTACTTTACCAAATGGGTAGAAGCTGCTTCATATGCCAATGTCACGAAATCAGTAGTCAGTAAATTCTTAAAGAAGGAGATCATATGTCGATATGGAATGCCAGAAAGGACCATATCTGACAACGCATTAAATTTGAACAACAGCACGATATCAGACGTCTGCAGTCAGTTCAAGATCAAACACCATAACTCATAACCATATCGGACAAAAATGAATGGTGCAATTGAGGCGGCCAATAAGAATATCAAGAAGATCGTGGGGAAAATGACTGAGACTTATAAAGATTGGCATGAAAAGCTACCATTCGCCCTCTATGCCTATCGAACATCCGTCAGAACCTCAACCGGGGCAACGCCTTTCTCTTTGGTTTATGGAATGGAGGCAGTTTTACCCATTGAAGTGGAAATTCCTTCTCTTCGAGTTTTGGCAGAAGTAAAGTTGGATGAAGCGGAATGGATCCAATCCCGTTATGATTAGCTAAATTTGATTGAAGAGAAAAGGTTGAAAGCCATCCATCATGGTCAGATTTACCAAAAGCGAATGATGCGAGCTTACAACAAAAAGGTTCGTCCTAGAGAATTCCATGAGGGGGACCTAGTGTTGAAAAAGATCTTGCCCATACAGAAGGATTTTAGAGGGAAATGGATGCCAAATTAGGAAGGGCCATATGTGGTAAAGAAGGCCTTTTCTGGAGGAGCGCTGATCCTGGCGGAGATGGATGGTAAAATCTTACCCAATCCTATGAATTCAGACTCAGTCAAGAAATATTTCACCTAAAAAAAAAGAGGAGAGGCCAAGGTGAAAACTTGTAAGGAGCGCCTTGAGACCAAAGGGGTTTTGAATTGAAAACCCATAAAAAGGGTCTTGATCAAGAATGGGGCATGTGGAAGTCTTGATATTCCTGAATGAACAAGGAAAAGAGATGCTACGTCATGGGGCATCAACAAAGTACTTGGGATCTCCAAAACACACATCGAGTTCAAAAGGGTCTTCGAGAAGTTAGTACAGAGAAACTTATGCTATGATATCCGGGGCACCTACTTTTATATTATTCACTTTGTATTTAAGCAAGTTTTCTATGTTGACAAATCTATTCATTTCGAGCCTTGCTCCTAATAAATTTCGATCTTATCCATTTCTACAATCTCTTTTTCAAGCACTTTTATATTGAAATAACGATTAATGGACTAATATTCAAGTAAAGGAAGTTTTGCATATTACTCTGAAAGCTTCTAAATAGTACAAGGATCCGAGAACAGGACCACTATTCAAGAACTAACCAAACTCAGGGTTTGGAAACATTTGAGAACCAATAATTTGAATGATGGTCATTTCTTCAGATTTTCTGTTAAAGATACCAGCTGAACAAAATGCATGGTAACACATCAGTAATAGAACTTGGATGAACATCGAGCGATGATAACCTAAACTTTTAAAAAGGGATCATTCTCATTTCTACATTCATCATTCATAACACATCTAGTTAGGAGCATTTGATTCATTTCGATCATAGCATCCTAATCATTTGGCATAAGCATAGATACATGAAACCGATTCTACATATCATGTTCCCAGAGGACGGTGTAGCAACATCGGTGAATTCACAGATCTTATCTCTCTGAAGTTGCAGTAGAGCAGATCAAAATAAATCTTATCTCCCTGAAGTTGCAGTGGAGCAGGTTGAAGTTACAAGTCTTATCTTCCTGAAGTTGCAGTGGAGCATACTGAAGATAACAAATCTTATTTTCCTAAAGTTGCAGTGGAACAGATTGAAGCTATAAACCATAGATCTTATCCCTCTGAAGTTGCAGTAGAGTAGATCACAACAGACCTTATCTCCCTGAAGTTGCAGTGAAACAGGTTGAAATTACCAAGTCTTATCTCCCTGAAGTTGCAGTGGAGCAGACTGAAGATAGCAAATCTCATTTCCCTGAAGTTGCAGTGAAACAGATTGAAGCTATAAATCATAGATCTTATCTCTCTGATGTTGCAGTAGAGTAGATCATCATAAACCTTATCTCCCTGAAGATGCAGTGGGGCAGGTTGAAGTTACAAATCTTATCTCCTTGAAGTTGCAGTGGAGCAGATTGAAGATAGCAAATCTTATACCCCTGAAGTTGCAGTGGAATAGATTAAAGCTACGAATTACGGCGGATCTTATCTTCCTGAAGTTGCAGTGAAGCAGATCGAAGCCCTCAGCCTTATTTTCCTGAAGTTGCAGAGAAGCAGTGGGTCAAAGCAAGGTCACTGGAAGAAGAAGAAAAAGAAGCACCGAGACTCAGCAAGACTAGGCAAAATTGGTCCTTTTAAAATCTTTCCTCCATTCTCGTTACACGACAATGAGCAAAGAGGGGCAGCTGTACAGGTCCAATTTAGCCCGGGCCCGCTACACCCAAATCACAAACAAGAAAAAAAAACAAGAAAAATAAACTAAGGAGTCCAATACAAAAGTCCAGATTACAACCCAAAAAAAATCTACTCTAATTCCCCTGGCCCAACAGGCCCAAAAGCTAAACCAACTCAGAAACCCTAGGGTTTCTGAGTCCCAAAGCGCCGTACCCCCTCCATGTGTCTTTGCCTTCACGCGTGCACGTCGCCGAGGACCACCATCACCAAAATGGCAACCTCGGCCTAGTTGACCTCTCCTCTCGACACCTACAAAGCAAAGAAAACAAAGCAACAATAGGGGGCAAACAACATCAGAGAAAATAGCAAGCAAAGATAATAATTTTTTGTATTTCTTTCGGCTATAAAAGCCTTCATGCCAAACGATGTAAGTTTTTACACAGAAAAAACACAAAAAACAGATATCAAATACAAAAGATTTAAAAGGCGATTTTTCACAAGTTTATTTATGTCATTTTCTTTCCTATTCTAATATAATAAAAATAAATAAAAAAACAAGAGGGAACAGGGTTTACATGAGTCGGTATACGCCTTCATCGGCAAACGCCGTCGTCGTTTGGACTCCTCTGACCCGTGAGGGTTCGGACGAGGATTCGAAAAGTGCCCCCTTTTCTTATTCTCGTTTTTCTTTTTTTTTTTATTTCTAGGACGAGCAGAGGACTCGTGTTTTTTTAAAAAGGAACTAAAAGAGGCTTTTCTATCGCCGGCCACCGTCTGCGGCGGGGCTACGGCGGGCCACGGCGAAATCCTAGGCCGGAGCCATAGCCGGACAGGGCTGACTACAGAGAAAAAAAAGAGTCCCCTTTTTGTTTTTTTAAAGACCGATTAAAAATGATTTTTTTAGATTTTTGGCCTTAAATAGAGGCCATGGAACGACGTCGTTTCACTCGGGCTTTTTAAGGCCAAAACGGCGTCGTTTTGAGCTGGGTCGGACCGACCCGACCCGACCCGCCTAGGATCCGCGTGTTTTTTTTAGCGGAAGGGTTATTTGCGCTTTTGGCCCTTCCGCTTTTTTATGGTTTTGCGATTAAGTTTATTTTATTTTTAATTTTGCCCAATAATTTACTTCGATTTTCAATTTGGTCCCCCCTAATGCTGTGCGTTTTGGAGGAGAAGGGAAAATTTCCCTTTTAGTCCCTCTTTGTTATTCGCGCGTTCAATGGGGTCCTTTTCTTTTTTTATTTATTGCAGGTTTGCCCCGAATTACTGTTTTAAGTTCAATTTAGTCCTTTTTGGTTATTTTTGCTATTTTATTGTTAAAATTAATTAATTAAATATTTCTATTATTATTATTATTATTATTATTACTATTGTATTTACTATCATATTTATTATTACTATTCATTATTTTTATTACTATTATTATTATATTATCATTACCATTATTTTATTTTTATTACTATTATTATTTTATTAGTATCATTACCATTATTTTATTTTCACTATTATTTAGTTGTTTTTTTTACTACTATTATTCGTATTATTATTTTTATTTATTACTGTCGCCATTATTTTTATTATTATTATAATTATATTTTCTTGTATTATTATTACTATTATTTTTATTTTTATTATTATTCCTTTTATTACTATTATTATTAATGTATTGTTATCATTATTCTTTATTATATTATTATTGTATTATTATTGTTATTATTATTATTATTATATCATTAAACTAGTTAACTTAGTATTATTATTACTTACATCATTTTTATTTTATTTATTTATTTAGTTTACCTATTATTTTTCTTTTTATAACTCGTTTGTTTTATTTCTTTATTTCATTTTATTTTTCGTCTTTGTTATTACCGTTCACATTAATGTATTAATAATCATTCTATTATGCAATCTCGCCGTAATTCATCTTTTTATTTTACTATCAAATCGTATTACATTTTACCTCGACACATAAGAAATGATTTTTTTTAAATAAAGGCAATATTTCGTGTTTGGAAATTCGAGAATCGTGCCCTATCGTCTTTGGGTTTCGGTTTTCGTTTGACCAAATAACCAAATATCCTTTTAAAATTTTGTCCATGTTTTCTCTAAAAAACAAGGCAAATATTTCGTGTTTGGAAATCGAGAAATCGTACCCTACCGTGCTGGGCTTCGGTTTTTCGTTTGTCCAAATAATTGAATATCCTTATAAAAATCTCAATGCATGAACTTTGGAAATCACGAGAGGATCTTGGCATCGAGGGTTTGAAACGTCATATCCTATCGTCTTTGGATGTGATATTTTATTCCTTGAACAAGAGAATCTCAATATCCAATTCGAGTTATTTAAAATTTTTTAAAACGGAATTGTATTTTAAAATCGTTTCAAACTTTTGGCATTAGGACATTAAATAATCAATTAGGTACCAATTTTGGGCGTCACGAGGGTGCTAATCCTTCCTCGTGCGTAATCGACTCCCGAACCCGTTTTTCTAAATTTCGTAGACCAAAACTGTTGTTTTAATAAATCAAATCTATTATTAAAATGACCGAATTACGAGGTGACCCGATCACACCTCATCAAAAAAAAATTGGTGGCGACTCCCGTTTTTCATTTTCGTTTTCTAAACTAAAGTCGATTCCCGTTTTTACAAAAATGGTTTCGACATTAATAATTGTATATAATTTTTTAAATTCGAAAAATAGAGAGACTAAATTTTTAAAAGTAAAAGTATACAAAAAATAAAAAAAAATTGAAGCATATATATTGTAATATTTAAATTTAACTATTTAATCTAAAAATAATTAGCCTAATGCAAAGTGTGAGTAGAAAATAAACAATCGTCCATGCAAATATTGAAGATTCAGAATATTTTTCTATAAAAAAAAACCCTATAATAATGGAATTCACACATAAAAAAATTATTAAAGTGTATGAAGTGTACATATATAATAAACTATTGGAATATATTTCATGGTGGTCGATACTGATTATCGGTCAGTATGAACTATTTTGGTTTTAAAAGTGTACTAAATAATTTAGGATTTGTTCCAATGT
Organism: Gossypium sturtianum; assembly: GCA_025698515.1. NCBI lineage: Eukaryota > Viridiplantae > Streptophyta > Magnoliopsida > Malvales > Malvaceae > Gossypium > Gossypium sturtianum. The sequence goes on from CM046945.1 coordinate 109,056,394, forward strand.
GCTTCCCTGGCTTTTGTGTGTTTTGATTTGTTTTCAACAAATACATGTCTATATTGATGTTTACCAATCGGTACTAGTTATTAATAGTTTTTATTTTTATAATTTCATTTAAAAAATATAATCTTTTAAGTTATGTTATTTAACTTAATAATTTTAAAATTTATATTTAAATATAAATATATTTTTAATTTATGCCATTGAGATCGTAGAAATGAGGGGTACTTGTTTTGCAAACAGAAACTGTGGCCACAAATTCAACCACGAAATCAAAATGTTCATAAAAGAAAAGATAAATACAAAGATTGTTTGTGCAGTTCGTCTTGGTTTACGTTTGTAGGGCCTTGTCCAGAGCAATGATCCGCTATCTTTCTCACAATACAACCAATGATTTAAGTTCTAACATCGACTAACTCTCGTTGATATAGCAACCTCATCGTTGTATGAAGACTAGATTACTCTCCCACTAAGCTTCTCCTTTGAAAATTTAGTTTTGCGATCTAAAAAGCTCTCTTGATTGCTTACAAAAACAATGCACATATAAAACATTCTTAACTTAAACAAATTTGTGCTCTCTATCTCTCAGTTACTCTCTTTCTTTTTTGAACAATCTCATTATAAGTTCTGATTATATATGCTATTTCTGACACAATGCCTAGAACTACCCATAGCCCCTCCTCAACCCATAAATAGGAGGATAATGCGCTTCAGCGCACTTGAACCCATGTCCTCCTGCATTGGCAACAATGTTTATGCCAATCGAGCTAAGACTCAATCGACTCTCTCAGTTACTCTTTAACCTAAACAAAACTAAGTTTTATATACTAAGGTTTTGATTACATAAGAGTCATAGTCTAATCACTTTTTTATGAAGTAAAGCTAAAAATTAGCATAGGATAATAATTCCATAAGAGTCTTGGTGTAACTCAAAGTCTTCAACTATAGAAAGTGATTTCACCTATTTTGCAAGCAACCAAACTTGAACCGCAAGTAACCAATCTTCAAGTCGTCAATTTTAACTCAATTAATTTTTATGTTTTGGGCTTTATCTTGTCCAAATATCTCCAAAACAGATAGCACAATGCTTTTATTCACTACACCAAAACAGACTTTTAGCGACGTTTTTTTTTACTTTTAGCGGCGTTTTTAAGCGCCACTAATAGTCTTTGCGGCGCTTTCGAAAGCGCCGCAAAAAACGCCGCTAAAGAAAACACCGCAAAATTTAGTGGCGTTTTTTATGCTTATAAAAAAAACGCCGCAAAAGGTATGGGCTTTTAGCGGCGCTTTTAAACAAACACCGTAAAAGGTATGGGCTTTTAGCGGCACTTTTCAAAAAAACGCCGCTAAAGGTAGAGGCTTTTAGCGGCGCTTTTCAAAAAAACGCCGCAGAAGGTATGGGCTTTTAGCGGCGCTTTTCAAAAAAACGCCGCAAAAGGTGTGGGCTTTTAGCGGCGCTTTTAAAAAAAACGCCGCAAAAGGTGTGGACTTTTAGCGGCGCTTCTTGAAAAACGCCGCTGAAGGTATGGACTTTTAGCGGCGCTTCTTGAAAAAACGCCGCAAAATATATGGACTTTTAGCGGCGCTTCTTGAAAAAAACGCCGCTAAAGGTAAGGACTTTTAGCGGCGCTTTTAACACAAACGCCGCTAATTTGCACATATTTGCAATGCTCATTTTCTCCAATATCCTACCCTCCCTGCATTAAAACAAACCAAAAACAGCAGCAATTGCATATAATTTCAACTCAATACGGCAAATAAAACATTTAAATCTCACTAAAAGCATTAAATCTAAACAATACTTCAAATTTAATAAAAGATATATGATATACATTAATAAATAAAGTATAATTCAAACAATTCTTACAATAATGTTAAATGTCATAATGTTAAAAATCATCTTACAACAAGAAAACAAATGTCTAAGAAAGCGGCCTCATGATCGCTGGAACATCTTCATCATAGACTGAAGCTGTAGCTGGAGTTCTTCATACTTTATGTTCTGCTCTGCCTCCCTCGCTGCTGCCTCCGCTCTAAGTTGAGAAATTTGCTCAGCTGTGCTCGCTTCCATCTGAGCTATCTGGTCTTTTAGTCTCTGAACTTCAGCACGAGATTGACTCCCGAAAGGCATGTACTGCTGGGAGCCGGATCCAAAATATTGGGTCGGGGTAACCCCAGATCCTTGACATCGAACCCGACCATACCTTTTAAGACCCAAAACATTAGTGATAATTTAGTTATAAATATACTCAAGATTAACAGAACTATCAATTCAAGCAGTCGTACCTCTCAGGACCCAAAACATCAGTAATAATTCTGTTATCAATCTCCTCGAGATTAATAGAACTATCACTCGAAGCAACCGTTTCATACTCCGCCTTCTTCTCCTTTAGTTTATCCTAATAAATCAACGAAAGAGTTAGAAACGAAATATATAATAAAAAGGAATGCAACATAACTTAAAATTATAAAATTAAAACTACAAACGATGAATTAAAGTATTATAATTAAACATTATAAATATTTATAATAAATCAATTATTAAGTAAATATACCAAAATTTCGCAGCCGGATGTCATCGGAGATCCGTCCTTCTTCCTATGCGTAATGTCAAAAAGCTAAAGCGCCCAACTTTTTGACGAATGAAGCTTCCTACATTATAGCGAGAAAAATATAATTTAGTAGTATAAAGTCATTAATATTTGAAAGAAATAATAAATTATAATACCTCGGCCTCACTACACAAGCAAAACTTACGGAACTGCCGTGTTCGTAAATTTTTGTTTGCATGTCACGCTTGTTCCAACTCGCTCACGGTCCTAAATAATGGAATTTGAATTATGTATATAGCAAATACGATAAACCAAAATTTTATAAGACTTTACAAGCACGTAATACCTCTCCTTTCTTTGAATTCAGAATCTAACTTGATCTTCCCATTGGTACCTCAACATTCCGTGGGACATTTCATAATTTTTCGTCGAGGCTTATGTCTTTCTTAAAATATTGTTTTTTTAGTGTGCTTTTATTATCTCTCCATTTTTACCCAAGGTCTTCTTAACATAGTCATGGAGACCTCTAAAGTAAATCTACCAAGAAAAAAAGTTTAAAAGTTAATATAAATGAAAGTTAAATTAAAATATTATAAATTACATTCACGTTTTGTTACCTTAATATTATTGAGAGCTCGATTTTTGTTGGCATCGGGCATGTGATGCCATGATTCGTAGTTAATGGGCAACATATTGGCATTTCGTGCTATAATGCCCAAATAGCACCGCTAATGATCGAGCTTCAGATCCAATAGGCTGGCCATGATTGTTTCTCCTTACTTTAACACGATCGATAGGCTCTAAGTCGTATAAATATTTAAGTAATGTACGTCCCCCGCTCTCTGCGCCCCACCACCTTCAATTTGAAAAATAATATATTATTATATTAAAATTGAAAAATGAATCAATAATAAAATTCAACATGCATGTAAAATAAACTTAACATTACTTTCAAATTCTCCAGCTCATCATCTATGTAAATGAGACTAGAAGATCCAACAAGCTGTTTGTTGTTCACTATTTGCTTCTTCTAAATTTGGAGTAGTGTGGACAATGTTTAAGTCTCAGTAATCATCTTCTAGGCATTTTTTCTGCAATACACATGAAATAGTTCAACATTTTAGTAACAAATAACAATAATAATAGTACATTTAAAATAGTTAAATTATATAACATGCCCAACATAAAAATTATAAGATTACATATAAATAATAAATCGTAAAATCTTACTAAATCATATTTCGTAAATATCTTCGTCCACATCCTGACGAACCCATTGAAATTGTTGACTAGTACTAGGGATATTTTCATTTAAGTTTTGTTGAAACACCCCACACTTGGCCCACGAGCCTGAACCGGATCTGGTTTGTTCCTTAAGTAAACCGGTTTTCAAATTCTTTGTTACTTAGAGAAAATTTGCATAATTTTTTTTTTTCTAGAAAAATGTTGTTGTGGATTGGGCTCAGATTGGGAACCCATTTGATTTATTGGAAAATCCAATTTTTATTAAGGTGACAAAATAATTTCTAAAGTTTATAAAAATATATTTCACTTAAAATTTAATCCAACAATCGTTTGTAGCAAAATAATTAAAAATAAAGCAAAAATAAGAAAATCCATCTGGGCCTTGTGGCCTTATTACATCAAGTAAAACCCAATAATAAAATTAAAGATACTAAAAAGAAATAAAGTCCAAATTAAATAAATTCCTCAATTGATGCATGGCCACCTCAAGGTCTACCGTCCGGTCAAATCCTTTGTTCATCACACGAAAATAGTTCCCATAGCAGGGTGAGTCAACAGACTCAATGTGTACACAACATTAACCTTCAACAAATCAGGCATATAAGTTCTTATCAAGTTCATGTTCATATAAAATAAATGATGCAACCCAAACCCAAGCCTAATGGTCCATCCGCTACACACCACCGTGCACTCGCCGGCCACACCGTGGGGACTACTAAGTCAACCCTCCATCCGCTACACACCATCGAAGCGCAACGCTGCGCAAATGCGTGCTCATCGCCCATATAATTTGTGTCATTAGACACCATATTCAAATAATGTAACCGAAGTTACCAAATTCAGATAATGTAACCGAAGTTACCATATTCAAATTTTGTGACCGTAGTCACCATATTCCGTTGGTGAGACCGAAGTCAACACCTTCTTCCCCTTTCTCATATATCCCGAATGCCCCATAAATGCATAACATACTTAATTTCTCATTATTCACATGTTAACAATATAACATATTCGTAATCCTATCGAAAGTAGGAAACGTACCTGGGTACTCTTACCACATTTGTGGTACTTAGCCACATTCACATTCTTATGCATATTCATATATTAAAATAATTGCCATATGATATATTGAAAGTTAGTGTGAGTACACACGATTGGCTTAATAGATTCCTTGAAATCCGAAGAACGATCTACCGATCTAAAGTTTAGATCTCATTAATTCCTATATTCGGCCCATCATACAAAAACACATTAATAACCTTTTCGATTTTAAAACCAAATCCCAATAGGAATGGTATTACTAATACTTACCTTGTTTGCCGATTGGATTGATCAAGTTCCCAAAAATTACTAGTATCCCTTTTCCTTGAAATCGGCTAACACTAAATCATGTAATTTTGTCGGTTTCGACTTTTGGATCAATGAAAAATAATTCTAAATACCAAAAATAAGCCTTGGGCGATTAGATCTATGTACCTACCTTACGCTTTCCAAATCAAGAGGATTCCTTGCCCTATATGTCTGTTCGAAATCTTCATGTTAGATTTAATCTAACATATACATCATAACCTTTAATCAAATAAATTTATCTTACCTTAGATCCTTGGTCCTTATATTCGATGATTTGTAGACCCCTTTAGATGTCGTAGTTGATTGCTCATTTACTTAGAATCAACAAAGATTCGCTTTGACAAGAGAAACAGAGAAGAAAATAGAAGAAGAGGAGATGGATTTTGCTTAAAGAAAAATTCGCGAGAGAGGAGGAGAGAGCTAGGAAAATTTTGCACAGAGGAAGAGAAAGCAAAAGTTGATGAGTAGCCCTCCCGCCCTCCTTTTATAGCCGAAATTATCAGCCTAGGAGTCCCTTACTTGGCCACCACTCCTCTTTTGATAATATTATCTCTTTTATTTAAAAGATAAAAGCCTTTAATCCATCAATTATCTCCTCAATTTTCTTAAAAGAAAATCCTTTATTTATCACTTATTATTCACATATTTATGCAAATAAAACTCTTCCTTTTCTAGAAACCCATGCCGTCCACCTCAGCCTTCCTGGAAGCAAAAATAAAACTTATTTATTTGCTTCTCAAGTGACTCGAACTCAGCCTATTTCCCGCATGTGACGCCACTTCCTTAGGCCCTAAGTGGCATCTTCAGCCACTTTTCCAAGCCTGTTTGTGTGTCAAAATTCTCCAACTTTTTCTTTTAAGGCCCTCTAGCCCTTATTTCCTATTTTGAACTTTAAAATTTGACATTTCGACATCATTTCTAAGTTTCCTAAAATTTTCGATCGGCTGCTTTTTTGACCATTTTCTTACATTTTCGTGTTTCAGTAAATGTTGGAGTTTCAAAAATGTTTAGGTTTCCAAAATGTTCAAGTTTCCAAAAATGTTCATTTCCATTTCCATGCATTTCTAGGTTTCCAAAATATTCAAAAATTTATTCATAGTACTTGGGACTTGACATTTCGTACAATTAAACTGAAAATGCATAGGCCCTATTCAGGATGTTACAGTTCTACCCCCCTTAAACAAAATTTCGTCCCCGAAATTTCCTAACTAAAATAATTGAGGGTATTGCTGTCGCATTGTCTCCTCCAGCTCCCACGAAGCTTCTTCCGCTCCATGATTGCGCCATAACACCTTGACTAGAGGAACCGACTTCCTTCGTAGTACTTTCACATCACGTTCCAAGATCCGAATCGGTTCTTCCTCGTAGGATAAGTCTGGCCTTAGCTCCACTTCTTCAACAGATACCACATGCGACGGATCCGATCGGTAGCGACGTAGCATGGATACATGAAATACGTCGTGCATCTGCTGCAATTCTGGTGGCAACTCTAACTGGTATGCCACTGGCCCAACTCGCTTCAATACTCGATAAGGTCCTATAAACCTTGGGCTTAACTTCCCTTTTCGACCGAACCTCATCACCTTCTTCCAAGGCGAGACTTTCAGGAATACTTGATCTCCCACTTCAAACTCGATTTCCTTCCGCTTAAGGTCTGCGTAAGACTTCTGCCTGTCAGAGGCTTTCTTCAACCGTGCTTGAATTAACTCAACCTTCTCTTCAGTTTCTGCCACTAACTCTGGACCCAAAACTCGTCGTTCTCTTAACTCGGTCCAACAAGTAGGTGTTCTACACTTCCTACCATACAATGCTTCATATGGTGCCATTCGAATACTAGCCTGATAGCTGTTGTTGTAGGCAAACTCAGCTAAAGGCAAGTAATCTTCCCAACTTCCTCGGAAATCCATTACACAGCCTCTCAACATATCCTCCAACACTTGTATAACCCGTTCAGACTGCCCGTCGGATTGTGGATGAAACGCCGTAGTGAAGTCCAACTTAGTGCCTAAGGCTTGATGAAGTGCTTTCCAAAATCGAGACGTAAACCTTGGGTCTCTATCGGAGATGATCGACATTGGTACTCCATGTAACCTCACAATCTCTGCCACATATAACTTAGCCAACTTCTGAAGAGAATAATCCACCCTTACTGGGATAAAGTGCGCGGACTTGGTCAAACGGTCCACTATCACCCATACCGAGTCCTTCTTAGTAGGCGTAAGGGGAAGCCCACTAACGAAGTCCATGGTAATTCTCTCCCACTTTCATTGTGGAATCTTGATTGGTTGAAGCAATCCTGATGGGACTTGGTGTTCAGCCTTAACTTGCTGACACGTCAAACATTTTCCCACGAATTCCGTCACTACTCGCTTTGAGATCGGACCACCAAAATTGTTCCCTTAGATCTCTATCTGATTTGATGCCTCGGGATGCATAGCATAAGGGCTACTATGCGCTTCCCGAAGGATCCTCTGTCTCAACTCCTTGTCCCTCGGCATACAGACCTTCCCTTTGTAGCACAATACTCCTTCATCACCGACGCCATAGTCCTCTAATCCTCCACTGTATTTGCTGTAACTTAGCACTTAAGTCCCTATCACCAAGCTGTCCCTCTTTCACCTCCTTGACCATGTGGGCTTGACTTGCAATTCGCCAATAGGCTTCCATCGTTATCTGAGACTTAAGTGAGCGAACAAAGCCCTTAAATCCGCCACAACCTTCCTACTCAGGGCATCAGCTACCACATTCGCCTTGCCCGGATGATATTCTATCGAACAATCGTAGTCCTTCAACAATTCCACCCACCTTCGTTGCCTTATATTCGGCTCCTTCGAGTCAACAGTACTTTTGGACTTTTGTGGTGCGTGTGTAGATAGCCCGACCTTTCCCCATAAAGGTAGTGCCTCCAAACCTTAAGGGCGAAGACCACTGCTGCTAGTTCCAAGTCATGAGTTGGGTAGTTAACCTCATGCGGCCTTAACTGCCGAGATGCATAAGCGACTACTTTTTCTTCTTGCATTAGCACACAGCCTAACCCCGTGTGCGAAGCATCACAGTATACCACAAAATCCTTTCCTGCCTCCGGCTGAATTAACACTGGAGCTTCTGTCAGCACCTTCTTAAGCTTTTCAAAGCTTTCCTGTTGCTTATCTGTCCACACAAAGGGTACTTCCTTCATTAACAACTTTGTCAAAGGCGCGGCTATTGACGAGAACCCTTCCACAAACCTTCTGTAATAGCCTGCCAAGCCTAAGAAACTTCGGATTTCAGCCACGGACCTAGGTGGTTTCCAATCCAACACTGCTTCGATCTTCCTAGGGTCCACTCTTATCCCCTCTGCGGATACCACATGTCCTAAGAATGCCACCTCCTTAAGCCAAAATTTGCACTTGCTGAATTTGGCATAGAGCTTTTTCTCCCTTAACACTTCCAACACAACTTGGAGATGCTCATCATGTTCTTCTTTCGTCTTAGAATACACCAAAATATCGTCGATGAACACCACGACGAACCTATCCAAATAGGGTTGGAAGACCCGATTCATCATGTCCATGAACGCGGCTGGAGCGTTCGTCAACCCAAACGGCATCACCACAAATTCAAAATGGCCGTATCTTGTCCTAAAAACGGTCTTATGAATATCACCTCTTTCACCTTGGTGATGATATCCCGACCTCAAGTCGATCTTTTGAGAATCTGCGGCCTTTCACGGTGATCGAACAAGTCATCGATCCTTGGCAAAGGATACTTGTTCTTGATGGTCAGCTTATTCAACTGACGACAATCTATGCACATACGCATAGTTTCGTCCTTCTTCTTTACAAATAGAACCGGTGCTCCCCATGGAGACACACTGGGTCGGATGAATCCACGATCCAACAGTTCTTGGATTTGAGCCTTAAGCTCCACTAACTCCCTTGGCGCCATTCGGTATGGAGCGATTGACACAGGAGCTGTTCCTGGCAGCAAATCAATTCCAAATTCCACCTCCCTATCTGGGGGTATTCCTAGTAATTCCTCTGGAAATACATCCACGAAGTCCTTAACCGTTCTGACTCCACCAACACCTTCTTCTTTTTCACCCAACGCACTTACAAAGGCTAGGAATGCCTTGCATCCTTTCTTAACCATCTTCTCAGCCTTCAATGCCGAGACTACGTTAGACAAGTAGTTCCTCCTTTCACCGATCATCACTACTACTTCATCCTCTGAGGTTCTTAGTTCCATACGTTTAGCCGCACAATCCAACACAGCCCGATGCTCTACTAGCCAATCCATTCCAAGTATAAGCTCAAATTCTCAGAAGGTAACTCCATTAAGTCACCAAAGCTTACTCCCTGAATTTCTAGGGGTACATTCCGAAAAATCTTATCTACCACAATAGTTTGACCTAATGGGCTTACTACAGTCATCTGTCTATCAGAAAGTTCAGAGTCTAGGCCTAGTGTTTCCACTACACTACGTGCATCATATGAATGGGTCGAGCCCACATCAATCAGAGCAAAATAGGGTTTGTCAGAAATAAAGAACGTACCGGTTATTACATCCGGTGCGTCACCATCCTCCTCCGCAAACCGCATAAACCAAACCCGGTTGCCCTTACGCGTGCGGCACCTCTCCCCCTGTGCTCCACGGCCTCTGCCATTACCTCTGTTGGCCGAACCACGACCCCGTTGAGGCTGCTGACCGCCTCTACCAGTTTGGCTAGTATTCTGAGCTGCCGGTCGACTCTCATCTGGCTGCTTGGGACAATCCTTAAGCATATGGTCCTTGGACCCACACTTGAAACATCCTCCCGTCTTTCTCCAGCACTCTCCCAAGTGCTTCTTTCCACAATGCTCACAAGGGCGATACTGCCAGCCCGTACCAGCTTGTTGATTTCGTGGCCCGTCAACCCTAGGCCTCTTATGGCCCTTTCTAGATGGTCCAAAACCTCTTTTGGGCTTATTCCTATCCACAGCCTGCTTGGTAGTATCCTTAATTCCCTCGGCCACCTTGGCCTTTTCCACCAAAGCAGAGAATTCCCGCTCCTGATGCGGTGCTATCAACAGTCTCAGATCGTCTCTCAGTCCGTCCTCAAAACGGACACAGCGTTCATGCTCAGTTGCCACTACCCCTCGAGCATAGCGGCTCAACCTCAGAAATTCCGCCTCATATTCTGCGACAGACTTACTCCCTTGCACTAACCCCAGAAAAGCCTTCCTTTGTTCATCTGTGTACCTGGTTCCCACATATTTCTTCTGGAATGCCTCCTTAACATATTCCCAGGTCAGATCCTCCGCCGTGGCACCATCTCGCACAGTTAACCACCACTGATAAGCTTCATCGGCGTAGCGATTGCCACCATCCCTTTCAACTTTTCCTCGAAGTCGGATCAAGCTCATCCATGATGTGCTCGTTGCTTTCAACCGCACTCACCACATCTTTGGGTGCTACTCGAACACTCCACGAAACATCTCGGCTCCATTGGCTCCGGAGCCGTTCGAGCCTGATTTTTGAGTTCCCGAATTTCCTCTGCACACCCACCAATTCCAAAACTTCGCGGCCACGACCGCGACACAAAGCATCATCCCCGTTTGAGCTTGTCTGCTCCACACCAACGGGTGGAAGTGGTGGGGCGGTGGTACCTCATTATCTGATCCTTGACCCGATCTAACGGGTTCTGACCTAGTCATTCTTCCTCTACCGCGTCCACGATGGCCATGTCCTCTAGAGCTCATTTCGGTGTCGAGATCTGATTAAAAAGTTTTATGTATTAGTACTTTGGTTTCACTTGTTTACTCGCGAAGAAATTTTTTTATGACAAGAGTTTTAAGAGTGGTTCTTTCGTATTCATACAAACACACAGTCTTTCCATCCATTCATTCATCCATCAAACAAGTATGAACTTCCGTTCATTCAGAGAAACGTTGTAGTTTTCATCGTTGATGTTTTTCCACTACCCAGAGGTATTTTCGTAATTTTGTCCTCTGAGGACATTTTCGTAATTTTCAAAGGAAGAGTTCCTCGGTGATTTCGTCAAAAAGTATTTTGGTAATTTCAAAATCCCGAGGTAATTTGGAAAATTTTAAAATCCGGGGGTATTTCGGTAATTTTTTTAACCTCAGGGGTATTTCGGTAATTTTCCAAAACCAGGGTAAATTTGTAAAATTTAATAAGTTAGGGATATTTCAAAAGTTTTAAAACTTTGAGGGTTCTCTTTTTGAGAGTTGCACTTTTCAAAACGATGATGTTGCAAATTTTTTAGAAGTCAGGGTCATTTTGGTAGTTTTGTAAGTTAGGGGCAATTTTGTAATTTTTCCAAAATCAAAGTATTTTGATATTTTACAAATTAGGGTTTCTGAATGTTTATAAAATAATGAAATTTTGGTAAAGCTGTTGAGTAGTTGAACATTTTAGAATCCAAGGGCATTTTGGTAATTTTACCACCAAGGGCACTTTTGTAATTTTCGCAAATCAGGAGTTTTTCAGAAAATGTTGTAAAAAATAATTTTCTCAGATTTAAAGAAAGTTTTAAAAGTTTGAAAAAAACTAGGGTTTGTTGTTTTGTTCTCTCTTCTTTTTTTTTTAAAAAAATGGCTAGTTCCCTTTCGGGTTTTAGTCATTATGTTTAGCCTATGACCGAGCCCTCTTTGGTCGAGGGTGAACCAAAGCTACGCACCGAGCGGGATTCGAGTGGAGAGGAGGTGAGTCACGAGGATCTGCTTAAATACCAAGCTCCCACCGAAACCATTCCTAGACATGCGCATGCGAGAGGTTGCCACACCACTTGAGCCTCTGCGAGTTAGGGTGAACAGGAAGCTACGCACCGGTAGGATTCTGCGAAGAGGAGGTGAGTCACTAGGACCGCTTAAATACCAAGCTCTTAGGATCCAATCCTAGACATGCGCAGGGGTTACCACACCCCTAGCTCGGTGACTTAGCCATAGGTTTGTTTAGTGCATTAAGTCTTATGTGGTTACGTGTTTGAGTAATCTAGCCCTAAGGTTCATGTTCCTATCATTCTATTCTACGTTCCATGCCTTTTCTACATAAATCACAGAATCACACATAAAGTTAGGGTACTTACGGTGGGTGGGTCGGAGACTTAGGTGCCATGCCGAACACTGCTTTATTTTAAAGAAAATCATTTGGGCTCGAATTAAAAGCGTTTTGGGCCTTAGCCCCTGCAGCCGAGAGTTTAAAACACGGCTCGATACCAAGTGAAACACCCCACACCCGCCCACGAGCACTCGAACCAGATCTGGTTTGTTCCTTAAGTAAACCCGGTTTTCAAATTCTTTGTTACTTAGAGAAAATTTGCATAATTTTTTTTTTTTTAGAAAAATGTTGTTATGGATTGGGCTCAGATTGGGAACCCATTTGATTTATTGGAAAATTCAATTTTTATTAAGGTGACAAAATAATTTCTAAAGTTTATAAAAATATATTTCACTTAAAATTTAATCCAACAATCGTTTGTAGCAAAATAATTAAAAATAAAGCAAAAATAAGAAAATCCATCTGGGCCTTGTGGCCTTATTACATCAAGTAAAACCCAATAATAAAATTAAAGATACTAAAAGAAATAAAGTCTAAATTAAATAAATTCCTCAATTGATGCATGGCCACCTCAAGGTCTACCGTCCCGGTCAAAATCCATTGTTCATCACACGAAAATAGTTCCCACAACGGGGTGAGTCAACAGACTCAATGTGTACACAACATTAACCTTCAACAAATCGGGCATATAAGTTCTTATCAAGTTCATGTTCATATAAAATAAATGATGCAACCCAAACCCAAGCCTAATGGTCCATCCGCTACACACACCACCGTACTGCGCGGATCACACCGTGGGACTACTAAGTCAACCCTCCATCCGCTACACACCATCGAAGGCGATCATTTGCGATGACGTGCTCATCGCCCATATAATTTGTGTCATTAAACACCATATTCAAATAATGTAACCGAAGTTACCAAATTCAGATAATGTAACCGAAGTTACCATATTCAAATTTTGTGACCGTAGTCACCATATTCCGTTGGTGAGACCGAAGTCAACACCTTCTTCCCCTTTCTCATATATCCCGAATGCCCCATAAATGCATAACATACTTAATTTCTCATTATTCACATGTTAACAATATAACATATTCGTAATCCTATTGAAAGTAGGAAGCGTGCACAGGTACTCTTACCACATTTGTGGTACTTAGCCACATTCACATTCTTATGCATATTCATATATTAAAATAATTGCCATATGATATATTGAAAGTTAGTGTGAGTACACACCTGATTGGCTTAATAGATTCCTTGAAATCCCGAAGAACGATCTACCGATCTAAAGTTTAGATCTGTTAATTCCTATATTCGGCCCATCATACAAAAACACATTAATAACCTTTTCGATTTTAAAACCAAATCCCAATAGGAATGGTATTACTAATACTTACCTTGTTTGCCGATTGGATTGATCAAGTTCCCAAAATTACTAGTATCCCTTTTCCTTGAAATCGCTAACACTAAATCATGTAATTTTGTCGGTTTCGACTTTTGGATCAATGAAAAATAATTCTAAATACCAAAAATAAGCCTTGGGCGATTAGATCTATGTACCTACCTTACGCTTTCCAAATCAAGAGGATTCCTTGCCTATATATCTCTGTCGAAATCTTCATGTTAGATTTAATCTAACATATACATCATAACCTTTAATCAAATAAATTTATCTTACCTTAGATCCTTGGTCCTTATATTCGATGTTGTAGACCCCTTTAGATGTCGTAGTTGATTGCTCCTTTACTTAGAATCAACAAAGATTCGGCTTTGACAGTAGAAACAGAGAAGAAAATAGAAGAAGAGGAGATGGATTTTGCTTAAAGAAAAATTCGGCAGAGAGGGGGAGAGAGCTAGGAAAATTTCGGCACAGAGGAAGAGAAAGCAAAAGTTGATGAGTAGCCCTCCTGCCCTCCTTTTATAGCCGAAATTATCAGCCTAGGAGTCCCTTACTTGGCCACCACTCCTCTTTTTGATAATATTATCTCTTTTATTTAAAAGATAAAAGCCTTTAATCCATCAATTATCTCCTCAATTTTCTTAAAAGAAAATCCTTTATTTATCACTTATTATTCACATATTTATGCAAATAAAACTCTTCCTTTTCTAGAAACCCATGCCGTCCACCTCAGCCTTCTGGAAGCAAAAATAAAACTTATTTATTTGCTTCTCAAGTGACTCGAACTCAGGCCTATTTCCCTGCATGTGACGCCACTTCCTTAGGCCCTAAGTGGCATCTTCAGGCCACTTTTCCAAGCCTGTTTGTGTGTCAAACTTCTCCAACTTTTTCTTTTAAGGCCCTCTAGCCCTTATTTCCTATTTTGAACTTTAAAATTTGACATTTCGACATCATTTCTAAGTTTCCTAAAATTTTCGATCGGCTCTGTTTGCTGACCATTTTCTTACATTTCAGTTTCCAGAAATGTTCAAGTTTCCAAAAATGTTCAAGTTTCCAAAATGTTCAAGTTTCCAAAAATGTTCATTTCCATTTCCATGCATTTCTAGGTTTCCAAAATATTCAAAAATTTATTCATAGTACTTGAGACTTGACATTTCGTACAATTAAACTGAAAATGCATAGGCCCTATTCAGGATGTTACATTTGTTCTGGAAAAGGCAATGTTTCTGATCTTTCGACTATGTCATCTCTACTTCCACTGCCAATGTCGAAGAAGTCTCTAGGGGTGTTTCGAAGTACAACGTACCAACCCTCATCAGTTGGATCTTCTGAGTAAAAAAATTGTTTAACTTGAGAAGAAAACACATACGGCTCGTCTATTAGTTGTTCTCAGGTGTGAATCAATCGAGAGAAATTTACCATTGTAAAGCTATATTGATCGTTTTTAATTCCGCGAGCCGTATTCACATCAGCCCAATCACCTCGAAATAAGACAACTTTGCATTTTCCGTAATAATCCAACTCAATGATGTCGAATAAGTCCGTAATACTCCAGTTCCCCTCGATGGGATTCTTGTCCCTAGCACTAGCATAACTTGTAATTGAAGAATTAACAACGATTCCACAATTTTGGGTTCTCCTCAATCTCTCGCGATACCATGTATGAAATCGGTATCCATTGATGAGGAAGGCACTATATCTTTTCACTATTCTGTTTGGACCTTGTGAAAGCCATTTAACTTCGTCATTAACTTCATTCTGACTCCAAACCTATTGAATCGAAAGTATATCGAGTAATTATAAATGTTATGAGAAAACATTATTACTTGTCAACGAAAACTTAAATTGCATACCATTTGGCTTAACCATTCATGGAATGATTCTGTGAACAACTTATTAATTTCTCGCCGATTTAATCTTCGGGATCGTGAACGAGCTCTCAATATTTGTTTGTACTTACTATGTTTAAAAAAGGTTTACTTTGTTAGAAGACAAACAGATTATAATTGATGAGTATTTATCAAATTCTAGAACTTACTTCTGAAATGGTTCCATTGAATTGTGATGAAAAAGAACGTATCGATGTGCTTGGACCCACGATCTATCGTCTAATTCTGCGATTTTGACTTTGCCGATCGGTTCTCCGAAACTTTGAAATAAATAAGTTTCGGCCAAGTTATGATCTGTGAGCCCAGCATTTCTACTTGGTCTGTTCATTCTTGTTTCAACATCTTCCAAATACCTCAAACAGAAAGTCATACATTCCTCTGCCAAGTAGCCCTCAGTAATTGATCCTTAGGATAACGCTTATTGCGCGATAAGACTTCAATTTGGATAGGAACCTAAACACGATATATAACATTATCAAAAGTTGCAACTAAAGGCATTGAGGTGAACGAAGGAATAGTTTGCAAATAAAGTAAGACCTTTCAATGGGATACATCCATCGATAGAAAACGGGTCCACCAAGTATTGCTTCACGCGGGAGATGAATTAACAAGTGCACCATAATAGTGAAGAAGGAAGGCGGAAAGATCTTCTCCAGATTGCATAAAGTCAATGCGGCTCGATCTTGTAGTGTCTCAAGTTCTTGAACATTCAAAACTTTACCATAAATGCCTTTCATTATATTTGACAGTTCAATTACACAAGACGTCACCCTTTTCGACATACAACACCGCATAGCAACTGGCAGTAAGTCTTGCATCAAGATGTGATAGTCATGCGATTTTAAGCCATATAGTCTTCGATCCTTAAGATTCACACATCGAGATATATTTGATGCATACGCATCTGGGACCTTTATATCCTTCAACACCATACAGAACACTTCTTTCTCCGTCTTCGACATTGAAAAAATAGCAGGCGGCAACCGATATTTCATATTCGGAAGTGCTTGGGGATGAAGCTCACGCCGAATTCCCATGTGGACTAAATCAAGTCGACTCTGAAGATTGTCTTTCGATTTTCCATCGACATTCAAAATAGTCCCAATGATGTTCTCGCAGACATTTTTCTCAATATGCATGACATCAAGATTATGGCGTAAAATCTGATGCTCCCAATAAGGCAACTCAAAAAAAATACTTCTTTTTTTCCACAAGTCCGCCTCATTAGGATCGTCCTCTTCATCAGATTCATCATCAGAATCATCCCTAGATCTTCTATTTCTTCGCGGGTTGGCCGGTTGATTCATCTTCCCATAAATGAAATTCATATCTTTCAACATTAACAATATTTCGGATCCACCGGTCTACGAAGGAGCTTCTCTGAACTCTTCAGTACTGTCAAACTGAGCACTCTGAAATTTAAATCTATGATTTTTCGGTAACCACCGACGATGCCCCATGTAGGAGAACTTCTTCCCATTATATAACCATTGTGAACATGTCTGCGCAGCACAACACGGACAAGCATAACGTCCCCTGGTACTCCAACCAGATAAATTAGCATAAGCCGGGAAGTCATTAATAGTCCACATCAAAGCTGCACGTAAATTAAAGTTCTCTTTTCTTATTGCATCGTATGTCTCAACACTAGCCCATAGTTGTTTTAACTCTTCAACAAGTGGCTACAAATAGACGTCAATATCATTCCCGGGCCCTTTCTCTCCAGGTATAATCATAGATAAGATAAAGGATGATTGTTTCATGCAAACCCATGGAGGCAAATTGTAGGGAACAAGCACCACAGGCCAAGTAATATACGCTGTGCTCATGAGTTTGTAAGGGTTAAATCCATCGGATGCTAGCCCAAGCCTCACACTCCGAAGATCGCTTGCAAAGCTTGGAAATTTGGAGTCAAAAGATTTCCAAGCTAAAGAATCTGCAGGATGCCTTAACAATTCATCATCGGTTCATCCATCACGGTGCCACGTCATTGACTCGGCTGTCTTTGACGACATGAAAAGCTGTTGAAGCCTTGGTATTAGAGGAAAATACCGCAAAATCTTAACTGGCTGCTTCCTTGACTGTGTATCATGATCTTCCTTATTACCATCCTCTGTATTTCTATTAATCCAACGGGATTGACCGCATACATAACAGCACTGTTGGTCTATCCGGTCGCCTTAATATAACATGCAGTCATTTGGGCAACTATGAATTTTATTGTAGCCAAGGCCCAAATCCTTTATCAGTTTTTTCATGTCTTTGGAAGATTGAGGAATTTTCGTAAACGGGAACATTTCTTGCAGAAACTCTAACAGCATTGTCAACGAGTTTCCGGTCCATCCTCCTAAACATTTCAAGTGAAAAAGACGAATACAGAAAGACAGTTTGGAAAATTTTGATCCCTCATACAGTTCTTCATTCATTTCACCAAGTAATGTGTAGAACCTCGCCGCTTCTTCATTTGGCTGTTCATCAGGTACACTTCTACCCCCTTCAGTGAAAGTATTTCCACCGAAATTATAATCATCGGTTGCACCCAATTCAGGTGGAAATGACCCGAAACCATCACTGCACATATTAAAAGCATCCCGCAACATGCCTTCCATGTTATCATCTCTAACATTCTGATTGTAAGCACTATGAGGATAACCTAGATTCATCGATGAAGATGCTCCACTATATGTACACTCTCCATGAAAAAACCATTTTTTGTACCCCCGAACAAAGCCATCAACAACAAGATGTTAAGTAGACAACTTCACGATAATGCCAATTGATATTGCAACACTTCTTACGGACAAAGAATCATATTCTCTTGGCTTGCATTACAAATGCGAAATTCAAAAAATTTTCTACTCCATTTCGATAGCCGTTGCTTACCCTTGACAATTTCATCCAACTCCTATCCATTTCGTAGTTGTTGAAGTCTAAAGTTGACAATAAATTACAGGGCCAAATTGTTAATTTATAATTTATGTAAGTACTGATATGATCACATATATAACTGAGTACTATGTAAGTTATGTAGATTATGTAAGTTATGAAGTTTGATCTTAAAATTATGAAAGTTATGAAGTTTGACCTTAAAATTATGTAAGTTATGAAATTTGATCATAAAATTAAGTAAGTTATGTATTCTTTAAGATTCATCATACGTGGCATTGTTACACCTAGGGAGGATCCATTATATCTAACAGTGAGATATAAGGCAACCCGTCAGGTTTCCAGCCTATATACTTTGAATCTTTTTTTTTATCTATACAAGTATTATGTAAGTTATGTAAGTTAAATTAAAATTTGATCTTAAAATTATGAAAGTTATGAAGTTTGACCTTAAAATTATGTAAGTTATGAAATTTGATCTTAAAATTAAGTAAGTTATGTATTCTTTAAGATTCATCATACGTGGCATTGTTACACCTAGGGAGGATCCATTATATCTAACAGTGAGATATAAGGCAACCCGTCAGGTTTCCAGCCTATATACTTTGAATCTTTTTTTTTTTATCTATACAAGTATTATGTAAGTTATGTAAGTTAAATTAAAATTTGATCTTAAAATTATGAAAGTTATGAAGTTTGACCTTAAAATTATGTAAGTTATGAAATTTGATCTTAAAATTAAGTAAGTTATGTATTCTTTAAGATTCATCATACGTGGCATTGTTACACCTAGGGAGGATCCATTATATCTAACAGTTAGATATAAGGCAACCCGTCAGGTTTCCAGCCTATATAATTTGAATCTTTTTTTTTTATCTATACAAGTATTATGTAAGTTATGTAAGTTAAATTAAAATTTGATCTTAAAATCAGTTGAGGTGTGAACATATATGGCATGCATTACATTGTAGTTTTTTGTGAAATATTAATTGGTTTTAGTTTTTCGTTTGAGGTTGGCTGAAAATATTGAAAATATTGAAAAACTTATTTATTGTTTATAATAAAACCATTTTGGAAAACATTGAAATTAATAAATATTAAAATCAAACTTTATTAATATAAAAAATTCTTTAATATAATATATAATATATTTAGTGACAGGTTTGTATTAAAATATGTTAATCTCTTCTGAACTTGCAAATATTTATTATAATATGAAATTTATGTTAAAATATTTATTAAAATATAAAATTTATGTTAATCTCTTATCTTAACTTGCAAAACTCAACTTTGTATTATCATATTATATCATCTTATATGCATGATTTTAGACGAGAGCTTGTAAAAAATCTAAGCGGCATGATTATATAGCAATTTGGAGGTTGTTCAAACATTATTAATAATAAACAGTAATAATAAACCGCAATTTAGACATAAATTTTTTAAGATTCATCATACGTGGCATTGTTACACCTGGGGAGGATCCGTTATATCTTACAGTGAGATATAAGGCAACTCGTTAGGTTTCCAGCCTATATACTTTGAATCTTTTTTTTGGACAGCAGTATAATAAACAACATATATACCAACCAAGCAGGATAATAAACAGCAATTTGGACAGCAATTTGGACAGCAATTTGGACAAATTAACCATGATATAACTATTACTGATCAGAATTTTGAACTAAAACGTACCTTAAAACGTACCTGTTAAGTTATTACCACCAAATCCAATCCAACAGTTGCAGGAGCAGTAGGATGCAGTAACTGAAATACAAACAACATATGAATTAACAAATGCTATTGATTAATTACAAAATGCTATTTACTATAAACTAATACTCACATTCTTTGACTGAAAGAATAATAGTCAATTCAGTAGTCGATCTAAGTCCTCTTAAATTCTACTCACTTTCAAAGTACGGATACCTTTCTCAATACAAATCTATAACAAATACATATGAATATATACAAGGTTAGTTGTTAAACATAAATTGAAAACAATTGCTACATAAATTGTTACATAGAATTTTACATAAATAAGATGATACATGTTAGAGATAGAGAGTAATTACTAATGTAAATAACTGGACTTTCACAAAAATACATGTATTTAAAACAAATAAAAGATAATCTCCCTTCAAATAGAGGAAGGAACCTAATGCATTGTAAAACCCTAGTGTATGAGTTGGGTGAAGTGGGATGGAGTTTTGGGTGCAATTTGCAATTTAAGTACCAAAGTGAATCATGAACCAAACTCAAGAACCAAATTAAGAAAAAAAAAATTTAGGTATCAAATTGAAAAAAAGAAATCAAACTCAGGTTTGTATATTAACCCACTATTACTTCTAAGTTTATATCAAACGGCTGAGAATAAAATAGTTAACTTCACTGCCAAGTATTAACGTCTTAGTCTCAGATTTCTTTAGATTTTAAAAAAAAAATTCGAAGAGCAAATCATCATCTCATGATCAATATAAGTTGGGTGAAGTCAGAAAATATCTTAGGGGTCAAAATTAAATTGGACAAAATATAATTTTATCTATTTTAAATATTTTAAAAATGTCAAATTAAAAAAAAAATCATTTTAAGAAAACCGGACCTACTAGCCCCTATATTCGCCCCTACTCGATCAACATAAGCTGTAAACAGAGACGAACCAAAAATGAAAGGCACCCACCCAAAATTGCTGCTATATTGTAATGCGCGCATCTTATTTTCTTTAAAGAATAAAAATGAAGTTGAGAAAGTAAGTTTAGTGGGAAAATTCAAAATGAAAGGCACCCACCCAACATTAAACACTGCTTCAGATTTTCTTCAAAACCCTCGCACAACACCACCCTTCAAAGAAGATCTAGCAAGTAAAAAGATTACTTGACAAAGTAAAACAAATCAAATCCAACAAAATTGAAAAGAAAATCCAAATTGAAAAGAAAAGAAAAACAAAAATTAAATAGCTAATTTAAAAACCCCATAACTCTAATACTACCCACTACTTATCAGGTATCTAACAACTTATCCCCAACACGCATCCAATCGCTAACCACCGGAGTAAATGAGATTACTTGACAAAGTAAAACAAATCAAATCCAACAAAATTATCCAAAGATGAAAAGTAAGGGTAAACCTGACAAATGGAAAGTTATAACAGAATCAAGTATAACTGAGTGTGATAATGAAGTTTCAGATCTCTCAAGTGAATTAATTATGCTAGTTTTCAAAATAATTAATTAATTGGCTATATGGAATGATAAATATGGTAGTTACATATTTTTATTTTTGTATATAGGCATAATTGTTTTCAAAGATAAAATAAAATTTTAAAGAAAAATATTGAACAAACCCATGTGCAGAAAGTAAAATATAGCTTACTATCCATGTGCAAACCCATGTGCAGAAAGTAAACTATTGCTTTTAAAATAGAGTTATCATTAAATAAGCAAATAATAATCTTTTCTTACAACCCCATGTGCAATTATAACTAAAATCAACCTAATATGTAGACATGCTCAGGCTAACATGAATGGAAGAAATAATGCTCCTAACACTGGAATATTTGTAACCCATGGTTTTCTTCAGGTCACGAGTCAAGAGCCATGTATCCTAGTCATTCAAGTTGTGATAAACACATATAAATATGCCTACCTTACAATCTAATTTCCTCAAACTTCAGGGCTAGATACCATATACATCAAAATGAGCAATCTACATTTTTTTTTGCAAAAAAATACGACCATGACAGTATTTCATGTATGTGTCAACAAAGACATATCTTGATCCAACTTACAATAGAATTCTAGTAATGATAACAATAAAATAACACACACTATCCACCAAATGAATTTTACAAATTTAACCTTAGAAAAAAAGGGCATTATGTGCTATATAACAACAGCATAAATGTAACACCCTTAACCCGTATCTATTGCTGAACTACGGTTATGAGGCGTTACCGAACTAGACACAGTTTAGCACAGTCATTTATGGAATAAACCCAATACGCATATTTAAATTTTTCCATATCAACAAATAATGTTCAAGACTTACGTTACAACCAGGTTTCATAATGCAACACATCATTATCCATAATCCATACAAGTTTCGAATCAAGCTTCCACATAACAACACCAAATTTCGTATGTCCAACATATATATAATTACATCTATTTCATTAGCCGAATATCAACATATCATTTTATACATTCTACAATTATGCATATTAAAACGGATAGGTCCATGATACTCTATTAACCTTTCATTCACACATGTGACACTCGAATATTATAGCATTACTAAATATACACATCATGCTATCATGATATGCGCAATGTCCCTAAACCAAAAGCCATGTCCAACCATAATCATCAATTCATCCTACCTTATTAATTAATGGACACAGAGATCATTGAATAACCTACCAAACACACATGATATGTGACTAATCCAAAATATATATATTCAACCAATCCATTGACCATATATTCGGTCTTCAATTTTAAACTTCAATGATCAACACAAAGCATTAGTATATACAATTTCATAATCATCTCTCGAATTATAACCAAACACATAATAATTTAAGAAGAGATATTCGCATCGACATAATATGCATACTTATACATATATATGATCATTTCTATATAACTACATTTAACTTTCAAGCCTAATATGCGTATGTCTTATACCAAAGATTAAAAGCAGACCATTATATCAAACATTCAAACGATGCTTAACACAAAAATAAAATTATTATTCGCAAGGCCATATATATACATTTACAAAACCGAACATCATTCATTACTTATCAAAATTCAGCCTATACATGCCTTTGATTCGAAAGGTAAACATATATACCAAAGAGAGTGATAGTGTGGTCGACTTTCTTGATGATCCCCTGAGCCCGTAGTTGAATCAACGATCTATAAAACAGAAATACAAACACATACAGAGTAAGCTCACTAGCTTAGTAAGTTTTAAGCAAAAGATAATTCACTAATCAATCACTTAAACACTTTTAATCAATAATTATAGGACATTTTATATGTACATTTCGATATGAAATTGATACAAAGCCGAATACTAGTAATATATTAACTCAATTACTTCTGCTTCACTACCATTAATCTGCAACTCATTAAAGCACAAAGTACATATATTACATGAATCGCATGTTTATAATCATATAAATTCAACATTCATATCAACTACATTATCACACTAAAAATTCTGTTATATATATATATTCATACACGTCGATTATAAGCTCAAAATCACATAACACCGTTCTTAACATAATATTTCAACTCGAGTAACATTAATCACAACTTACCTTACTTCTAATGAATTCAGATGGGACTTATGCTTACCTGAGTTTTTAACTTAATAGATTAACTATGTTACACCTCGAGCAATTTATAGTTCCTTCGTTTTAACGTATCACCGGCATTAAGCCTGCTAGGCACTAAGCCCGAATATATCACCGGCACTAAGCCTGCTAGGCACGAAGCCCGAATGTATCACCGGCACTAAGCCTGCTAGGCAAGAAGCCCGAATATGTCACCGGCACTAAGCCTGCTAGGCACGAAGCCCGAATATGTCACCGGCACTAAGCCTGCTAGGCACGAAGCCCGAATATATCACCAAGACTAAGCTGCGCTAGGCACGAAGCCTGAATATCAACACATTCAACCATGCGATACGCATTACTTAGTACTAAACTATCAACCATCTCATATTCTTCATTTTACTTTCACCTATTAATCCAAACATACATATTCACATTGCACTAACCAAATTAATTTCACTACAACTCATACTCCACATTCAGCCAACATGTATATTTATGCTTTAAATTTTCAAACATCATCATATACTATGTTCATAAATAATTCTTTGATGTATACTTGCTTAGGGACTTACCTCGACTGTCGACGGACCGCGTAAACCGGCTACTCGAGAACCTTTGTTTTACCTCGATCCAAATCCGTTTTTCTTTGTTCTTGATCTAAACACATTAAAATTTAGCTCATTCAAGTACATTTCATCTCAATTTAGTCCCTAAGCATATAATTAGGCAATTTACCATTTTACCCCTACTATTTCACATTTTCACAATTTAGTCCTATTTGCATAAAACACAAAATACACAAAATTTCTCAACACTACTTTAGGGCCGAATATGTATAGGGACTATACAAGTCCATTTCTTTCATTTATTTAGCAAATAAGCCCCTCTAAAAATTTATTTTTCAATTTAGTCCAAAATACTCAAATTCACTAAAATTTCCAATACAAATTATACTAATCTTTAACATATCTTTAAAATAAAATTATCAAACATCAAAAACTACATGAACACATTAATGGCCGAATATCAAACATGCTTAGATTCAAAAATTTCAACATGGGTAAGCTACCGTTCGAAGCAACGATCTCAAAAACGTAAAAATTATCAAAAACCGAAAATCACACATACCTTAATCAAGCAATTTGATTGCCGAAATTCAAAGTTCCCTAACCCTTATTCTTTTCTCCATATTCGGCCAAGGAAGAAATGAAAGATAATGGCTTATTTTTTTATGATATTTTTAACTAATAGTATGTTATTTAACTAATTACTAACCTAACCTTATAATATAAAATTCCATAATATATAACTTAAGGTTATTCTTGACATAAGCCACCCACTAACTCAAAAATGGGTTATTTACCTTTTTAATACTCCACTTTAAAAAGCCATCATCAAATAGGCACTTTTCACTATAGCTTGAGACTTTTAAAATTTACGCGATTAAATCCTTTTTATCAAATTAAGCACCCAAACGATGAATTTTTTCTACGAAACTTTCACACATATTAATTCACATATAATAAACACAAAATATAATATTAAAATATTTCTCGGACTCGGATTCGTGGTCCCGAAACCACCATTCTAATTAGGGTCAAATTCCGTTTGTTACAACTCTCCCCCCTTAAGGATTTTCGTCCCCGAAAATCTTACCGTTAAACAACATCGGATATTGTTGCCTTATTGAGTCCTCAGGCTCCCATGTAGCCTCTTCAACTCCGTGCCGATTCCATAGTACTTTCACTAATGGAATCCTTTTGTTTCTTAACTCTTTTATTTCCCGAGCTAAGATACGGATCGGTTCTTCCTCATACGTCATATCAGGTCGGATTTCAATCTCAGACGGGGTTATCACATGTGATGGATCTGATCTGTATCTACGAAGCATCGAAACGTGAAATACATCGTGTATCTTTTCTAACTCAGAAGGTAACTTCAATCTATAGGCAACAGGCCCAATACGTTCGATGATTTCATACGGTCCAATAAATCTCGGACTCAGTTTGCCTTTCCGACCAAAACGAAGTACTTTCTTCCACGGAGATACTTTCAAGAATACCCGATCTCCTACTTGAAATTCTATATCTTTACGTTTCAAATCAGCGTAAGACTTTTGACGATCTGATGCAGCTTTCAAACTATCTTTGATTATAGCCACTTTCTGTTCAGTCTCTTTAATCAAATTGACCCCTAATATCTTATTCTCACTGAGTTCGGTCCAGTACAAAGGCGTACGACACTTGCGGCCATATAGAGCTTCATAGGTTGCCATTTTGATACTCGATTGAAAACTGTTATTATAAGCAAATTCAATCAAAGGTAAGTACCTTTCCCACGTACCTTCAAACTCGAGAACGCAACATCTCAACATGTCCTCAAGTGTTTGAATAGTTAGCTCAGACTGACCATCTGTCTGCGGGTGAAAGGCGGTGCCAAAATGGAGTTTAGTACCTAAAGCATCCTGCAACTTCTTCCACAATCGCGATGTGAATCTCGGGTCTCTGTCTGAGATAATAGAACTCAGTACACCATGTAATCTCACAATTTGAGATATATACAACTCAGCAAGTTTATCGAGTGAATAATCTGTGCGAACCGGTACAAAATGAGCTGATTTGGTCAGTCTATCTACTATAACCCAAACTGCATCTTTCTTGCTCGGTGTCATAGGCAACCCAGTTACAAAATCCATAGTGATTCTATCCCATTTCCATTCAGGTATCATGATCGGCTGAAGCAACCCCGAAGGCACTTGATGCTCGGCTTTTACTTGCTGACAAATTAAGCACTTTGACACAAATTCAGATATATCCCGTTTCATGCCAGGCCACCAATAAAACTGTTTCAAATCATTATACATTTTCGTGCTACCCAGATGTATCGATAATCGACCACTATGAGCCTCACTCGTAATCATCTCGAATCAAATTCGAGTTCTTTGGAACACACATTCGGATTTTAAAGTTCAAACGATCATTTGCATCAATTTGAAACTCGATTCCGCACCTTTTTCACACTAATCGAATTCGTCTAGCAATCAAATCTTTGTCAACTTTCTGTGCATCACAAATTTGCTGAATAAACATCGGTCTTGCTTGTAACTCAGTTATGATCGAACCATCACTAGATATAACCATCTGTGCATTCATCACACGAAGAGCAAATAATGATTTCCGACTTAACGCATCTGCAACAACATTAGCTTTTCCCGGATGGTAGTCAATCACCAACTCATAGTCTTTCAACAGTTCTAACCATCTGCGTTGTCTCAAGTTCAGATCTTTCTGAGTCATCAAATACTTTAGACTTTTATGATCCGAATAAACGTGACATTTCTCGCCAAATAAGTAATGACGCCAAATTTTCAATGCGAAAACAATGGCTGCTAATTCCAGATCGTGAGTCGGATAGTTTCTTTCGTGCGGTTTTAACTGTCTCAAAGCGTAGGCTATAACTTTGCCTTCCTGCATCAAAACGTAACCCAACCCATTCAAAGAAGCATCACTAAAAACAACAAATTCTTTACCCGATTCAGGCTGAGCTAACACTGGAGCTTCGGTCAAAAGGGCTTTCAGCTGCTCGAAACTTTCCTGACACTTTTTCGACCACTCAAACTTGACATCTTTCTGTAGTAGCATTGTCAAAGGTGTAGCTATCATGGAAAAGCCTTTGACGAATCGTCTGTAGTATCCCGCAAGTCCCAAAAAGCTCCAAATTTTGAGACATTCTTCTAAGTGGTTTCGGTCCAAGTATAGCCGATATTTTGTTCGGATCAACCCGGATACTGAAAGTGAAACAACATGACCCAAAAAGTCGACTTCCTTCATCCGTAACTCACACTTACCGAACTTTGCATACAAGCTCTTGATCCCGTAAAGTCTGTAATACTAATCTCAAGTGTTCAGCGTGTTCGGTTTCATCTTTAGAGTAGATCAAGATATCATCAATAAACACTACTACAAACCGATCCAAAAACTGCTCAAAACTCGATTCATTAAGTCCATAAAAGCAAAGCAGGTGCATTAGTGAGTCCAAAAGGCATAACCAGAAACTCAAAATGTCCTTACCTCGTCCGGAATGCAGTCTTTGGCACATCTGTATCTCTGACTCGAAACTGATAATAACCCGATCTCAAATCTATTTTCGAAAATACTGAAGCCCCTTTCAACTGATCAAACAAATCATCAATCCGAGGTAGCGGGTACTTATTCTTTATAGTTACCTTATTCAGTTGCCGATAATCAATGCACATTCGCATCGTTCCATCTTTCTTTTTCACAAAAAAGAACTGGTGCACCCCAAGGAGAAAAACTCGGTCGTGCAAAGCCCCTATCTATTAACTCTTGCAACTGTGCTTTCAACTCTTTTAACTCAGTAGGTGCCATCCTATACGGGGCTATCGAAATAGGAGTCGTTCCCGGTACTAATTCAATGCCGAACTCAATCTCTCGTACTAGTGGTAAACCCAGTAGCTCTTCAGGAAACACATCTGGGTATTCACACACAACCTGCATCTGATTCAATCGCACCAGACACTTTATTATCAATTACATAGGCCAAATAAGCTTCGCACCCCTTTCTCACATACTTGGGGCTAACATCGAGGATATTATCAGAGGAAACCCACTTAAATCACTGGATTCAATTCGATGATCTCACCGTTCGACATCTCAAATTAATAACCTTTCTTTTGCAATTCACCAACGCATCGTGCGAAGTTAACCAATCCATTCCCAAAATTATATCGAACTCATCGAAGGGCAACAACATTAAATCGGGTGGGAAACAAGAATCGAATCATCAACGGGCAACCTTTACACACTTTATTAACAAGTACACATCTACCCAAAGGGTTGGACACACGAATCACAAACTCGGTGAGACTCAATGGCGAGTCTTCATCAATACTAGAGTTTCACACACATATGAATGAGTCGAACCGGGATCAATCAATGCAATCACAGTAGTATCATAAAGGGTGAAAGTACCGGTAATGACATCAGGGGAGGAAGCATCCTATCTGGCTCGTGTAGTATAAGCTCTAGCTGGAGCTCTAGCCTCTGATCGTATTGCGATGTCCTTCGACCCTCTCTGACTGCCACCTACGTTGCCTGAATGTCTGAGTGGCCTACCCCGTGCTGGCATACTGCTCGGTCTAGTGTTCTGAGTCGCATTTTGCTCGGCTAACATCGGACACTCTCGAATAAAATGATCTGACGATCCACATTTAAAGTAGGACCGATCACGAACTCTACAACTCCCAGGATGCCATTTCCCACAATGTTTACACTCGGCCCGGTTCTGTGGAACATTACCAACGCTAGCTACCGAAGTGGCTCGGGAACTCACTGGAGGTCGATCACGTCTAGGCAAGTCTGAAGTGGCTTTATGTCGACTGGGGTCATCTCTGAACTTCTTGTGCACGAAATAGAAAGTTTTAATCGATGATCTTTTCCGAGTGTCTCTAGCTTCTACTTCATCTTTTCTTTTCTCCTTTCCGAGCTCTTCGGCTTTACAAGCTCGCTCGACTAATGTCACAAACTCTTTGATTTCAAGAATGCCGACAAGTAACTTTATGTCTTCATTCAGGCCGTCTTCAAATCTTTTACACATAATGGCTTCGGTAGATATACACTTCCGAGCGTAACGGCTCAACTTGACAAACTTCCGCTCATATTCTGTCACAGTCATGCGACCCTATTTTAATTTCAAAAATTCTTTTCGTTTCTGATCGATGAATCTCTGACTGATATATTTCTTACGGAACTTAATTTGAAAGAAGTCCCAAGTTACTTTTTCTTTCGAAACCACAGATACCAGTGTGTTCCACCAGTGATAGGCAGTGTCACGAAGTAGAGATATAGCACACTTTAGGCATTCATCTGGTGTACAGAATAGCTCATCAAGTACCCGAATAGTGTTATCAAGCCTCTCTCGGCTCGCTCTGCTTCATCATCATCATTGGCCTTGAATTCCTCGGCCCTATATTTTTTAATTTTATCAACGGGAGGCCTGCTAGATCTCATCGGATCTATCATCGGGGGTGCTGAAGGTACCAGAGTTGGATTATTCGGGGGTGGAGGTTGTTGTACAGCCGGATTAGTCTGAATAAACTGGGTAAACCATTCATTCATCATCTGATAGAAGGCTTGTTTAGCCTCCCCCTCATGGCCACCCGAAACTGGTCGAGAGTCTAATGGCACTGATCCACTAGCGAGACCAGGCGCAATACTCTTCACATCATCAGCTACGGCTCTATCAGGATCGGGATCCATTTACTATATAAAATACAATTGAAATTGTCAGAAGTCACCACACTATCATATATACACTTCAAAGGCATGTATAGCTAGACTCATACACACTACGGTAGTCCTAGAATCGACTAAACCGTAGCTCGATATTAATTAAATGTAACACCCTTAACCCGTATCCATTCTTTGAACTACGGTTATGAGGCGTTCATCGAACTAGACACAGTTTAGCACAGTCATTTATGGAATAAACCCAATACGCATATTTAAATTTTTCCATATCAACAAATAATGTTCAAGACTTACGTTACAACCAGGTTTCATAATGCAACACATCATTATCCATAATCCATACAAGTTTCGAATCAAGCTTCCACATAACAACACCAAATTTCGTATGTCCAACATATATATAATTACATCTATTTCATTAGCCGAATATCAACATATCATTTTATACATTTTACAATTATGCATATTAAAACGGATAGGTCCATGATACTCTATTAACCTTTCATTCACACATGTGACACTCGAATATTATAGCATTACTAAATATACACATCATGCTATCATGATATGCGCAATGTCCCTAAACCAAAAGCCATGTCCAACCATAATCATCAATTCATCCTACCTTATTAATTAATGGACACAGAGATCATTGAATAACCTACCAAACACACATGATATGTGACTAATCCAAAATATATATATTCAACCAATCCATTGACCATATATTCGGTCTTCAATTTTAAACTTCAATGATCAACACAAAGCATTAGTATATACAATTTCATAATCATCTCTGAATTATAACCAAACACATAATAATTTAAGAAGAGATATTTAAATGCGACATAATATGCATACTTATACATATATATGATCATTTCTATATAACTACATTTAACTTTCAAGCCTAATATGCGTATGTCTTATACCAAAGATTAAAACAGACCATTATATCAAACATTCAAACGATGCTTAACACAAAAATAACAGCCTTATTCGCAAGGCCATATATATACATTTACAAAACCGAACATCATTCATTACTTATCAAAATTCAGCCTATACATGCCTTTGATTCGAAAGGTAAACATATATACCAAAGAGAGTGATAGTGTGGTCGACTTTCTTGATGATCCCCTGAGCCCGTAGTTGAATCAACGATCTATAAAATAGAAATACAAACACATACAGAGTAAGCTCACTAGCTTAGTAAGTTTTAAGCAAAAGATAATTCACTAATCAAGCACTTAAACACTTTTAATCAATAATTATAGGACATTTTATATGTACATTTCGATATGAAATTGATACAAAGCCAAATACTAGTAATATATTAACTCAATTACTTATGCTTCACTACCATTAATCTGCAACTCATTAAAGCACAAAGTACATATATTACATGAATCACATGTTTATAATCATATAAATTAAACATTCATATCAACTACATTATCACACTAGAAATTTTGTTATATATATATATTCATACACGTCGATTATAAGCTCAAAATCACATAACACCGTTCTTAACATAATATTTCAACTCGAGTAACATTAATCACAACTTACCTTACTTCTAATGAATTCAGATGGGACTTATGCTTACCTGAGTTTTTAACTTAATAGATTAACTATGTTACACCTCGAGCAATTTATAGTTCCTTCGTTTTAACGTATCACCAGATTAAGCTCGCTGAGGCACTAAGCCGAATATATCACCGGCACTAAGCACGCTAGGCACGGTTCGAATGTATCACCGGCACTAAGCTCGCTAGGCAAGAAGCCCGAATATGTCACCGGCACTAAGCCTGCTAGGCACGAAGCCCGAATATGTCACCGGCACTAAGCCTGCTAGGCACGAAGCCCGAATATATCACCGGCACTAAGCCTGCTAGGCACGAAGCCCGAATATATCACCGGCACTAAGCCTGCTAGGCACGAAGCCTGAATATCAACACATTCAACCATACGATACACATTACTTAGTACTAAACTATCAACCATCTCATATTCTTCATTTTACTTTCACCTATTAATCCAAACATACATATTCACATTGCACTAACCAAATTAATTTCACTACAACTCATACTCCACATTCGGCCAACATGTATATTTATGCTTTAAATTTTCAAACATCATCATATACTATGTTCATAAATAATTCTTTGATGTATACTTGCTTAAGGACTTACCTCGACTGTCGACGGACCGCGTAAACCGTCTACTCGAGAACCTTTGTTTTCCCTCGATCCAAATCCGTTTTTCTTTGTTCTTGATCTAAACACATTAAAATTTAGCTCATTCAAGTACATTTCATCTCAATTTAGTCCCTAAGCATATAATTAGGCAATTTACCATTTTACCCCTACTATTTCACATTTTCACAATTTAGTCCTATTTGCATAAAACACAAAATACACAAAATTTCTCAACACTACTTTAGGGCCGAATATGTATAGGGACTATACAAGTCCATTTCTTTCATTTATTTCGCAAATAAGCCCCTCTAAAAATTTATTTTTCAATTTAGTCCAAAATACTCAAATTCACTAAAATTTCCAATACAAAATATACTAATCTTTAACATATCTTTAAAATAAAATTATCAAACATCAAAAAATACATGAACACATTAATGGCCGAATATCAAACATGCTTAGATTCAAAAATTTCAACATGGGTAAGCTACTGTTCGAAGCAACGATCTCAAAAACGTAAAAATTATCAAAAATCGAAAATCACACATACCTTAATCAAGCAATTTGATTGCCGAAATTCAAAGTTCCCTAACCCTTATTCTTTTCTCCATATTCGGCCAAGGAAGAAATGAAAGATAATGGCTTATTTTTTTATGATATTTTTAACTAATAGTATGTTATTTAACTAATTACTAACCTAACCTTATAATATAAAATTCCATAATATATAACTTAAGGTTATTCTTGACATAAGCCACCCACTAACTCAAAAATGGGTTATTTACCTTTTTAATACTCCACTTTAAAAAGCCATCATCAAATAGGCACTTTTCACTATAGCTTGAGACTTTTAAAATTTACGCGATTAAATCCTTTTTATCAAATTAAGCACCCAAACGATGAAATTTTTCTACGAAACCTTCACACATATTAATTCACATATAATAAACACAAAATATAATATTAAAATATTTCTCAGACTCGGATTCGTGGTCCCGGAACTACCATTCCGATTAGGGTCAAATTCGGTCTGTTACAATAAACTTCATTACTTTTCAATTTCCATGATTTGTAAATGGCATAGAATCTAGACCTTAATGGCATACAACAATAGAACTACGTTCTATTAGCGTAGCGATTATAAAATAACATTCAACATACCGATCGGCAAAATCACCCCAAAAGAAATAATATATTTCTCTCCCAACGTCCCCAAAGAAAAATTTGTTATAACTCTCAAAGGATGTGACATCAATAAGCATAAAAATACTCGATTTTACAAGGCCAATCCGAAATTTATATGATAGATGGAAAACATACAAATCTCCTATATATGCCTATATCAAAACACTTGAAGTAAAGAGATGAAAAACAGAAAAAGAAAAGCCTTGATAACCTTTGATGATAAGAAAGAAAATTAGGAAGATGGTCCCTTGCCGCTTCTTCAAGCTTTGTTTTTGTTAGAAATGGGGAGTCGGAATTTAATTACAGTGTATCATCAAATTGATGATCCAACACAAAAACAAAATGAAGAGGAAGCCTTAGAAGAAACCCCTCCGTGCTAAACTGAAAAAGGAAAGTTTACTGATTAGGATGATGCCAATCTTCTTAGGAACAGGACATTGTGATGATTTCAAAAGAAAAATTAACCCTGGGGGGACAGAGAGAGAGAGGTACCTGGAGACCGGCACGAGGTGAGCGAGAGATGGCTTTCGCTTTCTTCTTAATCGGGGAGAAATTAGGGATTCTTTTCTGCTGTTTTTAGGGAAAGGAGGGGATGGCTAGTTTTGTTGAAGCGGTGAATGAAATTTAAGAAAGAAAAAAAGCAGCTAGCCGTTTTATTGAAAAAATTGGCCTTTTGTGGCGTTTTCAAAAACGCCACTAAAATCCCTAAAAGCGACGTCGTTTAAATATAATGGTTCTTTTATTTGCGGCGTTTATGTAAAGCGCCACTAATAGTCTATAGAAAACGACGCCGTTTCAATTAAAAATAATATTTTTGCGGCGTTTTGAAAAAAAAACGCCACTAATACTACTCATTCGCGGCGTTTTTATTGCTAGCGCCGCTAAAGCCCCATGTAAACGGCGTCATTTTGTTTAGTAATGTGCTTGTTGCAGCGCCGCTAATACCTTCAATATTATTAAACTTTTTTAGTTTAATTATTAATTAGATTCCTTTAAATTAATTTTGTTTTGTTTCTAACAATATGTTTAATTTGTACAGTTTTATAATTTAATTTCTCAACCCTAAATTATACACCTTAACTCATATATATATTACATTGCAGAAGTAATTAAAGAAATAATCTAATTGCTTACCTAAACCGTAAAATAATATGATTTTTATCTATTTTATCAAAATCTCTAATACTTAAATCCCTAAAAACTAAGACTCTAACTTTATTATTCGATATGGTTTAATCACTAAACCCAAAACCCCATAACTCTAAAATAATAAAAACTAAACTATAAACCCGACCTAAACCCGAACCTAACCCTTAATCTTAAATCCTAAACCCTAAACCATGAACCATAAATCCTAGACCCTAAACTATAAAGATTGTTCCACAAACTATATACCCTAAATTAAACCATAAACCCCAAATTCTCATGAGAATTAATTCAATATTTTAAAATTAATACTATATCTCTTTTACGATTATATAAGAAATTATTTAATAAATTTTTTCATTTTTAACAAATATTTTTCTATATTCATTTAAAAATAAATTGTATTTTAATTTACATTACTAGTTAGGGTTTAAGGGTTTCGATAAAGCAAAACTTCTTAATGGTTTAGTTATCAATTTGTAACGTACTTTTCATAATTAAGTCAATTAATTTCAAATAGCAAAATAAAATAAAATTCAAAACAAAAATAAGAAAAAATGAAAATTAAATCGAATAAAATCGAAATGAGTGTCGATTACCCTAAATGAAAATAGAATTATTGCTCAACATTTAGCGGCGTTTAAGGTTAGTGTTTGTAGTTTGGGGGTTTATGGTCGAGTGTTTAGAGTTATGATTTAGGGTTTAGAATCTAAATCTATTGTTTATAGTTTAGGGTTTAGACTATTTAAGGTTTAGGGTTTAGAGTTTAAGGATAAATAGATGCACAATCCGATTTCGTTAGGGGCTGAAATTAATTTGTAAGTAAAAAATGCAATCTCACCATTTTATAACATATATTTTTATATTTTTTTAAGGATTAAATCAAATTTGATATTCTGTCTTCATACCCTAAACCCTAAACCCTAAACCCTAAACCCATGAACCTTAAACCATACACCCACAAACCCATAAACTCATAAACTCTAGCCATAACCCTAATCTTAAGACTAACCGTAAACCGTAAACTCTAAATAGTACACTAAATCTTGAAATGCTGAACCCGAAACCCTAGTCAGCCCATACAAACGCTAAATCCTAAACCCTAATGCACAGACCTTTAGCAGCGTTTTCTCGAAAGCGCCGCTAATGCTCACCTTTAGCGGCGTTTTTTCAAAAGCGCCGCTAATGATCATACCTTTAGCGGCGTTTTTTCGAAAGCGCCGCTAATGCTTAGACCTTTAGCGGCGTTTTTTTGAATGTGCCGCTAATGCTCAGACCTTTAGCGGCATTTTTTCAAAAGCGCCGCTAATTCTCGAAGACCTTAGCGGCGTTTTTGAAAAGCGCGCTAATGCTCGAACCTTTGCGCGCGTTTTTAAAAAGTACCGCTAATACTCTGATTTACAGCGGCGTTTGAGGTAAAAACGCCGCTATTTATCCTTTTTAGCGGCGTTTTTTAGAAAAACGCCGCTATTGCTCATTTTTTTGCGCCGTTTTCCTTCAAACGCCGCTATTGGATAATATTTGCGGCGTTTTTCTTTAAAACGCAACTAAAAATGCCGCTAAAAGTCTGTTTTGGTGTAGTGATTGTAAAAATTAATTTTCATGTTCTTGTCCAAATATCTCAAAAACAGATAGCCCAGTGCTTTTATTTTAAAATTTGCCAATTCTAAAAATAAGCAAGTATGACAATAAAATAGTGCCTCAAGTTGTGGCCACTGTTTCAGCCACAGAAACAATCATAGAATTCACCTTGTCTTCAAATGTGTCAACAAAAACATATTAATTAATAAGAGCATTTATGTTGTGACATAAGAGTTTAGGTTGAATCTCTAACAACTTCACCCCTACTAGAAAATAATAATAAAAATCTTTAAACATACGACTAGGAATATGTTTTGAGCAGAAGAATACAAACAAAGAAGCTTGATATAGACAAAGAATGCATTCATTAAAAGCTTTTCCTATAACTAAAGCGTAATGATGATTATCATGTCATGAAAAAGCATGAAGCTATAGCCTTCATTGATATAATAGATAAGGGGAATATTGTTTTAATCCCACTATCCAACAATAATGAATCTTTTCTTTACAATAAATTAAGACCTTTTAATCAAACATTAGCGAAACGACAAAAAGAAAACAAAGGTTGCTTGTAGTAAACTAGCTTGGTTCACACATATGATTATTTTTTCCTAAGAATCCACGTGTCCAAACACGTAGGATTGAGTTAATTACTTTTGAACACCATCCAATTCATAATACAATAAAAGTATTATATTATACTTTGGATGAAGATAAATTAAGGGACATAACAACTTATACTTGATATTTAAATCAATCAAATGGAAAAAGTGTTGAAGATAAAATAAAGGTATGAGATAAGAGACCCTTAAAGGGATTAATAAAGCCTATTTTTCTTTTAATCCTTAATCCCCAAGATTTGGTGGCCTACAAAAACTGTGAAAATGCTATAAAAGTCTGTTTCTTATCCCTTCTTTATTCAATTTCTGGTTGAAAAACAGCTTTTGGAATTGGGAAATGACCAATACATTGGCAAAATAATTGTGATTGATGAGATTCAAATCATTTCCTTAAAGATTTAAAGCTTTGAGCACATTTTTAAAATAATTTTAATTGATTTTTTAGGTATTAGTACATGATAAATGCATAAAGTATTTTTTTAATTCAATAGGGTAAATTACACCAATAATCACTCAATTTTGATGTAGCTGACGAAAAAAAAAATGGAGTAAATTTCAAGAAACCCAAATGTGGAGATAGCTTCAAGAACAACCCAAAATTGAAGGTTCAAGAAACAAAATATGAGGAGAAACCTAAAAATACAATGGGGGATATGAAATTATGGATCTCGAGAATAACATGGGAAGAAACTCCAAAATAAGGATGATAAACACGAATCTCAAAGAATAACATGAAAGATCTTTGAGGGGTTTAGACAAGGATTTTTGCTTGTTTACCACAAACAACACTAAATGTTTACATTTTTTTTTTTTTAAATTATGGATTGAGTTACTTTAAAAATCATGCAAGAAAAAGGTAAATTAGAAGGCATTGGAGCTTGTGCTTTAAAATGCTTTTTGATGTTTAAGTTAATGGAGAAAGAAATGGATATATGGTTGAATATATAGAGATGAGCGAAGGGATTAATGGTTTTTTCTTCATCATTAGTCCCCAAAATTATTATCTTATTAATTGATCACAACAATGATTCCCATTGTACTAAATTAATAACTTGAGCTTTTATGATATGGTCTAACAAAATGTAATCAAAATATAACATAAAATAAGACACTAAAAGATAACATGAATATATGAGATATATAAAAAAAATGGCAAAGTTTATAAGTAATAAATACTAATTATATTTTTGAAGGAAAGATAATAATAACCATTAACACAAAAATTGACAAAAAACAAACTCATGTGGTGTGAAAACTAAGTTCAAATCTTATCATCTCCATCACATCCCACAATTATCCAATGTATCAAAAGAATTATATAAATAATATATAATATTCTTGTCTTGTAAATATATATAAACATAATTTCAATGCACGAGTGTGCTAAGTTTATGCTAACCCAACAAATGATTTGGCTTGAAGAGCAAAAGTAGAATACATACATCCATGTAATTGTATTTAAAATATTATATCTTTATATCTCTTCAAAAAATAGTTATATATTTATATAAAATTTGAATATTTTTATAATTTTAGGTTAAAATATGCTCCAAATTTTTATATATTTGAATTTTATTTTAAGGAATTAATCCTTCTACTTTTCGAATTTAAAAATGCAAATTCAATTGTTAAACTTTTTTTTTATATTGAAGTTCATTACAACACTTTTTTTTTGTTACATGACTATCAAATAAATATATATATATTAAATGTTACACCCGTGAATTAAAAAGAAAAAGAATTTTAACCATATTAACAATTGGACTTAAATTTTAAAATTTGAAAAGTAAATAGATTAAATTCTTAGAAATAAAAATAAAAAGACTAAATTTTAAATGTATAAAAAATACAAGGACTTAAAGCATATTTGTATTGTAATTTAATTATTTTGTACATGATTTTGGTGTTGAAAGAGGGAGTAAGGGGGTGACGTGACGTAGGTGTTGGAGATAAGGACTCAGATGTGTTCCGGGCTTTAAGGCTATATTAAGGCAGCAGTAAAAATGAGGAATTGTGCGCTTTTGTTTGGCTTTTCTTCCCCGAACCAACCGTCCAAATCTGAAGGATCTGCATTTGTACTACATTTTATGTTTTATTGATTGCAACCCAAGTTATCACTTCCTTCACTTTAACCATTATTATTGCTCTCTAAACTTTCTCATTTACATCTAAAGGGATGGAGATTGATCATTGATGCATGACACATCACGTGTGAAATAACCTTTTTATTTGTGTGGTTGGTGTCGAAACCATTTTGAAAGTTTGATTTTAAAAATAGGGATCGACTTATAAAAACGAAAAATGGAGTCGCCACCAATCTTTTTTTACTTAGGTGTGATTAGATCACCTTGAAAAACGTTTATTTTAAAATATTTATTTTGGCCCACGAAAAACAAGAAAAATGGGTTCGGGAGTCGGTTACGCATGAGGAAGGATTAGCACCCTCATAACGCCCAGAAATTAGTACCTAATCGATAAAATCATGTCCTAATATTGAAACTTTAAAAAATTAAAAAATGGACCTTTTATTTGAAGAAAAAAAGCCAGACTTACCTAT
Source organism: Gossypium sturtianum (assembly GCA_025698515.1). Classification (NCBI taxonomy): domain Eukaryota; kingdom Viridiplantae; phylum Streptophyta; class Magnoliopsida; order Malvales; family Malvaceae; genus Gossypium; species Gossypium sturtianum. The sequence goes on from CM046945.1 coordinate 109,095,665, forward strand.
CTCAAAGAAATAAAACACCATACCCAGTAAGTTAGGATATAGCATCTCATGACTTTGAAACTAGGCACATCTTTATTTTAGAAAATTCCTACCTTGAGACGCAAAACGTCGAACCCAATAAGTTAAGGCACAACGATCCGAATTCCCAAGAATAGGTTTATTATTATTATTTGAAATTGGTAAATCTCAGTTTTTTAAGGAAAAAGGGATAGGTAATACCTAAAGTTTCACGAGAAAAATCGAACCCAATAAGTTAGGGCAAAATTCTTCTCGAAATCCTTTAAATATCACATATCACCGTATTTTGAAAACCATTTGGAATAAATATTTTGATTCGAAAGGTATTTTATAAACCTGGTTTGAGTGTACAAATAACATTTTTACAAAAGTACAAATTATACTAACAATAAATAATAAAAGGATAATATAACATGAATATACAATAGAATATGCTAAACAATAATAAACAAATATAAAGATAATTAATAAAATCATAATGTATAATAAAATAATATAAAATAACTAATAATAATATATAAGGATTATACATAATAAAAATAATTAGTAAATAATATATAATAATTAGAAAACATATATACATAATATATTAATCATAAAAATTTATATACGTAATAAATAATATAAATAAAATAGGTTATATATTATAATGGATTTTATACAAAATAAAATTTTAAAACTAATACATAATATAATACTTGAAAGTTTAATAAATAATATATAAATATTAAAATAATATATAAATTATTGAACTAAGTAAAATAACATATAATGATAATTAAATATATATATAAAGATAATACATATAAAAAATCTATATACATAAATTTTATATTATAAACAAATTAATATATTAATAAAATAATATTTTAATATGATAAAATAATTAAATATAATTTTAGAATAATTTTAAAATAAGATAAAAATAACAATAAATAAGGAAAGGAGGATTAAATTGAAACAGAAGGTAAATTTTAGGTCTAAATTATAAAAATAATAATATAATAGGACTTAATTGTAAAACTGAAATAAAACGAAAGGGTTAAAACAGAAAATAACCCATTTAATGAAAACACGCGGATCCTGTTCGGGTTTCCGGGTCAACGCGCGGGTCGTATGCCCTGAACGACGTCATTTTGCTCTTATTAGGTTAAGTTAAAACGGCACATTTCCTCTATGCTATATAAGCAAAAATTAATTTTGAAAAAATCATTTTTTAAAACAGTTTTAAAAAAAAACTTAAAAATGCTCTGAAAATCCCTTTCTCTTCTTGTCCGGGCTCCGAACATCGGACCTCAGCGCCACCGCCTCACTCGCCTCACGCGCCACCACATCCGGTGGCCGGAGGTTCAAATTACTCCGTTTCGAAGGTAGTATTTCTTTCCTTTTCTTATTGTGTTATTTCGTGTATAGTATACGCATAAATCGAAAATAAAATAAAATAAAAAAAAGAATCGAAAGAAAAGAATCACCTCTAAAAAATACTCGTGTTATTGTATTTTCTTGTTTTTTTTTTGAATCTCTGTATTTTTCTCTGTCCTCTTTTTGTGTTACAAAATAACCAGGCTTTTATAGCCTTGAAAATAAAAAATAAAAAAGGTATTTACTGCTGCTTTGCCATTTTGCTGCGATTTGTTTCCTTTTGCTTGGTGTTTTTCCTTTCTCGTGCAGGTAGAAGACGGAGAATGCGGCGGCGATGGGGGATTTGCGCGAATCGCGGCCTGATCGAGGTTCCTGGTGGCTGCGGCGCGAATGGCGCAAGCTGGTCGCTTGTGGCGCCTAGGGTTCCAGAAACCCTAGGCTTACTGCAAAATGTTTAAGATTTTTGGGCCATTGGGCCGTGTAATTTGGGTCTTGGGGTTTAGCTTTGGTTTGGGTTAGTTTAGGTTGTAAGTGGGCTACGGGTATTGGGTAGGATTTGGGCCAAGAATTGGGTTATTTGTAAAAAGGACATTTAAAAGTGGACATTTATTTTTTATTTTATTTTTTCCTTTTTATTCCAGCCCGGGCAAAAATGGGCCATTACAGTTGGGATTAGACTGATCTGGTTGATAAGAAAATTGAACTCAAAATCATTTGATATTTCGGTTCAGACAAAAGAATAAAATTGATTTTTGAACAAATAGCTCGAAACAAGTAATAATAATAATAATAATCTATAATTGAGCAAGTTTATAATTTTTTTAGTTTTTTATTTAATTATTAATAAATCAACTATCCAACCAATTAAATAAAAAATTAATGATTAACTTATCTTACTTTTAAAACATAGTTGATCGTTACTTTCAAAATGCTCATTGATTTATGCGTATGGAAGAGTGTCTAGAATCCAAAATTTGTAACCTTTTTCATCTCTTTCTATGTTTCTTAAATCTATCTCATTTATTTCAATCTAGTATTTGGATATGAGATTTGTAGAAAGAATTTCATTTGTATTAAAGTTTCAAAAGTCTATGAATTTACTTGTTTAGGTAAATATATCATAAAATTTCAAATTTTGTGAGTAATTTCAAGATATAATTTTAATAGCTTAATTTCTTTTTTCAAATTTAATATAAAAATGTGGTTTTTCAAAATTTATCATAATTTTATTTGATTTAATACACATGGTCTCACTATAAGATAAAAACTTAAACCTCAAAATTTATTTTTAATTAATTATAATATATATTTTTTAAATTTTATTTTATTAAAACTATTTATAAATTTTACAAATATAATTATATCCATATTGAATTTTTTTATATTATTTATTTTTAATATAATTATTTTTTACTTTTTAAAATTCCATTAACCTAATTTTTTTTCTAAATAAATTATTTATTCAAACAAAACAACTACAAATCCTAACATTTTTAATTGATGAATTTTAAAATGCTAACATTTTAAAAATTTCAAAAAAATTAAAATTCTTTAGCCAAACACACTCAAAAGTCAATAACTTCACCTCTCAAAGTAGGTCATCACTACTATAAATTAAAGGGTTAATACATATGGAGATACCTAAACTTGGCAATTTATACTATTTGGTACCTAAACTTTTTTTGCACCTAATTAGTACCTAAACTTAAAAATCGTAAGCCAACTTGGTACCATTTTTAGGTACTTGACTAACATTGTTAAAACATGTTGACATGACACTACCAATAGCATGATGACACATGGTAGATCACATTTTGACATGCGGCAAAAAATTAAATTTATATTTGTAAATTTTAAATATTTTTATTTTTGCTATGTGTCAAAATGTGATGCTCACACGTACTGCTATGCTATTAGTTGTTTGTGCCACATTAATGTATTTTAACGGTGTTAGCCGGGTACCTAAAAAAAATACTAAGTTAGTTTATGGTTTCCAAGTTTAGATACTAGTTAGATCTAAAAAATATTAAATACCAAATAAGTACAAATTATCAAGTTTAGATAGCTTAGTATATATTAACCCTAAATTAAACATCAATGGAAATTTTTGTTTCAAGAGAGTTTGATGAGAGGTGTTTATTTGGAAAAAGGTTGGTAAAGGGACAAGAAAAGCCTAGGTTGTAAGTGAAATCTAAATGAAATCCTTATGGATTTCCATTATATGAGGACATGATGATAAAGAAACCAACGACGTCGGCCTAGCCCCCACTTGGGTTGGCTTCTCTTCTGCTATTTTTTTGGCACTTGGCTTACAATTAGAACCATCATGCTCAGTGGGATGTGATGACCTAGTGAGCCTCTTGAGAAAATGGGAACTTGGGTAATAATAAAGCATATTCAAGTAAAATTATTGGATTGGAATGGTCCCAAATATATTGGAGAAATTTGACTGTCTCCATATGGGTTGTTTGAATCGATGAGTTCTTCGCACATTAGGATGTCAACAACACTCGACATGTTTTGTACCTATTGGCAATGGCAAATGCCATCGTGTTTCGTAGGAAAGGTTTGTCGGTGCTCATAAGTTGAGAAGCTTTATGCCTCAATATTTGATGCTTCCATTTGCTATTTTCCTTCTTTTGCTCCTCTTCATCTTTTATTATTACTGTCAAATACGTGTTTACCAGTTGTTTCAAAAATATTTCTTTGGAATCCCCGGAATTTACGTTTTTGAAAAATAAATTTTTGGCTTTGTTTTATTTACATATTTTCGGAGATGAACCAAATTAATATACATTCTTTGAGGAAGATGAAACGAACTCGAATATTTTTAGATTCTTATAAGATAAAGAATATGAAATTTGTCAATTGACTTTTAAATATTTAATTTAAATAAATATTACTTAAGTCAATTGACTTTTAATTTGATGAGTATCAGTATTGTACGCTCAAACACATTTTATCTTTTATTTAATGGTTAAACTAAAATTATAAGTAATTCTGAACATTATTTAAAGATGTGTATATTCCCAAAAATAATTTATTAGCTAAACCTAACTTTTGAAATGATTTTATGTTTAAGTACGAATAATGTCTCTAATTATAAGAAAATAAAACCTTAGAGGAGGTCTACATGATCAACAATCATTTGTATCCAAATCACATTTGTAAAGAGATAACGGGTTGATTTGGGTGACTAATTATACTAAAACTCCTCAATCTTTTTTATAATAATCATCAATAATTAGAATATTCTAAAACCCTGTGTGTATAATTAAAAAATTAAATGAGCAGTTTAAATAAGTCTAGAAATAAAGCTATAGAAAGTAATCATGATGTACTTTAACCTACATTAGTTTCACATTAAGACCCGCAATGCTTCCTACCTTAGTTTAACCTACATTAGTTTCACATCACAATAAACTCAGTTTAGTTTAACATTTTTTATTAAAAGGTAGTTTTGATAAATAAAATATCCATTTTAAATATGATATTATCAAATAACAAATATATATTTAAATAATATTCAAATTAATTAATATTATCATATTTTAGTAAGAATATAAAAAATAACTTATTATAACTTGTTAATATTTTAATATATGAAATATAAATTTTAAATATTTTTAAGCAATAAATATTAATTATTTATAAAATTTAATTAGAATATATAAACTATATTTTAAATATTTAAATATAACCATTAAATATTTGTAATTAGATATTAATACATTTTTATTAATTTTAAAAAATACTTTTTTTATTTATTTTTAGTTAATGATTTTAACACATTTGTAATTAAGCACCAAGAAAAAAAAGAATGGGAAAGTACTATATTGTTGGAGGGGTGAAAAAGTAATTAAGCACCAAAAGTACTTTTGGAGGAGGAGAAGCTAAAAATTTTAGTTTTTCCTCTTCAAAAGTGCTTTTAAAAAGCCAAAAAATTTCAGCCAAATGTGTTTTTCAAGCCAAAGTTTAGTTTTACTTTTTAAAAGTATTTTTGAAATAAAAATATTGCTAAACGAAATGCTTTTGAGTTATTCAAAAGTGCTTTTGGGATAAAAAAAAAAGTACTTTTTTGACTAAAAGTAAAAGCAAAAAATTTTAGCTTTTTGTCAAAAATGTTTGGCCCAAAAACACATTTGAAAAATATTGCTAAACTAACTAGTAAAAACTTGTTGTTAATACCAACAAGGAACAAAGTAGAGAAGCATTTAAATTCTAAGGACTTGAAAGAAAAACACAGTTTTAGCCTCCTCTTCTTTTTTTTTTCCATTTTATTAAGAGCATTGAGCTACTAAGAGGTTAGTATTTGTGTAGAAGAATGAAGGCATTTAGTGTTACCAAAGATGAACATCCTTTGCCAAGGTCTTTAAATAAGCTGGATTAGCCAGGAGACAGAATTCAATTTATATTTTCTCATATGCACCCAACTCAAGTTAATGTTCATATAGATCGGTTGATTCCTACTTCAACATATAAGTATATGCAAACTAGGATAATTGCGTATTTGATTCAATGTACTGAGATAAGACCCAATACCTTCAAACTTTGGAATAGATCAAATTTCTTTTTATGACAACTTTCCCTTTTGCTAACTCCATCTAATGAGCACGACAGAAAATGGATAAAAGATTAGCAAACGATGAGTATTAGATTTATCTTTTGTTAAATTAAATAAAGCTAATATATTTGGTACACTTTCAGTGTAGTTTTTAGACTTCGCAAGTAATTGAATGATGACACTTGTTGCTTTCAAGGTGTAACACCCAAAATTTTTGATACGGTGACATTATTCCGAGAATCGAATCTAGCAAAAACTTGAAGAAATTTGAAAAGGAGACAAATAAAGAGAATTCCGAGTTGGAAATCAATGAAGATAATTGTGAATGTAAAAAGGTGGAAAAAGGGATTAAATTGAAAAATTAGAAAAATATGAGGACTAAAGTGATATTGTCTAAAGTATGAGGAATTAATAAATCCCCTATTGAGAAAATTATGCTCTAATTATTGGAATGGGAAACTATGTCATTATCCACTTAGCAGCACAATCATGGATGTTCATGGATATTCTATTTGTTTTCTGCAAATTCAAATATGATAGATTTTGATATTTTAATTATTATCTGCGATATATATATATATATATATATATATATTAATTGTTTATAAATAAATATTCATATTTGAGTTCGAGAATTTATTATCCAAATTTATTTTACTTTTGTTAATAATTGTATTCGGATTCAGTTCAGATATTTGATATATAATTTAATTAATTCAAATTCGAATTGTAACACTTAAATTTAATGCAATGCAATCATTTTAAATTTGATGGTTTTATACACTACATACCTACACGGGGTGGACCCAAAGGGCAAATACGGGCTTTGACCTCCCTTTTTAGTCCAAATGATTAAATTGCATTTTTAGCTCTTACCAAAAATATATAATTTAATCTATACTCTTTTAATACAAAATTTACGTCTATGACCCCTCCAGTAATTTTTTAAACTTTTTCAATCCTTTGATACAAAATTCCTAACTTCGTCCTTAAAATTACATTAAAAAAATATTAAAACATATCATGATACAAATATATATATATGAAAATGCAAATTATGAGAGTTAATTGTGTGTGTGTTTTTTTTTTTTTTTTTTGTAGTTAAAGATGAAGAAATTTAATGTTGTTAACAATTGGGCTTGAATTTTAAAATAGAAAAAAAGTATAAGGATTAAATTCCTAGAAATAAAAATAGGACTAATTGCAAATTTAGAAATAATACAAAGACTAGAGTATATTTTAACCTAATATTTCATATTCTTACTAAATTGGTGTCACATTTTGAGCAAGTCTCAACTTAGAGGAGAATTTACAAAAGCCCCTTCTATTTACAAAGCCCATATATGAGATTTGAACTCAAAATATAATGGTTTTTAATTTCTCAACTTTACCATTCCAACCAACCCATATTTGACTGGGTATACATTTTTTTTTAATTTGTTACATTAAAAAAATTAAAATAATATATGCAATTTAATTTGTTTTAAAAAATCAAAATAATCACTCCAAAAGGATTTGAACTTGAATGCACAACAAATAATTATATATGCCCACTTCATATATTATAATAAACATTAGTTCATATGTAAGGGGCTTATGATGAATAAGCATATCACAAGCCCAATAGTTCATATGATCAATTATAAGCATGATCAATTGTGCATGATCAATATGTATATCATATTATCAATAGTTCAATTGATCACATTGCGTACATGCGATCAATTTTTCATATAATCACCTTACATACCTATCACCATGCATGCATGTGAATATTCTCCATACATATGATTGCTATTATGTATGATATATGCTCACTAGTTCATATAAATATAACATTATTGAAATGATTAGATTATAAGAGTCAATTAAATATAACATTATTGAGTGTTATGTAATTCTTTTTGTATGGTCTAATATGCAATATAACCCTAAATTGTGACTTGCATATAATTTTTTTAATGACTTGCATATATTGTTAAAGGTCCAAAATTAAATTTATCATATTTTGCCAAAATAATTAAGTTTCTCATATTATATGATTCTCTAAAATTTGTATGTTGTACTATACAACGTATACTGTTAGGTTCATTACTTCTCCCATCAACAAGAATATTGCCAAGTTCATTGGTTCTTACAACACTAAAAAGAAAGTTCAATGGTTCTTCCTTAATGTACTAACCATTGGAGATTTTGGTTATTTAAATTCATTTATTACAAGTTGTCATCAATCGTTTCTATCCATACAAAGTATCTTCTTCTACGCATTAATCCTTTCTATCCCTCAACAATGACAGAATGCTCTTCCTTTGCAATAATTCTTTTTGTCATTAATCCCTATCCATTATTTAATTTTCATTAAATAAAATACTATCAACCATCCAGATCATTAATAGCTTTCAATTTTGCTTCTATAAAATATTATTTAATTTTGCTAGAATGGATGTTTATGTCGATTTGGAAAAGCCTTTGGTATCTTATATTTTGATTAATGGGCGCAAACAGAATGTTGAATATGAATCTCTATCAACAATTTGTTTTCACTGTGGGAGATACGGGCATGTGGAAATTCTTGCCCTTTTAGAAATTCTGGAATTTCTAGTGAAAAGGATAACGCCCTGTCGAAAATGTCATCGGAGATTCAAAACACGACTGTGGATGGTTCGGAGAAGAAGGACGAAAATTTCGGGCCATGGATGATCGTTGAAAGGAAGACAAGGCGGAAAATCAGAGAAAATGTGCAAGTTGCCTTAGATAATAAAAAAAGGAGGAAAAGAAGGATCTCGGTTCAGAATTCTTAATAATAGGGATAAGCATAAGGAGGTTTTTGAGGGAGATATGCCTGATTCTAGGCATTATAAAGGGAAATAAGTTATGAATGGCAATGCTCTTGGGAAAGAAACTGCTCCTCAATTTAATTGTCGACCAGAAAGGAAGGAAATTAATATTAAAAGTAATTTAAAGGATGTTGGCCTATTGGAGGTTGGTGGCCCGAATATTAGAGGAAAAGTTGGGCTTAATTTGGATCCCAGCCTGCCTATTATTAGTTTAAAGGAAAACTTACAATTCTTTAAGGAACCGGTCAAAGGCTTGGGCTTGGGAAACAACCCAGCTGGTCAGGTCCGGAGTTTTCTGGATCAATCTGATTCGAACTTAGCAGCCCAACGAACCCCTGCTGTTGCTGGAAGGGACAGTAGATCACTTGCGGTGGTAGGCATGCAAAATGAAGCCGGCCCTGGTCTGGGTATCGGATTCGTAGGTGAGGGCTCAATTAGTCAGGTGGATTTGAAGGGTGCAGGGTGTGAAAGCAGTAAAGTATCTTTAGACGTTGGAGACCTTGATTCTAGAAAACACTCGGCGGTTGTCTTCCATGAGAACATGCATACCAAGGAAAGTAACAGTGTTCCTTCCTCAAATAATCAGGGCTTTTCTCCGACGATCTACTCCGGCTCAGGTAAGGCTCTTAGAAACAAAGGCAGAGGAGCTGTTAAAAAAATAATGCCAAATTGGTTCTTGGTAACAATACCCGATTCAAAACTTTGAGAGTCTAACGAGTGTCCCTAAAGGATTCGATGGAACACCTTGCCGAGAGCATTTCGGCTCTCTCAAATTCCAATCTTGATGCTACTTTGAATTTTGAGCCTGGTGTGCAGAAAGAGGGAGTAAATATCCCTGGGCAGTAAGGAGTTTCTTTTAGTTTTTGTTTTATTATTTTTATATCTTTTTTCTTAATTTTGGGGGTTTGGTTTACTTTACTTTTATTATATATTTTTATTATATCAATTTTTATTATGGCTTTAAACCTTAAATTTTTTTCATGGAACTGTCAAGGGTGCACTAGCAGAAAATTTTTACGAGCTTTTCAGGAATACAATGCGGAGCACAGGCCTGATATTGTTTGTTTGTTGGAACCGAGAGTGAGTGGTAAAAAGGCTAATTTTATTATTTATAAATTAGGTTTTAATTATTCACATCGGGTTGAAGCTGTTGGTTTTGCAGGAGGTATATGGGTTGGATGGAAGGATTTTATCCAAATCCATATTATTCGCAATCATCTGCAATTCATTTTTTTACGAGTCGATAACTTAAGTCCAAATAATTCTTTCTATATTTCTTTTTTTTATGGCAGTCCAGATAGGTCTAAACGAAAGCTTCTTTGGGAAGGCCTATAATCTATTATCTCTAATCATTCTTCTCCTTGGTTAATTATGGGGGATTTTAATGCTATTTTATCTCCTTCTGATAAAAAGAGTCCTGTATCCGTAGGTAAGCGTTGTGATTTTTTTGGTAAATTTGTTGACTCTTGTGAGCTGCAGGATTTGAGATATAGTGGACCCTCCTTCACTTGGCAAAGAGGGGGTACTTTTGTTAGACTCGATCGTGCTTTAGCTAATGATGCTTGGATGTCTTCCTTTCGACGGTACTTAGTCCGTCATCTCACTCGTATTAAGTCGGACCATAGGCCCCTCTTGCTATCTACTAGGCTGGACCTTAGCATATCACAAGGAAGACCTTTCAGATTTTTAGTAGGATGGACGAAGCACAACGATTTCCCCAACCTTGTCCAAGAAATGTGGAATTTTGTAGGTAATATGGTTGAATCTTTGAATAATTTTACATATTTTGCTAAGGATTGGAACAGGAATATTTATGGCTTTCTGAGTACTCGTAAGAAGAGTCTTATGAGATCGCTTAACAATATTCAAAGAGCCTTAGATCACTCTCCCTCTACTCATTTAGCTAAAAAAGAATTGGATATTCTGGATGAGTTGAAAAATGTTCTTGATCATGAAGATTTACTTTGGAGACAAAAGGCTTGGTGCGATTGGCTTCAGTTGAGGGACCGAAATACAAAATTTTTTCATAGTCGTACGTTAATAAGAAGGAAATTCAACCGTATCACTACCTTACGAATTGATAATGGGGATTGGTGTTCAGACCACGACATCTTGCAATCCAAGGCGGTGGGATTTTTTGAACGTCTTTACGGAGAGGTTCCCTCTAGATTAAGAGATATTCCAATGTTGATTTTCCTAGATTCAATTCTTCTGAGATTAATTTTTTGGAGGCTGCTATCACTAATAAGGAGATTAAAAGGGCCTTGTTTGACATGGCCCCTTTGAAAGCTCCTGGAAGTGATGGTTTCCATGCTCACTTCTTTCAAAGTCAATAGGATATCCTTGGGAATGATGTGTGTCAGTGGGTTAAAGATGTCTTTGCTGGTAGACCGATTGAGCCGGATTTGAATAATACATTGATTGTGCTTATACCTAAAAAAGAAAATACTGAGGATTTTAGTAATTTTAGGCCCATCAGTTTATGCTCTGTTCTTTACAAGTTGGTGATGAAAGTGATTGCAAATCGGTTTAAGGTGATTTTTCCTAAACTGGTCTCGCAAGAACAACCTGGTTTCATAGCTGGGCGAAACATCTCGAATAACATTATTTTAGCTCAAGAAGTCATTCATTCTATGAGATGTAATCGGAAAGGGAGGAACTGGATGGCTATTATGTTGGACTTGGAGAAAGCATATGACAGAGTTAGCTGGGAGTTTATAAGTGCTTCTTTGGTTGCGGCTGAGATTCCTGAATTCTTACGAAATGTGATTATGTCAGCTATCTCTTCCTCTTCTTTGCAAATTCTTTGGAATCGTGTGCCTACTCAGAAGTTCAAACCTAATAGAGGAATTTGTCAGGGATGTCCTTTATCGCCTTACCTATTTGTGCTTTGCATGGAATGGCTGGGTCATTTTATTCGGACGAAAATAGAAACTGGAAAATGGGATTCAATTCGACTTTCGCGTACCAGTCCTTCAATTTCTCGTTTGTTCTTTGCTGACGATTTGGTGATCTTTTGCAAAGCCCAGTTTGACCAAGCTCGTTTGCTAGATAGCATTCTAACTCAGTTTTGTGAGGTTTTGGGTCATAGAATCAGTGTTAGAAAAAGCAACATTTTCTTTTCCAAGAATACTGAAGCTGATGTCCGCAATCAAATCAGTTAGATCTTTGGTTTTCAGGAAGTCCGGAACCTGGGCACTTATTTAGGTGTTCCTATTTTGCACGATAGGGTTACTAAGAGTATTTTGAGCTTTATTGTGGATAAGGTGAGAAAGAAATTGCAGAGTTGGGATGCCAGAAAATTATCTATTGCAGGAAGAATCACGTTGGCGCAATCAGTACTCCTTTCCATACCTAATTACTTCATGCAGTCCTTGATGATTCTGAAAGGTGTTAGTGCTGATATCGAGAGATTGGTTAGACAGTTTATTTGGGGATGTACCGACAGTGACCCTCGAATGTCTCTAGTAGGTTGGAATTCTATTTGTCAACCGAGGGCTTGGGGAGGTCTTGGTGTCTGACATTTGGAAGACCAAAATTCATCTTTCCTTATGAAGATTGGCTTTAGTCTTGTGACTAGAAATAATGCACTTTGGGTCCGTGTTCTACGTGCCAAATATGGTTGGAAAAATCAATTTCTGGATTCTATTAGTAGGAATCAGTGTTCTCATTTATGGAGGGCACTTTCCAAGATTTGGCTGACTCTTCGTGAAAATCTTGCTTGGTCTATTGGAGATGGCACTAGTGCTCGATATTGGAAAGATCCTTGGATTCCAGGTATGGGTCCTTTAATTTAAAAAATTCCTTCTTATGCTAACCTTGATTTGATTGTTGTGTTAGGGAGATGGTTAATATTGGTGGTAGCTAGAACTTGGAGTTGTTTCGTGTCTGGGTGACTGAAGACGTAATCAATAGAATTATTAGTATTCCTCCTCCTCATCCAGACTCGGACTTGGGTAGAGTGATATGGACCCGGTCAGCGTCAGGAGTATTCTCAGTTCAGAGTGCATATTGGTCTTTGAAAGAGGATTCTTGGAACTCTCAAGAGGATTATTGGAAGATCATCTAGAAATATCCGGGCCCTCAGAGAGTAAGAGTCTTTTTTTGGCTTGCTTTCAAGCAAAGACTTCTTACTAATTCGGAACGAGTTAGACAGAGAATTAGTCACAACAACTACTGTACTCTATGTGGACATGATTTTGAGGACTTGGCGCATATTCTTTGGGATTTTCCTTCTGCGAAAGATGTGTGGAGGTGTGATCCCTGATCAGCTAAAATAAAGGTTTTTCTTTGTACCTTTTTAGGATTGGCTTACTCTTAACCTTTGTTTTCATGAAAGATTGCAGGACAGCGGTACTACTTGGTCTTGTCTATTTGGATTAATTGCTTGGCGTATATGGAAGAATAGGAACTTATTTATCTTCCAACACATTTCCTGGATGGCTTCTGAAGTGGTGAAAGTCTCTAGTTGCTGGGCTCGGCACTACGACGTGCGTATTGGTGACCACAATAATAAACATAGATCTAATTCTACAATCAACTCGGAAGACACTTGGGTGTATCTATCCACAGATAGGGCTGTGGCTAGAGATTCTGGCTATGCTGCAACAGGAGGTGTAGCTCGTGATCGAGATGGAAATTGGATTGTGGGTTTCAATCGATTCTTAGGAGTGTGCTCTCCATTTGAAGCTGAAGTTTAGGGCATTCTTGATGGGATCCTTATTCTGCTTAGTAAGGGTTATAGACGGATCAATATCATGACAGATAACCTTGAAGTTACCCAGATCTTGATTTATATGGATTTGGAAGACTCAGGGATTGCCGTGCTTCGTAGAACCCAACGCATCTTGAAGTCAGAAGGGAAGTGGAGGATTATGCATATCCCAAGAAATCAAAATTTGGTAGCGGATTGCCTTGCTAAACTCAGTTTGACCTGGAAGTCGAGCTTACAAGTCATTGATGAGGCTCCTAAGGATATCTTAGATTTAATCCAAGCCGATAAAATGAATGGTTACTTTATGTAATTGATGTTTTTAATTTTCTTTTCACAAAAAAATAAAAAAAATAAAACCTAACTTCTTCATTTTTAGTCATCCCCTTATGAAATATTCTTAAGATCGAAGAATATGGATAAAACACCATATTACAATATCACTACTAACAATAGGGACGTGAATTACGAGGCTTGGATTTTGGTATCTCTATCGACATTACTCTTTACAACAACAGGAGGGAGAAATTTAGTGCCTACAAGGATGAATTCAGATAATTCATGTAAAGAATCTGTGACACCCCAAAACCCGACCTGGAAGTTTAGACCGGATCTTGGAGGTTACATTGATCACCGAAGTGATCTAAAAGCAATTTTACAAAAAGAATTGTTAAAACCCCATTTCGAACACAGTTTACTAAATTCGAAATAAACCGTTTAACAATTTAGGATTCAAAACAGTAATTTAAGTTACGTTACAAACATTCAAAAATATAAATCCGCGGTTTCTAAAATTCAGTCCAAATAACACTTTACGAAAGTTCAAAATAAAATTTATACCACAGTTCATATAAAACATTTACAGTTCAAAATAGTTTGATAAACTAAGAATTGAAACGAAATACTTCATTTGATTAATTCAAATTTATCCATCTGAGACCTCCGACTGCTGAGTCCAGCTTCAAACACAAAATTTACCTGAAAAAGAGAAACTAAGGGGATCAGCTACGCGAGCTCAGTGTGAGTCCGAAATGTAAACAAACGACAAAAGACGAGGTTTCAAAAATAATTATCCCGGATAAGATCCACAATTAATGTACAAGAACCTTGAAGTGGTAATTAGAGGCAAGGCACGTCAAAAAGTATAAACATTCACAAACAATTTTAACCACATCTTAATCAGACACATATGCTCAAATGCAAACCGAATGCACCAAGTCAAAACCTACCCAACCATCCAAACACCACTTTGACCACCTTGCACACCACATATGAGCTATATCAAGCCCATTCACCCTGCACACCACATAGGACCATGTTAGGTCCATCCACCTTACACACCACAAATGGTGGAACTAAGCCACTATGATAATAATATGCAACTGAGCTGACATACGTTTATTGCAGACGTACCGCTGTACAGAAGTATTATAGTTAAACTGCCCAAACAGATTCCCTTATCTTCACAACCAAAATCCCAAAATTTTCATGCAAATGCAAAATGCACACTATTTATAGAAAAACATACAAAAACAGATTATGGAAACAAAAATACACTTGTTCAGTTTCACAGGCTCAGTATCAGATTAACTTAGATTCTACCATTAAATAGTGTCTTAATTTCATAAATCACACCACATTAACGCTTAAACAAGCCATAAAATTAATGCTACAGTTACGAATTCTCACACAGTCCTAAGTCGAAACAGAGCCCCTAACACAATACAAAGGCCTCTAAGAACATTGAGCAAAACAAGAATTGAAACGGTTCAATTTATGACAAAAAACAAAAACCTGTGAAACAGGGCCACACAACCGGGGCCCCAGCCGTGTGGAAGTGCCTAGGCAGTGTGAGGGTCTACACGCTCGTGTGACCGAGTTACATGGTCGTGTGAGCAGCCCGTGTAACTCATTGTCCAAAATTGGCAAAATAATGTGCAAAGGAGACGGTCGTGTGGAAATCTCATACGCCCGTGTGGCTAAGGGACACGGCCGTCTGACCAAGGCATACGCCCGTGTGAAAATCGAAAAAATCCTCAAACAGTAGCCACACGGCCGTGTGGCACCAAAAATTGTCAAAAACCCTAATTTCCCAATTACACACGGCCGTGTGGACACCCGTGTGGTCACGAAACTACACCGAAACAGGCTGCAAATTGTGCCTTTGTTGGCGAAACGATCCCCAACCCTTGGTAAGTCAGAAATACACCATAATATACTGAATTTCATGCGATTAACAGCGATACAACACTTCAATTACTCAATTACCGAAACAAATAAGAAATTATTGAATTCCACAGTAATTAGATACTGAGTTAAACAGTTTCAGAACACACACATGGAATACGCTTCCTACACACTAACAAATCGACCGACGCGCCTCAACTATCGTTCTGAACTTGATTTCAAAATTCAAAAATACTTTTACTCGAATCCAAATTGAAACGAGAAAGGGAAAAACACGCTAACCTCCAACGAGACGAAAATAAACCATGGAAATGGATTAGAAGAAGAAAATTGAAGAACAAAAGAACAGAATTGATAAACGGAAGCGACAATTAGACCCTCCAAAAGAAAATCTAAAATTTTTAGGGGAAACAAAAGAAAAAAAGAGGAGCAAGAACATGAAGAAAGAAAAAACCAAAAATAGGAAAAGAACTGGGCAGAATTTAGAACCACTTCCTCTTTTAAAATAAAAATAAAATAAAATAAAATAAAAATAAACAAATATTTGAAAATTAAAAAATAACACTCGCAAGGATTCAAACACGAGACCCAAAGATAAACTAACACACATTCAACCACCGAACCAGCAGGCTCATTCTGATATTAAAACGCAAAAACAAACACAATTTCTCAACCTGCTCACTAACCCTAATCACAAACCTCAACACTTCTAACCCCAAATTTCGGGATGTTACAGAATCGTTGAAAACATGGGTGATTAACATGTGAACTCTATCATGATTCATGATTATCCATTGACCAAACTTTATGGCTTGTTTCCAAATTACAGTATGTCATTGGTTAAAAAAAAAGTCTGTTGAAGTTGAGCCTTCAATTGAAACTACACATAATGCTAGGAGAAAGGCAATGACAAGTAGGATTTTTGGGATGATTGCACGCAAAAAGCTTGTTATCATCTTATACAATGATTCTATATCAAAGTTCGTTGATAACTATGTCATTGGTAAAAAAAAAGTCAATTGGAGTTGGGCTTATTACTAATGTTAAGTTCTATCAGAGTTTGGTTGTGAGATATTAAAACTTAGAGCTTAAAACTAATATCTAAATAAAATGGAGAAAATATTTTGGTTATTAAACCTTACCTATTATTTTTTTAGGGCAAATTATATCGTTGGTCACTCTAAGTAGGATTCGTTTTTATTTTGATCACCCCAAATTTTTTTTGTTAATTTGGTCACCCAAAAAGATTGATTAAATTGGTCACTTCACCGTTAAATGGTAAAAAAAGACTAACAGTGCATTTGTAAGTAAAAAATTTGAGGTGACCAAAATAGAAACGACCTTCATTTAGAATAACTAACGAGTAGTTTACCCTAATTTTAGAGTGACTAATGTGGAAAAGCACTATTGGACTTTTGTTACCAAACTTTCGTTACCATTTAACAGTGAAGTGAATAATTTTACCAATTTCTTTTTTGCAATGACCAAATTAACAAAAAAAAAAAAATTATGGATACCAAAATAGTAACAACCTCTATTTAGAGTGACTAGCGGGGTAGTTCACTCATTTTTTATTTCGATCTTCATTTTTCCATTTGAAGATTTCACATATTTACCACGATTAAACAATATAAAAAATGGTCAATAAACCTTAAACCTTAAAACCCTAACACTAAAGTCTAGTACCAAATGTCAAGAAGGATGAGTAAAATAATTATGATCTTATTTCTTTTGTTTTGATAGATTATGAGTTTATTCTCAATCATGCAAATATGATTATAAACAAATAAAAACCTTATCCTAAAACTTACTAATCAAGTATTCAAATTTTTTGTATTTAGATAATCCACTTTCTTATTGAATGAGAACAAAAAAAACTTTTTAGAAAGGTAAACTAAATAAAAGAAAACTTTCCAAAATCTAAAACAACAAAATATATATAAAAAATAAAAACACAATTCGTTAACCACTTCATAAATCAATTACAATCTTTAAAACCCTAACACTAGTAATGATGTAACGATCCAACTTTCATCAATGTTGAAGATATCGGTTCAAGGCCGAATTTTCTTTAACCGAGATAGTTCGAGTATTAAACAAAAAAATTTATGTAACACACCATACCCGACCTAGATGTTACAGCCGAGTTCTGAGGAATTACGTGTGTTCGTTACAAAAATCTAGAAACTTGAAACTCAAAAACGTTTTGTAAATCAAAACTTGATAATGGTATTTCCAGTTTTAAGGAAATTTTCCTTAATCGGCTAATTCATTTAAATTTCAGAAAAACATTTATAAGATAACTTAATTCTTGCAATGGAAATCTTAGGTTAATCGAGTTTTAGAAAAGTCGTAACTTGGTTTTGAAATTCAATGTGTTGCAATTCAAATTATATCAATTTAAAAAAAAAAACGTTAAAGCAGTTCAAAGCGTGAAATAAAATCGAAAACATGAAACAATCCCCAAAATCCAAAAACACAATCCAATGGAAAGATAATAAAAACTGAGCATATTTAAAGGAGTTGCAATTTTCTATATCCGAGCTCTTCCATACCAATCCATCCTAAGCCTATGGATTACCTGAGAGCAAACAAAAGGAAAATGAGCTTATAGATGTTGGAAAGAAAAATTTATAATCATGAAATGATAAGAACTAAGCTTGGTTTATATAAGGAAAATGTTATAAATTAAGTGGATGGTGTAGAAACAAAGATAAACTTAAGCTTTAAGATATTGTTGGTTTATTAGGGACCTATTTGTAAGGAATGAGAATTATGGGATTTATTAGTATAAAATGGCAATTTAAGGTTCTAGAGTACAAATACGAAGTTGGATTTAGATTCGATTGGGTAAATTGTAAAATACGAGAACCTCGAATATTAGTGAAATAAAGGATCTAATTGAAAAGTGTGTATAATAGGTTTAATTTGAATGCTTATAATTTTGAAGATAATAATTTGAATCATTCCTATTCCCGATTTATTAAACAAGGCTGAATACGAGACCAGAATATCGAGAAATAAAGGACAGATAAAGACAAACAACAATTAACGAGTTGGTTTGTTCTCCCTCATAATTGTTCTTAATTTATTCTTTAATTAAGTAGTTAATTATAATTTGATGATATTGGTGAAAAACATGATCGAGGTACGTATACATTTAACTACTTGATTTGATTGAGCTATGTTGAATTATATATATGTAACAGCAACTATGGATTGTGTTTGATAATGTTATACTATATATGATACAATGAGTTTTAGTAATAAACAATAAATAATAAAGCCCTATTAACGGTCTTGAATAGAGTTACATGTATAGTTAGCATGTTGTAGGATTTGTTATATGGAGTTACTTAGTGTCGGTTGCATCTTACTTCGATTGCGTTCCATTGAGTGTTGGGCACACATTACTTCACTACCATACCAATGAGCATTGGATGCATATTACTTTGGATGTATCAATAAGCATTGGGTGCATATATATTTAGCACCAGACATATATTACTTCGGTAGTTCTCCAAAGCACTAGGTGCATTTTATATTGGAGTGATGGGGGATTAATCTGCATATCCGATCTTTAATCTGTGTCCGGTTAATAAGGGCAATAATACGAGTATGACATATTGCATAATATATAAATTATATGTGTTATAACTATGAAAATGATAAACATACTATTTGATAATTGATATCGATTGTGGAAACTTGAATAGCATGTGAAAGACCATGCGTGATTATGAAACAAGAGCCCTAAGGGCATAACGGTATGTACTATACGAAACATACGTTGAATCACGATGATCTTGAGAAACCACTCAATAATGAAAGTGTGAAATAATAATTTACATTATAGTTTGTTTATAATGGCTTTAGTAGCTTGACATTTTCTTATTGTAACATGCAAATTCTGCCCGGTCCACTATGAACAAAAAATAACAATGTAACACCCCAAACCTGGCCCATTCGTTACGACCGAATTTGAGATGCCACTGCGGAAAAACGTTTGAAGACTGATTTCACTTTTGGGAAAAACATTAAAAATTTTGTCATTTGAAAACCAGGTCCAATTAAAAATTCTAAATAATATAAGCTTGACAAAAATATCCAAATTAAAAGCACTTCCAAATAATAATTTAAGGGTCGTCTAGCTTAAACATAATAAAAATGCTCAAATAGAAATACTTAAATACTTTAACTGGGCCTTATTACAATAAATAATTAAACAAAAGTTCTTAGTAATAAACTGAATAAAATAAAGAAGATGTCTTCTGCATGGGCCACCTCGTATCCACTCCAACCGGTCTAATCACCACGAATCATCTGCGATGTTTAATAAAAATTGGGTGAGTCATACTGACTCGGTGTGTACTTAGTCCATGAATTCCACCCACATGTTAACCACATATTAACTCATATATCAGATATCAATTATCAAATTCACATGTTATCACATTCGGGCTTGGCCCATATTCATATCACATTCATCTAATAGGGTAGTTAACCACATAATTTCCACATACCGGGCTTAGCCCATTTCCACATCGATCCACATTCATATCTGGGCTTTGCCCATTTCCACATTAATCCACATATCATATTGGGCTTGGTCCATTTCCACATATGTTAACATACGAAATCATGCAATTATGAAGCCCAACCCAAACCTAGGGTCCATCCGCTACACACCCCCTTATCCACCTACCACACACCGGGGATTATCAAATCACCCTCTCCTTTTCACTCCAAAGGCAATCACCGCCGTCCACGTGCAATTAAGCACAATAGTCCACAACGCGACCTCGATCAGCGCTAATCCACGATGTAGCCGTAGCTAACACCAAAACCACGATGGGACACATAGTCACTCATCAACCACGATATGGCACATAGCCGATATCAACCACGATGAGGCACATAGCCACTCATCAAGCCACGCCGAACTAAATCGCAATTAATCCACAACGTGACCTCAGTCAATGTCAATCCACGATGTAGCTCAAGGCTAACATCAAACCACGTACTCAAGTACACCCGCACCTTCTTTCATATCATATCCCACCCATGCACATGCAACATATAATAATGTCATGATAATAATGCATGTACAGGTTGTTCGGACATACAATCTCATTCATATAGGCACATTCACATTCTTTCAATAATCAACACTAACACGGTATTCGATATACCCCTCTAGGGTATCCATATCACATCACTTCACATCGCACTAGTTAACCCATAAACATAACACATACAAATATAGCATAAACCGGAAACGGTGGGTTAATCACACACCGATCACTTGGAGAACTATGCTTTGAGCATCTGATGCTATCACTAGGCGATACTACGGCTATTTGCCTACTTTCTTGTTCGGACGTTGGTCCACACCCGGTGGCCAATCCCTAACCGCGAGACAGATCTCTTCTTAAACTTCGGGATAGGGACCTTCCCTTTCCCTTCTTGAATGGTATTAGCCTCCATCAACACACTTAATCAGAACAATCGATTTAATCATCAATATACGAATTCTTAACCAAATATCCACAACTTATCATACTTACCGAAAGGGTCTTGAAATCCCGAAAAGCTTGATCTAATGCTTAGATCCTTAATCCCTACATTTGATCAATCACCTACTACTTTAATAAAAAGCCATTCGGCCATAAATCCAAATCCTAGTAGGATTAGTATACTTAAACTTACCTTGTTGCCGTTTGACTTAAGAATCAAGTATTGAAATCTCTGCTATACTCTTCTTGCATTCGGCCAAGCATTGAATCAATTAACTTTGTTAGTTTTCGGCTTTTGAATAATTAATGAACACATATATTTACCAAACATGGCCTTGGCCGAATACTATAGACACTTACCTTGTGCATTTTAAATCCCGAAACTCACCGAATAACTAGGGAACACGTGGCCTATGGTGTACCTTCGGGAAAAGAACTTCTCCTTCCTTGTAGTCGACACTTAGTAAATCCGAAAGATCTCTTCAAAGTTTCGGCAACAAGATATTAATGGGGTTAGTCCTAGATTTGGCAAATCTTAAGAAAAAGGATGAAACCGAATGAGATCTTACCCTTACTTGAAGAAATCGATTGCACCTTCACTTCAACCTTCAGAGATTCGACTATGGCTAGATGATGATCTCACAAATTTCGGCTTTTGGAGGGATTTAGAAAGAAAAGAGAAGGAAGAATAAAGATGGAGGATCTGCCAGCTAGATCACAAGGTATTTCGGCTTGGCAAAAATAAAAGAAGAAGAAGATTTGGTGAAGAGAATTCGGCAGAGGCTTTCAAAGAGCAGTAAAATAATGCGAGAATGGCCTCTCTTTTCCTTTTATATTGAAATTACTAACTTAGAATCCCTTACTTGGCCATCACTCCTCTATCTAATAACTTTATCCTTTAATTATCATAAATAAAAGAGTTTAAATCCAACATTTATCTCTTCAAAATAATCCAATTAAAAAAAAATCCTTTATTTATCACCCTTTTTAATCGAATATTTATGAAAATAAAACACCTCCTTTCTAGAAGCATGTGCCGTCCACCTCAGTCTTCTGGAAGCAAAAATAAAACCTCCTTTATTTGCTTCCCAAGTGACTCGAACTCAGGCCCATTCCTCTTGCATATGGCGCCATTTCCATAGGCCCTAAGTGGCATCTTCAGACCACTTTTCCAAGCCTGTTTGTGTGTCAAATTTCACAAACTTTTTATTTTAAGGCCACCTTGCCTTAGTTTCCCCTTTTAAACCTTAAAACTCGTCATTTCTAGGTCGTTTCTAAGTTTCCAAAAATTTTCGATCGGCTCTGTAAACTTGACATTTCCTTACATTTCCATGACATTTCCTTACAAGACATTTCCTTACATTTCCAAGACATTTCCTTACATTTCCATGACATTTCCTTACAAGACATTTCCTTACATTTCCAAGGTTCTAGAAATGTTCACTTTCCTCTTTTAAACTTAACATTTCCATACATTTCGTGTTTCCAAAAATGTTCATTTCTAACTTATTTTCACTCATTTCGGGTTTCCAAAAATATTCAAAATTTATTCATAATACTTAAAACATGTCACTTCATACAATTAAACCGAAAATGCATAGGCCCTATTTTAGGATGTTACAGTTCTACCCTCCTTAAAAATAATTTCGTCCCGAAATTACTTATTAATGAATAATCATACCTCTTAACTCACCGCACTACGCTTATGTTTGTGCACTCGATCTTAATAGAATCATCATACTTCCTAGGCACAATTTTTAAGTTCACAACCGTGGTTTCAAGCATTTTACTAGCAACACAAGAATGAATTATCTCTAAAGCAATAAGTAATATTCCAAAACAAGGAACTTACCCGCTTATCACATCCTTGGTTGCCTCGCATCCAAACCTTTAGCTCATCCATCTTCGGGTGTTCCACGACCTTGGCCTCGAGCCCTATCCATCACTTGAGGACATTTCTTAACCAAATGAGCCTTAGATCCACACGGAAACATGCCTTACAATTTCCCCAACATTCTCCTCTGCATGAGCTCTTCCACACTCGAGCACATAAATGACTCCAATTCTCGAGAAAGCGCACAAAGTGCCCGCATGCAATTCTCGATCCTTGGTCTTTTCGAACATCTTCAAACGATGCCGACGGTCCAAAACTTCTCTTATTCCCATTCCTTTCCTTATCTCGGTTCTGCCTTACAGTCTTCTTAACTTCCTTAGCTATCCGAGCTTTCTCCACTAGAATGGCAAAGTCTCTTTCTCTATGCGGAGCAATCAACACTCGTAGCTCATCACGCAACCCATCTTGAATCGGACGCACCTTTCATACTCAGTAGCCACGATCCCCTTGGCGTACTGACTTAACCGCACAAATTCAGCTTCATACTCTGCTACCGACTTACTTCCTTGTACCAAATTTAGAAACGCCTTCCTTTGCGAGTCTAAATAACTAGCTCCAACATACTTCCCTTCGAACTTAACCTTAAAATAATTCCAATTCAATCGATCTGCCGGGACACCTTGTTTGACAGTGAGCCACCATCGATAAGCTTCATCTCGAGCAACGAGACAAAGACACCTTCGGCTTTTCCTCATCAAGCATACCCAAATCGTCCATTATTCTTTCGATCGCTTCCAACCAATACTCCGCTACGTTCGGAGCTACTCCAAATACTCCTCTAAAAACTTCAGCCCCGTTGGACCTAAGCCTTTTCGATACCGACTTTCGAGCTCCACTTCTCATGCTAGCTCCCGCCACACGTTCTAGTACTCGCAACATAGCTCGCGATAATCGCTTCATCTTCTCCTATCGGATCTTGATCCTCCGTGCTCACGGTGGCGGCGGCACATCTTTTCGACCCATGGCGGACCTCTACCGGTTCCGATCATCGCCATTCTACCTCTCTACGCGCCCACGACGACCACGCCCCTAGAACTCATTTCTAACGTCGCGACTTTATCCGATTAAAAAGTTTTATGTATCGGACTTTTGTTCCACTTATTAACCGCGAATAATTTTATGATATAAAGATATTTAGAAGTAGTTCTTTCGATCACACAAAGGTTGAGTTCAAGTTCACTACTCGACTCAGGAAGTCACATTCACATTCATAAGCAGAGACACATTCATTTCTCCATGAAGTCACATTCATTCACAACATCATTCACTACACTTTTATGGCCATTCCATCCATTTCCCTACCTAGGGTAATTTCGTCATTTTTCCTACAGGGGTATTTTGGTAATAAATCGGGGTCAATTCAAAAATATTTTTCAAATTAAAGGTATTTCAGAATTTACAAAATCTCGGGTTATTTTTTCCAAATTAGAGGTGTTGCAAAAATTTGAGTAAATCGAGGTTATTTCTTGTAATTTTGGAAGTCGGAAGCGGCCCAGTAAATTTTCCAAATCGGGGTATCTTGTTATTTGTAAAATGAAGTTTTTGATATCTTTGTAAAGTAGAAATATTGTAGCAAGCGTCGAGGGTATTTTTGAAAATCTTAAGAACTAAGGGTATTTTAGAAATTTACAATACTGAGGGCATTTTTGTAATTTTGTAAATCAGAGATATTTTGGAAAAAATTTTCACAATAATCTTTTACTACAATTAAAAGGGTAATTTAGGGATTTTAAAACTAGGGTATTTATCATGGCTAGCCCCTTTCGGGTTTTAATTATCGGGTTTAGCCCGTGAATAAGTCCTCTTGGTTAGGGTGAACCGTAGCTACGCACAGGTAGGATTCGAGTAAAGAGGAGGTGAGTCGCTAGGACCGCTTAAATACCAAGCTCTTCTGAATCCACTCCTAGACATGCGCGCTGTGATTTGCCACACCTAGCTCTGGCGACTTACTTCCTGAGTTTGTTTAATAGTCCTTAAGTCTTATGCATGTGTTTGAGTGCACTAGCCCTAGGGTTCAATAGCCCTAATATTCTAATCTCTGAGCCCAAATAAGCCCATAACAGATTCACATAAACAAGTCACTTCAATAATTAGAAGTACTTACGGTGGACTTTGGGTAGGAGATACAGTGCCATGCCGAATAACTGAAAAGTTTATGAAAGCCCATACTTTTGAAAAGCCCATCTTGAAAAAAATTATTTTGGACCCAAACCCTCAAGGCCGAGTTTTGAACAAGGCTCGATATCAAATCAGTAACACCCCAAACCCGGCCCATTCGTTACGACCGAATTTGAGATGCCACTGCGGAAAAATGTTTGAAGACTGATTTCACTTTTGGGAAAAACATTAAAAATTTTGTCATTTGAAAACCAGGTCCAATTAAAAATTCTAAATAATATAAGCTTGATGAAAATATCCAAATTAAAAGCACTTCCAAATAATAATTTAATGATCGTCTAGCTTAAACATAATAAAAATGCTCAAATAGAAATACTTAAATACTTTAACTGGGCCTTATTACAATAAATAATTAAACAAAAGTTCTTAGTAATAAACTGAATAAAATAAAGAAGATGTCTTCTGCATGGGTTACCTCGTATCCACTCCAACCCGGTCCAATCACCACGAATCATCTGCGATGTTTAATAAAAATTGGGTGAGTCATACAGACTCAGTGTGTAATTAGTACACTGAATTCCACCCACATGTTAACCACATATTAACTCATATATCGGATATCAATTATCAAATTCACATGTTATCACATTCAGGCTTGGCCCATATTCATATCACATTCATCTAATAGGGTAGTTAACCACATAATTTCCACATACCGGGCTTAGCCCATTTCCACACCGATCCACATTCATATCTTTGGGCTTTGCCCATTTCCACATTAATCCACATATCATATTGGGCTTGGTCCATTTCCACATATGTTCACATACGAAATCATGCAATTATGAAGCCCAACCCAAACCTAGGGTCCATCCGCTTACACACCCCCTTATCCGACCTACCACACACCGGGGATTATCAAATCACCTCTCCTTTTCACTCCAAAGGCAATCACTTTGCCGCCCACGTGCAATTAAGCACAATAGTCCACAACGCGACCTCAGTCAGCGCCAATCCACGATGTAGCCGTAGCTAACACCAAAACCACGATGGGACACATAGTCACTAATCAACCACGGTATGGCACATAGCCGATATCAACCACGATGAGGCACATAGCCACTCATCAAGCCACGCGAACTAAATCGCAATTAATCCACAACGTGACCTCAGTCAACGTCAATCCATGGTGTAGCTCAAGGCTAACATCAAACCACGTACTCGAAGTACACCCGTACCTTCTTTCATATCATATCCCACCGATGCACATGCAACATATAATAATGTCATGATAATAATGCATGTACAGGTTGTTCAGACATACAATCTCATTCATATAGGCACATTCACATTCTTTCAATAATCAACACTAACACGGTATTCGATATACCCCTCTAGGGTATCCATATCACATCACCATCCATTGCACTAGTTAACCCATAAACATAACACATACAAATATAGCATAAACCGGAAACGGTGGGTTAATCACACACCTGGTCACTTGGAGAACTATGCTTTCGATCATCGATGCTATCACTAGGCGATACTACGGCTATTTGCCTACTTTCTTGTTTCGGTATTTGGTCCACACCCGGTGGCCAATCCCTAATCGCCGAGACAGATCTCTT
The DNA here is from genome assembly GCA_025698515.1 of Gossypium sturtianum. NCBI lineage: Eukaryota > Viridiplantae > Streptophyta > Magnoliopsida > Malvales > Malvaceae > Gossypium > Gossypium sturtianum. The sequence goes on from CM046945.1 coordinate 109,122,503, forward strand.
CTTAAACTTCGGGATAGGGACCTTCCCTTTCCCTTCTTGAATGGTATTAGCCTCCATCAACACACTTAATCGAACAATCGATTTAATCATCAATATACAATTCTTAACCAAATATCCACAACTTATCATACTTACCGAAAGGGTCTTGAAATCGAAAAGCTTGATCTAATGCTTAGATCCTTAATCCCTACATTTGATCAATCACCTACTACTTTAATAAAAGCCATTCGGCCATAAATCCAAATCCTAGTAGGATTAGTATACTTAAACTTACCTTGTTGCCGTTTGACTTAAGAATCAAGTCTTGAAATCTCTGCTATACTCTTCTTGCATTCGGCCAAGCATTGAATCAATTAACTTTGTTAGTTTTCGGCTTTTGAATAATTAATGAACACATATATTTACCAAACATGGCCTTGGCCGAATACTATAGACACTTACCTTGTGGATTTTAAATCCCGAAACTCACCGAATAACTAGGGAACACGTGGCCTATGGTGTACCTTCGGGAAAAGAACTTCTCCTTCCTTGTAGTCGACACTTAGTAAATCCCGAAAGATCTCTTCAAAGTTTCGGCAACAAGATATTAATGGGGTTAGTCCTAGATTTCGGCAAATCTTAAGAAAAATGGACGAAACCGAATGAGATCTTACCCTTACTTGAAGAAATCGATTGCACCTTCACTTCAACCTTCAGAGATTCGACTATGGCTAGATGATGATCTCACAACTTTCGGCTTTTGGAGGGATTTAGAAAGAAAAGAGAAGGAAGAATAAAGATGGAGGATTCGACTAGATCACAAGGTATTTCGGCTTGGCAAAAATAAAAGAAGAAGAAGATTTGGTGAAGAGAATTCGGCAGAGGCTTTCAAAGAACAGAAAATAATGCAGAATGGCCTCTCTTTTCCTTTTATAACCGAAATTACTAACTTAGAATCCCTTACTTGGCCATCACTCCTCTATCTAATAACTTTATCCTTTAATTATCATAAATAAAAGAGTTTAAATCCAACATTTATCTCTTCAAAATAATCCAATTTAAAAAAAATCCTTTATTTATCACCCTTTTTAATCGAATATTTATGAAAATAAAACACCTCCTTTCTAGAAGCATGTGCCGTCCACCTCAGTCTTCTGGAAGCAAAAATAAAACCTCCTTTATTTGCTTCCCAAGTGACTCGAACTCAGGCCCATTCCTCTTGCATATGGCGCCATTTCCATAGGCCCTAAGTGGCATCTTCAGACCACTTTTCCAAGCCTGTTTGTGTGTCAAATTTCACAAACTTTTTCTTTTAAGGCCACCTTGCCTTAATTTCCCCTTTTAAACCTTAAAACTCGTCATTTCTAGGTCATTTCTAAGTTTCCAAAAATTTTCGATCGGCTCTGTAAACTTGACATTTCCTTACATTTCCATGACATTTCCTTACAAGACATTTCCTTACATTTCCTTACATTTCCTTACATTTCCATGACATTTCCTTACAAGACATTTCCTTACATTTCCAAGGTTCTAAAAATGTTCACTTTCCTCTTTTAAACTTAACATTTCCATACATTTCGTGTTTCCAAAATGTTCATTTCTAACTTATTTTCACTCATTTAGGGTTTCCAAAAATATTCAAAATTTATTCATAATACTTAAAACATGTCACTTCATACAATTAAACCGAAAATGCATAGGCCCTATTTTAGGATGTTACAAAGAAAATAAATAAAACCAAATAAATAAACAGTCCAAAGTCCAAGTTACAATGATAGCCCATTTTAAAAAAAAAACCTAAAGGCCTAAATGGCCTAAAAGCCTAAAATATTTTCAGAAACAGAAACCCTAATCTAATGCTTGTGTGCCGCTTCTCCCACGTCAGCGCCGTTTCTAGCCTCTGCCACCACCAACTGCTTCTCAACCACCACCTGCAAAAAATAGCAAAAAACACGCAAAATAACAATAGCCAAAGCAGAGATAAAAAGAAAAAAGAAAAGAAATATTGTAATCTGAAAACGGCCATAAAAGTCGAATCTTCGTAAGGCTTTCGGGGTTTTTTTCCTTGGAATAGAAATCAAAGAGAGAAAAATACAAAAAAATAAATAAATAATCAAAACAGAACACAGAAAAATTAAAGACGGTTGACCCCCTGGGGAAGGACACGTGTCTAGAAGCTTTGGTATAATTTTCCATTTAGTCCCTACTTATTTTAGCTTGTTTCATTTTGGTCCCCTATTCTGTTTTTTTACAATTTACGCCCCTAAATTTCATTTAAATTTTGATCTAGTCCTTATTTATTTATTTTATTACAATTTAGCCCCTTTATTATTTATTTTCTTCCTATTTATCCTTTTAATTTCATTTAAGTTATGATTTAGTCCTTTATTTTTCACCCTTTTGTAAACTATTTCCTTTTATTTTTTTTCTTTTTTTTACATATTTATTTATTATTCCTTTTATTTTATTCATTTACTTGCTTATTTATTTACTTATTTATCTATTATTCATTTATTTTATTTTAATTCCTTTATTCAATTATTTGTTATTCCTTCGTTTTTTTAATATTTAGAATTTTCTATTTTCTTTTATCGAGTATTTATTTCTTTTTTCTTTTTTTCTTCTTCATGCCTGTATTATTATTATTACTATTTTATTATCTATTTATCTAGTTATTTATTACTTCTTTATTTTTATACATATTTAAAAATTAAATTGCTTACATTTTTATTTTTATTTGCACATTTATTATTCTCGTTATTATTATTATTATTATTATTATTTACCTTTCCTCGATTATTTATTATTAATACTAGAATAATAATTATAATATGATATTTGCAATCGTCATTACAAATTGGCATTTTATCACTATCGTAGTTACATCATTGTCATTTGTTACTATGGCAATTTATTTTTCTATACATCATCGTTTCATTTTTTATACGCTTCCCTTTTTTTTTTTTTTTTTGTTATAGCAATGGCACAAGTTGTGTTTAAATGTACTTATCCATTTTTATGCTATGCCCAAGTAAGCTAAATACATATTACTTTAAATATTACGTTCGTTTTTTTGCACTATGCATAAAAAAGGAAAATTTTTAAACCGAGGCAATGTTCATTATTTTTGGAATTAGAAGAGTCGTGTCCCTAACTTACAGGATATGACTTCTTTTTTAAAACTAAAATTATCGAATATCTATTTCAAAAATATAAAACCGAGATTCAAGTAAGAATTAAATGGCATTTATTCTTGATTTTGAAGATTTAAGGCATTGTGTCCTAACTTATGGGACATTATCCTTCCTTTTCGATTAACTTGAAAAAAACCCTTTTCATGAAAATTAATTTAGTAATGCCTTAATACAAAAAGGGAACGTGTTTTAAACTCCCTTTCAAATTTTCAATTCTCGACACTAAGATTTCAAGTAATCAACTAGGTACCAATTTTGGGCGTCATGAGGGTGCTAATCCTTCCTCGTGCGTAACTGACTCCCAAACCCATTTTCTGAATTTTATAGACTAAAAATTGTTGCTTTAGTAAATCAAACATTTTATTAAAACGATCAAATTACGAGGTGATCCGATCACACCTCATAAAAAGGATTGGTGGCGACTCCATTTTCGTTTTTTAAAATAATAAGTCAATTTTTCAAAAAAAGGTTTTGACAGCTTGGCGACTCCACTGGGGAAAAAATAAGAGAGTCAAGCCGCAAGTTGATTACTTTTGGTATTTCTGTCGGAAATTGATAATTTGGTTTAAATTTACGATCCCTTTTATTGCATTTCATTCTTCATATTTTGTCTTTGATCTCTCGGGTTATATAGCGATCTAGTATATTTGTTTTATTGTTTCGGAAGTTTCTTTCTGTGTGATTTCCGCATATTGTTTTTCATAATCGTTCGATTTGGCCTTTCTTAAGTGGGAGTGAGAAACTATTCCTTCGTGAGGTCTTCACCTCCGTATAGGATAGTGGATCACTTTCAGGATACATCCGTACCTATGTCTTCGTGAGATCTTCGTCTCCATATAGCCATAGGGAAATGTGTTCCCCTGAATTGAACTCGGTCCGTATGAGCCTATAATGGGTGAGGATCGAGGAATCTGTTGGATCAGGTACCCTTACTTTAGAACCGAACCGCATATAATGAGCCCTAAGAGCCTACACTAGGTAGAACCACACCGAACCCCTAGCGGTCACCCGAATAGGTGCTCTATTTATGTAACACCCCTAAATCATAATTTTATCAAAATTCTCTTTGTAAAAGTTGTTTATCTATCAACAACCTTTCATTTTCTACCATAAATTTCAAAATTTCAGCATATTCATCCATGGAAAAACTTTGATACTTTGATAACTTTTCAAATTAATCCCCAAAATAGATAGATTAGACTATCCCGATCTTAAAAATATAGAAATTACTAAAAACGGGACAAGAATACTTACCCAATTAAGCCAAGAAAGCTTGTTTTCTCTTTCCTAGGGTTTCCATGTATATTTTAGGGATGAAGATGATATAAAATGATAATATTTCTATTTAATTATTTATCATCCATTAATTTTTCCACTTTCCAATTCAGTCCTTGCCTTTTTCTAATTTTCCATGGATGATTCATCAAAAATATCTACTAACTTTTCTTTAATGGTATAATTACCATATAAGGACCTCAAGTTTTGAATTCCATAGCTATTTGATCCTTCTAGCTACTAGAATTCAACTTTTGCATTTTATGCAATTTGGTCCTTTCCATAATTAAGCACATAATCGATAAAATTTTCTTATCAGAATTTTCATATAACATTCCTATCATAATACAGACCATGTAATAATATTAAAATAAATTTTCTTTCTGACTCGGATTTGTGGTCCCGAAACCACTGTTTCAATTTCATTGAAAATAGGCTGTTACAATTTATTATTTCTTGCTTGCTTTAAATTCTAGCTTTGTATGAAATGTACTAACTTGTTTCGTTTTGTTTTGACTTTGATTGCATTGCATTTTCATCATAGAAAGGGTGTTGATTCACGTTCAGTTGCTAAATAGAGAGCTTGTCATGGAAAATGGATTTCTTGATAAAGTGGAAGACAATGCGACCATCCGGATATGGTCTGAGAAGACATAACAAGAGAAGGGCGACAGCCTTACGGAGGGATATATGTCAGAATTGTGGGATTTTACTAGCATCAGTGTGACATAAAATAATCTCCAAGAGTTGAAAGAGGTATGGGACCAATGGGATGATGAAACCAAACAGTTATTTTACTGTAACTATGGGGATTTGCCTTATTTACTTGATGTCAAAGTGGATAAGCACTTATTCCGAGCTCTAGCCCAGCATTGGAATCCCGCCTATAGCTGCTTTACTTTTGGGAAGGTAGATTTGGTGCCCACCGTAGAAGAGTACACAACTCGGCTCCATTGCCCGAGGATCCAAGTCAACAAAACTTATTCTAGAGTCGCCAACGTCCTGACTTTCTTGAAGAGGCTAATGAACATAACGGGAATGAGTGAGCAATGGGTCGCGGCCCTGATTAAACAAAAAGGAGATAGTAAATGCATCCCTTAGAAAAGTTTGCGGGATTTGATCTTGGCACATTCAGATATGAAGAAAAGAGTCGACGTATTTGCCTTGAGTATTTACAGGTTGGTCATCTTTCCCAAAGCACTAGGGCACATAGATGATGCAATTTCAGATCTATTCGACCGGCTTGACAAAAGGGTTACGCTCGTCCCGATAATTTTGGCTGAAACTTTCAGATCTTTGAATGCATGTCGGGGAGCAGGTGAAGGAAGATTCATCGGGTGTGCACAACTCTTGCTAGCTTGGTTTCACAGCCACTTTTGGAAGGTAGAAAATGTCTCTTATCGAATATTCTCCAAGAACTACTCTCCGTTGAAAGAATTCGTGGCTACGCCAAGACGAGACAACATTTCTGAAGAAAAGTGGATGGCAATTCTCCTGAGTCTCCAAGACGAAGACGTCGAATGGAGGGCCCCTTGGATGATTCCTGATGAGAGTTTGTACCGATGTGGAAACTTCAACTGGGTTCCTCTACTCGGGATATGGGGAGCTATTAGATATGCCCCTCTACTTGTATTGAGACAATATAGATCGAGGCAGTTTACACCAGCAACGTAAGGGTTGGCTTATTGCGAGTTTGCGTACAAGGGTGATAATTACAAGAATAAGGTTCATGAAATATCAAACACTTGGAACCAAACTCACAGAATGAAAAGATTTTCCGTAAATCCCATGATGACCCCTGAGTATGATTGGTGGTGGGGTAAAAGAGTCAATGAAAATGTCTCTATGTCAAGACAGGAAAACACTCGGTCAATAGAAGAACACTTACAAGTGATCCCGTCTGAGCTGGAGATCGTAAAGCAAGACTTTGAAAAGAGGAGTTCGGAGCTGGAAAAAAGATAGAATAGTTGGAAGAGGAAAAGATACAGCTAGGATTAGACGTCGACGTCTAGAAGTTAGAAGCTGAGAAAATAAGAAAAAGGAAAGAACAAGGTTGAGGAAGTCTTAGACAGTCTAAAAATAGATTATAAGAAGTTGCGCTTGTTAATAAGGACTGCCGGGTCGGGTAAAACATTGGAGCAATGACAGCAAGAGATCAAAGAAGAAAACCTTAGAGCTGATCAGTGGGAAAAGAAATTCTAAGATGCTCGAGTTCGAGAAGATGCTCTAGAAGGAATTTGTTAGAAAGTCGAAATGAAAAGGTTGGATTAAGAGCCTGGGTAGCAGAATTAGAAAGGTCACCGCGTCAATATCGTAGTCGCAACTCTGAAATTGAGTTGAAAGCAAGCATAATTAAGATTGAAGAGTTGAAGAGAAAGATAAAAGAGCTCGAGACTGCACTGTAAAATTGTGAACTTCTAGTCGAGCTTCTTGAAACAAACAATGAACACTGGAAAGAGCAATTCCAATGCTCTCAAGGTTAGATTAGAGATAAAGATCACATCATGGGCGAAGCTGTGACTCAAGTACAGGAAGTAGTCGACCATTTGCAAACCCTAGCGGTTAAAGCCGACATGTTGAGCTTAAAATACGAATTAGAATCGGATCGGGGCCGAGAATTACCTTGGCTTCTTAGGAAAGTCAAGGCTTTGAGTATTAGGGTAAGGCCGTATATGTAACGTGTATGCATTTTATGTAATGAGATTTGTTTTCTAGAAAAGTTATTCTAATAGAATTGAATCAGAATCAACGCCTCTTTTTGCATTCATTTTTCATTCATCAGAATTGCATTTCATCATATGCATTAAGTTTCATAAAAAGACCCTAATTAATTAAAATTATAACAGTTACCCTAGAAACCAACAAGAATTTACCAGCTGAATATTATTACGGTACCCGAGGTAAAACCAGAGCCATGGATCAAAGGTTAGAGAGATTGGACAAATTCAAAAGGACATGCAAGATCACTTGCAAGTCTAGATGCAAGAACAATTAGCTAAAGTATAGCAAGACATGAGGGATCAAATACAAGAGTCCCAACGAAGAATGATAAGCCAGTTGACCCAGTTGTTGGCCGGAGGGACTGAAAAAGGGAAAAGTACTATAAATAACTTTGGGGATGATAATGAAGACCCTATATACCCCCAAACTTTACCCCAGTAAATGTCCAAGCCCAACCAGATACCTATCCATGAAGAGTACCCGTTACCATAAGACCTCAACAATATCAAGCCGGCAATTCAGCATCGGTGAATTACCCAATAGGTTTAGATTCTAACCCCGGGGATAATCTGACTAATCTAATTGTTCCAGATTTGGATGACATGGCAGAAATGGATACAGTAAGAGTAGAATTGCCGAAACAAATAGAAGATCGGTGCAAGTGGTTGGAAGAGAAATTCAAATCTATGGAGAATGCCGATTACCTTTGCGGGGTTGATGCTAAGGAGTTGAGCTTAGTCTCTGATCTAGTGCTCCTACCAAAATGTAAAACTCCAAAATTCGAAAAATATAATGGACTAGTTGTCCTGAAGCCCATATCACAATGTTCTGCCGAAGAATGACGAGATACATCAATAACGACCAATTGTTAATTCACTGCTTCCAAGATAGTTTGATCGGGTCGGTCGCCAAGTGGTACAACCAGCTAAGCCATGCCAAAATCAACTCATGGAAAGACTTGGCACAGGCTTTCATGAAACAATACAGCCATATGACCGACATGACACCTGATAGAATTACGTTGCAAAACATGGAAAAGAAGCCAAGTGAAAGCTTTAGGCAGTACGCTCAGGGATGGAGAGAGGTGGCAACGTAAGTTCAACCACCTCTTTTAGAGAAGAAGAGAACAATGCTTTTCATAAACACTCTAAAATTCCCATTCATTAACCATATGTTGGGAAGTGCTACCAAGAGCTTCTCAGATATAGTAATGTCCGAAGAGATGATTGAAAATGTAGTAAGGAGTGAGAAAATAGACGAGGGGGAAAATGCCAAAAGATTAGCCCCGAGAAAGAAATAAAATGAATTGAATAATGTGAGTGTGTATAATAAAGGTTATTCAAAACTGGTCACTGTAGGCCAACCAAGGACCGTAACAACTAGCCATCAAGGCCCCTCAAGGCAAGAATCTAACTCAAGACCAAACACAGAAAAACTCAAGTTCACACCTATCCCGATGACATATAGGGAGTTATATCAGAATTTGTTTAATGTGCATGTGGTATCCCCGTTTTACTTGAAACCCATGCAACCTCCATTCCCAGAATGGTATGATGCAAATACTCAATGTGAGTACCACGCAGGAATAACGGGACACTCAATTGAGAACTACACTTCATTTAAAAAGATGATTGAATGGTTCATCAAGATAGGGATTGTAAGGTTCGATGATCTATTGGGACCTAATGTGGCAGGAAATCCATTACCCAATCATTCAGACCAAGGGGTAAACGTGATAATTGAGAGTGGAGGAAAGAAGGCCAAAACTGATGTTGCGAAAGTGAGATCCCCGCTAAAATGTGTCTGACAAGAAATGATAAATGTGGGATTAATTGTTCAAAATTCGAAGGAGGTACCTAAAGGGATGAGGAGCTACTGTGAGTTCCACACTGAAGAAGGTCATGAGATCCAGGAGTGTATTGAATTCAGAACTTTGGTGCAAAATCTGATGGATAACAAGGAGTTGGAATTCTTTTAAGATGACAATGGCTCGGAAGGAAGAGACATCTACGCCTTAGAGGAAGGATCAACAGAGAAGGTTTACAAGGTCAATCACCTGGTGGTGATTATTTCATGGCCGATAAATAATGAAGCAGGAACACAAGCTGCGCCGAGAGTCATAATTCAGAAACCTGTGGTTTTTCCCTATAAGGATAGCAAAAGGGTTTCATGGAATTATGACTGCATTGTGATGGTCACAGGAGAGGAGAGCTCGGTGGGCACTTCAGAAGATAGCTAGGATATTAGTTTCTACACGCATAGTGGGAGGTACTATGACCCTGTAAATGCGAGAACCGAGCCCGTTAATAGAAAAATACTGGCAGTTTAGCATAAGAAAGAAAAGACATTTAGTTTTGAATCACCTGTTAACGAGCCAGTAAATGAGAACGAGGCTAAAGAATTCTTGAAATTCTTAAAGCATAGCGAGTATAGTGTTGTAGAACAGCTACACAAACAAATAGCTCGCATATCAGTACTAGCCTTGCTTTTGAGCTCAGTGATACATTGTAGCGCGTTGGTGAAAGTGCTGAATGAAACTTATATCGCTAATGATATCTCTGTGAATAAGCTAGATCGCCTGGTTAGCAATATAAATGCCGACAACTTCATCTTTTTCAATGATGATGATATACCTCCGATGGGCACAGGATCCACGAAGGCCCTACATATCACTACCCGTTGCAAAGGATATACATTGCTAGGGGTGTTAATCGACAATAGATCTGTGCTGAACATCTTGCCTCTATCCACACTGAACAAATTATAGTGGATAGTTCTCACATGAAGACATGTCAAAATATAGTGAGAGCATTCGATGGTATAGAAAGGAGGGTGATGGGAAGGATTTAAAAACCTCTCTTAATTGGTCTAAACATATATGAGGTAGATTTTTTAGTGATGATATCAAGCCCTCTTATAATTGCTTGTTTGGTAGACCTTGGAGTCACTCGACTGGGGCAGTGCCATCGTCACTACACCAAAAAATGAAGTTCGTAACGGAGGGTCGACTGGTGAAAATAAACGCTGAAGAGGATATCATCGCATCCGTAACTAGTGATGCACCATACATAGGAGCGGATGATAAGGCAATAGAATGTTCCTTTCGATCACTGGAATTTGTTAATTCAACTTTCATTGTCGAAGGAAACAAGATCCCAGTACCAAGAATATCCAAAACCACGAAGATGTTGGGAAACTTGAGCATTAATGCCATATCTGAAGAAGAAATTGGGGAAAACCTATCAGGCATTCGTCCTTACATTCCCAGAAGTGTTCTGAATAATTGGACTGTGGAAGAGATCCCTGTAATATTTAGAACTAATTCAGAGTAATGTTCAAAACACACTTATTACTCTAAGCCTGGGAGCAATAAGAATCCTTTTGTGAAAAAGGCATATGTCCATTATTTTTATTTCAATAAAATGCATCTTTGTGTCTCATTTTGGAAAACATTCTTTTATCCTTTCCATTTCATTCATACTCATACCACACAGATAATTATTCTTAGATTCATTTGTTCTTTAGGACTTCCTGCATTCCTATAATAGGTCTCTAGATATCAATGATATGAGTGACGCTGCTACTGACTCAGAATCTCCTTTTGAGCAAGATATGTGTCTAGAGGAACCACAGGACTTTGAAGATGATCGAGATTGTAACCTATCTCTTGATTTGTTAAGGATGGTAGAACAAGAGGAGGAATAGATTCTACCTCACAAAGAGTTAATAAAAATTGTGAGCTTAAGAGATGGACAAGAAAAGAAAGAGGTGAAGATCAGAGCTTTCATCACTGCAGAAATAAAGCGAGACCTCATTAAGTTACTCCAAGAATTCAAAGATGTCTTCGCATGGTCGTATCAAGACATGTCTGGGCTAAGTACTGATATCGTGGTACAGTGGCTCCCCATAAGGGAAGAATGCAAGCCAGTTCAACAAAAACTCTGAAGAATGAGGCCCGACGTCATGTTGAAAATAAAAAAAGAGGTCAAGAAGAAATTTGACGTTGGTTTCCTACAAGTGGCTAAATACTCAGAGTGGGTAGCCAATATAGTCCCTGTCCCTAAGAAAGATGGGAAAGTACGAATGTGTGTATACTACAGGGATTTAAACAAAGCCAGCCCAAAGGACAATTTCCCGTTGCCTCACATCGACACCTTAGTGGACAACACGGCAGGGTATTCACTGTTCTCCTTCATAGATGGTTCTCTGGATACAACCAGATTAAGATGCATCCTGAAGATATGGAAAAGACCACATTTGTAACCATGAAGGGAACATTTTGCTATAAAGGAATGCCATTTAGGCTAAAAAGGTAACTTTGTTTCATGATATGATGTAACACCCCTAACCCGTATCCGTCGTCGGAATAGGGTTACGAAGCGTTACCGGAAATTTTCAGAACATTTACAGACATTTCATGATAATCAATATTCATTCACCAAGAAGTTAGGTCACGTCAAAGCAGATTATACAGTGCCCACGCGCCCGTGTGGTCTAGGGACACGCCCGTGTGGTCGGGTTGTGTGACTACACACGACCGTGTCCTTAACCCGTGTAACTCTCTGACTTCTAAGGCATGCAGAAATTGAAGTTACACGGCCAAGTCACACGCCCGTGTGCTAGGCCGTGTGGCGAATTTTTATTTTCGAAATTAGGTGCAGTTTTTACACGGCCGTGTAACACACCCGTGTTCAATGCCGTGTAGCACACACGGCTGGGACACATGCCCGTGTCCCTGCCCGTGTGCTCAATTCTGAGCATTCTGTTTCTCAAAATTAAGGTGCAAGGGACACACGGCCTGACTACACGCCCATGTACTCGGTTGTGTGTCACACACGGTCTAGACACACGCCCGTGTGTCTGCCTGTGTGGACAAAATAAAGCCATTTCTAGCTTCATTTTTCACCCAAAATCATACCCAAGACCTGCACTTGAAACCCACATCTAATACCAACCAATTCAAGCATTCAAAATAAGCAATTCCATCATTCAACATGGCATACCATTTCAAGAACAAGTGTTTATAAACTTACCTTGGTTTAACTTATGCAATAACAACATTTGATCATATATACTTAGCATAACACGTGTATATATATCATAATAACCTACTTAGTCATACCAAAATGAACCATTACTAGCCATTCCAATGGCTAGGTTACAAAACATCATTTTCAAGCCACCTATGGCCAAGTTGCCCTATACATGCTATTATACCAAAATGATTTTACTAAGTATACCAAAAATGACTAGTTGATAGTGCGACGATGCTCCAATGATCTTCAACCTTCGCGAGCTTCCAAGCACTATAAAACAGGAGAAATAAAACAGAGTAAGCATTACGTGCTTAGTAAGTTCGTATAACAGAAACTAAACTTACCAATCCCGTTTATTAAGTCTAAGCATACAATATCATGTTTTCCATCCATTAGAAATATTGCCTAAACCCATGCACTCAATCAAATATGTTAGTCACCAAAATCTTCATAACAATCAAGTAAACATAGATGAGCTCATCAAGCAATATTCTTTCAAGTCATTATCATTCCATCTCAACATTCTTATACCAAGTCAAGAGTTGTGTCTGTTGAATCATTGAAATTCTAATGGATACTCAAGTAGTACGCTCGAGGTGCACGATTCGATAATCCGTCAATTCTTTTTCAAGGGTACCCATTAGGGCACTTAACCAAGGAACTGTAACACCCCTTACCCGTATTTGACGCCAGAACGAGGTACGAGGCATTACCGGATTTAAATTACTTATTCGTACAAAATTAGGCAATGAACTTTCTTTCAACTTAAACTTTTTCATTTGAACTCTTAACGTCCTTATTATGGGCCTTCGAGACCCTAAACATACATATGGACTGGTTCGAAACTGAACCGGAAACTTACAAACACTTAGAAATTTTTTTCCTAAGTCAGGGCCACACGCCCGTGTGTGAGAGGTGACACGCCCGTGTGACACTTCACACGCCTGTGCTTCAGGCCGTGTCCAAAATAAGGGACATTCTGTTTATGATGTCAGCAGACACTTAGGGACACACGGCCAAGCCACACGCCCGTGTGCTGGCCCGTGTGACGAACAAAAACTTTTGCAAATTAGATGCAGGGGACACACGACCAGACTACACGCCCATGGGGCAGACCGTCTGTCTTACACAGCCTAGACACACGCCCGTGTGTCTACCCCTGTGGACAAATATAAGGCTATTTACCAAGCCATTTGCCTCCCTGAAAAGCAACCACATTCATACCATTTCATGCTACACTTAACTGGACAATAACGCCTTTCTATGATATACTATTAAGTCATTCACACCTTAGTATCAACCTACTTAATCATGCATATTCCTTACACATTACTCACTCAATAGCCCAAACTTGCACTTCATGAAATTTCATCATCGTTGTATAGATATAACTTAGCTAGTTTTGGCCAATTTCAATGGCCATTTACAAAATGAATGGAATAACATTAATAGCCAACACATTGGCTAGCAAATATGACATATCACAAAATGACCAAGTTCCTATACACGCCATACCCAAAATAATCAACTTTACTATACCAAAAGAATAGCTTGATAGAGTGAACCGAGCTCCGACGTCCTACGATACCCGAGCTAGCTTGGCGATACTACAAGGAAAGGGAAGAGAGAGGGGGTAAGCATAAAGCTTAGTAAGTTTGCATGAAATAAATAACAACACAAAGGCTTATGATAACATCCATTCATCTCATTGAATAATAACACAAGTTCTCAAGCACTTTGACGTAACTTACTCATGCTTACTCTTACCAATCACATATCAGACTCATTTCTCGTAAATTTCTCATAGGCACCTGTATCACTTCATCACATAACTTTAGCACATCTACCATATTGAACATAAACTTAGCTCCTTATCCCGTTGAACCATTTGGAATATCGAAGGATACACAAACTCGTCATACTCGTAATACGATGCCAATGCCATATCCCAGATATGGTCTTACATGAGATCAGTTCTTGATGCCGATGCCATATCATAGATATGGTCTTATACGGGATCTCATATCGATGTCGATGCCATATCCCAGATATGGTCTTCTACGAGATCGTATATTGATGCCATGTCCTAGACATGGTCTTACACGATTTCATACTGAAGCCAAGTCCCAGACGTGGTCTTACACGGAATCTCTATTCGATGCCAATGCCATATCCCAGATATGGTCTTATACGGGATCTCCATTCGGTGCCGAGGCCATGTCCCAGTCATGGTCTTATACGGGACCTCCTTAATCTCATGTCATGACAATGGTATCCTTTCCATTCCTAAGGTTCAACCGGGAGTTCAACTTAATCATATCTCACCATACTTTTATCGAGACCTCATTAATCAATTTCATAGAGATAATATACATTTCTCATATTATCAAGCATATTAAAATATAATAACATTACGTTGATTTATTACACACAAACTTACCTCGGTAACAAAATTATGTACAGTTGTTCAATTTAGTCCACCACTTTGTTCTTTCCTCGGTTTCGGTCTGGACTTCATGTTTCTTGATCTATAATGACAATTTTACTTATTTAATGATCACATTGACTAAAATAACTCATGAATCATACTTTGGAAAAATTACGATCTTGCCCCTAAACTTTCACATATTTGCAAAATGGTCTTTAGGCTCGTATAATGAAATGTACTCATTTCCTTGCTTACCCAAGCCTAGCCGAACATTTATTAAGCTTATAACAGCTCACACTTTCCTTCAAAAACTAATTTTTACTATATATTTTATCACTTTTACAACTAGGTCCTTTTTATGGAATTTCTATGAAAATCACTTAGAAAAAGGTGTTTATCATACATCAAACTTTCATATTCCTTCATTAAACATCAAAATACATGTATGTCATGCATGGGTAAATTTTTTAGCATGAACCCTAGCTCAAAATATTGCTAGAAATAGCTAAATCGAGCTACGAGGATCTCAAAAATACGAAGAACATCAAGAGGTACTTACAATCAAGCTTGAAAGATGACAAAACCTTAGCTATGGTGAGCTTGAAATTTTTGGCCAAGGTTGAAGGAGATGGACACAAATTTTGACTTGTTTTCCCTTTTAATTAACTTATTAACCAAATGACCAAAATACCCTTAAGGCCCCTTTCTTGAGATTTTCCCTTCCCATGTCTATTTTTGTCCATCATCAAATATAATGGTCTAATTGCTAAATAAGGACCTCAAATAATTTTCTAATACTATCTCATACTTGAAACTTCTAGAATATCATATTTCCGAATCTTTGCAATTTAGTCCTAATGAATAATTTAATCACTAATTTATAAAATTTCTTCATGAAATTTTCACACAATCATGCAAACATGTCATAGACCTCATAAAAATCATAAAACACTTATTTTTACTTCGGATTTGTGGTCTCACAACCACTATTCCGACTAGGCCCTAAATTGGGCTGTTACAATTCTCCCCCCTTAGGGATTTTCGTCCCCGAAAATCTTACCGGTAAAAAGGTTGGGATATTGGTTTCTCATGGCCTCCTCGGGCTCCCATGTAGCCTCTTCTACCCCATGTCTTTGCCATAGTACTTTCACAAGGGCTATACTTTTATTTCTTAACTGTTTAACTTCTCGTGCCAAAATCTTAACCGGCTCTTCTCCATAAGTCATGTCTGGTTGAATTTCAACCTCTGTCGATATAATCACATGCGAAGGATCTGATTGTTAGTGACGTAACATAGACACGTGGAATACATCATGAATCTTTTCCAACTCATATGGCAATGCCAAACGATAGGCTACCGGTCCTATCCTCTCGGTAATCTCATACGGTCCGATAAAGCGTGGACTCAACTTGCCTTTCCGGCCAAATCTGAGAACTTTCTTCCATGGTGATACTTTCAAAAATACCTTATCACCAACTTGAAACTCAATCTCTTTCCGTTTCAGATCCGCATAGGATTTCTGTCTATCTGAAGCATCCTTCAAACAATTACGAATCACTTTTACTTTCTCTTCGATTTCTCTGACCAGATCGACCCCGTGAATTTGATTCTCTCTGAGTTCAGTCCAATACAGGGGCGTTCGGTACTTGCGCCCATATAATGCCTTATAAGGCGCTATTTTCAAGCTCGACTGAAAACTGTTATTGTAGGCAAATTCTACTAATGGTAAGTACTTTTCCCAATTACCTTGAAATTCTAAAACACAGCATCGAAGCATATCTTCAAGTATCTGAATTATCCTTTCCGAATGTCCGTCGGTTTGTGGATGGAAAGCTGTACTAAAGCTCAATTTTGTGCCCAAGGCTTCTTGCAACATTTTCCAAAATCGTGATGTAAATCTCGGATCTCTATCCGATATAATCGACAACGGTACTCCGTTAAGTCTCACAATTTCTGACACATACAAATCCACCAACTTATCAAGCGAATAGTCAATGCGTGCCGGTATAAAATGGGCTGACTTTGTAAGTCTATCAACCACAACCCATACAACATCCTTCTTTTTCGGTGTCAAAGGCAAACCCGTCAAAAAGTCCATAGCAATATGGTCCCACTTCCATTAGGGAACCATAATAGGCTGAAGTAGACCCGAAGGTACTTGGTGCTCAGCTTTTACTTGCTGACAAATCAAGCATCTCGATACGAACTCAGAAATATCTTTCTTCATACTCGGCCACCAATACCATTTCTTTAAATCATTATACATCTTTGTACTACCTAGATGAATAGATAAACACCCACTATGTGCTTCGTGCAAAATTTTCCGAATAAGCTCATCATCTCTGGGTACACAGACCTTATCTCGAAACATCAAACATCCATCAGGACTAATCCGAAAGCCCGTCACAACATTTGACTCACATTGAACTCTTTTAGCTTACAAATCATTGTCGCCTTTCTGAGCTTCACAAATCTCTTGGAGAAACATCGGTCTAGCTCTCAACTCGACTAGAATAGAACCATCATCTGACAAAGCCATTCGTATATTCATGGCCCTCAATGCAAACATGGATTTCCTACTCAAGGCGTCGGCGACCACATTAGCTTTTCCCGGATGGTAGTCAATCGCTAACTCGCAATCCTTTATCAACTCTAACCATCTTCGTTGCCTTAGATTCAATTGTTTTTGAGTCATCAAGTACTTTATACTTTTATGATCAGTGAATATCTGACATTTCTCACCATACAAATGGTGCCTCCATATTTTCAATGCAAATACAATAGCGGCTAATTCCAAATCATGGGTTCGGTAATTCTTCTCGTGCGGCTTTAACTGTTTAGAGGCATAAGCTATTACTTTGCCTTCTTGCATGAGTAAACAACCCAATCCATTCAAGGATGTATCACTGTAGACCACAAATTCTTTTCCTGGTTCAGGTTGTACTAATACTGGAGCCTCAGTCAACAATGCCTTCAATTTCTCAAAACTTTGCTGACACTTTTTTGTCCACTCAAACTTCACATCTTTTTGCAATAACCTAGTTATCGGAGTAGCTATCATGGAAAATCCCTTGACAAACCGTCTGTAATAACCAGCTAGGCCCAGAAAACTTTTAACCTCAGATACGTTCCTTGGCGGCTTCCAATCCACAATTGCTAAAATCTTACTCGGGTCAATTCTAATTCCATCTCCCGAGACAATGTGCCCAAAAAATCTAACTTCTTTAAGCCAAAATTCACTTTTACTAAACTTAGCATATAACTGATTATCTCGTAAAATTTGTAAGACTGTCCTCAAATGCTCAGCATGCTCGTTTTCATCACGAGAGTAAATCAATATATCATCAATGAAGACTACAACAAATTTATCCAAATATGGCCGAAAGATGCGATTCATTAAATCCATAAACACAGCAGGGGCATTGGTTAAACCGAAAGGCATGACTAAAAACTCGTAGTCACCATACCTTGTCCGAAATGCGGTTTTCGGCACATCTAAATCTTTGACTCTCAACTGGTAATAACCAAACCTCAATTCTATCTTGGAAAACACAGTGACTCCCTTCAATTGGTCAAACAAATCATCAATCCTTGGCAATTGGTACTTGTTCTTTACGGTTACCTTATTCAGTTGCCGATAATCTATACATAACCTCATAGGACCATCTTTCTTCTTCACAAATAATACGGGAGCACCCCACAGGGAATAACTTGGTCTTGCAAAACCTTTATCCGTCAACTCTTGTAGTTGAGCCTTCAATTCTTTCAACTCGGCCGGAGCCATCCTTTACAAAGCAATCGAAATTGGCGCAGTACCAGGGACTAACTCAATTCCAAACTCAACCTCTCTAACTGGAGGTAATCTTGGAAACTCTTCCGGAAATACATCTGGATACTCACATACTATCGAAACTTATTCAATTCTTAACTCAGTCTCTTTGGCATTCATCACAAAGGCAAGATAAGCTTCGTATCTCTTTCTTACATATTTTTGGGCAGACATATGAGAAATCACTACAGGCAATCTGTCCTGTTCATCTGATTCAACACGAAGAATATCCCTATTTTCACATTTTAACTCAATAAATTTCCGTCAACAATTTACTGTCACATCATTAGTTAACCAATCCATACCAAAAATTACATCGAATTCATCAAATGGCAATAGCATGAGATTTGCCAGAAAATAATGACCTCTAATCATTAAAGGGTAATCTTTGCATACTTTATCAACTAACACACATTTGCCTAGGGGATTTGACACCTTTATCACAAATTCTGTAGACTCTACAGGTATGTTCATGCTAGATACTAATTTCATGCAAATATACGAGTGGGTAGATCCCAGATCAATTAAAGCAACAACATGAGTATCATAGAGAGAAAATGTACCCGTGATCACATTAGGGGATGACGCCTCTTCGCGAGCGCGAATAGCATAAGTCCTCGCAGGTGCTCTACCCTCAGATCTTGCAGTCTACTCTCTAGGTGTATTCTTACTACTCGTTCCATTTCCCAAATTTCTCTGTGACCTTCCTCTAGCAGTACTTCCCGATCTTGCACTCTGAGATTTCACTTTTTCAACCATCTCGGGACATTCTCTAATAAAATGATCTGGGCCTCCACACTTGAAACAAGCTTTCTCGTGTTCCCGGCACTCACCGGGGTGACGCTGCCACACTGTGAACATTTCAGTCTACTTGGTCGAGCGTTAGCAACACTAGCAACCGAAGTGGTCTGAGCTTTAGAACCCGAATACTGTTTACCCTTACTTCTTTTTGAAAACCCAGCTGAAGTGGTTGATCGAGTAGTAAACTCTCTTGATTTCTTGGATGAGGATTGAAATGACTTGCTCAAATGTCTCTTCCTCAAGTCACGGGACTCGATTTCAACCTTTCTTTTCTCTTTGGCCAACTCCCTGGCCTTGTAAGCTCTATCTACTAACACAACAAATTCTTTTAGTTCTAGGACACCAACATACAATCGGATATCCTCATTTAATCCGTCCTCAAACCTTTTACACATAATGGCTTCAGTGGATACACACTCTCGAGCGTATTTACTAAGCCTTACAAACTCACGTTCGTATTCGATTACCGTCATTCATCATTGCTTCAGCTCAAGGAATTCCTTTCTTTTCTGGTCGATGAACCTTTGGCTAATATATTTCTTTCAGAACTCTTCTTGGAAAAATTCCCAACTAACCTTCTCCCTTGGCACAACCGACACAAGGGTATTCCACCACTGGTATGCTGAATCTCTTAAAAGAGACACAACACACTTCATACACTCTTCAGGTGTGCATGACAGTTCATCAAATACCCTGATGGTATTTTCAAGCCAGAACTCTGCTCTTTCCGGATCATCATATTTATTAGCTCGAAACTCCTCAGCTCATTGTTTCCAGATTCTATCAACAGGGGACTTTTCCCTTCTTACCACTTCTACAACTTGGGGAGCTACAAGGGTAGGCTGAGGAATAGGTGGGGAAGGAGGGGGTTGCGTGTTCGGGTTCGTTCGAACGAACTCCGTATACCAAACATTCATCATATGGAGAAAGGCTTCCCTAGCCTCTTCTCCTCCTCTCTGACTCATAGTCGTTGGTCTATTCTCATTTTCAGTCGGCACCGTCCCTTGGGTAGAGGCCGGCGCGTTACTTTCTACATCATCCGCCATGGCTCTGTCGAGATCCTTTTACTATATGAAAACATAATTTAAGTTGTCAGGAGTTGTCACACTACCATTGTATAAATACTCAAACGTATGGCATGTATAGCTAGACTCGTGCTTACGCTACGTTAGTCCGAGAATCGACTAAACCGTAGCTCTGATACCACTAAATGTAACACCCCTTACCTGTATTTGACGCTGAAACCGGGTACGAGGCATTACCAGACTTAACTTACTTATTCGTACAAAATCGGGCAGTGAACTTTTTTTCAACTTAAATTTTTCATTTGAACTCTTAACGTCCTTATTATGGGCCTTTGAAACCCTAAACATACATATGGACTGGTTCAAAACTGAACCGGAAACTTACAAACACTTAGAAATTTTTTTGCCTAAGTCAGGGCCACACGGCCGTGTGTGAGAGGTGACACGCCCGTGTGACACTTCACACGCTCGTGCTTCAGGCTGTGTAAAAAATAAGGGACATTCTGTTTATAAAGTCAGCAGACACTTAGGGACACACGGCCAAGCCACACGCCCGTGTGCTGGCCCGTGTGACGAACTGAAATTTTCGTAAATTAGATGCAGGGGACACACGGCCAGACTACACGCCCATGGGGCAAACCGTGTGTCTTACATGGCCTAGACACACGCCCGTGTGTCTACCCGTGTGGACAAATATAAGGCTATTTACCAAGCCATTTGCCTCCCTGAAAAGCAACCACATTCATACCATTTCATACTACACTTAACTTGACAATAACGCCTTTCTATCATATACTATTAAGTCATTCACACCTTAGTGTCAACCTACTTAATCATGCATATTCCTTACACATTACTCAAAAGCACCCCTTACCCGTATTCTACATCGAAACCGGGCCCGAGGCATTACCGAATTAAAACCACTTGATCGCCACTTAGGCTCAACGTGACTACTCTCAAAAGCTACCACAACTACCTCATTAAGGACCTACGAGGTCTTAAACATACATACGAGAGCTCCCGAGGCTCTACCGAAACTTTATCGATCTTAAAATTTCTTTCACTCAGACAAGGGTCACACGCCCATGTAGAATGGGACACGCCCGTGCACCCTCAAGACATGCCCGTGTCTTCCACTCGTGGTCGACACTGACTAAATTCACACGGCCTGGACACGCCCGTGTTCTCCACCCGTGGTGAACACTGATCACTTTACACGACCTAGGCACACGCCCGTTGGCTAGTCCGTGGTCTATTCTGACTTGAAATGCTAACATGCAGGGGACACACGGCCAAGTCACATGCCCATGGGCTGACCGTGTGTCACACATGGCCTAGACACACGCCCGTGTGTCTACCCACATGGACAAGAACAAAGCTATTTGTCATGCCCATCTCACCCCTCTAGCATACACAACAAGTACTCATTCAACAAATCCATAACCAACTCATAATGAACATAATCTTACATGGATAAATACATATTTTCATATAATAATGTAGCCATCAACTATGGCATTCTACAAAATAGATTATCCATCTAAAGGCCAACACATCTTAGCCAAAACAACAAAATACCCTAACGTGTCTAGCCTCTATACATGCCATATACAAAACATTAAGTCCAATGTACCAGAGTGTGTTGATAGTGTGGGCGATCTTCCGATTAATCCGCGTATCACGATTCAATCCTTGTTCTCTATAAGACAAGGGAAAAGAAAGTAGTAAGCTTTGAGCTTAGTAAGTTTACACATAAACAATTTAAGCATTCTAGTATAGCTAAACAACAATTAGCATTATACTAACATATGTAATTCACATCCACTTCTATGCTTACTCTTTCTATCCCTTACCACATCTCCAACACATCATGAGTCACATACTCATAATCATTGACATGCACCCCTGCACTCAATAGCACATTTACTCAAAATACAACACATCATTATTTGTCAATAATACATCCACACAGCTAAATTACTCGGTGGTTTCGTACTTAGCCCACCACAATCAGATCATAGGGTAGTATCGCACATAGCCTACCACAAAGGATAATTATAGTGATTCCGCACATAGCTCACTAAATAATATGCTTAACAATAGTATCGCACACAGCCCATCATTGTTAAGTATCAAGGTGGTATCGCACTTAGCCCACTATCAAACATTATCACTACACATTCACATGTCTACTTTGTAATACATTCATCCATTCACAACTACTATCTCATTCATTCCACTAGAATCGAATAGGTTCTCAATCATGCTACACATTAGCTAGCATTAACAATGTATACGCATAAATGCATCGTTCATACGTAAACTTACCTCGGTACTCAAAAAGTATGGAGATGTGCAATTTAGTCCACGACCTTGCCCTTGCCTCGGTTATGATCAGGAGGCCGTCTTTCTTGATCTAAAATGATAAATCAACCCGTTCAATACACATATTGACTAAATTGACCCTTATCTCATACTTTAGCAAAATTACCATTTTTCCCCTATACTTTCTCATATTTACACTTTTGTCCCAAGGCTCGTAAAGTGATTTTCATTCAACTTTCTAGCCTTTCATGCTTAGTCGAATCATTTACTCAACTAAAGCAATCATCAATTCTCACTAAATCACTCATGTATGACCAATCTCAAGACTTTCACAAACTAGTCCCTACATGCATTTTTCATGGAATTCACTTATTAAAAGATGTTTCTACTACATCAAGCTTTCATATTCTTCCATAAAACATCAAAATACATGCATGTCATACATGGTTACATTTTTGAACATCAATCCTAGCTCAACATATAGCTAAAAATAGCTTACTCATGTTACTAGGACTTCAAAAATACGAAGAATATTAAAAACGGGGCTTGGATGCACTTACTAGCAAGCTTGAAAAATTGAAGAACCCTAACAATGGCTCCCTTCAAATTTCGGTAGCTTGGAGAAGAAGATGAATGAAATTCTATCATCTTTTTCCCTTTTTAATCACTTAATTGACAAATAACCAAAATGCCCCTTAGTCAAACTTTTCCAATACCATCCACTCATGCCCATTTTTGTCCAAAAATTAAAATTTGGGAAATTAATATTTAAGGACCTCTAATTGATAATCCAAAGCTATTTCATACAATTAGCTTCTAGAATTTCACATTTTGCAACTTTTGCAATTTAGTCCTTTTGGACAATTCGATCGCAATTTAACAAAATTGCTTCATGAAACTTTCACACTAACATGCAAACATAGCATAAACCTCAAAACTCATACATATACCTCGGATTTGTGGTCTCACACCACTATTCTGACTAGGCCCTAAATTGGGATGTTACAGTAAGCATAAAGCTTAGTAAGTTTGCATGAAACAAATAACAACACAAAGGCTTATGATAACATCCATTCATCTCATTGAATAATAACACAAGTTCTCAAGTAATTTGACGTAACTTACTCATGCTTACTCTTACCAATCACATATCAGACTCATTTCTCGTAAATTTCTCATAGGCACCTGTATCACTTCATCACATAACTTTAGCACATCTACCATCTTGAACATAAAATTAGCTCCTTATACCGTTGAACCATTTGGAATATCAAAGGATACACAAACTCATCATACTCGTAATACGATGCCAACGCCATATCCCAGATATGGTCTTACATGAGATAAGTTCTTGATGCCGATGCCATATCCCAGATATGGTCTTATATGAGATCTCATATCGATGTCGATGCCATATCCCAGATATGATCTTATACGAGATCGTATATCGATGGCATGTCCCAGACATGGTCTTACACGATTTCATACCGAAGCCAGGTCCCAGACGTGGTCTTACACGGAATCTCTATTCGATGCAGATGCCATATCCCAGATATGGTCTTATACGGGATCTCCATTCGGTGCCGAGGCCATGTCCCAGACATGGTCTTATACAGGACCTCCTTAATCTCATGTCATGACAATGGTATCCTTTCCATTCCTAAGGTTCAACCGCGACTTCAACTTAATCAAATCTCACCATACTTTCATAGAGACCTCATTAATCAATTTCATAGAGATCATATATATATATATATCTCATATTATCAAGCATATTAAAATATAATAACATTACGTTGATTTATTACACACAAACTTACCTTGGTAACAAAATTATGTACAGTTGTTCAATTTAGTCCACCACTTTGTTCTTTCCTCGATTTCGGTCCGAACTTCGTGTTTCTTGATCTATAATGAAAATTTCACTTATTTAATGATCACATTGACTAAAATAACTCATGAATCATACTTTGGCAAAATTACGATCTTGCCCCTAAACTTTCACATATTTGCAAAATGGTCCTTAGGCTCGTATAATGAAATGTACTCATTTCCTTGCTTACCCAAGCCTAGCCGAACATTTATTGAGCTTATAACAGCTCACACTTTCCTTCAAAAACTAATTTTTACTACATATTTTATCACTTTTACAACTAGGTCCTTTTTATGGAATTTCTATGAAAATCACTTAGAAAAAGGTGTTTATCATACATCAAACTTTCATATTCCTTCATTAAACATCAAAATACATGTATGTCATGCATGGGTAAATTTTTTAGCATGAACCCTAGCTCAAAATATTGCTAGAAATAGCTAAATCGAGCTACGAGGATCTCAAAAATACGAAGAACATCAAGAGGTACTTACAATCAAGCTTGAAAGATGACAAAACCCTAGCTATGGTGAGCTTGAAATTTTCAGCCAAGGTTGAAGGGGATGGACACAATTTTTGACTTGTTTTCCCTTTTAATTAACTTATTATCCAAATGACCAAAATACCCTTAAGGCCCCTTTCTTGAGATTTTTCCTTCCCATGTCTATTTTTGTCCATCATCAAATATAATGGTCTAATTGCTAAATAAGGACCTCAAATAATTTTTCTAATACTATCTCATACTTGAAACTTCTAGAATATCATATTTCCCAATCTTTGCAATTTAGTCCTAATGAATAATTTAATCACTAATTTATAAAATTTCTTCATGAAATTTTCACACAATCATGCAAACATGTCATAGACCTCATAAAAATCATAAAACACTTATTTTTACTTCAGATTTGTGGTCTCACAACCACTATTTCGACTAGGCCCTAAATTGGGTTGTTATAGGAACACACTCTCGAGCCACATATCGTATAACAGGATTACCAGTCCAGGCTAAATCCTTTATAAAAATGTATGCTCAGAAGAGCTCGATTAGGATTACCAGTCCAGGCTAAACCCTAATCATAACGTATACTCGAGAGGTATTATATCAGGATTACCCGTCTGGGCTAAATCCTTTCTATAATGAGGTCAATAGGATTACTCATCCGAGCTAAATCCCGTTCGCAACAAATGCAGGACCTCATCCATTTCGGGAAAGCACATATATTCATCGAAATTTAATATTCAATCGGGACTTAACCCTTTTTCACCATTTCAAGCATATATTTAATTTTTCTTTATAACATTCCAATAGTGTACATCAATATCAGTCACATTCCATACAAACACAACATTCAATTAAACATATTTACTTGCTCGATTAAGTTACACGAACTTACCTCGACACTTGTTCGCGTATTAAATCTACTAATCCGAAACCTTTTCTTTTCCTCGATCTAGCCTCGAATTTGTGTTGTCCAGATCTATATAAATAGCTTTAATTGTCAATTTCATACATTTTATACTCATTGGGACTCAATTTATGTCATAGGAAAAATTACCATTTTACCCCTAACTTTTTCATAAATTCCATTTTCGTCCCTAAGCTCGGAAAATGAAATTTGTGCAATTTGCTCCCTATTCCAAGCCTAACCAAAATCCCATTACTAGATTTATAGCACATGTATTCATAAAAAATTCAAATTTTTTCATCAAATTTCACAACTTTACATTTTAGTCCCTAAATAATGTTTTCACCAAAAATCACTTTGTAAAAGTTGTTTATCTATCAACAACCTTTCTTTTTCTACCATAAATTTCTATTTTTTAGCACATACATCCATGATCCATTTTCCATACTTTGATAACTTTTCAAATTAATCCCCCAAATAGATAGATTAGACTATCTCGGTTTCAAAAATATCAAAATTACTAAAAACATCACAAGGAAACTTACCCAATTAGGCCTTGAAAGTCTCTTCTCTCTCTCCTAGGGTTTCCATGTGTTTTTAGGTTGAAGATGATGAAATAAGATGATATTTCTTTTTATCATCTTTTAATTAATTAAATTATTTCAATTTCCAATTTAGTCCTTGCCCTTTTTCTATATTTACATGGATGAGTCACCAAGAAAATCTACATACTTTTCTTAATGGACTAATTACCATATAAGGACCTCTAGTTTTGAATTCCATAGCTATTTAATCCTTATAGCTACTAGAATTCAACTTTCGCATTTTATGCGATTTAGTCCTTCTCAAAATTAAGCACTTAATCGATAAAATTTTCGTATCAAAATTTTCATATGACATGTCTATCATAATACAGACCGTATAATAAAATAAAAATAAAAATTATTTTTGGATCGGATTTGTGGTCCCGATACCACTGTTCCGATTTCACTGAAAAATGGGCTATTACATACACTACGGGAAATTACGCTTTTAGCGGCGCTTTTAGTGGCGTTTGGACCAAAAACGCCGCAAAAGTTATACATTAGTGGCGCTAATCGGAAAACGCCGCAAAAGGTTAGAGCTATAGCGGTGTTTATGAGAAAAACGCCGCAAAAGTCTAGCAGTAGCGGCGTTTATGCGAAAGGCGTCACAAAAGGTCCAGCATTAGCAAAAAGTTAAGCATTAGCTATCAAACGCCGCAAAAAATCATTTTATTTTAAACAAAACGGCGCCGTTTTGCTCCCTATATTCTCATCCATCATCCAAGTGGCAATAATCCCTATAAAAAAGTTAAGCATTAGCGGTGTTTTTCTCAAAAACGCCACAAAAGGCTAGAGCTATAGCGGCATTTTTCAGGTAACTGCCACAAAAGGTAAGCAGTAGCGGCGTTTTTTCACAAACGCCGCGAATATGTAGTTACTTTTTGTGAAACGACACCGTTTTAGTTATGGTTTTAGTTAATTTCAGGATTTCACTCTATCACAATAACAATAATTTTTAATTATGGTTTTAGGTTTTTTATTATATAAAATGTTTAGATTTTTTATCTTAATTTTATTTTACATAATATTTTTTTACTAATATAATATTAATGAGTTTAAAAATTAATAATAATGTTAACGGTTGATGTTGTCGTGAAATTTTATTATGAGAAAATAATTTAACTATCTTTATCGTAATAACATTACCAACAAAAAGCTCATCCCATTATTTTAACGGCAAAAGTTAATAATACTATCAATTTACTCTTATTAATAACATTATAAAAATTATGTTCAATTAAAATTTTAATTTAAAGATATTAAATTATGCAAAATTATGCAAGATATTAAATTATTTATTTAAAATTGATATGAAAGATATAATAATTTAATATAAAAATTGCTCATAAAAGAAGTCAAGCATTAGCGGGGTTTGGGGTTTAGGGTCTAAGATTTAGTGGTCCGAGTTTAGGGTTTTAGAGTTTGAGGGTTTAGGGTTTCAGAGGTTTTGATAAAAACGCCGTAAAAATCATTTTATTTTAAACAAAATGGCGCCGTTTTGCTCCCTATATTCTCACCCATCATCCAAGTGGCCATCATGTATATTCTCACTCATGCACTCTTTCATCCTCTTCTATTTATTATTTAACTAGTTTCTTTATATTAATTAAAATATAATTTGCTTTTAATTTAATATTTAAAATCTTCAGAAAAAATTAAGGACAAGTAGAAAAATTTGAAAGTAAAAACATAGAAAAATATATGTTAAAAGTGAAAACAATTAAAATGGCACATTCATCCTCCCTTTTCGTATTTTGAAATTTTTTGTTTTTTTTTTATTTTCTTACATAAAAAAATATATAAAAATTTCAAATTGTATCTAATTCTTTTAAATATTACTTAAATTTTTAAAAAATATTTATTTAAAATTGATATGAAAGATATAATAATTCAATATAAAAATTGTAAAAAAGTCAAGCAATAGCGGCGTTTATGATAAAAAGCCGCAAAAAATCAATTTATTTTAAACAAAACAGCACCGTTTTGATATAAACGCCGCTAATTTTTAGTTTTGATTGAAACGACGCCGTTTTATTTCTCTCCCCCCAATTCCCTTTTCTTTCCCGACTCCCTTTTCTTTCTCAGCGATTCTCAGCCTGTACTTCTATTTCTCTCCCCCAATTCCCTTTTCTTTCCCAATTCCCTTTTCTTTCTCAGCCTTTCTCAACCTATTATTCTATTTTATACCCGAAAATCCTCTCAACCTGTTATTCTATTTTATTTCTTAGTATATTCTTTGATTTCCTGAAACCCTAAGCACCCAGTTTCCCGACGCCTAGCCACTCTACCCAGCGGCGAACTCAGTTTTAGCAAGTATGTGAGGTTTTTGATGTTTTTTTTTTTGGGTTTGTTGAAATTTACTTCCTTTAATTTTCAATCGTCTTAAAATTTTAGAAATTTTAATTTGGGTTTCTTATTTCTATTATATTAGTTTTCAATCGTCTTAGAAATTTTTGATGTTTTTTTGTTTGGGTTTCTTATTTCTATTATATTAGTTCAAATGTTTTTTTTTTAATTTGGGTGCTGCCAGTTACCTAGGTTCTTCACTTGTCAAGAGGCTCCTGGAAAAGGGACACATTGTTCACGCAACTACGAGGAATTTGGGTTAGTTTTTCTTCTCTATTTGTTGTCTTTGGTTCATCAGTAGAAGGTGATGATTTTGTTTTGCTTTTATTCGGTAGAAACAATGATTACATTTGATTTTAGTGGCATTTTTTTTTATTCCTTTTGGGTTAGTGTAACGCACCAAAAATGTGGGGTTGGTAATTTTGCTGAATTTGCTTAAATTCCATGATGTGCTTGAATGGCTAGTTATTTGAGTGTATTTGGGGGTTTTTAGGAAGCCAGGGTCCAAGTCTGGGCTTTGGAAAATTTTTACTTTTTGCCCTTAAGTGGAACTGGCTGTTAGTAGTAGGACTTATGTATAAGTGTGTGCGTTTATGTGCCACAAAGAGAGCTTGTGACTTAGTGGCTGTGGCGTCACTGAGATGGAAAGGGGAGTGGGGTTCGAATCCCAAGACAAGTAAATAGGGGATTTTATTTTATGGTTTGATGGTGCAAGAGGTAGAGTTTGGATCAAACTCTGCAGAGGAGGTTGAAGACTTGGTCAAAAATTTTGAATGGGAGGCTGTGAGCAATTGTAGGAGGATTTGGTGGAGAGTTTGAGGGAGTTGGATTATGAGGGGAGTTTGGCCGAATTTGGGAGAGCTTGTGTAGGGGGAATTTCGGCCAGAGGGTTTCAGTTGTGCAATTTCGACAATTAGGGTGAGTGAAGAGGCCGAATTCTCTCTGTGGCATTTTAAGTTTTCTTTTGTTGCATTTCGGGATTCTTTCCTTTTGTGGCATTTCGTGCAACTTTTTACCATTCGGGTCCTCTCTCTTCTTTCTTCTTTCATCGCTATTTCTCTATTGTTGCCTACTTTCTGCCGAATCACCTTTTTCTTTTGGTCTCTCCTTTGGGCCGAACACAACTTCTTCTTTTCCATCTTGCTAGTCTTTTCTTTTCTTTGCAAGATAGCCAAACATTACCTTGGTTCTTCTTGTGTTGGCCGAATCTTCTAAGGCCTAAGTATCTTCTTCTCTTCGTTCATAGCCATTTCTGAACCTCGTGATTGGTTGGTAAGTGGGGACTTTAGCCGAATCTAGGTTGGCTTTATTCTCCTTGTTCGATTTTGTTTCTCTTAGGCAGAAAGGTTTTTCCCTAGTTGTCATAGGGATGTGTATTGCTAACACTTTCTTTCTCGTCGAATGTTGCTAGGGACTCATTTTCCTTAACCAAGGGGTAGGCTGATTATTTGTTTCACTGCAAGGGATCTTTCATTTCGTGGTAAGTAAAGTTAGTTTGATTATAGCGTTTCAATACTATGGTTTAACAAGGGTTTGTGACTAATTAAGGGGCGGTTGTCATCATAGGTGTCTTGGAAGAACTTCAAACTACAACTCGTACAGGTGTGTAATCGTACACCCAATTTTGGTTCTGTCAATATGGCGAATGAAGGTGTGTATTCACACCCCTGATGAATTGTGAATCGGCTAAAGCCGAAAAACTGATAAGCCGAAACTTCGGCATCTGAGGGCTCTCGAGCGTGCGAGCCCTCATAGATATAAACCGAGCCACAATCGTTGGCGATAGACCGTTGAGGCTTCCACGAACATTCTCGTGGGCTAGGTCGTAATGAGCCTCGTTGGGCCGAGATGAGCCATTGGACCCATGGGCCCCACGTGGGTAAAATTCACGATAGTGTCAAATAATGGATTGGGCTGCGAAGTTCGCATAGCCGCGACCGAAACTGGGCTGAATGGGCCACACGAGCGTGTAGGCCCACTTGGGCTGAAAATTGGGCTTTGGGCCCAATTGTACCGTTTCGACCTAAAAGGGTGTCTGTGTCGCTCGAGGCGACTGTAGGCCTTCGGGGAGGCCGTTATAGGTAAAATTACCGAAATACCCTCGATGAGTAAAATTACCAAAATACCCTCAAAATGTGAAATTACCGAAATATCCTCAATAGGTAAAATTACCAAAATACCCTCGAAGGGTGAAATTACCGAAATACCCTCAATGGGTAAAATTACCAAAATACCCTCGAAGGGTGAAATTACCAAAATACCCTCGAAGGGTAAAATTACCGAAATACCCTCGAGGGGTGAAATTACCGTTTTACCCCTAATTGACAAAATGACCGTTATACCCCTAGTGGTAGTAAGTGATGTTTGGGTGATATTTATATGACTGATTATGTGTTGTGACATACTACATACACGAATTATTTATGACATGACATTCTGCATTGGGGTGGGGATTTGTATTTGGAGGAAGTATTGTACTAGTGGCTCTGCCACGTTTTACTGATCTAGTGGCTTCGCCACGTAATCTGATTTTAGTGGCTTGGCCCACGCCATCGTCATTAGCGATTTCTTTGCGTTACTACTAGCGACTATCTTTGCGATATTGGTGTGATGGCTGGGTGGGTCGACTTGGTCCCCACATGGTGTGTTGGCTGGATTGGGTGGGGTTGCATTACTGATTTGTTCTATAATCATTTGGGCTTAGGCCCACACTACTACTATATAGGGCTAAGGCCCAGACTGAACTGATACTGAATAGGGCTCGGGCCCAGACTATTATTGCATGATTGCGGATTACACACTGAGTTCTCGTAACTCACCCTTTTTTTTAGCTGTGCAGGTAATCCCCAGCCTTAGATGATTTGGAGCTTCGAGGGACTCAGAGGTGGCCACACGCTCGTCATGTTTTAATCTTAGACTTACTTATTTTACTTTAATATATTGGGTTAATAATTATGTAACAAGGCCATTTGGGGTTTAAACTTTTATTGGGTTCCTTTTCATTTCGACCTGCTAGTCTAGGAAACACGGGTTTTTGAAACAATAACCGTTTTTGAAATTTTCGTTTTCAAATCTTAAAGTCTACAACTATAAAAGGCTTCCGCGGTTTTATTTCAGATTGATAAGCTTATAACGTTTGATACGACCTATAATTAGCAACAAGGTTTTACAACATTAACATTTTCAAAACAATTGTCAAATGGGACTTTAAAGTTAGCAACGAACTTTTATCGACAAACTCAGTTTTCAAACAATACGTCGATGTGACACGTCAAATCCGGTAGTAACGTCTGGGCCGAGTTTGGGGTGTTACAGTTAGGATAAAATCAAAGTGGTGAGGAGCACAAACATTCCCTTTTTTACATGTATTCATTTTCCTTAAGCTGCCAAAATAACAAACTAAGGACTTCCAATTCTGTGAATTTTCTGAATAACTTTTATTATTGTTGGGTGGGAAGAACGCTCTAAGTGTATGACTACTCAATTTATTTAAATTAAACCAATTTTACTATTCCTCTTCTCTTGTCTCCATCTGTATAAAATTCTTTGTCTTTTATTCTATTTTCCGGGAAAAACTAAAATGAGAAAAAAAAACTCTATTGTGGGTTTTTCCAACAGACCAATAAAATAAAATGAATTCTGAATTCTTGACAAACCAAGGAAAACGATAAGGTTGAGGGCCTCTTTAAAATTTATATTTTTATTAAATAAGTCTTATTTAAGCGTGAAGAGAGCAAGTTGTGCTTGTATGTAAGTTATCAAGCAGAAAGAGATCTAAATAATTAGTGGATGATAGAAATTTCATATGATCTTGAATTTGCTGCTCGATAAATGATCGTTCTATTTTGTCCGAGACTTGTTTTTCTCTCAAAGTAATGAATATGTAATTCTCTGGATGTTGATTGGCTGCCTACTTTTATAGGATTATGAGTATGCAAGTTATAATCCTGTTGCCTTTGATATTGCAAATCACTACGTGAGATGGCTGCCGATTATCACACAGAAACACCCCATGTTATGGGTTATAGTAAATATCCAGGTGAACCTTTTGGATCTCACTTTTTTTCTTTTGGATATTTCTTTTGATTTTTTACCTATCAGTTGTTAGCTGCTTAAGGTGTAGGCGATAATCTGAGGTTGTCAATTACTCATTTCTGCTTTAAGTTTACTAGGCTTTTTAATATGTATTTATATGTGTGTGTGTGTGTCCCTTCTGTTAAATTCTTCGTTATGTATTTAATAAAGTCAATTTTTGTGTCTGTGCAGCATTAGTGATAATAAGATATATCATTATCACTTAAATCTTAGAGGAAATGTTTTTCTTGCTTAAGGTCGACTGA
The DNA here is from genome assembly GCA_025698515.1 of Gossypium sturtianum. Taxonomy (NCBI): domain Eukaryota; kingdom Viridiplantae; phylum Streptophyta; class Magnoliopsida; order Malvales; family Malvaceae; genus Gossypium; species Gossypium sturtianum. The sequence continues at coordinate 109,155,666 of CM046945.1, forward strand.
CTAAACTACCTTCAATTCCTAAGAATGATGCAAAGTTCGGTATGCGCCATACTTAAACATTTCTCGATCTTAGGTTATATTTTAGCTTTATATTTTAATTATTATTTTTGAGTTTTAGAAAATGAAAATATTATAAAAATCCCTTCGTTTATATTTAAACTTTGTTAAAACTTGAAATGCTTCAAAAATTATTGGTTTTACCTGTGAATTTTACCTTCATTTGTTTTTTTACTGTGTTTTAGTTGTAGAAATTAAAATTTGAAAAAAAATTGCTTATTCATCAATTTACATTTGAGATAACCTTGATTCTAAAACCATGGTTTTGAATATTTTTCAGCTTATTAAGAGAGTAAGATGGCATCCACTTTCACAACCATGTCATCAGTTGGCTCATTCGTCGCACCTAATGGTTTGCTCATGGATAAGAAGCTTTCATCTTCTTCCAACAGATTGTCATCTTTAGCATCCATTTCTTCATCTTCATTTCTTAGTAGACGAAATGTTGTTCTTAGAAGATCTCGTCGCCAAGATTTCTACAGAAAAGAGCTACATTTCAATAAGGATGGGTCAGCCATAAAGAAATTACAAGTGAGTCTTTGTTTCAAATGCTAAAAAGTTGCCTAACTGGTTAAGTATTCAACTGAACTTCACAGCCTTTATATGTTTGCTCTAGCTTACTTCATGTTCTTTTGTTGTAGACTGGTGTGAACAAGCTTGCTGATTTGGGTGGAGTCACTCTTGGACCAAAAGGCAAGAATGTCGTTCTAGAGAGCAAATATGGCTCTCCCAAAATCGTTAGTGATGGTGTGACAGTGGCTAAGGAGGTATATTGCGTTTGCTCTAACCATTTTTATGTCGTTTGAACAGCCTGGTAAGGACAAGTTTTCCAGCATTTATACAAGAGTTCAGTATTTACATGAGTGTTGAATCGATCTTAATTATAATGTCCAAGCAACCCAATATGTTAAATTTCCAGCACTTATTTCAGTAAGTCCTATTTCATATTTATACATATTAAATTATAACATTTCTACAAGCAACTGATATGACTAAAGTAAGTTGTTCGAAATAATCTGGCTCGTGTGAATTATCCGCAACTATGTTAAGCATTTGAATATTTTTCTTTACTGCTAAGAATTTGTATTCGGAGTTGAAGGGATGATTGGAAGTATGTGAGAAATGAGAGAATAATGATTTCTGTAAGTTTCTTTGTCTCCGGTAAGTTACATAAATGAAATTCGTGATGGGTGAAAAACCTTACGTTATTTAATTATTTGCAGGTGCTCTCCAATGATAACCCTAGGTATGGATTCAATCTTCGCCCTTTGGAAATTATGAGGATCTTATGTCTGCAGGAATTATTGATCCAACCAAGGTTAGTTCCCTTGTTAAGTGCTTGACTCCATTTTAATTGAATGCTCGCGTGCCAAATAGCTTTGTCCCTAGTTTACAATTTTAACCCTAAGTGTTTTTAAAGCTAGTGGGACTCAAATAAAATGTGTATATCCATGAATTGCAAGAATATTCGGTAGAAAGAAAGCCTAAGGGGAATTCGGGGAAAGGATTTTTGTTCAAATCGATTTTTGATGATTATATTTTTCTTGATATAGGTGGTCGATGTTGCTTGGAGCATGCAAGCATCGATGTGGCCAAGACATTCTTGATGTCCGATTGTGTGGTTGTGGAAATAAAGGAACCCGAGCCCGTGCCTGCTGGGAACCCCATGGATAATTCAGGTTTGCACTTCTGAATCTAACATGATTAGTGTAACACCCCATACCCGTGTTCAACGCCGGAACCGAATACGAGGCATTACCGGACTTAACTTGCTTAAACGTACATTATCGGGCTATAAAATTTCGTTTCAACTTAAAACTTTTACATTCATATTCATAATGTCCCTATTATGGGTCTACGAGACCCTAAACATAGAATCAGAATGGTTCAAAACCAAACCGGAAACTTTTACGCACTTAGAAATTTTTTTGCTTAAGACAGGGCTACACGCCCGTGTGAAATAGAACACGCCCGTGTGGGCAGGCCGTGTGGTCACACTCGCCCATGTTCCCAGCCCGTGTGGATTTTATTTTTCATTTTGAACCTACAGGGGTTTTCACACGGCCTGGCACACGCCCGTGTCCCTCACACGGCCTAGACACGCCCGTGTCCTCACCCGTGTGTGAAAACCTTGGTATTCTATTTATGAAATTAGCAAACACTCAAGGGGCACACAGCCTAGTCACACGCCCATGTGCTTGCCCGTGTGACGAATTGAATTTTCACAAATTTGATGCAGGGGACACACGGCCTATCAACACACCCATGGGGCTGATCGTGTGTCACACACGGCTTAGACACACGCCCGTGTGTCTACCCGTGCAGACAATTAGAAGGCTATTTACCAAGCCAATTGCCACCCTGAAAACAAACACACTTACACCACCACAAGCAACACATAGCATAGCAATAACACCATGAAGAAATCACTAATTCATCATGCATTCACTTCACATATTACTCGATTAATTACACGAAATTGCACTTCATGAATATCTTCATCATTGGATATATATAAAACTTAACAAGTATTGGCCAATTCCCATTGGCCATTTACAAAATGAATGAGTGACAATAATTGTAACAGCCCGATTTAGGGGCTAGTCAGAACAATGATCTCGGAATCACTAATTCGAGGTTAGAGAAAATTATTTGCATGATATGTTATGTGTTATAACATGTTTATAAGGATGTATGGAAATTTTGGTGCTTTAATTTTAGCGGTTGAGGGCTTAATTGCGAAAAAGGACTAAATCGCATAAAGTGCAAAAGTTCCATTCTATAGGCTAAAGGTACCAGATAGCCATGAAATACCAATTGAAGGTCTTTAAAGGACAATTAGACCATCTAAGATGTGTTGACCGGCCATGTAGACAAGGGGGACAAAAGCTTTTAATTTTGGTCAAAGTTGGTGGGTTAAATTGATGTTTTTTTTTATAAAATAAAGAAAGGAAAAAGATATCATCTTTCCTCTCTTCTTCTCCACCGAAAGTTTCAGCAAACAAGGGGTTTTTGAAAACTCAAAATTTTAGCAAGCTTTACTCCTCACAAGTAAGTGATTTTTGATGATCTTTCTTGATAAAAATTGCATTTTTGGAGTCCCCAAAGCTTAAGCTAGCTAATGGGAGGATTAATTTGTAACATGGTTGAAAGTCTAGGGACTTACCATGAGAGAGTTTATGCTGGTTGCTGAGTTTTTTATGGAAGAAAATGAATGATAGGATGATGAGAAATAACTTTTGTGAAAGGTGTTGTCATGAAAACACCTAATTGGGACTAAAATGCAAAAGTTGTAATTTGTTCATTAAGGCATGAAATAGATGGAATTTTGGATAGTTGTAAGAGGATTAAATGTACAGCTAGGCTTGTTTAACAAGAAAGTGTGATAAAAATTTATTTACGAGCCTAGGGGCAAAATCATAATTTTGCCAAAGTGTAGGGGCAAAATAGTCATTTTTGCCTAAAGTGTATATTATGGTGTAATATGATTTATAAATGATTAAATCAGTAAATTTTATTGTTCTATATAAAAAAAACGAGTTTCGGACCTAGAACGGATGAAAAGAGAAATGTGGGCAAAAAGGTCCCTTTTGGCCCTTTCGACATCGAGGTAAGTTCATGTGCAAATGTTGCAATTACGTATGAGTTAATTTAATGTTCCAATGTTGTATGGAATGTATACTTACTCTATGAATGTATGAAATATCTTTGATGAGAGGTCAAAAGAATTGAATCTAAGAGTAATGGGAAATGTATGTAGAATGAGATGACGATAGTTAAGGCCTCGTTTAAGACCATATTGGAATATGGCCTCGATGTAAGAATTCGTATAAGACCATGTCAGGGACATGGCATCGACATATTAATACAAGTAAGACCCTATTGGGGTATAAATTCTATGTGACATTATGAGTATGAGACTCAAGAGAGTTATTTAATAACTTGAGTGACTCAACGTATATGTTGAAAGAAAGAAAGTATGTGGTTGTACCATGAAAAGCACAAGTGTGTGCTAGAATTGAATTGATATGGATTCAGTATATGATGAACCCTTAGTGGGGTATGTGTATTCAATACACCTTAGTTGCATGAGATAGATTTATTAATGTATTGTGTGAATGCAAACGAGTATCATAGAAAGTTAAGTAAGAAAAGAAGTATGTGAGGATGTTCTCAGATGAACATTTGAAATAGAGATATACATGTGGATTATTATCCATGAATGTAAAATAACGGTGAGCTAAGTGCGAAATCATCATAAGTATAAATGATTGGTGGGCTGTGTGCGATACCACCCTATTAGAGATTCAATGGTGGGCTAAGTGCGAAACCACCGAGAGATTAATAGTATGAGTATCTTATTGAAAATGCTTGATGAGTTGTTTTATATGATCATGTGGTGATCAGTGCATGAATATGTACTAATTAAATGAGCAATTGACTTGTGGCATCGTAAGAATATGGTAAGAGATAGAATGAGTAAGCTTCACGAATGGTTGAGTAAGTTACCGTGAGTTAATGAGAAAACTCGGTATAATACTTTGTGGTTATGTATATTCAATGAATGTCAATATTTGTCAGATTATGCATATGAACTTACTAAGCATTATTGCTTACTCCCTTACTTTTCTCATCTCTTATAGGTTATTTTAATTAGCTCGGGTTGGAGGCCGTCGGAGATGTTTTCACACTATCGAGCAGACCGTTGGTATGAGGTATCAAATCCTTATGAGTCATGGCATGTATAGGGATTCTTTTAAAGTTGATTAAGTTCTAACCGATGTAGCCGAATTGTATTGGCCTAAGAGAATCTAGAGTTGGTTGTGTATGACCATAGATGATGGCTTAAGTTGGTTGTATTTGTATTGGGAGTAGTTCTCCCTAGTGTATGGGATAAAGACTTTATCTCTTTAATGATTAAATGTGTTAATTCATGTGTTTTAATTGATGATTTGAGAATGTTTTGAAGTAGTATATGAATGTATGCAAACGGGAGTGGTAAAAGGCTTGGTAAGATAGACTCTAAGTGCCCACACGGATAGACACACGGGCGTGTGTCTAGGCCGTGTGTCTCCGGCACCTTAGTATCTTAAGTCAGATTAGACCACGGGCTGGTCACACGGCCGTTTGTTCAGGCCGTGTGATACACACGGTTGGCACATGGGCGTGTGCCAAGGCTGTGTGAAGTTTGCACTTGACACTTAGAAATTCAATTGTCACACCGGTGACGCACACGGGCGTGTGTACAGACCGTGTGGTTAAGTCAGAATGCCAAGATTTGGCACACAGGCTAGGGCCACGGGCGTGTCCAGGCCGTGTGGATTTTGCCAGTATTCTCCACGGGTGAAAGACACGGGCATGTTTTAGGGGTGCACGGGCGTGGCCCAAGTCACACGGAAGTGTGACCCCTGTTTCGAGAGAAAGTTTCCAGATGAGTTCCGAAAGTTTTGGGACGTAAGTCTGAGGCCTCGTAGGCCCATGAAATGTCTGATTTGACTAAGAAAGAGAAGTTTTTAATTTGGAACGAAATTTTATAGCTCGTAAGTACATGTTTAAGAAAGTTCAAGCATAGTAATGTCTTGTATCCGGTCTTAGCCTCGGACTCGGGTATGGGGTGTTGCAATAATAGCCAACACTTTGGCTAACAAGTATTACATAACAAAATGACCAAGTTCCTATACATGTCATACTCAAAATAAATCAACTTTACTATACCAAAAGAATAGTTGATAGTGTGATCTGAACTCCGACGTCCTACGATCCCTGAGCTAGCTTGGCGGTACTACAAGGAAAAGGGAAAAGAAAGGGGTAAGCATATAGCTTAGTAAGTTTGCATGAAATAAATTGCAACATTAAGACTTATAATAGCATCCATTTATCTCATCGAATGATACACGAAATTATCAAATACATCAACATAACTTACTCTTGTATACTCTTACCAAATTACATATCACATATTGCATGCATTTCTCGTAAATTACTCATGGGTACCTGTATCACTTCATCACATAACTTTAGCACTTTTATACTCTTTAAACATAGACTTGGCTCTTTGTCATCTTTACATAAACTTAGCTCTTTGTCATCTTTACATAAACTTAGCTCTTTGCCCGTTGAACTACTCGGAATATCGAAGGATACTCAATCTCATCATACAAGTATCACGATGCCAATGCCATATCCCAGATATGGTCTTACATGGGATCACCTCTTGACGCCGATGCCATATCCCAGATATGGTCTTACACGGGATCTCATATCTTGATGTCGATGCCATATCCCAGATATGGTCTTATACAAGATCGTATATAGATGTTGATGCCATGTCCCAGACATGGTCTTACACGAGATCTTCCTTTGGTGCCGAGGCCATGTCCCAGACATGGTCTTATACGGTACCTTCCTTATTTGGTACCGATGCCATGTCCCAGACATGGTCTTATACGAGACCTACAATCGGTGCCGATGCCATGTCCCAGACATGGTCTTATACGAGACCTACATTCGGTGCCGATGCCATGTCCCAGACATGGTCTTATACGTGACCTACATTCGGTGCCGATGCCATGTCCCAGACATGGTCTTACACGGGACCTTCCTTATCTCATGTTGTGACATAGGTATCCTTGTTATTCCGAAATGTTCAACCTGGACTTTAACTTAACATATTCTCATCATATTCTCATCGAGGCATCATTAGTCGATTTCATATAAATAACATTCATTTCACATGATATCAAGCAATTAAAAGTGTAAAAACATTATGTAGCTTTAATTTCACACAAACTTACCTCGGTACTCAAAATGTGTATAGATATTCGATTTAGTCCACAACCTTGTTCTTACCTCGGTTTCGGTCTGGGCTTCGTGTTTCTTGATCTATAATAGCAATTTCACTTTTTTAATACTCACATTGACTAAATTAACCCATGAATCATATTTTGGCAAAATTACGATTTTCCCCTAAACTTTCACATAATTACACTTTTGCTCCTAGGCTCGTAAAATGATTTTCATTCAATTTATTTGTATTTTAAGCCTAGCCGAATCATTTTCATAATCACAACAGCCCCCAATTTCCACTAATTCACTCATGTATGACCATTTTCATGACTTTTACAATTTGGTCCTTTTTATGCATTTTTCATGAAAATCACTTTGAAAAAGATGTTTATCTTACATCAAAATTTCATATTCTTCCATAACTCATCAAAATACATGCACGTCATACATGGGTAAATTTTTTAACATAAACCCTAGCTCAAAATACAGCTAGAAATAGCTAAATCGAGCTACGAGGATCTAAAAAATACGAAAAACATTAAAAACGGGGCTAGGAGGTACTTACAATCAAGCTTGAAAGTTGAAGAAAGCCTAGCTATGGAGAGCTTGAAAATTTCGGCTAGCATGAAGAAGATGGACATGAATTTTGACTTCTTTTCCCCTTTTAATTCTTTTATTAACAAAATGACAAAAATGCCCTTAAGGCCCCTTTCTTGAGATTTTTCCTTCCCATGTCTATTTTTGTCCATCTTGACATATGTTGGTCTAGTTTCTAAATAAGGACTTCTAATAATTTTTATAATTCTATTTCATACTTAAACCTTCTAGAATCTCATATTTTCCAATCTTTGCAATTTAGTCCTAATAGACAAATTGTTCACTAATTAATAAAATTTCCTCATGAAATTTTCACATAATCATGCAAACATATCATAAGCCTCATAAAAATAATAAAACACATATCTCTACTTCGGATTTATGGTCTCGCAACCACTATTCCGACTAGGCCCTAAATCGGGCTGTTACAATTAGTAATGGAACACTTTCTTGTTCTTTATATTTTGCATGCTAATATACCGGGTTCGTTGATTATGTCAGGATACGGCTACTAAAGCAGATGTTGAAGGGAAACCGAATAAGGTATCAAATCTCCATCGTAGCAACAATGAACATGTTTAGAGTAGAATGCTTATTTTCGTTGTTGATTAATTATTGAAAAATCCTTAAGATCCTGGTGATATATAAGATTTGCATTTTGCAGTTCGGTGTAACAATTTTGAACATCATTTTTTAGTGAAAGGAAGAAAGTTAGTATTTACTATTTGTTGTTTTTTATTGGTAGAAAATTTTTCAACTGAATTTTATTTAAACTGTCGTAATAAATTGAATTTCAACATATTATTTATAAGACTAATTTCATGGGGAGCGCTATAGTTGATATTACTATACGAACAAAAAATAAAGGTAAACAATGAAGAAAAATCACTGGAACTACAAATTATGAGGAATATCAAATGTGAAACATGAAAGAACGATAAAAAGCAAAGAAGCAGTTGGATAGTGGTGGATACCACACTTCAAACAGCAAAGAACTTTGTGGCGTCTTTTCATAAACGCCGCTAAAGAACGAAAGCACTGCTAAAGGTCATGTTCTTTAGTGGCGTTTGTGGGAAAAGCATCGCTAAAGGTCATGTTCTTTAGCGGCGTTTTTTCACATAAACGCCGCAAAATTTAGCGGCGTTATCTATAGTAGCATTTTTTTGCGGTGCTTTAATAAACGCCGCAAATTGTTTTAGTCGCCGCTATAGGCCTAAAAAACACCGCTAAAAACCTGTTTTGCTGTAGTGATATGATGCACAAAGAAATTGAGGTTTATGTCGACGATATGATTCCAAAGTCCCGAACAGAAAAGGAGCATGTGCAAGTCTTGAGGAAATGGTTCTTGAGATTGAGAAAATTCCAGCTAAAGCTTAATCCAGTAAAATGTTTCTTCCAGGCTAGATCGGGGAAATTTTTAGGATTTGTAGTCAGTGGAAAGGGGATCGAGATTGACTCGGATAAAGTCAAGGTTATACAAGAGTTGCCTCCACCGTGCACTCAAAAAAAGGTCTGGGTTTCTTAGGGAGATTAAATTTACATCACCCGGTTTATTTCACAACTAACTGAGAAATGCGACCCCATATTCCGTATCCTTAAAAAGCACAATCCAGGTGTATGGGATGAAGAATGCCAGAAGACTTTCGACAAGGTCAAACATTACTTGTCCAATGTTCCAGTACTGATGCCACCTAGTTCAGATAAGCCGCTGATACTGTACTTGGCAGTATTTGGGAATTCTATGGGATGCGTGTTGGGCCAACATGATGAGTCAGGGAGAAAAGAAAGAGCGATATATACCTCAGTAAGAAGTTCACTGAATATGAGACAAGATACTCGCTGATTGAAAAGTTCTGTTGCGCTTTAATCTGTACAACTCGAAGACTAAGACAGTACATGTTGTACCACACAACTTGGCTCATCTAAAAAATGGAGCCTCTAAATTACATGATGAAGTCGACTGCTCCGAATGGAAGAATGGCCTGATGGCAAATTCTACTTTCCGAATTTGATATAGTCTATGTGAACTAGAAGGCAGTAAAAGGGAGTGCAATAGTAGATTTTCTAGCCAGTAGAGCTCTAGAAGATTACGAGCCTTTGAATTTCAATTTCCCAAAAAAAGATCTGATGTATGTTGCAACCACTGAAGAAGGTGCTCAAGAAGAACATCCTTGGAAAATAAATTTTGATGGAGCGTCAAACGCTATGGGTAATCGAATCGGGGCAGTCCTGGCATCCCCAAATGGAGATCATTATCCCTTTACTAGTAAATTGGATTTTGATTGTACGAACAATATGGCAGAATACGAAGCATGCATCATGGGTATCCGTTCAGCCATAGAATGCAAGATCAAAGTACTAGAGGTATATGGGGATTCTTGTAACACCCCTAACCCATATCCGTCGCAGGAACAAAGTTAAGGAGCATTACCGGAGTTTACAGAACAAATACAATTAATTCATGTCAATTACTATTCATATCATAAATCAATCATAGTTAATCATATTAGCCCTTAAATGGACCCTCGAGGCCCAATTTATGCATTTAAAATAAATCGGGACTAAATCGGGAATTCAGAGAATTTTTCACGAAATTTCAAAATTTTTCTTAGGTGCAGGGGACACACACCCGTGTGGTCAGGCCGTGTGGCTCACACAGCCAAGTGACACGCCCATGTCTTAGGCTGTGTGGGCATTCGATATGAGGCACACGGTCGTGTTCCAGCCCGTGTTCAAATTAGGGTAGCTATTGACTTGAATCACACGGCCAGCCACACGCCCATGTGCTAGGCCGTGTGGACTATTTAATTTTCAAAAATTAGGTGCAGGATTCGCATGGCCAAGACACACGCCCGTGTGTTGGGCCGTGTGTTTCACACGGCTAATACACACACCCATGACTCTACCCGTGTGACCAAATCTGAGCATTCTGTTTCTAAATTCTTAAGATGCAGGGGACACATGGCCAAACCACAGGCCCGTGTGCATGGCCGTGTGTCACACACGATTGAGAAAAATGCTCGTGTGTCTACCCGTGTGGACGAAAAAAGGTCATTTCTAAGCCTTATTTCTCACCCAAATTTTGCCTTATACCTATATTAATACTTGCATATATATACCAACCAATTCAAGATGTTAAAACCAATCCAACATTAACATTATACTTGATATACCATCATATGTATTCAAACTTACCTGTTTAAAAAAAAAACATATATGTGTTTACCATAATTCAATCTAACCATACCAAGCTCACATATATTAACCTTATTATAACCTCAGGTATATCTTCACTAAATATACCATTACTAGCCATTCCAATGGCTAGATTACAAACAACCATTTACATGCCAACATTGGTCAAGTTAGCCTATACGTGCCATTATACCAAAATAAGTTTGCTATTTATACCAAAACGAACTGAAGAATAGTGTGATGATGCTCCGACCAATTCCAACCTTTACAAGCTTTTGAGCACTATAAAACAGAGAAAAGAAAACCGAGTAAGCATTTCAAATGCTTAGTAAGTTCGTATATCAAGAATTTAACTTACCAATCATGTACATTCAAAATAAGTATTCAAACATGCATCCAAATCATTAAGGCCATTTGCCTAAACACATATGATCTCAAGAAACTTATTAGTCATATATATTATGTAAACATAAAAAATCAAAGATGAGCTCATCATGTAATAACTTTCACAAACATGTGCTTTTCATATCATATTTCCATATAACATGTGCATTTCCATAATCAATCATCTTAAGTTCAATTCAACCATGTCAAAACTATTCCCGTTGAATTTATTTGAAATATCGATGGATACAAATGTAGTGCACTCAAAGTGTACAAAATTTTAAACCGTCAACTCATATTCAGTGATACTCGATTAGGGCACATAATCAAGAAACACTCTCTCGAGCCATATGGCAGGAGGCTCATGTGAGCCATGTAACAGAAAGCTTATCCGGGCTAAATCAGAAAACTCATAAGAGTTTAGAACAAGAAGCTCATTAAGCTTAACAGGTAACTCCGAAGAGTTATTATCAGGGAGCTCCAGATAGCCATATAACAGGATGTTCAAGTGAGCCATGTCAGGAAGCTCAAAAAGAGCCTATATTAGGACGCTCATAAAGAGCTGCATTTGTAACAACCCGAATTAGGACCTAAACGGAACAGTGGTTTCGAAACCATGAATCTGAGGTCAAAATATTTATTCTGATTGAGTTTTAGTGTTTATTGAGTGATTGAATGTTTGTGTGAAATTTTGGTTGAGAAACTTTATTGTTTGAATGTTCAATTTGATAAGTTGGACTAAATTGCAATGGGTGAAAAGTGTGTATTATAATCCATAAAGGTACTTGATTGGGATGGGTTTTTAAATTGAGAGTCCTTAGTTGGTAATTAGACCATTATATTATAGTTTGGACACAAAATGCCCATAGAGGGATAAAATAACTAAAGGATTAATGAAGGGCAATATGGTTATTTGGCTAATAAAAGAAATAAAAAGGGAAAATAAGGCTAAAATTCTGTCCATCTTCATCTTCCATAGCCGAAAATTTTCAAGGAGCCATAGCTAGGGTTTTGTTTCACTTTCAAGCTTGATTGTAAGTACCTCCTAGCCTCGTTTTTAATATTCTTCGTATTTTTGAAATCCTCGTAGCTCGATCTAGCTATTTCTACCACTATTTTGAGCTAGAGCTTGTGTTTAAAATTTTACCCATGGATGAAATACATGTATTTTGGTGTCTAGTGGTAGAATATGAAAGTTTGAAGTGTGATAAACAACTTTTGCTAGATGATTTTTGGTGAAATTGATGAAAAGGACTTATTTGTAAAAGATGAAATAATATGTGTATAAAATATAAAATAGTTAAAATTGATGGGCTTCTATAAGAGAGAATATGAATCGGCTAGGCTTGGGTGTGTGAAAAATGAACACATTTCATTTTAAGAGCCTAGGGACTAAAGTGTAAAAATTTAGAAAGTTAGGGGCTAAATTGTAAATTTTGCCATAGGAAGATTTTGGACTGATTTGAATAATGTATATATTAAATATGCTAAATGTGTCATTATAGATCAAGAAGAACGTGGAATCGACCTTGACCGAGGAAAAGGCAAGGTTTCAGACTAAATTGCAGATTTACACATTTCGTATCGAGGTAAGTTTATATGTAAATGATACATCCTTTTTATTTATGTTTTTACATATTAATGTCTTATGTGAAATGTGAGTGAATATTTTTTATATTTATTAAAACGATGAAAAGTGGGGAAAATCCCGGATGAACCTTCGGAATAGAAAAAGGATACGGATGAACACCGTATTTACTATTATTGGTGGGCTGTGTGCGATACCACCGTATTTACTATTATTGGTGAGCTGTGTGAGATACCACCGTATTTATTATTATTGGTGGGCTGTGTGTGATACCACTGTATTTACTATTATTGGTGGGCTGTGTGTGATACCACCGTATTTACTATTATTGGTGGGCTGTGTGCGATACCACCGTGTGTATATGTATCCGGTATTATTCCGAAGAGTTCATCGGGAAAATTTGATTAAGTGAAATTACGTGTGAAAATGTGGTAACAAGTGCAGGGTTATAGGTGCATGTAATTGTGAGCAATATTTATGATATGTATTTGGAATGTGGTAAGGTTTGAAATGAGTAAGTGCAACTACAAGGATCTGAATTGTTTTTGATTAGTATGTAATGTTTTTAAATGATAATTATGTGGTGATGTTTCATTGTTTACGTATAGACTTACTAAGCTTAAAGCTTACTCCCTTTTTTTTCTTCCCTTGTTTTATAGTGTCGCCAAGCCAGCTCTGGATACGGAGATCGTCGGAGGATCATCCACACTATCTACACATTTTGGTATATTGAGACTTACATTGAATTATGGCTTGTATAGGAATTTGGTTATTTTGTAAGTGTCATAATTGATTGGCCAAGAATGTGGTCTATGTCATTTGATATATCATTTTGTATAAGGCCATGTGATGTGGCTAATATTGGTTGTGTTATAAGTCTATGATGAGGCCTTTCATGAATGAGTTTGCTTGCCTAAGTGGGGATGAATGATAGCATGCAATTGAAGGGTGGGAAGTGTGACATGAGTATGGTTATTAAATGGTGCATGAATACTCTTAATGTGGACAAATAGATGTCTAATAATAGCATGTTAAGTTTGGTTGGAAATGGTATAAGTGTGGATGCTTATCAGGGTGGCAAAAGGCTTGGTAAATAGCCTTATAATTGTCCACACGGGTAGACACACGGGCGTGTGTCTAGGTTGTGTGTGACACACGGTCTGCCTCATGGGCGTGTAGCCTGGCCGTGTGTCCCCTGCACCTAATTTGCGAAAATTTAAGTTCATCACACAGGCTAAAACACGGGCGTGTGCCTTGGCCGTATGACCTAAAATGTGTGCTGACATCATAAACAGAATACCCAGGTTATTGCACATGGACAGAGACACAGGCGTGTGTCTCGGCCGTGTGAAGGACACGGCCTAGGACACGGGCATGTGCTCGGCCGTGTGAAAGCCCTTGTAGGTTCGAAATGAAAAATAAAACCTCATGGGCTGGGGACATGGGTGTGTGCGACCACACGGCTTTCCCAAACGGGCGTGTCCCTATGCCACACAGGCGTGTGCCCAGTTTTTATGTAAATTTTCCAAATGTTTCTAAAGTTCTGGGTTTGGTCCTAGACCGTTCCCAAAGTATGTTTTGGGTCTCGTAGGCCCATTTTAGGGACTCTATGATTGAATATGAAAAATTTTAAATTGAAGAAAATTTTATGGCCCGGTTTCGCATGAATGTTTGTGTTATTGTCCGGTAATGCCTCATACCTTGTTTTAGCGTTGAACACGGGTAAGGTGTGTTACATTTAAGTGATATTAGAGCTATGGTTTAGTCGTTTCTCAAACTACCGTAGCGTGTGTGAGAGTCTAGCTATACATGCCATAAATATATTATGATAGTGTGGTGAATCCTGACAATTTCAAACTGTGTTTTCATATAGTAAATGGATCGCGACCAGAAAGCCAGCCGATCATCTTTGCAAGTAATGCGCTGGCTCCGCGCAAGGGACCGCGCCAGTAGAAAGTAGACCTGATACCTTGGGTCAGGGAGAGAAGGCTCAGGAAGCCTTTCTCCATATGATGAGGGAGAGGAGGCTCGGGAAGCCTTTCTCCATATGATGAGTAATTGGTATACTAAATTTATTCGAGCAAATCCTAATGCTCAACCTCCTCCACCCCCTCCTATACCTCATCCGATCCCCGTAGCTCCTCAAGGTATTGATTTGGTAAGATTGACTAAACCCACGGTTGATAAGATTCGAAAATAAGGGGCCGAAGAATTTAGAGCCAACATAGATGATGATCCCGAGAAGGCATAGTTTTGGCTTGAGAATTCTATGTGGGTATTTGACGAACTTTCTTGCATGCCCGAAGAATGCTTAAAATGTGTTGTATCATTACTGAGGGACTCGGCATATCGCTGGTGGAATACGCTGATATCTGTAGTTCCGAAAGAGAGAGTGACATGGGATTTCTTCCTAGAGGAGTTTCGAAAGAAATATATAAGTCAGTGGTTCATCGATTAGAAACGAAAAAAGTTTCTTGAATTGAAGCAAGGTAAAATGTCTGTGATAGAGTATGAACGTGAATTTGTCAGACTCAGTAAGTATGCTCAAGAGTGTGTGTCTACTGAAGCTATTATGTGCAAGAGATTCAAAGATGGGCTAAACGAGGATATTAGATTATTAGTTGGGATCTTAGAGTTGAAAGAATTCGTGGTATTGGTCGATAGAGCTTGCAAGGCTGAAGAGCTAAATAAAAAAGGAAAAAAGCTATGATTGAGGCCCGAGATGCAAGAAAGAGGTCGATGAGTAAGTCGTTCCAATCCCAATATAAAAGGTCCAAAGAAACGAATCCTCGGATAACAGTTTCAGCTGGGTATTCACAACGAGACCATGGTAAAACATATTCGGGCTCTAGAGTTCAAGCTACTTCGATGGCAAGTGTGGGTAATGTGAAGTCTAATAAACTCGAGTGTCAGAATTGTGATAGAAAACATATCGGAGAGTGTTGGGGAAATAACCGAGCTTGTTTCAAGTGTGGTTCTCGAGAACATTTTATCAGAGACTGTCCTAAGAAAGTTGAAGAAGAGAAACTTCAGAGTGTTAGACCGAGTAACACTACTAGCAGAGGTAGACCTCCACGAAATGCCAGAAATGGAGCTGGTAGTAAAAGTATAATGAAGGATTCATCTGTAAGGTCAGAAACGAGAGCACCTTCTAGAGGTTATACCATACGTGCTCGTGAGGATGCGTCATCTCTCGATGTGATTACTGGTACATTCTCTCTTTATGATCTAATGTTATTGCATTAATTGACCCCGGATCCACTCAATCTTATATCTTTGTGAATTTGGTAAATAGTAAGAAAGTGCCTGTTGAATTGACTAAATTTGTGATTAAAATGTCAAACCCTTTAGGCAAGTATGTGTTAGTATATAAGGTTTGCAAGAATTGTCTTTTGACGATTCAAGGTCACTATTTTCTGACTAATTTGATGTTGTTGCTATTTGACGAGTTTGATGTTATTTTGGGCATGGATTGGTTGACATTACATGATGCTAAGGTAAATTGTAGACAAAAAACTCATGAGTTGAAATGTGAAAATGGTGAGATTCTTTGGGTTGAAACAGATGACTCCAATAAGATGCCTGTGGTGATTCCTCACATGTCTACTCAGAAATACAAGAGAAAAGGGTGTGAAGCTTATCTTACTTATGTGTTGAATAATGAGATGTCCGGGTCGAAGCTTGAATCAGTGCCAGTAGTCTGTGAATTTCCAGATGTGTTTCCAGAAGAATTGCCTGGGTTACCTCCGATTAGAGAGATTGAATTTGCCATTGATCTATTGCCTGGGACTGCACCGATCTCGATTGCTCTGTATAGAATGGCTCCGACTGAATTGAAAGAATTAAAAGCTCAGTTGCAAGAGTTGACAGATAAGGGATTTGTGAGACCGAGTTTTTCTCCTTGGGGTGCTCCTGTATTGTTTGTGAAGAAAAATGACAGATCTATGAGACTTTGTATTGACTATCGACAACTCAACAAGGTGACCATAAAGAACAAGTATCCATTGCCGAGAATTGATGATTTGTTCGATCAATTGAAGGGAGCAACTGTGTTCTCAAAGATAGATTTGAGATCCGGCTACTATTAGTTGAGAGTCAAACAATCCAATGTGCCGAAAACTACTTTTAGAACGAGGTATGGACACTATGAATTTCTTGTGATGCCTTTCCGTTTAACTAATGCACCAGCTATGTTTATAGATTCGATGAACTAAATTTTTTGGCTATACTTGGATAAGTTTATGGTAGTGTTCATAGATGATATATTGATTTATTCCCGAGATGAGTCCGAGCATGCCGAACATTTAAGAACGGTATTGCAGATTCTACGAGAGGAGAAATTGTTTGCTAAGTTCAGTAAAAGTGAGTTTTGGCTTCGTGAAGTCAGATTTCTGGGACATATAGTTTCAGGTGATGGTATTCGGGTTGATCCGAGCAAAATTTTAGCGATTATTGATTGGAAACCGCCAAATAACGTATCCGAGGTTAGAAGATTTTTGGGCTTAGTCGGGTATTATGGACGTTTTGTCGAGGGATTCTCGATGATTGCTTCTCCTATGACTAAGTTTCTTCAAAAGAGTGTTAAGTTCGAGTGGACTGAAAAATGCCAGCAAAGTTTTGAGAAGTTGAAAGCGAGATTGAATGAAGCACCAGTGCTAGTGGAACCTGAGTCGGGGAAAGAGTTTGTGATCTATAGTGATGCGTCATTGAATGTTCTTGGGTGTGTATTAATGCAAGAAGGCAAAGTAGTAGCGTATGCCTCGAGATAGCTAAAACCGCATGAAAAAAATTATCCGACGTACGATTTGGAGCTGGCCGCATCGCCTTTGCTTTGAAGATTTGGCGTCATTATTTGTATGGTGAAAAATGCCGAATATTTACCGATCATAAGAGTTTCAAATATTTGATGAATCAAAAGGAATTGAATTTGCGACTACGGAGATCGCTCGAATTGTTAAAGGATTATGAGCTAGTGATTGAATTTCACCCCGAAAAGGCAAATGTGGTTGCGGATGCTTTGAGCAGAAAATCCTTGTATGCTTTAAGAGCTATGAGAACGAGTTTGACATTGTCTGATGATGGTTCTATATTGGCCGAGTTGAAGGTTAGACCGTTTTTTCTTCAGTAGATTTGTGAAGCTTAAAACAATGATAGTGGAATGCAAGCTAAGAGAGCTCAGTGTGAATCGGGAAGTAACTCTGGTTTTCGGGTTGGTTTAGATGATTGTTTGATGTTTCGTGATAGAGTTTGTGTACCGAAAGATGATGAGTTGATTCAGAAAATTTTACACGAGGCATACAGTGGTTGTTTGTCAGTACATCCAGGCAGTACAAAAATGTATAATGATTTGAAGAAGTTGTATTAGTGGTCGGGTATGAAAAGAGACATCTCTAAGTTTGTGACAAAGTGTTTGATCTGCCAACAAGTGAAAGCTGAGCATCAGGTGCCTTCGGGATTACTTCAGTCAGTGATGGTTCCCGAGTGGAAATGGGAAAGAATCACAATGGATTTTATGATAGGTTTGCCTCTGACTCCGAAAAAGAAAGATGCCGTTTGGGTTGTGGTTGATAAATTGACGAAATTGGCTCACTTTATACCGGTACGTACCGACTACTCACTTGGTAAGTTGGCTGAGTTGTATATTAATGAAATTGTGAGATTGCACAGAGTAACTATGTCTATTATTTTAGATAGAGATCCGATATTTACTTTGAGGTTTTGGAAAAAGTTGCAAGAAGCCTTGGGTACAAAATTGAATTTTAGTACCGCGTTTCATCCGTAAACTGACGGTCAATCTGAAAGAGTAATTCAAGTTCTTGAAGACATGCTCCGATGTTGTATTTTAGAATTCGAAGGTAGTTGGGAGAAATATCTACCTTTGGTTGAATTTTCCTACAACAACAGTTATCAGTCGAGTATACAGATGGCACCGTATGAAGCATTGTATGGTCGCAAGTGTCGAACTCCTTTGTATTAGACCGAGCTCAGTGAGAAACAGATTCACGGGGTTGATTTAGTTAGAGAAACCGAGGAGAAAGTGAAAATAATCCGTGATTGTCTGAAAGCTGCTTCAAATCAACAAAAGTCATACGTAGATTTGAAAAGAAAAGAAATTCAGTTTCAGGTAGGTGATAATGTGTTTTTGAAAGTATCTCCGTGGAAGACGATTTTGAGATTTGGTCAAAAGGGCAAGTTGAGTCCGCGTTTCATTGGGCCGTATGAGATTATTGAGAGGATTAGACCAGTAGCTTACCGGTTAGCCTTGCCGGCGGAGTTGGAGAGAATACACAATGTGTTCCATGTAACAGCCCGATTTTGGGGCTAGTCGGAGCAGTGGTTTTGGGACCACTAATCCGGGGTTGAAGAAAATTATTTTGGTATTATTTTATGTGTTATGGCATAAATATATGGTTATATGAAAATTTTGATGCTTTAATTTTAGCAATTGTATGCTTAATTGTAAAAAAGGACTAAATTGCATAAAGTGCGAAAGTTCTATTTTGCAAGGTAGAGGTGTCTAATAGTCATAGAATATTAAATTGGAGGTCTTTAAAGTGCAATTAGGCCATTAAGGGTGTGTTGGCCGGCCATATAGACTAGGGAGACAAGAGCATTAATTTTTTGGTCAATTTGGTGGAATTAGGTGATGAAAGAATAAATAAAATAAGATAAAAAAAAGAAATATCATCTTTTACTATTCATGCTTCTTCTCCACCGAAAATTGAAGAGAATTAGAGGATTTAGAGCTCAAAACTTTCAGCCAAGCTATCTCCTTACAAGTAAGTGATTTTAGAGGTCTTTATTAAGAATTTTTGTACTTTTGGAGTCCCCAAAGCTTAAGCTAGCTAATGAGGGGACTAATTTTGTAATAGTCCGGTTTAGACCCTAGTTGAAACAGTGGTTTCGGGACCACAAAACTGAGTTAGAAAAATATTTTAATATTATTTTCTGTGTCTGCAGTATATGATTAAGCATGTGTTAAAGTTCTGTGAATTTATTTGTCTGTTTGTATGCTTAATTTGACATAAGGACTTAATTGTGAAAGATGCAAAATTTGCATGCTATATATTAAAAGTACTTATGTGTTATGTCTTAATAAATGTGAAGTCCTTATAATGCAATTTGACCATTAGAGAATGGATGGACATTAATGCCAAAGTTAGTGGAAATTTTTAATGCATTAATGGAGGTTAAAAATGTAAAATAGTAAATATGTTATTTGTAATAAAACAAAAGAAAGAATGAAAGTGGAGTGTTCATCATCTTAGTGCCGAAAATCATAAAGAAAAAGAAAGGTTTAAACTCTTCAAACTTTTGGCTAGCTTGAAGCATAAATTAAGGTAAGTTTTGACTTCGGTTTTTGATAATTTCTACGTTTTTGTAATCGTTGCTTCGTGTTCTTCAAAACCCATGCCTCAATTTTGTGAATTGATGAATAATTTGAAATGTGCCATTGATGAATTCATGAGTTTTGTGATGTTAGAAGATGAAATATGAAAGATGTGTGTTTGATTAACATAGTTTGTCTTTGGAGTTTTGATGAATTTGAGCAATTTGGTTGTAATTGAGAAAATGATTACTTAAGGGACTAAATTGTGAAATAAATGAAATGTATGGACTCATATGAGCATGAGTAATATTCGGCTAAGCATGGGTATTTAGTGATTTTGTGTATTTTGTAATTTTGTGAAATAGGGACTAAAATGTCCAAATGTGAAAATGTGTGGGCTAAATTGTAAATTGCCCTAAATGTGTGTTCTTGGATTGAATTGAATGAGTTATTGAATAAATGGGTTAAATTTGAATATGTATAGATCAAGAACCGAAGAAAACGGACTTAGATCGTGGAAAGTCAAAAGTTGTTGAATAACCGAATCCAATCGAATATCTGAATCCGAGGTAAGTCGATACACAAATAATGTATTTGAATTGAATTATTTGTACATGTATGAATTTTAAGTTGCTATGAATATCCATTGATATGGAATGTATATGAAATTTGGGTTTATGTATATATATCGACAAGTTATCAGTGTCCGAGAAGTCCCGTTTGAACCTAGGGATAGATAGGATAGTATATGTCATGACATAGGTGTCCGATATGAGATTTCATGTAAGACCACATTTGGGACGTTGGCGTTGATTTGAGATTTTGTGAAAGACCACGTCTGGGATGTTGGCATCGATATGAGATTTACGTGTAAGACCATGTTTGGGACATTGGCATCATATTTGATACGTGTAAGACCCTGTCTGGGACAGTGGCATCGATATCTAGTTACATGTAAGACCACGTCTAGGACGATGGCTTTGTACGACTATTCTGAGCACTTTAAGTATCCTATTAGATTCCGAACGGTTCAATGGGCAAGTCCGAGAAATGAATGACTATGTGAGTTCTACATCCGTTTCAGGTACCTTGATATGTATGCTTTGTATAAGCATGAAAGGTGAGTAGGTATGTGCATTGATACAAAGGAACATTAGAGATATATATATGTTTGAGATATGGGCAAGTAAGATACTTGAGATATGATGAATTGGTGAGCAATGGCATACCAAGTGAGCCAAAGAGATTATTTATGTACTTGTAACGAAGATATGTTAATGAATTCTAATAGCTATGCTTACGATTGATTATATGTTAAGTTTATTTGCATATGGCTTACTAAGCTTTTGGAAAGCTTACTCTGTGTGTGTGTTTACTCTGTTTTATAGGTCGTCAAAGCTACGAAAGGCTCGGGAATTGTCGAGGATCATCACGACACTATCAAACTTTACTTTGGTACTTTTGAATGTGTATATAGCTAAATATGGCATGTATAGGCTAGTCATTTTGGAACACGTTTGAGATGTGTAATTAGCCATGTGATGTGGCTAGATAAATGTTAGAAATATGCATGAGTAATATGGTATATGAAGCATGTTTTGGTATGGTCTGATGGCAATGAAATGGTCTTATGTATGGTGAGCTTTTTTGTTGAATTGATGCCATAGTGACTTGGTGAAATTGTGGATGAATCATGCTTGGTTCTACATGTGATTTAGTTGTGCAATTTGGTATACAAGTTGGCATGATTATAGATGAGATAGAATGGATTGATAGGATGATCATTTGGTGTGATATTGGTTGCCAATTGTGCTTGGATTATGTTTAATTGTGCTTGTAGGGATGACCCTTTGTGTGGGTGGCAATTTGGCCTTGTAGATGGCCTATAATTTCCCACACGGTTGAGCACACGGGCGTGTGGCTCGACCGTGTCCCTCGTGGTTTCATTTTGAAACAAGTCAGGCTCGACCACGGGCAAGACACACGGGCGTGTGACTGGCCGTGTGGTGCAAGTCAGGATCGACCACGGGTGAGGCACACGAGCGTTTCCACGGTCGTGTGGACAAGTCAGTATGTATGCCCTGTTTTGACACGGCTTAGACACACGGGCGTGTCTGAGGCCGTGGGAGGCACACGGCCTGCCCACACGGGCGTGTGACCTCTGTAACTTAGAAAATTTTTTAAATTTTTGAGAATTTCTGTATGTGTTCGTTTTAGTCCAGGCCCTATTCTTAAGCATGTTTGAGGTCTCGTAGACCTATTTAAGGGACACTTTGATTTGATTTGTCAGATTATGATATGATATGTCTGTAAAAGTTTCTGTTTGGTCTGGTAATTCCTTTAACCCTATTTCGGAGACGGTTACAGGTTGGGGTGTTACATTTAGTTGGTATCAGAGCTACGATTTAGTCGATTCTTGGACTAACATAGTGTATGAGAGTCTAGTTATACATGCCATATATATGAAATGTGATAGTGTGATGAATCTTGACGAGTAAAATGTGTTTTCCGTATAGTAATGGATCCCGAAAGAGCCGTAGCTGACGATGTTGAAAGCAATGTGCCTGCTCCCGCTCAAGGGACAGGGCCCTCTGATTCGAGACCGACTACAAGCGGTCAAGAGGGAGAAGCTAAACAAGCTTTCTTCCAAATGATGAGTGAGTGGTTCGCTCAGTTTGTAAAGAATAATCCAGCTGTTTCACAACCTCCGCCCCCGCCTAATCCCGCTCAGACTTCAGTTGTACCTCCGGTTACGAATTTGAATCTGTTGAATAAGCCTCCGGTCGACAAAATCCGTAAATATGGGGCTGAAGAGTTCAGGGCCACTAGTGATGACGATGCTGAGAAAGCTGAATTTTGGCTAGAAAACACAATTCGAGTATTTGATGAAATGTCATTGACTCTCGAAGAGTGTATAAAATGTATTGCATCTTTGTTACGAGACGTGGCCTATCAATGGTGGAAGACCTTGATTTCCGTTGTTCCTAAGGAACGGGTCACTTGGGATTTCTTTCAGTCTGAATTTCGAAAGAAATACATCAGTCAGAGGTTTATTGATCAGAAACGAAAGGGATTTTCTCGATTTGAAACAGGTACGCATGTCCTGTTAATCGAATACGAACGAGAGTTCGTGAGATTAAGTCAGTATGCTCGAGAATGTGTATCGACTGAGGCAATAATGTGCAAAAGATTTGAAGATGGCCTTAATGAAGATATCTGTTTGCTTATTGGGATTTTAGAAATAAAAGAGTTTGCTGTGCTTGTTGATTGAGCATGCAAGGCTGAGGCACTTGGGAATGACAAAAGAAAAGCTGAATCTGAAGCTAGAGATGTGAGAAAGAGATTTCCGAACAAATCATTTCAGTCTGCTTCAAAGAAATTCAGAGATGAACAAAGCCGTTCAAGAGTTAATGTGGAACATTCGAATAGAGATCGAGCTAGATCACAGTTGAGCTCTAAAGCTCCAGCGATATCGATGGCGAGTGTTGGAAATGTCCGATCCGAGCGACCCGAGTGTAAGAATTGTAATAAAAGACATCCGGGAAATTGTAGATTGAATGATCGAGCTTGTTTCAGATGTGGATCGTTAGATCATTTCATCCGTGATTGCCCAAAGTCTGTTGAGCAAGAGATCGTTCAGAATCCGAGATCTGAAAATGTTCCCGCGAGAGGTAGACCTTCCCAAAATGCAAGAAATGTCAGTGGTAGTTAGAGAATTAAGAAAGATTCAGTTGCGAGATCTGAAGCCAGAGTGCCTGCCAGAGCGTATGCCATCCGAGCTCGTGAGGAAGCTTCATCCCCAGATATTATAACGGGTACATTTACTCTTTATGATACTTCTGTGATTGCATTGATAGACCCAGGTTCTGCACATTCGTATATATGCATGAATTTAGTATCCAGTAAGACTTTGCCTGTAGAGTCTACTGAATTTGTTATTAGAGTATCGAACCCCTTAGCTAAAAGTGTCCTGGTTGATAAAGTATGCAAGAACTGTCCATTGATGTTTTGAGATATCTGTTTTCTGGCTGATCTGATGTTATTGCCTTTTGATGAGTTCGATATAATTTTGGGTATGGACTGGTTGACATTACACGATGCTGTTGTGAATTGAAAAAGAAAGACCATTGATTTGAGATGTCAGAATGATGAAATAGTTCGGGTTGAGTCTAATGATTTGACTGGGTTACCTGCTGTGATATCTGTATCGAGAGCTCAGAATTGTTTGAGAAAGGGTTATGAAGCTTATTTTGCCTATGTAATTGACTTTAAAGTATCTGAAAAGAAAGTTGAATCAGTGCCAGTTGTCTGTGAATTCTCTAATGTGTTTCCTGAAGAACTACCGGGATTGCCTCCGATACGTGAAGTTGAATTTGGTATTGAGTTGTTGCCTGGTACAACTCCTATTTCGATAGCTCCGTATAGAATGGCACCAACAGAACTGAAAGAATTGAAGTCACAGTTACAAGAGTTGACTGACAGAGGGTTTGCAAGACCGAGTTTCTCACCTTGGGGTGCTCCTGTTCTGTTTGTGAAAAAGAAAGATGGCACGATGAGAATGTGCATTGATTACCGTCAGTTGAACAAGGTAACTATAAAGAACAAATATCCTCTGCCAAGAATTGATGATTTCTTTAATCAGCTTAAAGGAGCCACTGTGTTTTCAAAGATAGATCTGAAATTGGGATACTATCAGTTGAGAGTAAAAGATTCAGATATTCCGAAATCTGCTTTCAGAACGAGATACTGACATTATGAGTTTTTAGTTATGCCTTTTGGACTAACGAATGCTCCTGCTGTTTTTATGAATCTGATGAATAGAATTTTCAGACCGCACTTAGATCGATTTGTTGCTGTATTCATTGACGACATCTTGATTATTCGCGAGATGAAATTGAACATGCTGAACATCTGAGAATCGTGTTACAGACTCTGCGTGAAAAGCAATTGTATGCGAAATTCAGTAAATGTGAATTCTGGTTGCGAGAAGTTGGTTTTCTAGGACATATTGTATCAGCCTCTGGTATACGAGTTGATTCGAGCAAGATTTCTGCTATTCTGGAATGGAACCCTCCAAAAAATGTGTCTGAAGTTCGCAGTTTTCTGGGGCTTGCTGGTTATTATCGTCGGTTTGTAAAAGGATTCTCGATGATAGTTATTCCGTTGACTAGATTGCTTCAGAAAGATGTGAGGTTTGAATGGTCTGATAAGTGTTAGAAAAACTTTGATCAGTTGAAAGCTATGTTAATTGAAGCTCCAGTTTTGGTACAACCAGAACCGGGTAAAGAATTCGTGATTTATAGTGATGCTTCATTGAATGGTCTTGGATGTGTTTTGATGCAGGAAGGCAAAGTTATAGCTTATGCCTCGAGACAATTAAAGTCGCATGAAAAGAACTATCCGACTCATTATCTTAAGTTAGCTGCGATTGTGTTTGCGCTAAAGATTTTGCGTCATTATCTGTTTGGTGAAAAATGTCATGTGTTTTTGGATCATAAAAGTTTGAAGTACCTAATGACTCAGAAAGACTTGAATCTGCGACAGATAAGATGGTTAGAGCTGTTAAAAGACTATGAGCTTGTGATATATTATCATCTGGGTAAAGCAAATGTTGTTGCTGATGCTTTAAGTCAGAAATCACTGTTTGCAATACGTGCTATGAATGCTCATTTAGATTTATCTGATGATAGTTCAGTTTTAGCTGAATTGAAAGCGAAATCGTTGTTTTTAGAACAGATATGTGATGCTCAGAAAATTGATAATGAAATGCTAGCGAAACGAGCTCAATGTGATTCAAACTCTGATTCTAAATTTCGAGTTGATGTTGATGATTGCTTGAGGTTCCAAGATCGAATTTGTGTTCCGAGAAACCCTGAGTTAATTCAGTTGATTTTGAATGAAGCACATAAAATTCGTCTATCTATTCATCCGGGAAGTACAAAGATGTACCATGATCTGATGTAACACTATTGGTGGTCGGGTATGAAAAGAGATATCTCAGACTTTGTATCGAAATGTTTAGTCTGTCAGCAATTTAAGGCTGAACATCAGGTTCCATCTTGTTTGCTACAACTTCTGATTCCCGAGTGGAAATGGGATAGAGTAACGATGGACTTTATTTCTGGATTGCCTCTGACTCTGAGAAAGAAAGATGCAATTTGGGTCATAGTTGATCTATTGACGAAATCCGCCCATTTCATTTCGGTGAGATCTGATTATTCACTTGATAAGTTAGTTGAGCTTTACATTTCTGATATTATGAGATTGCACGGAGTGCCATTGTCTATTGTGTCTGATAGAGATCCGAGATTTATATCACGATTTTGGAAGAAATTACAGGAAGCTTTAGGTACAAAATTGCATTTCAGTACAGCTTTTCACCCTCAGACGGATGGTCAGTTCGAACGGATTATTCAGATTCTCAAGGATATGTTGAGATGTTGCATCCTTGAGTTTAATGGTATGTGGGAACAGTATTTGCCATTGATTGAATTTGCTTATAATAACAGTTTTCAGTCGAGCATCAAAATGGCACCTTACGAAGCTTTGTACGAATGAAAATGTCGAACACCTTTGTATTGGACTGAGCTCAGTGAAAGTAAGGTATATGGGGTCGATTTGATAAAAGACACTGAATAGAAAGTGCAAGTAATCCGTGATAGTCTGAAAGCAGCGTTTGATCGTCAGAATTCTTATGAAGATTTGAAACGAAAGGATATTGAGTTTGAGATAAGTGACAAAGTGTTCTTGAAAGTATCTCCGTGGAAGAAAGTACTCAGATTCGGACGTAAAGGCAAGTTGAGTCCGAGGTTCATCGGGCCGTATGAAATTATCAAACGAATTGGGCCAGTTGTGTATAGATTGTTGTTGCCACCTGAATTAGAAAGAATACATAATGTATTTCACATGTCAATGCTTAGATGATATAGATCCGATCCATCACATGTAATCCTTCCGTCTGAAATTGAAATCCGATCCGATATGGCTTATGAAGAAGAACTGATCCATATTTTAGCTTGTGAAGTGAAAGAATTGCGAAACAAGAAAATTATGTTAGTTAAAATACTATGGCATCGACACGGAATGGAAGAGGCTATGTGGTAGCCTGAAGATTGAATGAGACAGCAATATCCGAATCTGTTTAACGGTAAGATTTTCGGGGACAAAAATCATTAAGGGGGAGAATTGTAACAGTCCAGTTTAGACCCTAGTCGGAATAGTGGTTTCGGGACCACAAAACTGAGTTAGAAAAATATTTTAATATTATTTTCTGTTTCTGCAGTATATGATTAAGCATGTGTTAAAGTTCTGTGAATTTATTTGTCCGTTTGTATGCTTAATTTGACATAAGGACTTAATTGTGAAAGATGCAAAATTTGCATGCTATATATTAAAAGTACTTATGTGTTATGTCTTAATAAATGTGAAGTCCTTATAATGCAATTTGACCATTAGAGAATGGATGGACATTAATGCCAAAGTTAGTGGAAATTTTTAATGCATTAATGAAGGTTAAAAATGTAAAATAGTAAATATGTTATTTGTAATAAAACAAAAGAAAGAATGAAAGTGGAGTGTTCATCTTCTTAGTGCCGAAAATCATAAAGAAAAAGAAGGGTTTGAACTCTTCAAACTTTTGGCTAGCTTGAAGCATAAATTAAGGTAAGTTTTGACTTCGGTTTTTGATAATTTCTACGTTTTTGTAATCGTTGCTTCGTGTTCTTCAAAACCCATGCCTCAATTTTGTGAATTGATGAATAATTTGAAATGTGCCATTGATGAATTCATGAGTTTTGTGATGTTAGAAGATGAAATATGAAAGATATGTGTTTGATTAACATAGTTTGTCTTTGGAGTTTTGATGAATTTGAGCAATTTGGTTGTAATTAAGAAAATGATTATTTGAGGGACTAAATTGTGAAATAAATGAAATGTATGGACTCATATGAGCATGACTAATATTTAGCTAAGCATGGGTATTTAGTGATTTTGTGTATTTTGTAATTTTGTGAAATAGGGACTAAAATGTCCAAATGTGAAAATGTGTGGGCTAAATTGTAAATTGCCCTAAATGTGTGTTCTTGGATTGAATTGAATGAGTTATTAAATAAATGGGTTAAATTTGAATATGTATGGATCAAGAACCGAAGAAAATGGACTTAGATCGTGGAAAGTCAAAAGTTGTTGAATAACCGAATCCGATCGAATATCCGAATCCGAGGTAAGTTGATATACAAATAATGTATTTGAATTGAATTATTTGTACATGTATGAATTTTAAGTTGCTATGAATATCCATTGAGATGGAATGTATATGAAATCTGGGTTTATGTATATATATCGACAAGTTATCAGTGTCCGAGAAGTCTCGTTTGAACCTAGGGATAGATAGGATAGTATATGTCATGACATAGGTGTCCGATATGAGATTTCATGTAAGACCACATTTGGGACGTTTTCGTTGATTCGAGATTTCGTGTAAGACCACGTCTGGGACGTTGGCACCAATATGAGATTTACGTGTAAGACCATGTCTGGGACATTGGCATCGTATTTGATACGTGTAAGACCCTGTCTGGGACAGTGGCATCGATATCTGGTTACATGTAAGACCACGTCTGGGACGATGGCATTGTACGACTATTCCGAGCACTTTAAGTATCCTATTAGATTCTGAACGGTTCAACGGGCAAGTCTGAGAAATGAATGACTATGTGAGTTGTACATCTGTTTCAGGTACGTTGATATGTATGCTTTGTATAAGCATGAAAGGTGAGTAGGTATGTGCATTGATACAAAGGAACATTGGAGATATATATGTGTTTGAGATATGGGCAAGTAAGATACTTGAGATATGTTGAATTGGTGAGCAATGGCATACCAAGTGAGCCAAAGAGATTATTTATGTAATTGAAACGAAGATATGTAAATGAATTCTAATAGCTATGCTTACGATTGATTATATGTTAAGTTTATTTGTATATGGCTTACTAAGCTTTTGGAAAGCTTACTCTGTGTGTGTGTTTACTCTGTTTTATAGGTCGCCAAAGCTACAAAAGGCTCGGGAATCGTCGAGGATCATCACGACACTATCAAACTTTACTTTGGTACTTTTGAATGTGTATATAGCTAAATATGGCATGTATGGGCTAGTCATTTTGGGACATGTTTGAGATGTATAATTAGCCATGTGATGTGGCTAGATAAATTTTAGAAATATGCATGAGTGATATGGTATATGAAGCATGTTTTGGTATGGTCTGATGGCAATGAAATAGTCTTATGTATGGTGAGCTTTTTTGTTGAATTGATGCCATAGTGACTTGGTGAAATTGTGGATGAATCATGCTTGGTTCTACTTGTGATTTAGTTGTGCAATTTGGTATACAAGTTGGCATGATTATATATGAGATAAAATGGATTGATAGGATGATCATTTGGTGTGATATTGGTTGCCAATTGTGCTTGGATTATGTTTAATTGTGCTTGTAGGGATGAACCTTTGTGTGGGTTACAATTTGGCCTTGTAGATGGCCTATAATTGCCCACACGGTTGAGCACACGGGCGTGTGGCTCGACCGTGTCCCTCGTGGTTGCATTTTGAAAGAAGTCAGGCTCGACCACGGGCAAGGCACACGGGCGTGTGACTAGCCGTGTGGTGCAAGTCAGAATCGACCATGGGTGAGGCACACGAGCGTGTCCACGGCCGTGTGGACAAGTCAGTATGTATGCCCTGTTTTGACGCGGCTTAGACACACGGGCGTGTTTGAGGCCGTGGGAGGCACACGCCCGCCCACACAAGGCAGTGACCTCAGAACTTAAAAAAATTTAAATTTCTGAGAATTTCTGTATGTGTTCAGTTTAGTCCCGGGCTTATTCTTAAGCATCTTTAAGGTCTCGTAGACCTATTTAAGGGACACTTTGATGTGATTCGTCAGACCATGATATGATATGTCTGTAAAAGTTTCTGTTTGGTCCGGTAATGCCTTTAACCCTATTTCGGAGAAGGTTACGGGTTGGGGTGTTACAAATTTGCTATATGGTTGAAAGTTTAGGGACTTGCCATGAGAGTGTTCATGTTGTTTGCTGAGTTTTTATGGAAGAAAATGAATGTTAGTGAGTCAAAGAACAACTTTTGTGAAAGGTGTTACCATGGAAACACCTAAATGGGACTTAGTTGTAAAGATTGTAAATGTGTAATAAATGCATGAAATAAATGGTTTTGTGAGTTGTTGTAAGAGGAATAAAAGTTTAGCTAGGCTTGTTTAATGAGAAAATGTGATGAAAGATGATTTACGAGCCTAGGGGCAAAATCGTAATTTTGCCATAGTGTAAGGGCAAAATGATCATTTTTGCCTAAGTAGAGATTTTGATGTATTGTGATTTATAAAGTGATGGAATTAGTGAATTTCATTATTATAGATCAAGAAGAGCGCAGAAACAACCTTGACCGGGGAAAAGGCAAGGTTACGGATTAAGCCGTTGATTAACACATATTGCACCGAGGTAAGTTTATGTGTAAACGATTCATTTTGAGTATACATGTTGCCATTAAATGGTGCATTGTATGAATGAAATTATTTATGATTGAGTTGGAATGAATTCAATAGATATTGAGTAATTTCGTGTTAGTCTAATTATAGATTAATGGTGGGCTAAAGTATACCACCGTAAATATTCTTAATGGTGGGCTAAGTGCGACACCACCTTACTAATTATTCACGATGGGCTGTGTGTGATACCATCGTTTATATTATCATTTGGTGGGCTATGTGCGATACCACCATAAATACTCTTGTTGGTGGGCTATGTGCGATACCACCCTAATTATGGAGTAATTGTGGGCTATGTGCGAAACCAACGAGTGTATGGTATTATTTCAATGGTTCATTGAGGAGTTGTTTAAGTGTTTGTTTCATGTGACTTTGTGGTGATAAGTGCAGGGAACGTATGCTATTAAATGTGAGCATTATGCTTGTTATATGGTTGGATGTGGTAAAAGATGAAATGAGTAAGCATGACTATGGAATGTGGATTGTTCTTGCTTAGTATGTAATGCTATTTATTAATTAGCACATTGTATGATGTTTATTGTTTACACGTAAACTTACTAAGGTTAAAGCTTACTCCCTTTCTTTTCCCTTGTTTTATAGAGTCAAAGAGCTAGTTCAGGAATCATAGATAATCAGAAGATCACCCACACGGTCGACTCATCTCGGTACATTTAGATTTAGCATTTTGAGTATGGCATGTATAGGGGCTAGGCTTAATGTAATGTTTTGTTGTTTTGGCCAAGTGTATTGGCTCTTTTAGAGATGAACTCTTTTGTATATTGCCATAGTTGATGGCTCATTAATGCTAATCTATAAAAGGATGAGGTTATTCATGAGTGTGTGTGTGGTACATGATGGGGTTGCTTGGTTAAAACATGTATGAATGGGTTGATATTTGAATGTGACTATATTTGTACGAGCTGGGGTGATAAAAGAGCTTGGCAAATAGCCTTGTTCTTGTCCACACGGGTAGGCACACGGGCGTGTGTCTAGGCCGTGTGTGACACACAGTCAGCCCCATGGGTGTGTGGCTAGGCCGTGTGTCCCCTGCATGTTAGTTTTACAAGTCAGTAAGCTCAGTAGTAAACACACGGGCAGAGACACGGCCGTGTGTCTCAGCCGTTGGAAGGCACGGCCAGGGGCATGGGCGTGTGCCTAGGCCGTGTGAAGTCTGCACCTAAATTTGGAATTTAATTCACCACATGGTCGAAGGACACGGGCGTGTGACTGGCCGTGTGATGCAAGTCAGAGGCGACCACGGGCCAGACACACGGGCGTGTGATAGGCCGTGTGATACAAGTCAGTGTCAACCACGGGTGTCGAACCCGGGCGTGTGATATGTGACACGGGCGTGCCCTCACTCCTCACGGGCATGTGGACTATTTGGAGAGAATTTTCCAAGGTCTTCTGGAAAGCTTCAAAGGAATTCGATTTGATTCCGAACCATTTCTAAACCATAAATTAGGCCTTGTAGGCTTGTTTAAGATGTGCTATCAAAAGTTTTAATTGGGAATAGAAAGTCAGGTTTTGATGTGGATTGATTGCTTACGTATAAGTCTAGTAATACCTCGACCCCTATTCCGGCACGGGTAAGGGGTGTTACATTCCATGTGTCGATGTTGCGACGATATCGTTTTGATCCTTCACATGTAATTCTTCCAACAGAAATTGAGATACGACCGGATATGACATATGTTGAGGAACCAATTAAGATTTTGGCTCGAGAGGTTAAGCAACTGAGGAATAAAAGTATAGCCTTAGTGAAAGTATTGTGGCAAAAGCATTGTGTAGAAGAGGCTACGTGGGAACCAGAAGAAGCCATGAGAAAATAGTACCCAAACCTCTTTACCGGTAAGATTTTTGGGGACGAAAATCCCTAAAGAGGGAGAGTTGTAGTAGCCCGAATTAGGGCCTAAACGGAATAGTGGTTTTGAAACCATGAATCTGAGGTCAAAATATTTATTCCGATTGAGTTTTAGTATTTATTGAGTGATTGAATGTTTGTGTGAAATTTTGGTTGAGAAATTTTATTGTTTGAATGTTTAATTTGATAAGTTGGACTAAATTGCAATGGGTGAAAAGTGTGTATTATAATCCATAAAGGTATTTGATTGGGATGGGTTTTTAAATTGAGATTCCTTAGTTGGTAATTAGACCATTATATTATAGTTTGCACACAAAATGCCCATAGAGAGATAAAATAACTAAAGGATTAATGAAGGGCAATTTGGTCATTTGGCTAATAAAAGAAATAAAAAGGGAAAATAAGGCTAAAATTGTGTCCATCTTCATCCTCCATAGCCGAAAATTTGCAAGGAGCCATAGCTAGGGTTTTGTTTCACTTTCAAGCTTGATTGTAAGTACCTCCTAGCCCCGTTTTTTATATTCTTCGTATTTTTGAAATCCTCGTAGCTCGATCTAGCTATTTCTACCACTATTTGAGCTAGAGCTTGTGTTTAAAATTCTACCCATGGATGACATACATGTATTTTGGTGTCTAGTGGTAGAATATGAAAGTTTGAAGTGTGATAAACAACTTTTGCTAGATGATTTTTGGTGAAATTGATAAAAATGACTTATTTGCAAAAGATGAAATAATATGTGTAGAAAATGTAAAATAGTTAAAATTGTGGGCTGCTATAAGAGAGAATATGAATCGGCTAGGCTTGGGTGTGTGAAAAATGAACACATTTCATTTTACGAGCCTAGGGACTAAAGTGTAAAAATTTAGAAAGTTAGGGGCTAAATTGTAAATTTTTCCATAGGAAGATTTTGGACTGATTTGAATAATGTATATATTAAATAAGCTAAATGTGTCGTTATAGATCAAGAAGAACGTGGAATCGACCTTGACCGAGGAAAAGGCAAGGTTTCGGACTAAATTGCAAATTTACACATTTTGTATCGAGGTAAGTTTATATGTAAACGATACATCCTTTTTATTTATGTTTTTACATATTAATGTCTTATGTGAAATGTGAGTGAATATTATTGATATTTATTAAAACGATGAAAAGTGGGGAAATTCCTGGATGAACCTTCGAAATAGAAAAAGGATACAGATGAACACCGTATTTACTATTATTGGTGGGCTATGTGCGATACCACCGTATTTACTATTATTGGTGGGCTGTGTGCGATACCACTGTATTTCTATTATTGGTGGGCTGTGTACGATACCACCGTGTGTATATGTATCCGGTATTATTCCGAAGAGTTCATCGGGAAAATTTGATTAAGTGAAATTACGTGTGACAATGTGGTAACAAGTGCAGGGTTATAGGTGCATGTAATTGTGAGCAATATTTATGATATGTATTTGGAATGTGGTAAGGTTTGAAATGAGTAAGTGCAACTACAAGGATCTGAATTGTTTTTGATTAGTATGTAATGTTTTTAATTGATAATTATGTGGTGATGTTTCTTTGTTTACGTATAGACTTACTAAGCTTAAAGCTTACTCTCTTCTTTTTCTTCCCTTGTTTTATAGTGTCGCCAAGCCAGCTCTGGATACAAAGATCGTCGGAGGATCATCCACACTATCTACACATTTTGGTATATTGAGACTTACATTGAATTATGGCATGTATAGGAATTTGGTTATTTTGTAAGTGTCATAATTGATTGGCCAAGAATGTGGTCTATGTCATTTGATATATCATTTTGTATAAGGCCATGTGATGTGGCTAATATTGGTTGTGTTATAAGTCTATGATGAGGCCTTTCATGAATGAGTTTGCTTGCCTAAGTGGGGATGAATGATAGCATGAAATTGAAGTGTGGGAAGTGTGACATGAGTATGGTTATTAAATGGTGCATGAATGCTCTTAATGTGGACAAATAGATGTCTAATAATAGCATGTTAAGTTTGGTTGGAAATGGTATAAGTGTGGATGCTTATCATGATGGCAAAAGGCTTGGTAAACAGCCTTATAATTGTCCACACAGGTAGACACACGGGCGTGTGTCTAGATCGTGTGTGACACACGGTCTGCCTCATGGGTGTGTAGCCTGGCCGTGTGTCCCCTGCACCTAATTTGTGAAAAATTAAGTTCGTCACACGGCTAACACACGGGCGTGTGCCTTGGTCATGTGACCTAAAATGTGTGCTGACGTCATAAACAGAATACCCAGGTTATTGTACACGGGCAGAGACATGGGCGTGTGTCTCGGCCGTATGAAGGACACGGCCTAGGACATGGGCATGTGCTCGGCCGTGTGAAAACCCCTTTAGGTTCGAAATGAAAAATAAAACCACACGGGCTGGGGACATGGGTGTGTGCGACCACACGGCTTTCCCACACGGGCGTGTCCTCGTACACCACACGCAAGGCAGCCAGCTTTTTATGTAAATTTTCCAAATGTTTCTAAAGTTCTCGGTTTGGTCCCGGACCATTCCCAAAGTATGTTTTGGGTCTCGTAAGCCCATTTTAGG
This sequence comes from Gossypium sturtianum, assembly GCA_025698515.1. Classification (NCBI taxonomy): domain Eukaryota; kingdom Viridiplantae; phylum Streptophyta; class Magnoliopsida; order Malvales; family Malvaceae; genus Gossypium; species Gossypium sturtianum. The sequence goes on from CM046945.1 coordinate 109,190,591, forward strand.
GACTCTGTGATTGAATATGAAAATTTTTAAATTGAAGAAAATTTTATGGCCCAATTTCGCATGAATGTTTGTGTCATTGTCCGGTAATGCCTCATACCCTGTTTCGGCGTTGAACACGGGTAAGGGGTGTTACAGCGTTTGTGTCCGCAATATATGCAGGATCACAACCGATCATATAACAGGACACTCACAAAGAGCTGCGGTAGTTCGCAACACATGCAAAATCACTACTGATCAGGATGCTCGCAAGAACCATATATTAGGAAGCTCGATAGGGCTTATAACAGGATGCTCTTTCAAGCTATGGTGTGTCCGCGACATATGCAGGACCACAACCAAAACGGGAAATCCTGTATCCGTCGAGCAATATCATTTATTCATATAGGACTTATTACTTATTGAGCAATATCGGGCATGTAATTAATTTCATACATTAAACATTTACCAAGAATTATCGGATATTCAATCAATTTCATATACATGGCAATAATATATAAATATACACAATTTAGTTACACGAACTTACCTCGTCACTTGTTCTTATACGGAAATCTACTAATTTGACACTTTTTCTTTTCCTCAATCTAACTTCGTATTTGAGTTATCCGGATCTATATAAAAGAATTTAACGTCAATTTAATTCATTTCATATTCAATTTAATTTTGCCCCTATACTTTTCATAAATGACGATTGCGTCGCTAGGCTCGGAAATGAAATTCATGCAATTTAATCCTTATTCCAAGCCTAACTGATTGTTACATATAACATTTACAGCACATATATTTCATAAAAATCAGAAATTTTCCATGAATTTTACATCTTTACAATTTAGTCCCTAAATCACAATTTCATGAAAATTCACTTTACAAAAGTTGTTTATCTATCAACAACCTTTCATTTTCTACTATAAATTTCAAATTTTCAGCATATCCATCCATGGAAAAATTTTAATACTTTGATAACTTTACAAATTAATCCCCAAAATAGCTAGATTAGGTTATTCTGATATAAAAAATATAAAAATTACTAAAAACGGGACAAGATTACTTACCCAATTAGGCGTGCTTGATTTTCTTTCTCTTTCCTAGGGTTTCCATAGAATTTGGGGATGAAGATGATATAAAATGATGATATTAAACATTTATTTCATTTATCATCTTTTATTTATTTTAATTTCCAATTTAGTCCTTTTCCTTTTTCTAAATTTCCATAGATGAATCATCAAAAATATCTACTAACTTTTCTTAATGGTCTAATTGCCGTATAAGGACTTCAAGTTTTGAATTCCATATCTATTTGATACTTATAGCTACTAGAACTCAACTTTTGTATTTTGTGCAATTTGGTCCTTTCTATAATTTAACATGAAATCGGTACAATTTTCTTATCAAAATTTTCATACGTTTTTCCTATCATAATGCAGACCATGCAATATTATGAAAATAAATTTTCTTTCTGTCTCGGATTTGTGGTCCCGAAACCACAGTTCCAATTTCACTGAAAACGGGCTGTTACAACTCTCCCCCTTAAAGAATTTTCATCCTTGAAAATCTAACCATTAAAGAGGTTCAGGTATTGTTTTCTCATGGTATCCTTCGATTTCCAGGTATCTTCTTCAATCCCATGTCGTTGCCAAAGAAATTTCACTGGAGCTACATTTTTATTTCTTAATTCTTTTGTCTCTCGTGCCAGGATTTTAATCGGTTCTTCGCTGTAAGTCATATCAGGCTGAATCTCAACTTTTGTTGGAGAAATAACATGTGAAGGATCTTACCGATACCGTTGCAACATAGACAAATGAAAAACATTATGAATTCTATCAAACTCTGGTGGTAATGCCAATCGATATGCAACTGGTCTAATTCTTTCAATAACTTCATATGGTCTAAGGAACCGTGGACTCAATTTTCCTTTACGGCCAAACCAAAGAACTTTCTTCCAAGGTGATACTTTCAAAAATATCTTGTCTCCAACTTGAAATTCTATTCCTTTTCATTTAAGATCGACATAAGACTTTTGACAATCAAATGCCGCCTTTAAACTATCCCGAATCACTTTCACCTTTTCTTCAGTTTCACGAATCAAATCAACTCCATGTATCTTTTTCTCACTAAGTTCCGTCCAGTACAACGGAGTTCTACATTTATGACCATACAGAGCCTCATACGGAGCCATTTTAATACTAGACTGATAACTATTATTGTATGCAAATTCAACTAAAGGCAAGAATCTTTCCCAATTACCTTCAAATTCCAACACACAACATCGAAGCATATCTTCTAAAATATGTATCACACGTTCGGATTGTCCATCAGTCTGAGGATGGAAAGCAGTGTTGAAATGTAACTGTTTACCCAGAGCTTCTTGTAATTTATTCTAGAATCGGGATGTGAACCGAGAATCTCTATCAGAAATAATCGAAACTGGTACCCCATGTAATCTAACAATCTCAGAAACATATAATTCTGCTAACCTGTCCAGAGTGAAATCCATGCGTACTGGAATAGAGTGTGCAGACTTTGTTAACCGGTCAACGATTACCCAAATGGCATCTTTCTTTTTCAGAGATAGGGGTAACCCTGATACAAAATCCATAGTAACTCTTTCCCATTTCCATTCTGGTATCGTAACTGGCTATAATAATCTCGAAGGTACCTGGTGTTTAGCTTTAACTTGCTGACATATCAAACACTTAAACACAAATTCAGAAATATCGCGTTTCCTTCCCGGCCACCAGTACATCTTTTTCAAATCATTGTACATTTTGTTACCTCCTGGATGAACAGACATAGTACCTTTATGAGCTTCGTTCAAAATCTTCTGTACAATTTCTGAATTCCTTGGTACACATATTCTGCCTCTGAATAATAGACAATCATTGGACCCAATCTGATATTCTGAATCAGAATTCAACTCACACTGTACCCATTTAGCTCGTAGTTCATTATCATTTTTTTGAGCTTTAGAAATCTGCTGCAGAAATGTCAGTCTAGCTTTTAACTCAGCTATGATTGAACCACCATCAGATAACGACTATCGGGTATTCATTACTCGCAAGGCAAACATCAATTTTCTACTCAGAGCATCTGTAACCACATTGGTTTTTCCTGGATGATAATCAATAATCAGATCATAATCTTTTAACAGTTCAAGCCACCTACGCTATCTCAGATTCAAATCCTTTTGCGATATCAAATACTTTAAACTTTTATGATTAGTAAATATATGGCATTTTTCACCAAACAAGTAATGTCGCCAAATTTTCAATGCAAACACTATAGCTACCAACTCTAAATCATGTATCCGGTAATTCTTTTCATGTGGTTTTAGCTGTCTAGAAGCATAGGCTATTACTTTACCTTCTTACATCAAAACACAACCTAAACCATTCAATGATGCATCACTGTAAATCACAAATTCCTTACCTGATTCAGGTTGAACTAACACGGGTGCTTTAGTTAACAAGGCTTTCAACCTGTCAAAACTCTGCTGGCATTTATCAGTCCATTCAAATTTCACATCCTTCTGTAACAAACAGGTCATCGGAGAGGCTATCATCAAGAAACCTTGTACAAATCTCCGATAGTAACTGACTAATCCTAGAAAAATTCTGAATTCAGACACATTTTTCGGTTGCTTCCAATTAACAATCATTGAAATTTTATTCAGATCCACCCTGATACCTTCTGCAGATACTATATGTCCAAGAAAACTGACTTCCCGAAGCCAAAATTCACATTTAATAAATTTGGCATACATTTTTTTTTCACGTAGATTTTGCAACACAATTCTCAAATGATCATCATGCTCATTTTCATCACGAGAATATACCAGAATATCATCAATAAATACCACCACAAATCTATCTAAATACGGTCTGAAAGTTCTATTCATTAGATCCATAAATATTGCAGGTGCATTAGTCAAACCGAACGGCATCACAAGAAACTCATAGTGCCCGTACCTGGTTCTGAAGGTTGTCTTCGATACATCTGAGTCTTTCACTTGTAACTGATAATAACCAGAACGGAGATCAATCTTTGAAAATACAGTGGCACCTTTTAACTGATCAAACAAGTCATCAATACGAGGCAATGGATACTTGTTCTTGATTGTAGCCTTATTGAGTTGTCTATAATTAATACATAACCTCAACGATCCATCTTTCTTTTAACAAATAAAACCGGTGCACCCCAAGGTGATGAACTGGGTCGAGCAAAACCTATGTCTGTTAGTTCTTGCATTTGCGTTTTCAACTCTTTTAATTCAGTAGGAGTCATTCTATAGGGTGCTATGGATATCAGTGTTGTCCCCAGAACAAGATCTATAGAAAATTCTACCTCTCTAACAGGTGGTAAACCAGGTAATTCTTCTGGAAACACATCATGAAATTCACAAACAACCGGCACTGACTTAATCTTCGATTCAGACACTTTCGTGTCCAACACATATGCAAGATAAACATCATACCCTTTTTTAACATATTTCTGTGCTGATATAGCTGAGATTACACTGGACAACCCATCCAGTTTATCAGATTCAATACGAAGTAATTCACCATTCTGACATTTTAACACAATGTACTTTTGTTTACAATTTACCATTGCATCATGCTGAGTTAACTAGTCCATACCCAGAATTACATCAAATTCATCAAATGGAAATAACATTAAATCAGCCAAGAAACAATAGCCCCGTACCCTTAATGGACAATTTTTACAAACTTTATCCACCATCACATACTGGCCTAGGGGGTTTGAAACTTTAACCACAAATTCAGTGGACTCAATAGGTAAATTTTTAACAGACACTAAATTCGTGCATATGTATGAATGTGTTGAACCAGGATCAATTAAAGAAGTAATATCAGTATCAAGAAGAGAAAATGTACCAGTAATAACATCAGGTACAAAAGCATCCTCACGTGCACGTATAGCATATGTTCTGGCTGGTGCTTGTGCTTCAGATTTAGCAATTGAATCTTTTGTAGCACCTCGGTTACCACTGACATTACTAGGATGACGGGGTGGTCTACCTCTCGAGCCGGGGTTACTTGGCTTCGAAGTCTGAACAGTATCTTTTTCAAGCCTTTCTGGACAATCTTTAAGATAGTGGTCGAGAGAACCACATCTAAAGCAGGCTCCGCTTCTCATACGGCACTCCCCAAAATGAAATTTATTACAATGTTTACATCTAGGTTTGAGACTACCAACACTTATATCACTTGCTACTGATGGAGACGAAAATCTTAGATTAGAACATTGAGAGCCTCGGTGTTTTTCAGAATACCCAACAGATGAGACAAAACGATCATGATATTTCTTTGATTTCTTTGAAGTCGACAATTGTGATTTTCCCATAAATCTTTTACTCAAATTTTGGGCTTCCATCACTTCCTGCCTCTTTTATTTATTTAGTTCTTCAGCTTTATGTGCTCGGTCGGCCAGTACAACAAATTCTTTTAATTCCAGAATCCCAACTAACAACTTGATGTCTTCATTTAATCCCTCTTCAAATCGTTTACACATAGCAACTTTGGTCGAGATACATTCTCTAGCATATTTGCTTAACCGAACAAATCCTCACTCGTATTCAGATACACTCATATTCCCCTGTTTGAGCTCTAAAAATTCTTTCTTTTTCTGATCAAGAAATCTCTGACTAATGTACTTATTTTTTAATTCTGTTTGGAAAAATTCCCATGTAACATTTTCCCTCGGTACAACAGAAATGATGGTATTCCACCACTGGTAAGCTGAGTCTTTTAGCAGAGATACAGCACATTTCAGACATTCTTCAGGTATACAAGACAATTCATCCAAAACCCTGATTGTATTTTCTAGCCAAAATTCAGCCCTTTTCGGATCATCATCAGTTGTTGCTCTAAATTCTTCTGCCCCATATTTACAGATTTTATCTACTGAAGGCTTACCAATTCTAACAGGTTCGGCACCCTGTGGCATCTTTGGAACCGATTGAGGAGTAAGAGGGGGAAGTTGTTGTACAACAGGATTTGTTCTTAAAAATTCTGTAAACCACTCATTCATCATTTGAATGAAGGGTTCTTTTGCCTCCTCACCTCGACCCTCAGATTCGGGCCTTCTACTACTACTAGATGCAGCTCTTTGAACTGAAGCTGAAGCATTGCTTTCAGCTTCCTCAGATTCAGCTCTAGCTCGGTTGGACGACATATATAGCTAAACTCGTACTTGCTACGTTAGTCCAAGAACTAGCTAAACCGTAGCTCTGATACCAATAAATGTAACACCCTTAGCCCATATCCATCGCCAAAACAGAGTTAAAGAGCTTTACCGGAGTTTACAGAACAAATACAATTAATTCATGGCAATTACTATTGATAGCAGAAATCAATCATAGTTAATCATATTGTCCCTTAAATGGACCCTCAAGGCCCAATTTATGCATTCGAAACACAAATTGGGACTAAATCGGGAACTTAGAGAATTTTTTCGCGAAATTTCAAAATTTTTCTTAGGTGCAGGGGACACACGCCCATGTAGTCAGGCCGTGTGGCTCACACGGCCAAGTGACATGATCGTGTTCCAACCCGTGTTCAAATTAGGGTAGCTACTGACTTGAATCACACGGCCAGCCACACGTCCGTGTGCTAGGCCGTGTGGACTATTTAATTTTTGAAAATTAGGTGTAGGATTCACACGGGCAAGACATACGCCTGTGTGTTGGGCTGTGTGTTTCACACAGATGAGACACACGACCGTGTCTCTGCCCGGGTGACCAATTTTGAGCATTCTATTTCTAAATTTTTAAGATGCAGGGGACACACGGCCAAACCACACACCCGTGTGTCTATCCGTGTGGACAAAAACAAGGTCATTTCCAAGCCTTATTTCTCACCCAATATTTGCCTTGTACCTACATTAATACTTGCATATATATAACAACCAATTCAAGATGTTAAAACCAAGCCAACATTAACATTATACTTGATATATCATCACATGTATTCAAACTTACCTTATAAAAAAAACATATATGTGTTTTCCATAATTCAATCTAACCATACCAAGCTCACATATATTAACCATATTATAACCTCAGGTATATATTCACTAAATATATGATTACTAGCAATTCCAATGGATAGATTACAAACAACCATCTACATGCCAACATTGGCCAAGTTAGCCTAAACATGCCATTATACCAAAATAAGTTTGCTATTTATACCAAAACGAACTGAAGAATAGTGTGATGGTGCTCCGACTGATTCCAACCTTTACAAGCTTCCGAGCACTATAAAACAGAGAAAAGAAAACCAAGTAAGCATTTCAAATGCTTAGTAAGTTCGCATAACAAGAATTTAACTTACCGATCATGTACATTCAAAATAAGTATTCAAACATGCATCCAAATCATTAAGGCCATTTGCCTAAACACATATGATCTTAAGAAACTTGTTAGTCATATATATTATGTAAACATCAAATATCAAAGATGAGCTCATCATGTAATAACTTTCACAAACATGTGCTTTTCATATCATATTTCCATATAACATGTGCATTTCAATAATCAATCATCTTAAGTTCAATTCAACCATGTCAAAACTATTCCCGTTGAATTTATTTGAAATATCGATGGATACAAATGTAGTACACTCAAAGTGTACAAAACTGTAAACCGTTAACTCATATTCAGGGATACCCGATTAGGGCACATAATCAAGAAACACTCTCTCGAGCCATATGACAGGATGCTCATGTGAGCCATGTAACAGAATGCTTATCCGGGCTAAATCAACAAACTCATAATAGTTTAGAACAAAAAGCTCATGAAATTAACAAGTAACTCCGAAGAGTTATTATCAGGGAGCTTCGGATAGTCATATAACAGGATGTTCAAGCGAGCCATGTTAGGAAGCTCAGAAAGAGTCTATATTAGGATGCTCATAAAGAGCTGTGTTTGTCTCCGCAATATATGTAGGATCACAATCGATCATATAACAGGACGCTCACAAAGAGCTGCGATAGTTCGCAACACATGCAAAATCACTACCGATCAGGATGCTCGCATGAACCATATAACAGGAAGCTAAAGAGGGCTTATAACAGGATGCTCTTTCGAGATATGGTGTGTCTGCAACATATGCAAGACCACAACCAATACAGGAAATCTTATTTCCATCAAATTTCATTTATTTGAACGAGACTTGTTACTTATCGAGCAATATCGGGCATGTAATTAATTTCATACATTAAACATTTACCGTGTAACACCCCTAACCTGTAACCATCGCCGGTTTAGGGTTAAGAGGCATTACCAGACGATCAGAAACTTTTACGGACATATCATAACTTCATTTGGCAAATCACATCAAAGTGTCACTTAAATAGGTATTTGAGGCCTATAACATGCTTTAGAATAGGGCCGGGACTAAACAAAATACATACAGAAATTCTCAGAAATTTAAAAATTTTTCTAAGTTACAGAGGTCACACGCCCGTGTGGGCAGACCGTGTGCCTCCGACGGCCTCAGACACGCCCATGTGTCTAAGCCGTGTCAAAATAGGGCATACATACTGACTTGTCCACACGGCCGTGGACACGCCCGTGTGCCTCACCCGTGGTCGCTACTGACTTGCACCACACGGCCAGTCACACGCTCGTGTGTCCAGCCTGTGGTCGAGTCTGACTTGTTTTGAAATACAACCACGAGGGACACGTCGAGCCACACGCCCGTGTGCTCAACCGTGTGGGCAAATATAGGCCATTTGCAAGGCCAAAATGCCACCCACACTTTGGGTCATCCATACAAGCACATACAAGCATCATACCAAACACAATTAGCAACCAAAAGCATACCAAATGGTCATCCTTTTCAAATCATTCAAGTACTCTTCAACATACTAACTTATATGCCATTTAACTCAACTTATTCACAAACATTTCTAAGCATAAATCATCCACAACTTACCACTACAAGAGGACATCTACTCATTAAATATATACCAATTTTGCATCAATAAGCTTACCATTACCTTGACCATTTCATTAACTAACAAACCATACCAAACTAAGCATCATATATCTTGAATACTCATACACATCACAACCATTTACCTAGCCATATCACATGGCTATATACATATCTCAAACATAATTCAAAGTGACTAGCCTATACATGCCATACTTAGTATATTCACTTTCAAAAGGTACTAAAAATAGGATTGAGTAGTGTGATGACGATCCTCGACGATCCCTGAGCCTTCCGTAGCTTTAACGATCTATAAAACATAACAAACACACACAAAGTAAGCTTTCAAAAGCTTAGTAAGCCATATACAAATAAACTTAACATGTAATCATATATATATAAGCATAGCAAATCAAATTCATTAACATATTTTCATTTCATACATATAGATTTCTCCTTGGCTCAATTGGTTTGCCATTTCTTACCAACATTTCATATCTCAAAATATCACTTTTGCTTATAGCACACTCAAGCACATATCACATATTGTCTCATCAAATCTACACACATATTCACCTTGGTAAGTTCATACATAGTCTTACCTTTCATACACTTACCTAGTGTACAATTCAAACGTACCTGACTTGTTTATACATATCATGTAATCTTTCATTTCTCGAACTTGCCTGTTGAACCGTTCAGAATCAAATAGGAAGCTCGAAATACTCAGAATGGTTGTACAATGCCAACGTCCCAGACGTGGTCTTACATGTAACCAGATATCGATGCCACTGTCCCAGACAGGGTCTTACACGAATCAATACGATGCCAATGTCCTAGACATGGTCTTACACGTAAATCTCAAATCGATGCCAACATCTCAGACGTGGTCTTACACGATATCATATATCGGACACCTATGTCATGACATATACAATCCTATCTATTCCTAGGTTCGTACGGGACTTTTTCAGATGTTGACATCATGTCGATACTATATTGGATTTGATGTACTCATCATCTCATATACATTCATCATTATAAATTTTCATATGAACATACATATATCAATGTAAATACATTTATTTGTATATGGACTTACCTCGGATTCAGATAACGTACGGACTCGACTATTCGATCACTTTCGACTTTTCGCGATCTAAATTATTTTTCTTCAATTCTTGATCTATACATATTCAAATTTAATCCATATATTCACCAAATCATTCAATTCTATCCAAAAACACATATTTAGGGCAATTTACAAATTAGCCCTCACATTTTCACATTTTAACATTTTAGTCCTTATTACACAAAATAAACAAAATTTACACACACCATGCTTAAGCCAAATATTACCCATGCTCATACAAGTACACGCATTCCATTTATTTCACAATTTAGTCCCTCAAAATATTATTTTCTCAATTAAGTCCAAATTACTCAAAATCACCAAAAATCCAAAGACAAAACATGTTAATCTAACACATATATTTCATATTTCATCATTAAACATCACAAAACTCATGAATTCATCAATGGCATTTTTTAAAATCTTCATCAGTTCACAAAATTGAAGCATGGGTTTTGAAGAACACTAAGCAATGATTACAAAAACGTAGAAATTATCAAAAACCGATCACAAACACATACCCGATTTATGCTTAGACAGTAACAGTCCGGTTTAGAACCTAGTCGGAACAGTGGTTTCGGGACCACAAATCTAAATCAAAAAAATATTTTGATGTTATTTTCCGTGCCTATGATATGTGATTAAGCATGTGTGAAATTTATGTGAATTAATTTGTCCGTTTGTGTGCTTAATTTGACATAAGGATTAAATTGTGAAAGATGCAAAATTTGCATGCTTTATGAAAAGATACCTATTTGACATGGCTTTATAAATATGAGGTCCTTATAATGCAATTGGACCATTTGAAATGGATGGACATTAATGCCATAAGTTAGTGGGAATTTATAATGTTATATTAAAGGTTAAAATATGTAAATTAATAATATATGTTAATATAATAAAACAAATGAAGCATGAAAGTGGGATGTTCATCTTTTCCACCAAATATTGAAAGGAAAGAAAGAGCTTGAGCTTTGTTTCATTCGACCATGGTCTAAGCATATATCAGGTATGTGTTTTTGATCAGTTTTTGATAATTTATACGTTTTTGTAATCGTTGCTTCGTGTTCTTCAAAACCCATGTTTCAATTTTGTGAATTGATGAAGATTTTGAAAAAGGCCATTGATGAATTCATGAGCTTTGAAATGTTTGATGATGAAATATGAAATATATGTGTTAGATTAACATGTTTTGTCTTTGGAGTTTTAGTGATTTTGAGTAATTTGGACTTAATTGAGAAAATAATATTTTGAGGGACTAAATTGTGAAATAAATGAAATGTATGGACTTGTATGAGCATGGGTAATATTCGGCTAAGCATGAGTATAAGCAAATTATGCGAATTTTGTGATTTTGTGAAATAATGACTAAAATGTCAAAATATGAAAATGTGAGGGCTAAATTATGAATTGCCCTAAATATGTGTTTTTGGATTGAATTGAATGATTTGGTGAATAAATGGGTTAAATTTGAATATGTATATATCAAGAACCGAAGAAAACGGACTTAGATCGAGGGAAGTCAAAAGTAATTGAATAGCCGTTTGTTCCGTTCTTCCCGTACGAGGTAAGTCAATATACAAATAAATATATTTGAATTGAGTCATTTATGCATCTATAATATTTACATTGCAATGAATAATGCTCGAGATGTATGTACATGAAATCCGAGGAAGTATCGACAAAGTAACAACGTCCGAGAAGTCCCGTGTGAACCTAGGAATAGATAGGATTATATATGTCATGACATAGGTATCTGATATGGAATATCATGTAAGACCACGTCTGGGACGTTGGCATCGAAAAGAGATATCGTGTAAGACAACGTCTGGGACGTTGGCTTCAATTTGAGACTTACGTGTAAGACCATGTCTGAGACATTGGCATCGTATTTGATTCGTGTAAGACCTTGTCTGGGACAGTGGCATCGATATCTGAGTGCATGTAAGACCTCGTCTGGAACGTTGGCATTTTACGACTATTTTGAGTATTCCGAGTATCCTATTAAATTCCGAACGGTTCAACGGGCAAGTCTGAGATGTGAATGGCTGAGTGAAATGTATAATGATTCAGGTATGTTTGAAAAGTACACTATCTATGTGTACAAAAGGTAAGTATATATATGAACTTACTAAGGTGAATATGTGTATTGCAATGATGAGATAATATGTGATATATGCTTGAATGAGTTATGAGTAAAGTTATATTATGTGCTATGAAATGTGGGTGAGTAATGGCTAAACAAATGAGCCAAAGGATATAAGATGAATTTGCTATGAGTAACATTAATGTCCTTGTATAAATATGGCTATATGCATTTTATGCTAAGTTTATTTGTATATGGCTTACTAAGCTTTTGAAAGCTTACATTGCGTGTGTTTGTTCTGTTTTATAGATTGTCAAAGCTACTGAAGGCTCGGGGATCGTTAAGGATCATCATCACACTACTCAATCCTAATTTTGGTATCTTTTGAAAGTGTAAATATAAAGTATGGCATGTATAGGCTAGTCACTTTGATTTATGTTTGTGATTTGTACATAGCCATGTGATATGGCTAGGTTATGATATGTTATGAATAAGTAGATAAACTATGTTATGTGTTTTGTTAAAGGTTGAGCATATGGTAATATTGATCTATGTTTTGGTGATGAAAAGTCGGTATAATATTGATGGAGAGATGCTATAATGAATTGGTAAGTTTATGGGTGAATATTACTTAGATATACTTGTGATTTGGTTGAATTAAACGACATATAATATGTTGTGATGAAATGTACTTGAATGAGTTGAGAAGGGTGACCATTAGGTATGTTTTTGGTTGCCAATTGTGTTTGGTATGATGCTTGTAGGTGTTTGTATGAATGACCCAAAGTGTTACATTTGATTGGTATTGGAGCTACGGTTTAGTCGATTCTCGGACTAACGTAGCATATGAGAGTCTAGCTATACATCCCATATATATGAAATGTGATAGTGTGATGAATCCTGACGATTAAAATGTGTTTTTTGTATAGTAATGGATCCCGAAAGAGCTGTAGCTGACGATGTAGAAAGCAATGCGCCTGCTCCCGCTCAAGGGATAGCATCATCTGATTCAAGACCGGCTACTAGCGGTCAAGAGGGAGAAGCTAAACAAGCTTTCTTCCAAATGATGAGTGAGTGGTTCACTCAGTTTGTAAGGAATAATCCAGCTGTTTCATAACCTCCACCCCCACTTAATCCTCCTCAGACTTCTGCTATACCTCCGGCCATGAATCTGAATTTGTTGAATAAGCCTCCGGTTGACAAAATCTATAAATATAGGGCTGAAGAGTTCAGGGCCACCAGTGATGACTATGCCGAAAAAGTTGAGTTTTGGCTCGAGAACACAATCCGGGTATTAGATGAAATGTCACTGAATCCTGAAGAATGCATAAAATGTGTTCTTTCTTTGTTACGAGATGCAGCCTATCAATAGTGCAAGACTTTGATTTCTGTGGTTTTAAATGAATGGGTTACTTGGGATTTCTTCAAGTCTGAGTTTCGGAAGAAATACATCAGTCAGAGATTCATAGATCAGAAATGTAAGGAATTCCTGGAAATGAAACAGGGTCGCATGTCTGTCACCGAATACAAACGAGAGTTCGTGAGACTAAGTCAGTATGCTGGGGAATGTGTATCTACCGAGGCAATAATGTGCAAAAGATTTGAAGACGGCCTAAATAAAGATATTCGATTGCTAGTAGGGATTTTGGAGATAAAAGCGTTTGTTGTGCTTGTTGATCGAGCATGCAAGGTTGAGGCACTTGGGAAAGATAAAAGGAAAGCTGAGTCTGAAGCTAGAGATGTGAGAAAAAGATTTCTGAGTAAATCATTTCAGTCTACATTAAAGAAATTCAGAGATGAATATAGTCATTCCAAGGCTAATGTGGGACATTCGAATAGAGATCGTGCGAGATCACAGCCGAATTCTAAAGCTCCAGCTACATCGATAGCTAGTGTGGGAAATATCCGATTTGAATGACCTGAATGTAAACATTATGGTAAAAGACATCCGGGAAGTTGTAGATTGAATGATCGAGCCTGTTTCAGATGCGGATTGTTAGATCATTTCATTAGAGATTGCCCAGAGTCTGTTGAGTAAGAGATTGTTCAGAATCTGAGATCTGATAATGTTTCAGCGAGAGGTAGACCTTCTCGAAATGCAAGAAATGTTAGTAGTAGTCAGAAAAATATGAAAGACACTATTGCAAGATCTGAAGCTAGAGCGCCTGCCAGAGCATATGCCATCCGAGCTCGTGAGGAAGCTTCATCTCCGAATGTTATAACGGGTATATTTACTCTTTATGATACTTCTGTGATTGCATTGATAGACCCAGGTTCTACACATTTGTATATATGCATGAACTTAGTATCTAGTAAGAATTTGCCTGTAGAGTCTACTGAATTTGTTATTAGAGTATCGAACCCCTTAGGTAAAAGTGTCCTGGTTGATAAAGTATGCAAGAACTATTCGTTGATGTTTAGAGATGTTTGTTTTTCGGCTGATTTGACGCTATTACCATTTGATGAGTTTGATATCATTTTGGGTATGGACTAGTTGACACTACATGACGCTGTTGTGAATTGCAAAAGAAAGACCATTGATTTGAGATGTCAGAATGATGAAATAGTTCGGGTTGAGTCTAATTATTTGAATGGGTTTCCTACTGTGATATCTGTGTTAAAAGCTCAGAATTATTTGAAAAAGGGTTATGAAGCTTATTTTGCTTATGTGATTGATTCGAAAGTAACTGAAAAGAAAGTTGAATCAGTGCTAGTGGTTTGTGAATTCCCTGATGTATTTCCTGAAGAATTACCGGGATTGCCTCCGATACGTGAAGTTGAATTTGGTATTGATTTGTATCTGGGAACAACTCCTATTTCGATAGCTCCATACAGAATGGCACCAACGAAGTTGAAAGAGTTAAAGTCACAATTGCAAGAGTTGACTGATAAAGTGTTTGCAAGACCGAGTTTCTCACCTTGGGGTGTTCCTGTTCTGTTTGTGAAAAAGAAAGATGGCACGATGAGAATGTGTATTGATTATCGTCAGTTGAACAAAGTGACTATAAAGAACAAATATCTATTGCCTAGGATCGATGATTTGTTTGATCAGCTTAAAGGAGCTACAGTGTTCTCAAAGATAGATCTGAGATCGGGATAGTACCAGTTGAGAGTAAAAGATTTAGACATTTCGAAAACTGCTTTTAGAACGAGGTACGGGCATTATGAGTTTTTAGTTATGCCTTTCAGACTAACCAATGCTCCTGCTATTTTTATGGATCTGATGAACAGAATTTTCAGACCGTACCTAGATCGATTTGTTGTTGTATTTATTGACGACATTTTGATTTATTCTCGAGATGAAACTGAACATGCTGAACATCTGAGAATTGTGTTGCAAACTCTGCGAGATAAGCAATTGTATGCAAAAGTTAGTAAATGTGAATTCTGGTTGTGAGAAGTTGGTTTTCTGAGACATATTGTATCAGCCTCTGGAATACGAGTTGATCCGAGTAAGATTTCTGCTATTCTGGAATGGAAACCTCTGAAGAATGTGTCTAAAGTTCATAGTTTTCTGGGACTTGCTGGTTATTATCGACGGTTTGTAAAAGGATTTTTGATGATAGCTACTCCGTTGACTAGATTGCTTCAGAAAGATGTGAGATTTGAATGGTCCGATAAATGTCAGAAAAGCTTTGATCAGTTGAAAACTCTATTAACCGAAGCTCCAGTTTTGGTACAACCAGAATCGGGTAAAGAATTCGTGATTTACAGTGATGCTTCATTGAATGGTATGGGATGTGTTCTGATGCAGGAAGGCAAAGTTATAGCTTCTGTCTCGAGACAACTAAAGCTGCATGAAAAGAACTATCCGACACACGATCTTGAGCTAGCTGCGATTGTGTTTGCCTTAAAGATCTGGCGCCATTATCTTTTCGGTGAGAGATGCCACGTGTTTTCAGATCATAAAAGTTTGAAGTACATAATGACTCAAAAAGATTTGAATCTGCGACAGAGAAGATGGTTAGAGTTGTTGAAAGATTACGAGCTTATGATAGATTATCATCCGGGTAAGGCAAATGTTGTTGCTGATGCTCTAAGTCAAAAATCATTGTTTGTACTGCGAGCGATGAATGCTCATCTAAACTTATCTGATGATATTTCAATTTTAGCTGAATTGAAAGTCAAACCATTGTTTTTACAACAAATATGTGTTGCTCAGAAAGTTGATAATGAATTGCTAATGAAACGAGTTCAGTGTAATTCGAATTTCGATTCTGAGTTTCGAGTTGATGATGATGATTTCTTGAGATTTCGAGATCAAATTTGTGTTCCGAGAAATCCAGAGTTGATTCAGCTAATTTTGAATGAAGCTCATAATAGTCGTCTATCTGTTCATCCGGGAAGTACAAAAATGTATCATGATTTGAAGCAACACTATTGGTGGTCTGGTATGAAAAGGGATAATTCTGACTTTGTGTCGAAATGTTTAGTCTGTCAGCAAGTTAAAGCTGAACATCAGGTTCCGAATGGTTTGCTACAACCGATTTTGATTCCCGAATGGAAATGGGACAGAGTGACAATGGATTTTGTTACAGGTTTGCCTTTGACTCCAAGAAAGAAAGATGCAATTTGGGTTGTGGTTGTCAGATTGACGAAATCAGCCCATTTTATTCCGGTACGATCAGATTTCTCACTTGATAAGTTAGCTAAACTTTACATTTCTGATATTGTGAGATTGCAAGGAGTGCCATTGTCTATTGTGTCTGACAGAGATCCGAGGTTTACATCACAATTCTGGAAGAAATTGCAAGAAGCTTTAGGTACGAAATTGCATTTCAGTACAGCTTTTCACCCGCAGACGGATGGTCAATCCGAGCGAATCATTCAGATACTCGAAGATATGTTGAGATGTTGCATCCTTGAGTTTAATGGTACATAGGAATAATATTTGCCATTGATCGAATTTGCATAAAATAATAGTTTTCAGTCGAGCATCAAAATGGCACCTTATGAAGCTTTGTACGGACGCAAATGTCAAACACCTCTGTATTGGTCAGAACTTAGTGAAAATAAGATACACGGGGTCGATTTGATAAAAGACACTGAGCAGAAAGTTAAAGTAATCCGTGATAGTCTGAAAGTAGCGTCTGATCGTCAGAAGTCCTATCCGGACTTGAAAAGAAAAGACATTGAATTCGAAATCAGTGAAAAAGTATTTTTTAAAAGTATCTCCGTGGAAGAAAGTACTCAGATTCAGACGTAAAGGCAAGTTGAGTCCGAGGTTCATCGGACCGTATGAAATCATTGAACGAATTGGACCTGTTGCATATCGATTGTTGTTGCCACCAGAATTAGAAAAGATTCACAATTTATTTCACGTGTCAACGCTTCGTCGATACAGATCCGAGCCATCATTTGTGATTACCCCGTCTGAGATTAAAATCCGATCTGATATGACTTATGAAGAAGAACCGATCCGTATCTTAGCTCGTGAAGTGAAAGAATTGAGAAATAAGAAAATATCGTTAGTAAAAGTGTTATGGCATCGACACGGGGTTGAAGAGGCTACATGGGAGCCTGAAGATGCAATGAGACAACAATATCCAAACCTATTTAACGGTAAGATTTTCGGGGACGAAAATCCCTAAGGGGGAAGAATTGTAACAGTCCAGTTTAGACCCTAGTCGGAACAGTGGTTTCGGGACCACAAATCTGAGTTAGAAAAATATTTTGATATTATTTTCCGTACCTATGATATGTGATTAAGCATGTGTGAAATTTCTGTGAATTAATTTGCCCGTTTGTGTGCTTAATTTGACATAAGGATTAAATTGTGAAAGATGCAAAATTTGCATGCTTTATGAAAAGATACCTATTTGACATGGCTTTATAAATATGGGGTCCTTATAATGCAATTGGACCATTTGAAATGGATGGACATTAATGCCATAAGTTAGTGGGAATTTATAATGTTAAATTAAAGGTTAAAATATGTAAATTAATAATATATGTTAATATAATAAAACAAATGAAGCATGAAAGTGGGATGTTCATCTTTTCCACCGAATATTGAAAGGAAAGAAAGAGCTTGAGCTTTGTTTCATTCGGCCATGGTCTAAGCATAAATCGGGTATGTGTTTTTGATCGGTTTTTGATAATTTCTACGTTTTTGTAATCGTTGCTTCATGTTCTTCAAAACCCATGTTTCAATTTTGTGAATTGATGAAGATTTTGAAAAAGGCCATTGATGAATTCATGAGCTTTGAAATGTTTGATGATAAAATATGAAATATATGTGTTAGATTAACATGTTTTGTCTTTGGAGTTTTAGTGATTTTGAGTAATTTGGACTTAATTGAGAAAATAATATTTTGAGGGACTAAATTGTGAAATAAATGAAATGTATGGACTTGTATGAGCATGGGTAATATTCGGCTAAGCATGAGTATAAGCAAATTATGCGAATTTTGTGATTTTGTGAAATAATGACTAAAATGTCAAAATGTGAAAATGTGAGGGCTAAATTATGAATTGCCCTAAATATGTGTTTTTGGATTGAATTGAATGATTTGGTGAATAAATGGGTTAAATTTGAATATGTATATATCAAGAACCGAAGAAAATGGACTTAGATCGAGGGAAGTCAAAAGTAATTGAATAGCCGTTTGTTCCGTTCTTCCCGTACGAGGTAAGTCGATATACAAATAAATGTATTTGAATTGAGTCATTTATGCATCTATAATATTTAGATTGCAATGAATAATGCTCGAGATGTATGTACATGAAATCCGAGGAAGTATCGACAAAGTAACAACGTCCGAGAAGTCCCGTGTGAACCTAGGAATAGATAGGATTATATATGTCATGACATAGGTATCTGATATGGAATATCGTGTAAGACCACGTCTGGGACATTGGCATCGAAAAGAGACATCGTGTAAGACCACGTCTGGGACGTTGCCTTCAATTTGAGACTTACGTGTAAGACCATGTCTGGGACATTGGCATCGTATTTGATTCGTGTAAGACCCTATCTGGGACAGTGGCATCGATATCTGAGTACATGTCAGACCTCGTCTGGGACGTTGGCATTTTACGACTATTTCGAGCATTCCGAGTATTCTATTAAATTCCGAACGGTTCAACAGGAAAGTCTGAGATGTGAATGGCTGAGTGAATTGTATAATGATTCAGGTATGTTTGTACAAAAGGTACGTATATATATGAACTTACTAAGGTGAATATGTGTATTGCAATGATGAGATAATATGTGATATATGCTTGAATGAGTTATGAGTAAAGTGATATTATGAGCTATGAAATGTGGGTGAGTAATGGCTAAACAAATGAGCCAAAGGATATAAGATGAATTTGCTATGAGTAACATTAATGTCCTTGTATAAATATGGCTATATGCATTTTATGCTAAGTTTATTTGTATATGGCTTACTAAGCTTTTGAAAGCTTACTTTGCATGTGTTTGTTCTGTTTTATAGATCGTCGAAGCTACTGAAGGCTCAGGGATCGTCAAGGATCATCATTACACTACTCAATCCTAATTTTGGTACCTTTTGAAAGTGTAAATATAAAGTATGGCATGTATAGGCTAGTCACTTTGATTTATGTTTGTGATATGTACATAGCCATGTGATATGGCTAGTTGATGATATGTTATGAATAAGTAGATAAGCTATGTTATGTGTTTTGTTAAAGGTTGAGCATATGGTAGTATTGATCTATGTTTTGGTGATGAAAAGTCGGTATAATATTGATGGAGAGATGCTATAATGAATTGGTAAGTTTATGGGTGAATATTACTTAGATATACTTGTGATTTGGTTGAATTAAATGGCATATAATATGTTGTGATGAAATGTACTTGAATGAGTTGAGAAGGATGACCATTTGGTATGTTTTTGGTTGCCAATTGTGTTTGGTATGATGCTTGTAGGTGTTTGTATGAATGACCCAAAGTGTGGGTGGCATTTTGGCCTTGCAAATGGCCTATATTTGCCCACACGGTTGAGCACACGGACGTGTGGCTCGACTGTTTACCTCGTGGTTGCATTTTAAAATCAAGTCAGGCTCGACCACGGGCTGAACACACAGGCGTGTGACTGGCCGTGTGATGCAAGTCAGGCTCCACCACGGGTGAGGCACACGAGCATGTCCATGGCCGTGTGGACAAGTCAGTATGTATGCCCTATTTTGACAGAGCTCGGGCACATGGGCGTGTCTGAGGTCGTGGGAGGCACACGGCCTACCCACACGGGCATGTGACCTCTTTAACTTAGAAAATTTTTTAAATTTCTGAGATTTTTAGTATGTGTTCAGTTTAGTCCCGGCCCCTTACTAAAGCATGATTAAGGTCTCGTAGACCTATATAAGGGACACTTTGATGTGATTTGTCAAATTATGTTATGAAATGTCTATAAAAGATTCCGATTTATCCGGTAACGCCTTTAACCCTAGACCGGCGACAGTTACGGGTTAGGGGTGTTACATAGACCATGGCTGAATGTTCAAATGCTTCAAAACCTATTTTGTTTCTTCTACAATGGGTGGATGAACACATAATGGCCATTATTTTAACTTTGTTTTTATTATACATTAACTTAATTAACAAATTCCATATTTAGCCTTTTTATTATCATTCATTTTCCACTAACATATGGCATTTGTGTCCATTCAAAATCCTTTTAGTTTAATAACAACATAAGGACTTCACATAATAAAAGCCATAACAAATAGATACCTTTACTTAAAGCATGCTAATTTTGCATTTAATGCAATTTAGTCCTTTCCTCTAATTAAGCACACAAATGACAAAATTAATTCACGAAACTTTCACACATGCTTTATCATATACTGCAGACACAGAAAATAATATTAAAATATTTTATAGACTCAGATTTGTGGTCCCGAAACCACTATTCCGACTAGGATCAAAACCGAACTGTTACAATTCCCCCTTAGTGATTTTCGTCCCCGAAAATCTTACCGTTAAACAGATTCGGATATTGTTGTCTCATGAAATCTTCAGGCTCCCACATAGCCTCTTCCACTCTGTGTCGATGCCACAATACTTTTACTAACGGAATTTTCTTATTTCTCAATTCTTCACTTCACGAGCTAAGATACGGATCGGTTCCTCTTCATAAGTCATATCAGATCGAATTTTAATCTCAGACGGAGTAATCACATGTGATGGATCAGATCTGTATCGACGAAGCATTGACACGTGGAATACATTATGAATCTTTTCCAGCTCAGGTGGCAACAACAATCTATATGCTACAGGTCCGATACGCTCAATAATTTCATACGGTCCGATGAACCTCGGACTCAATTTACCTTTACGTCCGAATCGAAGTACTTTCTTCCACGGAGATACTTTCAAAAACACTTTATCGCCGATCTCAAACTCAATATCTTTTTGTTTCAAATTTGCATAAGATTTCTGACGATTAGACACTGCTTTCAGACTATCACGGATTACTTTCACTTTCTGTTCAGTGTCTTTTATCAAATCAACCCCTTGTATCTTATTTTCACTGAGTTCTAACCAGTACATAGGTGTTCAACATTTGCGTCCATACAAAGCTTCATAAGGTGCCATTTTGATGCTCGACTGAAAACTATTATTATATACAAATTCGATCAATGGCAAATATTGTTCCCATGTACCATTAAACTCAAGGATGCAACATCTCAACATATCCTCGAGAATCTAAATAATCCGTTTAGACTGACCATCCGTCTGTGGGTGAAAAGCCGTACTGAAATGCAATTCTGTACCTAAAGCTTCTTGCAATTTCTTCCAGAATCGTGATGTAAATCTCATATCTCTATCAGACACAATAGACAATGGCACTCCGTGCAATCTCACAATATCAGAAATATAAAGCTCAGCTAACTTATCAAGTAAGTAATCAGATCGTACCGGAATAAAATGGGCAGATTTCGTCAATCGATCAACTACGATCCAAATTGTATCTTTCTTTCTCGGAGTCAATGGCAATCGATCAACATTTGGCGTCATCATATATTTGTTGTAAAAACACATGGCATTTCTCACCGAAAAGATAATAACGCCAAATCTTTAATGCAAAAACAATTGCAGCTAGTTCAAGATTGTTTGTCGGATAGTTCTTTTCATGCGGCTTCAACTGTCTCGAGGCATAAGCTATAACTTTGCCTTCCTGCATCAAAACACATCCCAGACCATTTAACGAAGCATCACTATAAATCACGAATTCTTTACCCGATTCTGGTTGTACCAAAACTGGAGCTTCAGTCAATAGAGTTTTCAATTGATCAAAGCTTTTCTGACATTTATCAGACCATTCAAACCTCACATCTTTCTAAAGTAATCTAGTCAACGGAGTAGCTATCATCGAGAATCCTTTTACAAACCGACGATAATAACCAGCTAGTCCTAGAAAACTACAGACTTCAGGCACATTCTTCGGAGGTTTCCATTCCAAAATAGTAGAAATCTTACTCGGATCAACCCGTATTCCAGAGGCTGATACAATATGTCGCAGAAAACCAACTTCTCGCAACCAAAATTCACATTTACTGAACTTTGCATACAATTGCTTATCTCGCAGAGTTTGCAAAACAATTCTCAAATGCTCAGCATGCTCAATCTCATCATGTGAATAAATCAAGATGTCGCCAATGAATACAACAACAAATTAATCTAAATACGGTGCAAAATTACATTTCATCGGATCCATAAAAGCAAAGAGGAGCATTTGTTAGTCCAAAAGGCATAACTAAAAACTCATAATGCCCGTACCTGCGCTTAAAGCGATCTTTGGAATATCTCGAATCTTTTGACCGCAGGCCTGGTAGTATCCCGATCTCGAGATCTATCTTTGAAAAACACGATGGCTCCTTTAAGTCGATCAAATAAATCATCAATTCTAGGCGAGAGGATATTTGTTCTTTATAGTCGCCTTGTTCAAAGCGCGATAATCAATGCACATTCTCATCGTGCCATCTTTCTTTTTCACAAATAGAACAGGAGCACCCCAAGGTGAGAAACTCGGTCTTGCAAACCCTCTGCCAGTCAACTCTTGCAACTGTGACTTTAACTCTTTCAACTCTGTTGGTGACATTCTATACGGAGCTATCGAAATAAGAGTTGTTCCCGGTAACAAATCAATACCAAATTCAACTTCACGTATAGGAGGTAATCCCGACAATTCTTCAGGAAATACATCAGGAAATCCACAAACCACTGGCACTGATTCAACTTTCCTTTCAGTCACTTTTGAGTCAATTACATAAGTAAAATAAGCTTCATAACCCTTTTTCACATAATTCTGAGCTTTCATTACTGATATCACAACTGGTAGTCCATTCATATCGTTAGACTCAATCCGAACTATTTCATCATTCTGACATCTCAAATAAATAGTTTTTCTTTTGCAGTTCACAACAGCATCATGCAACGTTAACCAGTGCATACCCAAAATTATATCAAACTCATCAAATGGTAATAGCATCAGATCAGCCGGAAAACAAACATTTCTAAACATCAACGGACAGTTCTTGCATACTTTGTCAACCAAGACACTTTTACCTAAGGGGTTCGATACTCTAATAACAAATTCAGTAGACTCTACAGGTAAAGTCTTACTGGATACTAAGTTCATGCATATATACGAATGTGTAGAACCTGGGTCTATCAATGCAATCATAGAAGTATTATAAAGAGTAAATGTACCTGTTATAACATCCAAAGATGAAGTTTCCTCACGAGTTCGGATGGCATATGCTCTGGCATGCGCTCTAGCTTCAAATCTCGCACCAGTGTCTTTCATAGTTCTCTGACTACCACTGACATTTCTTGCATTTCGGGAAGGTCTACCTCTCGCTGAAACATTATCAGATCTCAGATTCTGAACAATCTCTTGCTCAACAGACTCTAGGCAATCTCAGATGAAATGATCTAACGATCAACATCTAAAACAAGCTCGATCATTCAATCTACAACTACCTGGATGTCTTTTACCACAATGCTTACATTCAGATCGCTCGATCGGACATTTCCCACACTAGCTATCGATGTAGCTGGAGCTTTAAAATTCGACTGTGATCTAGCTCTATCTCTCAGATTCGAATGTCCCACATTAGTTCTGAAACGGCTATGCTCATCTCTGAATTTCTTTGAAGTAGACTAAAATGATTTGCTCGAAAATCTCTTTCTCGCATCTCTGACTTCAGACTCAGCTTTTCTTTTGTCATTCCCGAGTGCCTCAGCTTTGCACGCTCGATCAACAAGCACAACGAACTCTTTTATTTCCAGAATTCCAACTAGCAAGCGAATATCTTCATTCAATCCATCTTCAAATCTCTTACACATTATCGCTTTAGTTGAAACACATTCTCGAGCATACTGACTTAATCTTACAAACTCTCGTTCATACTCGGTAACAGACATACGTCCCTATTTCAGTTCCAAAAACTCTTTTCATTTCTGATCAATAAATCTTTGACTAATGTATTTCTTCCGAAACTCGAACTGGAAGAAATCCCAAGTAACCCGTTCTTTCGGAACAACAGAAATCAAAGTCTTCCACCATTGATAGGCTGCATCTCGTAACAAATAAACAACACACTTTATGCATTCGTCAAGGGTCAATGACATTTCATCAAATACTCGTATTATGTTCTCAAGCCAAAACTAGCTTTCTCAGCATCGTCATCACTAGTAGCCCTGAACTCTTCGGCCCCATACTTACGGATTTTGTCAACTGGAGGTTTATTCAATAGGTTCAGATTCATAACCGGAGGCACAACTGAAGTATGAGGAGGATTAGGCGGGGTGGAGGTTGTGAAACAGCCGAATTAGTTCTTACGTATTGAGTGAACCACTCGTTCATCATTTGGAAGAAGGCTTGTTTAGCATCTCCCTCTTGACCGCTAATAGCCGGTCTCGAATCAGATGGCATTGTCCCTTGAGCGGGAGTAGATGCATTGCTTTCAACGTCATCAGCTACGGCTCTTTCGAGATCCATTACTATACGAAAACACATTTTACACGTCAGGATTCATCACACTATCACATTTCATATATATATGGCATGTATAGCTAGACTCTCACACGCTACGTTAGTCCGAGAATCGACTAAACCGTAGCTCTGATACCAACCAAATGTAACACCCCTAACCTGTAACCATCACTAGTTTAGGGTTAAGAGGCATTACCAGACAATCAGAAAATTTTACGGACATCTCATAATTTAATTTGGAAAATCACATCAAAGTGTCCCTTAAATAGGTCTTTGAGACCTATAACATGCTTTAGAATAGGGCCGGGACTAAACCAAATACATACAAAAATTCTCAGAAATTTAAAACTTTTTCTAAGTTACAGAGGTCACACGCCCGTGTGGGCAGGCCGTGTGCCTCCCACGGCCTCAGACACGCCCATGTGTCTAAGCCGTGTCAAAACAGGGCATACATATTGACTTGTCCACACGGCCGTGGACACGCCCGTGTGCCTCACCTGTGGTCGCTACTGACTTGCACCACACGGCCAGCCACACGCCCGTGTGTCCAGCCCGTGGTCGAGTCTGACTTGTTTTGAAATACAACCACGAGGGACACGGTCGAGCCACACGCCCGTGTACTAAACCGTGTGGGCAAATATAGGCCATTTGCAAGGCCAAAATGCCACCCACACTTTGGGTCATCCATACAAGCACATGCAAGCATCATACCAAACACAATTAGCAACCAAAAGCATACCAAATGGTCATCCTTTTAACCTCATTCAAGTACTCTTCAACATACTAACTTATATGCCATTTAACTCAACTTATTCACAAACATTTCTAAGCATAAATCATCCACAACTTACCACTACAAGAGGACATCTACTCATCAAATATATACCAATTTTGCATCAACAAGCTTACCATTACCTTGACCATTTCATTAACTAACAAACCATACCAAACTAAGCATCATATAGCTTGACTACTCATACACATCGCAGCCATTTACCTAGCCATATCACATGGCTATATACATATCTCAAACATAATTGAAAGTAACTAGCCTATACATGCCATACTTAGTATATTCACTTTCAAAAGGTACCAAAAATAGGATTGAGTAGTGTGATGATGATCCTCGACGATCCCCGAGCCTTTCGTAGCTTTAACAATCTATAAAACAGAACAAACACACACAAAGTAAGCTTTCAAAAGCTTAGTAAGCCATATACAAATAAACTTAACATGTAATCATATATATATAAGCATAGCAAATCAAATTCATTAACATATTTTCATTTCATACATATAGATTTCTCCTTGGCTCAATTGGTTTGCCATTTCTTACCAACATTTCATATCTCAAAATATCACTTTTGCTCATAGCACACTCAAGCACATATCACATATTGTCTCATCAAATCTATACACATATTCACCTTGGTAAGTTCATACATATTCTTACCTTTCATACACTTACTTAGTGTACAATTCAAACATACCTGACTTGTTTATACATTTCACATAATCTTTCATTTCTCAGACTTGCCCGTTGAACCGTTCGAAATCAAATAGGAAGCTCGAAATACCGGAAATGGTCGTACAATGCCAACGCCCCGCACGTGGTCTTACATGTAACCGGATATCGATGCCCTTTGTCCCGCACGGTCTTACACGAATCAATACGATGCCAATGTCCCAGACATGGTCTTACACGTAAATCTCAAATCGATGCCAACGTCCCAGACGTGGTCTTACACGATATCACATATCGGACACCTATGTCATGACATATACAATCCTATCTATTCCTAGGTCCGTACGGGACTTTTTCGGATGTTGACATCATGCCAATACTATCTCGGATTTCATGTACTCATCATCTCATATACATTCATCATTATAAACTTTCATATGAACATACATATATCAATGTAAATACATTTATTTGTATATAGACTTACCTCGGATTCGGATAAGTACAGACTCGACTATTCGATCACTTTCGACTTTCTGCGATCTAAATCCGTTTTCTTTAATTCTTGATCTATACATATTCAAATTTAATCCATTTATTCACCAAATCATTCAATTCAATCCAAAAACACATATTTAGGGTAATTTACAAATTAGCCCTCACATTTTCACATTTTGACATTTTAGTCCTTATTACACAAAATCAAAAAATACACAAAATTTACACACACCATGCTTAGGCCGAATATTACCCATGCTCATACAAGTCCACACATTCCATTTATTTCATAATTTAGTCCCTCAAAATATTATTTTCTCAATTAAGTCCAAATTACTCAAAATCACCAAAAATCCAAAGACAAAACATGTTAATCTAACACATATATTTCATATTTCATCATTAAACATCACAAAACTCATGAATTCATCAAAGGCATTTTTCAAAATCTTCGTCAATTCACAAAATTGAAGCATGGGTTTTGAAGAAAACTAAGCAACAATTACAAAAACGTAGAATTTATCAAAAACCGATCAAAAACACATACCCGATTTATGCTTAGACCATGGCCGAATGTTCAAATGCTTCAAAACCTATTTTGTTTCTTCTACAATCGGTGGATGAACACATAATGGCCATTATTTTAACTTTGTTTTTATTATACATTAACTTAATTAACAAATTCCATATTTAGCCTTTTTATTATCATTCATTTTCCACTAACATATGGCATTTGTGTCCATTCAAAATCCTTTTGGTTTAATAACAACATAAGGACTTCACATAATAAAAGCCATAACAAATAGATACCTTTACATAAAGCATGCTAATTTTGCATTTAATGCAATTTAGTCCTTTCCTCTAATTAAGCACACAAATGACAAAATTAATTCACGAAACTTTCACACATGCTTTACCATATACTGCAGACATAGAAAATAATATTAAAATATTTTTCAGACTCAGATTTGTGGTCCCAAAACCAGTATTCCGACTAGGGTCAAAACTAGACTGTTACATACCGGGCATTATCGGATATTCAATCAATTTCATATACATGGCAATAATATAATTCACATATACAACATTCAATTCAAGCATATAAATATACATAGTTTAGTTACACAAACTTACCTCATCACTTGTTCGTCTACGGAAATCTACTAATCCGACACTTTTTCTTTTCCTCGATCTAACTTTGTATTTGAGTTATCCGAATCTATATAAATGAATTTAACGTCAATTTAATTCATTTCATATTCAATTTAATTCAATTCACATCCTAGGAAAAATTACCATTTTTCCCCTATACTTTTCATAAATAATGATTTCGTCCCTAGGCTCGGAAATGAAATTCATGCAATTTAATCCTTATTCCAAGCTTAACCGATTTTTACATATAACATTTACAGCACATATATTTCATAAAAATCAGAAATTTTCCATGAATTTTACAT
Organism: Gossypium sturtianum; assembly: GCA_025698515.1. Lineage (NCBI taxonomy): Eukaryota > Viridiplantae > Streptophyta > Magnoliopsida > Malvales > Malvaceae > Gossypium > Gossypium sturtianum. The sequence continues at coordinate 109,219,154 of CM046945.1, forward strand.
ATTTACAATTTAGTCCCTAAATCACAATTTCATGAAAATTCATTTTACAAAAGTTGTTTATCTATCAACAACATTTCATTTTCTACTATAAATTTCAAAACTTCAGCATATTCATCCATGGAAAAATTTTAATAATTTGATAACTTTACAAATTGATCCCCAAAGTAGCTAGATTAGGTTATTCTGATCTCAAAAATATAAAAATTACTAAAAATGGGACAAGATTACTTACCCAATTAGGCTTGCTTGATTTTCTTTCTCTTTCCTAGGGTTTCCATAGAATTTGGGGATGAAGATGATATAAAATGATGATATTAAACATTTATTTTATTTATCATCTTTTATTTATTTCAATTTCCAATTTAGTCCTTTTTCTTTTTCTAAATTTCCATAGATGAATCATCAAAAATATCTACTAACTTTTCTTAATGGTCTAATTTCCAAATAAGGACCTCAAGTTTTGAATTCCATATCTATTTGATACTTATAGCTACTAGAACTCAACTTTTGCATTTTATGCAATTTGGTCCTTTCAATAATTAAACATGAAATCGGTATAATTTTCTTATCAAAATTTTCATACGTCTTTCCTATCATAATGCAGACCATGCAATATTATTAAAATAAATTTTCGTTCTGTCTCGGATTTGTGGTCCCGAAACCACAGTTCCAATTTCACTGAAAACGGATTGTTATAATTCTGCATTAGTGATCTATCAACTCAAAGGTGAATGGGAGACAAGAGATCCCAAGTTGATTGAGTATAGAAGGCTGGTCCTAGAGTTAATTAAAGAGTTTGATGACATCACCTTCTGCTACCTTCCGCGAGATGAAAACCAGATGGCTGATGCCCTAGCTACCTTAGCTTCCATGGTCAAAATGAACAAAGAAGAGGATGTAAAACCTATCTGGATGAGTATTTATGAGACTCTGGCTCATTGTTACAACATCGAGGAAGAGGAAAAAGATGATCACCCTTGGTACCACGATATACTGCGATATGTAAAGAATCATGAATACCCTAATCAGGCGACCGAGAATGATAAAAGAACGCTGAGGAGACTGACCAATGACTATGTCCTAGATGGGGAGATCCTGTATAAAAGAAGAAAGGATCAGGTGCTACTAAGATGTGTAGACGCCATTGAGGCCAAGAAGATTTTAGAAGAAGTCCATAAGGGCGTCTACGAAACGCATGCTAATGGTTTTACAATGGCCAAGCAAATCATGAGATTCGGGTATTATTGGTCCACCATGGAAGGGGATTGTATCAATTATGCCAAGAGATGTCATAAGTGTCAAATTTATGTGCCTCCTTCACCTCTTCATGTTATGACTTCTCCATGGCCTTTCTCTATGTGGGCATGGATGTCATTGGGCCGATCTCGCCAAAGGCTTCCAATGGGCATCGATTCATCTTTGTAGTCATTAATTACTTCACCAAATGGGTAGAGGCCACTTCTTACTCCAATGTCACGAAATCGGCAGTCAGTCAATTCTTAAGAAAGAGATCATATGCCGGTATGGGATACCAGAAAAGATTTTATCTGACAATGTATTGAACTTGAACAACAGCACGATAGCGGAGGTCTATAGTCAATTCAAGATCAAACACCACAACTCGTCACCATATCGCCCAAAAATGAATGGTGCGGTGGAGGCAGCCAATAAGAACATTAAGAAGATCGTGGGGAAAATGACTGAGACTTATAAAGATTGACATATGAAGTTACCATTTGCCCTCTATGCTTATCGAACGTCTGTCAAGACCTCCACCGGGGCAACGCCTTTCTCATTGGTTTATGGAATGGAGGCAGTTTTGCCCATTGAAGTTGAGATTCCTTCTCTCCAAGTTTTGTCAGAATTGAAGTTAGATGAAGCAAAATGGATCTAATCCCGATATGATCGACTGAACTTGATTAAAGAGAAGAGGTGGAAGGCTATCTGTCATGGTCAGATGTACCAAAAATGAATGATGCGAGCTTATGAAAAAAAGGTTCGCCCCATAGAATTCCATGAGAGGGACCTGGTATTGAAAAAGATTCTTCCCATACAAAAAGACTTCAAAGGAAAGTGGATGCCAAATTGGGAAAAACCTTGTAACAGCCCGATTTTAGCTAAATCAGAACAGTGGTTTTGGAACCACAAATCTGAAGTCATAAAATTATTTTAATATTATTTTTGGTGTTTACAGTATGTGAATTAATATGTGTGAAATTTTCGTGTGAAAATTTTATTGTTTGTGTGCTCAATTTGCTAAAAGGGCTTATTCGCGTATAATGCAAAAGTGACTTGCTATTTGTTAAAGTGCTATATTGCTATGGATTTTATAATGTGGGGTCCTTATGTTGATATTATACCATTGAAATTATGGATGGACACAAAAGCCTAAGGTTAGTGGATTTTAAATGAAATTAAAAAGGTTAAAATAGTAAATTATGTGTTAATATGAAATTAAATAAAATAAAACATAAAACATGGTTTTGTTCATCTTTCATGACCAAAACTACAAAAGAAAAAGAAAGAAAAAGAGCAAGCTAGGTTCGGCACTCATTTTTCTTGATTGAGGTATGTAAATTGCTCGATTTTTGATAATTTTTATGTTTTTTGAGATCGTTGCTTCGAATACTAGCTAGCCCATGCTTGAATTTTTGAATTGGTTGTGGATTTTGTGATTTTCCATTGTTGATAGCTTGAGATTTTTGTTGTTTGATGATAAAAAAAATCCTTGTTGATATATTATTATGTTTAATTAAGTGATTTTTGGTAAAAATGAGTATTATGGATTAAATTGTGAAATTTGCAAATTAAGGGGTCAAAATGTGAAATAAATGAAATAAATGGGCTACTAGGGACCTAGGAAGAATTCGGCCTAACATGGGTTTGATGAGATTTTGTGCATTTTGTGTTATTTTGAAATAGGGACTAAATTGAGAAAATGTGAAATGTTAGGGGCTAAAGTGCAAAATGCCCAAATTATGTATTTTTGGATGAAATTGAATGACTGTGTTATTAAACAAGCCAAATTTGTATTAATTTAGATCAAGAAAGAAAGAAATCAGATTTGGATCGGGGGAAGTCGAAGGTGGTCGAATAGCCATTCCGGTCTGTTCGTCTCCGTACGAGGTATGTCCATAAGTTAATAAATGATGTTAAATTCAAATGTATTCATTATCTACATAGCCGAATTGAATTGTATGCTTATATAACTACATTTTCGAATTGAAATTAGCATTGGATAAATTGTTACGAGCATGAATCGATCGAATTACGACGTCCGAAAGCCCCGTACGAACCATAGGAATAGTTTAGGATACGAATGTCATGACATTAGGACTTCTGATGTGTAATTCGTGTAAGACCATGTCTGGGACATTGGCATCGAAGTGAGAAAACATGTAAGACCATGTCTGGGACATTGGCATCGTATATGATTCGTGTAAGACCCTGTCTGGGACAGTGGCATCGATATGTGATAGCATGTAAGACCGTATCCGGGATATGGCATTGTACGAGCTTATTATGATTTCCGTGTATCCTTAACAATTTCGAACGGTTCAACGAGCAATGACAAGTCAAGAACGATTGTGAAATTGAGCTAAATGAATCAGGTATGTGTGAAGTTTATATGTTTATGAAAAGTAAAGGTAAGAAAAGTACCAAATGTGATTATATGAATTTTCTAAGTATGATGAATGTATATGCAGTTTAGATTTATTAATTTCAGACTAGTTAAATTGAATTATTAATACCACTGAAATGATTTACTTGCTTATGGCTTACTAAGCTATCCAAGCTTACTTCGTGTGTTTAATCGTTGTTTTATAGATTTTGAAAGCTAGCTACGAGGTTCGGGGATCGTCTTGGAACATTGTCACACTATCGATCGCTATTTCAGTATTTTAAAAGTTTGAAACTATGAATATATTGCATGTATAGGCTAGTATTATTATGTTTGGTTTTGAAATTTTTATGTATATTTAGCCATGCGAAAATGGCTTGATCTGATGCTTAAATTCGGGTATATTTGATTATGATATAAGTTTATTTTGGTAAGTATGTTTCATGGCATGTATGTATGGTGTTTTGGTTATATGTCTTGATTGGTTATGACATGAATGACTTATAAATTAGTTCATGTTGATAAGATTAATACATGGTATATATACTTATGGTGTTTGGATATATGATTCGGCAATGGGTAATGGTAAGCATAGTGTATCATTCGGCTTAAGCAATGAAGTAAATGATGGATGCATGTTTAAGTCATGGTATGTGATATATTAGTTAAGTAATGTTTATGTCATATGTGTGTGTATTTGCTTTGATCATTTTGTGAGATAAGAATTAGGTTATACAATGCATGTTTATATTCGGCTAATCTTAAGTGAAATAAATGTATATGCCTATGATACGATCATTTGTGGTTTGGCTATTTTGATTTGGTTTGTGCAGGCAAGTATACACATATATTATGCTTGAATAGTTGGTTATTTAGGTTAAGTTTTTTTATATAGTTCCTTGGATGGTTGAAAGAGTGATGTTTAAGAATGATTTATGGCATACGATATAGGCATGATATGTGTTATTTTATTATGTACAAAAATGGTTCATTTTGATGGAGTAAAATGCGTATTATATATATATATATATATATTAGCATCAAAGTCATGTTCAGCCATGTTGCAATGTTACTATGGTTGCATATGCGTTTGGTTATTAAATGGTGTAAAATGGTTCGATTGGTTTTATTATGCGCATGTGTAGAGTTAAGAAATGATATGTTTGATATTCGGAAAATGAAATAGTATGAAACTTAGTACGAATGTTAAGGCTATTTGATGATCGAATTGAAAGCTCTTTGTACGGTAGAACTAATGATGTTTAGATGTGATTTTTGGTATGCAATTTGGGTATGTTTTAACTTGTTATTTGAGTTCAGAAATGGTTCATATATGATAATGTTAAATGTGCATATGACTATGATGTTTAAAATCTGTACTTGACCATTTTGTGAAGTTATTTATGCCAAATATGCTAAAGGACAATAAGCAGTGTGATATGGATTATTCGGTTTAATATGCGCATGTATTAAAGTAATATGCTTGATAATCAGCTTATGAAATATTTGTTTTGATATATGCTCGATATATGTTATGTAATGATATATGATTGAATAAAATTTTAATATGCGAATGATATGCATATAGGAGTATTAAGGTTCGAAATTTGAATAGGATAAGTATATTGATGTGGTTAATTTACGAAGCATGAAAAGAAATGAATGCCTGTTCTGAGCTATGTTTTGTTCGGTAATGCCTCATAACCCTAATCCAGTGACGGATACGGGTTAGGGGTGTTACAAACCTTATGTGGTAAAGAAGGCCTTTTTTGGAGGAGCGCTGATTTTTACCGAGATGGATGGCAAAAACCTTCCTAATCCTGTGAATTCGGATTCAGTTAAGAAATACTTCACCTAAAAAAGAAAAAAGGGAGAGGCCAAGGCGAAAACTCGCAAAGGACGCCTTGAGACCAAAGGGGTTTTGAGTTGAAAACCCAAAAAAAGGCAGCTCAAATTTGGATTGAAGATTGAATATGTGATGGTCGGGTTTTCTCGGAAAGAAGAATGTTACATCTTAGGGCATCAACAAAGTACTCTAGATCTTCTAGACACATATCAAGCTCAAAATGGTCCTTAAGAAGTTTTGTGCAGAGAAGCTCATACTGCGATAGTTGGGGCACCTATTTTCATCTTACTCATTTTGTATTTTAGTAACGTTTGCTATCTTTGATTAATCTATTCATTTCGAGCTCTGCCCCCAATAAATTTCAATCTTGTCCATTGTTACAATATTTTTCAAGCATTTTTACATTGAAATAACGGTTAATGGACCAACAAAATTTAAGAAAAAGGATTTTTTGCATATTGCTCTGAAAGGTTTCTAAAAAGTACAAGGACCTGAAATAGAACTACTGGTCAGAACTAACCAAATCTAAGAGTTGGAAATGTTTGGGAACGAATAGTTTAAATTATGATTATTTCTTCGGTTTTCTGTCAAAGATACCAGCTGAATAAGAAGGCAGGGTAATACATCAGTGATAGAACCTTGATAAACAACGAGCAATGTCAACCTAAGCATTAAAAGGGGAATCATTCTCGAAAAATGACATTCTGCATTCATGCAAATATCATTCATACACATCTAGTTAGGAGCATTTGATTTATTCTGATCATAACATCCTAATCGATTGGCATAAATATAGACTCATGAAATAGATTCTACAGGTTAGGTTCCACAGAGAACGGTGTAACAGATCAGTGAAACCAAAAATCCTATACCCCTGAAGTTGTAGTGGGACGAATTGAAGTCATCGTGACGAATTTTATCTCCCTGAAGTTGCAGCGGAACAGATTAAAGCTACAAGTTACAAATCTTATCTCCCTAAAGTTGCAGTGGAGCAGATTGAAGATAGCGAATCTTATTTCCCTGAAGTTGTAGTGGAACAGATTAAAGCTACAAGTTACAAATCTTATCTCCCTGAAGTTACAGTTAATCAGATTGAAGGTAGCGAATCTTATTTCCCTGAAGTTGCAGTGGAACAGATTAAAGCTACAAGTTACAAATCTTATCTCCCTGAAGTTACAGTGGAGCAGATTGAAGATAGCAAATCTTATTTCCCCGAAGTTGCAGTGGAACAGATTAAAGCTACAAGTTGCAAATCTTATCTCCCTGAAGTTGCAGTGGAGCAGATTGAAGCTACTAATCTTATCTCCCTGAAGTTGCAGTGGAGCAGATTGAAGTAACAAATCCTATACCTCTGAAGTTGCAGTGGGTTAGAATGATGCTACTTGAAGAAGGGAAGCACCAAAGAAGTCAAGATTCGGCAAGACCAAGAAAAATTGGCCTTTTTAAAGTCTTTGCTCCATTCCCGTTACACGACAATGAGCAAAGAGGGGCAGCTGTAACAGGCCAATTCTGCCTGGCCTACTATGAACAAAAAATAACAAAATAAATAAAACCAAATAAATAAACAGTACAAAGCCCAAATTAAAATGATAGCCCACTTACCAAAAAAAAACCTAAAGGCTCAAATGGCCCAAAAGCCTAAAAAATTTTCAGAAACAGAAACCCTAATCTAGTGCATGTGCGCTGCCCCTCCCACGTCAGCACTGCTCCTAGCCTCTGCCACCACCAATTGCTCCTCAACCACCACCTGCAAAAAACAGCAAACAACACGCAAAATAACAATAGCCAAAGCATAGATAAAAAGAAAAAAGAAAATAAATATTGTAATCTGAAAACGACTATAAAAGTCGAATCTTTGTAAGGCTTTCGAGTTTTTTTTTATTTTTTTGGAATAGAAATCAAAGAGAGAAAAATACAAAAAAAAAATCAAAACGAAACACAAAGAAAAATTAAAGACCGTTGACCCCCTGACTGTTGACCCCCTGGGGAAGGACACGTGTCTAGAAGCTTTGGTATAATTTCCCATTTAGTCCCTGCTTATTTTAGCGTGTTTCATTTTGGTCCCCTATTCTATTTTTTTTATTTTTACAATTTACACCCCTAAATTTTGATTAAATTTCGGTCTAGTCCTTATTTATTTATTTTATTATAATTTAGCCCCTTTATTATTTATTTTATTCCGATTTATCCTTTTAATTTCATTTAAGTTATGATTTAGTCCTTTACTTTTCACCCTTTTGTAAATTGTTTCCTTTTATTTTTTATTTTTTATTTACATATTATTTATTATTCCTTTTATTTTATTCATTTACTTGCTTATTTATTTACTTATTTATTTATTATTCATTTATTTTATTTTAATTCATTTATTCATTTATTTGTTATTCCTTCATTTTTTTAATATTTAAAATTTTCTATTTCCTTTTTTCGAGTATTTATTTCTTTTTTTTTTCTTCTTCATGCCTGTATTATTATTATTATTACTATTTTATTATCTATTTATCTAGTTATTTATTACTTCTTTATTTTTATACATATTTAAAAATTAAATTGCTTACATTTTTATTTTTATTTGCACATTTGTTATTCTCGTTATTATTATTATCATTATTATTATTTACTTTCCTCGATTATTTATTATTAATACTAGAATAATAATTATAATATGATAGTTGCAATCGTCATTACAAATTGGCATTTTATCACTATCGTAGTTACATCATTGTCATTTGTTAGTATGGCATTTTATTTTTTTATACAACATCGTTTCATTTTTTATACGCTTCCCTTTTTTTTTATTTTGTTATAACAATGCCACAAGTTGTGTTTAAATGTACTTATCCATTTTTATGCTATGCCCAAGTAAGCTAAATACATATTACTTTAAATATTGCGTTCGTTTTTTTGCACTATGCATAAAAAAGTAAAATTTTTAAACCGAGGCAATGTTCATTATTTTTGGAATTAGAAGAGTCGTGTCCCTAACTTACGGGATATGGCTTCTTTTTTAAAACTGAAATAATCAAATATCCATTTCAAAAATATAAAAATGAGATTCAAGTAACGATTAAATGGCATTTATTCTTGATTTTGAAGATTTAAGGCATTGTGTCGTAACTTACGGGACATTATCCTTCCTTCTCGATTAACTTAAAAAAACCTTTTTCATGAAAATTAATTTAGTAATGCCTTAAGAAAGGGAACGTGTTTGAAACGCCCTTTCAAATTTTCAATTCTCGACACTAAGACATCAAGTAATTAACTAGGTACCATTTTTGGGCGTCATGAGGGTGCTAATCCTTCCTCGTGCGTAACCGACTCCCGAACTCATTTTCTGAATTTTATAGACCAAAAATTGATGTTTTAGTAAATCAAACCTTTTATTAAAACGATCAAATTACGAGGTAATCCGATCAAACCTCATAAAAAGGATTGGTGGCGACTCCATTTTCGTTTTTTAAAATAATAAGTCAATTTTTCAAAAAAAGGTTTCGACACTTATTATGTATAAGCATTATTATCATATTATGTAAGCACCACTGAGCTCTTTTGGTCAACGTTTGGATTGTTTGTTTCTATGCGCAAGTGACTATTAGGTTTTAGACTGATCAAGGAGAGTCAACAGCATCCAAATCTCACATCTCGGCTCAACTAAACTACTGTAAGGTTTTGTTATATTTGTGAGTTGTAATGGCATGTACCTAGGTAATTAGGGGTCCTATAAGGTCTTTTGATTGATACAGATTGTTGATATCTATGTTGGGACATATTTTGGCCACCTTGTAATCGTTGATGATGACATTTAGACAGGGAAGTATAAGTATTTGATGCTGCTAAATAATGAATTATATATATCTATGGGTGATACGTTCATTGAGATGTTAGTAGGTGTTAATTATGTGTGTAGTGGGCCAATTTAGCCCAGGAGCCCGTCAGAAACCATAACAACCAAACCCAAAAATTATTAAACCACAAACCCAATTACCCTAACCCAATTAAACCCATAACAACCAGCCCAATACCAAGCCCAGCAAACCCTAAGCCCACTACCACAAAAAAGGAAAAGGAAAATCTAACCCTAGCCCCCTAACCCAAGTGGCTGCCGCCCCTAGCCTCTGCCACTGTCAGCACCGCCTCTGCCACCGCCACTGTGCAGCACCGCCCATTTGCCTGCAAGGAAAAGACAGGAAATCACAAGAAAAAACAAGTTGCACAATGGTTATATAAAGCCGATCTAAAACAGTTGTAAAGGGGATTTTTCAGAAATAAAAAACAGACAGATTATCGATACAAAAAAAGACAGATTCGAACACATCAAAATAAAACAACAGCGAATAGATTAAAGAAAAGCCCGAAACGCATCAAGTGGTACTTTTCAATATTTTCCTCATATTTTTCTTTTTCGAATCTATTATATACCTATATATATTTTAGTATTTTTACTTAAAAAACAGTTTATATATATACGCAAAAAAAAAAAGAGGAGAGAATTTTACCTGGAGCGCTGCCGTGCACGGCGTCTCCAGCGGCAAACAGCGGTGGTCCGGCGATCGGCCGACGAAAGGTTTTTTGAGAGGAAATCTTTTTTTTTTTTGAGAATGGGCTACAAAATGATTTTTCTCTCAAAAATTTTACTTATATAACCTTTCAAAACGACGTCGTTTTGGGCTTAAGCTTTACACACCAAAACGGCGTCGTTTCGCATGACCCGATCCGACCCGACCCAGGACCGCCTAGGATCCGCGTGTTTTTGGCGCATGGGATATTTGCGCAATTAGCCCTTCTGCTTTTTTTTATTGCTTTACAATTGAGTTTATTTTATTTTTTAATTTTACCCTATAACTTATTTTGACTTTCAATTTAGTCCCTATGCATACGACGCCGTTTTGGAGGAGAGGGGAGAATTTCCCATTTGGTCCCGCCTGGTTGTTTGCGCGTTCAGTTTAGTCCCTTTATTTTTATTTATTTCAAATTTTCCGCCCAAATTCCTGTTTTAAATTCAATTTAGTCCTTTTTTAGTTATTTTGCAATCTTTATTATTATTTTTAATATTATTATTATCTAATATTTTATTATTATTACTATTAATGGTATTATTATTATTATTATTATATTTAACGTTATTATTATTGTTACCATTACTCTGTTACTATTATTTTTATTTTATTCCTTATTTTTTATTTCTTTTATATTTAGTATTAGTATCATTCTTATTATTATTATTATTTATTATCATTATTATTATAATATTATTACTATTTTTTTTAATATGTTATCATTTTTTATTTTATTATTATCGTCTTATTATTATTATTATTTTATTATTATCGTTATTGTCTTTACTATTATGGTTATTATTAATATATTATTCTTTATTTCATTATTATTATTTTCTATCATTATTAATTGCTATTATTACTATTCTTATTATTATCACTTTCACTATTATTTCTAATGTTTATTATTATTTTCTATTGTAATTATTATTATTATTATTTTTATCATCAATATTACTATTAGTATTTTCATCAATATTACTATTAGCAGTCCTTTCACTATCATTACTATATTTCTATCTATATTTATTTTCTTAGTTTAATACTATTATTATTTATTTATTTATTTATCTATTTATACTTATGTTATTTTATATATATTTCTATTTCCACTTATATTATTTTTATATTTCTACTTCTATTTATATATTAATATTATTTTCATTATTACTATTATCATTACTATTATTATTATTATTATTATTATTTTCTTTTAAAACTTTCATTTGCTTATTATTCTTTTGTTTTTATCTTTTTTTAGCTTATTGGCTTCATTTATTTTATTCTATTTCCGTTTTATTATTGTCATTTGTATTTAACGCATTTATTCTATATGCTTGCTATAGCACCGTAATTCACTTTTTGCATTTTGCTACAAATTCGTGCTGCATTTTACCCGATACAAAATTGATTTCTTTTATAAAGGTAATATTTCGTATTTAGAAATTTGAGAAATCGTGCCCTAACTTACTGAGTTTCAATTTTTCTCGTTTAACCTAAATAGCGGAATATCCTTTTAAAATAAGTTTTGAATAAAAAGAAAGCTATTTCTCGAGAATTCGAGATGTTGTGTCCTAACGTATTGGATGTGACATTTTTGTTACCTCGGGAAAAGATTTCTTAAACTAAAAGCAATATTCTGTATTTGGAACTTCGAGAAATCGTGCCCTAACTTACTGGGTTCTGATTTTTCATTAGACCCAAATAACTGAATATCCTTCTTAAATTCAAATACACGAGTTTTAAAAGTTAAAAGACAAGCTCAGTTTCGGGAATTTGAAATGTCGTACCCTAACTCACTGGGCGTGATATTTTATTTCTTCAAAATAAGAGGGTCTCATCATTCATTTTAATTTATTTCATTTTTCTTTAAGCAAAGAGGATCGTATTTTAAAATCTTTTCAAATTTTCGACATTAAGACATTAACTAATCAATTAGGTACCAATTTTGGGCGTATCGAGGGTGCTAACCCTTCCTCGTGCGTAACCGACTCCCGAACCCATTTTCTGGGTTTTGTAGACCAAAAATCATCGTTTTGATAAATTTAAACTTCTATTGAAATGATTGAATTACGAGGTGACCCGATCACACCTCATCAAAAAATGATTGGTGGCGACTCCCGTTTTTTCGTTTTCATTTCTAAAATCCAAGTCGACCCGTTTTTTAAAAAGATGGTTACGACAGCTTGGCGACTCCACTGGGGACTGGTTGAGAGTCAGGCCATAGATTGATTAATTTCTGTCCTTTTGTCGAAAATTGAAAATTTGATTTGAAAAATTACGATCCTTTTATTGCATTCGCTTGTGTCATCTCATTTGATTGATATGGTTCGAGTCTTGTAGAATACTTCTGCATCATATTGCATGACCGTCGGGTCACACCCTTTTAAGTGGGAGTGAGAAGCTACTCCTTCGTGAGGTTTTCACCTCCGTGCAGGATAGTGAATCGCTTCTGGGATACATCCATACCTATGTCTTCGTGAGATTTTCATCTCCGTGCAGCCATAGGGAAATGTATTCCCCTAAACTGAACTCGGTCTGTATGAGCCTATAATGGGTGAGGATCGAGGAATCTGCTGGTTCGGGTACCTCTCTTTAGAACCAAACCTCATATAGCAAGCCTTAAGATCCCACCTTAGGTAGAGCCATGCCAAACCCTAGTGGTTACCCGAGTAGGTGTTTTATTTCTTGCTTGCTTTAAGCTGTGTGTGAAATACTGACTTGTTTTCTTTTACTTGAATGGCATTTTCATCACGCTTAGTTCACTTTCGCGCATCATATTGCATAATCGTCCGATTTTTACCCTCTTAAGTGGGAGTAAGAAACTACGCCTTCGTGAGGTTTTCACCTCCGCATGGGCTAGGGGATTACTTCCAGGATACATCCGTACCTATGTCTTCGTGAGATTTTCATCTCCGCATGGCCATAGGGAAATGTATTCCCCTGAACCAAACTCGATTGAGGAATCTACTGGTTCAGGTACCCTCTTGTTAAAACCAAACCACATATAGTGAACCCTAAGAGCTAACCCTAGGTAAAGCCAAGCCAAACCCTAGTGGTCACATGATTAGGTACTTTATTCTATTGTTTATTTCTCTTGTGCTAACGTGTTTCTTTTGTTTTCAATGCATTGCATCGCATCATCTTAGAAATGAGGTGTTGATTCATATTCCATTGCTAAATGGGAGAGTTTGTCATAAGGAAATGGGTTACTTGATAAAGTGGATTATAATACGGTCGTTCGAACCTAGTCCAGGTAAACAACGAGAGAAGGCTGATAGTCCGCAGAAGAATACAAGACTTTGCCTAAGGATTCAAACTGACAAGGATTATTCGAGAGTCGTCATGTCTCAATGAACATCGCGGAGGATAAGTGAGTGAAGAGGTACGGCCTGGACCAAGCAACAAGGAGCTAGAAGAGGCATCTATTGAGAAAGTTTACGGGACACGTCCATAACATCCGGATACGAAGAAAAGGATTGGTGTTTTCACCTGGACTATGAGGACAAAGCCGCATATGCAATTCGTTTTATGTAAAGAAATCTATTTTCTAGAAAAGTTCTTCTAATGGAATTGAATTCATAATCAACGCCTCTCTTTCTTTTTTCATTCATTCCATGCATTTGCATTACATCACAGCACATGCATTAAAATTTGTTAAAAGACCCTAATTAGGTGAAATTATTTCAGTTAACCTAGAAGACATGGAATAAAGGTTGGAGAGATTAGAGCAAAGGTAAATACTGATGCAAGAGCAGTTGGCCAAAATTCAACAGGATATACGAGATCAAATGAATATGATGTGCCAGTTAACCCAATTACTAGTCTGAGGGCTTGAAAAAATGAAAGGCCCAGTGGTCAACAGTGTGGATGAGGATGAAGACATCGTTTTTAATCCCCAATAAGTGTCCTGACTCAAGCAGACACGCATTCACATGGGGTACCTGTCATTATCAAACACCAATGTCAGATTGATACCCCGGCACTGTTGAACTTCCCGATGGGCTCATGTTTTAACTCAGAGGATGATCGAGCCAAACTGTTTGTTCTGGTAGAAACAAAGGAAAGAGGAGAGTGGACTTCAAAGGTCCCGAAGAGGAAGGACAAGGATGTGAATAATACGAGTGGGTATAACAAGGGCCATTCGAAGCCGTTTATAGTAAACCAGCCAAAGAAGGCAGTTACCAGTTATCTGGTCTCCCCAAGAGAAGAACCCAATCCAAGACCAAACTCAGAAAAACCCCAGTTTGGACCCATCTCAATCACGTATAGGGAGTTATACCAAATTTTGTTTGATGCGCACATTGTGTCCCCCCACTAACCAAAACCGATACAACCTCCATACCCAAAATGGTATGACCCAAATGTCCAGTGTGAGTACCACGCAGGGATCACAGGGCATTCGATAGAAAATTACCTTGCTTTCAAGAAACTGGTGGAAAAATTCATCAACATGGATATTGTGAAGTTAGATGACACGCCAAACGCAGAAATATGAACCTGAGAGCGTTTTAAACAATGGGACTGTGGAAGGAATCCCTGTATTTTAGAGCTAATCTAGAGTAATATTCAAAACATGCTTGTTGCTTTAAGCCTAGAGGCAATAAGAATCTTTTTGTGAAATAGGCTTGTGTCCAGAATTTTTATTTTAATAGAATGCACCTTTTGAGCAAGTATTCTTTCATTCCTTCTATTTATAGATTCTTTTGTTTTATGGACTTTCATTCAAATATTCTTTCATTCTTCATTCATGATCATACCATAAATAATCATCCTTAGAATCATTTATTCTTTGAAATTTGTCTCCAATAGGTACCCAGATATCAAGACATGAGCGACGCTGTTACTGACTTTCTTTTTGAATAAGATATGGGTCTAAGGGATCTAAGGACTTTGAAGATGATAGAGATTGTGGCCTAACTTTTGATTTGTTAAGGATGGTAGACCAAGATGAAAATAGACTCTACCTTACAAAGGGCCAGTGGACATGGTGAGTTTAGGAAAAAGGTGAAGATCGAAGCCTAGCTCACCACAGAAATAAGGCTAGACATCATTGAGCTATTTTCAAGAATTCAAAGATGTTTTCGCACGATCATATCATGGCACGCCAGACTACTGAAACGTGGGAATGTTGCTAAGGATGAAACCCATGATTAATGGTTCTACAATGGCCGGGCTAATCAAGAGGTTCGGGCTACTGGTCTACCCAGAAAGGGAAATTGCATCAAATGCCAAATTGAGGAAGACAGGACTTATGTGCCTCCTCTATTTTTTCTATATGTGGGGCATAGATATTATGAGGCCGATCTCATCAAAAGCATCTAGCTGACACCAATTCATCTTTGTGGTTGTCAATTACTTCACTAAGAGGGTGAAGGTCGCTTCATATGCCAAAGTTGCAAAGTCAATAGTCATCAAATTCATATTCAAATCCGAATCCAAATTCAAATCCAAATCTAAATCCAAATCCAAATTCAAATCCAAATCCAAATTCGAATTCAAATTCAAATTCAAAAAAAAAAGTGGCAATAAAGAATGTCAGAAAGAAACATAATTACACAATGTCAAAGATTTACAGTCTGTTCAAAGATCAGACACCATATCAAGGCAAAGAAAGGCAAAACTAAAAAACCATTCAAAAATTTTTGGAAAATGACTGAGACTTGTAAAGTTGGGCATAAAGAAGTTACCATTTACCTTCATTGCTTCTTGAACGTTGGCCAGGACCTTCACTGGGGCATCTTTCCCATTGGTTTATGAAAGGGAAACAATTGTTGAAAGTTAAGATTCCTTTTCTCCAAGCTTTGATTGAATTAAGAATTGGATAAAGCAGAATGTCTCTAGTAAGCTTGATTGAAAATATTCATCATGGTCGAATGTACCAAAAACAGATGATACGGGCTTATGACAAAAAGGTTTGCGCAGGAGAATTTCATGATGGGGACCTAGCATTAAGAAGGATTCTTCTCATACAAAAGGACTTCAGAGGGAAGTAAATGCCAAATTTGGCAAAACCTTATGTGGTGAAGAAGGCTTGTTCTGGAATATCATTAACTTTGACCAAGATGGATGGTAAAGATATGTTCAAGCCAAGGAGTTCAGATCTCATCTGAAAGGAGAGGCCAAGGTGAAAACCCACAAAGGGGCACTTTGAAAAAAAAATGAAAAATTCGATCAAAAGAGAAAAGAAAAAGGAGAGGCCAAGGTGAAAACCCGCAAAGGGCGCTTTGAGACCAAGGGGGATTTGAGTTGAAAACCCAAAAAGGGCGACTCAAGTTTTGATCAAAGTGGGGCATACAGCAGTCTTGCTATGCCTGAATTAACAATAAAGAAGTATGCTACGTCTTGGGGCATCGACAAAGTACTCCGGATCCCCTAAACGCATATCGAGGTTAAAATGGTTCTCAAGAAGTTTGAACAAAGAAGCTCAGGTTGCGATATCTAGGGCACCTAGTTTCCATTTTACCCACTTTAAATTTGTTATTTGTGATTATTTTATTCGTTTCAAAATACACTACCAATAAATTTCCCTCAGGATTGCATTTGCTATCTTTGCTTAACTTATTTGTTTCGAGCTATGCTCCTAACTAATTTCCTTCTTGTCCATTGTTATGATCTCTCTCAAGCATTTCGCATTGAAATAACGATTAGTGGACTAATAATACTTTCATAAAAGGAGTTTCGCATATTACTCTGGAAGCTTCTGAATAATAAAAAAAACTTGAAACAGGACTATTGTTTAAAACCCACCAAGTTTAGGGGATGGAAATATTGGGAGAAGACGAGTCTAAACTGAGACTATTTCTCTGGATTTTTGTCAAAAAATGGTGATTGAACAAGATGACAAGATATTACGTCAATGATACAATCTTGACGAAAAATGGGCAATGTTAACCCGAGTGAAAAAGGGGAATCATTCGCAAGAAAAAAATGATATTCTGCAAATATCATGCATACACATATGGTTAGGTCACCTGGGGAGCGATCAGTTGATTGAACAAGTTACAGTCCTCTACCCCTGAGTTGCGATGGTATGGATGGAAAATGATACAAGTCATGTACCCTTGAATAGCAATGGGATGGATTGAAGAAGAAACAAATCCTATATTTTGAAGTCGTAATGGGATGGATGGGAAAAGATTCAGATCTTGTACCCCTAAGTCACAATGAGATGAACCCTGAAGTTACAGTGGGGCAAATCTGTTGAACAAAATATAATTGTTTTCTTGGGTTTTCTGTTAAGAATACCAGCCGAACAAGATGACATCACAATACATCAGTGATAAAGCCCTGATAAACAATGAGTGATGACACCTGAAATAGGAATCATTCTCATAACATTTTCGCATTTATATATCATAGCATGTCTAAATAGGAGCATTTGACTCATTTCAATCATGGCATCCTAATTATTAGGCATAAGCATGTACCCATTCTACAGGTTATTTCCTCAAGAGGACAGTGTAGTAAGGAAGATCGAAGATACCAGTCTGGCATCCCTGAGTTTGCAGTGGAGCAGATTGAAGATAGCAGATCTGGCATTCCTGAAGTTGCAGGAGCAGATCAAAGATAGCGATCGGCATTCCGAAGTTGCGGAGAAGCGGATCGAAGATAGCGAGTCTAGCATTCACGAAGTTGCGGGAGCAGATCAAAGACATCAAATCTTGTCTCCCCGAGTTTGCAAAGTGGAGCGATCGAAGATAGCGATCGGCATTCCGAAGTTGCGAGGGAGCAGATCGAAGATAGCGATCCGCATTCCCTGGTTGCGAGGAGCAGATCGAAGACATCGATCTTGTCTCCCCGAGTTTGCGAGTGGAGCAGATCGAAGATAGCGATCCGCATTCCACGGTTGCGCAGGAGCGGATCGAAGATACCACCGCATTCCCGGTTGCGGGGAGCGCATTGAAGATACCACCGCATCCTCGAAGTTGCAGGAGCAGATCGAAGATAGTAGATCTGGCATTCCTGAAGTTGAAGGAGCAGATTGAAGACATCAGATCTTATCTCTCTGAAGTTGCAGTAGAGCAGATCATATTAATCCTATCTCCCTGAAGTTGCAGTGGAGCGGATTAAAGCGACAAATCCTATACCTCTGAAGTTGCAGTAGGTCGGATTGAATTTACCATACAAATCCTATCTCCCTGAAGTTGCAGCGGAGCAGACTGAAGACAATTAATCCTATCTCCCTAAAGTTGCAGTGGAGTGGATTAAAACGACAAATCCTATACCTCTGAGGTTGCAGTGGGTCGGATTGAATTTACCATACAAGTCTTATCTCCCTGAAGTTGCAGTGGAACAGGTTGAAGCTATAAATTACAGATCTTATCTCCCTGAAGTTGCAGTGGAGCGAATTAAAGCAACAAATCCTATACCCCTAAAGTTGCAGTAGTGGAACAGGAAGCTATAAATTACAGGTCTCATCTTTCAAAGTTGTAGTAGAGTGGATCGAAGCAACAAGATGCGGTAGACTAGAATGAGACTGCTTGAAGAAGAGGAGCACCAAAGAAGTCAAGACCCTGCAAGACCAGGCAAAATTGGCCCTCTTTAAAGTCTTTGCTTCGTTCCCGTTACACGACAACAAGCAAAAAGGGGCAGCTGTAGTGGGCCAATTTAGCCCGAGAGCCCGTCAGAAACCATAACAACCAAACCCAAAAATTATTAAACCACAAACCCAATTACCCTAACCCAATTAAACCCATAACAACCAGCCCAATACCAAGCCCAACAAACCCTAAGCCCACTACCACAAAAAAAGGAAAAGGAAAATCTAACCCTAGCCCCCTAACCCAAGTGGCTGCAGCCCCTAGCCTCTGCCGCATCATGCCAAGACCGCTTTGCCACCGCCAGCATCATGCGAAGATCGCCCATTTGCCTGCAAAGAAAAGACAGGAAATCACAAGAAAAAACAAGTTGCAAAATGGTTATATAAAGCCGATCTAAAACAGTTGTAAAGGGGATTTTTCAGAAATAAAAAAACAGACAGGTTATCGATACAAAAAAAAGACAGATTCGAACACATCAAAATAAAACAACAGAGAATAGATTAAAGAAAAGCCCGAAACGCATCAAGTAGTACTTTTCAATATTTTCCTCATATTTTTCTTTTTCGAATCTATTATATACCTATATATATTTTAGTATTTTTACTTAAAAAAATAGTTTATATATATACGCAAAAAAAAAGAGGAGAGAATTTTACAGAGTGCTTGCGTGCACTGCGCTCTCTAGTAATGAACGGCAGTTGGTCAGCGATCACCGACGCATCAAACTCGGTCGGATTTGGAAAAGGGGAGAGGGTTTTTGAGAGGAAATCTTTTTTTTTTTTTTTTTTTGAGAATGGGCTACAAAATGATTTTTCTCTAAAAAAATTTACTTATATAGCCCTTCAAAACGACGTCGTTTTGAGCTTAAGCTTTACACACCAAAACGGAGTCGTTTCGCATGACCCGATCCGACCCGACCAGGACCGCCTAGGATCCGCGTGTTTTTAGCGCGATAGGATATTTGCTTAATTAGCCCTTCCGCTTTTTTTATTGCTTTACAATCGAGTTTATTTTATTTTTTAATTTTACCCTATAACTTATTTTGACTTTCAATTTAGTCCCTACGCATACGACGCCGTTTTGGAGGAGAAGGGAGAATTTCCCATTTGGTCCCTCCTGGTTGTTTGCGCGTTCAGCTTAGTCCCTTTCTTTTTATTTATTTCAAATTTTCCCCCCAAATTCCTGTTTTAAATTCAATTTAGTCCTTTTTTAGTTATTTTGCAATCTTTATTATCATTTTTAATATTATTATTATCTAATATTTTATTATTATTACCATTAATGGTATTATTATTATTATATGTAACGTTATTATTATTGTTACCATTACTCTATTACTATTATTTTTATTTTATTCCTTATTTTTTTATTTCTTTTATATTTAGTATTAGTATCATTCTTATTATTATTATTATTTATTATCATTATTATAATATTATTACTATTTTTTTATTTTTTTCATATGTTATCATTCTTTATTTTATTATTATCTTATTATTATTATTATTGTTATTGTCTTTACTATTATGGTTATTATTAATATATTATTCTTTATTTCATTATTATTATTTTCTATCATTATTAATTGCTATTATTACTATTCTTATTATTATCACTTTCACTATTATTTCTAATGTTTATTATTATTTTCTATTTTTATTATTATTATTTTTATTTTTATCATCAATATTAATATTAGTATTTTCATCAATATTACTATTAGTATTCCTTTCACTATCATTACTATATTTCTATCTATATTTATTTTCTTAGTTTAATACTATTATTATTTATTTAATTTTCTTATTTATCTATTTATACTTATGTTATTTTATATATATTTCTATTTCCACTTATATTATTTTTATATTTCTACTTCTATTTATATATTAATATTATTTTCACTATTACTATTATTATTATTATTATTATTATTATTATTATTATTATTATTATTTTGATTTTTTTCTTTTAAAACTTTCATTTGCTTATTATTCTTTTGTTTTTATCTTTTTTAGCTTATTGGCTTTATTTATTTTATTCTATTTCCGTTTTATTATTGTCATTTGTATTTAACGCATTTATTCTATATGCTTGCTAGCACCGTAATTCACTTTTTGCATTTTGCTACAAATTCGTGCTGCATTTTACCCATTACAAAATTGATTTCTTTTATAAAGGTAATATTTCGTATTTAGAAATTCGAGAAATCGTGCCCTAACTTACTGGGTTTCAATTTTTCTCGTTTAACCTAAATAGCGGAATATCCTTTTAAAATAAGTTTTGAATAAAAAGAAAGCTATTTCTCGAGAATTCGAGATGTTGTGTCCTAACGTATTGGATGTGACATTTTGTTACCTCGGGAAAAGATTTCTTAAACTAAAAGCAATATTCTGTATTTGGAACTTCGAGAAATCGTGCCCTAACTTACTGGGTTCCGGTTTTTCATTAGACCCAAATAACCGAATATCCTTCTTAAATTCAAATACACGAGTTTTAAAAGTTAAAAGACAAGCTCAGTTTCGGGAATTTGAAATGTTGTACCCTAACTCACTGGGTGTGATATTTTATTTCTTCGAAATAAGAGAATCTCATCATTCATTTTAATTTATTCCATTTTTCTTTAAGCAAAGAGGATCGTATTTTGAAATCTTTTCAAATTTTCGACATTAAGACGTTAACTAATCAATTAGGTACCAATTTTGGGCGTATCGAGGGTGCTAACCCTTCCTCGTGCGTAACCGACTCCCGAACCCATTTTCTGGGTTTTGTAGACCAAAAAATCATCGTTTTGATAAATTTAAACTTTTATTGAAATGATTGAATTACGAGGTGACCCGATCACACCTCATCAAAAAATGATTGGTGGCGACTCCCGTTTTTTTCGTTTTCATTTCTAAAATCCAAGTCGACCCGTTTTTCAAAAAGATGGTTACGACAATGTGTGTTTAGGAGCCAAATTGATGTTGGTTGATAGTATGCTATAATGGTTTTATACATGTATGATTTGGTGTCCTTAATGCATGAAGAAAAGTTATAAATTTTGGCAACTTTACCCTTTGGTCTCGAGACAATAAGGCTATTATCTCGAGACACCAATAATAAATTGACCATTCTAGGCATTTCCGGGTAATGATCTCGAGACAAGTAAACATCGAAACCAAGGGTCTAAAACAGGGGAACTAGGCCTTAAAACATAAAACCTGATGTATCAAGACAGGAACATACCGAAGCTAAAGGGTTTGAAACAAGGGAAGTCTATCTCGAGACATGGTCCTCAATGTTTCAAGATAGCTAGTTGAATTTTTATGGTTGAGTTATTATTCGAGTCTTGACTCAATATTTGACCCCATAAAACCCCGAGATTACTTAGATGAGATTGTTGGGCATTTGTAATGCATGTTTATACTTGAAATTTGAAATGGTTTAAATCATGTCATGTTTATATGCTTGATTAATTCATAAATTATACAAGTTAGTTTGAGTTACTTCAACAATGTAAGGTGACATCACACATTCGGATCCAACAACCGGGTCGGGTGTGAGGTGTCACAAATGAAACCTACAAGAAAAGCATACATCAAATCCTCATGAACTTAGTCATAAAAAATTTTGGGAGATAAATACGATTTTGCACAACATTTGAAATAATGAATGAGATTGTGTTTAGTAAAGAATGAATTATAATACTTGAGCTTTTCCCTTCATCACATTTCGTGTTTTGGAAACTCCTGAAAGCTTCCATGCATCTCTCTTAGATATGAATGACTTGTAAAGGTTTCTCTTAACGCCAACAGCTAAAGGAGCACACTCATGTCATGAATAGTATATAACAAGTTTCTTTCCCTGAAAAATGACATAAAACAACTTCTTCTTCTTCTTCAAAAGATTCATTTTTGCAAGAAACGACGATTTAGGGTTGAAGGGTAGTAATAATTTTTTTTAACAAGATGAAGGGAAAAAGATTATGGGGATGAAGAACCATAACCACTAGATAAAAAGAACCTTTCACCTTTTTCATTATTTTCCTTCTTATAAATAATTATTAGATGAGAGAAAACATTTTTCACTAATCGTGATAATTATATAATGGGGAAAGGATTGTATGAAACAGTGACGCCACGTCATCTGTATCCCTTTTCCAATAGTTTTATACCACATCAGCATTTTCATCCTGAAAAAAATCAAATCCAAATTAAAATCCTGAAATTCAGGATAAGAATACTGATGTGGCATAAAACTATTGGAAATGAATACTATCACTATTTCATACAATCCTTTCTCATATACAATGAGAGACAGAGTTTTAAATCCTAAAACTTTTCATTAACCCAAGATAAATTTTAAATGAAAAAGAATTTGAATTTCAAACTCTAAAAAACCAAAATAAGATTTCATTAGCGCTAAATTTAATCCTGAACATATAATTAGGAAGTTTATTTGATTCCTAAATTTTTAAAAATAAACATAAATGGCATTAAATAATAAGTGCATTCTTCCAAAATAGATTGGGCTAATGAATACCATAGGTTGTTAATTTTTTAATGGTTGGCTTCATATAACTTAAAGTGAAATTAATTAATTAATTATTTATTAAGGTGTAATAATTTATTTGACTTTTTAATTTTACAAAAAAAATTATTTTAGCCATTTATTTAATTTTTCGTTTTTTTAGTCCTTAAGCTTATATTTTTTTTTGTCAAATCACTCTAAATGAATGAAAAAATTAACGTCTTTTTTTTTTACTCACATTACATGGATGGCACGTTAACATTTAATTAATTTTTTAAATTTTAAAAATTTTAAAAAAAGTACAATAAAATGTTTTTTAAAATTAAAAATTATAAAAAATATTTTTAAAATTTTTAAAAATTAATTAAATGACGGTATGTCATTTATGTGGCAATCCATGTGTATATCACGTCATTAAAGTTAACAAACTGTTGACTTTTACATTTATTTTAAGGTGATTTGATAAAAAAAATACAAATTCAAAAGTTAAAAAAGGTAAAATTTAAATGTAAAAACTAATTTATTTTTTTTTTAAATTGAAGAGCCAAAAAAATCATTATGTTATACATTAATACCTATAATGTCTTCCAAAGTTATTAAACCTTCATGGAAATGGAATATATTTTATGATTAGTTATTGACATTTTTAGAAAACATTCACGATTAGAGGATTAATCATTGGTATTTACTGTAAATACTTTGGTTTCGATAAAAAAATTATTTCACTTATAATTTAATTAATAAAAATTTTAAACTAAAATTAAAAGAGGACCTAATTTATTTGGCTTAACCCCAAACCTATATACTCAAACAGGAAAATCTTCATTTTCTTAGGAGTTATAAGTTTTAGGTTTATCTGGAAGTCTAGATTTTATAGTGTTGCAGCTGTACAAAAACCTTTACTATTATTACAACTTCATTATTTTCTTCTTCAAACAAGAAGAAAAGATGAGTTTCAGAAGGTTATCATTTCAGCGTTGTCTTCAAACTTTTGTTGCCTCATCTTTTAATTCCAAGGTATCAATCTTTTCTTTTGAGACAAAACCTTAAACATGTGTGGTTCCGACAATAAAAAAATATATTATAATTGATATGAAGATGTTTGATCATGTAATTTTCTTTTCAGGATAAAACTTATCGTTATTTCTCATCAAATCCTCCGCTTGCCTTACAGCAAACACGCAAGTAAATATTTTACTACTGATCTTACTTTATGTTTCAATTTTTTCTTTCCTCTTTTTAATCGGCTTCTCCGTTTTAAGATATTATCCCTCGCCAGAAGATTCATACTTATCTGAATTATACAAATTTTGTTTAAGATCTCGTTTACTATTGATATTAGTATAATTTTGAGCTTAAATGTTATATTTGCATGAGCAAGGCTTTTTGGGGTTAAAATCTTAGTTTGGTTACATAATTTCAAAATCCAAATTAAATTCAAACCTTATGTTTAATTTTTTTTTTTTAAAAAAAAAAACAATATATTTTTATTAACAAATTCACCATCATCATCATCATTATTATTATTTGATGGAGATGATGGGATATATAGTGAAGATGAGAATGGTGAGATGGAGTGGGAGAAGCTTGGATTTGGTCCCGTATCAACTGATTTTATGTACGGCATGAAATGCTGTGAAGAAGGAAATTTTGTTCAAGGAAACCTTACTCACTATGGAAACATTGAATTCAGCCCTTTCGCAGCGGTCTTAAATTATGGACAGGTAGTTGTCACCTTTCTTTTCTTTATTATTATTTTTTTGTTTAATGCACACTTTAATTCTTAAAAGTATATAGTTTTCTCACTTTTATCCACAAATTTTTTTTTAAGCCACTTTAATCCTTAACATTATCAAATGTAAATACTTTCAATTTAGTCCTTAATATTATCAGACACTTATGATTCAATCCCTAATGTGATGTTTATGATTGAGTGAATATTTCAACCATTAATTTCTAGTGTTTAAAGGAGTGAAGTGGATAAAAAAAACTTAACCAAAGTTGGGAAAATGAGGAGGTGAACATATATTGCATAAAATATGAAGAAAGTTATAATATGAGATTTGGATTTGAAGTTGATTGGATGGTTAATGCTTAACACTAAATACATGAAATAATTGAGTTGGATATATATTTTAAAATAAAAATGCAGGGCATAATAGAAGGTTTAAAAGTAAACAGGAAAGAAAATGGGAGTCTGCTTCTCTTTCGCCCTGATCAACATGCCCTTCGCATGAAAATGGGTGCCCAAAGAATGTGCATGCCTTCTCCTTCCATCCATCAGTTTATCCACGCTGTCAAACAAACTGCTCTTGCCAACATTAGATGGGTATTTCTATTCCTCCTCTTACTTTCTTTTCTTTTAACGCCGCGGTTTGTAAAAAATATTATGGAGATTTTTATATTAAGAGTTAAATTCTATTTTATTTTTTAATTAAAAACTAAGTAATTTAGTCCCTACAAGTTAAATAAAAGCTCAAATTGATCTTTTTATTAAAAATTTCATCCATTTCTACAGTTAAAAATTGGTTCATGTATGTTAGCATGAGGTACACATGGTATGCCATATACAATTGTCTAGTTATTTTGTCAACTACACTAGTTTAACAGTAGAAATAAATGAAATATTTAACAGAAATGACTAATTTACTCTTTGATCTAATGTACATGCACTAATTTACTTTTTTTTAATAAATAGAGTAAAATACAAATTGGCTTCTAATACGTCTCAATAATACTTTTACCCATCACAACACAAATAAAAATATATTTGTTCTTCTTGAAATTCTAAGTTGAAAGGTCTTAAAAAAGACCGATCCAAGAAGGGAAGAGAGAGGCAGTACCCGCTCTTGATATTTTTGAGGCCCTAGGCAAAAAAATAAATTGGATCCCCTTTTAAAAAAATTATTAAAATGTAATACAATAAATAAAAACATATACTAGTAATAAAATAAAAAAAATTGGGTCCCTTGGCTTTTTTCTTTTTTTCCTTTCTTGCAATGAAGCATCGATCAGAAACTTAAAAGGCTGAAGATTTTTTTTTTCCATGTTAAAAGCTAGAACAGCCCTGGGTGGGCGCACTCCCAAACTACCCCCAGAGTCAAGCCTAAAGAGAGGTCTTAGGACCAAGGTAGCTAGTACCGCATCAGTAATTAGTGCGCCGTTTTTTTACTAGAACTGGTACATGCCAGTATCGATTTGTTCCAGCATACCATTCTGAATTTATCAAAAAAAAATTAAAAGTTTAAATATATGTATATTTTAATATTTAAAAATATTAAATAAATTTTAAATATAAAATATTTATCAATTATATAAAATACTCAATATAGATCTATCAATCCAAAATTAACAAGGAAAAAACAATCTCATGTATTAAACGATAATATAATCCCCAACATTAGCCCATTCAATACTAACATACATATCAAAGCTGGAGGCCGAAATTTTAGGGATTTAGGCATTCAAGTTGTGGGAAAGGATTGTATGAAACAGTGACGCCACGTCATCTGTATCTCTTTCCAATAGTTTTATGCCACATCAGTATTCTTATCCTGAATTTTAGGATTTTCATCCTGAAAAAAATCAAATCCAAATTAAAATACTGAAAATCAGGATAAGAATACTGATGTGGCATAAAACTATTGGAAAGGGATACAGATGACGTGGCGTCACTGTTTCATACAATCCTTACTCTTTAAGTTGTTTCCCTCTTTTGATAAAGGCAGAGAAAGGTGAGGAGAAATTTTTTTTTTTCGAGCTGCGAGTGAGTTTATTTTTTATTATAATTTAGTTTTATATTTTAAAATTTAAAGTTTGTCCAACTAAATGAAGTTTTTTTATTAGTTAATGCAAGTGTTGATTTTTTAAAGTTTAAAATAAAATAAATTATAAAAAATTAATATTTTTCAGTATTATTTGGTATATAAGTCAGTGCATCATGTTCTACCTAATGTGAATGAAATTGACCAGAACAAGTCGATGTAACAGAAAAAGGGTTATTTGATGTTCCATTTTAGCACTAGGAAGGTGCACACTAATTAGAACAGTCGAAACTGGCGTGGAACTGACCACCATGTTTAGGATCCTTTTTTCCTTGAAAAGATATTTTGGCATCCTACAAGTAGTTAGGAAACTAGAAGTTTAAAAAAAAATTAAAATTAAGTTATAAATTTTTAAAGGGGTTAAAATATAATTTATAATTTAATTAGGTTACAAATTTTCAATTTGTAAAAGGATTATAATTTATATTAATTTTACTATTATATTAATTTAAAAGTATAAATTGTAAAGGGCTAGACTATAAAATTGTCAGTTTTTTAGGCGAGGCTTTATGCCTAAAACCCTAGCGTCCCTCCTGCCTAATCTAAAACCCTTACTATAAAATTCAATTTCTTTTCTTGGATGGGATTGAAACCCCTAAACTCCTGTTAAGGGTAATCGCATGGAGCAACTGGAATAAGAAAAGAAAAGAAAATTACCCATTTGTTTATTTTGGATGACTTCAATTGGCAATAAATGAACAGGTTCCTCCACCAGGAAAAGGATCCCTCTACATTAGACCTTTGCTCATTGGAAGCGGTCCGGTTCTGGGCGTAGGTCCAGCGCCTGAATACATGTTCCTCACATATGCTTCCCCTGTTGGCAACTATTTCAAGGTGCTCCTTTATTTAAACGATAAGCAGTTAATTTTAACTTCAAATGAGATTGAGTTGTACGGATTGTTGATTAAACAGCAAGGCAAAACACCTTTGAGCTTATATGTTGAAGAAGAAGAGGTTCGTGCTTTTTCTGGTGGAGTTGGAGGAGTGAAATCCGTGTCGAATTATGGGCCGGTGAGTCCATTGTTTAGTAGGGGTAACTTGCATTGCACGGGACAGTATCAAGGTTCTAACTTTGGGTTTTACTTTGTAGGTGTTGAAGGCACTTGTTAGAGCAAAAAGCCTAGGATTTTCTGACGTTTTATACCTTGACTCTCTCAATAAGAAATATTTGGAGGAAGTCTCAGCTTCCAACATATTTACTTTGAAGGGAAATGTAATTTCAACTCCTCCTACAAGTGGGACAATTCTTCCTGGCATTACTCGAAAAAGCATTATTGAGATTGCGCTTGGTCTTGGTTTTCAGGTCAATCATTCTGTTCTCCCAAAACTTATACTGAACATAATAGCATAATTGATAATTAAAACTGAAACAGGTAGAGGAAAGATCTATATCACTGCATGAACTGACAGAAGCTGATGAAGTTTTTTGCACCGGAACTGCTGTGGGAGTTGCTGCTGTAGGGAGTGTTACTTACCGAGGCACAAGGTATTTTGTTGTTTAAAGGGAAATTTTGACTTCACAAATCATCTAACATATATTATCATGTGCTACAGATACGAGTTCAAGGTGGGTGAAAACACTGTATGCCAAGCATTGGGCTCCACTCTTGTAGGCATTCAAACAGGGTTGATCGAGGATAAGAAGGAGTGGATTATCAACATTCACTAACTCTTTTATCATATATGAATCAGTATTGGTAGTTGATGAGTTCAGAACAACTTTTAATCAACTCCATGTTAAGTTCTTCATCACTTCAGCAATATTACCTAATGAAAAATGTTTGATTTCGCAATACAAACAATGGAAGCTCAAAACCATTTGCACCATCAAAACAAACGCCAAACAGCATGTTGTCAAAGAGTATTTTGAACTTGTTTTAATAATTTTTCATAAAAACTTAGTTTACACTAGGGGTTTCTTCCCCATCCAAAATAAGACTTGGACAACTTGTTCATGATGAAGTCTTGAACAGTAAGGACAATTGAGAGTCAGGCAAAAGGATCAGACAACCAAGTTTTGATAATAAAATTAAAAAATGTCAATTTTCTTTTAAATTTTTAAAATTTTAGAAATAAAATAATAAAAACTCTTTAAAAATGATTTTAAAATTATAAAAAAATTTCAAAGTACAATGTTATCTAAACTGGACCGGACTAGGGTATCGGTCTAGTGAGAGGTAAAAAGCCCATTGACTTACAAACTAATATGATTTGGTTGAATCGGGCTAAAAAATCAGTTGAACTAACAGTTGAACCGATTTTAAACTAGCCTGGTCAATTAGATCACTGAACAACCAATCCAACCGATTCAAAGCAAATAAATTATTAAAAAAAATAAGATTATAAAAATTGGTTCTACTACCAATTCAAATGGTTTTTTTTAGCTTGGTTCAAATCAAATAAATTATTAAAAAATTAAAAAAAAAATTGTTTCAACAGTCAGTTCAAATGGTTTTTTAGCTCTATTCAATCAGTTTGGACTAATTCATGAGGCAACTAGTTTTTTACCTCTCACTAGATTGATGCCCTAGTTCGATTGGTATCGACATTATTGCCAATGTAGGAGGAAGTGGGTTCAAGTGCACTAAAAGTGCGTTATCCCCCTATTTAAGGGTTGAGGAAGAGTTATAAGTAGGTGTAGTTATTGTATCAAAAAAAATAATACAGACACAATGAATTTTTTTATTATAAATTGAATCAATATAATAAATTATACAAAATACGATGTTATATAAAATAAAAATTGAGTCGCTATAAATTCAATTTTTTTTAAATCATTTTTTTAAAAAATTGAGTCGCTATAATAAATTATATAAAATAAAATACAATAGAAAATACCATAAACACAACACATATACACAATGTACCAGAAATTTTTAAGATGTGAAAATTATAAATAAGTTTATAATACACTTAACGTATGGATATAGCAAGAGTATGATATAGAAATAATATGAATATTTTATAAATAGGGGACGAAAAACATGACATAAAATTGAATAATTAAAATAATTATAATTTTGAAAAAATAAATATATTTATGCATCAAAATTTACTGTAACATGCAAAAATTATTTCTGAATTCTAAAATTATAATCTCATGTTTAAAATATAAAACCAGATTGGATTGTCAAGACCTGATTCGAATAGGAAACAAACCTAGATTTTTGTCTAAATGGAGGGATTAACTGCCTAAGTTGATAGGAAATATTTCCCCAATGGAACTGGATTTTGAGTGCACAGATTTGAATATTTGGAAAGAAGCTCTCTCCTCCTACAAATCTCGAATCCAATCTCTAAACAAGCCTAATTTGATTTCTCTCGACGAATTTTACACCCACGAACTTCCCTCTCTTCTCCGCCAACGAAACCCTAACCCTTTCATTACCACCGCCGAACTCTCCCGCCTCATGCAATGGAAGCTCACTCGCGGCAAATGGAGGCCTCGTTTGTTAGACTTCGTTTCCTCTTTGGACGACTCTTCCGTCCAATCCGTTTCTCAACAGGCTTTCCTCTCCCTTCCCGACATCTCCAAAGCCATCTCCGAGCTTACGGTTTTGAAAGGAGTCGGCCCCGCTACTGCCTCCGCTGTTCTCGCCGCCTACGCTCCTGAAACGGCGCCGTTTATGTCCGACGAGGTAACTGCCTCTCCAATCTTTCCCTTATTGGTTTTTTATTTGATATGACTTTTAATTTATATTCAAGGCTATGGTGGCTGCGCTTGGAAGCTCCAAAGATTATTCGTTAAAACAATACTTGTTATTTGTGGAAAAACTACAGAGCAAATCTAAGGTTGGTGAGATTCCTTTCTATTCTATTAGAGTTATTATTGTTGTTCTTTTGGCATGATCCTTACCTGTATTTAGTCTTGATGATGATGATCAATATTGTGCATTTAAAATATGCTAGTATTTTTCAAGTTAGTATAATGGCAGTTATTTAAAAAGTACTTAGCTTATTGCAGATGGTATCGATTAGGCTTAGAACTAGTTAACTTTTGCTATTTAAGATGTTGATCTTTTTTCTTGTGGAGCCTGTTGGAGGTTCAATTCTGTACATTTTAGGTGGAACTTAGTTTCCATTGACTAAATCTCTTTCATTTTCATGTTATGAAGTTCGTTTCCATTTTCCTTTTGCTTATTTTGATTGAGCACACCTCTTTGCATGGTTCCCCAAAATGGTGTTTGCAGGGGAAATTACTTGACAAAAACTTAGTTTCGGGAGTCAGGACCACAAGTGTTCTTTCTTTCTTTTCCTTAACTCATTGTTTTCATAGTTGATAGCTGATCAAGGGTCGCTTTATATTGTTCTGAAGCTTCATTGTTGTCTCACTGAATTTGTAGCTTTCTGATGCTAGTCTTATTGTTTTGTTTCTATTGATAGGTGATCCTTAATCCGTCTCTAGTTTTCCTTGTTTCTGATTCTTGGCTAATTGCGTTTTGACCGGGCAACGCTATCATATTCCTTAAGGAACAACAAGGCAACTCTAGTATTCTCTAGTTGTTAATATCCATTGGAACCTTTGCCCATTGTATGTCTGTTTGAAGAACTTATTCAATCAGTGTAGAAGCCACTGAAGTTTTGGCTATACTGCTTATGACCTAAAATTAATAGCCTACCAGTGATAAAATTGATTAAGGAAAGATGCTGAATTCTTGATGTTGACAAGTGATAAGCTTTTCACTTCGTCCTCAGTCTGTGCGCCTTCTATGCACCTTTGTTGGCTTTATTCATAGGCTAACAAGAATATTTTCTCATAATGTAATGCATGTTGTTATGGGGAAGGATCAATTAATCATTCATCTATGTGCCTGATCCAGGAAATACCTTTCCGAAAAGCATGATCTATGTTTCTTATTACAGGAACTAAGTTCAATGGGTGACTCCTTCAGACCTTCAGATGTAGAAAGGGCTTTGTGGAGTTCAGCTGTAGGCGTAAAGTTGCAGTCTTCACAGACAGCTCCGGACAACAAGATCAAGGGAAGCAACAAAAGAAAGAGAAAACATTGAATTATCTATGTGCAAGATGATGTAAACTTTTGTGAGTTCTAACGTGGCCAAGTATTAATCTTGTTTACTTGATGCTAACACTTTATCAATGTGATGTTGTGCCTTGGTCATATATCTGGCATACATGCATGGAATGCAGCCTGAAATACCTTGTGTTGGATTTAACTGTTTTAGTATGGTTAACCCACTGATATTAGTTAAATATTGACAGTAGCACAGTACCATGCTATGGCACCTTGCATGAAGTTACTTTGAGAAAATGTCAGAGACCCAAGTTATATGATGAAACCCTTGATCCATCTTTAACTTACGAGGTAATTTCAGTCCTTTTTCCCCCTACTTTATGGATGGTAATTTGCTTGTGGGTGGAATGGTAAAGTGCAGTGCAGGTGCTTTAGATTCAAACCACAGCGTTGTTGAAAGCTAGGGTGAACGTGCCA
The DNA here is from genome assembly GCA_025698515.1 of Gossypium sturtianum. Taxonomy (NCBI): domain Eukaryota; kingdom Viridiplantae; phylum Streptophyta; class Magnoliopsida; order Malvales; family Malvaceae; genus Gossypium; species Gossypium sturtianum. The sequence goes on from CM046945.1 coordinate 109,251,507, forward strand.
CCCGGGTTTGGTACTTGAATTAACTAATTAAAGGGACCACGTTAGGCATTACTAACCCACCCACAAGCAAATTAGGGTTGGTCGAAGGACAATAGTCTATTTATGGACTCTTTAATGGTTAGCCTAGCTGTTGCAAACTGAAAGCTAAAAAAGGCTCTCAAATGGCAGAAAAAGCATAATTTACACCAATGAAATTCTCGTTTTCTTGGTAAAACAAAATGTAATTTAATAATTGAAAAAAAAAAAAAAAACAAGAATGCGGTTTTTACTATAAGAGAAAGAAGTTCCAGGAAGATTTAATGAATTCTCTATTTTCAGCAACCAAACGCCCGGTTTTTTTTTTTTTTTTTTTTTTTTTTTTCCATGTAGGGAGATGAAGTCATTGGTTTATAGGTGTCAAGTCGCCATTCGCTTTCCTTGTACTTCCCGTAACCATTGTGTTGTTGGAGCCTTTCCCTTTCGATCTATAAAATTACACCAAAAAGAAAGGCCGTGACGGACGAAATCTTCAAAGCCCAAAGGCCCCTCTCTCGCTGGCTGCGTTTCTTTTTTCTGGAAACTTTCACGGTAGTTACACGTGTTCGAAATTTATCGTCGGGTCACTTCCCGCGTGAAGACCTTCCTGACTCGGGACTTGCTATCATCTTCAAAAACTTCCTAAGTCTCTTCTTCTTGTACGGCCTCATTCAACGGCTTTAACCGCCAAAGTGATGAAAATGAATATTATGCCCTCCTTCTCAGACCGTAAACACCGACGGAGTCCCCGAGGAGAGGCTCTCCTCCCTCAAAAGCAGGGCTACCGAGTACTCAAAACTCCCGAAGCCGGCTTCGATGGGGCTTCAACTTCAGGAGCCATTTTCAACCTCTCGATCACAGTTGTGGGAGCCGGTATCATGGCGCTCCCAGCCACCGTCAATCAGTTGGGCCTAATCCCGGGTCTATTTGCAATCATATTCGTCTCTATTCTAACGGGATCATCCATCGATAAGATACTCAGGTTCAGTCGAGCCTCCAAGTCGGCCACGTATTCAGGCGTTGCCGCCGACGCTTTCGGTGGGACCGGCCGTAACATCCTTCAGGTTTGCATCGTCATCAACAACTTGGGCATGCTCGTGGTTTACATGATCATCATAGGTAAGTTTGAAACCCCCCCCCCAAAAAAAAAAAAAGAATTAAGCTTCGTGGAACGACTAATTGCCCTTCGATCACCTCTGAATTTGAATTGATTGCAGGTGATGTGTTGTCGGGGACATGGGAGGATGGGTTCCACCACAAGGGAGTTATGGAAGAATGGTTCGGTGAACACTGGTGGACAACGCGTTCGGCTTTGCTCATGTTCACCACGCTCTTCGTTTTCGCACCTCTCATTTCATTCAAACGCGTTGGTAACTAACTCACTCCTCAAAAATTCTAAATTGCTGCTATACTCTTTTCTTACTTTTATTGAATGCTTGTTTTTCGTGATTTTAGATTCATTGAGATAAACATCGGCATTGTCAGTTGGTTTCGCGATTGTATTTGTGGCAATAACAGCGGGAGTTACCATTGTTAAGTTGATGGAAGGGAAAATCGAAATACCTCGTGTAATGCCGAAACTTGAAAACCAGGAATCGTTTTGGAAGCTTTTCACCACTGTTCCTATTCTAGTCACTGCTTATATATGCCACCATAACGGTAAGTCATCACAGATTGATTCCTTCTACACTTCTAAGTCTTTATTATCATAATTTGGTTTTGTTTAGTTGTTGGTTCAAGTTAATTATCTTCCAATTTGTACCAAATTAGTTGCATCTTTGAGTTGATTGAATGCTTTAACGGTAAGAGATGCTTAATGTACCTGTTGATACCTAAAACTCTGCGAAGAACAAGTTATCCATTTATGGTTCAACATTACATAGAATTACAAATATGATGCGCTATTGTAACAGAAATTTTCTCTGAAATAAGTGTTCCAACAACTCTCCTCCTTACATGGCAAATATTGTTAAAATTTTAATATATGCTTGTTTATATGACAATTGATAAACCCTTTTGTTTTTATCTTTTTCCTTTTGTCTTGGATACACCTGTGCAGTACTCCCAATAGCGAATGAACTGAGAGACCCTACACAGATGAAGTTAATTGTTAGGAAGTCCCTCATGTTTTGCTCTTCTCTCTACATTGCCACCAGCTTCTTCGGAGTAGTTCTGTTCGGAGATCATATTTTGGATGATGTGCTTGCCAATTTTGATGGTGATCTTGGAATTCCGTATAGCTCGTTGCTCGATGATTTGATCAGAGTGAGCTACGGGCTTCACTTGATGCTTGTTTTCCCAATTGTGTTTTTCTCCCTTCGTCTCAACGTAGATGGTCTTTTATTTCCATATGCCATTCCTATTGCCTTTTCCGAAAAGAGGTTCTTCTCAATGACAGTAGCTCTTATGGGTTTTATCTTTATGGGAGCCAACTTTATTCCTAGCATCTGGGATGCCTTCCAGTTCACTGGTGCAACCGCCGCAGTTTGTGTTGGTTATATCTTTCCAGCTGCCATCACCCTTAGGTAAAGTAATAGATGTTTTGTTGAATTCAGTGTCAAATGAACTTTCATGCAACCCCTTGTTAGATGGTGTAGTACTATATATGTTTATAACAGAGTGCACCATACATTAAAACTAGTATTGAAGATTAGCTACTGGGTTCTTTATGCAGGGACACCCATGGAATTGCAACAAAGAAAGATAGACTAATATCATGGATGATGATATTTCTTGCCGTCTCAACAAGCACGGTGGCTGTGACAAGTGACATTTATGGCATTTTAACAGTTGACAAAGGAGTTATAACCTGATTCTATCGAGGTGTCCGTTTATATATATCCAGTGTTCCGGGTGCAGTGCACTGTTGGAAACCAGAGCTAATGGGCAAGGAGACGATCTGGGTTCTATTCATGCGGTTTACCCTCAAAGCTAACTTGACAAATAGGGGATCTGTTTTATATGACCTTGCTGGGAATAAAGTGAGTTTTCCAGCATGTCATGAGGTTTGATATGACCTTTTCGATGAAATTCAAGGTGATTTAGCTGTTAGTTCTTGATCCTTTAGGTGGGTAACAAATAGGAAAATTCTATTGATTGATTATTCATCATCTAAATTTAATTGAACGTGTTTCTCATTATGTAATCAAACTAAATTCTTACCCTAGCATGGGTTACTGTATTTTTTTTTTTTTTTTGAGAAGTTAAAAGTTACAATTTGCTTAAAAGTAGTTTTTTTTCCCTATATATGGGTTTTTATCTGAATTTATTTTCTCTACTTTTCAAAATTAAAAATTTAAGTCTATTTATTAACACTTAAAATTTTTTGTTGAATTTACTGGCAAAGCATTTCGAAAAAAAAAAAAAACTGGTTTGGTATCCATATAACAAAAAAAAAAAAAAATTGTAATGGACCTCAATTTAATAAAGAATTCTAATAGTGCTAATAGTTCTTAAAAATTCACATTATCATTCTAATTGGAATAAATAATTTTGACTAGCTAATGACATTATAAAATTAAAGTATATAGATTAAATCTCAAATTTGAGCAAAATATAGTAGATTGTCCATAGGCGGGCCACCCGGTCCGCCTTGAAGATCTGCCTACAAAGCAGGAGGGTTTAGGCAAAAATATAGACCTGAAAAATGGGCTTGGGCAAAAAAATAAAGCTCGTTTAAAAACAAGTTAAGCCTCGAGTAAGGTTTTTCGACTTAGGCCCAGCCTGAATTTGTAAAAAAAAAATTATGTTGTTTTGTTGTCATTTCACTATTATGTTGTTACTATTTTGTTGCTATTATTTGGATATTATATAACTTTTGTTTTATTGTTAATTTTGATACTATTTTAGAGGCATTCAATTGTTAAGTTGCATCTATTTTAATGTATTATATATATTTTTTAAAATTTATATAAAAAAATAAAATAAAATTTTTTAATATGGACAATCCGGGTAGGGCTTGAGCAAAAATTTAAACCCATTTTAAGCCGAACTTATTAATCAGGTCTAAATTTTTGTTAGGGTCCATCCTGACCATGGATAACTCTAAAATATAAGAATCAAATTAAAATTTAATCATTTTTATAATCTAAAAGGTAGAGGAATTAAAATTGAAATTGACCCATATATTGTCAAAGGAAAAGACAATGGACAGGTGTCCAGGCACTTCCATATTTATTTATATAAGTATAGATTTTCATATTATTTGTTTGATTTTATACTTTTAAGTCATATTCAGATATTATAACAAAATTTTTGGTTTATTAAAATATTATAATTTTTGTGAAAATTTATTATTTATAAAAATAAGAAATTATATTTATACTATTTTGAAAATTATAGTGCATAAAGTAGTAAAAGAAATGTTTCAAATTATAAACTAAATGTTCATGCTGAAGTATAGTGCATTTTATAAAACATGCATATACATAAGTGTGAAATTAATTTTAATTATTAAAACTGAACTGATGTTTAAACCTTTTAAATTTTAAAAAGTAACAAAGTTATGCCATCTAAATAGAAGTAGAAGCAAGGCTGGCGATTTGCTTCTCCTAATTAGAGTGAGAGTTTGAATGGACTCAGGAGTTTGGAGAACTTGACTTTGCTGCTGGAAAAACAAAGAAATGAAATCAGCAATTAAACAGCAAATACGATAAAGAAAATTGAAGGAAAAACCAGAGTAGAGTAGGTTTGAGGCAAGAAGAATGATTGAATGTCTAGAAGCTTCCAAGGGAGAAACCAACTTCGGAATGCTGTCTTGATATCTAACAACACAAAAATAACAACTAGATTAAGAACAAATAATTAAGATAATAAAATAATCAAAGAAACCAAAAAGGAGCTGTGGAAGGATAAAACCCATGGATTGTAGAATGGAAGGATAACTGTAACACTCATTGATCAACTCGACCGCCGGGTTCAAGTTACAGAATGTCACATCCGTTGCCGAAGTAACTATTGTCAAATATATCATAAGTAAGTCAATCAAACATACGAACATGTCTTAAACACATTTTCATTATGATAAGTAATTAAATCTGAGTCTTAATTAAGCTTACGAAAGCTTTTTTGTTGACCCAAGCATGAAATAAGATCAAATTGTAATTTTTTACAATTTCAGGGCCAACATCGTGACATCGCCGAACAGTTTGTCACGTCACGATGTCAGACCACAAGTCGTTGCGACATCGTCGTGTTGCCACATACTATCGACCGATGTTGCGACGAGGAAGTTGTAAATATGCTGAAATAATTTTTTTTAGAGAATTTTCTCTCTACAACCTTCTCTTGAATTCAAGCGTATGAAAAATAATGAGTCAATGCTCTCTTTATATAGGGAGAGTTTAGAAAGTTCAACTATTATTAAACTCAATCACTTTAATATAAATTTAATATAATGCTTATCAAGAAAAATATTAGATTAAAGTTAATATTAAATCTTATTAAATTAATAAAATATTTATCTACAAGATAAATATTAAATTAATTTTAATATTAAGATAATCACTTCAATATTAAATTAATAAAATACTATCAAGATAAATATTAAATTTAATTTTAAATTTATTAAAATAATATTATTTTTAGAATAGTTAATTTCAAATCAAATTATCTGGTAGAGTGCCACTAGTAGTGTGATTCCTCCATTTCTCAACCATCGGAGGACCACCCGTCGACCACTGGAATGTTGTCATCGCCGGCACCGTCATGTTCGGTGGTGCCATCGCAAGTGTGACGCCCTCACGACACCCCATGTTGGTTCAACTGTTGTCAATTTTGTCCGGGCCAGTGATGGCTCGAATAGTCCGTTCCTGCAACCGGTTAGACCATCGACTCGATTTCACATACCTGACCCGGTTCAACCAGTTTTTGAGTCTCGATCTCGGTTTTGGATTCTCGAGCCCAATTTTGATCTCAAGTTTAATTTTCAAGTTCAATTACCCATTAGGCCAATTGTCTGAATTGAAAATTAATTTCCAAAAATATCATATTTATTTTAATTAATTTAATTTTACTTGATCAAAAATTAATTTTTTAAAAAATTACTGAGATTTTCCAAAAATAATTTTTCAAGAAAATTTTTAATCAAATCTTCTAGTTGAAAAATTCTCACGATTGTCTAATTTAATTCCACATAGAATAAATCGAATCAATTAAATTATTTTCAAAGTAATTGGATTCAGATGCAGTCCGATCGAGCTTTTGTTGAGCTAGCATAGGGACCAATCAGACATATACAATTCGACTCTAGTAATTGCAATGATGTCTAAAAGAATCGTTTTGAAATTCACAATTACTTAATCATGGAGTCAGTCCACAAGAAGTACCATGATTGAAAATTCCTTATTCTATACTCTTTATGAAAGCAATTCATCCAATTGCTTTGTCCAATGACCTCGTCATTTGTATGTTACCCTCATATGATATCCGTGATTCATTTGAGTTAAATCCGTTGCTCAATACAATCCTATTTTATCTCATTGTCATCATTGCGTCTTCTTAATGATTAATTTGAGCACTACCAACAAATAACTGTGATAAATTGCTTGTTTGAGAGCAAGCAACCCATGACCACATTTTATATTTATCAATCCATACAATGCCAATAAGAGGATATCATTAACTCTTTAATCAAATTATGAATTCCATTGTTGTTAGTAAAGTCATGTCATACAAAAGTCATGTACCCAATATACCATCTATGAGCTCGATCATCTTTAGAGCATAAGTCTCCACTTATATCAAAGTACATGAGTTACATACACATGGTCAGTGATTAACTCAGGATTTAGGTAAATCACACCATGAACGTCACAAGTGAATTAATTCATAAACGGATTCAGAATTAATTCATCTTGGGTCCAGTCCAATATATCATTCTTCCAATAAATAAATCTATGTTTCTACTCGTGGAGTCAACGACTCCGATAGCTAAGACTAGCCATCTCCCCAATTGGAATTGTAGACGACATAATAATCCTTCTAAGTATTTGAATCAAATGCTCACATTGATTCTTTTATGAGATTACAGACTCATTTAGATTATCTACTAAAGTAAGTTGTCTTTCTCGCAATATAAACATTCTTACAGTGCCACTTATCATCTATTTGAACTTAGACAATCAATGAGCTAATATTTGCTTGTCATAATTTTGCTATGTCTGCAAAACATGAAAGACAAAAACAAAAAAAATAGATATAACAGTGAAATGTGAAATTAACTTTATTTATTTATTATTCGTTCAAATGCATAGAAAATAGTTACATGTTTACTATAATATGGGCACATTTCTCAACAATCTCCCACTTTCCCTAGTGAAGTAAATGTGTCATGTTTCGCATTCCCATATCCTCGACGTGTTTGTTAAAACTCCTAGTTACAAGAGTCTTAGCAAACGAATCCACAAGGTTATATTCAAAAACTACTTTCACCACATATACTATTCCTTTGGATAAATAGATATATGGACATGTGCAAAACATGACATACATAAGGCTTCCAACTGGCAAAGTGTAATAGCCCGTTTTTAGTGAAATCGGAACAGTGGTTTCGGGACCACAAATCCGAGTCCGAAAGAAAATTTATTTTAATATTATTTTATGGTCTGCATTATGATAGGAATATCGTATAAAAATTTCTTTAAGAAAATTTTACCGATTACATGATTAATTGATAAAAGGACCAAATTACATAAAGTGCAAAAGTTGAATTCTAGTAGCTAAAAGGATCAAATAGCTATGGAATTCAAAATTTGAGGTCCTTATATGGTAAATAGACCATTAAAAGGAGTTAGTAGATAAGTATGATGATTCATCTATGGAAAATTAAATAAAGAAAAGGATGAAATTGGAAAGATAAAAAAATAAAGATGATAAATGGATTAAATAATAAAAATATCATCATTTATCATTACCTTTCCCAAATTATTTTATGAAAACCCTAGCTAAGAGAAGAAAACTCAAGCAAGCTTATTTGGCTTAATTGGGTAAGCATTCTTGTCTAGTTTTTAGTAATTTTTATATTTCTGAGATCGTAATAGCTTAATCTAGATATCTCGGGGATTAATTTGTAAAGATATCAAAGTACTAGGGTTTTTCCATGGATGATTATGTATGAATTATGAAGTTTTATGGTAGAAAATGAAAGGTTGTTGATAGATAAATAACTTTTGTAAAGGGAATTTTGATGAAATTGTGATTTAGGGACTAAATTGAAAAGTTGAAAAATTCATGGAAAAATTTTGATTTTTGTGAAATATATGGGCTGTAGATGTTATATGTAAAAATTGGCTAGGCTTGGAATAAGGATTAAATTGCATGAATTTCATTTTTCGAGCCTAGGGACGAAATCATAATTAATCAAAAGTATAGGGGCAAAACAGTAATTTTGTCTAAGATGTGAATTGGATGGGATTGAATGTGAATTTTATTAAATTGAGTTAAATTTACTCGTATAGATTCGGATAGACCTAGTTCGGAATTGGATCGGGGAAAACAAAAAGTATCAGAATAATAGTCTACGAACACGAACATTGTCGAGGTAAGTTCGTGTAACTAAATTGTGTATATTTATATGTTTGGATTGAATTTTGTATATGTGAATTGTGAAATTTCTATTTATATGAAATCGATTACATATCCGACAAAGCCCGATAAATTTTAAGTTCCGTTCGAATAGATAAAATTTCAATGGATACAGGGTTCCCGAATTGGTTGTGGTCCTGCATATGTTGTGGATACATGTAACACCCCTTACCCGGATTCTACGCTGGAACCGGGCCCGAGGCGTTACCGAACTCAAACCACTTGATCGCCACATAGGCTCGTCGTAACTACTCTCTGAAGTCATCTCAACAACCTCATTCTCGACTTACGAGGCCTCACTCATACACACGAGGGCTCTCGAGACTAAACCGGAACCTTTTCCAATCTTAAAATTTTTCTCTTTTATACAGGTCTCACACGCCCGTGCAAGATTAGACACGCCCGTGCATGGACACACACGCCCATGTCCCGAAACCGTGCCTAAAACCCCAGCATTCTGCCAATGCCCCACGGCCAAGGCAGACGCCTATGCTTACCACCCGTGGTGCACACTGACTACCTTAACACGGCCTAGAGTCTAGACACACGCCCGTGTGGCTAGCCCGTGGCCAACACTGATTAATCCCACATGCCCTAGGCACACGCCCGTGTGGCTAGTCCGTGGTCTATTCTGATTTGAAATACTAACATGCAGGGGACGCACGGCCAAAGCACACGCCCGTGGGCTGACCGTGTGTCACACATGGCCTAGACACATGCCCGTGTGTCTAACCACATGGCCAAGAACAAAGCTATTTGCTAAGCTCTTCTCACCCTTATAGCTTACACAACATGCACTCATACAACACAATCATAATCAACTCAAATTGAAGTGCAATCTCACATAGAAAACTACATCTTTCTTTCATATAATGTAATAGCCAACAACCATGGCATTATACAAAATACGCTATCCATCTAAAGGCCAACACATCTTAGCCATTTACACCAAAAATTCACTAATTTGTCTAGCCCCTATACATGCCATATAAAAAACATTAAGTCTCATGTACCAAAGTGTGCTGATAGTGTGGGCGATCTTCCAATTGATCCTCGTATCTCGGTTCAACATTTTTACTCTATAAGACATGGGAAAAGAAAAGGAGTAAGCTTTGAGCTTAGTAAGTTTACACATAAACAATTAAGCATCATAGTATAAGCTAAACAACAATTAGCATTATACTACCAAAAGAAATGAACAACTATGCTTACTCTTTCTAACCCTTACCACACTTCCAACACATCATGAGTCACATACTCATAACCATCGAAATGCACCCATGCATTCAATGTCACATTTACACAATATACAACACGTCATTATTTATCAACAATTCATCCACACAACTAATTAACTTAATAATACGTCTACACAACTATTTTACTCAATAATGCAATCACATGGCTAATCCACACAGTTAACCCACTCAGCAAATGTCTCGGTCGTTTCGTACTTAGCACACCACAATCGATTAATAAGGTGGTATCGCACTTAGCCTACCACAAAGGTAATCATAGGGGTTTCTCACTTAGCCCACTAAACGATATACCTCACGATAGCATCGCACATAGTTAGGATGGTATCGCACTTAGCCTACCATCTAGCATTATCACTACACATTCACATGTCTACTTACTCAATTAAACATCCATTCACAATTCTACTACATTCATTCTACTTGAACCACATAGGTTCTCAATAAATCTCGAACAAGCTACACACTAGCTATCATCGACAAATTGTAAGTATGAATGCATTGTTTATGCATAGACTTACCTCGATACTCAAAAGTATTGAGACTTGCAATTTAGTCCACCACCTTGCTTTAGCCTCGGTTTCGATCTGGGCCTCATCTTTCTTGATCTATAATGAATAAATCAGCTTATTCAATACATACATTGACTAAATTGACCCACATCTCATACTTTAGCAAAATTACTATTTTACCCCTAAACTTTCTCATATTTACACTTTAGCCCCAAAGACCCGTAAAGTGATTTTTATTCAACTTTCTAGTCTTTCATGCTTAGTCGAACCACTTATTCAACTAAAGCTATCATCAATTCTCACTAAAACACGTATGTATGACCAAACTTAAGATTTTCACAATCAAGTCCCTACATGCATTTTCATGGAAAATCACTTAACAAAAGATGTTTCTACTACATCAAGCTTTCATAATCTTCCATAAAACAACAAAATACATGCATGTCATACATGACCACATTTTTGAACATCCTTCATAGCTCATCAAATAGCTAAAAAATAGCTTACTCATGCTACCGGGACGTCAAAAATACAATGAATATAAAAAACGAGGCTAGATGCACTTACTAGCAAGCTTGAAAAATTGAAGAACCCTAGCTATGGCTTCCTTCAAATTTTCTGCAATGAGGGGAAGAAGATGAGCATGATTTTGTCATCTTTTCTCCTTTTTAATCACTTATTTGTTAAATGACCAAAATGCCCTTTTTGATAAACTTTCTATTTTAACTTATCCATGCCCAATTTTGTCCAAAAATTAGAAATTGGATAAATTAGTCATTAAGGACCTCTAATTAATAATCTAAAACTATTTCACACATATAGCTTCTAGAAACACACATTTTGCAACTTTTGCAATTTAGTCCTTTTGGATAATTCAACCACAATTTCACAAAATTGCTTCATAAAACTTTCACACTAGCATGCATACAAGGCATAAACCTCAAAAACTCATTCATAACCCTCGGATTTGTGGTCTCGCACCACTATTCCGACTAGGCTCTAAACAGGGATGTTACAACTCTTCCCCCCTTTATAGACTTTCGCCCCGGAAAATCTTACCAGTAAAGAGGTTTGGATGTTGATCTCTCATAGCTTCTTCCGTTTCCCACGTAGCCTCTTCCACACCATGTTTCGGCCATAACACTTTCACTAGTGCTATGCTCTTATTTCTCAACTGTTTCACTTCCCGAGCCAAGATCTTAATCGGCTCCTCTTCATAAGACATATCCGGTCTTATCTCAATTTACGTCGAAGGAATCACATGTGAAGGATCAAAGCGATACCGTCGCAACATCGACACATGGAACACATTATGAATCTTTTCCAACTTTACCGGCAAAGCCAACCGGTATGCTACAGGCCCAATTCTATCTGTAATCTCATACGGCCCTATGAATCTTGGACTCAATTTCCCTTTTCGTCCAAATCTCATAATCTTCTTCCACGGGACACTTTCAAAAATACTTTGTCGCCCACTTCAAACTCAATTTTTTCTTTTCAAATCGCGTCGACTTACGCCGGTCCGGCGACTTTTAGACTATTACGGATTACTTCCACTTTCTCTTGGTCTCTTTTACCGCAGATCAACTCCATGGATCCACTTCTCACTAAGCTCGGTCCAATACAAAGGAGTCGAGACACTTACGACCATACAAAGCCTCATACGGTGCCATCCGAATACTCGATTGATAACTATTGTTGTAGGCTTAATTCGACCAAAGGTAGATATCTCTCCCAACTACCTTCGAATTCTAACACACAAAGATCGAAGCATATCTTCCGAACTTGAATCACTCTTTCAGATGACCATCGGTTTGCGGATGGAACGCGATCTTTGAAATTCAATCTCGTACTCCATGGCCTCTTGCAACTTCTTCCAAAATCTCAAAGTAAACCTCGGATCTCTATCCGATATAATAGACACAGGTACACCATGCAATCTCACTATCTCTGCCACATACAACTCAGCTAACTTGTCCAGTGAATAATCAACACGTCCTGGAATAAAGTGAGCCGACTTTGTCAATCTATCCACAACAACCCACACAGCATCTCTCTTTCTCGGAGTCATCGGCAACCCCGTTACAAAATCCATGGTAATCCGATCCCACTTCCATTCGGGTACCATTACTGGCTGAAGCAATCCCGAAGGTACTTGATGCTCAGCCTTCACCTGTTGGCAAATCAGACACTTTGTCACAAACTCTAAAATATCTCTTTTCATACCCGTCCACCAATACAACTTCCTCAAGTCATTGTACATTTTCGTACTGCCCGGATGTACTGACAAACATCCACTGTGGGCCTCATGCAAAACCTTTCGAATCAACTCCTCATCTTTAGGAACACAAATTCTGTCACGATACATCAGACAACCATTCAAATCCACTCAAAAATCAGAATCACTTTCTGATCCGCACTTAGCTATCTTAGCTTGCATCTCACTGTCATACTTCTGAGCCTCACATATCTGTTGAACAAATAGTGGCTTAGCTCTCAACTCTGCCAAAATAGCACCATCGTCAGACAATGCTAAACTCGTGCTCATAACTCTTAGAGCATACAAGGATTTCCTGCTCAGGGCATCCGCAACCACATTCGCTTTTCCCGGGTGGTAGTCAATGACTAACTCATAGTCTTTCAACAACTCAAGCCACCGTCTCTGTCGCAAATTCAGATCTTTTTGATCCATCAAATAATTCAAACTCTTGTGACCCGTAAAGATTCGGCACTTCTCACCATACAAGTAATGTCGCCAAATCTTTAGCACAAAAACAATCGCAGCTAACTCCAAATCATGAGTCGGATAATTCTTTTCGTGTGGTTTTAGCTGCCTCGAGGCGTAAGCGACTACCTTACCTTCTTGCATCAACACGCAACCGAGACCATTAAACGACGCATCACTGTAAACCATGGACTCTTTTCCTGATTCTGGTTGAACCAAAATCGGCGCCTCAGTCAACAATGTCTTCAGTCTCTCGAAACTCTGTTGACATGTCTTAGTCCATTCAAACTTGACATCTTTATGCAACAACTTCGTCATCGGAGTAGCAATCACGGAGAACCCCTTTACGAAACGACTGTAATATCCTGCTAATCCCAAGAAACTTTTGATTTCAGACACGTTCCTCGGTGGTTTCCAATCCACAACAGCCGATATCTTACTCGGGTCAACTCTGACACCATCACCTGACACCATGTGTCCTACGAATCCGACCTCTCAGAGCCAAAACTCACTCTTGCTAAACTTAGCTTACAACTGCTTATCTCTCAAAGTTTGCAAGACAATTCTCAAATGCTCTTCGTGATCGTTCTCATCCCGATAATAGATCAATATGTCGTCAATAAAGACGACTACAAACTTGTCCACATACGGTCTAAAAACACGGTTCATCAGATCCATAAAAATCGCAGGTGCATTTGTTAAACCAAACGGCATAACCAAAAACTCATAATGGCCATACCTTGTCCGAAATGTAGTTTTCAACACATCTTGCTATTTCACTCTGAGCTGATAATAACCAGACCTCAACTCTATCTTGGAGAACACTGTAGCTCCTTTCAGTTGATCAAAAAGATCATCAATCCTTGGTAAAGGATACTTATTCTTCACCGTCACCTTGTTCAGTTGTCTATAGTCTATACACAACCTCATAGACCCATCTTTTTTCTTCGCGAATAATATCGGAGCACCCCACGGCGAGTAGCTCAGTCTTGCAAAACCCTTATCTGTCAAATCTTGCAATTGGACCTTCAGTTCTTTCAACTCTGCAGGTGCCATTCTGTATGGAGCAATAGAAACAGGTGCCATTCCCGGAACTAACTCAATTCCAAACTCAACCTCTCTCACTGGAGGTAATCCGGGTAACTCTTCCAGAAATACGTCTGGATACTCACATACCACCAGCACTGTTTCAAACTCTACTCCAACCTCTCGAGTATTCAACACAAAAGCAAGATAGGACTCACACCCTTTTCTCAAACATTTCTCAGCCACTAGGGAAGAAATCATCATTGGTAGACTATCCGATCCACCTGATTCAACCCGAACCACATCTCCACTCTCACATTTCAATTCAATAAACTTACTACCACAGTTCACTAAGACACTATGGGTAGTCAACCAATCCATGCCTAGGATTAAATCAAACTCATCAAATGACAACAACATAAGGTTTTCTGGAAAACAATGATTCTCAATCAATAAAGGACAATTCTTACACACTCTGTCCGCTAACACATGCTTTCCTAACGGGTTTGACACCTTAACCACTATGTCCGTAGACTCAACGGTCATACTCAAACTAGATGCTAATCTCATGCAAATATAAGAATGAGTAGACCCTGAATCTATTAAAGCAATAACAAAGGTGTCAAAGAGAGAAAAAGTACCCGTTATCACGTCCGGGGAGGATGCTTCTTCGCGAGCGCGAATAGCATACGTCCTTGTAGGTGTCCGACCCTCCGGTCTCATAGTAGAGTCTCTGGACGCACCTCTACCACTATTCCCACCTCTAGGGTTTCTTGGTGGTCTACCCCTTGCAGACACATCACTAGGTCTCATCTCTTGCTTCTTTTCCTTATCATCCCTCTCGGGGCAGTTCCGGATAAAGTGGTCAGGGGAACCACACTTATAACATTTCTAACTATTTCCCCAACACTCTCTGGTGTGATATCTACCACAACTTGGACACTCCGATTTACTCTTTGTATTGCCCACACTTTCCATCGAGGGAGCTTGAACTCTCGAACCCAAGCAAGTATTACCCAAGTCTCGATGTGAATAACCCACTGGTGCCGTCGTCCGAGGATTCACCTCATTGGATCTTTTCGACTGGGCTTGGTATGACTTGCCCATCGGCCTCTTTCTAGCATCTCGGGCTTCACTCACAGTCCTCCTCTTTTCTGAACTCAGCTCTTCGGCCTTACTTGCCCTCTCAACTAATACCAAAAATTCTTTCAACTCCAAAATGCCCACTAGGAGTTTGATGTCCTCATTCAGCCCATCTTCGAACCTCTTCCACAATATGGTCTCAGTCGATACACATTCTTGAGCGTATTTGCTAAGCCTAACAAACTCACGCTCATACTCTGCTACTGACATCCTTCCTTGCTTCAACTCAAGGAATTCCTTCCTTTTTCGTTCAGTAAACCTCTGGCTTATATACTTCTTCCAGAACTCTTCCAGAAAGAAGTCCCATGTCACCCGCTCTCTCGGAACCACTAACATTAGTGTTTTCCACCAATGGTATGCCGAATCTCTCAGCAAGGATACGACACACTTCAAGCTCTCTTCAAGCGTACAAGAGAGTTCATCGAATACTCTCATCGAGTTCTCCAACCAGAACTCCGCCCTCTCTGGGTCATCATCTACCTTAGCTCTAAACTCCTCAGTCCTGTGTTTCCTAATCTTATCCACCGGGGGTTTCGATATCCTCACTACGTCCATACCTTGAGGAGTCACTGGATTTGGCTGAGGTACAGGAGGAGGAGGTGGAGGAGGTTGAGCATTAGGGTTCACTCGAACATAATCCGAGTACCAATTGCTCATCATCTGGAGAAAGGCTTCCCGTGCCTCTTCCCCTTGACCCCTAACCTCGAGTCCACTTTGAACAGGCATGGTTCCTTGCGCAGGAGCCGACGCATTACTAGCTGCTTCATCAGCAGTCGAAGGATCAGAATCCATATACTGTATAAAACAAGATTTAAAATCATCAGAAACCACTACACTATCATTGTACACTTATGGCATGTATAGCTAGACTCTTACACCCGCTACGGTAGTCCTAGAACCGACTAAACCATAGCTCTGATACCACTAAATGTAACACCCCTTACCCGGGTTCTACGCTGAAACCGAGCCTGAGGCGTTACCAAACTGAAACCACTTGATCGCCACATAGGCTCGTCATAACTACTCTTTGAAGTCATCTCAACAACCTCATTCTCGACTTACGAGGCCTCACTCATACACACGAGGGCTCTCGAGACTAAACCGGAACCTTTTCCAATCTTAAAATTTTTCTCTTTTATATAGGTCTCACACGCCCGTGCAAGATTAGACACGCCCGTGCATGGACACATACGCCATGTCCCCAAATCATGCCTAAAACCCTAGCATTCTGCCAATGCCCCACGACCAAGGCACACGCCTGTGCTTACCACCCGTGGTGCACACTGACTACCTTAACACGGCCTAGAGTCTAGACACATGCCCGTGTGGCTAGCCCGTGGCCAACACTGATTAATCCCACACGCCCTAGGCACACGCCCGTGTGGCTAGTCCGTGGTCTATTCTGATTTGAAATACTAACATGCAGGGGACGCACGACCAAAGCACACGCCCGTGGGCTGACCGTGTGTCACACATGGCCTAGACACACGCCCGTATGTCTAACCACATGGCCAAGAACAAAGTTATTTGCTAAGCTCTTCTCACCCTTATAGCTTACACAACATGCACTCATACAACACAATCATAATCAACTCAAATTGAAGTGCAATCTCACATAGAAAACTACATCTTTCTTTCATATAATGTAATAGCCAACAACCATGGCATTATACAAAATACACTATCCATCTAAAGGCCAACACATCTTAGCCATTTACAGCAAAAATTCCCTAATTTTTCTAGCCCCTATACATGCCATATACAAAACATTAAGTCTCATGTACCAAAGTGTGCTGATAGTGTGGGCGATCTTTCAATTGATCCTCGTATCTCAGTTCAACATTTTTACTCTATAAGACAAGGGAAAAGAAAAAGGAGTAAGCTTTGAGCTTAGTAGGTTTACACATAAACAATTAAGCATCATAGTATAAGCTAAACAACAATTAGCATTATACTACCAAAAGAAATGAACAACTATGCTTACTCTTTCTAACCCTTACCACAGTTCCAACACATCATGAGTCACATACTCATAACCATCGAAATGCACCCATGCATTCAATGTCACATTTACACAATATACAACACGTCATTATTTCTCAACAATTCACCCACACAGCTAATTAACTTAATAATACGTCCACACAGCTATTTTACTCAATAATGCAATCACATGGCTAATCCACACAGTTAACCACTCATTAAATGTCTCGGTGGTTTCGCACTTAGCACACCACAATCGATTAATAAGGTGGTATCGCACTTAGCCTACCACAAAGGTAATCATAGGGGTTTCTCACTTAGCCCAGTAAACGATATACCTCACGACAGAATTGCACATAGCCAGCTCATCGTCAATATGCATTAGGATGGTATCGCACTTAGCCTAGCATCTAGCATTATCACTACACATTCACATGTCTACTTACTCAATTAAACATCCATTCACAATTCTACTACATTCATTCTACTTGAACCACATGGGTTCTCAATCAATCTCGAACAAGCTACACACTAGCTATCATCGACAAATTGTAAGTATGAATGCATTGTTTATGCATAGACTTACCTCGAAAATCAAAAGTATTGAGACTTGCAATTTAGTCCACCACCTTGCTTTTGCCTCAGTTTCGATCCGGGCTTCGTCTTTCTTCATCTATAATGAATAAATCAGCTTATTCAATACATACATTGACTAAATTGACCCACATCTCATACTTTAGCAAAATTACTATTTTGCCCTTAAACTTTCTCATATTTACACTTTAGCCCCAAAGGCTCGTAAAGTGATTTTTATTCAACTTTCTAGTCTTTCATGCTTAGTCGAACCACTTATTCAACTAAATCTATGATCAATTCTCACTAAAACACACATGTATGACCAAACTTAAGATTTTCACAATCAAGTCCCTACATGCATTTTCATGGAAAATCACTTAACAAAAGATGTTTCTACTACATCAAGCTTTCATAATCTTCCATAAAACAACAAAATACATGCATGTCATACATGACCACATTTTTGAACATCCTTCATAGCTCATCAAATAGCTAAAAAATAGCTTACTCATGCTACCGGGACTTAAAAAATACAAAGAATATAAAAAACGAGGCTAGATGCACTTACTAGCAAGCTTGAAAAATTGAAGAACCCTAGCTATGGCTTCCTTCAAATTTTCGACAATGAGGGGAAGAAGATGAGCATGATTTTGTCATCTTTTCTCCTTTTTAATCACTTATTTGTTAAATGACCAAAATGCCCTTTTTGATAAACTTTCTATTTTAACTTATCCATGCCCCATTTTGTCCAAAAATTAGAAATTGGATAAATTGCTCATTAAGGAACTCTAATTAATAATCTAAAGCTATTTCACACATATAGCTTCTAGAAACACACATTTTGCAACTTTTGCAATTTAGTCCTTTTGGACAATTCAACTACAATTTCACAAAATTTCTTCATGAAACTTTCACACTAGCATGCATACAAGGCATAAACCTCAAAAACTCATTCATAACCCTCGGATTTATGGTCTCGTACCACTATTCTGACTAGGCCCTAAATTGGGATGTTACAGTACACCTCAGCTCAAAAGATCGTCCCGTTATTAGCTCTCATGAGCAATCCAATATTTGGCCCTCTCGAGCTTCCCGTTATATGGTTCTTGCGAGCTTTCCGATTGGTTGTGATTCTGCATGTGTTGTAGACACACCACAGC
This sequence comes from Gossypium sturtianum, assembly GCA_025698515.1. NCBI lineage: Eukaryota > Viridiplantae > Streptophyta > Magnoliopsida > Malvales > Malvaceae > Gossypium > Gossypium sturtianum. The sequence continues at coordinate 109,270,486 of CM046945.1, forward strand.
TCTTATGAGCGTCCCGTTATATAGCTCTTCATGAGCTTCCCGATATGGCTTGCTTGAACTTCCCGATATATGGCTATCTGGAGCTTTCTGATTAATAGCTATTCGGAACTACCCGTTATTGGCTCGCATGAACTTCCCGATTATGGCTCTTATGAGCTTCCTATTATACAGCCCTGATAAGCTTCCCGTTACATGGCTCACACGAGCTTCCTGTTATATGGCTCGAGAGAGAGCTTCCTGATTATGTGCTCTAATGAGCAATCCTGAATATGAATTTACGGATTACAGTTTGTAAACTTCAAGTGTACTTCCTGTGTATCCATCGATATTTCAAATAAATTCAATGGGCAAAGTTCCAACATGGAATAATCTGAACTTGAGATGAATTATTATGGAAATGTATATGTTATATGAATATATGTTGTGGAAAACATATATATATGAAAATTGTTACATGATGAGCTCATCCTTTTTTCTTGATATTCACATGAAATACATGACTAACATGTTTCTTGAGATTATATGTGTTTAGGCAAATTGCCAAATTTTTTTGGATGAATTTTGCATGTTTACTTTAAATGTAAATGAATGGTAAGTTAATTTCCCATTTTACGAACTTACTAAGCATAATATGCTTACTCTATTTTATTTTCCTCTGTTCTATAGTAATTCGGAAGCTCGTTGGGTTGGAAGCTTGGCGGAGATATCATCACACTATCCCTCGGCTCATTTCGGTATAAATAGTAAACTCATTTTGGTTATAATGGCATGTATTGGTTAATTAGCCAAAATGTTAGCATGTAAATGTGTGTTTTATAATAGACATCTGAATGGCTTATGATTGATATGTTTTGAGGTATATATAAGTGGATTTATCATGTTAGAAGAATTGAGCTTGATTTTGCATATATGCATTTAGTTATTTAGGTAAATATGAACACTAAGTAGACATGATAATAAATTGTCATTTGAGGTGCCTAAGAGCACATTGGTTGTGTGTGGTAATATGTTATGTTTAAGGCATGATTTTGGCTTTATTTGAATGTCATGAATTGGTTGGTGAATGTGTTTAAGTGTTAATGTAGGTGGAAGACAAATTGGGTGAGAAATGTAGCCTTGGAAATGGCCTATTTTTGTCCACACGAGCAGAGACACGGGCGTGTGTCTCAACCGTGTGTGACACACGGCCTAGCACATGGGCGTGTGTTTTGGCTATGTGTCCCCTGCATCTTTAAAATTCAAAACAGAATGTTCAGTATTTTTCACATGGCTTGGCACACAGGCATGTGGCTTGGCCGTGTGACCCCTGCACTTATACACGGCCTAGTACATGGGCGTGTGACTTGGCCGTCTGACCCAAGTCAGAGAGTTACACGGGTATGGACACGGGCTGGGACACGGCCGTGTGGCCTATTTCGAATGCTCACATGGCTTGAGACACGGGCGTGTCTATTGCCCGTGTGAGCCACATAGCCTGACCACATGGGCATGTGTCCCCTGTACCTTGGAAAAATTTTAAAATTTGTTGAAAAATTCTCTGAGAACCCGGTTTAGTCTCGAATTATTTCTAATGTATGTTTTGGGCCTCGAGGACTCATATAAGGGATTTTATGAATAATTTTTTACATGAATGTTAAATAATATGAAATGCCTGTATTTGTTATGTATATTTCGGTAATGCTCCGTAACCCTGATCCGGCGACGGATATGGGTTAGGGTTGTTACACAAAGCATATAGAACCTTACTCATATACTCTCTTTCTTCCGATGTCTTAGGATAGTCATCGAAAAAAAGATGAAAACTCGATGCAGCCGGCTGAGCGCCTGACTTTACATTGATCAATGCAAATTGTTCTAGTGCCTTATTGATGTATGAAACTTATGATAGAACTATCATTTTATTCTTTCGATCCCTAAGGATTCGAATTCCAAGAATATAACTAGCTTCACCTAAGTCCTCCATGCTAAACTGTTGCGCTAACCATTGTTTAGCTGATGATAATTCTCCTATATTGTTTTCGATAAGTAGAATATTATTAACATACAAAACGAGAAAGATCACCTTTTTTTTCCTTTATACACTTTTAAACATAAGGTTTATCAGTGTTTTACTCAAACCCAAAATTCTTGATTGTTTGATCTTTTATTCCATGAGCGGGACACCTACTTAAGTCCATAAATGGATCTTAACAGTTTTAAACATTTCTGCTCCTTTCTTTTGACAACATAGCTAGTGGGTTGAGCCATGTAAATGATCTCATCAAGATTGTCATTTAAGAATTTTGTCTTGACATCCATTTGACAAATCTCGTAATCGAGAGTAGCAACAATGGATAAGAGTATGTGGATAGACTTGAGCATGACTACCAAAGAGAAGGTCTCATTGTAATCAATGCCTTCTTTCTATGTGTAACCTTTCCCTACAAGTCTAACTATATGTGTTTCCACTTTCCCTTCCGCATTTCTCTTTTTCTTGTAGATCCACTTACACCCTTTGGGTTTAATCTCAATAGGTAAGTTTACAAGTTCCCACACGGTATTGGATTTCATAGAATCCATTTCGGCATTCATAGTTTGTTTTTAGAGCTTGGAATCAACATCCTGCATAGCCTCATCGTAAGTGAGTGGATAATCATCCTCATAATTGGCTTCCGTATTATAAATACTACCATCATATATAAAGAAGTCCGATCTCTTAAAAACTCTCTCACTATGATGGATTCCCCTATGTTGTTGTTCTTTTGCAAGTCTTTCTACAACTTTCTTAAGAACTGAACTTGGTGATTGTTCTACAACTCTCGAAAGTTCCTCGATTACCACTTTACTTTGAGGTTTAAAGTTATCCATGTAGTTTTCCTCAAGGAAAGTAGCATGAGTAAAAACTTCAACCGTATTATCTTTCAAATTGTAGAATAATCCACCCTTTATTCCTTATGGATATCCTACAAACATGCATAATTCTGTCCGTACATCCAACTTCTTTGCATCCTTATCTAGAACGTGGGCTGGACAACCCCATATTCTAAAGTGATTTAGAGTGGGTTTCTTTCCATTCCATAGTTCATAAGGTGTCTTATAAGCAGACTTGGTTGAAACATCATTTAGAATATAGCAAGCCGTTTATATCGCATATCCCTAGAAGGAAGTAGGGATTTCTGAATAGTTTAACATTGAATGAACCATGTCAAGCAAGGTTTTGTTCCTTCTCTCAACTACACCATTCTGTTGTGGAGTTCCCGGTGCAGTAAACTGGGATAAAATCCCATTCTCTATGAGTTATCCTAAGAACTCGTCGAAAAAGTATTCCCTACCTTGATCAGACCGAATATTCTTTACAGATAAATCTAATTACTTTTCCACTTTCGCATGAAACTCTCGAAATTTATCCAAGGTTTCACTTTTGTAATACATTAGATACACATATCCACATTGAGAATATTCGTCGATGAAAGTCACGTAATAATCATAACCTCCTCAAGCATTGATGGTCATGGGACCACATACATTAATGTGCACAAGTTCTAGGGGTTGGTTGGCCATTGTACCTTTCGCATTAAAGGACCTCTTAGTCATTTTACCTTCCAAGCAAAATTAACATTGTGGAAGACTAACTTCTTTAAGCATACGTAAGGGACCATCTTTCATGAGTCTAGTTAATATTTCTTGGTTAATATGACAAAGTCTTAAGTGTCATAGGTACCCCTCATTAGATCGAGAACTTTTAAGCTTTTTATTCACCATTTCAGTTTGAAGTATCGGGTAGTTATTTGGTTTGTAATGCCCCAATATTTCTGCTTCTATTTCTGGATAATTTTGACACAAATGTGTATATGCTTCAGTGGTTAAGTGTTATGGGTGTGTGTGAGAGGGCTTGGGTTCAAGTCTCACATTTGATAAATTTTGGTATTTTTCTGACTTAAGCCTTATTCTTGCTCAGTGGTCTTATATTAAATTATTTGTAAAACCATATCAGAATGAGCCTGCTGGTTCGAGTGGTAAAGGCGTCTGTGTGTTGTGTGGAGGTTCTGTGTTCGAATCCCTACACAAGCGTGGGAGTTTATTTTTGATCGTTTGACCGAAAGAGTTTCAGTCAAACAGGAATTTTGAAGAGATTGAGTAGTGTGTTGGTGGGAGTAAAATTAGGGGATTTGGGGATAATTTGATTTTATTCTTTTTTTCAAGATTTTCCTGTTGCCAGAAAAAAAACTGACGTTCCTTCTCTTCTCCCCTTTGTCGAAATTCTGTAACTTCCTCTCCGACTTCTTTTGATTTATTTTTTGAATCCGTCTTCTCTTTTGTGCAATGATTGATTGCGTTCGTTCGGTAAGTACTGTTCTGCCACTATCTTTTTGTTTCATGGTTTGGTATTGATGGGGGTTTGTATTCGGTTTTCGATTAGGGGAAGGTCAAGTTTCTGCTGGTGCTCCTGCAACGATTTGAGCTTTTGGAGGATCCTTTTCGTTATTGGTAAGTATTCGAGTGTATGGTTGGATTTTGTGAGTTCCGTTTGTAGAATTTTTCGTTAGAGTTTCGAAGTTGTAACTGAAATTGGGCATTTGAATATGCTGATTTTAGGTTTCGAGAGTCTTAGGAGTGGTTTCGTATCAAATCGATACAAGGTGTGTACCCAAACCGCAGAAAAATGAGATTCGGCAAAAGCCAAAAAACCCCACTATCGATGCCACACGATCGTGTGGTAGGCCATGTGTGACGAAATAGCCGTGTGATCGACAAAAGCCAGGCCGTGAGCAAGACACGGCCGTGTGAGCCACACGGGCTAGGCCAAATTGGACGTGTGGGCCACACGGGTATCTGAGCCCACACGGGCACGCTGGACGGGCGTGTGGTATCTAGGGCAGGCCGTGTGATCCACACGGGCAAGGCCAACCCAAGCGTTTTGGCCACACGGGCGTGTTGGCCCACACGGGCTTGTGGGCCCATTTATCTGAATTTTTCCCTAGGGTTGCACGGGTCATCCCAAATGACTGTGGGTCTACTGTAGGGTCGGTAAGGGCTAACTAAACCCTAAACGATATGATCTGATTGATTGATATCCTATACTGAGCATGAAATTACTGTGCATGTCTGATTATTGATCTGTATGACTATCTTTGATCTAGTTAATAGCATGTGAGCATGTTAATTTGCATAACTGTTTCTGTATTTGTTACTGTTATTGGGGTGGGATGATGTATATTGGAGGAAGTGTTCTAAAAGGCAATTTTGCCTATTATCTGGCAGCATGGCTGCTTTATATCTGTTATGTGCCGCATCGGTACAACATGGTGTGTAGGGCTGGGTGGGTGTTTTAAACCCCACATGGTGTATAGGGATGGTCGGAGATGGTGTGTAGAGGATGGGGGTAGGATATCTGATTTCTGATTTTGATTTGCATATCTGTATCTGTATCTGGGATGGGCTTAGGCCCGAATTTGCATTTGTATCTGTAATGGGCTTGGGCATGAATTTGTACCTGACTAATTTTGATTTTTTTGTTGTGTGGATACTTAATTCTGTGGGGTTACACACTGAGTTTACGTAAACTCACCCTCTTCTGTTATTCTGTACAGGTAATCCACAGTCTTAGGTAGACCGATGCTGCGGAGCCCCTCAGTGACCACATGTTCGAGCTGATTATAGTTACGATTTAATTATTATATTTTGGTTTATTCTGGTTTTTATGTAATTCAGCTTTATGGACTATTTTCATTTTAATTTGGGTTTGACTGCCATTTTAATGATTTTATAACTGCCAAACGTGATATAACTTGGTTTTCACCAAATGCAAAGGTTTCCTAAAATCTTGTACGGTTTCCTTAACACAACGATTTTAAAAGTTTCCGCTACAGATACGTTTTACCTCTAAGCGGTTATATGAATGAGAGCATTGAAAGTGATAATAGCGATAAGGGCTAATAAACTAGTATGGTTTTTAACTCAACGACAACGATTTTCAACCCTATTTTATGTGACACCCTCGGATTCGGCCATAACGTCTAGGTCAGGTTTGGGGTGTTACATTTAGTGGTATCAGAACCAGGTTGCAAAACTCGGCTGTGAATTTTGGGTTCCAAAATATGATTCAAAGAATTGGTTTTCAAAATGGTTTAAAAATATTCTGATTGAGAATATGGTATACCGAGTCTCCGGTGCCGATCCTGTAAGTATTCTGAAACTTAGATAGTTTATTTTGAAATACTGTCGATAGTATACCCTGAAAACACTATAGTTAATACTCTCTGAAAACTGTAGTGAAACGAATAGAGTCTGAAATCGTTGGAAACATTACTGAACTTCTGATATTTATTACATAAAATATCTGTTAATAAATATTGAACTGATGCATAAAACTCTTAATGTTGATAAACTCGAATTAGACAATGAGCGTATGAGGTACCCGTGGACGTGGTACTCGAGGCCGAGGTAGAGGCCATAGGGGGCTCGAGCTGAGTTCTCATCTCTGGGCAGCATGCCAAATCTGGACACTAGTGAGACACCTGTTTCACCTGCTTCTGAGACGGGGTCTTAGAGTTGTTCGGTTGGGGACGACACATTGTCCCAAGCCATGTGAAGATATTGGAGCGGGTCGCTGGACCCAATTTTGGATCTGGGGGCCGAGGATCGGTAACTAAACGACTCTGGTCTAATGGAGCTGAGTTGTTTAGGGGTGTCACAAGAGTCGCCCCTAATGTGGCGAAGTATTGGCTGGAGGCCACTAAGAGGAGTATGGATGATTTGGACTATACCCCCGAGCAGAAATTGAAGGGTGCAGTCTCTCTACTTCACGATGAGGCTTACCAGTGGTGGTTGACGGTTAAAGAGGGCACTCAGTCGGATCATCTGACTTCGAAATTCTTTAAGACTACATTTCAGAGCAAGTATGTGGGAGCTAGCTACGTCGATGCTCCCAGGCATGAGTTATTGAACCTAACACAAGGTGACCGATCTGTGGCCGAGTATGAGGCTGAATTTCTGTGGTTGAGCCATTATGCTCGAGGTATGGTGGCATCAGATTATGAGAGGTCTGTTCGTTTTGAGGATGACCTAAAGGATAATCTGAGGGTTTTGATAGCTCTACAAAGGGAGTGCGAGTTTTCTGTTTTAGTTGAGAAGGTGAAGATCGCTGAAGATGTTAAGCACGCGGAGCGCTAGAATAGAGATAGGGAGAGAGGTAAGAACAAGAGGGACTCAGAGCCCTCGAGTTCTGTACAGAGGGCTAAGAAAAAGGCTAGATCTGATGGGCCAGTTAGAGTGGGAGCCCCTGCTGCTTATACTGGGATGTTGCCTTGTGGTGATTGTGGTAGGCGCCATCCGAGCGAATGTTGGAGGAGGATTAGGGTCTGTCTGAGATGTGGGTCCTTAGAGCACTATATTAGAGACTGTCCGCAGAGGGCAGATCAAACGCAAGCTCCAGGTTTTGTGCAGCCGCAGAGGGCAGTTCACCAATCACCGAGGGGTCATGGACAGGCTAGGGGTGGTAACGGTTTGTGTTATGGACAGAGAGCACCAGGTAGAGGTGCTGGTCAGACAGTGGCGAGACAGCCTATTTTAGTTTATGCCGCATGTCACCGAGAGGACAGAGATGCTCCTGACATCATCACCGGTACGTTCTTTATATTTGATGTACCTTACTTGGCTTTGATAGACATAGGGTCTACCCACTCATACATAGCTAGTTCAATATCTGAAACTTTGGGGATTTTTGTGGAGAGCACTTTTAGTGAGGTTACTTTATTGAGTCCGTTGGGGCAGTCTGTTCGGGTTAGTAAAATCTATAGGGATGTTCCATTAGAGGTGCAAGGGACTGTTTTTCTGTCGAATCTGATGGAGCTTCCGTTTGGGGAGTTCGACCTAATTCTGGGTATGGACTGGTTGGTGGAGCACCAGGTTAGTTTGGACTGCGCGACTAAGAGGGTCGTTTTGAGGACTAAGGACAATAAGGAGGTGATGGTGATTGGCGAGCGTTGGGAAATTGGTTCAGAAAATGTGTGAGACGTACTTAGCTTACGTCAGTGTTTCTGGTTCTAAGGACTCTTCTGTTGGGAATATCATAACTGTAAGGGACTTTCCGGATATTTTTCCTGAGGAGTTACCGGGTCTACCACCGACTCGAGAGGTTGAAGTTTGGGATTGAGCTTCTTCTGAGTACGGCTTCGGTGTCCATCGCTCCCTATCGTAAGGCACCAAAAGAGCTTACTGAGCTTAAAGCTCAACTGCAAGAGTTGTTGGACCGTGGTTTCATTCGTCCTAGTGTGTCTCCGTGAGAAGCACCGGTTCTATTTGTTAAGAAAAAGGATGGGACCCTGAGGATGTGCATCGATTATCGACAGTTGAACAAGCTGACTGTAAAGAATAAGTATCCGCTTTCGAGGATTGATGACTTGTTTTATCAGTTCCAAGGGGCTTCTATGTTCTCCAAGATTGATCTTCGATTGGGGTATCATCAGTTGAGGGTTAAGGAGGCTGATGTTCATAAGACGGCATTTAGGACTCGTTATGGACCTTATGAGTTCCTAGTTATGCCTTTCGGGTTGACGAATGCACCGACTGCATTCTTGGATCTGATGAACCGAGTATTTTAGCCCTTTCTAGATTAGTTCGTCGTAGTCTTCATCGACAACATTTTGCTATACTCTAAAACTGAGGATGAGCATGATGAGCATATTAGAGTAGTGCTTCAAATTTTTCGTGAGAAGCAGCTTTACACTAAGCTTGCCAAGTGTGAGTTTTGGCTACGTAAAGTGAGTTTTCTGGGGCACGTAGTTTCTGCTGGAGGAATTCGAGTCGATCCTAGGAAGATTGAGGCTTTGTTAGATTGGAAACAACCCAAGAATATGTCTGAGATCTGCAGGTTTCTAGGTTTGGCGGGTTATTATCGGTGGTTTGTCGAGGGGTTCTCTTTGATTGCAGCACCTCTTACTAAGCTTTTACGAAAAGGTGTCCCTTTTGTCTTGACTAATGCATAGCAAGAGAGCTTTGAGAAGCTCAAGTCAGTTTTGACTTAGGGTCTTTTATTGATACAGCCTGAATCTGGTAAGGAGTTCGTGGTCTACAGTGATGCGTCACATATTGGTTTGGGTTGCGTTCTGATGCAGGATTGTAAGGTAGTGGCTTATGCGTCCCATTAGCTTAAGACACACGAAGGGAAATATACGACGCATGATCTCGAGTTGGTTGCAGTGGTCTTTGCATTAAAAATCTGGAGGCATTATCTGTATGGTGAGAGGTGCATCATCTACACCGATCACAAGAGTCTTAAGTATCTCCTTACTTAGAAGGAGTTAAATCTTAGGTAGCATCGTTGGATTGAGCTGCTTAAGGACTATGACTGCACGATAGAGTATCATCCTGGAAAAGCTAATGTAGTAGCGATGTCTGATCTGAGGCGATGTTTGCTCGCCTTAGTTTTTTTGATGATGGGAGTCTATTAGCCGAGTTGCAAGTTAAGCCAACTTGGATTGATCAGATTCGAGGTAAACAATTAGTGGATGAGACTCTGGGTGGGTGGTTCCATCAGGTTGAGAGTGGCAACACTTCAGATTTTGGGTTGAATAATGATGGGTTATTATGTTTTCGAGGTCGGATTTGTGTGTCGAATGACTCTAATTTAAGACAGTCGATTCTGAAGGAGGCGCATAGTAGCCCTTATGCTATGCATCCCGAAGGTAATAAGATGTATCGTGATCTCTGTGAGTTGTACTGGTGGCCGGGGTTAAACGTGAGGTTACCGATTTCGTTGCTCGCTGTTTGACTTGTCAGCAGGTTAAGGCTTAGCATCAGTTGCCTTCAGGTTTGTTGCAGCCAGTTAAGATTCCTTTGTGGAAATGAGAGCGAGTAACGATGGACTTCGTTAGTGGGTTGCCTTTAACACCTATTGAGAAGGATTCTGTTTGGGTCATCGTAGATCGATTAACCAAGTCTGCTCACTTCATTCCGGTTCGGATGGACTTTTCCCTTTAGAAATTGGCGAAGCTGTATATCTCTGAGATAGTTAGACTGCATGGGGTTTTGGTGTCGATTATTTCTGACAGAAATCCCTGTTTTACATCTCAGTTTTGAAAGAAATTACACGAGGCTCTGGATTCAAGGTTGGACTTCAGAACTGCGTTCCATCCTCTGACCGATGGTCAATTTGAGAGGGTGATTCAGATACCGAAGGATATGCTTCGGAGTTGCGTGATTGATTTTAGAGGTAGTTGGGAGGATTATCTGCCGCTGGCTGAGTTCGCCTACAATAACAGTTTCCAAGCTAGTATTCAGATGGCACCTTAAGAGGCTCTGTATGGTCGTAAGTTTCATACTCCTTTGTGTTGGACTGAGTTGGGTGAACGTCAGATTTTGGTTCCTGAGCTAGTTTTTGAGATAGAGGATAAGGTTCGACTGATTCGGGATCGTTTGAAGGCGATTTCTGATAGGCAAAAATCGTATACAGATCTGAAGAGACGTGAGATTGAGTATTCTGTGAGGGACTTTGTATTTCTTAAGGTCTCTCCGTGGAAGAAGGTTTTGAGGTTCGATCGTAAGGGCAAGCTGAGCCCTAGGTTTATTGGACCGTACCGGATTCCGAAACGTGTGGGACCAGTTACTTATCAGTTGGAGCTACCCCTTGAGCTAGACCGTATTCATGATGTGTTTCATGTCTCGATGTTGAGGCGGTACCGTTCTAATCCATTTCTATGTTGTCTCAGTTGAGGAGATCGATGTTAGGCCAGACTTGACTTTTGAGGAGGAGTCGGTTCAAATTCTGGATCGCGATGTTAAGGTTCTGCGGAAAAAGTCCTTTCCATTAGTGAAGGTTCTATGGCGGAATCATGGCACTGAGAAGGCCACGTGGGAACCTAAGGGTTCGATACGTCAGCAGTATCCTCATCTGTTCTGATCAGGTAAATTTCGAGGTCAAAATTTCTTTTAGGGGCTGTAGTTGTAACATCCCAATATTTCTGCTTCTATTTCTGGATAATTTTGATATAAATGTGTATCTGCTTCAGTGGTTAAGTGTTTTGGGTGTGTGTGAGAGGGCTTGGGTTCAAGTCTCACATTTGGTAAATTTTGGTATTTTTCTGACTTAAGCTTATTTTTGCTCAGTGGGCTTATATTAAATTATTTGTAAAACCATATCAGAATGAGCTTGCTGATTCGAGTGGTAAAAGAGTCTGTGTGTTGTGTGGAGGTTCTGTGTTTGAATCCCTGCGCGAGCGTGGGAGTTTATTTTTGCTCATTTGACCGAGAGAGTTTCGATCCAACAGGAATTTTGAGGAGGTTGAGTAGTGTGTTGGTGGGAGTAAAATTAGGGGATTTGGGGATAATTTGATTTTATTCTTTTTTCAAAATTTTCCTGTTTCCAAAAAAAACTGACGTTCTTTCTCTTCTCCCTTTTGCTGAAATTCTGTCACTTTCTCTCCCACCTCTTTTAATTTCTTTTCTGAATCCATCTTCTCTTTTGTGCAACTATTGATTGCGTTCGTTTGGTAAGTACTGTTCTGCCACTATCTTGTTGTTTCATGGTTTGGTATTGATGGGGGTTTGTGTTCGGTTTTCGGTTAGGGGAAGGTCAAGTTTCCGCTGGTGCTCCTACAGCGATTTGAGCTTTTGGAGGATCCTTTTCGTTACTGGTAAGTATTCGAGTGTATGGTTGGATTTTGTGAGTTCCGTTTGTGGAATTTTTCGTTAGAGTTTCGAAGGTGCAATTGAAATTGGGCATTTGGATACGTTGATTTTAGGTTTCGGGAGGCTTAGAAGTGGTTTAGCATCAAACCGATACCAGGTGTGTACCCGAACCGCAGAAAAATGAGATTCGACGAAAGTTAAAAAACCCTACTGTTGACGCCACACGACCGTGTGGTAGGCCGTGTGCGACGACACGGCTGTGTGATCGACAAAGGCCAGGTCGTGTGCAAGACACAGCTGTGTGATGGCCAGAGTGTAGCCGTGTGAGCCACATAGGCTAGGCCAAATTGGACGTGTGGTATCTAGGCCAGGCCGTGTAATCCACACTGGTAAGGCCAACACGCTCGTGTAGCCCCATTTATCTGAATTTTTCCCTAAGGTTGCACGGGTCGTCCCAAACGACTGTGGGCCTACTGTAGGTTCGGTAAGGGCTAACTAAACCCTAAGCTGTATAATTTGATTGATTGATATCCTATACTGAGCAAGAAATTACTGTGCATGTCTGATTATTGATCTGTATGACTATCTGTGATCTGGTTAATAGCATGTGAGCATGTTAATTTGCATAACTATTTCTGTATTTGTTACTGTTATTGGGGTGGGATGATGTATATTGGAGGAAGTGTTCTGAAAGGCAGTTTTGCTTATTATCTGGGAGCATGGCTGCGTTATATCTGTTATGTGCCGCATCGGTACAACATGGTGTGTAGGGCTGGGTGGGTGTTTTAAACCCCACATGGTGTGTAGGGATGGTCGGAGATGGTGTGTAGAGGATGGGGGTAGGATATTTAATTTCTGATTCTGATTTGCATATCTATATCTGTAACTGGGATGGGCTTAGGCCCGAATTTGCATCTGTATTTGTAATGGGCTTGGGCCTAAATCTGTACCTGACTGATTCTGAATTTTTGGTTGTGCGCATGTTTAATTCTGTGGGGTTACACACTGAGTTTACGTAAACTCACCCTCTTCTGTTATTCTGTACAGGTAATCCACAGTCTTAGGCAGACCGGTGCTGCGGAGCCCCTCGGTGACCACATGTTCAAGCTGATTATAGTTACAATTTAATTATTATATTCTAGTTTATTTTGGTTTTTATGTAATTCGGACTTTACGGACTATTTTCATTTTAATTTGGGTTTGACTGCCATTTTAATGATTTTATAACTGCCAAACGTGATATAACTCGATTTTCACCAAAAGCAAAGGTTTTCTAAAATCTTGAACGGTTTCCTTAACACAACAATTTTAAAAGCTTCTGCTATAGATACGTTTTACCTCTAAGCGGTTATATGAATGAGAGCATTGAAAGTGATAATTGCGATAAGGGCTAATAAACTAGTATGGTTTTTAACTCAACGACAACAGTTTTCAACCCCATTTCATGTGACAGCCCCGGATTCGGCCATAACGTCTAGGCCAGGTTTGGGTTGTTACATGGTTTGACGAAGTAAAAATAGTTTCATATCCATCCATTACAGATATAAAAATGATTTTTGTGAACAATAATCCCTTTATTAAATGTAACAGAATAAACGTCATTAAATAAACATGCTACAGAAATTAATTTCCTCTTAAAATGAGGTATACATTCTTTAAAACAATGTTCCTAAAATTATGAAAAATTAACTTCTCCTACTACTTCGACTGAAACATAGCTCCCATCTCCAGTCTGTAACGAGAGGCTTTTGTCACACAGACTTCTCATTTTGCTGAACTCGTGTAAAGAAACACACACATGGTTAGTGGTTATGGAATCAATAACCCAGTTGTCAATTGATTCTTCCACTGAGCAAGCTTCAACCACAAAGAGTTTCATATCTTTTCCATTTTTGACTAGGTAACCCAAATACTTATTGCAGTTTGATCTAAAAGTGTCATTTCCTATTGCAGAAGAAACATTTGATCTTTTTAAGATCTTTTGACCTTTTATCTTTCTTCCTATCCACACGAGTTGGAACCAAAAACTTATTCGGTTTCTTCTTTCCCTTAGCTTTCTACTTCCCCTTAAAGGACGAGGAGCCTATAGCTAAGTTTGCCTCAGGTTTCTCCTGAATCAGCTTACCACCATTCAATATCAACTCAGAGGATTGTAATTCCTTCATGAGTTGACGCAAGGTAAGCGCCTTGTTCCCCATGTTGTAAGTAGCCCTAAAGTAGTGAACTCCTTGGTCAATGATTTGAACACTATTTCAATATGAGTGTTCACGTCTAGTTTAGCCCCATTGTCCCCACTTCTGCAAAGAATCCCATAAGCTTAAGCATATGCTATTTGACAGGAGTGTCAGGTTTCTGCTGTGAGTTCATTAAATTTGTAAAAGCGGATTGTCGAGCCAATATGACTTAGCCTCCGAGCAAATCCTCCAAATTTTTCATGATCTCTTTAGCAATACAAAAATTCTTGTGTTGCTTTTATAGCACACTACTCACGCTCGCTAACATATAACATCGAGCAATTGAGTTAGAATCTCTCCATTGATCTCTCGCTTTGGGCTGAGCTTAAGGTGGGCAACGTTCGTCAATGATGAAATTCTATTTCTCATAACTGAGAACTAGCAACAAGTTCCGTTTCCTTTCTCGAAAGTTATCCCCCAATCAATTTATTCTCAATAAGAATGTTAATAAGAGGAGTAGGAGACATATTTGAATTGAAAAAACAATAAAGATTCACTAATTACTATATTTGTATTAAACAAATATTTTTATTTCAACAACATATCAAGAATGCAGTATGATGCGTGCGTATTGTATTAAAACCTTAAAAAAACATTTTTCTGTTTCTATGATCATTCTCACACCTATCAATCATATCACCTTGAGGTCCCATGATTAACTAGTAAGAACATGGATTACATCCAATCAGTTAATGAATCTTAATTCTTAATTTTTAATTCTTAATTCTAGCTTAAATATTGTATCTTGGGAAAATATTTAATAAGAGACTATCTTGAGTGTATAACCATTGAATCAACACCTATTATGAACATGCTTTCATTTTTGAGTCATCTTGGGACAATCTCACTGAGAGTCATGTATAGCTAGTTGTCATTAAAAGGAAATCCTATCTAGTGAACCCACATAATCAAATTTACCTTAGGTGCAGCTAGGGTAGGAACCGGCTCGAAACTTTATCATGCTATTACTCAATGACCATCAATGGAGGCCGTAGGTCTTGTTCAGGGACCTTCTCCCCCTTAATATTTTAAAAACATGTAAGGTTTTTATCCCAAATTTCAAGAATGATCATACAATAGTCCTAGTGACATTCTTACCTGATCTAATATGACATACTTCCAATATATACAAGGCATGTGTAACACCCCAAACCCGGCCTAGACGTTATGGCTGAATCTGGCATGTCACATCAAAAGGTTGTTTAAAACTACACGATCATAAAAATCCCTTCCTCAATTTAAAACTTTTTATCATTTACAGACCCCGAATTTCGTTGCTTATCAAAACAAAATTTTCTTAAAGTTATTTCCTTGCAAATGTTATTTTCAAAACGTGGTTTATTAGAAATCATTCTTGGAAAACATTATTATCTTTAAAACATTGTTTGTTGCGGAAGTTAAATTTAAAATAGTAGTGGAACATGATATTTTGAAAACGATAGTTATTATTTTAAAACCCGTGTTTAATTGTTTAGCAGTTCATAACTAAAAGAATTACCAAATGAAAGTTAAAAAGAAAATCCCAATGGCCTTATTACAAAAATTATTACCCAAAAATAATATAAAATAAATTAAACCAAAACTTCTAAGTTCAGTTCAGTAACATATCCGACGTATGGCCACCTCCGAGTCCTCCGCGGCTCCAAATCCTCTAACACTGGGGATTACCTGCACGGTTAAAAGAAGAGGGTGAGTTACAAGAACTCAGTGTGTAATCCCCTATAACAGTCATAGTCTGGGCCCGAGCCCATACGGTGTCGATTTGGGCCTAAGCCCTATTCGGTAACAATTTGGGCCTAAGCCCCAAATCATAATGATGCAATGGATATGTACCCACCCCAATCCAGCCAAACTCTCAACCCGTACCAACCAATCTCTCCATGCGGGGACCATGTCAACCCACCCAGCCAAAACTCTCCAATAATGCAGCCAAGCTGCTAACGGTATATGTGGCTGAGCCACTAAATTAATAATATGTGGCGATGCCACTATAAAGGTATGTGGCAATGCCACTAGAACGGTATGTGGCGGAGCCACTAGAACGATACTTCCTCCAATCAGCAAACCCAACCCAATGCAATATGATATGTATGCAATATATTACGATCATATACAGATATATAAAATCACAAAGACAATATTTAAACTATCTCTAAGAGTATAACGGTCATTTCGTCGTTAGGGATAAAACGGTAATTTCACCCCTTGGGGGTAATTCAATAATTTACCCATCGAGGGTATTTCGATAACTTATCCACTAAGGGTATTTTGGCAATTTACCCACTAAGGGTATTTCGGTAATTTCCCACTAAGGGTATTTCGGTAATTTACCCACTAAGGGTATTTCGAGAGGCCCACTGTCGCCTCGAGCGACACAAGTTTCCTATTTGGTCACTACGGTGTAATTGGGCCTAAAATATAATTCCGGCCCAAACGGGCCCACACGCTCATGTGGCCCATTCAGCTCATTTTCGGTCACGGTTCTGTAGGCTTCGCAGTCGCATCAATCATTCGGCACTTACCATCGATTTCGCTTATGTGGGCCCGTTAACCCATTGGGCCCACTTAGCCCGCTTCGGCTCGACAAGGCCCATTACGGCCTCAGTCTCACGAGAGCGTTCGTGACACTCTCAACGGTCTATTGCCATCACTAGTGGCTCGGTTTATCACTACGAGCGCTCGCACGCTCGAGTGATCTCGGTTGCCGATACTCTGACTTTTCGGTATTTCGACTTTTGGCCGATTCACAGAATAGCGCATAACAAAACAAGCAAGGGTGTGAGATTATACACCTGTTATGGATTGCGGTTCACTACACTTTCCGGGGCACCTAAGATCATAATTGACCAATAGTTAGTCTTCACCCTTGGTAGTCCAAAATATAGCAATACTTTATCTATAGACTTTACTTACCAGAGAACGACAGACTCCTTGCTATGGAGAGTATTCGGCCTACACCTCCTGATTAAAGAACCGAGTCCCTAGCGATATTGATGAACAAACAAAGGTGTTAGCAATCATCCAACATTCGGCCCCCCACAGAGAAAGGAGAGAGACCGAAATTTACCCAAGCAGTCACAAAAATTTTCACTAGAATGAAATAAGAAAGTGCTTGTACTACTCTACCCTTACCAATCACCAATAATCAACGACATCCGACAACTGCCTGACAACAGGATTTAGCCCAACCACCAAAACAAAGGATTCAGAATGAAGAGGGTATATAGATTCGGCTTACAAGGTTCGGCCAGCAAAAAGAGAACCCACACTTCAAGAAGAAAGTATTCAGCCTAGGGAGAAATCAAAAAGTGAGACGTGTGGCTACGGCTTAAAAGTAAAGAAAAGAGATGAACGATTAGGAAGAAGAAAGGAAAGAAGATGAGAGTGAAGGCTTACCAATTCGGCACTTAATCAGGAAAAGAAAAATGAAGGAGAAGAAAAAAAAATGAGAGCAAGGTGAAATCGGTAGAGGTCAAAGATGAAAGAAAACGACCCGAAATGCTAAAGAAAGTCCCAAAATGCCAAAAACTCTCAAAGGAAAAGTTCAGAGAAAATCGACACACTCTCCCCTCTCCAAACCGAATATCCACTCCCCCAATTACCAACCTTGGCCGAAATTCCCTTTCACCACTTCCCCACATTCAGCCAACACTTGCACACTCATCCATCCATTGATTCTCTCCATTCTTTCCTCCTACTATTGCTTTCCTCCATCCATTTGAATTATTTGACCAAGTCTCCAACTCCCCTTGAAGAGTTTGATCCGAACTCGGCTTCCTCCACCCCCATGCCACAAAATAAAATCCTTCATTTGCAACTTGAGGGATTCGAACCCCTTCCCTCCTTGCTCTCCCATTGCCGCCACAGCCGCCTTGCCACATGCTCAACTTGTGTCTCCTAAATGCACATAATTATACTTAAACCCTTTACCAACAGCCCTCTCCACTGAAGAGCCAAAAACTAAAATTTTTCCAAGGCTCCGACTCGAACCCAGGCCTCCCTAGAACCCCCAAATACCCTAATTAACCAGTTGAGCAAGCACAACATACAATTAAGCAAAAATTACAACCTCTAACTTTTGGGGCGTTACAACTCTACCCCCCTTAAAGAAATTTCGGCCTCGAAATTTACCTGATTAGAAGAGATGAGGGTATTGCTGTCGCATCACCTCCTCCGGCTCCCACGTGGCTTCCTCTGAACCGTGATTACGCCACAGCACCTTGACTAAAGGAACAGATTTCCTCCTCAGCACCTTAACATCATGATCCAGTATCTGCACCGGTTCCTCCTCAAAAGTTAAATCAGGTCTTACCTCGATCTTTTCTACCGGCACTGTATGTGAGGGATCAGAACGGTATCGCCTCAGCATAGAGACGTGAAACACGTTATGAATACGATTTAACTCCGCAAGCAGTTCCAGCTGATAGGCAACCGGTCCTACACACTTTAATATCCGGTAAGGTCTGATAAATCTAGGGCTCAGCTTGCCTTTTCGCCCAAATCTCAGAATCTTCTTCCAAGGTGAGACTTTCATGAAGACAAAATCTCCCACCGAGTACTCAATCTCTTTACGCTTTAAATCAGCGTATGACTTCTGCCTATCAGATGCTTCTTTTAACCAACCCCGGATCAATTTCACTTTCTCCTCAGTTTCAGAAATTAGTTCTGGACCCAACAATCACCGCTCACCCAATTCTGTCCAACAAGTAGGGGTACGACACCTGCGGCCATATAATGCCTCGTACGGTGCCATTTGAATGCTGGATTGGTAGCTGTTGTTGTAAGCAAATTCTACCAACGGCAAATAGTCTTCCCAACTGCCCTTGAAATTAATCACACAGCTTCTTAACATGTCTTCCAAAATCTGTATTACCCTCTCCGACTGACCATCAGTCTGAGGATGAAATGCCGTGCTGAAATCTAGCCTCGTACCCAAAGCTTCGTGTAACACTCTCCAGAATCGTGATGTGAACCAGGGGTCCCTGTCCGAGATGATAGACACTGGTACCCCATGTAACCTCATAATTTCCGCCACATACAACTTTGCCAACTTCTGCAACGAGTAATCGGTGCGAACCGGTATGAAATGGGCATATTTAGCCAACCGATCAATAATTACCCATACTGAATCTTTCTTAGTAGGCGTCAGGGGTAGCCCACTAACAAAATCCATGGTTATCCTCTCCCACTTCCAGAGTGGGATTTTAACAGGTTCTAGTAATCCAGAAGGCAGTTGATGCTCAGCCTTCACTTGCTGGCATGTCAAACACTTACTTACAAAATCGGTAACCTCACGCTTAAGTCCTGGCCACCAGTACAGTTCACGTAGATCTCGGTATAACTTGTTTCCACCAGGATGCATAGCGTATGGGCTACTATGCGCCTCCCGCAGAATCGACTGTCTTAACTCAGAATCCCTCGGTACACATACTTTCCCATGAAAGCATAACACTCCCTCAATATTCAGCTCAAAATCCGCAGTCTCTCCCTTCTCCACCAATTGAAAACGAGGAATTAATGATTCATCCAACAACTGCTTTTCTCTGATTTGACCAATCCAAGTCGGTTTTACCTGAAGTTCGGCTAACAGACTACCATCCTCAAATAGGCTGAGACGAGCAAACATTGCCCTTAGATCCGATACAACCTTACGGCTCAGTGCATCCGTCACTACATTAGCTTTTCCCGGATGATACTCAATCGAGCAATCATAATCCTTAAGCAACTCTATCCATCTTCGTTGCCTAAGGTTTAACTCCTTCTGAGTAAGGAGGTACTTCAGACTCTTATGGTCGGTATAGATGATCGACTTCTCCCCGTACAAGTAATGTCTCCAAATCTTTAGTGCGAACACCACCGCAGCTAATTCCAAGTTATGAGTGGGGTAGTTCACCTCGCGCGGCCGGTCGACGAGACGATAAGCCACCACCTTACCCTCTTGCATCAAAGACACAATCCAATCCTGGTGCGTGCGGCGCATCACGATGAGACAACGAATTCTTTTCCGCCTCCGTCATCAATACCGGGGCTTCAAATCGAATCTTTTCAACATCTCAAAACTCTCTCCCGCTATTTATCACCCAAACAAACGGTACTCCCTTACGCAAAGAACTTAGTTAGGGGTGCAACAATCAGTGAAAACCCCTCAACAAACCTTCTGTAATACCCGGCCAGACCCAAAAAACTTCAAATCTCAGATACCGACTTCGGTGGCTTCCAATCCAATACGGCCTCAATTTTTCGAGGATCAACCCTAATCCCCTCGGCAGACATGACATGACCCAAAAATGTCACTTCACACAGCCAAAACTCGTACTTGCTGAATTTGGCATAAAGCTGCTTTTCTCTCAATATCTGCAAAACAACTCGGAGATGTGAATCATGCTCCTCCTCGATCCTTGAATACACCAGAATATCATCTATGAACACTATCACGAACCGGTCTAGGTAGGGTTGGAAGACCCGGTTCATCATATCCATGAAAACAACTGGTGCATTCGTTAACCCAAACGGCATGACCAGAAACTCGTAGTGTCCATAACGAGTCCTAAACGCTGTCTTGAACACATCCGCCTCCTTAACCCTTAACTGATGATATCCTGATCTAAGATCTATCTTAGAGAAAACTGAAGCTCCTCGCAGTTGATTGAACAGATCATCTATTCTTGGTAGTGGGTACTTGTTCTTAATCGTCAGTTTATTCAATTGACGATAATCGATACACATGCGCATTGACCCATCCTTCTTCTTTACAAATAGTACCGGTGCTCCCCACGGAGACACACTTGGTCGGATGAATCCTCGATCTAGTAGCTCTTGGATCTGAGCCTTTAATTCTACCAGCTCCTTCGGCGCCATCCTATAACGGGCGATGGACATTGGAGCCGTTCTCGGTAGGAGTTCAATGCCGAATTCGACCTCACGGTTTGGAGGCAACCCCAGAAGCTCTTCAGGGGATACATCTGGAAATTCCTTTATGGTCTTGACATCCCCAACAGACAAACCCTTAGCATCAGACGTGCTGACATAAGCTAGGAATGCCTCGCAACCCTTGCGAACCAATTTCTCGGCCCTTAATGCTGAGATTACGTTGGATAAGTAATCCCTTCGCTCCCCTATCACAATTAATTCCTCATCCTCTGAAGACTTCAATACCATACGCTTAGCAGCACAATCCAAATTCGCACGGTGTTTTACTAACCAATCCATGCCCAGAATGAGATCAAACTCGCCAAACGACAGTTCCATCAAATCCGCCGGAAAGACAACCCCTTGAACCTCTAGAGGCACATCTCTAAACAGCTTATTCACTCAACCGACTGTCCTAAAGGACTAATCACTGACAATTCTCTATCAGCAAGTTTGAACTGTATACCCAAAGTTCCAGACACAGTACATGCAACATACGAGTGCGTCGACCCAATATCAATTAAGGCAATACATGGTACATTATGAATGAGGAATGTACCAGTTATGACGTCAGGTGCGTCACCATCCTCTCGACGCCGAAGCAAAGATAAACCAACCCCGGGCCGTCTCGCCTCTATATTACCAAAGACCTCGCGCCGGTGCTCCACGACCTGCCCTAACCCATTTCCCCTCCGTGGACCACGACCTCTTGGTTGCTGCGACCACCTCTCCTTGGTGCACATAGCGGCGACCGGCCGCGTGCTGAACAGCTCCCGAGGACAGTTTCTAAACTAATGATCCTTGGACCACATCTGAAACAACCCCCGTCCTTTTCCAGCACTCTCCCGAATGAGGTCTCCCACATTCAACACAAGGCCGCGATCGACTAGCAACAACTAGAATCCCAGCTCGGGCTGGCCCATCGAACCTAGGCCTCTTATTAAACCCACCTGAAGAACTTGAGGGCCCAAAATCTCTCTTATTTTTGCCCCTTTCCTTTCACGATTTAGACGCTTAGAGCGTTTCACCTCCTCGGTAATTTTAGCCTTCTCTACCAGGGCAGCAAAGTCTCTTTCCCTCTGCCGGGCTATCAGTACCCGCAACTCATCCCGAAGACCATCCTCAAACCGTACACAGTACTCATACTCAGTCGCAACTATGCCTTGAGCATACCGGCTTAATCGTAGAAATTTTGCCTCGTATTCCGCTACAGACTTGTTCCCCTGAACCAGATTCAGAAATTCCTTTCTCCGGGCATCCACATAACTTGCCCCGACATACTTCCCTTGGAAGGCCACCTTAAAGAAGTCCCATGTCACACGGTCGGCCTGCGTGCCTTCCCTCACGGTAAGCCACCATTGATACGCCTCATCTCGCAGCAAAGACACTGCTCCTTTCAGGTTTTGCTCTACCGTGCAGTCAAGATCATCCATTATTTGCTCGACAGCCTCTAACCAATATTCTGCTACGTTTAGGGCCACACCAGAGATGTCCCTGAAGATTTTCACCCTATTTGACCGGAGTCGCTCAAAAATTGACCCTCGGGCCACTGACCCCGTACTTGCTCCAGCAACCCTTTCCAAAACTCGTAGCATCGCTTGGGACAGAGCATCATCCCCATCGGCTCGGTCATGAGACCCCGTTTCAGTCACTGGTGATGCCGGCGCTTCCCTTTTAGGCATATGTCCTGATGCTGAGGACCCAGCCCTAGCACCCCGGCCTCTACCACGGCCACATGTACCCCTTCCGTGACCTCTTGTACTCATATCGATGTAACGTATTAATCTGTTTAGGAGTTTTATGAATCAACTTATAGTTCTCATGATTATTAACAAATGTTTTATGAAAAACAGTAATAAGATTTGTTTTCGCAGATCGAGTTTACTATAGTTTCAGTCTCTTATAGTCTCAGTTTCCCTAACTAACGAGTTCAGTATACTACTACTATCCATAGTAGTTTCTCAATACAGTCATTACAGCATATAACAGAGTATAATGTCAGGGAACTTACAGATTTGGTGCTGGAGACTCGGTGTGCCATACTTTCAGTAACACTATCATTTTCCAAACTAAAAATTTAAGCAGATTAGAAAAATTTTCAAAACCCATTCCACAGTCGAGTTTTGCAACCTAGCTCTGATACCATTAAATGTAACACCCGAAACCCGGCCTAGACGTTATGGCTGAATCTGGCATGTCATATCAAAAGGTTGTTTAAAACTACACGATCATAAAAATCCCTTCCTCAATTTAAAACTTTTTATCATTTACAGACCCCGAATTTCGTTGCTTATCAAAACAAAATTTTCTTAAAGTTATTTCCTTGCAAATGTTATTTTCAAAACATGGTTTATTAGAAATCATTCTTGGAAAACATTATTATCTTTAAAACATTGTTTGTTGCGGAAGCTAAATTTAAAATAGTAGTGGAACGTGATATTTTGAAAACGATAGTTATTATTTTAAAACCCGTGTTTAATTGTTTAGCAGTTCATAACTAAAAGAATTACCAAATGAAAGTTAAAAAGAAAATCCCAATGGCCTTATTACAAAAATTATTACCCAAAAATAATATAAAATAAATTAAACCAAAACTTCTAAGTTCAGTTCAGTAACATATCCGACGTATGGCCACCTCCGAGTCCTCCGCGGCTCCAAATCCTCTAACACTGGGGATTACCTACACGGTTAAAAGAAGAGGGTGAGTTACGAGAACTCAGTGTGTAATCCCCTATAACGGTCATAGTCTGGGCCCGAGCCCATACGGTGTCGGTCTGGGCCTAAGCCCTATTATCATAACGATGCAATGGATATGTACCCACCCCAATCCAGCCAAACTCTCCACCCGTACCAACCAATCTCTCCATGTGGGGACCATGTCAACCCACCCAGCCAAAACTCTCCAATAATGCAGCCAAGCTGCTAACGGTATATGTGGCTGAGCCATTAAATTAATAATATGTGGCGATGCCACTAGAACGGTATGTGGCGGAGCCACTAGAACGGTACTTCCTCCAATCAGCAAACCCAACCCAATGCAATATGATATGTATGCAATATATTACGATCATATACAAATATATAAAATCACATAGACAATATTTAACCTATCTCTAAGAGTATAACGGTCATTTCGCCGTTAGGGGTAAAACGATAATTTCACCCCTTGGGGGTAATTCGATAATTTACCCATCGAGGGTATTTTGATAACTTATCCACTAAGGGTATTTCGGTAATTTACCCACTAAGGGTATTTTGGTAATTTCCCACTAAGGGTATTTCGGTAATTTACCCACTAAGGGTATTTCGGGAGGCCCACTGTCGCCTCGAGCGACACAGGTTTCCTATTTGGTCACTGCGGTGAAATTGGGCCTAAAATCCAATTCCGGCCCAAATGGGCCCACACGTTCATGTAGCCCATTCAGCTCATTTTCGGTCACAATTCTATGGGCTTCACAGTTGCATCAATCATTTGGCACTTACCATCGATTTCGCTTATGTGGGCCCGTTAACCCATTGGGCCCACTTAGCCCGCTTCGGCTCGACAAGGCCCATTACGGCCTCAGTCTCACGAGAGCGTTTGTGACACTCTCAACGGTCTATCGCCATCACTAGTGGCTCAGTTAATCACTACGAGCGCTCGCACGCTCGAGTGATCTCGGTTACCGATACTCTGGCTTTTCGGTATTTTGGCTTTTGGCCGATTCACAGAACAACGCTTAACAAAACAAGCAAGGGTGTGAGATTACACACCTGTTATTGATTACGGTTCGTGACACTTTTCGAGGCACCTAAGATCATAATTGACCAATAGTTATGTAACACCCCAAACCCGGCCTAGAAGTTAGGCCCAAATCTGGCGTGTCACATGGAAAAACTTGTTTGAGAATTACAGCCTCTTTGTTAAAACCCAAAACACTTAAGCAATTGTTAACTACTTGAAAACGTAATTATCTTTAAAAACCTTTTTGGTGGTGAAAGTACATTTGAAATAAACAATTTACAAAAATGTGATGTTTAGAAATAGAGCTGCAGAAGTATTTTGAAATCGTTGTGGAAACGTAGATAAAATACAAGTATTTTTGAGAGATCGTTTGATGAGTCAAAAATCGAGGTAGTGAGCTTTAAAACCGTGGCTTTTGAAAATATTGTTGATAATTCGAGAGAAAATTTCCGAGTTAAAATATTTGTAAAAGTTTGTTATAAAATCCATTTATTAATCAATTTTGGAAAACCAATATTTATGATTTTAGAAAATCCCCGTTAAAACAATTCAAGCAATATAATAAGTACGACTAACATAAAGCAATTTAAAACATATCCCAGAGGCCTTATTACAACTTAAACCAAAATAGCAAAATAATAAAATAAACCGAAATAGAAATTTAAAGTTCAATAACACCATTTTCAAGTATGGCCTCCACCGAGTCATCCATGGGCCCAAGTCCTCATTACTTTGAGCATTACCTACAAGGGTTAAGAAAAGGAGGGTGAGTTACAAGAACTCAGTGTGAAATCCCTTACAGTCATCCACTGGCCTTGAACCCATAAAGCAATATCATGGGCCTAAGCCCTTTTACATAATAATGTATCAAATATATTATATGAATGTAATGCAATTCCCAACCCAACCTAATAATCCATCCGCTACACACCACCCGTATTCATCCATCACACGTGGGGATCAAGTCAACCCACCCCGCTAACACACCCAATCGCAGTAAGCCGCCATATATGAATTTGTGGCGAAGCCACCAGGATAACAGATTATACGTGGCATAGCCACCAGATAGAATTGTGGCAAAGCCACCGGAATTAGACTATACGTGGCATTGCCACTATAGACGGTAATATAATCGGCACACAGCCTTGGGTAAATATGATCGACACAGAGTCATTGATTCATATGTTAGGCACATAGCCATTATCAAAATTTGTGGCAGAGCCACCAGAATCATATACAGTAATATAACCGGCACACAACCTTAATCACGATGGCACAAAGCCATATTTAAATTGGCACATAGCCATTATTAGAATTTGTGGCAGAGCCACCGGAATCAGAATATATCGCTGCAGTCAAACTGCTTTTCATAATATTTGTGGCAAAGCCACCAGACTACACTTCTCTTCAACATTATTCCCATCCCATGCAAAATATGTAAATGCAACATATATAATAAAGCATAATATCCACATATATAAACAACAATCATTAATCCACTAATTTATTACAGTAAATCGGCCAATTATAGAACTTGTAATTCGGCCCACTAAAGCATTCTAGCAATTCGGCCCATTGGGGCATTTTCGTAAATCGGCCCATAGGGGCATTTTCATAATTTGGAAATTTTACCCATCGAGGGTAATTCGGTAATCTCGCAACCCAGGGGTATTTCAGTAATTTACCCTCCAAGAGTATTTTAGTAACTTCGCAACCCCGGACTTAATTACTAATTTGGGCATTAAAATTTGAAACTGTCCATCTGCGTTATACTGACTAAACTGACTATAACTAAAGTTAGGAAACTCGAAATTTAGATTCGTAAATTTTTCTTGAAACTAGACTTATATATATTCTTACTACAATTTTTCGAGAATTTTTAGCTTAACCATTTATTACAGTTTATTCATTAAAGATTCCCTTATTTCACTGTCCAATGGTTCTGACCTCTCTTACCCAAAATTCGAATATCTCACTGTACGGTTTTCATATGTTGCTCCAACTTGTTTCTATTGAAAATACGCTCACTAAGGAATCTATAAATATAGATTATAACTCATAATTCACTTTGTTCAATTGTAAATGATTTTTCCAAGACAGAATAGGGAACCACGAAGTCCATCAGAACCAGTCTCACTAAAATTAACATATCACAGAATATAAAATTCCTCTTCCTCCTCTGTTTCCTTCATATAAAAATAGACACAGTAGGCTTTATTTTAATATCTTTTTCACTTTCTAAATACCTTTATCCTATTTTTCGTGATTTTTCAAAATCACGTCACTGCTGCTGACCAAACTGTTTCATTGCAAAATATGGTTACTACAACGAACATACGCACGCCCGAGTGATCACGGATGCCGGTTTCTGATTTTTGGTTTTCTTCGGTATCTCGACCGAATCATAGAAAATTTCATACAAACTTTCAGAGAGGTATGAGATTACACACCATTTCAAACATGTATTCGAAAGGGTACGGGATTACACACCTTATTCGAAATCCGTAACACGATACTCTCTGCGGCACCTAAAGGTACAATCGGTTAACAATTAGTCCACAGCCCAAATTTTCAACTTCAACCAAGTATTGCGATTGATTAACAATCTATATCACTTACCAACAATCCGAGTCTCTTATTACGAGGGATAGGTGATCTGGCGATTTGGTTCCTATAGTGACCGATTAGTCCAAACTATTAATCCATTTAGCAACCAATCGAATAATGAACGATATCAAATAATCCATAAAGAACTCCTTACCTTGTTGCGATTTCCACCACTTGACTTATGGCTAGAATGATATTCAGCCACCCACTAAGATCACCACGAAAGAGTATTGATCACAACATGAGAATGATGGAGAGAGTGACGTTTTGATAAGAAACAAAGTTGACTAACCGAATAACGATGAACATTCATATTCGATTAGGAAGAAAAAGAACATAAAAATAGAAAGTGGGATATAAGATCACTTACCGATTCAATTAAGAAGAGATTTTCCTACACGATGGGAATGAAATGATGAAGAAATAGGATGATAAGGGGTTCGACTATAGAGAAAATCGAACAGGAAATGTGATCACAAAGTGATGTCGATTAAAGAAGAAGAAAAGGTTGATGAAATGGTCAAAAGAGAAAAATGAATGGAGAAAAGTGCTTTGGTAATTTCGGCTATCAAAGGAGATGAGCAAGGTGAGTGTTTGGCCAAACAAAAGAAAAGAATGCACAAATGTGTTGGGAGATTTGGCCAAAGCTAAGAGGAAGATAGATTTGAAAAGAAGACACAAATGTTCAAAGAGAAAAGTGTACCTCTCGTGCACCCAAAAACTAACAAAATGATCTAAAGAGAAAAGAGAAATTCGGCTCTTCCTTTCCACCTAACAAAACCGTGTGAACTCTAGCCAAAAAGGGTGGATGTTGACCAACAAAAATCTTTCCAAAACATCACCCATGAAAAAGGCCAACATGCTCCCTTATCTTGCCTTTTTCTTTTGATTCCTTTCCTTACCTTCATCCTTTCCTTTTTCCTTAGCCACCATACTATAATTAAAAAGTCTTCCTTTCCTTAAATACCACCTTGGCCGACACATGGAAGAGAAGCACAAAAAAATAAATTCAAAATTTTGCAATAGATGGGATTCGAACCTTAAACCTTTAGTACACTCCACACGCCACTTTCCACCTTTACCAATAGACTCCTTGGGCTAGCAAAATGCACACTTATTTCCTTAAGTCATAATGCCACTTGCCTTCTCTCCTTAAAGTGCCTAAACATAAAAATTTTGCTAAGGCCCAATTTGAACCCGGAACTTCCTAGAACCCCGTAACTTTCCAAAATCACCTTCCTAATAAGTCCAACTTGAAATAATGCCGTTCTCAAATTCCCATAAATTTTAAAACGCTTCTACGCTCAAGGTCCAATGGGCCTAATCCTACTAGGCCCAACTTCGGGTCGTTACAATTCTACCCTCCTTAAAGAAATTTCGTCCTCGAAATTTCCAACTAACTACTAAACGCATCGCTCAAATCATACCACTCTGCTTTCGCTGCGCACTCTGATCTTAATAACACTAATGTACTTTTAACATAATCTTGAATCCTCTTTCACACAACCAAACACCTAACCACGAAGCAAGCGATTTATCTACCACTTATACCTAAAATTTTCTACATTCAATCATCACGTCCAACCATAACATACCTGACTTGATGGTGATGAAACAATCCCGAGCCTTATGCTCCTTAGACCCGCATCTCAAGCATGCTCCTGACCTCCTCCAGCATTCTCCTGGATGACGCCTTCTACAATAATCGCAAGCCGAAAAGTTTGGGCGTGCCTTAACACGCTTTACGGAATGAGACTGCGACCCAAAAGAACTGCGATCTCTTTTCTTCTTACAGTCCACACACTCAACTCGAAGTGCTTCACTGATTCCTTTAACCTCCTCCAATACCTCGTTAACTATCTGAGTTAGCTCATCAACCCCAGCTCGATCATGAGATCCGTCTCAACCATCGGCGATGCAGCGCCTCCCTTTCGGAAACATGCCCCGATGCTGAAGATCTAGCCTTAGCACCTCGACCTCTACCACGTCCACATCTATCGCGTCTACGTCCTTTAACGCCCATATTTGCTAAATCGATTTAATCTTATTACGAGTCTTATGAATCAGTATAATTATTCAATGTTTATTAAACAATGTTTTATGGAGTATAGGAAGTAAAGTTGTTTTATAATACGCATCCTAAAGTCTCAATCTCTATAGTTTGACTCCTAAAACTAAAAGTTCTAGAGTATTTTATTTTGTGGAATTTTCTTACCACAGTACTAACACAATAATCATAAAATAAAAACACATACTTACTTGACTTGGTGCCGGATACCCGTGGTGCTATACTTCCTTTAGAACATGTATTTATAAATTAAAATTTTAAACGGCTTTGAAAACACTTTTGAACCCAAACCACAGCCGAGTTTTGCAATCGGGCTCTGATACCATAAAATGTAACACCCTAAACCCGGCCTAGAAGTTAGGCCCGAATCTGGCGTGTCATATGGAAAAACTTGTTTGAGAATTACAGCATCTTTGTTAAAACCCAAAACACTTAAGCAATTGTTAACTACTTGAAAACGTAATTATCTTTAAAAACCTTTTTGGTGGCGAAAGCATATTTGAAATAAACAATTTACAAAAATGTGATGTTTAGAAATAGAGTCACAGAAGTATTTTGAAATCGTTATGAAACGTAGATAAAATACAAGTATTTTTGAGAGATCGTTTGATGAGTCAAAAATCGAGGTAGTGAGCTTTAAAACCGTGGCTTTTGAAAATATTGTTGATAATTCGAGAGAAAATTTCCGAGTTAAAATATTTGTAAAAGTTTGTTATAAAATCCATTTATTAATCAATTTTGGAAAACCAATATTTATGATTTTAGAAAATCCCCGTTAAAACAATCCAAGCAATATAATAAGTACGACTAAACATAAAGCAATTTAAAACATATCCCAGAGGCCTTATTACAACTTAAACCAAAATAGAAAAATAATAAAATAAACCGAAATAGAAATTTAAAGTTCAATAACACCATTTCTAAAGTATGGCCTCCACCGAGTCATCCATGGGCCCAAGTCCTCATTACGGAGCATTACCTACAAGGGTTAAGAAAAAGGAGGGGTGAGTTACAAGAACTCGAGTGTGAAATCCCTTACAGTCATCCATCGGGCCTCGAACCCATAAAGCAATATCATGGGCCTAAGCCCTTTTTACATAATAATGTATCAAATATATTATATGAATGTAATGCAATTCCCAACCCAACCTAATAATCCATCCGCTACACACCACCCGTACCATCCATCACACCTGTGGGGATCAAGTCAACCCACCCCGCCAACACACCAATCGCAGCAAGTCGCCATATCTGCAATTTGTGCGAAGCCACCAGATAACAGATTATACGTGGCATAGCCACCAGATAGAATTGTGGCAAAGCCACCGGAATTAGAATATACGTGGCATTGCCACTATAGACGGTAATATAATCGGCACACAGCCTTGGGTAAATATTATCGACACAGAGTCATTGATTCATATGTTAGGCACATAGCCATTATCAAAATTTGTGGCAGAGCCACCAGAATCATATACAGTAATATAACCGGCACACAACCTTAATCACGATGGCACAAAGCCATATTTAAATTGGCACATAGCCATTATCGTAATTTGTGGCAGAGCCACGGAATCGTAATATATCGCTCTGATCAAAGCGCTTTTCATAATATTTGTGGCAAAGCCACCGGACTACACTTCTCTTCAACATTTTTCCCATCCCATGCAAAATATGTAAATGCAACATATATAATAAAGCATAATATCCACATATATAAACAACAATCATTAATCCAGTAATTTATTACGGTAAATCGGCCAATTATAGAACTTGTAATTCGGCCCACTAAAGCATTCTAGCAATTCGGCCCATAGGGGCATTTTCGTAAATCAGCCTGTAGGGGCATTTTTGTAATTCAGAAATTTTACCCATCGAGGGTAATTCGGTAATCTCGCAACCCAGGGGTATTTCAGTAATTTACCCTCCAAGGGTATTTTGGTAACTTCGCAACCCCGGACTTAATTACTAATTTGGGCATTAAAATTTAAAACTGTCCATCTGCGTCATACTGACTAAACTGACTATAACTCGAGTTAGGAAACTCGAAATTTAGATTTGTAAATTTTCCTTGAAACTATACTCATATATATTATTACTATAATTTTTCCAGAATTTTTGGCTTAATCATTTAGTACAGTTTATTCATTAAAGATTCCCTTATTTCACTGTCCAATGGTTCTGACCTCTCTTACCCAAAATTCAAATATCTCACTGTACAATTTTCATATGTTGCTCCCACTTATTTCTATTGAAAATAGGCTTACTAAGGAATCTATACATATATATCATAACTCATAATTCACTTTGTACAATTTTAAACGATTTTTACAAGATAGTACAGGGAGCCACGAAGTCCATCAGAACCAGTCTCACTAAAATTAACATATCACAGAATATAAAATTCCTCTTCCTCCTCTGTTTCCTTCATATAAAGATAGACACAGTAGGATTTATTTCGATATCTTTTTCACTTTCTAACTCCCTTTATCCTATTTTTCATGATTTTTTAAAATCACGTCACTGCTGCTGACCAAACTGTTTCATTACAAAATATGGTTACTACAACGAACATACGCACGCCCGAGTGATCACGGATGCCGGTTTTCGGTTTTTAGTTTTCTTCGGTATCTCGACCGAATCATAGAATATTTCATACAAACTTTCAGAGAGGTATGAGATTACACACCATTTTAAACATGTATTCGGAAGGGTATGGGATTACACACCTTATTCAGAATCCGTAACACGATACTCTCCGCGGCACCTAAAGGTACAATCGGTTAACAATTAGTCCACAGCCCAAATTTTCAACTTCAACCAAGTATTGCGATTGATTAACAATCTATATCACTTACCAACAATCCGAGTCTCTTATTACGAGGGATAGGTGATCGGGCGATTTGGTTCCTATAGTGACCGATTAGTCCAAACTATTAATCCATTTAGCAACCAATCGAATAATGAACGATATCAAATAATCCATAAAGAACTCCTTACCTTGTTGCGATTTCCACCACTTGACTTATGGCTAGAATGATATTCGGCCACCCACTAAGATCACTACGAAAGAGTATTGATCACAACATGAGAATGATGGAGAGAATGACGTTTTGATAAGAAACAAAGTTGACTAACCGAATAACGATGAACATTCATATTCGATTAGGAAGAAAAAGAACATAAAAATAGAAAGAGGGATATAAGATCACTTACCGATTCGATTAAGAAGAGATTTTCCTACACGATGGGAATGAAATGATGAAGAAATAGGATGATAAGGGGTTCGGCTATAGAGAAAATCGAACAGGAAATGTGATCACAAAGTGATGTCGATTAAAGAAGAAGAAAAGGTTGATGAAATGGTCAAAAGAGAAAAATGAATGGAGAAAAGTGCTTTGGTAATTTCGGCTATCAAAGGGGAGATGAGCAAGGTGAGTGTTTCGGCCAAACAAAAGAAAAGAATGCACAAATGTGTTGGGAGATTTCGGCCAAAGCTAAGAGGAAGATGGATTTGAAAAGAAGACACAAATGTTCAAAGAGAAAAGTGTACCTCTCGTGCACCCAAAAACTAACAAAATGATCTAAAGAGAAAAGAGAAATTCGGCTCTTCCTTTCCACCTAACAAAACCGTGTGAACTCTAGCCAAAAAGGGTGGATGTTGACCAACAAAAATCTTTCCAAAACATCACCCATGAAAAAGGCCAACATGCTCCCTTATCTTGCCTTTTTCTTTTGATTCATTTCCTTACCTTCATCCTTTCCTTTTTCCTTAGCCACCATACCAGAATTAAAAAGTCTTCCTTGCCTTAAATACCACCTTGGCCGGCACATGGAAGAGAAGCACAAAAAAATAAATTCAAAATTTTGCAATAGATAGGATTCGAACCTCAGACCATTAGTACACTCCACACGCCCCTTTCCACCTTTACCAATAGACTCCTTGTGCTAGCAAAATGCACACTTATTTCCTTAAGTCATAATGCCACTTGCCTTCTCTCCTTAAAGTGCCTAAACATAAAAATTTTACTAAGGCCCAATTTGAACCCGGAACTTCCTAGAACCCCGTAACTTTCCAAAATCACCTTCCTAATAAGTCCAACTTGAAATAATGCCGTTCTCAAATTCCCATAAATTTTAAAACGCTTCTACGCTCAAGGTCCAATGGGCCCAATCCTACTAGGCCCAACTTCGGGTCGTTACAAGTTAGTCTTCACCCTTGGTAGTCCAAAATATAGCAATACTTTATCTATAGACTTTACTTACCAGAGAACGACAGACTCCTTGCTATGGAGAGTATTTGGCCTACACCTCTTGATTAAAGAACCGAGTCCCTAGCGATATTGATGAACAAACAAAGGTGTTAGCAATCATCCAACATTCGGCCCCCCACAGAGAAAGGAGAGAGACCGAAATTTACCCAATCAGTCATAAAAATTTTCACTAGAACGAAATAAGAAAGTGCTTGTACTACTCTACCCTTACCAATCACCAATGATCAACGACAACCGACAACTTCCTGACAACAGGATTTAGCCCAACCACCAAAACAAAGGATTCAGAACAAAGAGGGTATATAGATTCGGCTTACAAGGTTCGGCCAGCAAAAAGAGAACCCACACTTCAAGAAGAAAGTATTCGGCCTAGGGAGAAATCAAAAAGTGAGACGTGTCGCTACGACTTAGAAGTAAAGAAAAGAGATGAACGATTAGGAAAGAAGAGAAATGAGAAGAAGAAAGGAAAGAAGATGAGAGTGAAGGCTTACCAATTCAGCACTTAATCAGGAAAAGAAAAATGAAGGAGAAGAAAAAAAAATGAGAGCAAGGTGAAATCGGCAGAGGTCAAAGATGAAAGAAAATGACCCGAAATGCTAAAGAAAGTCCCAAAATGCCAAAAACTCTCAAAGGAAAAATTCAGAGAAAATCAGCACACTCTCCCCTCTCCAAACCGAATAT
The DNA here is from genome assembly GCA_025698515.1 of Gossypium sturtianum. NCBI lineage: Eukaryota > Viridiplantae > Streptophyta > Magnoliopsida > Malvales > Malvaceae > Gossypium > Gossypium sturtianum. The sequence goes on from CM046945.1 coordinate 109,304,590, forward strand.
GCACTCCCCCAATTACCAACCTTGGCCGAAATTCCCTTTCACCACTTCCCCACATTCGGCCAACACTTGCACACTCATCCATTCCTTGATTCTCTGCACTCTTTCCTCCTACTATTGCTCTCTTCCATCCATTTGAATTATTTGACCAAGTATCCAACTCCCCTTGAAGAGTTTGATCCGAACTCTGCTTCCTCCACCCTCAAGCCACAAAATAAAATCCTTCATTTGCAATCTGAGGGATTCGAACCCCTTCCCTCCTTGCTCTCCCATTGCCGCCACAGCCACCTTGCCATATGCTCAACTTGTGTCTCCTAAATGCACATAATTATACTTAAACCCTTCTGCCAACAACCCTCTCCACTGAAGAGCCAAAAACTAAAATCTTTCCAAGGCTCTGACTCGAACCCAGGCCTCCCTAGAACCCCCAAATACCCCCAATTAACCAGCTGAGCAAGCACAACTTACAATTAAGCAAAAATTACAACCCCTAACTTTTGGGGCGTTACAACATGCTATGAAAATTTTATAATATTCACATTTATTTATTCATAAGAATCAATCAATCATAAAACAAATAAATTTGATTCTCCACAGTTTTTCTTTTTAGGGAAAATCGAAGAAGTGAATGTGAACCGTATACCAGGTAAGGTCATAGGAAAGGGAGGTAAGTCTTATTTGACCGCTTAAAAACCAAGCCTTTATTTACCAAAGGCAATCCTAAACATGCACCTTCTCATTACCACACTTCTCACTGCAATCGAATAACCTAAAGAAGTGAATGGAATGATACAATACATGTATTTTCGCAATATCACTCTTCTTATCTTTAATCGATCAACTGTGGATCATCTCATACATATATATCACAATCATAACATTATATAATATAGATATTATAAACAATTATAAAGCAGATATAAAAGAAGATAGATAATTAAAATAAAATTGTCAGCCAAGGTTTCCATGGTTCTATTTCTAGAAAATAAATGAAAAACAAAAATTACATAGCTTTTCACTATAAGATATTCCTTGGGTCTTCAACAGCCATCGCTCCATCTTCTCCTCGTCATGGGCTCCTTTTGAAAAAAATTACATTTAAGTCCTATGTCCATTTCTGACTCACAAAAATTCTATGAATTTTAAAAAAAAAATAGTCCAAAATGGAGATAATAGTCCACGGTCTATTTTCTAAGAACCACAATCTTGACAAAAAAAACAATTATATAACAAATATATAATATCGCATCCATTCTCATATATAACTCAAAACATGCATAAGATCTAAAGAATGTCACTTTCTATGTGATCGAATCATTTCAGAAGAAGAGAAATTTATTTTGATCATCTATTTATACTTATAAATAGAGTACAACCTGACTCTGATACCAATTGTTAGAAAAATGAGTTTGGAAAACGCAACGAAAAATATATTTTAGAAAAGAATTAGAGTTTTATTTTTTTTTCAAAAACAAGAACTTGGTTGTGATATCTAAAGTAATAAACACTTAATAAAAATTTTACCTTTTCGATTTGTCTAGGATGAACGCTTTGACCAAGTAGTCTTCTCTGCTATCTTCAAGTTCACGTCTGCCGAGTGTAGGCTCGCTTTGAATCAGAATATTTTTCACAAAATTACCAATGGGATAATTTTGTAATTTCTCTAAACTTTGGGGTCAAGTTTTAAATATAAAAATATCTCTAAAATTTTCTGAAATAATTTTTTCAAAGAATTTTCTCTCTACATCTTTCTCTTGAATTCAAATGTTTCAAAAATAATGACCCAAGGCTCTCTTTATATAAGGAGAGTTTAGATAGATCAACTATGATTAAACTTAATCACTTTAATATTAAATTAATATAATACTTATCAAGATAAATCTTAGATTAAAATTAAAATTAAATATTATTAAATTAAAAGAATATTTATCTATAAGATAATTATTAAATTAATTTTAATATTAAGATAATAACTTTAATATTAAACTAATAAAATACTATGAGGATAAATATTAAATTAAATTTAGGCATAATTGTAAAAAATACCCTCAACGTTTAAGGGTTTTGGGTTTGAGCCCTTAATGTTTTTTTATTGACCCCTCAATGTTTTGATTTTTTTCAAAAATTGATCCAATTTTAATAGTCAACATGAGTTGACCATCAATCAAACTGCAGGTCAACATAGTAGCCTATATGGCATGCCACATAAGCGCACGATGTCATAGATGATATCATCTATTTAACAAAATTCTTTTTTTTTTTCATTTTCTTTACATTTTGCCTTTTTGCTTTCATTTCTAATCTTAAAATCCATTGACACAGTGCTGTTAGGAGATGACACAGTCGCCTTTTCCTCAACTTCATTCGCCACCGCCATCGCCACCAACGGTAGATGGTTCACGTCTAACCCTCTTCTAAGTTCCTCCGATGGATCTGTTTTTTATCACGAATAACAACAATGCAAAAAAAAATGGTAATTATTCTTTCAAGATGATTAATGAAACATAAAAAAAATGAATATCCTAAGATACCCAGATCTAAATACCCCTACAAAATATCAATTCTGCTTGAAATACTCATGGTTATTTGTGAGGCAAGGAGGTTTATAGACTTAAGCCTTTGCAAAACAGAAGGAGATCTATCAAGGTGGGTTGAAACTGGTTCAGGTGTGGTTTCAGTTTCACTGGTTTATTGTTGAAAAGAGATATGAAAATCGACGCCAGAATATGGGATTTCGGCAGTGGTGGTGGTGGAAGTAAAGGGTTGCTGGGATTTGTAAGAGTACAATTTGATGGATTTAAGCCTTTGTAAACTAGATGGGGATGGAAGGAGTCTAGGGTTGTTTGTTTCATCTCCTTCGTGGAGTGATGGGTTGTCACTGACATCGCCAAAAGCAACGGCGCCAAAGTTGTTGGAAGAGAAGGTGGAAGAGAAATGATAGTACCAATGGTAATGTTAAGGAAGACAAAGAAAATAGTAGGGGTAAACCAGCTAAAAATGGAAGCCCAAAGGGAAGAAAAATGTATAGTCGACATTGATTCTTCCAACATAGAATAGAAGGGAAGAGAGAAAGTGAGAAGAAGAAAGAAATGGAAAGAAAAGGAATTTTTTTTTTGTTAAATAGATGAAGTCATCAATGATGTCGTGCGCTTATGTGGCATGCCACATAGGCTACTATATTGACCGTTAAAATTGGACTGATTTTTGAAAAAATCGTAACTTTAAGAGTGTCAATAAAAAAGTTTTAGGGCTCTAACCCAAAAACCCTTAAATGTTGAGGGTATTTTATGCAATTGGCATAATTGCAAAAAGTACCCTCAACGTTTGGGAGGTTTTGGTTTTGTGCCATTGACCATTTTTTTTATTGGCACCCTTAATGCTATGATTTTTTCAAAAATCAATCTAATTTTAAAGGTAAAGGTGAGTTGACTGTTAGTCAAACGACAGATCAACGAAATAGCCTATGTGGCATGCCACAAAAGCACGATGTCATAGATGATGTCATTAATTTTTTTTCATGTTTTTCCATCTTTTTTCTTCTTCTCTCTTTCTCTCTTCCCCTTTAAAATAAGTTTTTTTTCTGTGTTTTCCAAGATTTTCTCTCTTTCCAAACACATCTTTAGTTTTTTTCTCTCTTTCCAGATTTTCGCAACGCCTCTATGAGTTATTAGTTTTTTCTAATCAATACATCTTTATTAATGAAATGACATATAACAAAAAGCCAAAAGGGCATACAAACTAATGAAATCCATTTTCTTCAGTTTTCTCATCATTTTCTTTACTTTTCTCACCAACCAAACAAAATAAAATGAATTCATACAACAAAAAGAAGCTAACTTTCTAGTATTTTAACAAAACCCAGCAAATCCCACGTCCCGTTTTATACTAATTTAGCTAGATCTATCAACTTTAACCTCCAAATTCAGCATTGGGAAAATCTAGGAAAGCATTGAGAAAAAAAAGTGAGCATGATTCAGAATTGTTGGAACACATACTTTTTTTCTTGATTTGAAGTTCGATTGCAGAACAAGACGAGAAGGCTTATCTTGTTTTAAGAAATGTTGGGATGATGTTGCAAACCTTCTCACTATGTCTGTCTCTATTGATTTGAAGGAGCTTGTTTGGTTTATGTGGTTGGCCTCTATGGAAGGCCAGAAACTGTTCTGTTTTTGAGAACATTCCTAGGAGTTTTTTTGAGTTGTGTGAACAGGGATCTCTCTGCCTCTTTCTGGGGCTAAAAGTGACGGCAAAGATTCACTAAATTGGTAAAAACCTTCTTCGCCTTTGATTGAAGCTTAATTGTGATGCATAATATGATATTATAGTGATTTGTAAGGACTCTAATGGTGATAACGCCCTTACACCTCTGTTGAAACCATTGCAATTCATCAAATCTGCTCCTTGGCAAGTTAGAAAGGTTGGTCTCATGTTATTGTGAAGTCTTGATTGCCTGTAGCTTATCCAAAGATTAAAGAAGTCAGTTTCTTGTAAAGATTAGAGAATATTAGGTTCTTGTTGTAATATTGTGTTTCTTGGTTAGCTAGTTTGACAGGGTAGATAATCTGAATCATGTTTTCTTTGTTGTAAGATTGTAATATTGTGTTTTCTTGGTTAGTGACATGTTTCTCAATTCCGAATCATGTTTCTAAATAAGATAATCCAAATTTGGGTGTTTGGAAAGAGAGAAAATCTGGGAAAGCATTGAGAAAAAAAATGTTTTAGAGGGGAAGAGGGTAAGAGAGAAAAAGAAAGAAGATGGAAAAAAAAATTGTTTTGATGATGTCATCTATGACATCGTGATTATGTGGCATGCCACATAAGCTATTTCGTTAATCTACCGTTTAACTGGCTGTTAACTTACGTTTACCGTTAAAATTGGGCTGATTTCTAAAAAAATCGTAACGTTGAGGGTGTCAATAAAAAAAAGATCAATGGCACAAAACCAAAACCCCCCAAATACTTTAGGGTATTTTTTGCAGTTATGCTTATGCAATTATGCCTTAAATTTAATATTAAATTTATTAAAATAATAATATTTTTGGAATAGTTCATCTGAAATCAAATTATCTGGTAGAGTCCCACTAGTAGTGTGATTCATCCACTACTCAACCGCTGAAGGACCACCCGCTGACCATCAGAATGTTGCCGTTACTGGCACCGGCACCGTCGTGTCTAGTTGTGCCATCGTAAGTTCGACACCCTGAGATAGTTCAGTCCGGACTAGTGACAGCCCGATTGGTCCGGTCTTGCCACCGATTGGATCATCGACCTAGTTTCACATACCAGGCCCAGTCTGACTAGTTTTTGGGTCTCGGTCTCGTTTTTGGGTTCTTGGGCCCAATTTTGATCAAATATCCAATTTTCAAGTTCAATTACCAATTAGGCCAATTGTTTGAGTTTGATATTAATTTCCAACAATATCATATTTATTTTAATTAATTTGATTAATTTAATTTTACTTAATCAAAAATTGATTTTTCCAAAAATCATTAAGATTTTCCAAAGTTAATTTTTCAAGAAAATTCTTTAATCAAATTTTCTAGTTGAACAATTCTCACAACTGCCTAATTTAATTCCACGTTGAATAAATCAACTCAATTAAATTATTTGCAGAGTCATTAAATTTTCTTCTGATTCAAATGCAGTTTGATTGAGCTTTTGTTGAGCTAGTGGAGGGACCAATCAGACATATACAATTAGGCTCTAGTAATTGTAATTAAGTCCAGAAGCATCATTCTAATAATTCACAATTACTTAATCATGGAGTAAGTCCACAAGAAGTACCATGATTGAAAACTCCTTATTGTATACTCTTTATGAAAACAATTCATCCAACTGCTTTTTCTAATGACCTCATCATTTTTGTTTTACCCTAATATAATATATTTGATTCCTTTGAGTTAAATCCGTTCACTCAATACAATCATATTTTATCTTATTGTCACCATTGTGTCTTCTTAATGATTAATATTACCACTGTCAGCAAATGATTGTGATAAATTGCTTGGTCGAGAACACGCAACCCGTGACCACGTTCTATATTTATCAATCCACACAATTCTAATGAGAGGATATCGTTAACTCTTTAAACAAGCTATGAATTCCATTGTTGTTAGTAAAGTCATGTCATACACAAGTCATGTACCCAACATACTGGCTATGGGCTTGATCATCTTTAGAGCATAAGCCTTCACTTATATCAAAGTACATGAGTTACATACGTATGGTCAGTTATTAAATCAAGATTTAGGTAAATCACACCATGAACGTCACAAGTGAATTAATTCATAAACAGATTCAGAATTAATTCATCTTGGGTCTAAGTCCAATGTATCATTCTTCCAATGAATACATCTATGTCTCTACTCGTGGAGTCAACGGCTCTGATAGCCAAAACTAGTCATCTCCCCAAATAGAATTGTAGATGATATAATAATCCTTCTAAGTATTTGAATCAAATGCTCACTTTAACCCTTTTACAGGATTATATAGTCGTTTAGATTATCTACTGAAGTAAGTTGTCTTTCTCGCAATGTAAATATTCTTACAATGCCACTTATCATCTGTTTGAACTTAGACAATCAATTAGCTAATAATTTCTTGTCACAATTTTTCTATGTAAGCATAACATGAAAGAAAAAAAACACAAAAGATATAATAGTGAAATGTAAAATTAACTTTATTTATTTATTCATCGTTCAAATAAATAGAAAATAGTTACATGTTTACTACAATATGGGCACATTTCCTAACAATATGAAAACCTATACACATGCCATATAATGTGAAATTTTGGAGCCGTTACCGGGGATTGAACCCAGGTCACTCGTGTGACAAGCGGGAATACTCACCACTATACTACAAATTTGATGGGCGTTGAAACCACCAAAAATAATTTCTACAAAATAACTCTAAATAGTAGTAAAGAGTGGCAGTAGGGTTGAGTCCGCATGGATTGGTATTATAATCAACTTTCGCGTTTAACTTGTGATCAGAATTTTTTTCGTGACAATAATCGTGCCAGTAGTCGTGCCCACAACTCCAAACGGATCTGCTAAAAAATAAACAAATAAATCAGAGGAGTTTTGAAATGTTTAGAAATTAAATAATTGAAACAACATAAATAAATAATTAAATAAATTGGAAATTAAATTTGAATTTTGTAAATAGAGATAATAAACCTTAGCCCTAGACTCAGTGGATTCCAGATTTAGAATAGATCCTCAAAAATTAATTTTCTCCTCAAAAAAAGAAGCTGGTTATAGCAGTTAAGAACGTCCTAACCTCCAATTCTTCCTCTCGTAGCTGGTCCCGGTAAAACCTGCAAGCCAACCCTTACCGATTATCTAACTGAGATACACGCGTTCCCGATTCAAGATTCTGACAGCATTGCACTCTGAATAACCCAACTCGGATTAACAACCTCAACCGCGCGGGTCGTTTAAACCTGGTCACTTCTCCCTTGGTTTGTTCTCGGAGACTCGAATACAGCATGGCCAATCGTTTCCCCAACTGTCCGAAAACACAACTCCACCTCAATACGCTTTTTGATTTGATATCGAGTTAACTTTAAGGGATGAGTTGTTAATCCCAATACTTAGGAAAAATGTGAATACAGATTGAAAGGATTTCTAGTAATGATACGTATCTCACGATTCTTGACCGGAAAGAATACTGGCCAAAAGCTAAGTTAGAATTTAGTGAAGCATGAAATTAATCATGCTTTGTAGGTTATGAATGGTGATTTGATGATAATGGAGAAAGATGGAAGGGGAAGGGCTTGGGAAACAATTATGCCAAAATTAAATTGTAAACAAAAATTGGTAGAATGCGTGCACATTTTCATGTAAATTAAGAACGAAGAATAAATTGATTTTCTAATCTATTGCTAGGTAAATTCAAGTGTGTCTTCAAGCTTCCATAAAGGACTTATTTATATACATAGGATTACTAAATTTTGCCTAACTATCCACTACATAATTAAAATTAAATAAAAAATAAATCAATTTTTTTCTTCTAATTTTGGCTTTTACAAAGTGAAAAGAAATCTGATGAGTCCTTAACTATTTCCACGTTTTTTACTCGGCCCCACTTTATTGGCTGTGCTGCCAATAGGTCATTTTCTGCTCGTTTTTAACTCATAGCATCCCAATTGCATTCCTAACAGGATTAAAACATAAAATCACTAATTTAGCAGGGATAAATTCAAGAATTAACCAATTTAAACACAAAAATCATGCAAATTTAACATGTTATCAAATCCCCCTACTTACCTCATGCTTGCCCTCAAGCATATTGTATTTTCATACATTAGAAATTATTCAATAATTTATTATAAATCAAACCTCTTTTCTGCATCCATAATCAATGCAAGCAATATAGGCAAAAAAATAAATAAGTTCTCAAAATACCTAGTTTGATCAACAAGTGTCCATAAAATTATTACATGTAAACTAAATCATTTCACTAAATTAAGCGTGAATCAAAATTTGCAAGGAATTATTCTCAGTTACTCATGCAGTAAATTTTGTTTTTTTTTTTTTTGATTTAGTGAAACATTTTTACGCGAACTAGGATGACAACCTAAGCACCTTCAAACAGTCTTTTTTTTAACAGCTCGGTTAGCGGAATGTTTGCAAGTTTTTGGTTTGTCACTCGAACCTTTTTACGTGAGATGAGATGAAAACCCAAGCACTTCATCCCGGTTACTAAATTTGGTCACTTTTTCGAAACCTTCACTCATTACTTGGGCCTTTATTTATTTATTTATTTAAAAGAAATTTTTTTCCAAACAATCAATTTTCATGAAAAATCTAGTTACATATTTCAACTTTAAAACATACATGTTGATTAATCTAGATACTTTAACACTTTAATTCAAAAATTACCCAATTGTCCAAATTGACTAAGTAATGAGATTAGAGGCATAATGTCAAATAAACTATCGAATAAATCTAGCATAAGATTGAACCTATGCAAAAAAGAAACATGCAGATTAAATCGATCAATCATGCATACTTACCATTTCAACCCCCCACTTAATCTATGCTTGTCCTCAAGCATGTTTTATATGTAATAAAGTACAGTAACTCAAAGAACAAGCAAAGAGAAAGGTTAAGAATATTCCCCATGTGTTTCTAATGATGTTGTCGGCGTTGGGGTTTTATTTGGGTTAGGGATGTTGGGTTTCATTTGTAGGGAAATAAATGTCAGCACTTAGCACGGTGTGCCCACGCCACCATCAATATCTGATTTTTGGAAAATCGACAACCTTCATTACGTCCCTGAAAATAACATATTAACCTGATTAAATGATAATCTGGTTATTCTTCATTTTATTTTCAATGTAAACTAAACTAAAATTCACAAATTCAAAAAATAAAAATAAAAATTAATTTTGGTTGCCTCCCAAAAAGCTTTTTTGTTTACGTTGTTAGCTCGACGACCTTAAATGTTATCCGTTTAGCTCATTGAGAATTAAATTTTCCATATTGTGCAGTTGGATGTTCTTGTAGAAAGGTTTCGACCTTTGCCCACTGTCCTTGAAGCCCTTCCTAGATTCCCCTATCATTAGTGGATTGAGGCGTCTTTGAGCTTCTCCGTTCAAGTTTGCATTTTTCTCTGTTGGAATCCTTGTACGTTCTGGAAACGGTTGGAGCTTTAATTTTGAAGCTTTCATGACAGCTTCACGTATTGGTTTTTTGATCATTGATAATTCCTCTTGCTTAACATCGAGATCTACATTCCTGCAAGGTACACTTTGTAACTTATCACTGGGATGTCCCATATCCTCATAAACATTAAACCTAACCATTTCACTGTCAAATTCCATGGTGAGTGTTCCACTCAAAACATTAATTTTCGTTCGTGCGGTACTCAAGAATAGTCTTCCAAGAAGTATGTCAGACAAATTGGCCGAGTTTTCATCCTCCATGTTGATAATATAGAAGTCTGTAGGAAATATCAGTTCGTTTACCTTAACAAGAACATCCTCCAACACTCCTTCCGAACGCACTACAAATCTATCTGCAAGTTGAATAATCACACCTATTTCCTTCAAATAACCTGCATTAAGTAGTTTATAAATTGACAAATGCATAACATTAATTGATGCGTCTAAGTCACACATGGCTTTTTTAATATCGGCACTACCTATTTTGCAAGATATGGAAAATATACCTTGGTCCTTACATTTAGGTGGCATTTTCCTTTGTAAAATGGTGAAGACATTTTCTTCGACACTTACCTTTTCATTGCCCAGAAGCTTTCTCTTACTCGTGCATAATTCTTTTAAGAATTTTGCATTTCATGGAATCTACTTAATCACATCAAGAAGAGGTATGTTGATTTCTACCTTTTGAAATGTGTCGAGGATCTCCTTCTCCTCTCGCCCCTTCTTGCATTGGACAAGTCTTCTAGAAAATGGAGGTGGTACTGCAAATGATTTTTGTGGTGCTGAATCCACTGAAGCCTTTGTGTCAAGTTTCTTCTCATCTCGACCAGTGTCATGCGCACGACTTCTGCCAGGTACGTGCTCCAAAACCTTCCCACTCCTCAACATCATAGAACTTACATTGTGTTGAGGATTAGGCTCAATTTGGGATGGCAGCTTACCTTGGGACTCCAAACGGCTAACTGTGAGCGCAAGCTTGCTCACTTGCTTATCTAACTCCTGCAAATTCATTTTCATTTTTTGCTGAAACATCTTAGTACTATTGGTTAGCCTTTCTACTATGGCTTCCAAAGATGACTTTGGGGGCGGTAATTGTTGATTCGGAGGCAACCTTTGTTAGTAGGGTTGATTGAACTGAGGATTCGACCTATAACTTAGATTTGGGTGATCCTTCTACCTCACATTATATGAGTTCGAGTAGGGGTCATATCGCCTCTGGGGTGGTCCTGGGAAGTTCCCAACAACATTTGCTTGTTCTGTCGAATCCTCATGTAAAATTGGACATGAGTCCGTCGGGTGGTCTGGCTTAGCGCAGGTTTCGCACAACCTTGCTGGGCCCGTTTTATTTGTAAGCAAATTTTGAACAATGTTAGTAAGCTTATCAATTTTATCTTCTAGAGATAAAGAACTTAACCCAAGAAACCATCTCGTGGGTTCTATGACTGATCAGAATTGTTGAGAGTTAGCAGCCATTGTCGAAATCAACTCTCATGCTCTCTGAGGAGTCATATTAACTAGTGCTCCTCCACTTGCAACATCTATCATTTTCATTTCCATTGGGAGAAACCCCTCATAGAAATACTGTAAGAGTGACTGTTCAGTCAGTCCATGTTTTAGACAACTTGCACACAACTTTTTGTATCGCTTCCAGTAATCGTAGAGCGGTTTAGTCTCCTTCTGACAGATTCTTACAATGTTCCTCTTTAGTTAGGCCGCTCGAGCTGTAGGGAACAACCTGTCAAGAAACAAACGAGACATGTCAGACCATGTGTTGATAGATCCCAAAGGTAAAGAAAATAGCCACTCTCTAGCAGAGTCGGCTAATGAAAAAGGAAAAACACGAAGTTTAATTTGGTCTTCGATTACTCTCTGAGGCTTCATGTTTGTGCACACCATATGAAATTATTTGAGATGGGTGTGCAAATTTTCATTCTGTAATCTATGGAAGGTGGGTATTAAATGAATCAAACCCGACTTCAATTCGAATGGCGTTCCTCCCTTCGGATAGGTTATACATAAGGGCTATTATTCATTCGGTGCTGCTGTGAGTTGGCGTATAGTTTGTTCAGCCATCTTGTCTGGTTCGTCAAACAAGAAAATTTCCTCGGTGTAAGATATGGTTTCGAATCCAGGATTTGGTCGTTTACCGTGTCGAATGCCTTCTCTTTGCAGTTTGTTAGCCAATTTCTCTATTTCTGGTTCAAACTCTAGGGACCCCGGTTCTAATCTGGTCATAAGATAAACAAACAAAAATTAGAAAAATATCTCCAATCCCCGGTAACGGCGCCAAAATTTGATGGGCGTCGAAACCACCAAAAATAATTCCTACAAAATAACTCTAAATAGTAGTAAAAAGTGGTAGTAGGGTCGAGTCCACAGGGATTGGTATTATAATCAACTTTCGCGTTTAACTTGTGATCAAAATTTTTTTCGTGTCAATAATCATGGCAATAGTCGTGCCCACGACTCAAAACGGACCTGCTGAAAAATAAACAAATAAATCAAGGGAGTTTTGAAATGTTTACAAATTAAATAATTGAAACAACATAAATAAATAATTAAATAAATTGGAAATTAAATTCAGATTTTGTAAACAGAGATAATAAGCCTTAGCCCTAGACTTGGTGGATTCCGGATTTAGAATCGATCCTCGAAAATTAATTTTCTTCTCCAAACAATAAGCTGGTTATAGTAGTTAAGAACGTCTTAACCGCCAATTCTTCCACTCATAGTTGGTCCCAGTACGACCTGCAAACCAACCCTTACCAATTATCTAACTGAGATACATGTGCTCCCGATTCAAGATTCCAACAGCCTTGCGCTCTGAAGAACCTAACTCGGATTAATGGCCTAAACCGCATAGGTCGTTTAAACCCGATCACTTTTCCCTTGGTTTGTTCTTAGAGATCCAAATACAGCACGGTTGACTTGTTTCCCCAACTGTCCGAAAACACGACTCCACCCTAATGCGCTTTTTGATTTGAAATCGAGTTAACTTTAATAAATGAGTTGTCAATCCCGATACTTAGGGAAAATGTGAATATCGATTGGAAGGATTTTTTTAGTACGGATACGTATCTCACGATTCTTGACCGAAAAGAATACCGACCTAAAGCTAAGTTAGAATTTAGTCAAGCATGAAATTAATCATGCTTTGTAGGTTATGAAAGGTGATTTGATAATAATGGAGAAAGATGGAACGGAAAGGGCTTGGGAAATAATTATGCCAAAACTGAATTGGAAACAAAAATTGGCAAAATGCCTGCACACTTTCATGTAAATTAAGAAAGAAGAATAAATTGATTTTCTAATCAATTGCTAGGTAAATTCAAGTGTGTCTTCAAGCTTCCATAAAGGACTTAGTTATATACATAGGATTACTAAATTCTGCCTAACTACCCACTACATAATTAAAATTAAATAAAAAATAAAATAAGATTTTTTTTTTCTAATTTTGGCTTTTACAAAGTCAAAAGAAATCTGATGAGTCCTTGACTATGTCCACATTTTTTATTCGACCCCACTTTATTGACTGTGCTGCAAATAGGTCATTTTCTGCTCGTTTTTAACTCATAGCATCCCAATTGCATTTCGAACAGGATTAAAACATAAAATCACTAATTTAGCAGGGATCAATTCAAGAATTAACCGATTTAAACACAAAAATCATGCAAATTTAACATGTTATCAAATCCCCCTACTTAGCTCATGCTTGCCCTCAAACATATTGTACGTTTATACATTAGAAATTATTCAATCATTTATTAGAAACCAAAGCTCTTTTCCACATCCATAATCAATGCAAACAATATAGGCAAAAAAATAAATAAGTGCTCAAAATACCTAGTTTGATCAACAAGTGTCCATAAAATTGAAACATGTAAACTAAATCATTTCACTAAATTAAGCGTGTACCAAAATTTGCAAGGTATTATTCTCAATTACTCATGCAGTAATTTTTATTTCTTTATTTATTTATTTTTTACATAGTCAAACCTTTTTACGTGAACTAGGATGACAACCCAAGGACCCTACCCCGGTTACTCATTTCAAATGGTCTTTATTCTAATAGCTTGGTTAGTGGAATGTTTTCAAGTTTCCGGTTTGTCACTTGAACCTTTTTATGCGAAATGAGATGACAACCCAAGCACCTCATCCCGGTTACTAAATTCGGTCTCTTTTTTGAAACCTTCACTCATAACTTGAGCCTTTATTTATTTATTAATTTTATTTATTTACAAGCAAATTTTTTTTCCAAATAATCAATTTTCATGAAAAATATAGTTACATATATCAACTTTAAAACATACATGTTGATTAATCTAGATACTTGAACAATTTAATTAAAAAAGTACCCAATTGTCCAAATTGACTAAGTAATGAGATTAGAGACACAATGTCAAATAAACTATCGAATAAATCTAGTATAAGATTGAACATATGTAAAAGAGAAACATGCAGAAAAAATTGATACATCATGCATACTTACCATTTCAACCCCCCACTTAATATCTTGATTTGTAGAAATCTCTAAATTATGCTAATATCTCTCTTCAAGAATAAGAGCAACTGGCTCTAGGTTGATTAATTAGAATTTTTTTCTTATTAAAACCCCTATTATCGCATAAACTCGATCTATGGATTCCCCTATTAGATTTGACTCTAATCCTGTAAATTTATGTCGTCCTATTTCTAGGATTGCATGCAATTCCACTCAATTACACTAGATCTACTCTTAAATAGAGTCTATTCCTCCTCTGATTTAAGCACATCAAACATGGATCAATAGTCTAGAAATATTAAACCAAGAATTAAGCACACATAATTGAGAAAAAGATCTAAGTATTTATTGCGTAAAATAGAAATCAAATGACAGAATTCATCATAGGGTTCATCTCCCCTAGATATTTAGAAAATTAGTTCATGCTTGCAAATAAAAACATCCAAGATACATTATAACCACAAGAAACAAAGAAACTCATAATAATCTCCAAACAAATCAAAAGAAAATCTTCAATCTTGTTGGAAATCTACTTCAGAATCTACTTCAATGGTGTTTTTCGAGTTGTTTTCTTGAGTATTCCATGACGGCTATATCTTATCTTCTTACTTTTGTTATATATAGGTCTCAAAATGCCCAAAAAAAACCCTAAAAATCACGTATTTTCGCTATTCGGAGTGCAATTTGCGAAATCGACACAACCTGTCACATGGCCGTGTGGAATGGTCCAAACTGTGTGGCTCTTGTAACTCACTCTGATTTTCCAATTTTCGCTCGTTTTTCACTCGTTTTTCTCCCAAATGCTCTCCTAAGTATAAAAACATGAATTTAAAGGATTATGAGTATAAAATTCACAATTAACATCGACAAATCACCCAAAAAACACATTAAGAATGTGATTAAAACATGTTACATTTAGCACCTATCAGCAAATCACAACATTCAAGTGAGACTTAATACATAATCAACTATGTAATTTGTCATATATACA
Source organism: Gossypium sturtianum (assembly GCA_025698515.1). NCBI lineage: Eukaryota > Viridiplantae > Streptophyta > Magnoliopsida > Malvales > Malvaceae > Gossypium > Gossypium sturtianum. The sequence goes on from CM046945.1 coordinate 109,319,752, forward strand.
TAACATACCATTTCATATCATTTTAAGTAGCCAACTTAACTTAATTTCAATAATGAATAAAGTGATCGTATATGTATACCAAAGATTTTTTTTCCAATTCATTTACTAATTCTTCATTTGAAAATTAAATGCATTTCACGTCATCTTGATTCCTCATTTCATATCATCTGTATCACCCGATGAAACTTAGTAAACAGACTCAACTACGTACGTATCTCCAGTATAATAATTTTTCGTCCGAGCCAAATACATATTCGTGTCAGGTTACCTGTTCGGGCTAAACCTTTAATGACATATCGAATTGCTTGACCAATCTGAAAATATACAAGTTACTTGTCTAGGCTAAACCTTTAAAATGACATCAGGTTACTCGTTCAAGCTAAACATGTGCTATATGTATCTTCGAGTTCATAACAAATGCTAGATCGAATCTCAGTAATAACCAGTAATCAATCTGTATCAGTGTGCACAAGAACTTTACTAAGTTCATTTGGGCATTTTCAACACACACACACACACATATAAACATTTCTTTATAATTTAGTCTAAATCTCACCTTTTGTACCAAATTGCAAACAATCCAAATTTTAAAAAAACATACACTTATACACAATTTATATACATAACAATTCAAAAACAATCATACCATATGAACTTACCTTGCAAAACAGCAAGCAATCGTATTGTTTAAGGACTAATCCACAATTTTGCCTTTCCTTTGCTTATCCTCTATTTGGTTCAATTCTTAATCTATATAACAACTCAATTAAATTCATCAATTCCAAACATCTTATATCATCCTATTGTATGAATGAGTAAGTTCAATTTCATTTTCTGAATGCTCCCTAAGTTTTTTATTTTATTTAATTTAGTCTCTAAAACCAAATTTGCAATATCTTTCAAATTTGAGCTTCAATTTCAAAACCAATCTCAATTACATCCTTTTAAGATCCTCTATTATCTATAATTAAAGAAATTTCACATCAATTTCAAAATTTATACACTTTATTTCTTATGTTCAAAAACTAACAATAACACTTTACAATCTAGTCCTTTTTCACATCTAATCTTAAAATCTAACCATTTAGAACCAATTTCATCAAGAACTCATGAATGACAACTTTTACAAACTTAAACAGTTTTGTAAATTGGTACATGGGCTAGCTAAATCAAGCTCCCACAACCTTAAAAACATAAAAATTACAAGAAAATGACTAAATTGAACAGATCAAATTGAAGGTCGAAAGTTTGAGTTTTAAAACCCTATTTTTCTCTTTTGATTTCGATTAAAGAAGATGATAAGAAGAAATGTTTTGTTGTTCTTTTATTTTTTTTCTTTTATACTTAGACTAATATTTAATCAATCTTAATTTTATTTAATTAAACTTAATTAGATTAATCTTAATCATAACTAACAAGGTTGATGGCTTACAACTAGCATCCACCTCCATTTCATTAAATAAAAATGGTCCAATTGCTCAATTAATCATTCGGTTATTTAAAAATCCATAGCGATAAAATTTTACAGTTTAATCCTTATACCTTAATTAATGATCAATTTGAAAAAAATTAAGAGACCAAACTTTAATTAACATTTATATTGACCTCGTAAATATTAATTAACAATATTTACGGACTCGAACAATAAGTGTTGTCACACCCCAAAAGTGGCGGATCCAAAAAGGTGAGTAAGGTATGCATGTAAGCTGATTTGGCACTATGGTAGCATAATTCGCCACCCTATTGACTTGATGGAGAGTCAGAGTACTGGCACATACTAGTGTTAAAGTATCTGTCTGTTAGTAGTATCTAAGGATTTAATTACAGGGTATCTTTAAGCAAAGAAAGATTACTATAACATCCTGAAATTTTGGGCCTATGCGTTTAATGGGTGGATACGTTTAATGTGTTAATTTAAGTATTAGAGGTGCAAATTGGGCTCGGGAATGGGCCGAGGTCTTGGCTAAATATTTTGTTTAGGGACTATGGGGTTTAAATAAAGTATTGAGAGTGAAATAGGCATAATAGGCTTGTGGCCCAGGAATAAGAGGTGCAGTAGGAGGGAGCTATAAGTGGCGCCAATAGGCAAAGAAGGGGGCCTCAGTATGGCCGCTTGGAGCCCAAGAAATTGGGCTAATTTCGGCAGCCCAAGGAGAGCTAGGGGGGACGGCAATGTGGCTACAAAATAGGGGATTTTATGTTTTAAATTATGTGGATATAATGCTGATAAAAGGGGAAGTAGTGATGTGGTATGGGTCTCTGTTGGATGAGTGTTCTGTTAAGGATAAGGGATAGAATGATAAGAGTGATCTCTTGGTTGCAGAGTTGGCCGAAAATCAAACATAGGAGAGGGGGAAAATCGGTTCAGTATAGGCAAGAGGGGGGTGTGTCAAATTTTTCATTGTGTTTCCTGAGAATAGTCTCAAGTTTTCTCTCTTTTTCGGCAACTAGAATCAGCTTTTCTTCTTTTTATTTTCTTTCTGTCAGAAACCGAAACCCCTGCAATTTACCTTCTCCTCTCTTTCAAACTCTTTGGTCGAATCTCTCTATCTACTTCCTTGCCCATCTTTTCAATTCCTAGTTCTTCCAAAAGCTGAAAACGCATCTGTATTCCTCTCGTTCATCTTTTCTGAGATTTTCTTAAAAGCCAAAATCTCCTAAGAGTAGCCGAATCTCCTCTATTAAGGTATGTGTCGACTCTTGTTATTTCTTAAGATCTCTTTCGGTTTTTAGGAGTCAAGGCCGAATGGCCACTTGGTTTGCTAAGGCTATCGATTGAGGCTAATACTTTCCCTCTTTTTGCGTTTTGGGCGGCATTCCGGGATTTGAAGGAAACCTGATCGTCTAGATCTAAAAGCTGGAAATCGCTAGTCTCTAATTTCGGGATTTTAAGGTAACGGGGTTCTCTTTAGATTTCCGTTAGATTTGCTAACACATTTGAGATCTTAACCATATGTTTTGGTTTAACAACCCTATTTCGTTATAATAGTTCTGACAAGGACTTTTGATGGAACAGAATATGGATCAGGCAAAAGAGAGGATTGGGTCTGTGTAACACCCCAAACCGACCGAAAACGTTTGAAGACTGATTTCACTTTTGGGAAAAACATTAAAAATTTTGTCATTTGAAAACCAGGTCCAATTAAAAATTCTAAATAATATAAGCTTGACAAAAATATCCAAATTAAAAGCACTTCCAAATAATAATTTAATGGTCGTCTAGCTTAAACATAATAAAAATGCTCAAATAAAAATACTTAAATACTTTAACTGGGCCTTATTACAATAAATAATTAAACAAAAGTTCTTAGTAATAAAATGAATAAAATAAAGAAGATGTCTTCGTGATGGGCCACCTCGTATCCACTCCAACCCGGTCCAATCACTACGAATCATCTGCGATGTTTAATAAAAATTGGGTGAGTCATATGGACTCAAAGTGTGTAATTAGTCCATCGAATTCCACCCACATGTTAACCACATATTAACTCATATATCGATATCAATTATCAAATTCACATGTTATCACATTCTCGGGCTTGGCCCATATTCATATCACATTCATCTAATAGGGTAGTTAACCACATAATTTCGACATACCGGGCTTAGCCCATTTCCACACCGATCCGCATTCATATCTTGGGCTTTGCCCATTTCCACATTAATCCACATATCATATTGGGCTTGGCCCATTTCCACATATGTTCACATATGAAATCATGCAATTATGAAGCCCAACCCAAACCTAGGGTCCATCCGCTACACACCCCCTTATCCAAACCTACCACACACCGGGGATTATCAAATCACCTCTCCTTTTCACTCCAAAGGAAATCACCGCCGCCCACGTGCAATTAAGCACAATAGTCCACAACGCGACCTTAGTCACCCCAATCCACGATGTAGCCGTAGCTAACACCAAAACCACGATGGGACACATAGTCACTCATCAACCACGATATGGCACATAGCCGATATCAACCACGATGAGGCACATAGCCACTCATCAAACCACGCGAACTAAATCGCAATTAATCCACAACGTGACCTCGTCAACATCAATCCACGATGTAGCTCAAGGCTAACATCAAACCACGCACTCAAGTACACCCGCATCTTCTTTCATATCATATCCCACCCATGCACATGCCACATAAAATAATGATACAATGTAATGATGCATGAGCATGTTCATCAAGCATATTATCACATATTCATATTAATAATCACATATCATCGGGTTTGGTACTTATCTGGATTATCGGCATACCCCTTGAGGGTATCCTTATCACAATTTCCATCGCACTAGTTAGCACATTCATAACACTTACACATTTCACATACATATCATATACCGGAAAACGGTGGGTTAATCACACACCGATCACTTGGAGAACTATGCTTTCGACATCGATGCTATCACTAGGCGATACTACGGCTATTTGCCTACTTTCTTGTTCTACGACTGGTCCACACCCGGTGGCCAATCCCTAATCGCCGAGACAGATCTCTTCTTAAACCGGGATAGGGACCTTCCTTTCCCTTCTTGAATGGTATTCGCCTCCATCAACACACTTAATCGTAACAATCGATTTAATCATCAATATACAAATTCTTAACCAAATATCCACAACTTATCATACTTACCGAAAGGGTCTTGAAATCTGAAAAGCTTGATCTAATGCTTAGATCCTTAATCCCTACATTTGATTAATCACCTACTACTTTAATAAAAAGCCATTCGGCCATAAATCCAAATCCTAGTAGGATTAGTATACTTAAACTTACCTTGTTGCCGTTTGACTTAAGAATCAAGTCTTGAAATCTCTGCTATACTCTTCTTGCATTCGGCCAAGCATTGAATCAATTAACTTGGTTAGTTTTCGGCTTTTGAATAATTAATGAACACATATATTCACCAAACATGGCCTTGGCCGAATGCTATAGACACTTACCTTGTGGATTTTAAATCCCGAAACTCACCGAATAACTAGGGAACACGTGGCCTATGGTGTACCTTGGGGAAAAGAACTTCTCCTTCCTTGTAGTCGACACTTAGTAAATCCTGAAAGATCTCTTCAAAGTTTCGGTAACAAGATATTAATGGGGTTAGTCCTAGATTTCGACAAATCTTAAGAAAAAAGGATGAAACCGAATGAGATCTTACCCTTACTTGAAGAAATCGATTGCACCTTCACTTCAACCTTCAGAGATTCGGCTATGGCTAGATGATGATCTCACAACTTTCGACTTTTGGAGGGATTAGAAAGAAAAGATAAGGAAGAATAAAGATGGAGGATTCGGCTAGATCACAAGGTATTTCGGCTTGGCAAAAATAAAAGAAGAAGAAGATTTGGTGAAGAGAATTCGGCAGAGGCTTTCAAAGAACAGATAATAATGCAGAATGGCCTCTCTTTTCCTTTTATAGCCGAAATTATCATCTAAGGAGTCCCTTACTTGGCCACCACTCCTCTATCTGATAACTTTATCCTTTAATTATCATAAATAAATGAGTTTAAATCCAACATTTATCTCTTCAAAATAATCCAATTTAAAAAAAATCCTTTATTTATCACCCTTTTAATCGAATATTTATGAAAATAAAACACCTCCTTTCTAGAAGCATGTGCCGTCCACCTCGTCTTCTGGAAGCAAAAATAAAACCTCCTTTATTTGCTTCCCAAGTGACTCGAACTCAGCCCATTCCTCTTGCATATGGCGCCATTTCCATAGGCCCTAAGTGGCATCTTCGTGCCACTTTTCCAAGCCTATTTGTGTGTCAAATTTCACAAACTTTTTCTTTTAAGGCCATCTTGCCTTAATTTCCCCTTTTAAACCTTAAAACTCGTCATTTCTAGGTCATTTCTAAGTTTCCAAAAATTTTTGATCGCTCTGTAAACTTGACATTTCCTTACATTTCCAAGTTTCCAAAAATGTTCACTTTCCATTTTCCTTACATTTCCTAGTTTCCAAAAATGTTCACCTTCCATTTTTAAACTTAACATTTCCATACATTTTCGTGTTTCCAAAATGTTCATTTCTAACTTATTTTCACTCATTTCCGGGTTTCCAAAAATATTCAAAATTTATTCATAATACTTAAAACATGTCACTTCATACAATTAAACCGAAAATGCATAGGCCCTATTTTAGGATGTTCTGATCTACCCTCCTTAAAAATAATTTCGTCCTCGAAATTACTTATTAACGAATAATCGTGCCTCTTAACTCACCGCACTACGCTTATGTTGCGCACTGACTGATCTTAATAGAATCATCATACTTCCTAGGCACAATTTTTTTAAGTTCACGCCCCTAGAACTTATTTCTAACGTCGCTAATTATCCGATTAAAAGTTTTATGCATCGTAATTTTGTTCCACTTATTAATCGCGAACAATTTTATGAAGTAAAGTATTTAGAAGTAGTTCTTTCGATTACACAAAGGTTCAGTTCAAGTTCACTACTCTAACTCATGGAGTCACATTCACATTCATAAGCAGAGACACATTCATTTCTCCATGAAGTCACATTCATTCACAACATCATTCACTAAACTTTTATGGCCATTCCATCCATTTCCTACCTGTGGGTAATTTCGTCATTTCCCTACTGTGGGTATTTTGGTAATAAATCGGGGTCAATTGAAAATATTTTTCAAATTAGAGGTATTTCAGAATTTACAAAATCTCGGGTTATTTTGTTTTCCAAATCGAGAGGTGTTGCAAAAATTTGTAAATCGAGGTTATTTCGGTAATTTTGGAAGTCGAAGCGATTCCAGTAAACTCTCCAAATCAGGTATCTTGTTATTTGTAAAACAAAAGTTTTTGATATCTTTGTAAAGTAGAAATATTGTAGCAAACGTCGAGGGTATTTTTGAAAATCTTAAGAACTAAGGGTATTTTAGTAATTTACAATACAGGGGCATTTTTGTAATTTTGTAAATCGGAGATATTTTGGAAAAAATTTTCACAATAATCTTTTACTACAATTAAAAGGGTAATTTAGGGATTTTAAAACTAGGGTTTTTATCATGGCTAGTCCCTTTCGGGTTTTAATTATCGGGTTTAGCCTGTGAATAAGTCCTCTTGGTTAGGGTGAACCGTAGCTACGCACCAGGTAGGATTCGAGTAAAGAGGAGGTGAGTCGCTAGGACTGCTTAAATACCAAGCTCTTACTGAATCCACTCCTAGACATGCGCACAACAGTTGCCACACCCTAGCTCGGTGACTTACTTCACAAGTTTGTTTAATAGTCCTTAAGTCTTATGCATGTGTTTGAGTGCACTAGCCCTAGGGTTCAATAGCCCTAATATTCTAATCTACGAGCCCAAATAAGCCCATAACAGTTCACATAAACAAGTCACTTCAATAATTAGAAGTACTTACATGGTGGACTTCGGGCCGGAGATACAGGTGCCATGCTAGAATAACCTAAAAAGTTTATGAAAGCCCATACTTTTGAAAAGCCCATCTTTGAAAAAAATTATTTTTGGACCCAAAAACCTCAAAGCCAAGTTTTGAACCGAGCTCTGATACCAAACTGTAACACCCCAAACTCGGCCCATTCGTTATGACCGAATTTGAGATGCCACTGCGGAAAAACGTTTGAAGAATGATTTCACTTTTGGGAAAAACATTAAAAATTTTGTCATTTGAAAACCAGGTCCAATTAAAAATTCTAAATAATATAAGCTTGACAAAAATATCCAAATTAAAAGCACTTCCAAATAATAATTTAATGGTCGTCTAGCTTAAACATAATAAAAATGCTCAAATAGAAATACTTAAATACTTTAACTGGGCCTTATTACAATAAATAATTAAACAAAAGTTCTTAGTAATAAATCAATAAAATAAAGAAGATGTCTTCGATGGGCCACCTCGTATCCACTCCAACCCGGTCCAATCACCACGAATCATCCGCGATGTTTAATAAAAATTGGGTGAGTCATACAGACTCAGTGTGTAATTAGTCCACTGAATTCCACCCACATGTTAACCACATATTAACTCATATATCAGATATCAATTATCAAATTCACATGTTATCACATTCTAGGCTTGGCCCATATTCATATCACATTCATCTAATAGGTAGTTAACCACATAATTTCCACATACCGGGCTTAGCCCATTTCCACACCGATCCACATTCATATACCGGGCTTTTCCCATTTCCACATTAATCCACATATCATATTGGGCTTGGCCCATTTCCACATATGTTCACATATGAAATCATGCAATTATGAAGCCCAACCCAAACCTAGGGTCCATCCGCTACACACCCCTTATCCAAATTTCCGACCTACCACACACCGTGGGGATTATCAAATCACCTCTCCTTTTCACTCCAAAGGTAATCACTACCGCCCACGTGCAATTAAGCACAATAGTCCACAACGCGACCTCGATCATTTCTAATCCACGATGTAGCCGCAGGCTAACACCAAAACCACGATGGGACACATAGTCACTCATCAACCACGATATGGCACATAGCCGATATCAACCACGATGAGGCACATAGCCACTCATCAAGCCACGCAAACTAAATCGCAATTAATCCACAACGTGACCTCACCAACGTCAATCCACGATGTAGCTCAAGGCTAACATCAAACCACGCACTCAAGTACACCCGCATCTTCTTTCATATCATATCCCACCCATGCACATGCCACATAAAATAATGATACAATGTAATGATGCATGAGCATGTTCATCAAGCATATTATCACATATTCATATTAATAATCACATATCATCAGGTTTGGTACTTACCGGATTATCGACATACCCATTGAGGGTATCCTTATCACAATTTCCACTCGCACAAGTTAGCACATTCATAACACTTACACATTTCACATACATATCATATACGGAAAACGGTGGGTTAATCACACACCGATCACTTGGAGAACTATGCTTTCGATCATCGATGCTATCACTAGGCGATACTACGGCTATTTGCCTACTTTCTTGTTTCCGATTTGGTCCACACCCCGGTGGCAATAATCCCTAACCGCCGAGACAGATCTCTTCTTAAACTTCGGGATAGGACCTTCCTTCCCTTCTTGAATGGTATTCGCCTCCATCAACACACTTAATCGTAACAATCGATTTAATCATCAATATACGAATTCTTAACCAAATATCCACAACTTATCATACTTACCGAAAGGGTCTTGAAATCCTGAAAAGCTTGATCTAATGCTTAGATCCTTAATCCCTACATTTGATTAATCACCTACTACTTTAATAAAAAGCCATTCGGCCATAAATCCAAATCCTAGTAGGATTAGTATACTTAAACTTACCTTGTTGCCGTTTGACTTAAGAATCAAGTCTTGAAATCTCTCGCTATACTCTTCTTGCATTCGCCAAGCATTGAATCAATTAACTTGGTTAGTTTTTCGCTTTTGAATAATTAATGAACACATATATTCACCAAACATGGCCTTGGCCGAATGCTATAGACACTTACCTTGTGGATTTTAAATCCCGAAACTCACCGAATAACTAGGGAACACGTGGCCTATGGTGTACCTTCGGGAAAAGAACTTCTCCTTCCTTGTAGTCGACACTTAGTAAATCCCGAAAGATCTCTTCAAAGTTTCGGCAACAAGATATTAATGGGGTTAGTCCTAGATTTCGGCAAATCTTAAGAAAAAAGGATGAAACCGAATGAGATCTTACCCTTACTTGAAGAAATCGATTGCACCTTCACTTCAACCTTCAGAGATTCGGCTATGGCTAGATGATGATCTCACAACTTTCGGCTTTTGGAGGGATTAGAAAGAAAAGAGAAGGAAGAATAAAGATGGAGGATTCGACTAGATCACAAGGTATTTTGGCTTGGCAAAAATAAAAGAAGAAGAAGATTTGGTGAAGAGAATTCGGCAGAGGCTTTCAAAGAATAGATAATAATGCAGAATGGCCTCTCTTTTCCTTTTATAGTTTAAATTATCATCTAAGGAGTCCCTTACTTGGCCACCACTCCTCTATCGATAACTTTATCCTTTAATTATCATAAATAAATGAGTTTAAATCCAACATTTATCTCTTCAAAATAATCCAATTTAAAAAAAATCCTTTATTTATCACCCTTTTTAATCGAATATTTATGAAAATAAAACACCTCCTTTCTAGAAGCATGTGCCGTCCACCTCAGTCTTCTGGAAGCAAAAATAAAACCTCCTTTATTTGCTTCCCAAGTGACTCGAACTCAAGCCCATTCCTCTTGCATATGGCGCCATTTCCATAGGCCCTAAGTGGCATCTTCCGGCCACTTTTCCAAGCCTGTTTGTGTGTCAAATTTCACAAACTTTTTCTTTTAAGGCCACCTTGCCTTAATTTCCCCTTTTAAACCTTAAAACTCGTCATTTCTAGGTCATTTCTAAGTTTCCAAAAATTTTCAAAATTTATTCATAATACTTAAAACATGTCACTTCATACAATTAAACCGAAAATGTATAGGCCCTATTTTAGGATGTTACAGTCTGTAAACCCAATCCCTAAGTTTAATAAATGTTTCCTTACATTTCCAAGTTTCCAAAAATGTTCACTTTCCATTTTCCTTACATTTCCTAGTTTCCAAAAATGTTCACCTTCCATTTTTAAACTTAACATTTCCATACATTTTTAGGTTTCCAAAAATGTTCATTTCTAACTTATTTTCACTCATTTCCGGGTTTCCAAAAATATTCAAAATTTATTCATAATACTTAAAACATGTCACTTCATACAATTAAACTGAAAATGTATAGGCCCTATTTTAGGATGTTACAGTCTGTAAACCCAATCCCTAAGTTTAAGAAATGTGCGGTGTCAGCGGTTCGAGATTGGCCACCGGGTTGTGGACCGGCTTCTGAACAACACCTTAGGCAGATAGCAGTTGTGTCGACTACGGATAGCATCGACATAGGAAGTATCGTTTTATCGGTAATCAGGTGTGTAATTTCTCACACCATCTTTGTTGTCTGATATATATATGAATGAATCTGTCTATATTCTGTTAAATGTCGAAATCCCGGCATGGTTGTTGAAAACCCGTGGAGGGTAAAGGCGAATCACCAGGGTAGTGATTTCTGTCATTCATAAGGGAATGTTTCTGTTGAGATGATATGTTTTATATGTATGCCGATTTCTATGTATGCACGGGGTTGGGTGATTGATGAAAGGGGAAGTGTTCTGTTCTGGTGGCTCTGCCACGATCTGTTGTAGTGGCTCTGCCACGATCTGTTCTGGTGACTATGTCACAAATCTGACGATGAGAAGCTAACTGCAGCATGACTGCCATCGGTGGTGTGTAGCGGTGAGGGTGATTGTAGAAATCCCCAATGGTGTGATTGGCAAGAAAGGGTGGTGTGTAGCGGATGGATCTAGGTTTGGGATGGGCTTTGCTAAATTCTGATATGTGATATTTTGCTATTCTGTTCTGTGGGGATAAGGCCCAGTCTAATGGTGCAAGAGGGATTGCACACTGGGTCTCGTGACTCACCCCGTTGTTTAACATTTTTCCAGGTGACACCTAGTGCATCGGACCGGGCTGGAGAGGAGCGCAAGGTGGCCATGTAGGAGTTTTTTTATGATTCAATAAAGGACGTTGTTTTAATTATTTTCCCTTAGTATTTTCAATTTGTCTGGTTTATATTTAATTGTAATAAGGCCATGGGCCATTAGTTTTATATTTTTTTTTTGGGCTTTACTTTTGTAGACACTTGAATTATCCGATAAAATTGAAACCAGGGCATGTACTAAGTTTCGGTTTGTAATTCATAAAGGCATCATATAGAATTTATATATTATATAAATTATCAAATTATTAAGTTTTCTGGTATAAACGTTTAGACTCAACCAACGTTTTTTTTTAAAAAAAATGCAACATGTTTTACTAAATCTTCCTAGTGACATGCCGATCCGGCCGTGGTGTTTGGGCGGGTTTGGGGTGTTACAATTACGACCAAGGAAGAGTACCTGCAGTATTGGCTGAGCACGTAAGAGTGTAATCAAGTGTCCGAGGAAGCTATAGGGGACTTAATTATCTTTAATACCACGCCATATGCGAGTCACTGTCAAAGTATAGTACACTTGGTTTGCTTGAGCACTATTCAAGTTAGTTCTCATGACGAGATTAGTTAGGAGTCAATTGAATTGATTTGACTCTCCCCATGACCGGTCGAATAGTAACAAAAATCTTCGCCGGATTCTCTTTACCTTCCCCCGAATTTTTTTGGGAAATTAGGAGATTTGGGTAAAGTAAACATCTTCACTTGTAAAAGTCCATAGTAAGGGGACAAAGAGTTTATATCTGTTGGATCTGGTTCCCTAAGTGTAGTATTTTAGTCAATATACATTTTTAATCTGTTCAAATATATTGGTTAATAAAACAAATTCATTAATTACATTAATATACTTTCTATAATTTTCTTCACATGATTTTTGCACACAAAGCAAAATGGAAGCAAATGTTGCTCATTGGTGGTCTAAATGTTTAATTAATACTAAGAGGTATTATGTGGTCGGATCGTAGTACAGAAAGAAAACTTGTATTAGTAGACGAACCTAAACATGTCCTTAGTCTAATAGAAAATGAGCAAACCAGTTAAAATACTAATATGTTGTCTATCAAGTCCAATTGTGGAGATGCCTTGTCTTAGGCATCAGAGCAGATGACTCCTAAAAGATAGAGACATAGATGTGAGTGATTTGACTGATAGTACATACCTAAACTTGTGACATTAATAGTGTGACATACCTAAATCCTGAATGGATGGTGAACTATGTATGCGTGACTCGTACACTTTGATGTAAGTAAAAGCCCGAGTTCAAATAGATAAGGAACCGAAAGTGGGTGCGTTGGGTGTACAATTTCTGTAGTATGTAGTTCCATTCACAATAGTGGAATTCATAACTCCAAAACATGGGTAAATGATATCCTCTCATTGGCATTACATGGTTGATGAAAAGTAAATGTGGCCACGAGCCGTCTGTTTTTGTGATGGATGACTTTATCACTATTTGATAGTGATAGAAAGATATAATGGTTACCATGAAATAAAATAGAATTATAATGGGAGAACGAATATTATCCCAAAGAGATCAAGGATATCCTATGAGGGTAACACACTTATGACAAGGTCATTGGTCAAGCATTGAGTAGTTGTTTTTGTATTGGTATGTCGTTGAGGAGAGCTCAATCACAATACTATAGTGGAATGACTTCGTGACTAAAAGAGTTTATAATTAATAGGCGAAAAGCCGGAACTTAATTATAAATTTTTTGAGCCTCAACTTCATATGTCCAATCAGTCCCTTCGCTAGCTCGTTGAAACTAGAAATGAATTGCGTCTTTGAATAAAAATGAACGGAATGAATAGAAAAAGGGAAATGGGAAACATTCAAGAATGATGGAATCATCTGGAAATGAATGTAGGCTTACAAAAATGAAAATGGAAACTTGCAATCCTATATAGGATTACGTAAAAAATGATGGAAAAATAAGTTTTATGTTTTTGGACTATTTTGAAGCCTAAAAATGAAAATAAATCATTCAGTCATAGTGAAGATTTTGAGTTGTGAAATATTGAATATATTTTCTCAAAATTTTACCAATGGCAAAATCGTCAAAATTTTACCAGAGGTAAAATTGTCAAAATTTTGTTGGGGTAAAATAGGGATGAGAAAATTATTTATATATATAAATATTAAATTTTATTTTGGAAAATAGAAAACTGAATTAGGTTGGATCACAATACAGAGTACTAGGTCAAAAAGGGCTTAGGAAGTACTCGTAATTAGACTCGATGTGAGAGAGGCCCAAGACCCTCATATAACATGAAGGAGGCGACAACCCTAGTAGAAATACAAGGGCGGGACAATACTCTCTTTTACTCTAAGTAGAATGTAGTTTTTCTATTTAAAATAAACCTCTACAACTCTAAAAGGGTTCTACCTTCTCTTCCTATAAATAGATGACATCAAAAGAGAGTTATTTACACAAGTTTTGAGAGATTGTTATTCGCCAACAAATAGTGAGAATTTATTCTCAACTTATAAATAGATTTTTTAGAATAATAATTTTATCGATTTCTATTAAAGAAGAGAGAATTTCCGTTTTCACCCTAAAAGAAAATTTTTTTCTAGTTATGTGTGTTGATTCAATTGGTTCGAGCCCAAAATCGAAGCAGTATGTGATACGAGAATGATGGAGAAGATCATGCGATTGAAAGTCGAAAAACATCAAGGATCCTCTTAATTCAAAAGCACATGTACGATTTCAGTGAAGGTTTATTGCTATAAATATCACAAGCCGGATCGATTTTTAAAATTTTAATTTTTCGTTGTGCAAGAAAATCATTTTCAAACCGTGATTTTTCCAACAATTGATATCAGAGCTAGGTTGTGCTATGTTTATGGTGTACACCGAGACCAAATCTCTCTCTTTATCTTGTTTGATTAATATTTGATAAGATGTGACATTCTTGTAATTATTCATATGTTTAAAGGAATGTGTGTGAATGAATTCAATATTATATATTTTTTATATAATTATTATCTAGCATAATTGCATAAAATACCTTCAATGTTTAGGGGTTTTTGATTTTGTGCCATTGACTTTTTTTATTAAGGCCCTTAACGTAACAATTTTTCCACAAATCAACCCATTTTTAACGGAAACGTTAATTGAGTGTTAGTCAAGCGCTACCAACATAGTTGTCTATGTGGTGTGCCAGGTTGAAGGATGACGTGTAATGCCCAAAAAATTAGGGGTTTGTAATTTTTCTTGAATTCCATGTTGTGCTTGATTGTCTAGTTATTTGAGTGTATTTGGGGTCCTAAGGAGGCCCGGGTTCGAGTCCGAAATGTAGAAGAATTTTAGTTTTTGCTCATAAAGGGAACCGGGGCAGCAGCAGAGGGACTTATGTATAATTATGTGTGTTTTGTGACACAAGTGAGCTTGTGGCCTGATGGTGGTGGCGTCATTAGGAAGGCAAGGAGAGAGGGGTTCGAATCCCATGGCAAGCAAAAGAGGGCTTTATTTTATGTCATGGGAGTGGAAGAAGTAGAGTTTGGATCAAACTCTGCAAAGGAGGTGGAGGACTTGGTCAAAATTTCAAATGGAAGGATGGGAGCAATTCTAGGAGATGTTGGTGGAGAAAATCAGGAAGCTGATGTGTGTGGGAGTGTTGGCCAAATTTGGAGAGTGTAGGTAAGTAGAGAATTTCGGCTAGGGGTTTGGTGGATGTAAAATTCACTGAGGGTCATTTTTAGCATTTTGGGTTTTGTTCCTTTGACATTTTGTGCTTCTTTTCTCTCTAGTGTTAGCGCCACAAGGGACCTTTTTCGTGTTTTTGGGATTGAATTAGAGTGAGTTCTTGGTGTCAAATTCTGTGGAAATCTTCTTTCTTCTTTTCATTTGCTTTTTTACCGATTTGGCTTGTGTGCAAGTTTGGTCATTCTCTTTTCAAAGAACATATTAGTCGAACTCAACCTTTTTCTTTTCCTCTCGCTCTCCTTTTCTCGTTTCTCTTCAAGATAGCCAAACCTATCCTCTTCTTTGTTCTCAACGTTCCTTCTCTTGCTCTTTGTTGAGAAAGCCGAAATCAATCTCTTTCTTCCCTTCTTCTATAATTCCATCTTTGGGGTCGACGTGTCTATTTATTTTACTCAAAGAAACTGTTTTGCCGAATTTGAAGAGTGTTATATTGATTTTCTTTCAAGTAATTTTCGTTGGTGATATCGTTTTTCTCTTCTTTTCCCGAATCTTCCTTCCTCTTTAGGTCGATGTTTGATTGGTGCGTAGGTCTTTTCAAAGTGTGAAAGGAAAGCGACCAAGCAATCGCATGCTACTCTTAGCCTTTGATCAAGTAAGCATTCTCGCTTTGTGTTTGGTTTGGGATTTGATCTTTCCCGAGGGTATTGTGGTTGTTATGATGGATTTTGACCACATGATTATGCAATCTCTTTAATAAGGGGGTATTGTAAATACGTAATCCATTCAGAGTCTTGATTTTCACTAATATTTGGAGAAGACTTTAGAAACTACCAATTAAGGTATGTATAAATGTGGTTTCGGTTTATGTTGAGGAATAGGAGGGTAACTCTTTTGATCGGGTTGACTAATCGTTAATCTTACTTAATGTAGGATCGGTGCTTAGGGATTCGTGGCACACTTCGTAATCAAGGTGTGTAACCGCACACCCATTACCGTAGTTCAAACATCGAGTTATCGATGTCGCACACTCTTGTGTGCTATGCGTATCGTAAAGCTAAAAAGCCGCACTTCCGCATTCGAGGTCCTCGAGCGCGCAAACACTCGTAAGGATAAATCGAGCCACAATCGTTGGCTTTAGACCGCAGAGGCGCCACGCAGCGCCTCCATAGGTTTAGGTCGAATGGGCCTCGATGGGCTATGAAGGCCCAATGGGCCCCACATGGGTAAAGTCCTGTGAGTTGATAGCAATGAAATGGGTTGCGAATTTTGCATAGCCGCGATCGATATTGGTCGAGGCCACACGAAGGCAGTGTGGGGCCCACTTGGGCCTTAAAAATTAGGCTTTTGGCCCAACTACACCGCTGAACCGGAAAAGGGTATCTGTGTTGTTCAAGGCGATCAGAGGTCTCCGTAAAGGCCGTTATATGACTAAATTTTCTCAAATACCTCAACGGGTGAAATTACCGAAATACCTCGATGGGTAAAATTATCGAATACCTTTAGGTGAATTACCGCTTTACCCCCAACCGAATCGTAATGACTGTTATACCCTTAGTGGTAGTGTCGTGTGCGATATGTGTAATATTTGTATGATTGATTATGATTGTGATACATCGCATACATAGATTATTTATGACATGACATAATCGCATTGGGTTGGGTTTTGTATTTTGGAGTAAGCATCAGATCGGGTGGCTCGCCACGTTTATCGATATAGTGGCTTCGCGCACACGATACCGATTTTAGTGGCTCACCCACGATATCGATTTTTAGTGGCTCAGCCACGATACTATTATTCATAGCTTTGTCGCGTTGTTATTAGCAAACAGGCCGTGTTATTGGTGTGCTGGTCGGGTGGGTCGACTTGGTCCCCACGAGGTGTGTTGGTTGGTACGGAGGTGTTGTTACCGGTTGGGTTACATTCCCGTGTTGCATTGATATGATTTTTGGGCTTAGGCCCACTGACATCAATAGGCTTGGGCCTGCACTATTACTTTAATAGGGGATTACTCATCGAAGTTCTCGTGAACTCACCCTTTCTTTAATCATGCAGGTAATCCCGAGTCTTAGATGATTTGGAGTCTGCGAGGACTCTGAGGTGGCCACACGCCGATATGTTTTAAACGTAAACTTAGTTATTTTAGTTAATTTTAATATATTGGGCTAATCATTTTGTAATAAGGCCATTTGGGATTTTTAACTTTTAATTGGTATTTTCTTTGCATTACTATCTGCTAGACTAGGAAACGCGGGTTTTAAAATGACAACGGTTTTTAAAGGAAATTGCGATTTTCAAACCTTAAAATTTACAACTTGAACGAGCTTCCGCGATATTTAATTTTGTTAAACAAATGATTTGATTAACAAGGAAATAATGTGCTTATGAATTTACTACCCTAAAAGTCTCAAAGAGAATAAATGTTTAGTATTGAGCTTTACCAAACTAGTCGATTTTCAAACGACACTTTGATGTGACACGCCGATCCTGGCCATAACGTCCTAGGCCGAGTTTGGGGTGTTACATTTAGTGGTATCGAGCCCGATTTTAAAACTCGGTTGTGGAATGGGTTTTGAAAAAAATTTTAATCATCTAAATTTTGGTTTGGAAAGAAATTTGGTTACTAAAAGTGGCACACCGAGTCTCCCAGACCAAATCAGTAAGTTCTCGACACTTTATTTCGTTATATACTGCAGTTGACTATAATCAAAAACTACTAGGATAGTAGTAGTACACTAAAACTCCTTAGTTAGAGTAAACTAAAATCTGAGGAGACCAAAATCAGAGTGAGATTTCGACCGCCAAAACAACCCTACTTACTATTCGGCTATAAAATACTCGCTAATAATTATGAGAATTATAAGTCAAGCATAAAACTCTTAAAGCAGATAAATACACTACATCGATATCAGCACAAGAGCTCACGGAAGGGGTACATGTGGCCGCGGTAGAGGCCGAGGTGCTAGGGTTGGGTCTTCAGCGTCGGGACACATGCCAGCCAGGAAAGCACTAGCCTCACCAGTGACTGAGACGGGGTCTCATGACCGAGCCATTGGGGATGACGCTTTATCCCAAGCAATGTTACGAAGTTCTTGAAAGGGTTGCTACCGAGCGAGCATCTGGGTCGGGCAATGAGGGTCAATTTCCGAACGACTCAGTCTAATGGGGCGGAAATTTTTAGAGGCATCTCCCGTGTAGCCTCGAATGTGGCGTAATATTGGTTGGAGGCTTTGAGTTTAATAATGGATAACCTCAATTGTACTGTGGAGAAAAAATTGAAAGGAGCAGTGTCTTTACTGCGAGATGAGGCATATCAATGGTGGCTTACCGTGGGGGAAGGTACCCAGGCCGACCGGCTGACATGGGACTTCTTTAAGGCACCTTCCAAGGAAAATATGTTGGGGCAGTGTTATGTGGATGTCGGAGGAAGGAATTTCAGTCCGATCTAGGGAATAAGTTTCAGAGCGTAGTATGAGGTAGAATTCCTACGGCCGAGCCAGTATGCTCGAGGCATAGTTTGATCGAGTATGAGCATTGTGTGCGTTTGAGGATGGTCTCCGAGATGAGTTATGAGTGCCGATAGCCCCCAGCAGAGGAAAGAGACTTTATCGCCCTGGTTGAGAAGGCAAAGATTGCCGAGGATGTGAAACGCCTGGAGTGTCGAATCGTGAGAAAGATAGGGCGTGTAAATAAAAGGGATTTGGGGCATCAAGTTCTTCTAGTGGGCCTAAGAAGAGGTCCAGTTTGATGGGCTAGCCTTGCTTGGTTCTTATTGTTATCGCTACAGCCAGCCTTGCACTGAAAAGTGGAGATCTCATCGTGGTGAGTGCCGGAAAAGAACTCGGGCGTGAGTTTCAAATGTGGATCCAGTGGATCATCAAAGTTAGAAATCGCACTCAGAGGCCCGCTCAGATGCAAGCTACGTGTCGCAGCTATGTGCAACTGTGTGAGAGGAGAGGTGGTCGAGCCACCTAGAGGTCGTGTGGTCCAACGGAGGGGAAATGGTTTCGGGGACGAGGTCGTGGAAGCATCGCGCAGGTGCCGGTAAAATGAGGTGAGATACCGGGCCGTCTGGTCTATGCCGCTTGGCGCCGAGAGGATGGCGACGCCCCGATGTCATAACTTGTACGCTCTCATTTATAATGTACCATATACCGCTTTAATTGATATTGGATCTATGCACCGTGATGTTGTATGTAATCGTGTCTCGGGACATTGGGCATATAGTTCAAAATTACCGATAGGGAGATGTCGATTAGTCCATCGACAAACTTGCTAGAGTGAATAAACTGGTTTAGAGATGTGCCCCCAGAGGTCCAAGGGGTTGTCTTTCCCATGATTTAATGGAACCGCTGCTGGCGAATTCGATCTCATTTGGGCATAGATTGTTAGTAAAACTCGCGTGAATTTGGATTGCGCCGCTAAGTGTATGGTATTAAAGTCTTTGGAGGATGATGAGGTGGTTGTGATAGGGAGTGAAGGGATTATTTATATAATGTAATCTCAAAGATTAAGGGCCGGAACCGGTTCGCAGGGTTGCCGTGACGTTCTAGCTTATGCCGCTAAGTGAAGGCCGAGCATCAACTAGCTTCTCGGATTACCGCAACTAGTTAAAATTCCACTGGAAGTGGGAGAGGGTAACCATGGATTTTGTTAGTGGCTACCCCGACGCCTACTAAGAAAGATTTGGTATGGGTTATTGTGGATCGATCGACTAAATCGCCACTTTATACCCGGGTCCGCACCGATTATTCGCAAGGGTTGGCCAAATTATACGTGGTGGAAATTGTGAGGCCGCATGGGGTACCAAAGGTTTCGATCATTTTGGATAGGGACCCTAGATTCACATCACGATTCCTGAGAGTGTTGTACGCAAGCCTTGGGTACAAGGTTAGATTTCAAAGACGGGCATTTCATCCTCGCATCGATGGTCATTGGAGAGGGTAATACAGATTTTGGAAGACATGCTAAGAAGCTATGTAATTGATTTCTGGCGGCGCTTGGGAAGACTATTTGCCGCTAGCGTAGTTCGCTATAACAATGTGCCTACCAATCCAATATTCGTGATAGCACCGTGATGAGGCATTATATGGTCGTGAGGTGTCGACTCCCTACTTGCTGGACGTAACCGGGTGAGCGCGATATTGGGGCTTTAACTAGTTTCTCAACCGAGGAAAAAGTAAAGTTGATCCAAGATCTGCTAAAAGAAGCATCTAATAGGCAAAAGTCTTATGCTAATCTAAAGCGAAAGAGATTGAGTACACTGGTGGGGATTATGTCTTCTTGAAGCTCTCACCATGGAAGAGGATTTTTGAGGACTGAAGGCAAGTCGAGCCCTAGATTCATCTGACCATCTGATATTAAAGCATGGGACCTGGCCGCCTATCACCGGAACGCATTTCTCGAAAGTTAAATCGATACATGATGTGTTCCACATCTCCATGCCGAGGCGATACCGCTTCGATCCTCACATATAGTGCCTGGTGGAGGAGATCGAGGTAAGACTTGATTTGACCTTTGAGGAAGAACCCTGCAACACCGGATCGTGATGTTAAAGTGTTAAGAAGAAAATTCGTCCCGTTAGTCAAGGTGCTATGGCATAACTACGGTCTGTAGGAAGCCATGTGGGAGCCTCGAGGAGGCGATGCGACAAGAATACCCATCATCTCTTCTCGATCGTGCAAATTTCGAGGCGTAAATTTCTTTGGCCGGGGGTAGAGTTGTAACGCCCCAAAAATTAGGGGTTTGTAATTTTTCTTGAATTCCATGTTGTGCTTGATTGTCTAGTTATTTGAGTGTATTTGGGGGTCCTAATGAGGCCTGGTTCGAGTTTGAGCCGTAGAAGAATTTAGTTTTTTGCTTATAAAGGGAATTGGTGCACAGCAATGGACTTATGTATAATTATGTGTGTTTGTGACACAAGTGAGCTTGTGTATTGATGGTGAAGGAGTCATTAGGAAGGCAAAAGAGAGAGGGTTCAAATCATGGCAAGCAAAAGAGGGATTTTATTTTATGTCATGGGAGTGGAAGAAGTAGAGTTTGGATCAAACTCTGCAAAGGAGGTGGATGACTTGATCAAAATTTCAAATGGAAGGATGGGAGCAATTCTAGGAGATGTTGGTGAGAAAATCGTAGCTGATGTGTGGGAGTGTTGGCCAAATTTGGAGAGTGTAGGTAAGTAGAGAATTTCGGCTAGGGGGGTTTGGTTGATGCAAAATCTCGCAGAGGGGTCATTTTTTGAGCATTTGTGTTTTGTTCCTTTTGACATTTCGTGCTTCTTTTTCTCTAGTGTTAGCGCCACAAGTGACCTTTTCGTGTGTTTTTGGGATTGAATTAGAGTGAGTTTTTGGTGTCAAATTCTCAGGAAATCTTCTTTCTTCTTCTCATTTGCTTCTCTACCGATTTGGCTTGTGTGCAAGTTTGGTTATTCTTTTCAAGAAAGATCTTAGCTCTAACTCAACCTTTTTCTTTTCCTCTCGCTCTCTCTTTTCTGCTTTCTTCAAGATAGCCTAACCTATCTTTCTCTTCTTTTTGTTCTCAACGCTCCTTCTCTTGCTCTTTTTTGTTGAGAAAGTCGAAATCAATCTCTTCTTTCCCTTCTTCTATAATTCCATCTTTGGGCCTTACGTGTCTATTTATTTTACTCAAAGAAATCTATTCTGCCGAATTTGAAGAGTGTTATATTGATTTTCTTTCAAGTAATTTTCGTTGGTGGTACTATTCTTTTCTATTCTTTTCCGAATCTTCCCTTCCTCTTTATTCCGATGTTTGATTGGTGTGTAGGTCCTTTCAAAGTGTGAAAGTGCGTCGCGACCAAGCAATCGTTATGCTACTCTTAGCCTTTGATCAAGTAAGCATTCTCGCTTTGTGTTTGGTTTGGGATTTTGATCTTTCCCCGAGGCATTGTGGATGTCCGGGCGCCGATTTTAACCACATGATTATGCAATCTCTTTTTAATAAGTGGGGTATTGTAACGCCAGTAATCCATTCAGAGTCTTGGATTTTCGCTTAGCAATACGTAACTGAAACGGTAGCACACTG